>OY101440.1:126819833-128208439 GCA_956483585.1 Gymnocheta viridis | reverse complement strand
TTGTCGCAATCAGGGTCCTCGATTCATATTTCGTGAAGCTGAAATATATTATGACATGTAATGAATCTTTAAATTTATCTGAATTTCATCGTGGCAATATAGTATAAGTTGGCGGGCATGATAGCAAATTCCTCTGAGTACCATCATTACCGGGCACTGACTGATCTGAAGAATGTCGGAATGCAGAGATATCCACTGTTGGAGGAATAAGAGAAAAGTTAGTTGAGCACTATCTCTGTGATTACTACTGTTTGCAAGAATCCGGATTGTCTAAGCTCTCGCTTCCTTGTTTTTTAAATAAACTCAAACTAGTATTAAAAGATCTTAAGTTAGAATTTGTTCTGTGGGTTTGGTTGACTTTAAGCAACTGCTACGTCATCTGCAGGCAAAAGATATATTTTTTTAAGTGTAGATCCTCGTCTATGGTTGCTCGAAGTTTGACATAAATCGGAGAATAGCTTTATTTGCGATCGGCTCCACTGTACACTGCTTAAATTTCTTTTGCACTGGATGCGTATGAATGCTTGCTGTTTTAGAACACATGTGTTAATGCGGTTTGATGCGTTGGCAACATTAAACTCGTTAAATTCTTGTGTTTAGAAGAAAATTTGTTGTCGGTTTTTCTTCATTTGGTATCGTTGTTGATGTAGACTTTAGATAAATGCAGGATATTAAAATTGTTTAGGTATTAAACCACAAATATTTTTAAAACAAAATATAAACTGTTAACAAATAAAGGGTTTTCTTTGTTTATTTAATTCTAGTAAATTTTTGTGTGTAAACAAATTCTGTTGTTGTCTTATTTATGTTATCTATTGTGTTAAATATACTCGTAGTATAGAACTAGAAAGAAATTAATAAAAGAAATCTAAAAGCTTAGAAACTCCTTTAAACAAAAATATAAATCAATCTATGAGGTCCTTTCGTAAAACGGAAATAAAAAAAAAACAACATTTTAATTAAAAAATATTTGAAGCCAATTAATATTTTTTTTTAAATTTGTGTTAGCAAACAAATTGATAGAATTTATTTAATGCAGTAAATAAAAGTTTTATAGAAATATTTTCAGTGTGTTACGTTAACGTTTGATTGTATTAATTAGGTATTTGACTTAAATAAAAAAATATTTACTTACTTATAGTCAATTCCATAATCTCGAAAGAAAATCCAACAAAGGATAGCTAGTCGTTTGACATCGAATCGGTTTGGATTCCTTTATTTCGACAGCTTGCGATCGCTTCCACTTACGTGTGTCAATTTTGGTTATTTACGTCAGCAATGCCAGATCGTTAATTTATTTATTTTATACGTGTTCTTATTAAACTACTTTAAAAAATACTAAATTCTTTGTAGATATTTCCAACTGATTATTTTTTGCTATTTGCATCTCCTTGCCTTTTGATGTGTTTTGTTTGTAAAAATTTGTTTATGTTTGATTCATATATGGTGTTTGTTGTTGATTTTGACAAAGAAAGTAGCTATTTTTCAAAGCGAATTGAGGCGAGTCTATCTATTGTGAATTTGCCTTGCTTAATAATATTCAGCTGTACATGACAAAAGTTGATAAAAAAATAACAACATACAAAATTAACAAAAAATAATAATAATACTAAAGAAGTGAAAAAAATACAAAACAAACAAGATATGATACTAATGATGCCACACGCACATAAAACAACAATAACCCTTACCTTTTTCCACTCTGCAATTGTACGCGAGGGCGGTCTACGAGAGTTAAGTTTTTGGCATAATTCCTTCCAATCTGCCTCTGCCGAAAAGTTGGCTGGACCAAACACCGATATTCCTCTGGCCAACTCTGGATTTTCTTCCATATTGTGGACTAGCACTAGTAACCGTTGCATTGCTGATTTTGTCAAAATAAAAATTATTGTATCATCACTCACGAGACCAAATTTTTGCTTCAAGAAAACTTATAGCAATTTTTTCGATAAAAAGTAAAATAAATGTTTTTCTTTTAGAAAACAAAACGGCATGAAGCACACGGAATTTGCACAATCTCACACTACTGTACATCAGAATGATGTAGTATATTCTTTCTGACCTGCCTGAAGCTTGGCGCGAAACCACGATGTTAGTCATTATTTGCTTTGTAGTCAATGTGCTGACCATTTCAGGCAACAGTACCCTCATACGAATATAATATATGTTGGACATTTTGATTTCTATGTGCTAACTCCAGTATTATCGTTCCACATTAATGTATAAAACAAGAAAACTTTGTACAATTTAAAGTCATTTGATAACTACATGTGTCATGAAATGAAAAAGTGAAGGGTTCAAAGGCGATTTTTTACTTACACGCTACTAATTCAAATGCAACAAAGAACGCATAATTTAATATTGGATTACTGCCTACGAATACAAATGAATATTCTGCGGCATATCTAGGAAATTTAGAATATCCTAATGAAATCCACTTGCAATAAGTAAAGTAAATAAAATAACTTCTTGTATCGTTTTCCAATCAAGGAATGTAATTTTAACTTAATCCTATCTACAATTCGTTAAACTTCCCCACACTCGTTCCTTAACCTTTAAACTTCTCCATTAGTTTTACAAACAATACTTATTAGTTTTATAGGAATGACCTCCTATCACAAGCACCAGCATGTAAACAATAGGACAAGGTGTAAGCAGAAAGGAAAAAAAATATCAAAATAGGAAATACTGAGCAAGACAATGAGTCAAACACTGAGATTTCTTTCATTCGATTAGAAGATGGAATATAATGGTAAAATAGAAAATGAGAAAATAAAAATGCTGATGGTTTCATTTCCGATAAGTAACTCAAAATGGCACACAAGCTTTAGCCAACGCAGAAAAGGAAGCCAACGACGACAAAGCCCAGCAGCACAAGCAAGCAGGAGCAGAAAAATCAAGCCAAACAAACAAACAAACAACAAAATGATAAATTGCCTCAAAGAAAGGTTGACATTTGTTGTTGCTGACGCTCAGTACAATCAGACACTAAATATTTGAGAAAAGCTTAAAGAAGATGAAATAACAAAGTTAAGGAAATTAGAAAATTTTAACATGCACACACCATCACAGAACACCAGCCGAGGCAGCCGAGAAAAATAAAGGATAATGCCAATAACAGAAAGGTATTTTAAAATGCATTAAGAAAAGCTGAAAACAAGAAATGAAAAACATAATTATAAATGCAAAATATATTTGTACTTCGTAAAAAAAACAAAAAAAGTTAAATGGTATTAAACATTTTTCAACAGGAGTGAGGGTTGTAGGAAGGTAGTTAAATGAATTAAAATTAAAAAACATTAGGTAATAAATCATGACGGTGTATACATGAATATGGAAACATGTTTCAAGGGAAACTTTGCATTAAATATTTTTCTATTTTTAGTACTTTTGTCCTTCTAATAAGCCCATATAAATGTGTTTCCGTAAATGGTGTTTCAGTGTTGATAACACCAATTGTAATACTGAAACCAATCTCGCATACATTCGCATTTTATTTTTTACCGTTTATTTTTGTTTTCTTTTTTTATTTACTATTTTCTCCTTCGTTTGTCTATTATGTGGTGTTTATGCATTTAATCCTGATTTATTACCATTTTCCTCCAGATTGCCTAAGATTACTTTTGCTACAAATAGATCTTTCAGTCAACACAATATACGAATTTACATTTGTGCACAATGAAACAATGAAATCTATAAAAAAAAAAAACTGTAGAAAAAAATTAAAAAGAAGAAGGTCCTTTAAATTAAACACCCCTCCTCCAACCAGTGTTTACCGAAAACACTAAATCATAGCAGGAGCAAAGTGGCAGTAAAGAATAGCTGGGCAAACAATATAGAAAGACAACATTTTCTAATTCGATTTCGTTTAATTTTTGTTTTGTTTGTTTGTATTTTTTTTCTTTATTAGATATTTGAAATGCGTATATTTATTTAAGATTTAAGTTTAGTGATTAGACTATTTCACAAAAGATAGAGAGAGTTACGAAAAAAAATGAGGAGAAAGTCGTATTAAAATACAGCGGTGCTGGCTGCCTGACAAAGTCAAACTTTACCTTTTGTATTGATACCCTACGCGGAATGGAGGTAAAGTTTTTGCTATGCTGGACTTTATCAAATTTGAAGATGATATAGCAAAAGGAAATCAGGACAATTTATATACACAAAATGGTTGTAGATAGCGAATAAATAAAAAAGTTACCTAAACGCAACAAAATGCTTGTGGCGAAACCTTTTTGGATTGTCCAGAGAAATATCCAGATTCTTTGTTGGGAACCGAACTTCGAACCAATAAAAAAAATTACACTTTAAATTAATTCAAAACTAGTTTTTCGACCTTTTCTTGATACACATAATTTTTTAATGAAATAACGAGCTTAAAGTCATTTTTCAAAAGAAATTTATTTTCAATATTCCGCTACTCCTTTGAGTAGCTTCTTCAGGATAACAAACAAATTGCTTAACAATCAAATGAATGTTTGAGCAAAATAGTCTATTTTAATTACTTTCCCTTTTTTATAATTTATTGATCGCGATTGTCTCGAAATCTTTTTTCAAAGATTAAAAAAAAACCCTCAACAGACAAAAGTTTTTGAAAATCTTTAATTACTTTCCTTTTATAATTTAGAATATTTTGTTTAATTATTTCTTTAATTATTAACCGAGCTTTTTTTGTAATCCTGAAGTAGCGAAATGTTGAAAATAAATTTGTTTCGAGGTTTCATTTTTGTATAAAAGTGACCTCAAGCTTGTCGTTTGGAATATTATATTCTTAAGTTTCAAGAATAAAAACCTTAATTTGTGTAAAAGTTTCACAACAGAATTGATAACTCTACAGGACTGATTTATGGCATTTCCCACTACTATTGACAAAAGTTTCTTCAATAGGTGCTCCCATTCTTAACGCATATTCTCTTTAAAAGGTTCAACAGTCTGAGATTTGTAGACGTAGATTAGTGACTTTAAAGAACCCCAAAAAATTCTGGTGTTTAAATCGGTGGTTCTACCTGGCAATGCAAATCGGCAAAATGAGGAATAAGGTGACTCAAAAATGCAACTTTGTTGTAGCCACATGTTCCCAACCCATTCAACAGTAGTTGTTTGGACCGCAGCGTTTTCGAGAAAATGGTCCAATAACACCTCCAGCGTAAACAGAATACCATTGATTAACTTTATATGGATGGAATGCATCTTCTTGAGCTACACCAGGATTTTCTATAGCCCAAAACCCATATTTCTGCTTATTCACGTATCCACTGAAATGTAAATGGATGTCTGGATGTTGTTGCTTATGATGGTTTTCGCCAATATCACCGACAAATCGTTCCATAAAATATCGAAATAACTATTTTTAGTTCTTAAGGAGCATAACGCTGCATATATTTTTGACTCTTGCGTGTCGTGATAGTAATAACGTTTTAAAAGAATTAAATCAGTTTTGTTCTTATATTTATTTAATATTATAAGGATGTCATATATCAGATCCAGATCCAGATTTTTTCGATTGAAAATCAAGGCCAAGCAGGGCTTAGAGGAAACCCTCCTGAATCTGAACTCTTGGTTAGACTAATAGTCTCGGCGTCACAAATTCAATTGCTGAGAAAAACCAAAACGCAACATAATATCGAACAACAATAGTTTCTTGACGTTATTTGTAACAATGTTATAAGTCTATCAGCCCAATTATAAATATTCGCAAGGAATTTGTTTTTTCTCGAGAAAATTTTTTTTCAATTAATTTAAACTCCCTTCTGTTTTGTGGGGGAATTTTTTTTAGGAAAACCCAAACTTAAATATATTTAGAATAACTACTTTTTAGTTTTTTTTCTCCCTTTTACACGATTGATAAAAACGGACCAAAAAACGCAAAAATTTCGAGAGGAATTTCTTTTTATAAATAGGCTGTATAAGATTTCTCTTTTCCACGATCTATTCCCTCCTAAAATATTTTGGCTCACAATGAAACCTGCCACTCTAAAATCGTTTATTCTCTTTACCGTATAATTTTAAAGCGTTCTTGAGCTTAAGATTATCAATAGCCCTCCATCCTCGTGAGTTGAGAACATCATTAGGCAGCTCTTACCTGATTCGTTTTACTCCACCTCAAAATTGTTATTGTTTTCTATTACTTGTTCAAATAATAATAGTTCATACATCTACAAAAAAGATAATGAAACAATAGATTCGTTTCATTTTATATAATTTTTTGCTGCTTGAACATGTTATTGTAGAAGTTTTTTTTGCTCAATTCCAAAAAGTAAGTTTGTTTGTCATTTTATTATTTTACATTGAAGGAGTAGTTGTACAAATATAAACACACACAAACACAAACTTTAAAAATTGTAAGGATGAGACTAAAAGTGAAACAGAGATAAGCTTATAAAATATCATTAATTATACTTGTTTGAATACTTTTTTTATTTATTTTATTTTTGCTTTTTGTAATTTTCTTGTTGTTTCCCGACCTGTTTTTTTTTTGCTGCAGAAATTGTTTTAATTTTCTGTTTTTACAGGAAAATAACAAATACCATTGTTGGAAATGAAAAAAAAGTCATTAGATGTGTTATTTGGTACGCTTAGATATTTTTTTGTTTTTAAGTTTTTTTTTATCTAGACTTTAGGATATCTCTCTAAAGTTGTTATAATTTCCTCATAATGAAGAAGTTTATGAAAGTGAAAAGAAAAAATCTTTGAATTGGATTGCGGCACAAAGATAATGAAGATGAAATAATGTAAATAAATATAAATATATATTGTAAACAAGGTTGGCAAGCGATGTCATAATCAATAGCGATACCGACATAATATCCAGCCCAATTATAAATATTCGCATGAAATTTGTTTTATGAGGAAATTTTTCTCGAGTTAATCTCGAATTAATTCAAACTCTCTTCCGTTTTGTAAGGAAATTTTTTTCGGGAAAACCCTAATTTAAATATATTTACAGTAACTGCTTTTTAGCTTTTTATTATTTTCTCCCTTTTCCACGGTTTATAAAAACGGACTAAAAAGTAAAATGAGGGAATTTTTATTCACATTAGGAGAAAAGGAAAAAATTTCATGAGGAATTCCAGTTTATAATTGGGCTGATCGTTTAAGTTGAATACCGGTATTCAGATACCGTTTCCATCAATACCGGTATCGTAATGGTGCAGTTTGTTACAAAAAGAACTTAATAATTAAATTAATTTTCTTTGCTCTCTGCGAGCGAAGCTGATGAAGAAACTATGGACTGCATCGACATTTATTTTGTAATAAATATTTTTAACCAACTTTTTATTTGCGAAAAAAATGGATATTTCACTAGACAACTAAAAAAAAAATTGCAAGAAATATTACAAAAAAATATATATGTATATATATATTTAAATAGCGTAATATTTAAGTGCCTAATAATTTATAAGCTGCAAATTTAGAATAATTAAAGAGGCTGTTTTTCGAGAGGTGCTTTTGAATTTATCATTAGATTTATTTTTAAGTTTTTGGTTTGAATATCCGAAATTTTTTTTACAAAATGGACAACTATTATTCAAAATCTCTTATGCATAACTTGCTAAGACGATGTTTAATATACGAAACTCTTTAGTCAAATATCCCTACCAGTAAATTTAATCTCATATTCAGCTATGTGGTTTGTAACGACCTCTATCGAGAAACAAGATTCAATCTAACCCCTGTTATTCTATTTACTGAGAGTTTTTAATTGTTCTACTCTTTTCCGTGGAAAGCAGAAGTATTTCCAAAAGATTGCGCGTCTTATTTTTGTTGTCTAAAAAATAAATCAAACAAACAAAAATCTATAAGAAAAAAATAGGATAGTCATCAATGAATTCGGTTCTGTGTGCCTCAGTTTTAATGAGCACAGGTTTGCCCGGTACCATTCCATTAGAATCACTTTTCAGCATCATGCATTGGCTGCCAGCTGATCTTACGAAGAAGCAATTAATAATGAACTCTGTGATCAGATCTGAGGCAAACAGATGACAATATTCAAGTCATGGTAACTCCATGGCCATACTTCTACCTATCAAAAGAATTGCTGTAATGCCTTCGGACACACAGCCTGAATCTATATGAGCAGATAAAAGTTGGATCGTGCATAATTGTGATTAGTTTTTTGTTCCAATCATGTGAGCATGCCTGAACGTGATTATAACCAAATTGAGCTTGAGTGAGCGTGCATGACTAGATTTTTACCGTGATTTTTTTTTGCTTAATTGCAATTTTTTTTATTAATTTTAAATTATTTTATAGAATTTTTTTCTGTGTATTTCGTGACCGTGAGTTTTTGTGATTATAACAAGTTTTTGCTCCAGCCACGTGAGCGTGCATAAACGTGAGCTAAAAATATAAGGTCGTACATGAGTAAAATTTCTTTATCGTGAGCGTGATTGTAAAGTTGCTCACAATCTCATCTTAATTACAAGCTTAAATAAACTAGATGGATACATGGAGAGGAGGTCCACATTTGTACTGTCAGTATTGCATTGATCATGTCTCTATCGGTCGTTCATGCCATATTGATGGATGAATGCCGAATAGCTCTAAGGTATATGCTGATACATTCGAACGTGAAGCTACTCTGGATTTCCGGACAAAGTAATTAATGTGCCGCGTAACATTATTGCGGCTGAACTAGCCAGACCTGAAACCCGAATGAGGCATCGGCGTACGAAGGAATTGTTTTTGTGCCATTAAATTGTCGCTAATTATTAACTCAATAGAACTTACATGGTGTCGCACAGACTAAATGGTATAATGTTCACTTCTGTTCGATAGTGAGGTCTACCTGGCTTTGATAAGATTGTTGTAAATCGAACCGGGTATTGCGTTGAAAATGTTTATGCGAGGGTTTTAAATCTACCCTGTAAAAATATGAGTAGCAGTTGTCAGGATGTGGAGAATGAAATGGTTGTAGATCGCTTTTCCTATCGCGATCCTGCTATCTAGGGGATAAGGCATGTCTTCAGTAGCAGACATATCGGACTACAATATCAAAACGCTTCAGGACTGTAGGTTTTGTTTCTGCATATTCCCTTTTTTGGTAACACTAAGGGACCAACCAAGGTCTATTTGTTGATATTGCAAAACTCTATATGTATATACTCGTATATCAGAGCCTGTGTATGTCGCTAAAATAATGCAATCTTTTGCTTCATATATAAATTAAAGTTTTTATGAAAATCAAAATTTTATATATCACTCCTTTATTGCAACGTAGTAATATCTCAAAAAAACTCATTCGTCAGAAAACGAGTTTAAAGTTTTAAATTTACACAAACATCAATGGAAAAATAAAAAAGTATTCTCCTCTCAAGAGATGAGTAAACAAGATATTTGTATGAATTTGTTACACAACATGAAGAACGTTACGATGAATATCTCTTCATTCTTAATACAAAAGTCACTTTGCAATAAACAAGCGATATATTCATTAAATCAAGGATCAATGAAGAATAAGATTCTTAAACAAGGTTTTCGGGGAGACTGATGTCTTATCAGCTCTTCTATCTGCCAAGCGGCTATTTAAAACCAAGAATTTGAACAGATGAAAGTTCAGTTTTTTTTTGCATGACTCAGAGATAATTCTGCCATATCATGCTGCCACCGTTCGACCCTGTGCAAACTGCAAAACTTTTTTGGCGCCTAAAATTCCACTCAAAGGTAACTTACGAGTATAAATGATAACAACATTATAAAAGTTTTAATATTAATTATCACTTCAATTTTCTCTGGAAACCTCACTGTCCACCGGTACATTAAACAAATTGTGAAAATATGAACCAATGAACAAATATAAAATGTCCGACGGTCTAAAGTCGTAAATGCAACAGCTCGTAATGACAAGCAAGCTCCACATACTTTGGAATCCTGATGACAACAGTAGCAAATAACACAAACATCTTGGCTAATGCAATGAATGCCTCCTCCGCTCTGCTTGCCACCACAGGAAGAACAAAATTGGTAACACAAATAAATGATGCCACTTATGTGTAAACTATGCGTGCACACAACTGTTCGTTCCTTCACACACACACGCACATTTGCAATTACAGGCCCTGTGGCCGGACTCACTGGTTGTGAGCTTACTTATGCACTCATGCTGCAGCAGGAACAACAAAATAAAAGGAATTATAGACGCGACATGGTCAAAGTTCTATGTGACTAGATGCAACCATAATGCATACACGAAAGCTGAAGAACTCTTGTTTGTTGTATGAACTACAAATTTAATTAATTATGCTCTTTGTTTGTAATTTATTAATATCAAAAGTTGACAAGGTGGAAATTTATGGATTTTGCACTGCATTGCACTTGCTGCTTGTGGTCTGGGCTTCTTTTCTACTCTACTCGTGCACAATCATCCAAAGTTATTGTAATATCACACAAACCAACAAATAAACACGCTAATTTGCATTCTACACACCCATACACACTCACGAACACACACAGAGAAAATATACAGAAACTCATTGAACTTTAGACAAACACACGGCAGAGGGCGCTAACGCATTCAAAGATTAAGATGTTGCAAGTATTATTATTTAATTCAAAAAGAACGAAATAAAAGAAAAGAAACGAAACGAAGCAATTTTGAGTTTTCAAAATTAAATAAGCAAATGCACATTCAAGTCATCTATCAAATCGTGCACTGAAGCAGCAAACCAACCAACCAACCAGACAACTGCTGAATTTTAGCAACCCATCCCTTGTACTTTACAGATAATAATTTCTGGCAAAATTATAACATGAAGACAGTGAGTGCGTTTATATACCAGAGCAGATCAAAGTGAGAATGTTGCACAAATATTTTTTTTAATAACTTTATCTAGTGCAGCAACAAATAAGCACGTTGTCAAATAGTTGTTCAAGATTTATTAATATAAAAAAATGAAAATAATTGCAATTCGAAACAAATTGTGGCAAATAATTTGTTCTGATAACATTTTTATTTAATGCTGCTAATTGGCCAGGATTTTTATAAGGAAAGTGGATTTTTTTTGTTGAATAAATATTTGCTTCTTGTTGTTTTTTTTAGCAGTATGTTCAATTCTTTTGAGATATACATACTTTTTTTTTTCATTTATAAATTCATATTTATTTTCATTTTATACTAGTATGTATATAAATTTACAATTTTCGAAATTTTATCATAGATACTACATAAAGTTAACCACAATCTTTTATTGCACAAATTATCACTTATGGGCTTTAGTCACTCTGCTTTAAAATGTTTAAACTCTTATCTATCACAAAGAACTCAACAGTTCATATTGGAAAATGTTATATCAAAAATCATTTAAGTACATTCTGGTGTCCCTCAAGGGACCAATTTTGTTCACTTTATTCATCAATGAACTTCCTACTGTTGTCTTTCATTCTTAAGTACTGATGTACTCCGATGATGTTAAAATTTTTGACTCTTTTAATGATATTAATGGAGATACTTTATTAAGTGCCGACTTTCAAAATTTTTATCAATGGTGCAGATTTATGGCCTTATTTACAAACGATTAATAAAGTTTTTGTGTGCATTAAAAAGGGGTTTCCCATATAAAAATCCAACTTTAACCCTTCAATAAATTTATGAAGCGTTTGTGAATAAGGCCATTAATTTATTGGAGTTAAATATATTGAAATGCAAGCACACGTCCTCTCGCGACTTCTTAGACATATCTAGTTTCGTTATAGAGAAGTTCAGCTGAATATCTCCAATTTTTGTATTTTGGTATTAAGAAGTTTTTTTTAATGATTTGTAGTTTCTTCAAATGTGCTGGAACTTGCACAAGTCAAAGTTGTTCTAATCACACACTTGAATTTTAAGTTTTTGTTCTGCAGGTTAAGTCTTGAACGTGTACTGAGAGTTGGACACAAAGCTCTGATAGTTTTCATAGATCTCTTGCAGATTTCACCAACGTGTCTCTCTAAATTAAGTTTTTAATCGAGCCAAACTCCAAGATATTTGACATCATTTTTAATTGTCAGGGATTCATTTTGTATATAAGAAGTTCTTACGTTTTTAATAATATCGTCGAAAAATATTATTAATTTATTGGCAGTTTCAATTAATAGAAACTATAAGTATAATATTATATTGCCTCGCAGGATCATAATGCGAGATTAATTTTAAGGCTGCTATTAGAGTATTTAAAAACTGGAACCGAAAGCCTTTTTACCGGTTTTTTGTCTGAAGAAAATTTTTCGCCTTTAAAAAATTTATAATATTAAATAATTTGACAAGCCTGTTTACCGGGACTTCACAGAAATTATATTTATATATCTTTAAAAAATAGTTTTTTAACTTTCTTTAAAAATTTTATTCACCACTAAAAATATTCTTTTCTTCATTGAATGTTAGTTTAAATAGTTATGATGGCATAACGTCTGCCCCAGAGGATGACTATTGTGCTGATGAGGTGTTTTGCGACACCAAAGACGGGGAGTGTTCATTCAGCAAGAAGTTAAATTTGCTTTTGTCGTCATTTCTAATTCTAAGAAACATCTCAGAAACTCAAGCGGACCTCAATTATATATGGATTAGTTATTCGTATGATTAAAAGTTAATAAAAATATGCTCTTAAAACAAAACAAAAAAAGGTTTTCAGTAAACTTTGCACTTAAAGTAGATACAAATAAAATTTAAAATAAGTATCTGATTCCGCAATGAGAGCGTATTTTGAGAGCGTTCCTAAGTCTTATTTAAAGGAAGGTTTATAAAAGTTGCATAATTACTAGATAATAAAGTTATAAAATTTATATATTGACCAATTTGCTTGAAGATACATTCGTTCAAGTTGTAATTACAAATATCTTTTTTTTTTGTTGAAAATTTTCTATGAATAAACGGATTATTATATATTTTCTCAATTTGATAAACGTTTTAAGCAGCTTAAATATGATAATTAAGCCTGTTTTTGACACGCATGCACAGGAAACTCTAAACAGAAATGTGTAATTTTCATAATTATATTGTAAAGAAAATCCGAAAATGCTTTTGGAATAATATAACAATAAGGGCTCTCACAATGGATATTGCAAACTAGTGCAAACAAGCGAATGTGAGTGGAAATTAGGCAGGCCAATATATCGGTATCCCTGATATTTTATTGTCGATACAATGATATTTTTGACATTTTTTGGAAGTCTTTTTTATGAACAAACATAAACAGTAGTTCAGTTCTTGAAACTGCTTAAATATTTTCAATAGTTATTTCGGTGCAAAACAGCAATAAATAAATAATACACAGGGAAAAGGAGAGCATCAAATTAAAGAAGAATATTGAAATAATTTCTGTCAATTTAGAACACGTTTGAACAGATTAAAAAATGAATTGCTTTTATTTCCTTGATTTAACTTTATCGGTTTTTGCTGCTATTAGAGAATCCGAAGAAGATGAGCCTCTGCCTGTCATAATCTGTGGTTTCGCCAAAGGAGATGTTGAGAGATACCAAATATTTCCTAATTTATTTAGATATGTAGGTGCGCTTGTTTACTGGCGCAAAGGCATCCCACACTCAATTACACAGAAGAACTTAAGTTATCAAATGAGTTTTGTCGCATCTGAGAGACTATTTTCCAATGCAGCAGGTGCCACTTTACAATAGTCATCTTTTGTCGCAGCAATGTTTGTCTTTTCTTCTTTAAAGTTGCATTTGCGTTTACAAATTTTTATTGCATACATTTTTAATTGTAGTATCTATTTTTATTCGTACAAACAAGGAAACAAAACTAATTTGAAGAGTACATGCGTATGTGCACTACACCTGCAGATAATATTGAAGTGCGTGGTCCATTATAGCTGAAACGGACTAGTTACAACATGGTCTTATGTAATGCAGTCATGGATCGTGCTCTGGCTTTCACGATCGTACTCGTGGCTAACAAGCTAATTTTGAGTGGTCTATTTTTTAATGACATGGAGTAGTTGTTGGGTTAGCCCGATGTAATACAAGCCTGGACTATGTGGTCCATCCCTAAGACATCGTAATGATAAATAGACCATGTTTTCTACATACAGCCTAGTCTTTTATGGAGTATACTTTACATGCGTGTTTAGACTTGTCGCGGTATCTGCAGGGACTTTTAATACTTCGCTGCATTGATGGAATTTTGGTGCGTTTCGGGTATTTTTTTGTGCGGAGTTTTACACTGCCTTTTCATAATTTCTTACAGAAATTTTTGTGCTTTTTTTACAACTATGATTTTTCTTAATAAAAAATATTATTTTACTCCGGCTTTTGTTTTGTTATTTTTTATAATTTTATTAAATGAATTGTGATTTTAAATTAATTAATGTGTTAATAAATTATATTATTTAATCTCAAATCCTTTTTTAATTTGAGGCAAAAACTTAAAATGATATCTTGCGTTTTTACAATTTATTTAAACACTTCGTTTTTTTATAAATTGCGTAAATTATTAAAGCAAAAGAATTTTAGCTTTTTTGCCTTTTTTTCGTATACAAAAGTTGCGTATTGCAAATTGGTACAGTCTTGCCTATTCGTCTTTCTTCTCAAAACGTATTAATACCAATTTTAAATACTAATAACCTCTGACGCTGTAATTTGTATAGTAAATAAAAAAATTCTCTACTTGTAGTTTGTTAATTTTTCCTTGACTTCACTTTACAATGCGTATCGGTATCATACTTTTTTTTAGTATCGGTGTCTTGTCTGCAAAGAGGCGCCCTAAAAAAAACTTGAGCAAAAATGTTTGTGATCCGGCATATTTTTATTTGTAAAAACTCAAAACTATAGATTTATTTAATAATCCATAAATTTTGAAATAATTTGAATTTAATAATTTTTTTACACTCAATTGATTTGTTTTTTGATCATATTCATTTTTTTGTATAAACGTTTATTGTCAAACAAACAAACTAACTTTTACAGCACAGAGAAGTGCTGCCAAATTTGTAGAGCAAGTAATCACTTCGAACTTGGCCGCCTATTTATTATTTTAGTAAATTTTTAAAACATTTTAAGCTAAAATGCAGCGGATTTAAAAACCAAGTTTTGTCTACTAAAATATATATAGCAAATTTACAAAATGCTAATTCGTGCAATTACAATCGTGAAAACCCTTAATGTTTGTTGAAATGTTTAAAGTTAAGAGCGCCCAAAAGAAAACGAAACAATTTTGTAAAAACCGTTAAAGTGTTTATAATTTATCAGAGGAAATTTCTAAATGTATCTACGCGCGATTATGGCCATCAAAAGACATCAAATGTCTTAACACTTCTGTTTCTTTCTATTGCAATGAATGGCGTAAGTACCCAGTATTCGCGCATTTAACATGTAATCAAACCAACTGTTCATTTATAGTACGGAGTATTTAAGATATTTTTGCAAAAAAATATAAATTTGTATATTGTATATATTTTTTTTCATTTTGTTCATGTTGCAGCTGTAATAAACTGCTAAGTAGTGGCTGCACAAAAACTTAAGAGAGATAAAAAGACATTTGTTGCTTAAAAATAATAATTTAATTGACAAGATTTATCGTTAAGGCAATTAGACTGGCAACCAGTCTAAGCAGTGCAGTGCCCAACATACTCGTGCATGTGTGTGCAAGTGGGCATCTGACAGCGTTTAAACATTTATTTTCTATGAAAATTGCTTAATTTTCCTCACTCTGCGTAATTCGGTGGTCAATGAATGTATTTTTGCATATAAATTTTATTATATATTTTTTTCATTTTCATTTCTTGAAGACAAATGATATTTTTTAACAATGAAATAGCTGCATGAGTTTTTTTAGTTTTTTCTTTATTGTTTTATAAATGTAAATTTTAAAATCTTATAAAACTTTTATACCTGTTGATGATGGTTTTTAACGTTTAAAATTTAAATGACTGTACTGATCTTCGTTCTTGATCATTTTCAGTTGGTCTGTGTATTTTTTATTAAATTTTATAATATAATTTTTAATTATAATTATGATTGAGATGATGAGAATCATTATTTTCAACCGAATTTAAGCTCGTCTGCGTTTTTACTTTGTATACAGATAACCCTATCATTTTTAACTGATTTTCAAAATAATTTTTTTTTGTGTTGAAAAGGGTCTGCTTGCAGCTTAATCCTTCCATTTTTTTAAACTCGTCTGCGTTTTTACTTTGTATACAGATAACTCTATCAGTTTTAACTGATTTTCAAAATAATTTTTTTTGTGTTGAAAAGGGTCTGCTTGCAGCTTAATCCTTCCATTTTTTTTCGAAAATCGGACGGGCAATTTGCGCTAAATATTGATTGGAGATATATTGCATGCGCTAAAGTGGCAAGGGTTTTTTGAACTTTTGACGTTTTATTAACTTTTTCCACGTAAAATTTGAAGCTGTTTTTCGTTAGTATTTTATATAATTTTTTCATTTATTTCTTTATTTATGTTTTCTGATTTAACTTCCTTTCATAGTTTAACAAAATAGGTTTGCAAATATTTTGCTTTTCATTGCACTAAAATCTAATCATCTGCCTCTAACAACAATAGCAGTCAGAAAGCACAAATGTTGGTGAACTTTTTGCAGTGCACTCGGTTCAAACGTTTTTGTTTCAAATGTTTTATGTAAAGACACCATTTGCAATTTCTCGACAGAACTTTATAAATCATTGCCGGATGAAATGCATGCTGAGTAGTTCCACCTGAACTCTTCAGTCTGAAAGTTTATGAGAAATGCAAAATCATCTTTTTATTCTACTCTCTTTGCTTATGCTATCAAATCTTGGAAAGCACGTAAAAGTTTAAAAAAATATTGGAATCAACAATCGTAATGCCACCCAGACGGAGGATATTGTTATTGGAGTCCTTAACTTATCAATAAATCAAAATTTCTACAGCCAGAATCACTCGTATAAAATAGAGTCAAACTTTTTTAGTTTTTGATGCGTTAATCCGGAGGATATTTTAGCAAGCTGCTCAGCTTTTAAGTCCAATGCTATTGGTACTAATACAATTCATACAACATTTTAAAAGGATATGCTCTTAGTGTTGCTACTATTTGCTACATTATGTATATATTTATATATTTAATACGATAATAACTCTTTGCTTCTAACTGAAAATGTTCAAAAATGCTTCCGATACCTAAAGCAAACAATTATATATTATCGACCGATTGCAATACTGATTTACTTGTCGAAAGTATTTGAAAAATTACTTTATTAACAAACAAATACTGTTGTTAATGAAAATATGACATACAATATGGATGTGTGTAAATACGAATTTATGTATTTATATAGAGAGACACGAACCAAAATTTTTAACATAGCTCATTTTGCAGTTAACAGAGCTCTGTAAAACGGTTAACAGTGGTCGCAAATTTGATTCAAGACGAAAAATCCAGGATTTGGGACCAAGTCCATGCCAAAGAATATGGTAAAAATTCTCCATTGTGTACCTAATGATATTACAATAATAAAATATGGGATGTATGTTGGCAGGCGCTATAAAAACTGATTTAAAAAAAAGGATTTTTTAGTGAAATTTCTGTAAAAGATTGGTGACCATTTTGGTCAAATATGGAATTGCACACGCTGTGCACTATAAATTTAGGGTAGTCCAAGGGGTCCCTAATGGCACCCAATTGGTCGCATATCTGAAATAATTTTGACAATTGAATAAATTGATTTAAAAAAAAAAGTTTTTTTAGTGAAATTTCTGGAAAAGATTGGTGACCATTTTGGTCAAATGTGGAATTAATTCTTGTGCACAAAATATTAAAACGTCAGAGTATAATTAAAACCAACACAAATCGAAGAATATATCTGTTTTATCCCAAAAAATAAAACTGTTGGATAATTACTAACAATCTCTTACTTTTCCAAAAAATTCACGAAACTTCCCGATTTAGTATTTTTTACTGTGACTTCTAAAATAATTATTGTGCACAAAATATTGAAACGTCACAGTATAATTAAAACCAACACAAATCGAAGAATATATCTGTTTTATCCGAAAAAATAAAACTGTTGGATAATTACTAACAATCTCTTACTTTTCCAAAAAATTCACGAAAATTCCCGATTTAGTATTTTTTCTGCGACTTCTAAAATAATTATTGTGCACAAAATATTGAAACGTCACAGTATAATTAAAACTAACACAAATCGAAGAATATATCTGTTTTATCCCAAAAAATAAAACTGTTGGATAATTACTAACAATCTCTTACTTTTCCAAAAAATTCACGAAAATTCCCGATTTAGTATTTTTTTCTGTGACTTCTAAAATAATTATTGTGCACAAAATATTGAAACGTCAGAGTATAATTAAAACCAACACAAATCGAAGAATATATCTGTTTTATCCCAAAAAATAAAACTGTTGGATAATTACTAACAATCTCTTACTTTTCCAAAAAATTCACGAAAATTCCCGATTTAGTATTTTTTTTCTGTGACTTCTAAAATAATTATTGTGCACAAAATATTGAAACGTTACAGTATAATTAAAACCAACACAAATCGAAGAATATATCTGTTTTATCCCAAAAAATAAAACTGTTGGATAATTACTAACAATCTCTTACTTTTTCAAAAAATTCACGAAAATTCCCGATTTAGTATTTTTTTCTGTGACTTCTAAAATAATTATTGTGCACAAAATATTGAAACGTCAGAGTATAATTAAAACCAACACAAATCGAAGAATATATCTGTTTTATCGCAAAAAATAAAACTGTTGGATAATTACTAACAACCTCTTACTTTTCCAAAAAATTCACGAAAATTCCCGATTTAGTATTTTTTTTCTGTGACTTCTAAAATAATTATTGTGCACAAAATATTGAAACGTTACAGTATAATTAAAACCAACACAAATCGAAGAATATATCTGTTTTATCCCAAAAAATAAAACTGTTGGATAATTACTAACAATCTCTTACTTTTCCAAAAAAATCACGAAAATTCCCGATTTAGTATTTTTTTCTGTGACTTCTAAAATAATTATTGTGCACAAAATATTGAAACGTCAGAGTATAATTAAAACCAACACAAATCGAAGAATATATCTGTTTTATCGCAAAAAATAAAACTGTTGGATAATTACTAACAACCTCTTACTTTTCCAAAAAATTCACGAAAATTCCCGATTTAGTATTTTTTTTCTGTGACTTCTAAAATAATTATTGTGCACAAAATATTGAAACGTTACAGTATAATTAAAACCAACACAAATCGAAGAATATATCTGTTTTATCCCAAAAAATAAAACTGTTGGATAATTACTAACAATCTCTTACTTTTCCAAAAAAATCACGAAAATTCCCGATTTAGTATTTTTTTCTGTGACTTCTAAAATAATTATTGTGCACAAAATATTGAAACGTCAGAGTATAATTAAAACCAACACAAATCGAAGAATATATCTGTTTTATCGCAAAAAATAAAACTGTTGGATAATTACTAACAACCTCTTACTTTTCCAAAAAATTCACGAAAATTCCCGATTTAGTATTTTTTTTCTGTGACTTCTAAAATAATTATTGTGCACAAAATATTGAAACGTCAGAGTATAATTAAAACCAACACAAATCGAAGAATATATCTGTTTTATCGCAAAAAATAAAACTGTTGGATAATTACTAACAACCTCTTACTTTTCCAAAAAATTCACGAAAATTCCCGATTTAGTATTTTTTTTCTGTGACTTCTAAAATAATTATTGTGCACAAAATATTGAAACGTTACAGTATAATTAAAACCAACACAAATCGAAGAATATATCTGTTTTATCCCAAAAAATAAAACTGTTGGATAATTACTAACAACCTCTTACTTTTCCAAAAAATTCACGAAAATTCCCGATTTAGTATTTTTTTTCTGTGACTTCTAAAATAATTATTGTGCACAAAATATTGAAACGTTACAGTATAATTAAAACCAACACAAATCGAAGAATATATCTGTTTTATCCCAAAAAATAAAACTGTTGGATAATTACTAACAACCTCTTACTTTTCCAAAAAATTCACGAAAATTCCCGATTTAGTATTTTTTTTCTGTGACTTCTAAAATAATTATTGTGCACAAAATATTGAAACGTTACAGTATAATTAAAACCAACACAAATCGAAGAATATATCT
The DNA here is from genome assembly GCA_956483585.1 of Gymnocheta viridis. Lineage (NCBI taxonomy): Eukaryota > Metazoa > Arthropoda > Insecta > Diptera > Tachinidae > Gymnocheta > Gymnocheta viridis. Next base: position 128,188,351 of record OY101440.1, on the reverse strand, counting down.
GTTTTATCCCAAAAAATAAAACTGTTGGATAATTACTAACAATCTCTTACTTTTCCAAAAAAATCACGAAAATTCCCGATTTAGTATTTTTTTCTGTGACTTCTAAAATAATTATTGTGCACAAAATATTGAAACGTCAGAGTATAATTAAAACCAACACAAATCGAAGAATATATCTGTTTTATCGCAAAAAATAAAACTGTTGGATAATTACTAACAACCTCTTACTTTTCCAAAAAATTCACGAAAATTCCCGATTTAGTATTTTTTTTCTGTGACTTCTAAAATAATTATTGTGCACAAAATATTGAAACGTCAGAGTATAATTAAAACCAACACAAATCGAAGAATATATCTGTTTTATCGCAAAAAATAAAACTGTTGGATAATTACTAACAACCTCTTACTTTTCCAAAAAATTCACGAAAATTCCCGATTTAGTATTTTTTTTCTGTGACTTCTAAAATAATTATTGTGCACAAAATATTGAAACGTTACAGTATAATTAAAACCAACACAAATCGAAGAATATATCTGTTTTATCCCAAAAAATAAAACTGTTGGATAATTACTAACAATCTCTTACTTTTCCAAAAAAATCACGAAAATTCCCGATTTAGTATTTTTTTCTGTGACTTCTAAAATAATTATTGTGCACAAAATATTGAAACGTCAGAGTATAATTAAAACCAACACAAATCGAAGCATATATCTGTTTTATCGCAAAAAATAAAACTGTTGGATAATTACTAACAATCTCTTACTTTTCCAAAAAAATCACGAAAATTCCCGATTTAGTATTTTTTTCTGTGACTTCTAAAATAATTATTGTGCACAAAATATTGAAACGTCAGAGTATAATTAAAACCAACACAAATCGAAGAATATATCTGTTTTATCGCAAAAAATAAAACTGTTGGATAATTACTAACAACCTCTTACTTTTCCAAAAAATTCACGAAAATTCCCGATTTAGTATTTTTTTTCTGTGACTTCTAAAATAATTATTGTGCACAAAATATTGAAACGTTACAGTATAATTAAAACCAACACAAATCGAAGAATATATCTGTTTTATCGCAAAAAATAAAACTGTTGGATAATTACTAACAATCTCTTACTTTTCCAAAAAAAATCACGAAAATTCCCGATTTAGTATTTTTTTCTGTGACTTCTAAAATAATTATTGTGCACAAAATATTGAAACGTCAGAGTATAATTAAAACCAACACAAATCGAAGAATATATCTGTTTTATCGCAAAAAATAAAACTGTTGGATAATTACTAACAACCTCTTACTTTTCCAAAAAATTCACGAAAATTCCCGATTTAGTATTTTTTTTCTGTGACTTCTAAAATAATTATTGTGCACAAAATATTGAAACGTTACAGTATAATTAAAACCAACACAAATCGAAGAATATATCTGTTTTATCCCAATAAATAAAACTGTTGGATAATTACTAACAATCTCTTACTTTTCCAAAAAAATCACGAAAATTCCCGATTTAGTATTTTTTTCTGTGACTTCTAAAATAATTATTGTGCACAAAATATTGAAACGTCAGAGTATAATTAAAACCAACACAAATCGAAGAATATATCTGTTTTATCCCAAAAAATAAAACTGTTGGATAATTACTAACAATCTCTTACTTTTCCAAAAAAATCACGAAAATTCCCGATTTAGTATTTTTTTTCTGTGACTTCTAAAATAATTATTGTGCACAAAATATTGAAACGTCAGAGTATAATTAAAACCAACACAAATCGAAGAATATATCTGTTTTATCGCAAAAAATAAAACTGTTGGATAATTACTAACAACCTCTTACTTTTCCAAAAAATTCACGAAAATTCCCGATTTAGTATTTTTTTTCTGTGACTTCTAAAATAATTATTGTGCACAAAATATTGAAACGTTACAGTATAATTAAAACCAACACAAATCGAAGAATATATCTGTTTTATCCCAATAAATAAAACTGTTGGATAATTACTAACAATCTCTTACTTTTCCAAAAAAATCACGAAAATTCCCGATTTAGTATTTTTTTCTGTGACTTCTAAAATAATTATTGTGCACAAAATATTGAAACGTCAGAGTATAATTAAAACCAACACAAATCGAAGAATATATCTGTTTTATCCCAAAAAATAAAACTGTTGGATAATTACTAACAATCTCTTACTTTTCCAAAAAAATCACGAAAATTCCCGATTTAGTATTTTTTTTCTGTGACTTCTAAAATAATTATTGTGCACAAAATATTGAAACGTTACAGTATAATTAAAACCAACACAAATCGAAGAATATATCTGTTTTATCCCAAAAAATAAAACTGTTGGATAATTACTAACAATCTCTTACTTTTCCAAAAAAATCACGAAAATTCCCGATTTAGTATTTTTTTCTGTGACTTCTAAAATAATTATTGTGCACAAAATATTGAAACGTCAGAGTATAATTAAAACCAACACAAATCGAAGAATATATCTGTTTTATCGCAAAAAATAAAACTGTTGGATAATTACTAACAACCTCTTACTTTTCCAAAAAATTCACGAAAATTCCCGATTTAGTATTTTTTTCTGTGACTTCTAAAATAATTATTGTGCACAAAATATTGAAACGTCAGAGTATAATTAAAACCAACACAAATCGAAGAATATATCTGTTTTATCCCAAAAAATAAAACTGTTGGATAATTACTAACAATCTCTTACTTTTCCAAAAAATTCACGAAAATTCCCGATTTAGTATTTTTTTTCTGCGACTTCTAAAATAATTATTGTGCACAAAATATTGAAACGTCAGAGTATAATTAAAACCAACACAAATCGAAGAATATATCTGTTTTATCGCAAAAAATAAAACTGTTGGATAATTACTAACAACCTCTTACTTTTCCAAAAAATTCACGAAAATTCCCGATTTAGTATTTTTTTTCTGTGACTTCTAAAATAATTATTGTGCACAAAATATTGAAACGTCAGAGTATAATTAAAACCAACACAAATCGAAGAATATATCTGTTTTATCGCAAAAAATAAAACTGTTGGATAATTACTAACAATCTCTTACTTTTCCAAAAAAATCACGAAAATTCCCGATTTAGTATTTTTTTCTGTGACTTCTAAAATAATTATTGTGCACAAAATATTGAAACGTCAGAGTATAATTAAAACCAACACAAATCGAAGAATATATCTGTTTTATCGCAAAAAATAAAACTGTTGGATAATTACTAACAACCTCTTACTTTTCCAAAAAATTCACGAAAATTCCCGATTTAGTATTTTTTTTCTGTGACTTCTAAAATAATTATTGTGCACAAAATATTGAAACGTCAGAGTATAATTAAAACCAACACAAATCGAAGAATATATCTGTTTTATCCCAAAAAATAAAACTGTTGGATAATTACTAACAATCTCTTACTTTTCCAAAAAAATCACGAAAATTCCCGATTTAGTATTTTTTTCTGTGACTTCTAAAATAATTATTGTGCACAAAATATTGAAACGTCAGAGTATAATTAAAACCAACACAAATCGAAGAATATATCTGTTTTATCGCAAAAAATAAAACTGTTGGATAATTACTAACAACCTCTTACTTTTCCAAAAAATTCACGAAAATTCCCGATTTAGTATTTTTTTTCTGTGACTTCTAAAATAATTATTGTGCACAAAATATTGAAACGTTACAGTATAATTAAAACCAACACAAATCGAAGAATATATCTGTTTTATCCCAAAAAATAAAACTGTTGGATAATTACTAACAATCTCTTACTTTTCCAAAAAATTCACGAAAATTCCCGATTTAGTATTTTTTTCTGTGACTTCTAAAATAATTATTGTGCACAAAATATTGAAACGTCAGAGTATAATTAAAACCAACACAAATCGAAGAATATATCTGTTTTATCCCAAAAAATAAAACTGTTGGATAATTACTAACAATCTCTTACTTTTCCAAAAAATTCACGAAAATTCCCGATTTAGTATTTTTTTTCTGTGACTTCTAAAATAATTATTGTGCACAAAATATTGAAACGTTACAGTATAATTAAAACCAACACAAATCGAAGAATATATCTGTTTTATCCCAAAAAATAAAACTGTTGGATAATTACTAACAATCTCTTACTTTTTCAAAAAATTCACGAAAATTCCCGATTTAGTATTTTTTTCTGTGACTTCTAAAATAATTATTGTGCACAAAATATTGAAACGTCAGAGTATAATTAAAACCAACACAAATCGAAGAATATATCTGTTTTATCGCAAAAAATAAAACTGTTGGATAATTACTAACAACCTCTTACTTTTCCAAAAAATTCACGAAAATTCCCGATTTAGTATTTTTTTTCTGTGACTTCTAAAATAATTATTGTGCACAAAATATTGAAACGTTACAGTATAATTAAAACCAACACAAATCGAAGAATATATCTGTTTTATCCCAAAAAATAAAACTGTTGGATAATTACTAACAATCTCTTACTTTTCCAAAAAATTCACGAAAATTCCCGATTTAGTATTTTTTTCTGTGACTTCTAAAATAATTATTGTGCACAAAATATTGAAACGTCAGAGTATAATTAAAACCAACACAAATCGAAGAATATATCTGTTTTATCCCAAAAAATAAAACTGTTGGATAATTAATAAAAACAATCTCTTACTTTTCCAAAAAATTCACGAAAATTCCCGATTTAGTATTTTTTTCTGTGACTTCTAAAATAATTCTTGTGCACAAAATATTTTCAAAATCAATTTATTCAATTTCCAAAATTATTTCAGATATGCGACCAATTGGGTGCCATTAGGGACCCCTTGGACTACCCTAAATTTATAGTGCACGTGTGCAATTCCATATTTGGCCAAAATGGTCACCAATCTTTTACAGAAATTTCACTAAAAAATCCTTTTTTTTAAATCAGTTTTTAAAGCGCCTGCCAACATACATCCCATATTTTATTATTGTAATATCATTAGGTACATAATGGAGAATTTTTACCATATTTTTTTTGGCATGGACTTGGTCCCAATTCCTGGATTTTTCGTTTTTAATCAAATTTGCGACCACTGTTAACCGTTTTACAGAGCTCTGTTAACTGCAAAATGAGCTATGTTAAAAAATGTTGGTTCGTGTCTCTGCTATTTAAATACTAATTTATCTTCACCCACATACAATATGGCCTATACGCTGTAAGTGCATTTGTACAACTGCTCTCTTAAATGTGCCGGAGGAAATACTAGCGAACAGCCATCTTGGTCATTTTGTCATAACATTTATGATACTTCTAAAGGGTGTCTCAGTAAGAATGTACTTTTTCATTTTAAAATAGAAACAAGTATATGTTCAGATTGGTGTGATTATTTTATTGGATTGCAGAGAAGACATGTTCCGTTTAGGTTTGGAATAAAATATCCCTCAAATGGCCTCTCACCGCTTTTTTTATGAATTTTTCCATGATTTTTTTACAGAGATTTGGCTGTTTCTCACCAATGACGCGATGGATCTCGGATATGAGCTCATTAATTGTTTCTGGCTTATTCGCATAAGCGCAATATTTTCAAGAACATCAAAGAAAAACATCGCACGGCTTTAAATCGCCAGTTAATAGCAGAATTTTTTTTGGTAATTTATTGTACGGTAATTTAGCCCTTCTCACAACGGTAGGCAGGTCTTGTACAGTAATTTAAAAAAGATTTAGTAATAGAGTTCAAAAGTTCTTTTTTCGTAATCTAATTTAGACTACACATGATATACATATTTCTCAACAAACAAGTCGTAAAAAGTATGGTGCGAAATAACGCCAATTGTAATTAAATTCTATAAATTTCTGCCATAAATGTATTGAAAAATGTTGGCATCACTTACTTGTGCCGCCTTGTACATTTATTGAAGCAATTAAAAAGTAAAAGTATATATTTCTGTAAAGATAGTTGAATGTTTTCATGATCCCTTAAATAAATTGCATATGGTATTTTCGGATTTTGTGTTGCCATTATTTACAAATCTAAATTTAAAAATGCAAAGTGAAAAGACTAAAATTAAAATCCGTATTTTATATAATCGAATATCTTTGACATCTAAAACAATCCTAAGCAATTTTGTTGACTCTAAGAACTTAGACGGCACTTTGCTTCAAGATTTTAATTTTGAAAATTATGATAGTTACATACCGCTCGATAAAATATGTCTAGGCGGTAAAGTAATTCCAAGTCTTTCAAATATGGATATTTCGACATACAAATAAGTTAAATTTAAAACTGAATGCAAAGACAATTTCATATTCGAAGCGGTCAAGAAATTAAAAAAAGATTTCCTTTTGAATCAAATCAAATGCAATCTTTAAAAAATGGATATTAGAAATCCCAAATTGTTCGATACCAATAACTCCATAATTCTTTTAGTTTTGCATTTCCAGAATCTGTTAAAATTGATGAATTTTACAAGACAGTCAAGGATTTAGGCTTATAAGACACATAAAAGATCTTGATAAAAATGACATTCTGCAGTTTTATAAAAACGTCTTTAATATAAAAAAGGTGGATGACTCCATAATGTTTCCAAATTTTCGGTTCGGCTAATGTGGAACAAATTTTTTTCAATAATAAATCTAACCAAACCGAAATAAGAAACAAGTTAAATACTGATACTTTAAAAGAATTCTACATGCAAAATCGTTTGTCAATGCTAATGACGTTTTAAATATTAATCGAAATGCATTTGTTCATAAAAAATTAATGCAATCAAATTAAGTTTTAAAACTTCTATAGACAGTCACAAGAATTTTGTTTTGCTATATAAAAATTATAAAACCAATCCAAATTTATGAATAACTAAGCTTTAAATTGTACAAAAATGTGTGCATTGATTTTACTGAAAGCACAAATTTGGTTTACTTTATTTCATTTACACCAAACCAAAATCTAGTAGATTTCAATTGAAATCTCTATCAAAATCTATAGCGTTTACACCGGGTTATTCGTGACATTTTTCAAGATTTCGTATCCATGCCAAAAAACATTTGAATTTTAATTTTCAAATATCAAACTTCATACAAAAATTATCATTCAAATGCGAAACACCTGGCGAGTACACCCTTCAATGCAACCATAGTTGCATCATTAAGTGCTACTAGATTTTATCAAAATTTAGTGACGAAGTAGATTTTGTTTTGTATGGGAAATCTATTCAAAATCAACAAGATTTAACTCGAAGTACTCTCGTAAGTACTGGATTTGGTCTGGTGTAAATGCCATATTACTTTATTTTATTATTACTACTTGTTTTTTTAAGTTTTTGTTTTGTTTCTTAAATAAATATATTAAATTAAAGATATAATCCTGTTTTAATAACAAAATATTATTATTTGTAAAAACTGTAATTTTTTTGGGCTGTACGGAAACAGTAGCATGATACAGTTAGTCGAGGTACACCATTAACACGTGCTACGACCAATTCGTCGCGTTGTGTAAAATTTGTCGTTCGTCTCAATTGTGTTCCAAGCATGAATCGTCTACTGCATTTTCCGTGCGGTAATACTAAGCATGACAGATTTCTTTAAACAAATTTTTAATCATATTATGAAACGCAATGTTCTGAGTTTTAGTTATATGATAATTATAGACCATACTTTAAAGATATTTTATCACAAGAACATAATTTATATCACATTTGTGATCAAGTATTAAAGTACTATACTTATATTTATAATTTATTATAATATTATGATGATTATAGTTCACTAAGACAATATATTGCTGTTAAATTGTGGCCACCTCAACCATGTCGCTTTCATTCATGCCACTGAACTATTCGTATGCCTTATTTTATATACGTAATTTTTAATTACCAGCTATCCTGCAGTAAAGTGTTTGATATTTCTTTCAACAAAATGTTTTAACTTATATACAACATATCATTAAAACGAAATTCAAAGAAATCTTTTGTGCAAGAAAGAACTCACAATAAATAATTGTTTGTACTTCAACATATAAAAGAACAAGAAATAAAACTCATGAATACAAGAATGCGGTAGAACAATTATAAGTATTTGCTACAATAGCAATATTAACAACCATATGAAAATAATGATTATATGTATGTACTACAAATATAATCAAATACACAATGCATTTTTATTTTTGAAACTGATTTACAGTGAAACCAGTTAAATTGTCAGAATAATCAACTGTCAACATGTCAAAAAATCGCACACAATAACAAAATACTATATAGAAAAGCGAAACAGATATGCAGATACTATAGAGTAGAGAGAGTGAGCGCATTTACTAAAATAAGTGATGAAGTAACAGTAGCTATAGTAAATAGTTGTAATTGTAGTTGTTCTATCCAGTTGCAGTGAGTTGAAGCCGTGAAAGGAAACAATAAAAAATTATAATACAATTGGCATGGCCTGGTCCCTGGTCTGCTCTGGCATTGCATGTCATTCCGATGCATTTATGTAGGCTTGTACGTAAATCAGTGTGTTTGTGTAAACGAGGATGTTGATATGTATGTATGTAATTGTGTAGATGAACTGATTCTATTTAACCAACCAGAAAAATAAACCATGTAACAAATATTCATATAAACGTTCAAAGTACGTACATGCAAACTCTACAAAAAGTGCGTGTACAATCAAACCAATCACAATCAAAGCGAGCAATTTTTAAACAATACGATCACAAACAACATCACAAAAATGCACTTGAAAAAATATTTTGAATAATAATGCATTCGCTTATTGATATCGTGGGAGAGTGAAGGATTTCCTCTGTGTCACACTAAAAGTTATTTCAATACCTAAAAAAATGTCATCCCGCTTAAAGTTGATACAAGCAAAGAAAAATCATGAATAAGTCAATAATCTGAGAGCGATATAAAATGATTGAAATATATGGTTGCGGTCAAATTATCAAAACAATGCCGTTGTATGAGTCATATTGTTGCTTAAGTCAATAACAATATGTTGCCATAATAATGTTATGATTACACATAAACATAATATAAAAACGAGTGGTCATAATCGGTATTGTCAACTCATTTTCTTAGCACTGTTTTTATGCCTTTTTTATTAATTATCCACGCTGAAAGTTTCCTATCAGTGTTTCTTGCTTTTAATTTTAATTTAGTGTGTATGGTGACCCTAAGTCGTGATTAAAAATTATGAAAAAATTGCAAATAGTTCTTCCAGCCGTAATTATAAAAATTAGGAATTATTAATAAGTCTCAATTATTCTTAAGGTAACAAGAAAACTAAATTGTTTTATAAAATCAAATGCAAAAATGTTGTTATCCCAGACCTATGCAATTTTGGGTACAGTATTAATTTAATAACAGAAATTCGATAAATATCGAAGCAATCCGGTATGTGATGGAAATCGATCGATTTCAAATCTCTCGATTTCAAAGAACAAATTCTAGCAAAAGCAAGTTAATTGATGCATTTTTATTGTTGTCACCGTTTAGAATATTTTATTAGAACTAAAATTCCATTTCACTACATTGTCCGATTTACAGCACACGCATTTGGCATTTATTCGTTATGCAAAGTTGAGCAATTTGAAAACGATCGGTTTTCATCAAATGACTGAATATCTTTAAATTAAAAAGTGAAATATTAAGTTATGTAATGGATACCGATCGATTTCGAAGCGCTCGCAAAATAAAAATTGCCAAAAAATGTGTGCTACTTTTCGGACAATGAAGTGAAAGGAAACTGAACTGCGAATAAAGTCGTTAATGTCAAAAACAGTAAGAATAACATTAATTAATAAGCTTTTAGCAAAATTATTTTTTTGAAATCGCATGATTTAAAATCTATCGATTTCCGTCACATACCGGATTATCTAAAAATTTTGCTCGATATTTCAAAACTTTTTGTTACAATTTTTTGTATATTTTTATTACATTACAAATTTGTAACAGAATACTACTAAAATTGTTGAGTATTTAAATTATATCTGCGCTAAATTTTAAATTTTGGCGCCAAGTTTTGTTGCAGGAATATCAATGTTTTTAAAAATGCATATAAAGTTTACGCAGGAAAAAAATAATACACAAATATATAAATTATCGGAACCGTACCGTGATCACATAGTTTTAGCCAAAAAGTGTGATTTAAATGTTTGAAAAGCTGGAACTTAGAAAAAAGTGCCCTTAAAAATCGGGATAGCATTTCGAGAAGGAGCACACGACGATGGCATTAAAAGCTGTTTTAATTTCGTCTTATAAAATGTGTTTCAAGGACTGACAGCAGCGATCTTAATGGTAACGACTTTAAAAAAGACAAGATTGGTATTTCGTTTTCTTTGCAAATTATTTTATTTGATTTATAACTGGCAAAAATCAATCTTACAAAACAAACGATCTTACTAGAGCTGAGTCCAACTCGTAGAATCATATAAATTAAATGTGTTTGATCAAAGGTTTTTGTCTAAAACGAGCGGCTGATCGAGTTGGACCCAACTCTAGATCTTGCTCGCCTTGATGGAAAAATAAAAAAATATTTTCACACGAGAAGAAGAAAGATACGGAAAATAGTTATGCATTATTATCACATTTTCTCTTCGATAGGATTTTGTTGCATTGAAGGAACGATATAAATTAGGACTCACATTAACCCAATTTATGTGTGAATAATTAAAAATCACAGGAAATTTTTTTCAGTGTTTATTTAAATCGAGTAAATTATTGCAAAACAAAATGAATTTTATTAAAAACGAATATTATCTGTTATTATATTTCATAGAATATTCTAGAGGCATTTTAAATATAATATAAAAAAAATATTCATACAAACACTCGTACTCTGGTACATCCAGTCACTCTCATACACTTCCAACTAGGAATATAACATCACAATAGGTTCAATTAAAATTACAATAATTTACTCAACTCTATTTGGTTGGTAAATGATTGTGCAACCTAGACATTAACAGCAACAACAACAACAGCAATAACAACACCAGCAACAGCAACAACACAATGCATATCGGAAAACTACAGCGAACATCAACTACTAGAACAGCAAATTTAATAACAACAATCAGAAAAATTAAAATGAAACGCATTGTTAAATGAGCAAAAAATAATATTGAAAATAATAAATAAATAAAATAAAAGCAAAAAAAATAAGAAATTGCTATGAAAATTGGCAGCAATTATAGCTGTATGCACTCGCTGCTTCATAAGTTTTTGTATGTGTCCAGATTGGTCTATCAGTCTGGTGTGTCCAATATTTACGGTTGGTTCGGGAACAGAAAAGGGAGCTGCGGGTTCTTCATTTGCAAAAGTTTTGAAGTTGAGTTTGCATAATTATATATCAACTTAAGCCAAATATTAGTTTATGGATCTAAAAATTGTTTGTCAAGCTTTAGTATCAAAATTTAATTCATATTATTTAAGATATATTTTTAGGGAAGAAATTCTCTGGCATATCGCTTATTTATTGCAGTGCAGTCATGTCTCCATATAGCTCTTTCTTCAAAAAGGAGTTTAAAGTTTTTAATTTATTCGGTGGGAGAATGAAAAAATTGTTTCCCCTTACGGGGAGACTAAACAAAATATTTGTATGAATTTTTCACACAAGATGAAAATCAACACGATAAATAATTCTGTAGTTTTTACTAAAAAATCATATTTTTTAAAGATGTGACTACTTTGCAATAAAGCATCGGTATAATATTTTGTAAAAAATAAACAAAATAAGGAAAATGTTAACCATTCGGATCACTACAGCTGACCATAATAATATGCTGTTTTCGGAGGCCGTTATCTAGGTGGTGTCAGTTTATGTCTACATCAGTGTATTAATTGTACCAATCACTCAGTCATACGAGTTACTTGTTGCTCCACAACTAAAAATTATTTCTTACGTTACCTTACGTTACGTTACGTTACCCAGTAGTTTCAGAGTTATCTGAATATTTTTATGAATTTATAAAAAAAATAGGCACAACTTAAAGGGAATTGCCTGGCAGGTTTAAAAACAATGTTGGCACTCCTTAAATATAATCTTTTCGTATTTCTTATTTCACCAAATAGAACAAACCTTTTCCCAGTTATACAAATATTGTACTTCTTTCCGCCAAAAGCCAATAAAATCAAATGACTTCTCACTTAAAATACTTGAATAATAACACAATTTTATTGGCAACAATTTCATATCTGACACACAGGTTGGCCAGTTCATTTCGTTAATGATAAATTATAAATTATAACTGAATGTAATGCGTGTTTATGAAATTAAATGAGAAATAAAACGTAAAATAAATTCACTATTTAAATAATTTCCTTTATAATGTTAAAATTTATTGAATAGAGAAAAAAAGACGGACATACACATTACACCTGATTTAAAAGGAACAATATTGTGAAACTCTTTACTTGAAAGTTCAAAAGCAAAAAAGAAAAGAAAAAAAAAACACAGATGTGAAGCAATTGTTGCTCGCAAAGCAAACAAACCACAAAAGAATTGAACTGTGGCAACAAATTATCCAATTTATGTGCATGCATTTAAAATTTCTTTCATCTGTCATCTAGATGACAATTCAAATGAGCATGCAAAGTTGGTCGGTCGGTCAGGTATTCAAACATGTACTCACGAAACGTTACAATTCGAAATCATTACAATGGCTGTCAACATTTAAATGTCCGATGTTCACAAAGCCAGAACTTTGTGTGGACACACAAAGAAACCGCACAAACTTCAACTGAACTGTTTAGAATCAAATTAAACTGAATTTATGAAGAAGAGGAAAAAAACCCTCTGAAATCATAATGAGAATCAATCGCCTTATGGTCGTCACAAAAACCACAACTTCACGTAACAACTTTCCTCTGTGGAAAATATTGTGCAAGTGTATAAGTGCGATTGTGTCGACAAATGATCAAATTATTTAACATACAACATAACATATTTCTCACAAATTAACAATGTGACGCTTATCCTTAAAAAAATCCAAATGTCAAAAAACAGAAAACAATTTTTAAACACGCACTCATCGTCACTACTCACTACCAGTCAAATATCATAACTGACAAATTGTACATTGACTATAAGAAAAAGATCTAAAACAATAATTCTTTGTTAAAGCATTTCGAATGCCATCTATAACACTCAAAGTCAAACAAAATTTACATGTATACACTCACTTGTAAATTGTATGTTCCCGTAAGTTTGCGTGAAACAGAGTGCGACATTTATGGTCTTGCAAGATGCAGTCCTTTAAGGTAGTTTTTCGTTAGAGAGAACAAAAAATAGTGAAGTCTTTTGGGTGATGTAAATTAACATTTTATGGATTTTTTTTAAATAATTAAATATTTATTTATTTATTTATTTATTTATTTATTTTTTTATTTATTTATTTATTTATTTATTCATTTATTTATTTATTTATTTATTTATTTATTTATTTATTTATTTATTTATTTATTTATTTATTTATTTATTTATTTATTTATTCATTTATTTATTTATTTATTTATTTATTTATTTATTTATTTATTTATTTATTTATTTATTTATTTATTTATTTATTTATTTATTTATTTATTTATTTATTTATTCATTTATTTATTTATTTATTTATTTATTTATTTATTTATTTATTTATTTATTTATTTATTTATTTATTTATTTATTTATTTATTTATTTATTTATTTATTTATTTATTTATTCATTTATTTATTTATTTATTTATTTATTTATTTATTTATTTATTTATTTATTTATTTATTTATTTATTTATTTATTTATTTATTTATTTATTTATTTATTTATTTATTTATTTATTTATTTATTTATTTATTTATTTATTTATTTATTTATTTATTTATTTATTTATTTATTTATTTATTTATTTATTTATTTATTTATTCATTTATTTATTTATTTATTTATTTATTTATTTATTTATTTATTTATTTATTTATTTATTTATTTATTTATTTATTTATTTATTTATTTATTTATTTATTTATTTATTTATTTATTTATTTATTTATTTATTTATTTATTTATTTATTTATTTATTTATTTATTTATTTATTTATTTATTTATTTATTTATTTATTTATTTATTTATTTATTTATTTATTTATTTATTTATTTATTTATTTATTTATTTATTTATTTATTTATTTATTTATTTATTTATTTATTTATTTATTTATTTATTTATTTATTTATTTATTTATTTATTTATTTATTTATTTATTTATTTATTTATTTATTTATTTATTTATTTATTTATTTATTTATTTATTTATTTATTTATTTATTTATTTATTTATTTATTTATTTATTTATTTATTTATTTATTTATTTATTTATTTATTTATTCATTTATTTATTTATTTATTTATTTATTTATTTATTTATTTATTTATTTATTTATTTATTTATTTATTTATTTATTTATTTATTTATTTATTTATTTATTTATTTATTTATTTATTTATTTATTTATTTATTTATTTATTTATTTATTTATTTATTTATTTATTTATTTATTTATTTATTTATTTATTTATTTATTTATTTATTTATTTATTTATTTATTTATTTATTTATTTACTTACAATTTTTTCGTATGGATATCATATCCTTAGAGACAGTTAAATAATATAATAGCATAAAGTAAATACATTTGCACTTAAGGAGAAAACTATAATTTTATAAAATTTATTACATTGACTGCGCATCCTTCTAAATGGATCAGAAGTTGCGTAATTTTATCTGAAGTATTCAATTGACAGCAATTCAAAGTTTCGAGATGGACGATGAGGAACATTAATTGAAATATTATTAAGCAGAAAATCAGATCAAATATAATTAATTAAATTTCATATCAACGACACATTCAAGAGTTGTAAGTTTGATTAGAACAAGGCGCATAGTAGGCATATCTGTACTTTTGTAATCCATCCAGGCTGGGTCAAAAAATTTTGAAGTTGAGTTTGGATTCAAGATTGCTGTAGATCAAACTTTCGTCCAAACATTTTGTTTTGGCAGAATTCAGAGGTAAAATGTGTACGATCTGAATAAAATTCTAAATATAAGATGTCGCGATATCGATTGTATCCGTTAATTTTCTTGGTGCTGACCTACTTGTTTCTATTTAGTAAATAAATTTCTTTTAAACATTTTTAGTCACAAGCAAAACCAATTTGCTCACGGTTGTGATTGACAGGTTTTCGGCAAAATCCCCAAATTTCTTTGTAAAACTTTTTTTCTAAACATATTAGCTAAGACATATTTTCTTAGTCACAATCGAAGAAAAATCTTCCTGATCTTTGTAACTGAATGTAGTCGTTGATGGTCTATACGATCATCTTCTTTTCGGTTTCAGTGACAGAGACTATTACTTTTTCGATCCTTGACCAAATGAATTAGTTTCAAGGCCTTTTACTTATGAAGATTGTCTTCCGTAGCCATTCATATTTTATCGCTCTGACTTTTTAACTCTCCTTCAGGCTTCAGACTACTAATAGTTTTTCTGAATTAAAGACGATAGCATATGATTAGTGTCACCGTAGACTAGTACTTGGTGCTCTAGCCTATAAGTATCAGCAGTTGCAGTTCCTGCAGTTTCTATAGACAAGCCACAAAGGCTCCGTAGCTTTCCGCTTAGGTCACATACTAAATAAATCCTTTCTAATGAGATAAACTTACATTGCCGTTGTGGCTGCCAACCTTGGCTCGCATTAGTAGATATTGAGCGTATTCTTTATAACCTAATTTGAGTTCGAACCACAGCCACCAAAGACAATCCTCGAAGGTCTACTTCTGGCACAATGGATTGAGCGATCAGGGGCGTCCTCCCCCGGTACCTGATCGAGTATAAGAAATATATGTAATTCCTTTATAACCCTGTTAATGTGTATGCAGCGAATGCGTACATGTAGTTTGTTATTAAATATTATTATTCACTTTACATTGCGTTACAATTGTGGCTCCTTTTTTGATTGCCACCACACCTGTTCAATTAGTCAATTTGACCACAATGCCTGGTCAAATTATCGCATTAAAATTTTGTATTTAACCTCAAAATTCTCCTGTTGTTCAAAGCAATATTGTGAATTGTTGTTTTTGTTATCGTCGTTGCTAGCTGACGTTTCTTTCTCTACGACGACAACATGAATGTGTTTGTATGCAACTCATGCATTCTACATTTTGCACTTGTTCTGATGTATTTGTTGTTGCAGTATTTATATGATTGTACGTACGTGTTACAACAAACTTTTATCAATATACAAATACACACACACATACGTATGCATGCATCTACATAAATATACTTATGCATCTATGTATGTATGTATCCCTAGGAAAGTACGTACAAACAAATGCATGTAGTAATGTTATAATATTTCATATTATAACATGCTGAGCCCACAAAACAATTTGACATAAACACGAATATTATAGGAAAATTATAGGTCCTATAATCATGCGGTGCACTGACCTCAAAAAAGGTAATGACAAGTAATCTTGAGGTGAAGCAATTGTAAAGAGCACGAAATGTTCTATGTACGTACGTACGTACATCAGCATGATTGTTGTATATTTAGCTAAATATTTTATATAATGCAAATGGTTTTTCAACAATTGAAAAACAAAAACACTTTATATTCAATACATACTTGAAACGTTTTTTATTAGTTGTTTATGTTACAACATAAAATTAATTATGTATTTAAATCAGCAAACGAGAATAAATAACAAGTTTGGTAAATGATATTGGAGACCCCTTAAGAACGCGTTACTGGCATAACAAATATAATATTGGAGTAATGAAACTCTAAATTAGATAATAAATAGTGTTTTTTTTTTGGTACTAAAATATGTGTAGGCTTAAACATTTAATTCAATTACATCTAATGGCTGTAGCCTCAAGTAGCGCGGCGAGGTTGGGCGAATCTTCGGCTGTCTGCCGGCTTGTAGATATCATCCGGTTGTTGTCATTGTAATTGTTGCTACTTATGTTAAACTCAGATGAAAATATTGGAAAGCAGAGATTCCTCCCCGATGTGGTAGAACTAGGAGCACCAAATCATGCTCTGATTGCTATATGTATAATATTTAAATGTATTTTACTGAAAATATTTCATGTTAATGGGAGCCCCCGTAGACTAGTAGATAGCGTACTAGACTATTAGTCGGGGGATCGCTGGTTCGATCCCCCGACTGGGTGTTTCTACAGGCAAGCCAAAATTACTTCGTGGTTTGTGTTTGTTTATAAAAAAAATTGTTGTCTCGCGCGATGTACAGATTTGCAAAAAACTTTTAAAATTAATACCTCGTTTCTGTATTTCTTGCATCGCAAAAGCTTTAGCCTAAAACGGCGGAATTGAGCAAAAAAAAACGAAGTGAATTGAAGTAAAATATGGGGTTCCTCACACAAGTGTTTCTGTATCATCACATTGCAAGAATTATCCGTCATTTAAGTTATTTTCTAACAATTATGTGACTAAAACTAGCTCTGTAACATTATTATGTGAAAAGAATTTAACTAATGCCGGCAAAATGTCTTTAATATACTTTTATTTAGTTTGCAATTTTGCTCTGCGGATTGAAATACCTGAACACTTTTTTTGTATTGTTGAGGTAAGTATAATTATTCTAATTTCAAGATATGACAGACTATAATGAGGATAATGAAACGAAAAAATATTGGTTTGTTTCAACGCCACACTTTGCATGTGGAAGTATTATTTATTTAATATATAGACAGTCTTAAATTATACGAAGATTACGAGCGTATTCCCAAAGATATTTATAATTGCTAAAATTTGATCTAATTGAAAACAGGACGAAGATCATATAGAAAATCATCAAAAATTGCTATCATTTGTATTTTAGATTCATGTGTTTAATCCGTTTTGCAAAGCAAAAAAAGGAATGTCATTTTCCGAATGAATGATAAGAATTATCACTGACGAAAATATTTAATTTCCAAAATTTTGCTGCTAACAACTTTAGGCAGAGATAATCAAAAGTCGTTGCTAGAAATACCAAATATGAGGAAAAACAAAAATTTCTTTTTTATCTTATTACGTTTTATTTTACATTAGTCCAAGATAATTAATTTCAGAAAAATTAGGCTGAATTCAACGTAAACTGCGAATTTAAAATAATTTTTGCAAAAAAACCAACGCTTCAACAACAGAAGATGGACTCTAAGTCCGACATTAGGAAACGGAAATAATCTGCAAATAATTAAATGTAAATAAAGGAATGATAAATGGCGGAGTTCTGAAATCGGTTACTAATTGAATTTTTATTGTTTGAATATGCTGTCAGTTTTTTTTAAATTAAGCTTTTTTTTCCAAACGTCAATTTTTAAATATCTGTTAATTCTATATGCGGTTAATAGAAACATTTTAATAAGCAAATTTGATTTTCTCATCGATGTACGGAAACACTTTTACTCACAAAACGAAACACGAGGAAGATAATGGTGAAGTTGTCTTTGCTGTAAAAAAACTAAAAATAATACCTTCCACAATACAAATAACTCTCGTAACCTTTTTCGAGTCATAATTTGTATAAATACAAATTCATAATTCACATTCAACCGAGCCACCTAAACAGAGGCGGATACATGGAAACACACATGAACACTGATGATGGATGGGAGTGTAGCGGCTCCCGAAAAACAACGTTGTTTCTGTTCTGCCGAGCAAGTTGAAATTAGTTGGTGTTAAATTTTTCCTTGATGCTTTGGAATATTGTCTCATGACAAATTCTTTCAGACTTAAAATGTTACGAACATTATCTAAAATAATAATCACTTTGGATTAAAAATCAATGAGAAAATTTAGAGTTTTACACTTTTTTTTAAAGAACAAACACAAACCGCGAAGCCATTTCGGCATGTCTGCATAAACACCCAGGATCTAGCCAGGAATCGAAGCTCCGACTCCCAGACTAGTAGTCTAATACACCATGCAAGAAATGCAGAAATCAGGTACAATTTCCAGTAAAGTACCCTAAACTAATCGTCTTCTTCATAAACGATTAATAAAGTTATAGTAGCCTTATTGTGTAATGCACACATTGACTTTATTAATCTTTTGTGAATGAGGCAGTAAATATTCTATTTCAAACTGGGAAATGAGCAACGTGGCATTTATTTTAATTAAGTTTATTACACAGTTGTACATGGCCTTAACTTAATCATAAAATCAAATTTAAAGCTCATATTTTTTGTCTTAAATAAGACATATTAAAAATAAAAGCATTTGCTTAATTTGGAATTTTTATTATATGAATTTTATTTAGTGCATAATTTTGGCAATTAAAATACACTTTTTAAGAGCATGAAGTTCCTGTTTCTGATCATGAAATATCTCTTAAACATTTTCGTTATCACATTTTTAGTCCCGTCACAATAAAGCAGTCTGCCGTCATACCTTATAAATTGTTATTAATTGAAATTAATTAAAACCAACATCAGCAGCATCAATAGTATAGTGACCCATATAAAGAAAATAAAAAACAAATAATTAAATTCACCTTACGATATAATTATCGGCATACATTCATACAAAACATGTCGTTTTTGGCCAAATTGACATTTATTAATCGTTAATTATCAGTAATTACCGGGAAATGTTAAAACCCACGAACAAACAAACAAACAACAAATACTTTCAAGCACTAAGTGAATGACAAGAAGCCCAACATAACTTATAACATGTTTATGGTTAATTTAATTTTTCACGTTCTTGATATAACTTTGGCTGGCGCTGCTACTGCTTCTGCTGCTGCTGCTGCTGCGGCTGCATTTTGGCGCTTAAATATTGCAACTTTATGAAGGTAATTCTTCATAATTTAAGTGACACAATAAAAATGAATATTTTCATTCATTCATACTTGTAGTCGTTTATAACAAGTTACGCATGCGTGTTCCTGAAATTAAGTGTTTCTTTTTCAATAAAAACCAAAAAAATATTTTAAGCTTTTTCTTCACACATCTTAAACATTTGCGTACTTCCTGTCTGTGGTGTTCAACAAAAAAAATCTTATATTTTCATATCGTTAAATTTAGGATAATATAAAAACTCATCTGTGTTTGATTTTGTTTTAAAAAAGTTTATGTGGTTTTTGACAAATTATCAACTGTCAAATGTGGAAGTATGTATATTATGAAAAAATTGTGTAAACAGGGTGCTAAGAGTAACATTAATTCATCATTAAAAGGATTGCTACGGTATAAGGAGCACTACAGATCACCAATAATGCTGAAACGTAACACTGGGCAGAGAAAGAGAGAGTGATAGTGAGAGGGAGGGATGTAGGGAGGGAGAGGCGTCCCTGGTAATTTACCAGTATAGCCTGCTTTCCGAACTCAGTCTTTCGAAGCGAGATTTCTTGCCATAACTGCTGAGGTTTCGACAAAAAAAAATTGCATAGCGGCGCAGAAAATATACATTTAATTTTGCTGCTGTCTAAACAACAGCATTTAACCCTAACGGGTTGACTTAAATGCCCTTTACCACTGAACTACCTCATACGCTTTGAACTGAATTTCTAGCTCCTCCAACAAAATCGTTACCTTGCAAGGTGGTCGCCAAATCTTGTTCGCAATAAAATCTCTATTAGATATCATGGAAACTTCTAACCCTGTATTCAATCTCTAAGTTAAAGTTTCACAATCATAACATATGACAACCATTAAGAGTGCTAAATTTAAATAAAAAATATATAAGGAATCCAAACATATGCTGCTGGCTGGCATTTTATTTGGTTTTATAAAAAATTCTTTTGAAACATTTTTTTTAGGAATGCTCTTGCGAATATTTGGTGCTGATATTTAAGTTTGCATGCTTAGCTACGGTTCAGTTCGGTTCATTAATATCATGTTATTCAGGGATGACGATGAAGCTGATCATGCTGATGATGATGATGTTGATGATGATAATGATGATGTTGATGGTGGCTGGTTGTCTTCTACATGTTGTTGCCTTCAAACCTTTCATGTTTCCACTCCTGTTATCGTACGATGTTTGTTGCATTTCTGTGATAACTTCTTCATTAATTGAGAATTGTTGTTCAATTTTTTGGTTGGTGTTTCTTTTTTTTCTACATTTTAAATTTAATGTTGTTTTCAATTTCAGTTGAGAGGGATTGTGATGTTTGTGCCGGTTTGTTGTTTAGCTCTCATTTACATAATTTATGATAAGCTAAGCTGAACAAACAATAATTTTGAAAGAATATCATTAATGAAATGATCATCGTTGTCATTGTCGGCCCGAGACGGCTCTTGTTGTCCTTGAAAGTGTGCTTTTAAAAGTATTCAGTCCTCTGTTATAGTTTTATATGTACTCAAATATAAAGATTAAAATAACAATTAACATGTTGGAATGAGTCATTTACTTAATGCAACTGTTGTTGCAGCATTCAATGTTGTTATTATATCTAAATTAACTGACAACGATGAGTTGTACAGGTAATTGTAATTAATGTTGTTGCATTTCAAGATGATATTTTCACTTCAATTCGATTTAGTTTTTGTCCAGTAGAGTCCAGCGGTGTTTGTGTATTTTCACCGACAGTGTTAATTAAACATGAACGAATTTTAAAGTGTTAATTTTAAAGGATCTTATTACTGTGATGGACAACAATTCAAGGTATAATTTAATTGGCTCGTTTGCGGATTAACTATCGATATTAATTCGGTAGTAACTTAACCTGGTAAATAAATGTTTTCAGCTGTTTAATTTACAGGCTCGAATTTCTGTAATCGTTTGTTTATGTTTTTATATTAAATTATATGTATTTGGAAATAAAATGTTTTTAACATATAAAATTATTTTGATTTACCTGTATTGACGTAGTGGCTGTGGTTAAACCAAAAATTTACGCTGGCAGTAAACGGTGGTTAAACGTCTGATGCTCGAACAGCGCTAGTGGTTGTTCGCATTTCGCGGCACCACTAAGATACTAGGTGCTGTTGCCGAAACACACAGCTGGTTGGGAGCAGCGTTACCATATTTTTTATCAAAAAACTTGCCATTCCAAAAAAAAACTTTTTTTTTTTCTTTAACTAAGTCAAAATAATAAACGAAAATACAAAAATAGATTTAATTTTTATTAAAAATATTTTTTCTAACTAAAAGAAAACATAACATAACATAAAAAACATTACATACATAATATGAATGTATATTAAACGTTATATAAATAATAATGAAACGTAAAATTAAATTCATTTTTGGAGATCTAATTTGTCGTTTAGAAGAAATTTTAAATATTTAGATAATTCTATAATGTCATTCAATATTGTGTAATAATATCACATACATGTATTTATATTATTATTTGTAGATTGTTTTATTAAACTTCAAAACCATTTCGTTAGATTGCTTAAAGTTTGTACAATCACTGTTATTTTTTTTTTCAAAAAGTCTTTTGCTCTCAAAATACCGCATGAAGTGGGAATTTCTAATTTGTTTCCAATATTATTTTTGTTTAAATTAATTTTTGAAAAAACTCGTTTTACGTTTGCTGTAGATAGAGGCAACGACAAAATTGTATAAACTATTTTTTTAATAAGGATTTTGTTAAACAACTTGGGATCTCGTCTGCGTCTGCTCCATCGTCTATCGTGGTTTCCTTACATCCTGTGCACTAGGTTCATAAACTCAATAATTTTTTACAAATGATTGTAAATAGTACAATAATCTTATCGTTTTTCATTAAGTATTTAATCATGTTCTTAAAAAAACTTCAGTTCAATTTTCTACACAACGAATAAGTTGCAAACTTTCAATTTATAATAACAGCATCGTTGTTTTTGTGGGAGTAAAAACAATTCAACATTGTTGTATAAAAAGGGAGTGACAAATATAAGGTCGTTTCATTGTATAATGTGCATCATATCGTCAATGTATATATTCATAAAATATATATTGTTTTTTTAGCCAGTTAATTAAAAACTTTTTTGCATCGCAAAAAAACTTGCAAAAAAAAGGAAAAACTTGGCAAATGGGAACGCTGGTTGGGAGAGTAGAGTGGAAGTCAGAGAGAAGGGAAAAATTCAGTCATGGTTACCCTGGTTGGGAAGCTAATGTTCTGACTCGTTATTTTTGCCTGTCGCAAGCCCTACAAAAATTTCCCACTGTCAACAGAGGTTAGATAGCTCGAACACCTTAGCAAGGTGTTGTACAAACTATTAAGATTATGTACAAGAATTGCCACTTGTGTGGACTTTGCAGGTCACGCAGGTGCCTTTTGAAGACCACATGAGGGTGGTGGTGACCGGTTTTACTCACACGGTGTTAAGATCGGTAGCTACCTTATACCTTAGACACATTATCCGCTGATATACGCTGGTGGACGCATTTTCTTCTCCCGGTGTTAAGAGCGCTGTGGAGTAGGACCCTGCTGGTAGGCATCCACACAAATCTTAAAAACATTATCCGCTGATAGGCAGATTACTACGCATTTCTACGCATCCGTATTGTGAAAAAAAAACACTAAATAAAAATAACAGATTGTACTATCTATCAGTCTAGGTGGGAAGAGAGTGACTGATACTCTCATTAGGAAGTTGAAATTGAACCGCCTGAGACATTAATTTTTATTTTGGTCACCATTCCAAACAACTTTTTAAATTAAACTTCTAGAACAACACATACTGCTTTAAGCTCATTATATCTATACTAACCAAGCCAAAAATCCTCTCCATAAATTAAAACTTTTGCCGTAAGCAACTTGTATACAAACGTACAGTATACGAGTATGAACGTAAATTGGCATATTTCGATACTCTGACTACACCTCACTACTCGCACTTCTTTCAACAACATACTTGCAAAGTCTGGCTAATGTTGTTGTCTTGTTAATACAGCTCCAACTAATAACTTTATATGCAGTAAGTTTGTATTTCGGCATATTAAACTAATATTTCTTCGCCACCTAAATGAACCAACAAATGAAAAAATTATGCATAAACAAAAAAGGAACATAAACAACCAAACAAATAAACAAACAAACTCGACAAACATAATTTTAAGCTTCATTATCATAAGTCAATATAGAGACAACAATAAATTGAAAATTTCCAATCCTTTATCATCACAATAGTTAACCATGCAAGTAATTTGTCCCACATTAGATAGTTAGCCGATGCACATATTTAAACACTTACACAGACATACTGAACGAAACAGGTCCACTACTAAATTAGACTGAACTCTCTTGAAATGGAATTCTTTGGTTGGAAATAAATTTAGAGACAAAGCGAGAGATAATCATTATGGCATAATGATGCAGAGAGAATGTTAAAGAAGAGGAAAACCAATTATAAATTGGTTTCTGTGGAGAAAATGGGGAATTTGTAAAAAAGAATTTGCACTAGAAGTAACAAAATTAATTAACTCAAACGAAAAGCACGGATATGTACACATGTGTTATAAAATAAAACAAACTTAGGCTATTCAAATGGAGCAAAGCAAGGAGCTTTTGTGCAAGAAACTATGCGAGGGGTTCATCGAGTGGATGCTGCACCCAAGAGATCCGAAATATTTTTTTTCACTTTGCCTTAAGTTAGTGCTTCTTTGTAGCGGTATTGAAAATGAAAGAAATTTAGGATGCAGTAGCTGGCGTAGTTAGTGTGCTGGCTAGCAAAACATGTGGTGATTACGTGTTCGCATCCTAGTCGGTGCTGGATTACTATCAAAATGAAAAATTCTTCTAATGTGTGTTAGTATCTTGTCCAATGTACATCAAAGCGACCAACTTTGTCTGTAGGCGTTGAAATTCTATTCTAAAAAAATATCAAACCACGCAATGTAAAAAGTGTAAAAACTCAAGTTTTCTTCAATCACTTCGCCATGTTAATCAGTTTTCGCTACACTACCGCTCTCCCAAGAATGTAACATTATTATTTAGTATTCATTTGCCTCCCGGCGCTCCTTGTGTAACGAAAAATTTAATAAATTCTACGTACTTAGGAAATGGTGGCATTAAAACTGCAATTATGAAGTCAAGATAATTTCTTAGTGGTATCTAATAAATCTTCTTTTCAAAATATGTCAAGCTGAAAAAAAAATTTTGTGATTATTTTATTCTCTTTTAATAAAGAAATTACATATTTTCTATGCACACGAACTCGTATCGCAGCCCAAAAATAAAATGTATGCAATCAATTTAAAGTATGGACACATCAATAGAAAAATTTATCTTCCCATTAATGACGTTTTGTCATATGAATTATAACATCATTGTTATGACAAATTTCATAAGACGAAAACTGACATTTTGTCACATTTTAAGTGTCATCTGTTCTATGACTACAACAACATAACATCGATGCTACATTTTGTGGTATAAAAGAAAAAATTTAATAAATAGTGTTTTATTAATTGTAATTTGATTGTTTTATTTATTATATTTCTTTTCAAAGGCATTTTTAAACAGCTGAAAAAGTGTCATCGATGTAGCTTGTAGTCATTACAATGACAAATCTAGCAATAAAATCTATATGGATTTTTGAAAACTCAAGCCACTTAAGAGAATGAGAATATGCCATCTTTCCTTCATATATATGACACCTCCGCACCATATGTATCATCAACACTAAAAAGAATGAGAGTGAAGAAATTAAAGCGTGGTGTCATACTCTTGAGACAAAAGAAATAAGTGAAGTTGTGCGAGATAAATAACTTTTCTGTGTTGTTTAGTTCTGTTCTAGTTGAGGGTTTTTTTAAACTAATTGAGAGGATAATATTCTGTTGTCACATTCTTGTCAAGTACTTTTACTATTGATGACAAATTGTCATCTCGTTGATCAAACTAGACACCAATACTATGCCAAGTTTCATGGGATCAAAAACAAAGATTCTTGTCATAGAATTGATGTCAAGTGACATCAACATTATTTCGAATTGCACTGCTTATTTTCATCAAAATGATCTCTACTCATCATATTTCTGAGTTTCGTGTGCCAATTCATTGACGATATAATTGTCATTATAAATGTCATCATTTTGCTAATGATGACAAGATGACCGACTGGCAGTTTTTCTGTCAGTGCACGATGACAAATAGACCAATCGTTGTAATTTGACAATGCAACAAAAAGAAAAAAGTTCTTGGAAACGAAATCTGAAATCGTAAATGTTAAGACAGACACAAACGTCATTATGCAAGTACAGCTTTTGGATTTCAAACACACACGAAAAAGTAGTTGGCCAGAATATGCGACTGAATGAATGAATAGCTGGTCTATCGATTATACGAATAATGGCTTTATACCACATAAATCGATGACAGGATTTTGGCGTGGGTGTAGAGTACAACGATTCTAACGCCCAACTACATTAGAAACTACTTGTACTTTCAATGTCCGTTTACGAATTAATGCTTGTGCGGAGTATGTCTGCAGCAGCAATAATATTCACATGCCTAAAACACGTTAACGATAGTTTCACAATCATAAGTGGTTGTTGCAAACAACACTATTGATAAGTTGCTTGGATCTTTGCTGAATGAAATGTGTTGTCGTTGTTTGCATTTTACTTGCTGGTGTGTAGTAGTTGTTGCTTTTGATTTTGTTTTTTTGTGGGATACATTCTCTCCAATTGTCCTCAAAGAAACCAAACGGTCTTTCATCATTATAAACACTAAACTTACACAATGGGACAAACATTCAAAAAGATTACCATCACCATTATATATTTGTAAGTAAGTAAACCCTTTCGGCAGAAATTCCATCAACATCATGCTCTTCACTCGCCACACAATAACATATCACATGTTTTAACGTCTCCACTTTCATCCGCACCCATCACAACTCTAAGCGAGTTCTTAGTTTCGGTTAGAGACACATACTTCGAGGCAGCACTTTGCATCAAAGCTGAAAACTCTTAATGTATGTATGTATATGCAAGTGTCTGTGTGTAGCACAAAACCTACATGAAGACCCCCATAACAACAACAGCAGCAACAACAACAGCAGCAATATCGTTGTCATCATCAAGCACTTTTGTCGACCGGCCATCATAGAGAAAACCGAAAATATTGCATATTACCTGGAAAATGTCATTGGCAGCTGTGTTTTTGAAAACCACAAGTAGTACAAAATCTACGAGTAATTTTGCCATTGTTTTAGTTATTGCTTTTGGTATACAACTTGCTTTCATTAAAACATCTAACTCATCCTTTTTGTTGTTTGAACAATTTTCGGAATCATCTGTGAATACAGTAGGTGACGTAATTCTTTTTCTTCTCTCAAATGAACATTTCTTTATAAATTTGTTCGATATTATTTATTCAGATGTCTCGATCTCGTCTGAGCTATGAGTGAAATAAATAAGAATGTTTGAAACTATTCATAGGACAGAATGTCAATACGAAACATTTTCGTTTAACTCGCTTGACTTTATATTCTTCAAGCGCTTCGAAAGGTATGATTTCGGAGTGTCTTCACAATTTGCTTCTGTTAAAGAAATATCCTTCTCACTTTTCTCGAATCTTTAACTGTTGCGCCTTTTCTCTGCATGTGGATGTGGAAAAATGTCTCTGAGATGCAGATCTGTAAAATAATGCATGAAGCTCAAGTGTTTGAATATCACTACGCCTCGTTTACATGCATCCGGAATTCATAAACCATCTCTTCAGTCAGTCGACACGTATTAGAATAGAATTAAAATTCTCCTTCAGTTTACATTCTCCGAACTAAACGTTAAAGTCCAACTTGTATCAGTCTGTTTAGACTTCGAGTAGTGGCACATTATAATTTAGATTTTCTATTATGATTAATTTTATCAGCCAACGTTTTGGATGAGCGGTAGCCCTTCAAAAAAATATTAAGTTTCTGGATGCAGTAAAGAAATTGGCACGCTTTCAAATGAGCTGTTTTGAAGCGATACGCAGAGATCTCTCAATCAATATTTAAATACAAAATACTTTAACTTCTCAGTTATTGAGTGGAAGAAACACATTCAAAGTAATAACAGACGATTTGATTTTATATTGCTTATCGATTTTATATAAACAACATCGAACTTTAACTACGATACAATTGTAGCACGCAATCAGACGCTTAAACCTGACTTTAGTGCATCTTTCGTTGCTTTTAATGAAGCCGCGTTTGATGTCACAAAACACAGCTCCTAAGTGGAACATTGCGAAGAAAAATTATGCCCGTCAAAAGTGTATTTTGAAGCAGGAGATACAACAACAAACAACAACTCTCGCTTACAAACCAGCTCCGGGCGAAGCTGTTGTTTTTGCTGTTATTACTTTTTACCTGCTTAAATTTGCTCTCTAACGCTTA
The DNA here is from genome assembly GCA_956483585.1 of Gymnocheta viridis. Classification (NCBI taxonomy): domain Eukaryota; kingdom Metazoa; phylum Arthropoda; class Insecta; order Diptera; family Tachinidae; genus Gymnocheta; species Gymnocheta viridis. The sequence continues at coordinate 128,160,029 of OY101440.1, read as the reverse complement.
GTTTTGTTTGTCAGATACTTGAAGCTGCCGCAAATGGGATTCTGTTTGTGATCAAACACTTTGTCAAAAGAAATATAGCAGCTACATATTTGAAATGGCAACATAAAAACTTTCTTTTCGTCTGATCTGTATCTTTAAGTGGTTTGTATTTGACGTGTCCTTTAACGTTGGCTAAAAGGTTTAACTCTTAAAAATTTCTTTGCTATTAAATAGATTTTCAATATGTTTTCTAGCAGTTCTTGGGCAAAAAATAAACTAATTAAGCTGATGGGGAGCCCCCATAGACTAGTAGGTAGCGTACTAGACTATTAAGCTATGTACAGACGATTGGCAGATCTTACAATATTGTAAGATATGGCAATATGCTGACAACGTACTGACAATGAAAAATTTTTACCAAATGGTAAATTGTCAGTTCAGACGATTGTAAGAAAACCTTACAATTTCATTGCCAGACAATTGTCAGCCAATAAATTTATCTGCCAACAAAAATTGTCAGTTTTCACGGTTGTCAGATTGTTGTGTGGAAAAATTGCCAGATGTGTTGTTAAACTTTGTCATTTATTATTTATGGACAGCGTTGCCACTAAAAAAATTATCTGACAATGGTGCCATTGTCAGATGTATTAAATTAAACACATCTGCCAATAAAACGAGAGCTTACAATGTCTGACAATTATCTGACAATGGCAAAGTAGAGTGTTCTCACGATTGTGAGATGTCTGACAATATTATTGTCTTACAATGAACTGACAATGCTTTTTCTGGCAACGTTGTAAGACAAAAATTGTAAGTTCAGATGGTTGTCAGACATTTTCTGAACATTTTTCTGGCAATATTGTAAGATCTGCCAATCGTCTGTACATAGCTTTAGTCTGGGGGTCGCAGGTTAGATTCCTGCCTAGACCCTGGGTGTTTCTGCAGACAAGCCAAAATGGCTTCGCGGTTTGTGTTTGTGCTTAAAGCAAAAACAAATAAAACCTTACAGTAACTTTTGCTGGGCTTCAATGTAAATCGAGATGTTTGATAATTGCTCAAAAACTTTGCCAGTGACTTTGGCAGAAATTTTTCACGGTGAAGAGAAACTTTGTTTGCTTGCAACAAGGCAAACGATTAATCATTAAGATGGCAGTATAGGCTGGTACTAGACAGCCGCAGTAGCGACTCATACTTACCCTGCACATGTTAAGCAAACTCCATAAAGGACTAGGACTAGTCCAAAGGTAACTGAAATGTATGTAGAAAACATGGTCTTCCTAACATTACAATGTCTTAGGGCTGAACATTATAGTCCAGGTTTGCATTACATCGGACTAATACAAAAACTACTCCATGTCATTAATATATGGACCACACTCACAAGTGGTTTGCTTGCCATGAGTACGATCATGGAAGCACGAAGAATTGTTGAATAGCAAAAAGTTCTTATTTGAAAATGACATATTTCATGACTGCTTTACTAAGAGCATGTTGTAACTATTCCGTTTCATCTATAATGGACTACGTAGTCCAACATTATCTGCAGGGTAAATAGGGATTTTATTATGGCCCTTGCAGCTTTGTATGTTTCTTTCGCAAGGAATACAGAATAAATTTGTTCTTATCGTCCTAGATAATTCATTAAACAGCTTAAGCTACACAGGACTTGAATCAGAAAAATCGTATTTAGTATTGTCTCTACGCGCTACTTCTTCTTTTAATAAGGCAACATAATACCTTCAGTTAGATTTGAAAATCCAAACACCATTTTTCGTCACTGTGTGTATAATGTGTATGCAAAACTTGGGTCTTAACAAGAAACACTTCAATGTTTTTCAAGTTGACCACACATACATGAACATCCCACCTAGTAAAAGTACTTCAATTATAAACCAAAAAGTTGAAGAAAAAAAAATAAACAGCTCTTGATGATGCTTTAATTCTATACTTGGCACATACTCATAGTTTCATCTATTTGTGCAAATATACATAGATACGAGTATCGTTGTGTACAAAAGTGCTTTTAAGATTCTTCCTTACCATATTCTAGGATATCCAAAGAGTTCAAGAGGCGTATATGTATTCGTATGTTCCGTGGCCGGTTTGGTTGGCTGTTCTTTCATTCATATTTTTCATTTAGACGATCGGTCGGTTGGCTTTTATCCCAGTAAACGTTGTAGCTGGTTTTGTTTATACAAACGTAAAGAGCACTTTGCCAACACACTTCACTAGTGACAGTGCATATGTGAATGTTTTAAATAAACTTAAGTCTACAGTGTATCTACAAACAGATTTGCTATTGTATGTATTGAGATATATTGCTCAAGGTAACGTACAGTTTAAAGGGCGGCTCTTTTGTTTATGATTTCTTGTGGCTAATTTTTGTTGCACAAAAAGACATAGTTTTGAAAAGAAACCAGATACAGAATGAACATATCGTGACAAAAGGCCATGAATATCATGAATGTGATTTGAAAGAGTTTTGATTAAACTGATATTAAATATATAACTTAACGTTCTATGTCAATTAGACATTTTTAATAATTTTAGTTTATAAATTTGAAGGGTAATAAGAAACAATTAATAATGCCAATCGTTATATATTAATTATTCTCTAGATATGTAAAAAAATGAGTATTTTTGATCTCCGGATGTCAATTCAATTGTAAAGAAGTATCCCAATAAAAATAGAAAATAATATGAACCAAATGGCCGCCACGGGTACGCTTGAAATTTTCCATCAGCAATTCAAATAGTTGAGGCTGTATGTCCTCGATAACTTCATGAATTCCATCTTTAAGGTTTTGAATCAATTTTGGGCAATTGGAATAGACTTTACCTTTCTCGTAATCCCAAAAAAAAAAATCTAAAGATGTTAAAGCACAAAATCTCGGCGGTCAATTGTGATCATCTCTTCGAGAAGTCACAAAAACTTTTCACGCAAAAAAGCAATGGCATTGGTTCTTGTGTGTCAGGTAGTATCGTCTTGTTAAAAGAAAACGTTGTCCGAATCGATATCTGCCAAATGCGGGCATACAAGATCATTGATCATCGTTCGATAGCGCCATCTCTGTTCACCGTAACAGTTTATCCAGCGTCTTCTTCGAAAAAGTAAGGTGTAATTATCTCTTCAGACCAAGAACGTCACAAATAGTCACACGTTGAGAATAAAGAGGATTTTCAATTATAAGTCTTGATCTGGTCCAAAGACCGACACTGCGACACCTGATGGATCTTTTGTGCCACAGATCTTTAAGTTTAATTATTCTGAAATTTATTCTAAGAAATTTTTTCCATTTTTGTAGTGAATTTTAATAATATCAGTGCGTCCAGTGTTGCTGCAGTCAAGCCACGATAGATTTAGAAGTTGTGGTTTGTTTAAAAAGTGACAACGGCAAAAATTCAATAGTATTATGTCGTGAAAGGTTTTGTTAGGACTCTCGTATGGCCACCATCCTTTCAAATTCTTGTCAGCTACGCAAATATCTATCTAATAATATTTTCAATGCTGTGCCTTCAATTCTTCACTTTTTCTGTTCTGTAGTGATTCCGAATTTTAAAAAAAATTGCAGTAAAATGAATGTCACTGCGTGCTTGAATCAAGTTTTAAAGAATGCTCGAGTTTATGGCAAATCAAATAACTAAAACTTAATTTGAAATATATATATGTAAAATTTAATTCCATATTAAGCGCATTTTAAAAGCAATTTCTTTGAAATTTCAAACTTATTAAGAAGCAAAACTTGCAGATTACAAACCTTAAATATTCAAAACATTCATTTATATTATAATTAACTTTATCTTAAATTGAAAACGCAAGAAAAGAAAAATCAGAGACAACAATTTTTAGAAATTAAAAAGAAAAAAAAAAAAAGAAAAAACGAACGACCCATTGAATATCATTAATCTTGTTAACATTTTAAATGGTTTTATATATTTTCTTTGCTGCTCTTCATTTTGAATTTAAAGACTGAAAACAAAATGCATTCAAGCAAAAATAAAAGAAACTAAATTAAACAAAAGGGAAACAATGGCAGCTCAAACAAAAAAATAAAATAAATAAAGAAAATGATAAGGACTAGAAAAAACCTAGATAAAGCCAAAAGAAAAACATTTATTTATTTTTTCGGTAATATAGAAGAAAATAATTAAAAAGTCTTTAATCTTAAAATGTAAAAAAGGAAAAAATATAAACAAATGTAAATGAATATAAAGAACTTAACACCATTAAGGAAAACGAGGAAGAAGTCTTTCAAAAAAAAAATAGATACTTTGCACAACAAAATGATAACTAAACGGAAAAAGAAAAATCTTAATGAATAAAATATTTTTTTTTTTGCAATAATGTAATCAAGTGAAAAATTAAAAAGTTTTGTTTTTTTTCAGCAGAGATTTCTAAATGATTTGCGTACATGTTTTCCATTATTATTTGAAAACAACTAAACATTTTTGAAATTGCAAAAAAAAAGAAAATCTGAAAAAGTTAATAAATTAATCAAGTACTTCCTAAACCCAGTAATTCAGATTTTGAACGTTTCGTATACAAAAAGAAAAAACAGAACCCCAACTTTTCTCTAAGATCCATCAGACCATCTGTGTGTGTCTGTCCGTCTGCCACACAAGGATCACAAGGGTTTTCCAATAACACGTTTAATTTTACAGCATTTCAAGAGTTATCATGACTCAACCTGCAAATACGGCTGACTTCTAAAACGAATCAATACAAAGTTTATATGCAGTTATACTGCCTTATTTAGATCATGTACATATACAAAGTTCCTAAGCAATGCAACCTTGTGCTTGGTTTGTGTTGACGTTTTGAAATATAGGTGATTGCAATGAATTATATTTTTTGTTTACAAAAGTAAAAATGGAATTTTTTTCCTTAAAAAATATATTAAAATTTGTTTTAGCTGTTTTATTTTAATACTTCACCATAAATAAATGAACTTAGGCTTGTGAGTCGTCCATTTTCTTTTCGTTTTATTTTAAGTTATCAAATATTAAAGCATGAACTTTAAAATCGATACCCTGATTGCTATTTTTAATATGTTACAAATACTTGTCGACGGGTGTGCATTGTCATTGTTTTGTACTACGGCATTAGGAAACGCTTTCGTAGTCAGCCTACTTGACGGATGAAAAGTAAAAACTACTCCACTAATAAAAATGGAACGATATACGCTTCAACAACGCGATTGAAATTAGTCAAATTCACTTAAAAATTTTTTAAAATTTCGCGGTCACAGTTTTCAAAACTGATTTAGTAATGATTCGTCTTCAAGCACCTTCTCGGGCAGCAATTGTGAAAGTGGTAGACAAATTTTAGCTGCCGTGGCAATTCACTGAAAAACAAGCGAGAATATTGCTGTTGTAGGAAACCCCAGCTTTGTCCACTTCTCGCCCATCCTTGGATCGAACGATATTTAATGAATTTGGATGGCCGAAATTGGATGATATTGAAGTGGACGACGTATATTTTCATTAACACGGAGCTACGTGTCATACATGTAGCAATACCTAAATGTTTTTACGTGTAAATTTTCCTGACTGTATGATTTTTTGAAAAGGCGATCACAATTGGCCATCGAAATCTTGTGATTTAACAGCTTTAAATTTTTTTCTTTGAGGCTACGTGAAAGATAAGTTCTGGATCACAATCGATTCAAGACTTCAAAGGTGGAATTAGTGAAGTTATTGCAGACATGCTCACGAAAATCTGCGAGTGGATGATGGAAAATTTCAAGAAAATAATTTTTTTCCAAGAGTAGCCTCGGCGGCCATATGGCTGATATTGTTTTCCATTTTTAATGGGACACCCTCTTCTTTAAAATTAAATGAATAACCGATGATTTCGCTTAAAAATTCTCGTTTTTTAACGTATCAAAATAGAGTCTCTTATTGGAAGTTCATACCAAAATGAGTATTCAAAAAAACATATTTTTATTAACAAACATAAACTGCTAAAAACTTCTTGGTTTGTCTACAGAAATGCCCATTGAAATGGCAGCAATGGAACCTGCGTCCTCCACACTAATGGACTAGCGTACTATCCACTAGTCTATCGAGGCTTAAGTCGCAATGCACATTTCACTTGGCTATTTTGAGAATATCCTTACCTTGCGCAAAAATGACTTGAATAGATAAACAAGATATTGAAATAATTTTTTTCATTTCTGGTTTTCCTTAATTAGCGGCCGGACTCTTAAAAGCGCACGATATAATTCACGAACGAGTAAAAAACCAGCGCATTCGATCCAAAGTTTACGTTGTTATGCATTATTATAAATCACAAAATTAATAAAATCTAGATATTATTTTTGATAGAAATGGAAGTCTTTACCTGCCATGTGCAAATACATTCAAGTGGTATGGGGCTTTTCCTTCTTTATCCCATATTAAAAGCTCTTTAACTTATTTCTCTCTTAGCAATTATTATTACTTGCACATTCAAATAAAGTTAAACCAAATTATGAATGCTAATTTCTTTCATATTATTCCACACTTTAACAGGTTATGAATACTAATAGACTTTCAATACCTTCCTTTTGATCGCAGTTTAGACACATTTTTTTCTCTGTTTCGCTACTGATGTTGTTGTACAATAAATATGTACATATCTTATTGTTGTAATCAAACATATCTTCAGTGTTTGTGCCTTTTTCTTCAGTTTTACTTTTGTTTGTCTTATTTAAGAGGCATTATTAAGTACTCGCAACATACAACTGCAACAGCTACTATTTAATATTCCAAGTTTAGTTTAAAACGCATAAAATTAAACAAATATAAAACTAGCAGCTACAACAGCAACAACAACGAAAAACAAATATAATCATTGGAAAACAATCTCAACGGAATAACAACTGAAGCAGCAGGAGCAATCTCTATAACAAACAACGACAACAGATACATTTTGAAATCTACATGCAGCGTTCTAAGCATGCAAAAGAGATTTCCTTTGTTTGAGGAAAAAAAAACACACTAAAAGATCTAGAAAAGAAAAGTGGAGATCATTGAATGGACAAAGAAAAAATTAATTTTTTTTAATATTGATTTTATTTGTATTAAAAAAAAGTTTACTAAACTTGTGAGTTGCTGAAAAAAACTAATCGCTGATTTGGGGCAGACCCAGAGACGACAAATGAAATGGATGTACAAATTTTTTTCCAGAATACACTGTTGAGCAAGGAAACTTCTAGTGTACAATGCAGCTGCTTCAGACCTTCGTAAGATTGTGTAGGGTGTACGTAAATGATCTTCTATCAACAGCAACCGACTTAAAAGTAGTCCTAAGTTTGCCCTACTTTTACTGTATGAATTGTATATAGAAAACAGGTTTTAATGCATACATTAACCTTAACAATAGTTTATGAATATGGATGTAAGTATTAGCTTAGGTTGGGTAGCCAACGTACAAGCTGAAATCTCTCCATCCATTTTTAACTACGGAAATCCGTACATTAGTAGTCTCCTCCACAGAACTAACAAGAATTCGATTATGATGCATTGCTGTTCAATGGGTGCGATATATGTGGATACTACACATCCATTCTTTTCTGTATATTCTAAACTGCAGAAGAAATCGTTAAAATGAAGTCTTAACCGTTGCTCGTGCCAAACACAGACACTTTCCTTGCAGTGCCTGTGTTTCGCAGGTCCAAGTCCAGGGTCGTTTTTACCTCATATCGTTTATAATTGTTCTTGAGTTACTTTATTTATTATATGAATTTATTTAGTATTTTCAGTTTGCTTAAAATTAAATATAATTCGAATGTAACGGAAGTCTGAGAGCGACGCCGCCTGTATGTTAAAATCGGTACTAGCATTAACAGGTGAGAGTTCACCGAGCTGTTAGTGATGTAAGATCACCGCCAACAAATGGCCGCTTGTGTGTACAGGTATAAAAGGAAGCACACTGCAACGACACTTGAGTCAAAGGGTAGACCAGAGATAAAGCTTTGAGGCTATGTTTTGGTCCAAATCAGCTGTTTTCCCCATCTAATTTTTGTTAAAAAGAGATAGCAATATAATATTATATAGGAATAAGGGAAAATAAACAAAACTAAATTAAAGCATTTTGCAAGTAACAAATTATGAATGTTAATGGAATTTACTACTTCTATAGATCATGAAATAATTCTTAAAATATTTTATTTTTTAATGTTATATTACCATTGGTATTTTTATTGCTTAATTTAATATTTTTCTGCTACTTTTTATATTGTGCCAGAAAATACGAGTAGTAATGTTCAGTAATAGCTTCTTCCCAATTTAAAAGGTCATAATAAGATGATGCATTGAAATTTATTTTTGATATCAGAAAAACCCACAATTTCTTTGATGTTCCCAGTTCACGAATGTGTTGTTGGCATTCTGTCAGCATTGCAAGTAATAAGTTCTCAGGGTGTGCAAAATAACTATTTCCCTGAATATTGCTGGTAAATATCTGGTTAGATCGTGATCCGGAGGCAGTAAAACTTTAAATAATGTAATATATTTTATGTAAAGATCAACCATTCCATTTAGCACCATTCCATCGCTGATCACTTAAAAAAAAATATAAATTTTTTTTGATTCAGTCTTAAGATTCTTTAAAAAACAAAGAAGTGAAGGACAGTTTAAAGGAAAATTTAAAAGACTTTGTCAAAGTAAACTTTGCATATGAAGAAGTCATCTAAGAAGAGTTACTGAATATTCTGCCATACCAAACATTAAAAGCACATAGGATTGTAGGAACAAGTGCTTGGGGTCAAATTACAACTTCTTCTTTTTGGAATATATCCATCAAATGAGGCTTAAAACTATTTTACAACTTCAGCTAGGAAGGCAAGTATCTTAAATATCCACGTAATAATAATAAAGATCGATTTTGGATGAAAGTTACTTCTGCGGTTTTCTGCAATCTCAGACAACTATGCGGATATTCAGTTCATCAATTGTTATCAAGAAATAAGACGACAAAAGAAATAACAAAATCCCAGCTCAATATCTTAACGGATATTCAAAATCTATTCCGTATTCTTTTATTGCACGTATATTTTTTTAACACAGTCCCAACAACAACTGGTCTCTGTGTTACCGATGATCTCTGTTCATAGATAAAAGCATAAAAGACACACAAAAAAAAGGCTTATGTTTGATTAGAATTTCTCTAGCTGGCAACCGCAAACATAATATTTGTTTCAATACAATTTGCAGCAAAATTCTACTTGCATTTCTTGCTGTTGCAGGTTTCTTAAGAGCAAGAAGAACAAAACAGAACTCCAACTTACGCGCTGAATTTAAATACTAGAAGCATTTTACCGCAATTGTAATGTCGAAAGTACATGATATAAGATTTTAGATAAATGTTATATTTTTTTGTTGCTGTTTTCTTTTCTGCTGATTGTTTGGCCATGCAAAATACAGATCTGGTCTGTCTGTTGTTTAAGCTGGTTGTTTTGTAAGTGCGAGTTGCGATATCAAAGCTATTCTTTAAAGGAAGTAGAAAGTCTTTTAGATAGTTTTATTTTACTTTATATTTTTTTTATTAGATCATTAGTTGTATGAATTTAAAATAGATAAAGATCGTCAGAAAAAAGAAAAAAAGAGAATAAATATGCAAAGAGTTTCAAGAGAATCGCCTGCGTAATGTATTTGCAAAAACATGAAAAGCTCTCACAACACGCATGTTATATTTTCTACACAAAGATGTTTAATTGCTCCTTTTTTTGTTAATCGCCGTTTTAAGTTTCGGAAGTTTGAGTTTTTAAGTAAGACATCAAAGTCAACGCGTTCCGCTCCAACTTAATTTGTTTATCTTTTGGCAAAGATTGGCTGGAAAATCTATTAAAAATCTATTGAATAGCAGCAACATTTTCAAGTGTTAATCGTTTTAGCCAACGTCAAATACAAACCATTCAAAGATATAGATCAGACAAAAAGAAAGTTTTTGTGTTGCTGCTATTTTTCTTTTGACAAAATGTTTGGTCACGAATGGAATTCTATTTGCGGCAGCTAAAAGTATTTGACTAACAAATCTAAGCGATAGAGAGCAAATTTAAGGAGGTAAAAAGTATTAACAGCAAAAACTACTGCATCGCCCGGAACTGGTCTGTAAGAGAGAGTAGTTGGTTGTTGTTGTATCTCTACAAAATATGTTTCTAGAAGGGTTAATTATTCATCGCGATGATTCTTTTCAGAATTCTCATCTAAAATTCACCAAAATAAGGTTTAAGCGTCTTATGGCGTCCTACAATTGTATTAACTTAGATGTTGTTTATATAAAATCGTTAAACAACAAAAAATCAGATCATGTGCTTTACTTCGACTCACTCTCCTCCATTCAACAGTTGAGAGCTTAAATTATTATTTTTTATATAAATTGCGAGATCTCTGCCTTCTTTTTGTGCATCTTCGGAAGGGCTTCAAAGTAGAGCGCATTTGAAATGCGAGGTAATTTTTCACTGCTTCAAGATACCTCTAACTTTTTTGCTGCGGTGTCTTTTTTAAAGTTTTAATGAGTTGTAGAAAGTTATCAAGGAGTTATGTATTTAAATATTTTCCATAGTAGTTTATACATTTGGAATGACGCACAATAAATTATTATGAGTCACAAGAATATATTATGTAGCCTTCTTCAGAATATAACTTTATTAGTTGAGAAGGAATGTGGTTGCAACCTTCACCGTAATTGTCTACACTCCAAGCGGAATTAAAATTGGAAACCGCCAATATACGTTCATGGTTCCGAAGGCAGCCGTGGTGGTCGCTGCTGATGTCTGCGTAGAATCGTTAGCCAGCGTACATTGATACTTAGAAGAAAGATATAACTAACTGCTTTGCCTGCAAGTCTTTCCAACTCAAACTCTAGCAAAATTCTTAACAGAGGACTAATAAAATTGTGCTATCAGAAATGCCGTAGAATTGTAAGTTTCTCTAAGTGGAAGACTTCCTAGCTGGTGATTATGAGGACATTGAGTGCCATGACTCTCGATTTTATATAGTGAAGCAGACTTCTACTAGTTAACCTGGGTCCTTTTCGACGTCTTCGACTCATTGAATCAGTCAATCATTTGGTTCACATACTCAGCGATTTCTCTAGACTTTAGCCGGTTCTTAAATACCTACTTTCATTCTAATCACTGAGTTCGCAGTAAGCACTAGGACTCACATAATCTGAGGGGCACAGAACTGCAATGCATCTTATTTCTGAGTCTAATGCTTCCCAGGTCTGTACAATCGAAATCAACATGCGCTAAGGTCTCAGCTTCCACGAAACACAACGTGTAAACGTCACTTTTCTTCATCATAATCTCTGTCAGATGCCATTTGAATTTTCTTTATCTAAAGATCCTTACCTTTGTTCCTTAAATTTGTGTCAGCTCCTCATGTTTTCAAGACTTTGATTCAAGAGTCATTATTAAAAGAAGTTAAGGGATTAACTCCTTCGTTCTTACTAGTCATCGTTGCATTCCCTTCTCCTTCTCTGTACGATGGTTCTTTGTTCATTTCCGCTTCTTATCGATACATACTTTGTTATCAATTAAGTTTCAAAATAAAAAAAGAAGTGAGTCCGTAAAAAATTATGCAACTCCTTCAAAATTATTGCGATTGTCCTGTGTAAGTTTGTGAACACTTTCTTTTTATTTTCGATATTTATTTTACTTGTTGTCAATGAAAAAAAATCACACAAATAGCGATCTTTAAATAGCTCATTAATCAATCGAATTCACAAACCCTAATCTAGTTCACTACCGGCGATCTATTTAATTCGCTCGATAAGTCAATACAAAAACTACTAAAAAATAAAAAAAAAATACTAAAATGTCTATAAATGTAATTCATAAATATTTTATACTTCGACAACGAAAATCAACTGATTGTAATTATGTCGTCATCGTCTTTTCTTTAAAAATAATTTCCCCCCTTTTTAAGTGTAACACACAGTTCTAACAAAATATTACAAAAAGGCCAACAACGAAAACTCAAGTCAAATTGACTGCTTATAACCCGAGTCAAAAACAACAACAACAACAATAACAACAGCAGTAAAGAAATGATCTACCAAGGAATTGAATTCAATGCCACAAATACACATGTGTTCATGCAAGGAAACGAATATAAATAAATGAAAAATAGGTGGACACATAATATGAAGAAGCTACTACAAACAGCGATATCCAAAAAGTACATACAGACAGACAGACATACGAACAAGACAAGTCAATGACTATACTCGACACTAACTCAACTGGCTGAAATATATACGCCACTTAACCACCACCAAAAACCTAAGAAGGAGCTTAACTAAAAAGAATTAAAGAGGGAAGACCAACTTAAGAAAGTTTCACCTTTTAGGAAAAGACAAAAAGGAAAACACACACACACCCAAACTCACAGAAACAAAATGAAAAATTTACCAAAATGGATTTGTAATTTCATGTCATAAATAATTGGTCGCTAAGTTAAATGCAATTGAGCCACAAAAAGTAAAAAAAAACAAATATTAAAAGAAAAAGGTGCACATGCTCCTTCAGCGATGAAGAAAAATAATAAGAAAAAAAGACAACTCTTAAGGCAAAATAAAAGCAAAAAATAAACGAAAAAGCTTAAGGAAGTGGTCTTAACATGTCTTAAAGTAAGAAATTTGTACAAGGGCTCAAAGAACAACTGCAGCAAGCTGAAATTACACTAAATGCTGATTAAGTATACATTTATCATGGGACAGACGTAGAAACATACAGGCGTACAGGCGGACAGACAGACAGACACTTAATTTCTACTGTTACTGTAACAATTTTGTTGTAAATTTTATTAAATGTTTTTGTATCCTTGCAAAAGAAAAAAAAATATGGTGTATTAGACTTCAGTTCCTTTCTGTTGTATGAAGTATTTCATTTCCCTCCCTACTTTTACAATATGATTACAAAGAACGGTTTAATTGGCATGTTAAAATATAATTCTTAAAAAAAGTTAAATTTTGCAGAGCTGCTGTTTGTTGCAACTGCTGTCTTATTTTTCCCTGGTAAAGTAGTAGTTTATCCCAAAAGACATTTACAGACACTCACATAAATTCAAAGAGTTTTAGCAAGTGCTGACTTTATAATTATTAACTTTACAAGCTCTGGTATGTAGTGAAGGCATATAAGCAGCAATTAGCTATTTGCAATAAGTCATTAGAAAAAATTCGTGATTTACTTTAATTGCCTAAGCAAACTGCAATAATAAGAACAGGCTTGGCTTGCGAGAGCAGAACAATGTTCTATGTGGGTAATAAGTTTAAGATTCATCTACCATAATATTTGCTTAACTATGAATGATAAAGACATTTTTGCCTTAGAGTTTTTTGTAAAGTGCCCACAAACTTAACTAATCTAAAGTTAACTAATCCGTTAAACTGACAGTGGGTAGTGGTTTTACTACGATCCCCAGGAACCAGTAATCCCGGAACCCTTGCAAATGGTGCCATACAGTTACTGGCTTATTAGATATCCAAGACCGCTCTCCTGCAGAGTTTCACACTTGCAGATAAGTTAATGCACTGGCTTGTTCGTTTTGCTTACAAGCAAGCAGATGGAATGTCAAGAGAATACCATCATACGCTCCAATAAACATCTTACAATGCTTTGTGTTGATACGAACAAAAGAAGCTGTAGACAGACTAATAGCTCTTTTTATCTAATAGTTCTAAAAAAGGGCATATCATCGTAGATATCCAGCAAGCTGAAGTCAAAAACAACCAACGTCACCTTAAGCACCCTCCTCGTCTATTCATTTGACAAGCCAATTAAGGAAATGTAGATGTCTGCTTCGCTAAGAACTCTTGTGACCTAGAAGGCAGACTAGTTTCCCACCACGATGTCAATCAAGCAAGGAAAAAAATCAGATTCGAAACGGAAATTATTCGAATTTGTATATCTTATACATTGTTTTCTTTGGGATCGAAATCCATAATAACCTCCAGAGCCTCCATGTACATAAAAAAACGCGTAAAGCCGTATCTATATGCTGCAAAGGAATCTATATAAACTAACTTGAATCTGTATAAAAATTTCATATAAAGAGAAAAATATTCCCACTCAGATCTGGTATTCCTTAAAGTCTAACTATCAAATCGTAATTTTAAGTTTGGTCACATCTGGTCTAATTTAAGAGCAAAATTGTAATTGCTTAATATCAAGACATAATTGCTTATAATAAACTTTGTTAATTTTTTTCTTTTTATTTTAATTTTATTTTTTTTAATATTTTGCTACCATCATAACATCACCATCATCATCATAATTATGATCCTCTAACACTTCTACATACATTTTTGGAACCATCCATGTACACACATGCTGCATAAAGTCAAATAAATGTCTCTTCTAGTTGAGAAATCTTAACATAATCAGGTCTCTTTTTATGATTTTTTAACTGAGTTTTATTCAGTTTCGTTTCCCAGCAAACGATTGGGCCTGCATTAATGCAATTCACAAAACTTGTAATGCTGCCAGCAGCAATAGTAGTAGTAGTATTATATATATATATATATGTGTATGTGTGTGTAAGGAACCTTTTTCATAGATACTTGCATACATAGATTTCTTCCCATAATCTCTGCTGGTAAAATGCTACATTTTTCGTGTTCTTTCTTTTTTTTAATATACAATAATATTTTTTCAAACTTTGTTTTTTATTTCTATGTATCTACTTCAAGCTCTTTCTGTATTTTGTACATTTAATAGTTCGTGTTTGTGTGTTGATATTTTCATATCACTGTTGTCATATGCATACTTGCACACTTTTCTTTCCTTCAATTTCTTCCTTTTCTCCTTGTTGTAACTCTGATGTCATATTTATTTTATAGTTTATTTATTTTATTTTATTTTTTATAAAGTGGATTTGTATATAGTTTTGTTATTATTGTTGTTGCACTACATATTTTTTTTTATTAATATTTATAATTTTTCATTCCATCATGTTGCTGATGGTGTTTTATGTTTGTGTCTGTGAACAAGCACACATATCGCTCATTTCCTGCAAGGATGTTATAACTAAATAAGAATAGTTTTAGAAAACACAAAGTTAAAGTTTTCAATTAAAGCTTGGCATGGCGGTCTGTTTAAATTCCAGTGGGTTAATTGCGGAAGGGTGAAACAACAATAAAATTTCAGATTTTATAGATGCCTTATTAAACGTTTAAAAGCCATTTATGAATTTAATTTCATTGAATTTTGCTTAATAGCGGTTTATAAACCTACTGTAAGTTTTTATGCATATGGCTGTTAATTTAAAAATCACATCTTTTGAGTTATGACTTTTTTGGAAGTAAGTGAGCGATATGTTTACTAGATAATACTGAATTATATGCGGATAAATCGATAATTTATTATAACTGAACTTTATAAAACACAATATGTTTTTCTAATCTCTGTTTTCTAGTGAAATTTAGCTTTTCTGCGAGATTTCAATTTCTTCATGAAAACTATTTTTCTTCTTGTGATATTATTTTTGTTTGAACATTTTTTTTAGTTTTCAATTTTTATAAATTCGTTCTAGATGGATTTTTACTAAAATGTATTAAACTTTATGAAATAAATGTCGGGTTCGATTTATATTTTCTTTGTAATTTTGACTTGATTTCTTATGAGAAATCCCTTCTCTCTTTCTCGCTTAGTCGGTCTCCTTAAGATATTATTTGTGATAAAAATATTTTTGTACAGCCAATTGATGTTTCATTTCATAATCTTTTAAATATTCGTGTACTCTTACTATTACTTATTTGGAGAGTCCACGAAATCTTAGTGATAAAATTAGGTTTGCCGGATCACTTAAAGCGAAAAAGATTATAATTCCTCTGCAGCGCCTTATTATTTCTGAATGAGACTTCTTTATACATGTGTCACGCCTTTAGAATTGTCTTCCTCAAGCTCAGCAACGCAAGTAGATTTAAGAATTTCTTATTTAATTTTTTTGCACCGTAGTAAATCATCACTATTACAATGTAAATAATTTATAGTTTAATTTAATTTTTTCTACACAAATGTGTGATCTTCTAATGCAACGTATAATCATTGCTTTCTTGTACTTTATGTATAAGATTAAATCTTTTTGTACAGGAAATGAATATATAATGATAATACTAAATTTTGATTGTTTTTCGAATTACTTACATATTTTTTTCTGTGTTATTTTGCAGATTATGAAATTCAAAAAACGGTAAGTGAAAATTCTATTTACAATCTTAATAACTTTTAAAACGACCACCTTTTTGCCCTGCGCTTGTGTATAGTTGTAGCTTATACATATACATATATATTTTTAAAGTGTGTAAGAGTAGTGGTATCATACTCTACACTCATACATACACACATTATATAGATCCTAAAAAAAGAAATGACTGTATCAAGTATATTTATATGATAGTGTTGACAGCTTAAGTCTAATGGAGCACTTTAATAAAGTTGTTTGGTCTTTCAGGCTGCATTAGTTTCTATTTTCTTCGGTCTTTCTCTTCATCTTTTGCTCGGGCCATGTTTATCTGTTTTAAAGGCATTTTTGAGCATCTGGTATTATTTACATTTTTTTCTTTACATATGCGATTCATGATGACGTTAGTTAGTTTACTGTGTTGTATAAGAGCTTTTGATAAGCATAACTAATATTTAAGAAGAATAAAAAATAAAAAAAAAACTGTAAAAAGATTTACAAGAAATTTATATTAAAATTTGCAAAACTTGACTTACTTCTGATGGCCTGCGACACCAAAAGTTTTTTGCATTCAAATTTAATGTGTAAGAATTATTTGCAGAAAGGTTTCCGGCGAATCGTTTTTAAATCTTTGAATAGTGATATATATTTATTTTTGCAAACTAATAAATTTACAAAAACTTATATTTTTGTAACAAACATAAGATGTGAATGAAAGTTTTATGGTGTATCTGTAGAAATACTGAGGATCTATGATGGAAATGGAACCGGCGACCCTCATACAGCAGACAGCTTGCCTAGAACACTAACAACTGGTGTACCGGAGCTACCGCGCTGATATCAGGATAATCTGCTACAGAAAAATAATATAAAAAGATTAACTGAATAATTATGTTTCCATTTGTGGATCCATGGTAACAGTAAAGAATACTGCTTCGCCCGAATGAGGCTTGTAAGCTGTTGCTATTCTATATCGTTTTTCGAAATATGTTTCCAGAAAACATATTGAAAAATAATACAAAAAATTACGTCAGCTGCGGTGAAATCAGGCGATCTTGCCACTGGACATAGCGAAAATGAGGAATTGCTTCGTTAAAAATATTCATTATAGTGCAGTGTTATCACTTTCTGTACTATAGTACAAAAACTGTACTATTTAAAAATATTTGTATTAATTTTGCACAATGAAATTTTTGCATCAGTTTTGTACTTTTCTACTAATTGCAGAAAAATAAAAAAAATTTAAACATCAAATTTACCAAAGTATATTTAGAACTCCTTTAATATTCTCTTGGAATTTTAACTAATTTCAATTTAATTTTCCAATCAGAATTTACAATATTATACATCAAAAAAATTATGTTATAAAATTGCTTAAAATATTTTGTCTAATTATATAAAAACGTATATTATAAAACAGATGAATTTTTTTGTATAAAAAAAAATTAAATGTATATTGGTGTCGCTGCTCAAGAGACTATTTCATTTTGTTCGGAATCAGAGCAACAAAAAATGTATACCGATTTCAGAAATTTTTACATTGAAGTTATTACCCAAATTATAAAAAGAAATATTCAATTTTTATGATGACCTTAATACTCGTAGCTTAATAGGTCCAAAATTTTCACAACCATTTGAAATAAAATCTTTCTTAGATGTCGAAATTTATTGGACATGCGTTTTTAAAATAATGAATTGTACTGCTGAAACTCTCTTCCCAAATTTAAAAACTTTTATAAAATTTCTTCTAATATTACCATTTTTCAATTCTTCCGTAGAAAGGGTTTTTAGTAAGCTAAACAATATTAAAACGGATTCCAGAAATAAATTGTCAACTGACACAATTGCATCTATTATTTTTACTTAGACAGTATATACATATGTATGTAAGGGAATAAATGGGATATATATTTTCTCATATATGTCCACATTTTAAAGTACGAATATAATGCTCTAGTTATGACTTTTAAATAAAAACAATTTGGGGATTCATATGGTGGTAATAAAATTTAAATGTTTATAATAATAAAATGAAAAAATATGTCAAGCAAGAACAAGCCGTATGTAATTTCTCTCACAGTTCTCTAAAATGTCTACTGTTTGGATCAAGATATACTAAAAACAGACTAATCAGGTGATTATATAAGTTTATCTCCCAGAGCTGTCAAAATTTGTTTACTTTTAATACAAAATTGTTAAAATAATTTTCGTTTTGTGTTTACATTACTGAATGGTGTTTCCTAAAAAGTCTGATGAATAAATTGTTTCAAATAAAATAGTACTCTCTTAATAAAAAATAATGAATTTATCCAAATAAAATTTCTTAAATTAAGATTTGAACTTAAGCCAAAAAATTTTCATTTCAAAAAGAAAAATATTAAAAATTATCAAAATAAAAAAAGAAAAATACTAAAAATAAAGCAATTGTGTGACATTTCTACACGGGTTTTCCAAAAACAAAATACATGTGGTTCTTGTAATGTTGTTTTCGTTGTACTATCGAGGTATACTGTTTTGAATATATCTTGGATTGGATATAACAAAACAATAAACATACTTAAAGAGTCTTATTATTTTATGACTTTTTTCTTTTTTTGAATATTAAGACATTATGACAACATGACTTAATAAGACACCGTTTGAATTCCCCAAATATGTTTTGATGAAAACTTTTTTCGAAATTTTTTATGTACTATTTGGTTTGTACTATTATTGCCAAACTTCTGTACAATTTTAACTTTCTCTGGTGATAACGCTGCTATAGTGATATTCTTGTTTGCAAAGCTCCTCTATCTTATTGAAATCATGTGAATTCGTTTTCTGTAGAACTCACCATGATGACCACAGCATCTTCATAAAAGAAGGAAAAGTACTAGATCTTGTACTTGCCGCAACGATAAGTCCCGCGCTGTTGTTGTTTGTAATCCCACATGGTGGATGTTACTTACTTACAAATCAGAGTAGCAGATAGCGTTCCACAGCCAATGTGCACTTTATAAGTTCGAATAAACAATTGTGGCGATTAGCCAAACCTTCGAAGAGTGCTTACCTGAGGACTTGAGCTTGAGCTATGCATTGAAATAATATAATAATAAGAGATCTATCTATGTTGGTGTTTGTGCCTTATTTGGGGATAAAGTTACCAATAGAATGCAACGATAGTTTTCTTTCTGTGCACTCCTAGACTTTATTTCGCAAAATGCCTGCCAAGTTTTTGGCAATTGTTGGATATTTTAAACTTTAAAAAATCTCTCATTAATGCCGCATATTTTATGGCGTTTTTTTTCTAACAAGTGTTCAACATCTTTTGTCTCTTTTATTGAAAATTTCCGATATAATGATTTTTTTAAATGGTGAGTTTATTAGAAATTATTGTATTATCACCTACGATGCAAATTTTTTGTCTTAAGAAAACTTTGAATAGCATTTTTTTGATAAAAAATAAAAGATATGTTACATTTTTTTTCAGAAAAGAAAACAGCATTAGCTCCAAAGCGATATAAAAAGAGCTCTTCAAATAAATTTGTTACTTCCACCAGTATATGATGTCTTCATTTAAAAAATGTCACTTAAGATTGTTTTATGACAAATATCTTACATGCAAATGACTAATTTCACAAATATTGCAAAACCGTCGTATGAAAATTAAATTTTCTAGTTTTGTTTAGATTTTTTTTCTCTTTCCACAATTTTATTCGTAACATTAAAATTAAACAAATAAATGTCATTACAAATCACAATGGAATTCGATATATACACCCAAATGACTCGGCATTTAATACAATTCGCATAAATGTGAACATGGAATACCTTCCACTTAAATTTGTATGCGTTTTATGCGCATTTTCTTCATTCACAGATCTTTTGCCACAGATATAAAGTATTAGTTGTACTTTTCAGCCATAAGAGAAGCAAGATATATTTTTTATTTTATGGCATAAAGTAGAGTAGTTGTGTTGTTTCATGTTAATAGACTGATCGATCATAAAAAATATTCTCATTGCGACAAGAGACAGAAGGAATAGCAAAAAGAAAGAAACAAGGATTCATTTGCTTGTAACTACACAGCAATAACCAGTCAAGAAAACTACTAGACTCACTAATGTAAAACAGCAGTTTGAAATAAATATAAATATATTTTTGTTGCATTGTAGAGCAATAAGCCTTCTTTTTGTTTTGCTGCGGCATGATTGAACGTTTGTGTCATTCGCGACGTTACAACATTTCTATGATGTTTAAAACATAAATATTACTTCGGACTACAGATGTGTTTTCGGCCACAATTGGAGCACTTCTGGTTTTGGTTTCCTTCCTCAAGTTTTGTTCTTATTCTTTTCTTCGTCGCGATCGGAGTCTTCTGGCGAACGTTGGTGTTGGTGATACTATTTTTGTTGTTGTTTTTCTTAGTGTGCTTCAGTTTTGGAATTAGATGATTTACGAGCACTATTAAAACGTAAATTGACTACATGTGCGTAAGATAAAGAAGACGGAGCGCAATCATTGCGCACATGCGTACAGGAATAACTATTTACTTACATGTTCCAAATAGCATGCTCTTGTATGTTGAAGCATGTGTCTTTTAGAAAACTATTACAGAATTTTTTTTATTAATATTATTATGATCGTACTAGATCACTTTTGCGTTTTACGATTGTTCTAATTAGATGACCGTGCGGTTACTTTTTTTGTTTTGTTTTTCAACAGACTTGCATTTATTTTTATCTTAAAATTGATATTTAACTTGAAATGGATTTTGCCGCCACAAAAGTTTGCAGCTTATGTCCGAATTTATTAGTGTATCGAATCGATGGGTTTTTTATTGGAGATGTATTTTCAGAAATTATAGGAAAGTTGTAACTTAACTTAAGGTTAAGTTAAACTACTATTAAAATAAAGCATATTTTCGAAATTTTTCAATAATTATTCTTATATATTTTTTCGACCTTTTTGATTTTTTAAATGAATCTAATTTATCTCGAGCTATAGGTCAATTTTTAATAAAAAGCGGTCATAAAATTTTATTAGATAACCGAATTGTTAAAATTAAAATATCAAAAAATGAACAACTTGCACTGGCTGTATTGCTCATGCATATAGATATTTATTACATAAGACCGGAAACTGAAATTGAATATTTGGTTATTATAATATTCTATTTTTTTGTACATACGTATTTATTAAGTTGTTCATGTTGACAAAATGTAGCGAAAAAAATTTATGATGGAAAAAATGGCATCAAATACTCAACTGTTGTGTGGAGCGGAACTACTCAACTCTGCGTTTTTAAGACAAAGACTCAACGGTTGCGCAACAGTTGCGTCTTACGAACGCGACCAATAATAATCATAATAAAAAAACATGGGAATACAATAACAAACTTTTTGAAAAATTCGAATAATTATGGTTGCACCTAACGAAATGGTCAAGTAAATCAATAAAACATAAATGAAAATTAGCTTGATCTCAGCAGCCAATAGCGCTCGAAAAAGCAGGTTTTGGCTATATTATTCAGCCATAGCATTTTGGTCTTGGATTGTTTTTGCTAGAATCCTGTGTTTTCTGACGTGTAAATATCCCACTAGCCACTTGTCGTTCATCCCTTTGCCACCTGCCCGAAATTATTTCTTTCTCTCGCGTTTGTCTTCTGCTCCATAGTAATCTCGCAACTAATACTTATATTGCTGTATCGTTGTATCGTGTTTTGGTCAATAACTTGTGCAAGTCACTCAAACGAGGTTTCACCTCAATTTGAATTGCTTTAGATCTCAAACTTTTTTGTTGGGGTTTTTAATTTTTTTTTAAGTCGATTCACCGTTCGCCAATCTGTCGATCAATTCTACAGCCTTGTAATCTAAATTTCAGCTTCTTCTTCATCGCAGCTTCTCATATTTGCGCCTAAACAGATACTATTCCGAATTATTGCGTCAATTCCTGTACTGCTACACCGAAACGCCTTGGTGCATTGCCTGTGAATGCTGTCCCATAGTCCAAGTTGACTAGAAGATATAAAAATATCATAGAACATTGAGGATATCATCTTATATACACTCAAAATATTCTGTACGTAAAATTAACTGAAATTGTAATTTAAAATAGATGAAAGTTCACTTAAAAACCGGTCTACTTATTTTTCATTTAAATTGAACCAAAAGTTCATTTAATTTTTAATGTTAAAAAATTAATTTACTTAAGCCCGTAAAAATAAAAGATTTTTCCTTTGTTTGTGTAGGAGAGAAAATCTCAAACAAACTCAAACACTTGCAAACAACGGACAATATTGAATGTAACCTAAAATCCGTATCAATATGTCCTTACTTATTGAAATGAATGTTAGAATCAGTTAAAAAAAATTGCTTAAAATTTTAAATGTTTATTCTTTTAAAAATGACTGAACGGATTACTTCTTGAATAACGTACAGTCCGTTACTGTAATAATATTGTGAGTGTATTAATGATATTTTGGACAATCTCAACAATTTAAAATAAATATCCTTCAGTCCTTAAATCTGACTTAGTCAACATCTCAAGTATTAGTGATATTGTTTAAAAGTGTTAAAACAGGTAAGTTTGACAGGCTTGCATTTGAAGTTTCTATAAACGGTGGAAAACGTTTAGTCGTTTCAAAACGTCCAGTTCTAAGCAGATCGAAAGGCAGCTTCTTTAGAGGAATGGTATTTTAAATTGAAATAAAATGAATACGAATGATGTTGATCGACTTGAATTGGGTTTTATTCAAAAGATAATTCTTTGCAAATTTTATTTGAATATGATATCTGGCAAATGGCCGCAACGACTGACTCGGAGGAAGTCCAAACGGAAATCACTTTTGCAGCAATAGAAGCCGTACTTGCATGTCAGTGATAACGTTACTAATTTTATGTTCCAAGGTGTTAAGCGTCTGTGGGTTATCGGCTTGGACGAGAAACTTCACACAGTTACACAAAAACTACTACAGCGGTATTAAATCACATGATCTTGGAGGACAACTTACGTTTACATTACGCGATATTATTCGCTAATCATACATATATTCCTTTAAGTAAATTAATTGATTAACTAATTAATGTAAATTAAATTAATTGTTTCAAAAGGGTTTGTTTGTTGAGGGTTTTTTAGAGTATATATTATTAGATTTCATTGGCGCTAATGGCAAATCATCAGTAGACCTTAAATCATATTATTAAATAGTTTGAAACCTCTTATCTGATATCGAGACCTCTATCGAATAATAAATTTAATAATTACTTAAAATAATTGTTTAATTTTTTAATATGTATGTACAAATATGTAGGCGTTGTTTAGGCCTCAGTCTATTCATGATAAAATGGCAAACTTATCAATTTGACAGAAGTGCAACTTTAAGTTCTATGACTCTAGAAATTCATGCATAATCCAAACTCTCTACTTTTTTTTATTGGCATTAGTTCTTCCCTTAAAATTAAAAAATTGAAAATACGATAATAAACATTTTCTTGTTTAGTTGTCCTGTGGCAGTTATCAAAACGTTGGCTTTTCTTGTTTTCCCGCTGAAATACCAACAAAGTCCCTTAACAATTTTCTCATAAACAAATATTTAAAATATATTAATATATTTTTTTGATATTTGCAAGGGATTGTCGTCTAACTAAAAAAATATACTTGTAGATATTTCTGTATTTATAAAAATGAAGAGAAAATTAAAAAAAAAAATTAAGAAAAAAGTGTATGTATGTATATATTTAACTAACTAACTGTCGAGTGGAGTATATTATTTTGTGCCACCATGTTAAGAGTAAAAAGTCATAAATTACATTTTGTAGGCGTTGGCAGGTGTCGCCAGTGCTGTCTAAAATCGCGATAAATCTTCATGTTGAAATAAATTTCATACAAAATTGCTTCAGTGAATTTCTTCTTCTCTTCGTTTATTTAGATGTTGTTGTAGTTGCTGGTCGGAAGCTGTATATTTGTATGTCAGAAGTATGAGTAAGTATATATATATATATATATACGAGTATATGTATAACAAAGCAATATGTATGTTGTTCTGTGACGAGTTGAGTTGCAAATGCTTAATAACAACATTCATTCGCTCATACATTTCTTCTTCCTGCTTTTACTTCACTTAAATATACTCAACTTGCAATATAATTCATCGATGTGAATGTATACATGAACCTAGTTAAAGGGGAAGGATGTAGAGAGTTGATATGAATAAGACAACCTAAAATATACATTACAACAAGCAACAACAGCCTTAGAACAACAAATATTTTATAAAAGTCCAAAAATTTTAAAAACTGTATTTGTTTGTTTTGCAACAATATGTTGCACAGCAAAATACTCACTTCTACTCATTTGTAAAGAAAATATAAATATTTATGGGCAAAAGCACCAGAGACGTGGTCAATGAAATGGTATTTCATGAGTTTACGGACCGATATTTAGTTCGCATACACAGCGAACACCTTATCAGAGGGCTTTAGTGCCAGTTTCATGCTCAGTAAACTACATTTCAGTTTCCAGAACTTTCTTAAAGCCTAATAAGCCTATTAGTAACTCATGCCAAACGGATTCCACAGCTCGAATGAAGAGATTGCCTTGACGTTTAAGTCTATGTAGTCACAGTCAGTTGCAAAAAGTCATTGAAGGAACTGTTCGCCGAAGCAGCTGCTGCTCTGCCCACCATGGGGAGACCTTATACGTTTCAACATTCATCTGATCGTGCAGTGTTACGAAACAATGCCAACTAGGACTGCAAGAGACTTTTTTTCAAAAGCCCAAAGAGTTTTGTTTATCCAACAAGTGAGTTGAGGTCTCTTCAGCGCCCAATCCTCAATCTGTTTCGGCTCTTTTTGTGATTCTAGTGGCTGAACGTAGTATTGCGGATCCATCCATTAGCGATTTCACATTCCTGGATGCAAGTGGTCAGTGTTTGAATTTTCCTCCCACGCCACATACTTTGACGACATCAGCTTCGAATCAAGATCCCAGCATTTCTACGAGACATACCATTAGACGCAACCTATGACACGTCCGATTCAGTCCTGCTTCCCACATGCAGATAATAAAACATACAATATCATTAGAATGACGTTTTATATTTTATTATCCCAGGTTGAGTGGCCATGTCATAGTAATAAATTCTTTTTGAAAATTCCAATTAATTATCCACCTGTTATGGCTTCTATGCCTGTGATAGGTGGACAGAGGGACATACATCTTAACAAAACAAATAGGCCTCCGTTATTACACTTTGTGTACGAAAACCTAAAAAAACATGTTAGTATTTTCAGAGCTTCGATTTATGAAAAGCATATGCCAGATATCAGGACATGCTATTGAAATCTAACTCAAGATCTCCAGAGTTTATACCTGATCCATAAATCGCATAAACGGGATCTACACTATTCCGTCGAATGCACTTTAGAAACTTAAAGAAACAACTGTAGAAAAAAAAGTTGGCTATAGAGTGACGCCTCTGTCCTATTCTGCATGTTCCACTTATAGTCAACTTTAAATTCATATACAAGGTGTCCGCCGGGAAGGTATACTAATTTGTTTTGCCGCCATTTTGGCAAACATTAGTCTTGACAGTTGATATTTGGCAGTCGTAAAGTAGACACGTGGTAAATTTATTATGGAAAAATATTCGATAAACCACATACGGCAAATGTTGCACAGAGTTATAGATATTTATCATAAAAACGGAAACAGGAACTAGAAAATACTATATCCAGTTTTTGTTTGTGTGTTTTTTTTTAAAGTTTTTCATTTCTTATTTTGACAATATTGGTTTTTTCAAATGTAAAAATTTTTAAATATTGTAAATCAAATTGAAAAAATATTTTATTTCTCGAAGAAGCCAATCAATGATATTGGCGAAATATCGATAAAAAAGTAAAATTAATATACGTTTTTATATATAAAAAATTAAAACAAACCTAAGGCTTGAATAATCATTTATAATGACAGTCTTGTGCAATTTAGTCAGGAGGAATCAATCAATGGACTTTACTTCTTTGAAAATAAAAACGGCGTAACGGTAACTGTGAATGGGGAGCGATATCGTGATATGATTGAAAACTTTTTAACGGCACAACTGCATGCTTTGGGGCTTGATTAACATGTGGTATCATACATGCATACAGCCAGGATTACAATGAAATTACTGCGAGACCTCTTTCCACAAAAAGTTATTTCAAGAAATTGTGATGCTGATTGGCCTCCACTGTCGCGTGATTTGACTGCTCCAAAGTTCTTTTTGTGAGGATATCTGAAAGGCAAAGTTTATGCAAACAAACCAGAAACGCTTGAGCAACTCGAACAAAATATTCATGATATTCGTGATGAAATTAATGAAATACCGCGTGAAATGTGTGAGAATGTAATGAAAAATGTAATCAAAAAGTCTCGCATTTGCGAGGCTGCCAGAGGCAGACATTTATCTGATACTGTATTCCATACACAATTGCCGACATGAAATAAAATATTTATCAATATAAGATCTATTCTCTTTCATTTAATCAAAAATTATAAACCAACAAATTAGTATACCTTCCCGGCGGACACCCTGTATTTAAAATGGTTGTTCTTGTTTCTTACATAATAAGTTTTGGAACATAATGAAATTTTCTTGTCACAATAAAACAAATTCAAACCATGCTTCTCATTCATTCATTTATGCAATGTAAAAAATTTTGTTTTTGAAGTTGATGTCCTGCTTTCTAAGCTCTACAAAACTGATGGTAACACACTCATACCTCAACTTCCGACGGAAGGTCAAACGAGAATAAATATTTTCTTTATTATTGTTGGACAAAAATGAAACAAGTTGAAATGAAATGCAATTCACAGACATTGATATAAAAAAATGAACAATAAAAGAACAATTAACAGATAAACTGCTGCTTGAAACATGAACAATCGAATAAAAAAGTTTCACAATAGAAATGTAAAGATATAAATCAAATATTTTTCAACTTAACGTTGGCAATTGAAGTCACTACATGCCCAAGTTTACTTCTTGTACTCATCAATTCCAAAATAACTTGATTTTTTAACTACTTCATGTGTCTATTTTCTGCCCACGATGCTAGCGAAGAGCAGGGTGATCCTTCGAAATTAGTCAAGATAAAATTTTGCTCATTTTAACTGAATGCTTTTTAATTTTTTTGTTTTGTGACTTTTACAGAAATTTTACTGCTAAATTCAGCTGAACACATGTTTCCTTCATTCATCTTGCTGCACTTGCAAACAAACCACAAAATAATAAAAAACAAATTTTGTTATTTGAATTTATTACTGCCAGAGTTCTTATTTCTCTAAATCCTTTTAAATGGTCACTTCAGTTTAAAGTGTCAACATTTTCTGCCGCAGTATAAATTTTTAATATAAAATTCATGCCATTTTTATTTTAATATTTAAAAATTTGCATGTGCATTTATAAGAATGAACTCAAAGAAAAGAATTATATATTATTGTTTGTGTTCAAGTAGGTGTGGCATGTCCATAAAGCAGTCACAAAATCCAAATGAATTTGAAGTACGAGTACAAGCCGTGTAGCAACGCAATAACAAGTAACAATATAAAAAATGTATATGATTTTTATACGTTTTATAAAACATTAAGATAATATAATTAAGTATATTGCACTAATTTAGAAAAAAGCAAATGCATGTCAAAAGAAGTAAAAACTGAGAAGTGAAACCTCATAATCATGGATCGAAAGTTCCGGTTAAAATACTTCATCTCAATTATTATTGTTGAAAGGATCTATAATTAAGGTTGTGCATCTAAATGAATTTAAATTAATTCAAAATAATATTGATTAACCAAAAAAAAAGTTGTATAACTGATATGGTGGAGGAACCCGAAAGAGTGTAAAGCTTGCAGTGACCTCTTTCATTTAGAAATATAACTCAGTGAACACATGTGAGATTGAAAGCTATACGCAGAGAAAATCTGTGATTGGGTATGGATGGAACGACAATATTATGGTGCGTATTATTGCAGGAATCATTCTATTGTTGCTTTTCGGTATTGCAAGCAAAACTATAGCGATGATGAACAAGTTCTTGTTAGGATTTTATCATTAGTTACTATCTGCAGCAGCTGAAACATGGACTATAAAAAATGTTCATGAATATACAAAAACAATTCTATTTGTTTGTATTGAAATGACGACCAAAAACTATTCAAATAAAATCATATATACATAATCGTATATACACAACCATGAAAACGGTTCTCGAATTATAACGATTTGATATCCTTCGTTTTTGCCCGGTTCCCGGAGGAGCATTTGAGCCGAAAAGGCAAAAATGAATTTTAAGAATTCTTAAGAACTAAGAACGCAGCTTAATGCGGTAGAAAATTTTACATCATATTGTAAATTTTGAATAATTAAGTTGCGATTTGTAGCTGTGAGACACTGATAAAGTCTGTGGCTAAACGAATAAAGGTATTAAATAGATTTTTTTTGCTGAAAGATTTGATCAAAAGCTATTTGCAGTATTAAAAAAAATATATATATCTTGAATAATAATGTTGAAATAATTCGTTTAAAGATTAAAAAAAATTATACACTTTTTTCCAAAAATAAAAAGAACAGGGGTTTTATATGTGAACTACCTTCTCTAAAAACTATTTTCTATACCACAACAAAATTTTGAATCCTCTAATCTTAAATCCAAAACAGCACGAACACAAAAAAATCTGCCACTAGATTTTTTATCTCAAATTTCTACTCGTATCAAAAAACTCAACATTTAATTAAAAAAAGCACTTTTAATAATTTTGGCCAGCTTTACGGGCCATATACTCCTCTGTGCATTATATCGTTCGTTGCTTTTGTCAATAAGTTAGTTGTGCGTCATAATTTTCTGCCTAAATCGCACTATCCGAAAGTTTTACCTGATGCCATTTAGGATTAGCGCAAAATATTCAGTCCTGTAATATTTTGTATCTTGAAGAAAAGTCTAAGTTTCTCTTTTATTGGATTGAGGTATAGGCCGTTCTTTAAGCTTTAGTTTCTAATCATTTTCAGCAACATTTTCGAAGTTTGTATGAGTGTGTCCAAATGGATGCAAGATATTCTCCGCGTAAGAAACATTTTTATAGTTTGCATAATATAATTTTGAGTTCTTATAGAAGATAATCAAGATATTTGTAGGTGATCAAGATATTGAAGATGTTAAGTCCTTTTGCTGCCTGGGTAGCAGAATTGACACAACTGGTGGGTCAGCAGCAGATATATCTAGTCGCATAAATAAAATAAGGAGAGCATTTGACCAGTTAAACCCGGTTTGGAAATCTTCTAATATCTCGAAACAAATCAAAATCAAATTATTAAATTTCAACATAAAATCCACTCTATTATATGGGTGCGAGACTAGAACATGGCACCACGTGAGTTGGAGTGCCTTCGGGATTTTCTGGCCTGAAACAATATCCAACAACCAACTCTGGATGGAGCAGCCCATTAGAACGGAAATAAGTAAGCGGAAATGAAGTTGGATAGGTCACATCCTCCGTAAGTCAGACGACGCTATTGCCAAGGAATGCATAAATTGGAACCCGCAAGGAAGCAGAAGATCTGGAAGATCAGCGCACACGTGGAAGCGACAATTAACAATAGAACTTCGAGATTGCGTGTGAAGTGAAACGAAGTCAAGCATCGAGATCGAGATCATTGGAACAACCTTGGTATGGCCCTATGCTCCCTCGAGGAGTGAAAGGAACATATATGTGTATATATGTATATATATATAGAAGATAATCATAGTTCTATGCATTAGCATTCGTATTATGATGGTTGGTTAATTTGAACCGACTTTTAGCAGACGAAAAGTTGAGAATATTGAAGACATTAGGGCAATCATAATATAACTCTTGAACTCAAGTGATCTTTCAATAGATTCCCACGAACAAGTACAGATTAGCTGTGCATGCTGGCTTGAAGGTGGCACATTTCTGACCTACGAATAAAAACTCCTGTGCCTTAAAGCGTTTAAGTATGTTCATGATAATGTTTGTACGCTATATGAACTACATGTTTGCAGCTAATTGAATTTTGCATTAGGCTGTGGCCGGTATCTTAGATAAGCATGCGTAATTTTTCTTTAAGATACACATTTAAGACCCAACACAAGCCCAGAGTCCGTCTACTTGTTCGCTGCACCTCAAACAATACGATTACTTGTCCACTGGCACACTTGGTGTATATGTATTTTATATATACATTAATTTTTTCTCAATACAAACTCGTACGAGTATAATGTGTATCATTAATTACGGGTAGGGGTAATAAACTTATCACAATAAGAAATTAGCACACATCTTAAAAAAGTCATAAAAATGCATTAAAATTCACTTTTAGTAACAACAGCAAAGCAACATCATCAAACAGAGACTTTCCTCAAGGGTAAACAAACCATTGAAGAACGCAAAGCTGAAAGGAAAAACCTCAAGAATTTCATAATTAAAAATGTAAAATTAAATATAATCATACTATTTATTATATTGTTTAATTTGCTGATGCCAAATCGCCGCAACAATTAATTTCCTTTTCATTTCGAAACTTTTAAATGGTCATAAATGCTTAGAACTGTATTTATGCCACTATACAAAATTAGTTAATTGTCAGTTAAGAGCTGAATTGTTTTACTTTAAAGATCATTTTGGCTTGGCTGGCCAGAGTTGATTGCTCAGTACTTGGTTTGGTATGGTGATGTCTTGTGCCCGGGCTTAGGAAGTTTTTAATTTTGCATTTGTTTTGTTTCCTCCAGCCAGAGTTATTATGATATAACGTATAAACCTGCCAATCTTGCGTGTTGTTAACTTGTTTTTTTTTTCAAATATCTTTAACTGACATTCATATAAAATGGTTTATTTTTACAGCATAATAGTTTGTGCTCAACAGCGATTTTAACCGGAAGCCTAATTACAATTACCTTAAGGCTATGCCCACTTTTAAATTCTTTCGTTAACTTCATTTTACTCTTACCTTAGATGCCATTTTATTGCAATTTATTTTTTAATCGTTGCTGTTTAAATTTATACAAGTTGCACTCGTATGCCATTTGATTTCATGTAATTTGCTGTTGGTTGTTTTTTTCTTCTTATTTTTTTTTTAATTTAATCGTTTTCGTTCGTTTTTGTTTTTGCTTGTTTCACTCACTGGCCAATTGCTTTTCAAGTTCTTGTCTTGTAAAATATATTTTGATAGCTACTGTTTGGCGGGTTATAATTCTTTTAAAGATGGGAGGGACTTTCCGTAAGACTGTGCTACACTATAAATTATAAAATCATTTTCATATTAAATGCTAAAATACATACAAATGCAGCTATTTTATTTTCAAAGCTTAATGATAAATTTGTTATAAAATGCATTCATGGAATTCATTAAAATAGAATTTTAATCGCTGTGAAGCAAGCAGGAGTGAACGTAGTTGTTGTTAGTTAGTTTTATCAAAAGTTAAAGAGAAATTTTTTGATGTATTAATTGAATCTTGATAGAAGACGATACCAAATACAAATAATTGTGTCATTACTTTGGTGATGTCTAAGGCGTAGACTACAAAGGAGCCTCGTCATCCTCCCGAAGATGGGGATTTTTTAATTTTAAGACCCGTAATATGTTGAGTTCCGTTTTTTATTAAGAAATAAATTGTGTACGTTAAATCTAAAAATTAAAAAGGAAAGTTTTTACCTTATATGTACATATAGAGGGTGTCGCAAAAATAACGCACGATTTGAGTTAAATAGAAAACAAAGTTTCTAGTAGTTTTTAATCCAAAGCGATTATTATTTTTTGGCTAATGTTCGTAACATTTTTAGTCAGAAAGAATTGGACATGAGACAATACTCCAAAGGAACAAGGGAAAATTTTAACATCAATTAATTTCAACTTACACGGCAGAACAGAAACAACGTTGTTTTTCGGGAGCCGCTACAGTCCCATCATCAGTGTTCATGTGTGTTTCCATGGATCCGCCGCTGTTTACGTGGCTCGGTTGAATGTGATTTCAAATTTGTATTCACACAAATATTGACTCGAAAAAGCATACGAGAGTTATTTGTATTATTAGTTGTTTTTACAGTAAACACTGCTTTACCACTATCAATATTCAAATATTACCATCACTAATTAACGTTAAATTAACCCATTGTTACACGTTGGTTTTATCTCATGTACCATTTTTCTTTCTAATTTTTGTTTTTACTTAAGACAAACTTTTGTGGTTTGATTAGTACTGAAGTATTATTGCTTTTTGTTTTTTGTCAGTTTTAGTTTTTTCATCATTTTTGAGATATTTCAATGTTCTGCCGTGTAACGTTTTCTTTTTACAAGCCCTAAACTGACAAATTGTTTTTTATTTAGAGATACTAATGCCGATAAATTCAAATATTGCGTTCAGTTTGGGACATCCTTTATTAGATCGCTTCACCTTGTCTGGAGATGAAGGACTCCTTTGAAATGTGTATTAAAAAAGTTCACTATGCAGTACCTCACATACTTTTTTAGTTACTGCCAATACGACTTATGAGAATTAGTAAAAGTAAAAACAAGTCAAGGCTTTAAAGAAACTTTCCAATGATGTTCGAAGTTTATTATGCCGCCGTGGAAAATATACAAAATGCAGAAAAGTCTAGAGATATTTATTTGACATGACCCAGATCATGAGCGATTATCGCTAGACTCCAAGTCGTCTATTCTATATAATAGATTGACCAAAATTACATTAAGGAGCACAGTGTTATAATTGATATAAAAATCTACTTAAAACAAACAATGATTTCTTAACCAAGACTATAATTTTATGTCAAATTCGCAATTTTCGCAACGCAAAAAGAGACAAGCAAATTTTGGTTTGGCGTAATATCCCTTTGCTTCTCCCATGAATTAAAACCAAAATTTTATTAAAAAAAACACATATAACAATGAGGCAAAGTATTTTTTTTTTTTCAATGTAAAAGTTTTAGGTATTTTCTGGATATGGTGGAAAAGTCTTATGAGGTGATAGCAGGGGCGAATTAAATTGGCCTTTTTGCGTGCAATGGACATCAAATAGCGTATTTTATATTCGTTATTTAGTTTTTTTTTAAATTTTGCTTCATATTTGATATAGAGTTAGACATCCATTGCAGACCAAAAAATAATAAAAAGAATACCTAAAAGGTATGAATACTTTAATACTATATCTTAGAACTGGAAAATTTATCAAATCGAGAATTTTATTAACTACTCTTTCATAAATGAAACAAAGGAACTCGCCGAGTAAAGGCTGAAGGTCGAGGCACATAGAATCCGTCGTACGTTAAACAGTGCTTTTTTCAACTGATGAGTACTTTGTTGACAGACATTAAATCAGCTTCATTTGATTAATGCACACATATTCAATGGAATTCGAGGATATTCTGGAGTTTCTTTTAATTGTAATTTTTATTTAATTCTATTCAATTTAGTTTTGTCACCGCACAACACAAAAAGCTAAATAAAAACGAAGCTGATAGTCGTCAAAGTACTCAACGTATGTTAACAGTTAAAAGTTGCCCAACTTTAGTACTTTACGTTGACGGAGACGTGCCGAATGGGGCAAAACTCATAAGAAAATCAGTATTTCAAGTTGGTTTTCAGTTGGAAAAAGCAACGTATAACGTACGACGGATTCTATGTGCCTCGGCCTTAACGACGTAACTACACTTTTATTTAATTTAAAGGAGAATCTAAACACGTTATAAAGTCAATAATAATAGAATATTCCTTGCAATTCTTTGATAGTTTCAATGATATAGAGACTTATTAACTTTTGAACAAGACAACTCAACACTTTTTTTTACAAGAGTGTATGTAGTTACACTTTATTGAATCAAAAAATACATGCACTCGAATTCACTCCTGTTTAAATTTCTGCATTAAAGGAGCTATTTTTGATCGTAAGAGCCAAAAATTTTCCGTGAAGATGTAGTTGAACGAACCATAATTAATCGAACACTCTGTTTCGAATATAATTGCGTCTGTTTGCATTTAAGGGGACGATATGAAGCTAATTTTTATGTTTAACCTTTAATTTTTATATTATTTTATAGTGTTTACATAAACTGGTAACTCTTCTTTTAATAAAGCAAATAAAAATCAAAACGTTGTTTGTATAAGAATTTTCTAATGAAAAAATCCGGTTTACTGGTTTTTCCTGAATTTTAAAAACCGCAGCCGGGTTTTTAAAAATGCCTAATTTTTGATCTATTTAAAACCGGTTTCTGGAAAGTGTCGCATAATCGATAACCTAGACACCGGAGCATTATTTTATTATTTATATTTTTTTTTGGAGAGACATTATCTCAACAGACTGTACAATTGATCAGCAGTTTCTTAATCTATCTCAGTGAACATGAATTTAAAATTTCGGATTAAATTATTTATTTGATTTTTCTTATTTATATAAAAAATTTAAATTTAACTCAATTCCTCGAATAAAATAATATTTAATTAATCTAAACATCAAAA
The DNA here is from genome assembly GCA_956483585.1 of Gymnocheta viridis. Taxonomy (NCBI): domain Eukaryota; kingdom Metazoa; phylum Arthropoda; class Insecta; order Diptera; family Tachinidae; genus Gymnocheta; species Gymnocheta viridis. Next base: position 128,125,390 of record OY101440.1, on the reverse strand, counting down.
CTATTAGTTGTAAACGAGATCTAAATAATTGTTGTAGTTTTTTTTTTGCAAACTATAATTTTATTTCTTTTATTCTATCGCATTTTTTGACACATTTATTTATGTACATAAAAATTTTAGTTCTTCTACTAATATTTATTTTTCTGCTCACATTCTTGGAAAAAGTTGTCATTCAATTCCTTATGTAAGCGCAGTTACCTTTTTTTATACTTTTTGTTCAACAATAATTACATTAACATTCATTGTTATTCACTGACAATTGGCATTTCAACTCAGATTAGTTACAAGACATTAACTGATCGTTTGCAGATCCAATGTAATTAAAGCAGTAAAAGTAGGTACATGTCATTCGAAGCACATAGCAACATACATACATATACACAGATTCTCGTACATATAAAATAGCACACACTCACGTTCACATACACAGCTTTCCAGATTTAAAACGTTACTTGCTTGGCATTTGCCAATGTCAGAGCAATTATAACAGAAATAGTTAAAGTCACTTACCTGGTATGCACCTACTCTTAAGTGGTTGCAGGCAAAATCCATTTGGGCGCATGATGCTTGTAGAAACAGTGGAAGCAGCAAATATTAAACCAAGTTATCTCATTAAGAACGCCTTTCCGAACTGAAGAGAAAAAAAATAAATAAAAATAAAAGCAAAATTCCTTCTTTAACTTTATTACACTGTAGCAATGGACTTCTAGTGTTTCCGTAATACTGAGATCCAGAGAAATTAAAAAAAAAAACATGAAATAAAAGTTATTCACGCTTTGTTTAACTACAAAAGTCTACGAGTACAAAGAATTAAATGCCTATTCTTAAGAGTACTTAATAAAAGCATCCATCGATTCACTCACCAGCTTGCAATAGCAGCAGCAACCATTTCAGTTGGTTTTTGGGATTTTAATCTTTATCTTTTTACATACGGCTACAACATATTCTTCGTTTGTACACCTTCTTTAACGTCTGCGGAAATCATGTGTTTTGCATGTACGATGATCACAGTGTATATTGATTGTTCTTTACGGTGCAGTGTGGCTGGCACTACTGCTGCTGCTCATCCGACTATAGTTCATTTCATTTTATATGGTAATGGCTTGACTTAATAACGCAAACGTTACGTTGATCAGTGTAATTCGACACATTGCCAAAATACGAGTAGTAGGAAGAAGAATTAAAGTTAAGCTTGGCTTTGTTTAATAGTTGCCATTGCTTAGAAGTTTTTTTAACTTCTGGCTTCAGGAAATCATCGTTTTCATCATTTGAAGTTCTGTCTTTCTCTATGCTTGGTCATTTTGTGTTACCGAAAGAAATATATACACATGCAGAAAACATTTGTATGCTTTCTATTCGAAAGGTTGAACATTGTGCAGCCAATTTATAGTTTGGTATAAAAAAATGCAATTGAAATCTATCCAAATTCTGCCTCCTACCTGAGATAATTCCGGAAACATTGACATTGTTACAAAATTCAATGGTAGATTTAAATTTAACAAATATAAGAATACAGCGATGGTTAAGCAGAATTTAATCAATAGTAACAGATAAATTAATTCGTGTATTTATTTTTAAAGTGTTACAAAGTTAATAAACAGTATTGAGCATAAAAAGAAACCTGTTTGTGTATTTATTTAATTTTTGACAAATTAAAAGAATCTAGTCAAGCAAACGTTTACGAAAATGTCGCAACGTAACAATATTATTATAGTTTGGGTAAAAAGAGGAGCTAAACTACCACTCTATCATGATACAAACGCCTCGAACTCGGAGGAATTTTTGCTCATGGGTAATGAGAATACTATCTGGTGAAGCGGATGCCAGTTACCCTCCAGAATTTTTTTGGGGACTAGTAATTGTTTATGGGGCCTTGGGGATCATGCCGCGGTAATGGTTGAACGGTAAGAGGGAATTTACTCATGTAGGTAAACGAGCTGATGTTTGTGTTAGTGATGAATGCCGAACCTCTTAGTGATCACCTTTTGTACTGGTTTGGCGTCTCTACTTATTCTTTTGCTGTGCGTGATGAAGATGCTGTCAAGTACGACACTCACGATCTAATAGATCGGTGGTTGACTTCGCAATAAGTAGCCGTAGGGCTGTTGAGACCGCAAACTATTTGACTTGACCAGGAATAGCTGTGGGCGGCTGGAGGCGAGTTTCGCTACAATCATACAATTCAATCAAAATAACTTGCTTTTATATTATGATCCCCTCAACTATGTACTAATAAAAAACAAAAACAATTGCCTTTTATAATTACTGATATACCGAATTAAAACTCCAACTGCACTTTATTTTCCGTGTAGATTCCTTTAGATTTGCTTTTCACATTTCGCATACTTGTGTTGCTCCTTTATGTTCTGTAATTTTTTATAACCCTCAAGTGGTGGTAAGACTAGCAAATTGCTTAAACCGTAATGATTTTCGTGTTGTTGTACAATCAAAGATTATTTGCTGTTGTTCTTATTATTGCCGTTGCCGTTTCTGTTGCTGTTGCTGTTGCTGCTATTTTGTGATCAACATACTTCAGTTGTAGATGTTGGTGTGTTGTGCAGCGCGTTGTTTGGCTAAACTTTACTCTGTGTACCCGCAATTTGCACGCCTTTGACCATAAGGCCAAATAAAATTAACGAAAATTGTGCATAAAGTCCTAAAAAGCTAATTGTTAGTTTGCACTTGTGTTCATGTAGATCATGTCCAAATTGGGTATGTCGAAAATGTTTCAATAGCTTTCTGTTGTTCTTTTTTGGTTTTCTTGATTGTAGTTGTTGTTTAGATAATTATTATGGTCGTCTATAATATGCTAGAGAAATAGAAAAATATGAAGGAGTTTAATATTTTGAAAGGAATTGCTTTTTAGGGAATTTAGTTTAAAACTACATTTTGAGACCAAAACAAGCGAGTGTAATTAATATATTTTTGAACCTGGAGTACAATGAAACAACCATGATTATTGTCTATATTGATTTATTTCGATTTGTGATCCTCTTGGCGGCAAACAATTTACGAGATGTCGGTAATATTCTCGTCTTGCTTTCTACCAGTCAGTTCTCTGAAAAAATAAATATTGTTGTTGTGCCATTGTAAAATTTCTTCTGGAGCGAAAGGTTGAACAGCGATAGTCGGCAACAATAACAACCTCTTTAAGCATAATGATTGTAATCACAAAAAAAAATCAATATTTTCAGGAGAAGTTTTTATATCTTTTTAAACAGGTTTTGTATAAATACATTTTCGCTTACGATCGAATCTTACGGTTAATATTTCAAAATCTATCAACAGTTTTGTAACTTTTTGTAGATTTTATGTTACGGGTCCATAAAATTTTCATTAACGATTATTTTGTGGAAAGGACAAGAGGTTCTTGATCACCAAAATATGCACATTACATATTCCTTGAGTTTATCCACAGTAACATTAGTCTTAAGAATGTTTATTAGCTTTCTAAATACACTTGAGAATAAAATTACGCCAATGAAACTTCCTGCAATTCCCAGTGACAAGAAAGAAGAAGTAGTTATACAGGGAAGCAGAAGCATCAAACTTTATTTTCAGCTCTTAAATATTTTATAAAAACATTATTATGGACCAGGGATGGCATAAGGAATATTAAAATTGTACCAAATAGCTTGAAAAATTGTACTTTTTGGAACTTAATTTTACTAAAACACATTTTTTCAATTTATATTAATTTAATTCGATTTGTTAAGTATAAAGCGAAAAAGGCACATTAAATTTTATTTGTACTATAATATAACCAAAGGCAGTTCAGTATTGAATACGTATAAAGAAAATCAAGGTATTTTAAATCGATTTCGAGATCGCAATTGCAGTTTTAATAATAACTTACTTAATATATTTATATCATAAAACAATTGCAATTTTGTAAATTCAGTTAATCTTTTGTTTGGATTTAGCCGCAAAGAGTTGCAGTTTGTAGTCTGTTTTTCTCTTTCGCTTCAAATATATTTTGTTAAGAAAATGTTTTTTTCACATGTAAATGAATGTGAAACTGATAGTATTCCTCTTACAAATTTTGAAATTTATGGAAACATGAATTCATTTGTCTCTGTTTTTATTTTAGAAACTGTTGCCCAGAAATCGCTAATATTTGAATCTTTGTAAGATTTTAATATTTCAGCATCAGCAAAAGAACTAAATTGAAAAATTATGATATAAAAATTTTAATATTCCATTCGGAACATTTTTACTTTTCCACTGATTTTCTTGGCTAAATTTACCGAACCATTTTAATGTTTCATTTCCAAAGTCGAATTTTGTTCTTAAAACTTCGCAAAATTAAATCGCATCATTTTCAATTTTATTAGTTTCTATATACAGTTCTACATCAGTTCGACAGTAAACATCATTCAATGATAGATAATTTGCTTATAATTTAATGAAACTTAAAATCCGGAGACATAATTTGTTGCAATCAGTTTTTTCATGTAATATTATTGATTAATAACACAGTGCAACATGAAAACAATAACCATATGCGGACACCACTACGTGATAAAAGATAAAAAAAAGAAGACCCGTGTCTCCCAGTTTTGCCCAAAGTCATGCCCCTTTTTTTTATGGGCCACCAAAAATTTAGGGCCTCGGTGTCATTTTTGCAAAATACTGATAATTTTCTCAGGCTCATATCTTGCAAATCTTTCGGAATTTTGATTTACTCTCTGAGGAAAAGTTGTAAATCTGGTTATAAAAAACAAAAATTGTGAACATATAAAATCAAAAAACCTTCATCTTCAAGATGAAAATCGCAAAAAATTTTAAAAAATTCGATTTATTTTACCTTTTTTCCACTGTTCAGGTCCATAGGTAGCAAACCGTTAAAATTTCAAGAAATCAATTATCTACAAATATGTACCTAAGAGCTCAATAAACAGCTTTTTAGAACTTATGAATTTCCTAGGTAGCGCTCAGGTAGCCGCAAAAGTGAAAAATTTGCGGACAATTTTTTAACAATTCCCAATTTTATCTGGAGCGGTGGCAGAAAGATGTCTTGAGTATTGTCAATTAATGGTGCATTTTTCAGTCTATGTTGTTACATTTGTTCCTCCACACTTCCTCTTGGTCTCTACGAATTACATTGGAATTGATTGCAAGTTTTTGAGGTCGGCAACATTTTCTGGCCCGGTAACTTCTATGACAATTTATTTTTTATATTCGCTTTTTTAACAATTTGCGAATCTGAAATACCTTTTTTAAGTATCTATTTTATTTTTAAGTGGTCCAATATTCGTAATGGCAAATTATACTACAAAACAAACTTGATTTCCAACGTTTTTGATGACTGTTCTGTGGGGCAATCTGTGGTTTTCATAAAAACGCCAATTTTTGGTGTTCTTTTCACGGTTAAACTTTTTTTGTGGCTGTCACACGATGCATGGCACTTAATGTGTACTTTTATGCTACCCATTATATTGACATTGCATGTTTTGCATAGTTTACGAACATGCTCGTGCGCTCTTCTTGCTCTAAACGGAGCAAGGTATGGCCTACAAGTGCTAGTGTGTAAAATTACTAATACTGGGGAGATTCCTTAATTGTAGTAAATAAGCCATTGGTGTGCCTTTGTACAATTGTACCAATTTTGCCATCCCTGTTATGGACCATAATTTATGGTTAATATTTTCCTTTCGCTCTCTCTCTCTCTCTCTCTATCTCTGTTTTCTTCTAGCTATATTTGAAATCATAAATATAATCATCGTTTCAATTTCATGAATTATTTTCTTGCTTTTGTGTAACAATCAGTAACACAACTCAAACCAATCGAACTAAAAAAAAAACAAAAAAAAAAACAAACTATAACATTTAAAAATTTTTCTAGTGATCACGTTCACGATTTGGTTTTTAGTACAACAAAAATATTGTATTGAGAAAAAAAAGAAATCAAAAACTTTTTTGCTGCAAATATTGTTGCATTTGTTGTTTTATTTATATTTCAAATATTACCAACGACAATAACAGTAACAAGAACAACAGCTACAGCTACAGCAACCACTGCAATGATAACATTAGCAATGCGAATCCTTTGAAAAAATGCCGATCAACTTTTTATCTATCGAATGGAGAACAGAAAAAAATATAATACAGCACAACTAAACTCGGCATAATGGTCATCATCTGCAACATTTGCTGCCAGAAACAAACTCTAATGTATTAATGGCACCAATATGATTGTCATTATTCGTCCACTTTGTATGACGATCATCACCAAGATGCTGATAATGTTGATAATAAAGATAATGATCATCGTCAACTTTGTCGTCATCATCAATGTCAACAAGTAGCACCACTAAGCGATGGATATCGGCAACAATTTGATATCAAAAGATCATGTATATAGAATATGCCGCTTAGAAATCGTTGGACTCCGGCTGCACTAAGAATGCTCCGGCTCACCATATACGAGTAGAGGGAGCTAAAACAACGATATGAAAAAATATTTATGTGTGTGTGTGTATATAAATAAACAAAAAATAAATAAAAGAGGCAAAAACCAAAATAGTCGTTGCAAGTGCATGAATGGAAATTTTTTCTGTTTGTGTTCAAAGGCAACACTCGTCGTTTAGCTTGGCTGCAAACATTGATAAATTCTAATTGTTAAATTTAATTGCCATATCCGTTGCAAAAATATCTCTGCTATATGGTTATGACTTTGAACAAAAACAATAATAAGCTGCGAACCGAAAACGCTTTCAAAGCAAATCACTTGGAAACTTAACCATATTGTGAATGACTTCAAAGTGTTTGCATTCTTTTGGGTATTGTTAGCGTGCTTTCTGGTACGTAACAATTTTGAGTGTTGAAATTTGTTTGAATGACTATTAGGCCATCTTATTAAGGGGTTTTGATATATAGAATGGAACAGCTACTGCAGTGGCTAAAACATACCTTTTCCGACGTTGTCTCTTCTAAGTGTTGATCAAAGATTCTAGGATATCCTACAATTGCCAATTGCTTACCACCAAAGTCTTCTCTGGCATTAATTTTATTGGGCAACTCTATCAATGAATTGTGAATATCAGCTTGTGAGACTGCTGTGTCAGCTATGTCAAATTCACCAGGCTTTTTGTTCCTCTAGGTGTTCTGGAGCCCAGCCTATCCTGCGACGATGTCGCTTTGGCAGGGCCAAAAATTAAATGCATGTCAATACACACTTTGAGTTCAATGACTTCACAATATCCACATAAATTGCGATAGTACCGATCTCTGATATGTTCCTATTTTTGCTGCATCAGCCATGGCCAAAATCTTCACGTGGAATACGATATAAAATCGTTTCACCTGAGTGAGATCGATAGGCTAGTATTCGCAGAAAATATCCTTCACCAAGCACCATCGTGTATTCCATAAATACCGAATTTCTACTTCACTTTATAGAAGTTTTCTTCTTTTCCTTCCTTTTCCGTATCCTGAATTAGAAGTGTTTGCAAATATACCACAGAAATAATGATTAACAACTTATACTTAAGTCGCTGATTGTAAGGACAGACCAGCAAATACGTATTTGATGAATAAATCACTAGGAAGTAAAGCGATCATTGTCTCCAAGCTGGTCGGAAGAGCTGAGCTCATCGCGTAATTAATTGCTAGGCACACTAGCTTTTGTAATCTACATAATTTGGGAAAATGTGTCCTCCTGTCCACTGCTGGCCTGGTAACAAGCGCCTTATAGCCGAATAAGACCCCGAGTGCTGTACTGTGCATATCTAGCTTTAGCTTTATTTTTTGAAACGCTTAGAAAGTGTTAAAGTCCTTTTCTCAAAGTTGTAAATAATTTGGTGCCTATGAACTAGTTTCTGTAACTTTTTAAGAAGTGCCAATTCATCTCTAGTCGTATTGACTTCTGGCCGTTTTTGTCGACATTCTTCCATCAGTCCAAGCGACTACTTTGTGCTGTTTGCATTTGTTATGAAAAGTATTTTATTTCCGTGAAGTTTCCATAAGCTTAAAGATAGAGCTGGGTGTCGCATTTTAACACTTTTCACATCGTTCCTCTAAGTACTCATTCCCAGACTGGAAATTGTGCATGTATATTTCTCTAAGCATCTTTGTGCATGAGGCATAAAGCTGGAATGAATCTTCTTTCACAAAATTTAAGGAATTTGAAATAAATAAGATGTTTGACAGGTACAAGGACTACGACTATATAAACCATAAATCTGATCATTCAAATAGAGAAACAATAACTGAAATCTAATTGTAGCATTTACACATTTCGTTAGTACTTCCCCAACAAATGCTCAACTCAAAACAATGAAAAGAACAATTGCTAAAATAATTCTTTAGAACAAGAACTGAAGTAAAGAAAATTTATTGAGACAAACGAAACTTTTAATGATTGTTTTGAGCTTTAAGCCAAGCAAGCTCAACCAAAGAAAAATATATTACGAGCAAGAAGAAAAACAATTCAAACACGTTAAGTACTCGTACTTCCACAACAATTGTTGTGGCAATGAAACAAAGCTGACGATCTCCACAACAATAACAACATTAAAAGAACATACATGCCACATGAAACGAACTGTCTTTGATTGTTATTAAACATCTGAAAAATTTGATGTTAAATAAACTGACATATGGGTAAGAAGAACTTCTAGTTTTGGTAACATAACTTAAAATCTTGCTGTTGTTGATTGTATATTATTATTATTATGGCCTCTTTTTCTTCAATTACTATCTGCCGTCATTGGTTTGATCGTTTGAAATTGCCTGAATGGCAAGTTAGCGCCAACCTGTTCCACAAAGTTCTCTCTTGGATATTTAAAATAAGTATTATATAAATTTTTATTACCAGCATATATTTGATGTTATTGAGTCGTATAATAAGTTTTCATTGTTAAAAACTAGGGAAACTTTGATGTCGTCTTACTGCCGGCCCTTCATCTGCTGGCATCAATGCTGGCATAAAGCAAAGTTTTTAAAACTTTTCGTTGATTATCATGAGAATATTTAAAAAGTGCAGAACCGTGTAATTTATTGTATGAGTTGGTATTAAAAATCCGCTCTTCTTCAATATTAATTTGATTATTATTTATTATTTTGGCGTTGTGATTATTTTTAATGATTATTCGCCGTAAAGTACTTAAAATATAATTTTGTATATCTTTCGATGAATGTGTATCAGAGCTGTGAAAAGCTGCCATCAATTGGCATTGCAATCAAAGTGATTTTGATCAAACTGATGTTATTCTTTGATTTCAAATGGTTTGAGATTTCAACTGAAACTGAAATCTTGTCGAAATTGCAATATTTCGTGATTGCAATAATTTTGAAGTATTTTAGAAATTATTGAATGTAATTTATTGATTTGTAATCAATTCGACTTCAATAAAATTTTTGTTGAAGCCATGCGATTTCAATTAATTCCTCTGAAATCAGAACTAAAGTGCAAGTCCAACGAAATATTATATTATACACTTAGAATCTGAAGGTTTTCACTAAAAATGGATATTGTTGGCAATTAAAAATTGTCAGAGTCAACTTTAATTCTAGAAGAACGTGTTTCATTTGAAGAAAACAAAACTTTTTATTTTGATTTAATTTTGATTGTGATTACTAGATTTTATTGTAATTACTTTAGATAGAAATTAAATTTGATTGCAATCAATAAATATGTAAATTAATTAAATCTTTTTTTTATCGCAAATCAATTTATCATTTTGCATGCAATCAAAAAATTATCAATTATTAATGCGAAATCATGTAATTACAATTAAATTTATTGTAATCTTTTAAAGTTCTGCTGTGTATGATGTATTTAAATCGTTGTTTCATTCTTAGTGCCTGCATTATGAGATGTTTTCATATTACATATTATCTGTGAATAAATACAAATAACTACTGCCACATTCTGTTTTCATAGCGTTTTGATTTCGTCACATTACTGACTTTTCAAATAGGGCTTATTTTAATTTATCGATCAGTCAATCGAATGCAATAGCATAAATGTTACTTTAAATGCAGAGTGACCCATTTCTGCCAAAAACTCTGGCTTGTTTCGCTACAACGCATAATGATCCTTATTGCAATGCTCAGATAATCGAGAAAGAATATAATTTGTAATTTTATAATAGCTTTTAAACAGGAATATAACAAATAAATACTTTAAATGTTAAGCTAAATAGTTTGAATTCAAAAAATAAACTGGTTAATTAATATTTCTATTCTGTCCCAGCAAAAATTCGAATGACAAAGTTATTAATTAAAAATGCTAATAACCATTCACTACTTTATTTTGGCGTTTCAGCAAATTATTTTAAAATGTGATGCACACACAACAAGACATAGTAAAACTTAAAAGGCTGCCTTGAGTATTGAACTCATGCTTTTTAAGAAATCGTTTTGTTTGATGTTAAGTGTTTTACTCGGCTCCATTAAAAGTAACCTCAAAGAAAAAATTAGCCCAAACTGGAAAACGGCCAAAAAATTTTCCATTGAAAACAACAACAAAAGGGTAATTTTTAATTGTTGATTTTTGGGAAATTTTTTATTTGGCAAAATGTAGACGTAATCTCACCTTCAAATAAAAACTTAGAAATAACCCCGAAAGCCGTTTTATGGTTTTTAATAACAAATTTTTTGAGCCATTTTTCATTTTAAAGTTGGAAATTTTTTCCTATGGGGCCATTTTTCATGTACTCGGTCAGTCACCGGTGCATTACACAAGTGCTTGATCACGGTCTATACAGAAAAAAACACGGCATATTAAATTCTAGCATTTTCTACTCACTTTGAGCCGAAAACGGTATTACTTTAGATAACTAATCCTGGAGTTATTTAAAATGAGTAAAAAATTCTTTAATCATGTGAAATATTTTGAATCAAATAAAAAATTAAATTGACCATTTAAATCCGTCCGTACTTAAATTAGTCTTCCTCTACTTGATTTTTGTAAATCTTGGACTACCGTACGCTTGGGATTGATTTAAGTACGGTCGTGTTCATGCGCAATTAAAAAAACATTTATTCGCGAAAAGTAGAACTAAAGCAGCAGTTCTGAGAGAGTCAAGTTCAAGCCCCGTTTTCAATTATTTCCAGACCGTTCTATGTTTATTGGGCTTCGAAGATTTTTCGTGACACTTTTTCTCATTGGACTCGTGGTTTTTCGTGGTTTTCCATTGAGCACATGCAAAATTTATTTTGATAAACTGATTTTATACGAAACGTTGGAGAAACAAATACATAGGCGGATACATGGAAACACATAACAAACACTGAAGACGGAAGTGTAGCGGCTCCCGAAAAAGAACGTTGTTTCTGTTCTGCCGTGTAAGTTTATATCAATTGACGATAAAATTCTCCCTTGTTCCTTTGGAATATTGTCTCATGTCCAATTCTTTCTGACTAAAAATGTTACGAATTTTAGCCAAAATAATAATCGCTTTGGATTAAAAACTACCAAATAAAGAGTGATTTTTGGGAGTTTTGGCTTCTTGTACACGGTTATAGGTCGATTGAAATTTTCTCGGAGTAAAATACGAAGGCCGTAATTGGCGATGGCGTTGTGGCAAAATTCCCACACCAATGACTGGTAAAAGAAGCTAGAAAAGTAACTTAAAAACTAACAAGTAAATAGACAAATTTTATGATAAAGACACGCTCTACTGTCATACCAATTAAATTTTTGGCCACACGTTCAATTTTTGCCTTTTCAATTTGTTATACACTCAAACTTTTTTACTAACACAGTCAAACTTTCTAAATTGAAAACTCGATTGCTATCAATTTCCCCTATCCATTTATCTGCCAATTTTATGCTCAATTTCAAATTAATTTTTGTGCTTCCTTTTAAAATTATACAAAAAATATTTGTGTTTTAAAAAAATCTTATGTTTTTCTTAAATTTTTTGGTTTGTTTTTTTACAAAGATTCAGCCGCAATTTAAAACTTCTAATTAAAATAAAATAATAAAATAGATTTGTTAATAAAACTAATACGTGTGATGATGTTGTGCGATGAGCATTTGAAGGTATTTTCTTGATGATAAAATCTTGAAAAATAAAATTGTGTGTAGCCTACGTCACAGCTATCAATTTAAATGATTTTTGATAAGCAATATGTGTGAAAAACTTGGCAGAAAAACTTGAACGTGTGGCTGCAGAGTAAAGAAAAATTTTTTGTTATTTTACTAGTAAGTAATTATACAACTACTTAACAGTAATGCAGATGGTTTGTAGTTTGTATTGTAAAGTATGTTGTTATTAATGGACATTAATTAACAAGTTTTTGCTAGGGTATGAGAAATGGTGCTCTTGACCATGTCACAACCATAATTCTTCTCCGCTTGAGTTAGTTTTTTTTATTATTTTGAAACACAAATCAATAGTAAATTCGTCTAAATATGTTTTATAGGAACCGATGACTTTTAAGTTAAACATTTTGCTGGGAAACTCTAAACTCTAAACTTTCAAGACTATTCAAAAGTAAAATCACATTAAGCGCTTGGAAAACAATTTACTGGGACATAAGTTGCTGCTGATCCATGGCCACTAATACAAGGTATTTTTGTTTGATTACCAACGAAAAATTTAACCTAAATTTTGCAAACAACATCAACAGCAATGCAACCCTAATACAAAATGTACTAATAGTTGTTAAATGTTGTTGTTGCTGGTAAAAGCACTTTTTAAAATTACATCGTGATGTTAAACTAAATGAAAATTTTTCTTGACATCACAGAGCAGCCCAAAAGCAGACAGGCAGGAAAGAAGGCAGAAGAAGTCAGTGGAAAAAAAAGACGAAGGTGCACAAAGTTCATAGCAATTTTCATATTGTTGTAGCTTGTGTTGTTGGAGTAACTTACAGTAAAAGCTTTATAAACATCCAGAGAGTATCAACTGCAAATTAAGGTTGTTCTTATTATTATTATTGTTGCTGTTGTTGTTGTTGTTCGTATTTTATATAATTTTTTATAGCAGTTGTTGGTTGGCGTTTTCGTTGTTGCAGTTGTTGTGATGGTAGTTGTTATTGAGGTTGTAGTTTCAGGCAACATCAACAAAGTACAAATCGCAAACAAGCGCCTCTAGTGACTTTTAAACAAGAACACCAACTACAACAGCTACAACAACTTCAAACATATCAACTTTAGTATCTGAAATTCTTAAAGGTTTGTTACTTCGTTTTTTCTTTTTTTTTTGTAGTTTTTTGTGTTTCTTGCATTTTGTATATATTTTTTTATTTTATATTTATTTTTGTTTCAAACTTAAAGTACGCGCGATCGCTCCAAATTTCAATAGCTGTTTCTTACTTTTTTTTGTTGTTGCTGGCTGTTGTTGGTCAACATCGTGTGCAAGAAAATTAGTTTCATTTTGCTGTGTTGTGCCTTTATTTTTGTAATTTCAGCTAAAAGAAAACAAAAAATTGCAGTAAAAAAACGAGCGAAACTAATCAAGTGCTAAAGCTAAATCCAATCGTTTTAATTCAACAGCAACAGACTTACATACATCAAAATGTATGGGTACCTATAAAGATACGTGGGATCACTGATAAGTTTTTTTCCGATATCTAATTTCTGAGAAAAATTTAAAGGAAAAGAAGATTATGCAGAACTTACAGGGCCAACTCAGAAGTAGTTAGCATTTTCTTAAACATTGCAAATTAATTTGAAAAGCTAAAGAAAACCTTTTTAATTTGGAAATATATTTTATGGGAGGGCATATAATACACTACGATCTCTTTGGTCCAACGAATGTGTATAGTTTTGTGTCCAATAGCTATTTTCGAACCAGTTAGAGCTTATGGTCAAATCAAAAACTTGTTTCAAATACATTTTATTTGGATTGTCTTTTTTGCTTTTACTTGAGTCCAACAAACAGACCATTGATGTAGTCAAGCTCAGCTCAGTATGATTCTTCTAATGTAAGTCATTACAGATATTGGATAAGCCCACTTCTAATTGACTGAAGTCAGAAGTTTTGAATTAAAAATTCTTCTAGTGCTACTATGCAAAACGATATACATATTCATCAAGAACGAGCAACCGATTCTGATTAGCAGTGATACCAGTTTAAGCTTGATTTAGCATATTTTCTTGTTTTCCAGCCTCGAAATTTTCGTTTTAGCTTCGTGTTTTTTTTTGTCTTTTTCATCCTAAATTTATCCTCAAAAAGGCCAAAATTTTTATTTTCTACTGAAAGAATAAAAACATCCAACGTACAAATTAAAGTACACTGAAGACAAAATTACATGATGGAAATCCAATCGCGAAAGCTTTTAAATTAGGAATGGACAAGTGTTGAGCCAACATTAGAGTTCAGCGTAGAGGTGTGACTTAACTTAAGAATGTGGTGCAAAAAAAATCATTTGTAGATTCGTTTAATCTACTATTTAGATATCTATAGGGTCTTCCAACAAGAGTTTCCATTTTGATATGTAAAAAAATTTTATTTTTAAGCAAACTCTTCGATGTGTATTTAATTTTACAGATGATGGAATACCATTCGTAATTTAAAAACGATATCAGCCAAATGAGCGCCATGGCTACGCTCGCAGGTCCATGTTGTTTTCATTAAATTTTCCATCATAAATTTCCACATTTGCTGCAAAATGTCCTTGATAACTTCGCGAATCTATCTTTGAGGTCTTGAATCGATTGTAGGCCATTGGCGTATACCATATCTTTTAAGTAGTCCCAAATAAAAAAAAGTCTAAACGTTTAAATCACAAGATCTGGGTGGACAATTGTGATTGCCTCTTCGAGAACACACACGGTCAGGAAACTTTTCATTTGTGGAATGCCCAATTCCAAACCCCGACAAAAAATGGACAAACCTGGGGTTTCCAACACAATGGGCTACGAATGTAATATTCTCAGTTCAGCGACGTACACGAGTTTAATTTTTCACATCACTGAATTGTCCCAATTTCTAGAATTTTTCCACCAGTTTGACAATTGCTCACTGACAAGGTGCTTCAGGGCGACGCAAAATTACTTTAGTTTTGCAAACTCTAATCGCGAAATTTTCACCATGTTTTTAAGTAAATTTTAGTAATTTTAATGTGGTTACAGATTGAGTCGTGCATGAAAACTTTTAAAATGGCAGGCTAACGAAAATGAAACGTCTTATTGGACCACCTCGTGTTATTACCTCTCAGTAACGATGGTTTGTTTTAAAACATGCCTAAATAAAAATATTTTGTTATATTTTTGATCCAATAATGAATTGAAGTCAAAAGAAATATCTAAACCGCACAGAAACATAAATAAAAATATAAGGCCAAGTTCCTATCCATAAATTTAGGCCGTAAAAAGTACTGAGATCAAAATAAAGACCAAGTTCTTGATAGGCACAATACCAACTCATTTCTAGGGAACCTGTTAACTCCGGTCTGACTCATACATGAAGCACCATATTTAAGTTCACTTACGGTCAACAGTTCATGGTTTCATATTTATGATGTGTCCAATTATGTGGCCTTAAATTAAATATGGGCCAATAAGAGGAGAAACGGGGCATGGCTTTGTCAATTCATCTGTCATCTGTTTACCACTCTGGCCTAGTATCCAATACATGGATATTTGCTGTTGCCATTTTATCGGTTGACTCGAAACACTCAAGAACTAGCTTGGATCATAATTCGGATGAGTTGAAAAACTTAAAAGCCAACTTGTACAGTTGTGGCTACTATCCCCAGACATTTATTGAATAAATTACACAGTGAGACAAAAAAAAACCTGGGATGTGATATTATTTTTCTAGTAGCTACTGTCGAGTAGATCAGGATTCTGTATTTGAAATTTCCGGGACACCCCCAAAATCCGGATTTACGGTTAAAAAACCGGTTTTTGTACCTTTGCGCACTTATAAGTCTGTAATTTTGTTGATAATGATCTGATTTTCAATTTCTTATTAGATTTGGAAAGAAGAAACTGAGATATTTCGAATGACATATAACTTATCTAAGGAAATATGAGAAATTTGGGTGTTATTGTGGAGCAAACACAAATTTTGTAGATTTTTCAAAAATTTTTTAAATTTGGTGACGTTTTTATACATTATTTTATTAAGAAACTATAATACTGTTAAATTTATTCAAAAAGTACGTTTATTTACGATTACAACGCATATTTGGGTTTAAAAATAGATAAGTTATTGACTGAGTTATTTAACTTTTCATGAAAATAAACTTTTAAACATTTTATACAAATTTTATTAATCCATTAACACAGTGTGACAAAATAACCTGGGATGTGATAAAATAATTTTCTAGTAGTAGTAGTAGTAAATCGGTTAATATTCAACTAAGGTACAGACCTATAAGTGCATAGAGGTACGAAAACCCGGTTTTTTACAAGAAACTCAAGATTTTGAGGGTGTCCCGGAAATTTCAAATACAGAATCTTGATCTACTCGACAGCAGCTAATAATATCACATCCCAGGTTTTTTTTTTCTTTGTCACACTGTGTTAATGGATTAATAAAATTTGTATAAAATGTTTAAAAGTTTATTTTCATGAAAAGTTAAATAACTCAGTCAATAACTTATCTATTTTTAAACCCAAATATGCGTTGTAATCGTAAATAAACGTACTTTTTGAATAAATTCAACAGTATTATAGTTTCTTAATAAAATAATGTATAAAAACGTCACCAAAGTTGAAAAAATTTTGAAAAATCTACAAAATTTGTGTTTGCTCGACAATAACACCCAAATTTCTCAAATCTTCTTAGATAAATTATATGCCATTCGAAAGATCTCATTTTCTTCTTTCCAAATCTAATAAGAAATTGAAAATCAGATCATTATCAACAAAATTACAGGCTTATAAGTGCCTGAATCTAGTTTAATTGACAAGCCCTACAAGAAAAATAATATCCGGTCCCAGGTTTTTCTACTTCATTCAATTTTGTAACACTGTGTTATTTATGAAACTTTTTTTTTAGTTTGGGAAAGTGAGGTTGATAACGGATTTTTCTACTTCCCGCTTTTAAGCTACTGAATTCACACTAATTTTAGAAAATCGAGTTCTCATTAGATCTCGACACTTTGAGGTCACGGGAATCGATGATATATGTATGTATGTGTGTGTGTATACATGTGCCTGTTGACCTCTAATAGTTTTAGAATAGCTTAACTGAACGAAATTTGCGGCATTCAATTTCGAGAATTTTCGGAAATAACATTTTCAAAAATAAAATTTTTTTCAAATAAATTGAAACCATTGTACTGATTGAATCAAAAATCTAATTAGCTTTAAAACTGAAAAAATAACGGTGATTGCCGAAAATTTCATTGAAAACGGTGCATACGACAGCGATATCATTGTCGAAAAATTTAAAAAAAAGTTATTTTGAGTGATAAAAATGTATAAATTTTTAGCCTCACCGTATCTGAAAGTTTCAGGATGGCCTACAAGATCTCCTATTTTCCATGTCTTTTCACATATTTTCCTTCACAAACTGGAAGTGTTAAGTGTTCATTTCTCTTTAAAAACTTCTATGTGCACCCACTTATTTTATTTTCCGTTCGTCTTCTGTTTTCAAATATTTAAGGTATGAGTTTCCTGTTGCCCCGAACCGTTCATTCAATGTATTGTCGAGTGTATTAAAAGATAAGACCCCGCAACAACAATAACAACAACATCGAAACTTTTAACTACATTAAGAGTTTAAGTTATTTTAAGTTTTTTTTTCTGCGTCTTTCGTTCATTTTCTTAATCGGTGGTAACAAAAAAATAAAAATAAATAAAAAAAACTGAAGGGCAACTATAATGTCTGTTAAGTTTGCATGGCTGTTTTTTTTTAAATATAATTTTCTGATTGTATTATATTGGCAAAGCCTTTTCTACTCCTTTTTACAATTTGCAATTTCATCGCATTATGATCAGGGCAACAATTTTGTTTGTGTTGTAAACAAAAATTGTACTTTCATGTAGAAAATAATATTTGTTAAGATGAAGACAAAAAAAATGAATTTTGAAAATGTTGAAAATGTTTAAAATTTATTGCCAAACTACTAGTTATTGTAACGGAAATGTTTGTTTTTTCTGTGGCATTTCAATAAGCGCCTTAAAGCAAAATAATTGAAACTTTCTGCTGAGAGAAATGTTATTAATTTAAATTAGATTTCCAGCTTGATCAAGTTTCTTTTTCTATATGTTTGTATGTTAATGATACATTTAGAATGTACTTTATTTCAATAAAAAGGGCGGCTTTTGGTAGTGGAAATAAACATCCTTTGAATTAATTAAATTTCCAAATTTAACTTCTGTTGGCTGTATTTTCAACTCTTTGTTTTTAGCAACCCTCCTTAATCACATACATCTCCTTCTAACAATGACAATGGCGACACCATTTGGTCTTAAAAGATGTTTGCTTAAAAACAAACTTTTTTATTCTGCTGCTTATAATGTTGCTGCTGTTGTTTGTCAACAATGTAGCCAATTGTGCAACGTCAAATCAAAATGGAACACAGAGCATACAAAAACCGAAAAAAATGGAAAAATAGAATACAAACTATAATTGCTGAAATGTAAATAAAAACCACAACAACTTTAAAACCGCTGTTAAATACAAATGCTACTTGCTGCTCGTACTGGAAGTACATCATATCAACACATGCACAGCCAACAATAGAAAACAACAGCTTCTCTACTGGTTTTATTTGCTCAAGCTCTAGTATTTCCGTTTCCTGTTTTCTTCACAAAAATTCACCATCAACTTGTGCTGACCAAATGACAACAGAGCGGACAATGATGTCATCTAAAAGCAAAGATGCAAACAAACTAAAAAAAATTAAATTGAAAACTAAAACAACAAAAAAAATATTCAGAAAATCCTTAGACAAGTTGTGGTTAAAATAGCAGCATAGTTTCTATCTAGGAAGATAAGTTGCACAGTAAAAGGAAGCGGAATCAAGTGTATGTATTGCTGTGGGTAAAGTTGCATTAGGATTATATTTTTCTCTTCTGGTATAAAAAGATGACCAAATGCATCAGCTGGTTATGATGGGATTGTCGAGAAAGAAACAAACAACCGCACTTTGAAAATGTGCTTTAAACAATTTAATAAATTTTTATTCAAACAACAGATAAGTTTTCAAGAAATTTTTGGATGAAAAACCCAAAAAAAAAACAGTTTTATTAGCCTTCTTTTTTAGTCAATAAATTATCTCTAGTATGTCTCTATTTTATTTTCTGTCGTGCTCTTTCATGTCTCCTAGGATGTCTTTTAGAAAAATATACTTGTATTTGCTTTCTTTTAAGAATGAGAAAAGCAAAAGGTCAAAAAAAATTTAATGAAAGGAAGACTTGTGTTAATCTAAGCTGCTGAGTCCAAGTTACTCAAAAATCGCCTAAAAAGCGACTTTCTAAATAATCTGGAGACATTTCTGCCGAGATGTGTGTACGCGAAGGCTAGAATTTCATTTCTTGTCAGACCAGACATCTAGAAAGTTTCGTTTGCATTGGAAAAAGCGGAAAGCGAGCTGTGTTTCGCAAGAGAAGTAAGTTAGATAAAATATCGTAGTATCATGGAAATGTCGCCACGTATAAGTAATATTCGAAAGTTTCAACTGAGGATATTTTTCCTTAAGAAATGGTCTAAGTCATTTTTGAGAAGCCCTGCCTGTGCGTTATGAGTGTCATTGTAACCACTTTTCCAACTCTAGGAGATCTCCTGTTAGGTCGTCAGGCGGACATTAATCTTATCTAAGTTTGTACACATAGAAATTTCTTTGGCAGAGAACAGGCAAAGGTCAGGGCTGGAGATGCTCTAGATACCTCCATTTCTGGGCACCTCCTTCAAAGATCCCACTATCATTTCAAGAGGTCAGCACAAAGTAACAAGCAATAAACTAAAGAACGGGTCACCGATTCATAGAGTCATAGATTCGCCGTCTTCTTCCTATTTGCAATGCTTCCTGGGTTAAACGGCCAGTTTATCTATAATGAGTGTACTAGGGACTCTTCAAGGTAATTGTAATGATCCATACCGACATTTTGGCATATGACACCATCTACAGCAACGGCATATTGGAAGGTCAATAGTGCATGTCTAATACAGTTTACGTTCTGAAAGTTTGTAGATTTGCGCAATCATAGATGAAGTATTTATTCTCCTATTTATTCTAGAGAAATAAACAAATAAACAAATTTAATGTTGGATATAAAAATCCGGAAATGTACACATTAACTTTATTAATCGTTTGGGAATAAGGCCATAAGTCCTGAAGATATCTAAGTATGCAGTACTACAAAGCTAGAGATATTCAATGTTTGCCCTTATAACTACTTTGCTTTGTAGACTAGGAAAACTATTTCACTTTCGGAGAACTTCGGGTAGTATGAAGCGTTTTACTTGAAGCATATTCATGAACAGCAAATTCAGAATTCTTAGAAGCTGACAATTTAAATCGGCAAGGAAATGTATTTATTTTCAGGTATTAAATTAAAGTTCTAAATAAAATAACTTTTGCAATTCAATATTTTCTCTTTAGCTAACAAACTTTAGACTACACATATAGAAGAAAAAAGAATCTTTATCAAACTTCTGTGCTTAAATACACTTAAAAAATCCCCAAACATGACAGACATTTTTCAGAAACGATAAGAAATGCAAAATATTTTCCTCGAAAGAAAAAAGAAAAATTTTAAAGGTCCTTTTCCCAGCAACATAATAAAAGAGAGACAAAAAAACGGAAGAAACGAGTGTACGCACATAGGAAACATACGAGTACTCGTACACAAAAGTTGCCATGTTTTGCAAAGTAAATAACTGAAATTTTCTAAAAACTATTTCATTTTTGTTGGTTTTTATTCTTGTATGTTGCAACCATTGTTGACGCCATTTATGCGCCGCCATGACATGCACTTAAAATCAGCAGAAGTAAGAAAAAAAATGTAAAGCAAATCATATACAATTGCAAACTGCATGGCATTTGAATGAGAATATGAATACAAATGCTCGTCTATGTATGGTGGACTCGAAAATACAACTACAGCTACAATCGTTGATAGCGATAAGGACGTTAAGCAGCTATAACAGCAAGAAAAATGTTAATATTGTTGCTAGATGATGACGATGATGGCTGTGAGACACGCAACATTTGAAATTTTGAGTTGTGGCGATAGGCCGAAAAACAACAACAGCAATAAAGGAAACTATAGGAGCAAAGCACCCAGTAACATACGAGTACAGCGACAATACTTACAACATTTATTCAAAAATTTATGATAATTTGTATGTGTGCATGTGATTGTTTGTAGATGCAACCATAGTATTTTTGCAGTTCGTCTCTGCAAGAAGGTGCTTTACATATTTCGCTTTAACCATAGTTAAGTTTCAGTTCAGCCATGTTATGTGATACATGCATGTTTAAGCAAATCAAAAAATAAAAAATAAAAAATAAAACGGAAAAGAGGGGAAAAATGCCACACAAGGAAACTAATGTGTACTAACATTCTTTATCATTCAGCAACAGCAACGGCAACAGAAACACAATGACGAATCTAGAAGCAGCTACAACAAATTAAAAGAGCTAAATTCGGTTAAAATTTACATAAAAATAGTTCCAAAAGTACATTATTAAAAGATTACGAAAACTTTAGTATGGTGATCTAGCAAAAAATATAATTCTGGCAAGCATATTATAGTTGTTGATATAAACATTTGTATATTGAATTAGTAGATGTTAAAGGTTGTCCAAAACTCACACTGTTCTCAGTGCATGCACGAACAATTGCACGAGGGAAAATAACCCAATCTGGATTTTTATTCATAAAGAAAAAAGAAGTACAAAGTAGAGATGGGCACCGCTCACGTGATTAGCGTAAATCATGCTAATCGTAATTACTTTTTGTTTTCAATCACTTGAGTATGAAAATAAAAATCATATTTATGAAAAATTGAGCATGAGTATGACTAGATTTTTACCGTGATTGTTTCGTGATCTCTGTTGCGTAATCATGCATGAACGTGAGCTGAAAATGTAAGGTTGTGCACGAGCTTGAGTGACAAGTTAGTCATGATCCCATCTCTACTATAAAGCGAATTTCAAAACTTTTTTAAGCATCGCGTAAATGACGAAATTCTTTTATCGCTGGAAGTTGAGTTTTCTAAAATGCGAAGTTGCAATGATACAATATTTCATGCCGTTGCAAACTGCCTGATACAATTAAAATACCACTAATAGTATTTCCTTGTGGGCTTAAAAATTAAATGGAAGGGTTTCTTTTTTTGAAACGGCGCTAAAAGTTTTAAAACTTGCAAATGTATGAATATTTTCTGTTGTGTTGAATTTTCTTGTTCGCTTTTTTTAGTTTTTCTTGTGATGTTTGCGTACAGTTTGGTATTTGTGAACATGTCTCGTAATCTTATACGAATTCAGTAACAAACAAACAATATATTAACACTAATGTAGCCCCAACTGCAGCAAGAGGAAGGAGTTCTTTTAAAGCGAAACTGAAGCTTATCGCATGCATAAACCAAATGAGAAAAGAAAAAACAAAAAATGCAAACGCATTTCACACTGACTTTATGAACTGAAAGTTTGTACTTGGATAAGCAACGTCACTGGTGTTGAGGGTAGTTATGGTGTTAGTGGATAGAAAGTCATTGCAGCTTGAGGCGTCACTAGCTGCCATGTTTAAATGCCATAATATGTTTAAATGTCGTTGATTGCAGTTGGCACACAAAAAAAGGTTTTCTAATTTTTTTACCAATGGCAATCAGTATTTTTTTTATTAAGGCTGTATTTTTATAAATACAAACAGTTCTTGAAGGAAATCCCAGATATCACAGATTTAAATTTAGAATTCCTAAAGTTGTGATACAGCTGGAGAGAGCTGATCTATTATAGGTTGAAATGAATTCTTTGTATTAAGCTTCAAATCTGACTTAACCCATTTCTTTTGTAATTTAATTAATTTTTAATCAATTCAAATTATTTTTATTAGGAAAGTAATACGAGTATTGGAATAATTTATTCAGCAGAACGTCAGATTTGAAGTTGATCTAAGCAATTCCTTTTAACTTAAAGTTTAAACAGTTCAATTATCAATTTTTTCATAAATTTACGTTTTTTTTCAATCAATCCCAACAACTTTTCAAACTCAAAAGTAACAGATTTAAGAGTCTTTTGTTTTCTTTTGCAGCGGATGTATTTTCCACGTTTGGTGCTGAGTTTTTATTCGTTCCAAATGGTGGCATCTTAACGACCACAGTGCAAAAAAAAACTACCTACTCACAGAACCATAGTTCCTTTATTTCCTTTATAATTGAGTGAGAAGAAGCCTTTAAAACTTGGGACTTTAACAGTCGTGTTTTTCATCAATAAAAAAAAATCAATTGAATAAGACCTGTTGTAGTGCAACTTTTCCAAAAATCATTGAAAGAAAATATAAACATTTCCTAAAATCACTCATTAATAAAGTACATGGGTTTCATCAAACGTTTTTCTCCAAAACGAGTGACTCAACGAGTTTGTCACAAGTCTATTTCATATGCAATATGCTTTTATTTTTGATTTAATGAAATAAAAAAATCAATATTACTTGAAAATTTAAAAATTTTTTATTAAAAACTTTTCCATTTCTTTTTCATTTATATGAAGTAAAAAAACATTCTGTATGGGAAGGAGGTATGTGAATACAATATGTGAAACAAGCGAGTATTTTTAAGTGAAAACATCGCATGTTTATTTAAGTGTAAAGAGGGCGGTAAGCCATTAATAATGGAAAACAATATCAGCCAAACGGCTTCGCTTACAGGATCATATTTTTTCATGAAATTTTCCATCACCAATTCTTGATAGCTTTACCAATTCCATCTTTAAGGTCATGAATTAATGTTCTGTCGTTGGCATAGACCTTATCTTTTACATAGCTCCGAAGAAAAAAGTCTAAAGGTTTTAAGCAGAGTACCAAATATTCACTCATTTTTTATTTATTTATTGGTACATATTCTACAAAGTAATTTTGCAGAATATGGTTGCACAAAAAGGCGCCGGTAACTGATGTTATTAACAGTATTTTAAAAATGTTTTTGTAACTCACTATACTCGTCCTATGCCTTCACATAGGAAGTAGCAACATTGTTTTTAACGAAATTCCACAAAAGAACCGTGGCGAATCAGTCAGCCAGTGCGAGCGAGACGAAAAGCTCTCGAAGGGCAAACAACATACTCAAGCCTTTCCGCACATAAGAAATAATTACGATAACGCGAGAGCTGTTCTTCAGCCCAGAGCTGCTTAACGACTGAATATTCACTCATTTATCACTCATATTCATGAATAATAACTATGTTGGTTGGGATTAGCTTGTAGAATGATGGCTTGTTATAAAACCGTAAAAAATTAAAATTTTGTAGCGCAAGAATGACCACATGTTGCATTATGCTTTTTTCTATAAGAACATTTCTAGTAACTGCCTGATTGACTGTAAATTCCCGAAAAAAATTTCTGAAGTACCGCTGTTGTTTATGTATAAAACTATAATTTTTATATACATACATATGTACATCCATATGGATTCATGAACATAGATATGTACATACAATGTCACACATACATAAATATATTTTGAAGAAAAAATTAACATTTCAAATTTGAGTATTCATACATGAATTTTTCTGAAACCTGGTTTTAAGTCGCATGATCTCGGTGGCCAATTGTAACCTCCTCTTCGGAAATCAAACAGAACAGAAAAGAGTTTTGAAAACAGTTACACAAATAATAGAGTTATGCGTGAAAAAGGACTATTTTTAACCTCTTCGGTTGAAAATATGAATTATTGAAATAAAAAGATCAGAAATCAAGTTTTAAAATGACTTCTTGAGGCACTTTAGAATTTCAGTGTTTATTTATATGGAGTAATAATAATGTTTATATATATATTTATATATTATATATATATAATAATAATGTTTATATATTGGAGTTTGTAGTTTGTATGACAGATTGCTAAGAGTTTATGATCATTGTCCAGGTTCCAAGCTTAATAGTCGGAATTCTTAAAATGTTATTTTCAAAACCAAAAGTTCATAAGAAGTTCTTAAGTTGTATGTAATATTTCATGAGATATAAATATTTTTTAGCTCTGTGCATACCAATAAGATCATCTAGGAATAGTTAAAAATGTCTTTCTGTGAGTGTTTTAAGGCATGAAATTCAAAACCAGCGAATTTGTAGCCTTTTACGAATTGTTCACTAATGTGAATTTATGTACTGCAACATTTAAAAAATTTCTTAAAATAGTCTGTACGGTGCTTTCACTAATCGATTAACATTCAGTAAACATGCCATCAGTTTAGTCTTAAACATGATTAAGTTAATCGTGATTACTATGTTAATCGTGATCACGATTAAGCAAAATAATCAATAATTTTTGATCATTTATTTGTCTAAGCAGATTAATTTACAATTTATTTCCATTTTCTCAACCCGGATATTTAAAAAAAATAAAAAAAATAACTAGAAATTTTATGCAAAATTGCAAAATTAAAACAAGAACTCAATATTAACTAAAAAGCACTGAAATTTTAAACCTGGAAAAAACTTACAAAACTTTTTAAAATATCGAAATTTTGATAATATCGAAAGTTCTGTTTGGCTTAAAGATAGTTAAAACTATATAAAAAGATCAGAAATTTAAAAACTCAAGACTCAGATTTCTATTGCGAAAAAAGTAAATTAGCAAAAACTTCTTAAAGTCGACAACAAGTCCCATAATTGTTTTAATGTCGTTTAAATTTTAAATAACTTTTTTTTTCTTGATTTGTAATTTTTGATAATGGAGTAGTATTTGAACCATATTTGGCCTTAAAGGATTGGTTCTTAAATTTGAAATAAAATAAATAAAATAATGCCAATACATCGAAGGGCTCGCACAAATTGTGAAAACTCACAAAAAAAGTGCTAAGATCGTAAAGAAACTACAGAAAAATTGCTAATAAACAACAATTTCCATTTTTCCTTTCTAATATTTTCTGAAATTGTGAATAACGATTGCGATGGATAATCCTACTCGTATTACTATTATTATGATTATTTAACTTTCAATCAATAATTCCGATTAGCTCTTTTATTTGTTTTCAATCATGAATAACATTTTGCCAACTCTGCTCTTTTAAAACTAGTGAATTATTTTTTTTATTAATTTTCTATATTTCTATATTTTGCCTTTGCAAAGTTACAAAAATTTTTTTCAAATATTTTTAAAAATGGATTCTTGTTCAAAATCTACATGAATGCAAAAAAAAATAAATATTTTCCTCTGGTTCTTATTCACATTTTCACATTTAGTAGGCGTGTTAAATTGTGAATAATTTTATATTATGATTGCATGCAATATAACACGGCATTAGGAGGAGTTACAATGTAAGCAAAACGGAAGTGAAAACATTCACAGCGCCATCTGTATACTAACAGTGGCAAGTCAACCAAATGACATTTAAACAGAATAAATATGTACATACTTGATTACAAAATAAGAAACCAAAACAGCAACACGTATCATACCACTATTCACATGTGAAAACATAATTCTTTTTTCTTTCTTTTTTTTAAAGAAGAAAAGTTAGCTGTTAACAATTCGTAATTCGCGACACCAAAACATTTCGCGTTTCTCTACTCGACATTTCATAAAAAATGCATAATACCCCCTCTACGGCTCTAGTAGCTTTAAGCAGTTTGATATTTTATCTATGAAAACAAAAATAGGCAGTTGTCGTTTTATGCCACAAAGTTGTTTCAAATTGTACTTCACGGTCTTTTTTGGTTTGAGAAGATTTCATAAACTGTATAAAAGTTATAGGAAAACGTCATCATTTGTCACACATGTAGAAAGAAGTGCAAAGAATAGGCATAAATGCAAACATCTACATTCGCTCATGTGTGTATATTTGAGTATCAAAAGCAGTTTTTGAAAGTGTTAATTCATATTTAGAACTTTATAAATTATGTGATTTTAGTAAAATTTCAAACATAATTTTTAGACTGAATATTAAAATTTGATTTCAGTTTCATAAACAACTTAAGACCCCCGGCAACAGCGTCATGGACAGTAATATTTTCCGAAAATTCGTAAGTTTTTGGTAATACAATCTACAAAATCTTCAATATTTAAAAAAATATCGTGAAAAAATCGTCGCACAAAAATCTTTTTTATTCAACAGCCAATACTATTTCATATAAATAAAACAATCTTCCTTTTGAAAATTAACAATTCATCGGATTTATTAAAAACTTCAAACACAAAATAATGAAAAGCTCAACAATATCTTAAACATGTTTGGTCAATTCAAATCAAGCTTTGCACAGATTTTGTATAGAAGCACTAAATACATTTTCCAAAATAAACGTTAATTTTTTATTTGATATGTTTTGTATTTTAGTTCAATATTCATGTCAATATAAACTTAAATAATTCAACAATTCACGCATAAAAAATAATTATTAAAAACGAATAAACTCCACTTTTACATTGCCACAGGTGGTTGAATACTAAGAAAGTTAACTACAAAAGATAGAAACAAGGTAAACAAAAATGGAAAATAGCTTGATCTCAGCAGCCAATGACTCTGGCAAAAGCGGGAGAGTATGGAAAACTTGGAATAATTAATCATTAGGAATGGAAATTTCGTACTAACCGAAATTGATTTAACTTGTAAGAAAAGCATAAATTGCACTTTTTGTATTCTAATTCGTTAAGTAATACTGTTAAATAATTGATATTCCTAATCATTAGTATCCACCGTCAAAGGTGGTAAAATCGAACAAAGAATGCTTATGAAATGGTGTAGCGACCTCGAAATCAGCACTGATCCATTCTGCTAGTCTGATGAACAATGAATTTATCCAAAACAATTTCTTAAATTAAAAAAGAAGTGTTTAAACTCAGATTTGAACTTATTTCAATATAAATATTTTTTTTCAATCGAGATTGAAATTTTGTCACACGTAGAGGTTATGCTGAGCCAAAAGTAGTCATGTCAAAAAATCGTTAATGTATAAAAGATACTAAACAAAAATCGTCAATCCTCATTTTGTGAAATTCGCTCTAAAAAATCGTAGAAATGACGTAAAATCGTCACGTTTGGCACCACTGTTCACGAAAGTGACTTCCTCTCTGTCTTCTCCATCTCTCTCTTTTTCCCCCTCTCTCATAATCTCTTTTTTCTGCTCTGTCTATCTTTCTATTGGCGGTAATTAATGGTATATTGTGAATCACTCGAATATATCTGTAAAAAAAAATATATTATGGTTCTGGGAAAACAACGTATGGTTGTATCAAACATGGTATTGTTGATTATTATTGTTACAGCCACAAATTTAGACAGAAAAATTTAATTTATTGAATCAAACTTTAATTTTCACACATAAATATTTCTATTCGTTTGTGTAAGTAAAATAAGTATTCACTCGCACTCCAATACGCACTAAATTTTATGTGTCATGTGTTGTAATGTGTGATTGAAGTCTTATTTGGTAAATATTAATTTGTTGATATAAACTTGCGGAAGATGTTTATTTTGCACCGTATTATATCACATGATAGAGTAATATTATTGAATTAGACAATATAATGATTCATATAGCAGCTTTGTTTGAGCCAAAATATAGTTTTACTAGGATAAAGTTTGCAAAGTTTTTGTTCAGAAAAAACTTCAAATAATTCAGTAATTCTCACATTACATTTCTTCAAGAGATTTCTATAAATAAAGATTTAAAATTACGTATAACCAACCAGCAGCATCCTGACGTTTGGTAAATGTGAACATGAAATACACATAAACACGAATAAATGAGTTTTTGGCGCCCCCCGAAAACAACCTCCTTTTAGATTGGAAATGATTGCCATTGATTTGTAATTTGTTTTTTTGGAAGATAGTCTCAAGTTCAATTCTTTCTGACTGAAAACCTAATAAACTTCAGCTTAATAATAAGTACAAGAATACAGTTTCGTCATGACATGTTGCTTTTATATCATGGTGAAAATGCTTTTTTTTCTTAAATTCTATCATTAGAAGTTGAAGTATTCATAAGTCAATAACATTTTCGAGAGGAATAATAAACTCTGTGCACACTCTGCATTTAAGGATCTAACTCGCGAAATTGCTTGATAAACGATTTGATATAAAATTAAAAAAAAGGGAAAAAATCTTAAAATGCAAACTCTTTCATGCCGTTACCTTGTATTTAATGGACAGACATACATAGAAATTTGATATAAATGGACTTAGAACGCTTGAGTGCAGTGCGCATGTATGTGTATGAAACTATGTTTTTGTTTACTTAAAACAAACATAAATTTATGTTTATGAACGCATTATATAAACCTAACTTATGTACACATAACACTTGTACAATATGCAAATGCCCTTAAACATGCAAGTTGTCGCAAACACGAAATGGGCTCGTATCATGTTTAGAATTATTTGGCATCGTCATCCACAAAACGTCATCGTCGTCATCATCATCATCATCAAGAGCATCATCTGCGCTAGCACATCGTTCACATCGTTTGAAAACGTTTTCGCATTCTGGCTGTTTAGCTGCAGCATTGAACATTCTTGCATTGCTGATTTTCTAAGGCAACAATTGTAGGCAAGACTAAAACAACGAATTGTAAGCATTCTTAAAAGTTTTAAAAATAATTAAGTAATAAGAATCGGTAGAGAAGTTTCAAGATACATATTGCTAGAGGGAATCATATGGTTTGTTTCGATAAAAATATATTTTGTATGTCTAATAAAATGTTTTTTAAATGTTAATGGGAAATGGCTTTTGAAAGCGGTACGTTACGAAACGAATTGGTTACTCTGCGTGCTACGTTACGCACACGCAGTTACGTGTTATGTATGGTAACATAATTACCTGTTACCATCAAGCTTGGTTCATCGGTTTCGAGTTTTATATTTGCGATAAAAAATACAGTGCGAATTCCCGCTAATCTGTATTGCTTACCACAAGCATAATATAGTTAACGCAACTATGCTTTTAGCGCTTTTGAAGTTCTTGGTTTAGTTTACTACTTGAAAGAAGCATTTGCACGCAATGTGTTGGTAGTTAAAAATGTTTTTTTTTTAAATTAAAACATTTGTTGCTCTTCTAATACTATTTATTGCTTGGATGTGCAAAAGAACTTAGCATTTTATCTGCAAAGAAGTATATATAGTTGTTGTTGACTATCAAAAAAATTTTCTGTTTTTTGACATTTTCTGGTATTTTGTTTAACTTTACGAGCAACATTACATTTTGCTTCATATTTCCTCATATTTTGTAAATTTCTTAACATCAACTAAACAAGAGTGGACTGTTAAATACACACGTATATATTTCTATTCATCCTCAGATTCGTATACATACTTTTTTTTTTTAGTGCTCATACACGCTTTATTATTGTATAATTCAGATAGCTTTGCAGTGATTGTTAGCGTTTAAATTACAATGGTTGGATGGCTGAATGGCTGAATGGCTGGTTGGTCGTTTGCCTTGTTGCCTTTGATTCATTTGCCTGCATGATGTGTTTTTAAAAAGAAATCATGTTTTATCTCATGTTTTTCAGAATTGTTTTTTTTTGTATATTCGTATTATTGTTCCACATGTGGGCGTTCTAGTATTCTGTTTCTAGTTTAAATGCATCGCTTAGTGTTAAGAAATTTGTACATGTTAAGACCAAAAGTGTCAACTTTTGTGTAGTTTTGCTGTATACTTTTTTTGCAGTCTTTTTTCGCAGCCATAGTTTAACCAGCAACAACATGATAAAATTTGCTATGTATGACATGTAAACGCCATTCCATGATGAAATGTCACAATCATCCAAAAATATATACGTTCCTTCATGTACCAGTACGGGACAGCACAAAAATAAACGAGTATGCATACTTGCTTGTCTTCTGAATATTACAACAATTGCAGTTTTTGTATGTTCTCGTATTAATTTATATATATATTTTTTTGGTGATTTAGTATTCTGGCTGCATGTAACAACATGTTACACGTATTTCTTTCTAATGAAAATTCTTCTAATGAAAATTCTTCTAATGTCAAGTCAAATTTAATATCTCTTGTTTGGGTCGAGTGTTTTGTATGAATAAAAGTAATTAAAAACAATTTATCGCCAGAAATTTAATTTTTTTTCTTGATGGCTTTTGCATTTATGATTTATTTTGAACATTATGAAAAATGTCTTAATTTTGTGGAAATATTTTAATCAGAATTTTTCTTTTTAAATATTTTTCGAGTTCATAATGTTGTGCCTTTAAGGTAAATATATATAATAGTATGTGTATATGAAGTAGTTTAAGAATGGAATTAAAGTTTTTGATTTGCTTAGACAGACACAAGGTCTATCTCTACATGTTAAAGTTTTATTACTCTGTGATAAAATATTCCGGCAGAAGATAAATGGCTGAAAAGGCTCTTTTTGCAATAATTTCCTTAATAATAGAAGAAAACTCTCTTAAAAATATTATTTTTTCTTTTTCTATCCACTCATGAACATTTTTCAGAAAGTTAAAATCGTTAAATTTGTTTTTATCGTGAAGAATAATTATGTTCTTTGAAATTTTATATTTGGAGTTTTGTCGTTATAAATTCGATTTAGTTCCAAAAGGTTTTGTCCTTTATACAGATCTAAACACTTTTAATCCGCGATATTTTTTAGATTTTTCGATTCTTGGATTTTTTGCTATTTTTTTAATATATATTCTGTATATATATATAAGTATATTTTCCTCTAACTCCCACTGGAGCATAGGGCGCCAAGGCGATTCGTTAAAAAATTGGATTTCAGAAAATTGGATTGCTGACCCTCCTTTCTTAGATAAGGGGGCGATAGTGCTGCTATTTGAAAAGCCATTGCCCGGGAAATACTTGTTCTAGGACCGGAATTAGTGAGCTGCTTGGACAGTTGAACAAAGAATTCGTTGCTGGTCACTCCCGAGCAGGGTTGGCTCCCCACTGGGTAACCCAGAAAAACCCACTGGGGACAAGATTGTACAATTTTCACTTCTTATTAACAAGAAAATAACATTAAAAATAAATCGCACCTTGGAGTTTGACAACAAAGCGGAATAATATATTGTAATTAAATGCATTCAACTGTTTAAATCGACTGCACAAAAGTGACATCAAAAATTATCAACTGTACTGAATGTGTAAGTGTACGGAAAAGTTCTCACATTCGTTACGGAAATGGCTCACATTTGTTCGATCAAGGAATTTTTTTACGTTGAGCATTTCTTTTTCTAATTAAAAGAAATTATTGATTTTCTTTCTGTCTTTATACAATTTTAAATGAGTGATGCATTTTTACATCCTACGAAATTCCTTCCAAATTAAAACAATTTTAAATATTTATATTCTCTCTTATTCTAGTTGTCAACATCGACGTCACCTCAATACAATGCCAAAACAAAAAATTGGGGCTTGTCTACTCTCTCTCGAGAACAATTTTGTGCTACTGACAGTCTATTTCTGTTCTCTAAGATCTAGAAAATAACATGAGCCAATAGCAGTCAGTTGTTTTTTTTTTGATATTGCATTAACGTGAGTGAATTTGATGTTGACCACTGGAATAAGAGGATTATTTTTGTCTAAAAATGCTAACTTATGCAAAAGTTTGTCTCAATGAAAAAATATAATAAATGTATCGACTAAGTATATTTAGGTTAATTTAAGCCCAATAACGGCCAATAACGCCCAATAAAACCCAATAGAGCCCAATAAAACCCTACAAAAAACCCACTGGCTTGGTTTTTTATTAAAAAGCCCGGGTTTTTGCCAACACTGCTCCCAAGTGAGTGACATTCAGAGAACTATCTGCACTAAATGCACGTCTGTTGAAAGACCCATGTCCCATGTCTTTTAATGTTTTGCGTTAATTAATTAAAAATTTATTTTATTTAATAAAAATTTTAAAACCTAAAAAGCACTTTGCTCACTCCCTACCAGTTTAAGCATCGTTCGTCACTGTGTGAAATATAAATAAAGCCATCGCAGAGTTTCTTCGCTCGTCGGATTTCTCACACGTCTGTTTTATTTTCTTCGACGAATATACAGTTGTTTCTATTTCTATTCAATTGTTTGTTAAGTCAAAAAACCACAATTATTAAATTAATCGTATAATATAAAAGTCGCTCAGATTGAAAAACTTAAAGTAGGATGTAGTTGGTTCCAAATTTTACAGACATAGCTCAGGTTCTATACCATGAGAAGTATTATTTCTTCAAAGAAAAATTTTAAACAAATAAGTTTCTTAAACAATAATAAAGAAACTTCAAAATAACCTTCAGTAGCATACGATACAACACAAAATATACAAAAAAAGAAACAAACAAAATTTTTTGCCAAATTTACATACATTTACACATACACATAAATTTTGTATGATTGCGTATGTGAATATTGTGTATTTCAAAAAATTTTACAAAATAAATATAATGAATATTTTTGGAGAAAAAAAGAAGCAACAAAAAATTAAAATACAAAATCATATAAAAGATATACTTTCAGCACGTCTTCTACAATGTTACTAAGATGTCTTATCTTAATAATATTCGAATAAATTTCCACACAACTACAAAAGGCATGTGGCAATGAACAGCAGAAAATATAGGCAATTTTCCAAATAGCAGGATATGAAAATATGTTAGAAAAAAATAAAATTGGGAGTTGTAAGAAAAAAATATAGAAAATTATATCAGTATGAAGGCAGATAACTTTTTCAAGAATGTATGATAGCTTTTTTCTTAAAACAATTCTCGTATGTGTTTGTATGCGTTTGTCTGTGCGTGAGCCATTTTCAATGTCAAATATGAATAATTCAGCGGAAGTTATTACTTGTAACAGTGTGTGTATGGTTGGAGACATGTAGAAATGCTTACGCAGTCATAAATGTGTAAAAGTTTTTCTTCTATGGGAAACTAACCCAGCGAACATTTTATGATAAATGAAATACTGACTCCTTTAAAATCATTGTCGTAGTTTTGGACAATTACAATGGCTCTGTTTGGTACTGGGGTAGACTTGTTAACGTGCTATACATTGGGACTTAGTATAGAGAGTTCCAAGACCTTCGATGCCTCTGTAGATAAGTCTGAAGTCTTGCTTGTCAATCAATAGCCAGCCCTGCCCTTTGACCCAAAACAAGTTAGTGCTGATCAAATATTGGAACCCTGCAGTATGTATTAAATTGTTCACTGGTTTGCAGTTGCTTAACATATTTGTATGTGTGCGTGTGTGCTTTTCACATATGACTAAAATATTTATAAAATTACATATTTGTAAAATTACTTGTGGGTGAGTCACGTATAATATATAAATTATTTATGCGTATTTTACCATTAAAATATATCAAGATATTATTTTAATATTTTACTTTCTCTTTTTTGTTTTTGGTCCTGTTTGTTTTTACTGATTTTTTCTTTTTCCTTCAAACACATATTTTTATGTAAATTTTTGATTGCATTTTCAAAGAAACAAAATTTTTATATGTATATCAAAAAACGCCACAATCTCAAAGGATTTAAAAACCTGCTAAAGAAATTTGCTGAAAAATTATAAAAATAATTTTTTTTCTTATGTCTCTTTCAAGCAAATAAATATTTCACACATGTTGACAATTTTTCTTCTGAAATTCGTTCGCTCGTTTCATTTTAAATGTTGCTTTTGCAGTTGTATTACAATATTTCCATTTCATTATCCTGGCACTTTATCATTTTGTGGTTGCAAAAAAAAAAATAAAATAAAAGACACGAAATATAAAACCTAAGAAAAAACATGTGTGTGAATTTTTATTCATTTAATTTTATCCCCGGAAAATAATCTTAATGCTGGAAAATTCTCGCGAAATTTGTGGTGACATTTTTACGGGATAATTCTTTTTGATATTAATCACCAAAAAGTAAGCAAAGAAAAAAAGCTTTAGCAAAATGCGAACTCTGTACAAAATAAAAGCAATATCGTCTACTACTTTTTTAAAATGTGTATTCGTGCGTATGATTTCACGTTCTTATCGCAAATTTTCTTAAACAATTTTCCTTTCCAGATGGAGTTGTTGTTACTTTAGCAATAACAATAAAATGCATTTATAGTTAAGCTCATAGCGACGTAAATTCGGGACGTAAATGCATTAGGAAAGATTTGAAATATCCGCATAATAGATACATATATATTAGAGTTTTTATTTCCTTTTGATACATTAGTTTAGTTTGAAAATAATAATTTTTAAACCGTGCTTAAAATTTATTTTCTTCAACATTTTTTTATCAATAAAAAGCAACAAACTGCAACATAACAAATTTTTAGTCTATTTAATTTTGATGAAAAAATGGCGAAAGCTCATCAATTTAAAATTCTGTACATTCGCTTAGATTTGTTAGTTATCTTTGATGGTGGCACGTCGAAGTTTGTGGATCTTTAACAGACAACTATCAGAATTAAGTGGATTTTCTGTGGGGCAAAGCACTTTATCGGTGTATCTTGTGTCATCTAATGATGGTTTCGTTGAAATAGATTTTCCTATCAAAAAGTTATTCACCCTTATTCCAGTAGGCGACATCGACGTCACGTCAACATAATACCAAAAAATTGGAGCTTGTCTATTCGCTTTCGAGAACAATTGCTAATGAAAGTGTACTTCTCTTCTATAAGGTCTAGAAAATAACATGAGCCTGTCACTTGTTTTCGACAACGGGTAGACAAGCCCCATTGTATTAACGTGATCTCAATGTCGCCAACTGGAATAAGGGTGATTACTTATCTCAAATATATTTCAGTGATCAAAAATTTAAGTTCCACATATTTATTGTCGTTTTTGTAAAATGAAATCAATATGCCTCAAAAAACATTTCTTTATCTGTAGCTTTATCTATCGCCGTGTTAAGTAACTGAGCGTGGCATCCGCATGCTAGTCAGTCGGTTATTATTTGCCTGTGGCTTAACTCCTCATAGACCCAACTGGTAACATCATTCCGGATGGCTAAAAAAAGGCTATCCCCTAACGGCTTGAATGAAAATCTTGGTGATAGAGCTAAACATTGATGAATGTT
Source organism: Gymnocheta viridis (assembly GCA_956483585.1). Lineage (NCBI taxonomy): Eukaryota > Metazoa > Arthropoda > Insecta > Diptera > Tachinidae > Gymnocheta > Gymnocheta viridis. The sequence goes on along the minus strand of OY101440.1, from coordinate 128,089,375 downwards.
TTGCAGGGTATAGGATGGAGAAATTTGACAGACCTAAAATGCTTTGGTCTCTATCCTTGTATAAAAAGAGATTTGCTCACGTTAGTCTGCGGTTAGGTATCTTTCCTCACATGAACTTTAATCGCATGCCAATAAGTGTATTGGGGACTATTGTAGCTCTAGTGTCAGAGGAATGGGCGTACTCATACGCTGAACTTAAAGAAGTAGATCTTAAGATCTCTGTTAGCCGGGTTACAGATGAAGCGGCAACTGGCATTCTTACCGGTTCTAAACTGTAGAAAGGAATTCTCTTCGGAAAAGCTACGCGTCAGCAGGGATGGTCCTTTGGGTGAGGAACTGCGAGAACGGACCGGACAGGTTGATGCTCCTCACATCTTCTTTCAGTGGACTTCGTGCTGACCCCTTTGAGGTTAATGATTGATGCTTGCTGCAGGCTTGTGTTAGATCGAATGAAGTTCTGTGATGGACTTCATGCTAACGTGTATCGCCAATGATTCTGCGTACGGATATTGGTGAGGTCTCTTTCGAGATCGCACGTGGTAGCTGTTGCTAAACCTAAAACTACACTGGTAATATCGGGGGTTAAACGCCTGTTGGTCGAAGCAGCGCTAGTGGCTGTGCCAGACTTCGGGACACCTCATAAGATACTAGGTGCTGTTGCCGAAACAACAGAGCTAGTTGGGGAAGTAGGCTGGGAAGGCAGGGTTGAGTCGTTGGTTAACTCGTGAGTAGATGGAGGCATTAGAAAAATTTTCCACTGGTAAGATGTTATTAGAAAGCTCGAGTACCTAAGCCAGGGTGTGCATAATGGTAAGATTCTGTACAGGAATTGCCAGCTGTGTGGACTTTGCCAGTTACGCTGGTGCTTTTCAAAGCCCGCGTGGGGACAATTGTGAGCGCCTTTCCTCATACGGTGTTAAGAACACGGTTGCTTGAAGTGGAAAGTTATGTACCACTCTTAAAACTTAGACACATCTGTACTTATTAAAAGCACTTTCTATTTATCTCTCTCCTTAACCCCATTAAAAAAAATTTTTATTTATTATTATCTTATGTTTGGCAAATAAAAATTATCGTACTACAAGTTAATGAACATTTGTGCTTGTCGATATTGTTGCAATTACCCAACACTGCTGGCAACAACAATAACTACTGTTATTATAAATATTATTATTGGTTGTAGCAAGATAACATTTCCTTTAACAATTATGTTCAAGCATAATTTTTATTACTGTTTTTTATTTAATTTTTTGTTCATTTTATTTTTTGTAAATTGAAATTCTGCTTTAATCCAAGTATGGATGTTGCGTTTATTTAATTATATGAGCTGTTTTATATGCAAGTGGTGGAAGTCTATTTTCTCAAGTTTTGAGATATTTAGAAACTTGTAAGAAATATTTTTTTTAATGTAAAATAAAATAAAATGCAAAAGTTGCAGTTCTTTTTTTTGGTATGTATTAATTTTTTGTGTAAAAATATTATTCACATTGAAATCCTGCATATTAGATCAATATTCTCTGTTCACATTTTTATAAAATCTTAAAAATTCAATGAAGCAATAAAAAGGCCACTGACTCAGTGATATCGCGATAAAATTTATAAAAAGCCGTAAAATTTTCTAAAACGAGCTACAAATGCAAGGAATGTGGACGATTCGCAAAAATTTAGAAAATTCGCAATATATTTTAAAATTCAATGAAACAATAAAACAAAGAAAAACTCAGCCACATTGCAAAAAACGCGAAATTTCGCAAAAAGTTACAGGAATGTGAATGTATATCACATTTCTTAAGTTTTTACATCCATTTTTTCAAACTTTTTCAACTTTTCGCTGTTTTTAGTTTTTTTTTTTTGCGATATGAGTGGTTCTTTGTCATCGTATTGCTTACATTTTGAAAAATGTATTTTTGAAAAAGCAAAAAATCTAAAGTGGTACCTCTGAAATATAAATAAATCAGCTGCTTATCTTGTAGCTGTCGTTTTCAAAATAATTAAGTAGCTGGCAACAGGGCGAAATTTCGTAGCCAGCGGCATTTGCAGTCATGTAGCTGTGTAGCCCGCTGTCGTGAATGCGTTTATAGGTTCACTATTTTCTGTTCTAACTCTAATATTAGATATTTACATAATTTTTTAATTAATTAACGAGCTTGAGGTCACTTTTGTATAAACAAATCTAAGTTTATTATTTTTTTTTCTATTATTTGTTATTTCCTAAAAAATTTGAATGTTTTTTTTTTCTATAAAAGTGACCTCAAGGTCGTTAATTAATTAGAAAATTATATAGATATAACAAAAAAGGGTCGAAGATTTAATTAATAATATCTAAAACCAAATAATTTAATGTCAATTGTATCTCCAGAGTCCGTACATAAACTCTTATTTGTTGTTTTTAAATTAAAAATCATTTTTATTTTTCAATCAAAATACCAAACTAGAAAAACAATAATTAATAAGTAATTTTTTAAATAATTTTTTATTTAAGTAATTTTTCTAATAAAATTTATTTTTCTTAAATATTTTTATAAAATTATATAAATATTTTTCGTATTTAACGCAGGGTATTTCAGAATCAGCTTAACCAATATTATCACTTATTATTATCAGTATTATTTGTTGTTTTGTTGTTCGTGTTGTTCATTTAGGCCTTCCTTCTTAAGCTTTTTATGGCAAACAATCATGGCGATCATGATTTCTTTTTGCTCGCTGGCATTTTAGATTTGCAGCCAACCAACTACACATTGAGGCAGACGGCAACAATAATCACAACAACAATAACATATAATCATAATATAACAACAAAAATAATAATAACAAGTTGCATTGCAGGCCATAAGAAACGTGTACAAAATATAATCATACTAATAACCAGAGTAGAATAAAGATGAAGTTAAAGTTGCAACTTGCAACAGACACAATAAAATTGCAAACGCATTTAAGTATGTAGCAGAATGAAAAAAAGCACCAATAGCAATTTTCAGAACAAAATTAAGTTAAATTTTATTTTTTTTTTTCGTTATATAAGTTGGTTTACTTGACCGTGAAACTGCCAATTTCATTTATGGTGTTTTGGGTAAGTAGAAATCACATTTTATGCCAACACATCCATCCCAGCATCTCTGCCATTTATATCTGTATATTGTATACTTTTATTATTACTTTTTTCCTTGTTTTTTTTAAATATTATTTTATTGTTATAATTTCCAGTTTCCTTTTTAAGAAATTTTTGTATCGCAATAATGTATGTATGTACGGAGTATTCGTGTGTTGCCAGAATGTTTATGTTGGTTGTAGTTTTTACAACATATTTTCTTCAACTGTTGTTATTTATGCCATTCTTTTTCACATGTTGATGTTGATGATGATTTTTGTGCCACGCCTCAAATGATTTCAAAATCATTTTTCATCTAAATTGCATTTTAAATTGAAAATATGTTTTTACCAAAAGAAAAAAAGTATTACATTTTTATTGTTGCCTTTTTCAATTTATTCATATATGCTCATTTCAATTTGATAATTTGCTGTAGGGCCTTAATGTTGTCATTAAGATCGAAGGTAAAAAGATAGGCCAGAAGCTTTTAGCCGGATTTGGGCTTAAGTGTAAATTATGTAAATAATACTGCAGAATAGACTAAAATATAAGTGTTTAAAATTAATTGGATTGCTGGTTGCCGCAATATCTATGGTTTTTATTCTTAACTTAATTGAAACATTAACTTCTCGGAATTTTATAATGCTTCTAGTGAGAAGAACAGTAGATCTGGAGAACGCAGGTTCGACTCTCCCGGCATTCTGGGTATTTCTGCAGTCAAGCCCAAATAGTTGCAGTATTTGGTGTTTGTTAATAAAAATAAGAGATAAGATTTGGTTGTTTGCGGTCCATCTTAATTAACAAGATTCAAATACAAGTGTCTTTTTAAATCATATGTTATTTTGATACTCATAAATTTTTTCTGTACCAAATATTGACCATCAGTCGGTATCATAACTCCGCGGGTGTCTGAACAACGTTTTTGAAAACTTATTATCGGACATCGAATTTGAATAAAAATCGCGTTATCAGCAGCCTTCAAAATGCCGAATAGTCAAGGGAACAGTGCGCTGATATCATCCACCCCATTCGTAAAATAGGATCAGAAACTGTCAACAAAGTCTTGGATAATTGAACTGATATTACAAACTATTGTGGAACCTGCTCGATCAGACACATGAATGAAACTGTGTTCCACAAATAATGGGAATATTTGTTAAATTTCTAATAAGCAAATAAAAATAAATTAAGTTCAATTTAATTAATTTTCAAAAAGATACTTGTATATGGACCAAAGCTGTTTAACATCCTAATTTTCTGCATCTATATTTATATTAATTAAATAAAAAATATAACCCTTTAATCTAAGAAAAAAACCGACAACACTTCTACATAATAGAATTGAAATGAACTGAAGTGTATATTTAAGGAAATTAGTACCACCTTGACGCATGACTGCATTAAAATAATGGAAAAAATGTACTCTATTTATTGCGTGTTTTGAATAAGTTTATGAAAAACTCAGACACTCAATACAATACAAAGCACTCCAATAAAATTCATATCGAACATTTAAGAACAAAAGGTTCAAAAAAGGATTCATCTAATTTGGGGAAAAATTAAAACAAAAGAAAAAAAGGAAAAACTTTGTTTAAGAAAACTAAACAATCAATTAATAGACAAAAGAAAAAGTGAGCAAAGTTTTCACCAAGTATTCAGTTCCTGTTAAGCCGTTTCACATGTAATGACTTGTAATTGACAATGGTTTTTAAGTGATTCAGGATATACAGTATGATGGAAGTGTGCTACTTATAGAATAAATTACAAATGTAAAAATATATGTGATTCATTATTTATGAGTTTTAATAGGTTTGAACAAAAACAAAGAAATTGGAAAATTATTTCTTATTAATTATTTAAATGGTGTTTTTTTAAATAAAGGTTGAGCTTAGTACTTAAGTAGTTTTTTTAGAGGTAGAAGCAAAAGCAATTTGTCTCGTTTCACAAAGTTCTCGTGTACTCGCCATCATTTAATAATTAATTTTAACCACTTCAAATGAAAAAATTATTTGTTCAATTAAATATATAATCGACTTCATTAAAGGTTGAATTATTTAAATAAAATAACAAGACAGATTTTTTTAAGTTATTTGCTGTGGTTTTGAAATTTGTATTTTTTAATTACAACGCTCATTAATTTTTTTAGAGTTTTTATAAAATTTTTTTTACTTCTAAAATTAATTTTTGAAGGTCTAGTGATGATAATGCATAAACATACAAATAAGATTTGCATTTGTTGGAATACAAATTTAGATTGACAACAATTAATAGTTTTATTGTCATAATTAATTTTAATATTTGTTTTTTTTTATTAAAGTTTAACTATTTTTCTGTTTGACCCAACTATAGAATTAGTAAAGCACAGACACGTTGTCACCAAAAAGTTAAGCAAACCCAAAAGAATTCAATGAAATGATTAAATGAAATGAACGCAAAAGAATTAAATGAATGGAACTAATTTAAAATAAATAAATATGAGCACTGAACAAGTTTAAAATTTAGCAAGCAAATAAAACCGTAATTTTAGTAATAATATAGTTTCTAAGTATGTTTACAAAAAATATGTAAACAATAATGGTGATGGCAACTAAAATCAGAATCATTCTGACAATTAAAGACTGCTTTTGACTCTCAGATTCAGGCTCCTGGCAATTAACCATTAAAATAGTACCAAGTAGCTCAGAAAACACTTGAGCTATAAAGAAACCAAAATGCTATAGGAAAAACAGCCTCTACACATAAACACCTTATACAACTCTTACAAATAAATAAAATGTTTTTTTCAGTAAATAATTAATTAAAACAATGAAGCGTTTGATGCGAAACTTAAAATATTTATATTAAAGTTTTATTCTTAGAATTGCATTCGTTCTAATTAAATGTAATTAAAAAGACCCCGAATAATATATATAAAAAAAATTAATTGATATTATTAATATGTTCAATGCTGCAAATTTAAACATATTTGTGATTGATATCACAATTTTTTTAATTCATATTTTGTTGATTTTTTTAATGCGCATGAATAAAATGTTTTAATAAAGTTGCGGCAAATAAATTAAAATTTAAGACAGAGGATTTTAAAACCTCTAGTTTTTTTATTTGATGTGCTATTTGCAGAAATCAAGCGGAGTTTTATAAAACTTTGCACCTGTGTTTTACGGAAACAATGGCACATATTCAGAAATTACCGCTAAGTGTCAAATTTTTAAGTTCCTTTTTAAGTTATTCACAGTTGGTTACTTTCAGCACGAAAAGTTAGCGCTTAATTATGGGTGAAGCTGTAACAAAATGATAGTAAATAATACATTCAAACAGCTGATTGATATAATTTTATAATTTATTTGAAAAGTAAAACATTTGTGACACCAAATCTTTAAAAGCGTTTTTTTATCTGGCGACCCCAAATTTGTTTCTCCCTAAAATACACAAAACCATGAATACTCTTACAATTTCTTAAATAATAAACTTACCTTATTATCTTTGCTACTTGCATCTAATTTTGCAGCCGCGCAAAAAATACTATGGATGTGTTTTTGGTCAAAAAAGTTCTCTTGATTAACTTTACTTTTACAGCACCTTATTTCAATTGATTTATATAAAAACTATGAACAAAAAAATTCGTTTTTAGGATTTGTATGAATGTTTTAAATATTAAAAATAGTTTTTTAATAGCTTCATAAGCTTTTTAATTAATTACAGTAAATATCGTTCAAAATATTATCGATATTCTATTATATCTGCATCTACATTATTGCGAATAACATCTATAACTATCTGTGAACTCTTTTTTAGTTTCTCTTTTATTAGTTTCGACTTTGCATAAGATTTCTGAATATGCACCAATGTTTTAAAGGTACCACACGACATGTTCGTATTTTACAGTGTGAAATTTTACAAGTCAAATGTAAAAAACATGTCGTCTATGGGTGGCAAAAGCAGTTGAGAAGTTGTTTTTTGTGGTGAACGCTGCCAATGGGTCTCTTAATACTGATGTAATCATTAACAAAACTTTTTTTATATAATCAATTTATTTTATTTTATTTATTAGATTATTTACATTTATTACAATATTTTGTGCTATTTAAGGCTCTGATTTAATTAATCAAAACCAATTAAAAAGTTAATTTAATTCTTTATAATATTGCAATATTTTATTTGAAAATATTTTCATCAATATATGAAAGCAGTTTGATAATTGCGGAAGTTTCTAAATAAAATTAAATTTTTTCGGAAAAAAAACCGTTTTATTTCCCAACATAGTGTTCTTTAACCTCGACGCACTTAGTCAAGCTTCTTTATAGTTTTCTTATTCTCTCCTAATAATACAACTTCTCAAAACCCTTGAAATAGGCGTTTGTTAATATGAAAACCTTTTAGTTTGAGTCAAATCTCTTACGAGCCAGGCATTTCGAAAAATTTGTCAACAGGAAATAGTCACAAGAGGCTCAAACCGAAGTGTATGCTGGGTAGCATTTCGCAGCACAATTCATTGAGTTTTTCCTTAGTTAGGCGGTTGCGTTTATGCTCCAGTGTGAGCAATCGCTGCATCCATTTCGCTGATAACTTTTTCATATCCAAATATTCATGCAAAATGTAGTGTACTCGCTCCGTTGAGATGCCTTAAGTATCAGCCATCTCACACACTTTCATTTTCTGATCGTCAAATACCATTTTAATGGAAACTATCGGCTTTTTCTGGCATAGTGACCTTTGTGAGGGCGACCTGTACGTTTGATATCCAATGTGCTGGTACGATCACATCGAAAATCGGTAAACGACTTTTTAATCATTTAAATTTGTGGTGCAGAGTCCCCGTAGTCTTTATCAAGTCTTTATTTGATTTCGGTGACTGTTTTTTTTACTGTTTAATGTGCCCACGAACTTAACTTTTTTCAATCGCTGTCGAAAGCAAACTATAGAAGCAGCTTCCTCGAAAATCGACAGTAGTCTAGTAATAGATGACAGTTAACGGGACCAGTGTTGGGTTTAAAGTTGATAACCTGAAATTAAAATGAGTCACTGAACTGTCAAACTGCAGGGAACAAACTTAAATGAGTTACAGTTAACTAATTACAACAATTAATTATATAAATTTCTTAACATTTTTTGAAGTCTGTCGATGGAACTGTTTAGAAAGAGTTGAGAAGTTAATTAAAATAAAATTTAATTAATTAATATAGAAACTAGATTTAAACTGAACAAACAGTTTATTGGGAAACATTGAACAATGATTTTTGTGTCTCCGTGTTTTTTTTTTTTTTTTTGATAATTTATGATGTCATTTTCTCTTTTCTTCAATTCTCGTAGAACTATTTTTCTTTGAAAATACACACCCTTGTGAGAAAAGTTTGATTGTAGCCGGAAATACGTAGTTTCGAAATTGCTCCGGATATAATTTAATTATTATTTCTAAGAAAACTTCAACTAAAGTAATTGTTTTTGCTATATTTTATATATAATAAAGAGTAAAAGTGCTAGGCCATTAAAATATATTTAAATTTAATGCCATTAAATCTTTGCCACAACAATCGACCAACTCATCTTCTAGCAAAACCTTTGGCATCTTTTTTTGTTTGCTTGTTTTTTTTTAATAAACATTTATTATCCATTTAAAATGCGACAAATATTAACCAAACCCCAATAAAATTTGAAAAACAACCAAATAAACGCAGCAATAATAATAATAATAATAACAACAACAACAACAACGAAAACGACAACAGCAAAAGTAACAACCAACATTTGCATTAAAAGCCACAAAAAATTAACGATGGTGGTCAATAACAGCATGAATGCATGCATGGCATCATATAAATGAAATGCATAAATTTTCTTCCTTGTTCTCACTCCGTGCAACAAATGCGAACTAAAGTGACAAGTGAAATGTCCGATTATTTGCAATAATTCACAATTTATATATAATATAAATATACATATGTATGTATATGTACGAGTATGTATGTGTGTATAGAGTTTCATACTCATACTTTTCATGTATATATGTGCGCATTTGTACGTACGAACAAGGCTACAAAGCCAACAACAAAGTATTTTTATTAAATTTGTTTAATTCCATGTTATTTTTTGCATTTTTTAACATTGCAATTGTCTATGCTTGCGGCAACAAAAATACAGTCGTGCAGATTTTTTTTGTTTCAACTTTGTTATTTGTTCTATCGTTGTTGCTGCTGCTGCATTTTGTCGGTGGCGGATGTGAATTTTTACATAAATGGATACGTTTCCGTTTGTCATTGATATTATAGATACGTATGATTATTATTATTATTTTTATTTAAAATATTTTATAAAATTTATTTATAACATCATTTTCTTGCAAAGCTTTTTTTCCAATACTTTCAAAACTATTTGCATGTATTTGATAATTTTGTTTTTAAAGTTAATACGGCAATTGTAATGAAATAAAGACCTCTTTAGCCGAACGTAGAAATCGTAAATGGATCGTAAATGTAAATGTACCGTAAATGTAAATGTTTGTGTACTTATAGAATACTTAAGATCGTGTCATGTGTTTTTTACATATACAAAAAAAATTCATATACACAGACGGCAAATTCATAACAGTTAGACTCGCCTCAATTCGCTTTGAAAAATACATGCTTTCTTTGTCAAAATCAACATCAAACAGAATATATATGTAAATCAAACATAAACAAATTTTTACAAACAAGACAGATCAAAATGCAAGAAGATGCAAGGAGCAAAAAATAATCAGCGGAGCTTTCAAGATCACATGTTATGCATTCGCCTTGATTTATACATATGAAAAATCGAAACACTGATGGGACTTCAATATGTCCAAAGTATTTCTGATTATGTGGAAAAACTGACGAAAACTGTTTAAATAGTACCAAAACATTATTTTATACTTATTAGATTGAATTTTAGCTTTATTATTATTGGCCGCATTCTGAAAAAAATAATTTAGGGTTGAAATGTATTTAAAAGAAAATTTGTATTTCAAAAATATGTCTTAAAATACATTTCAAATACAATTTTTTTTTGAGTACGGCACATATCTGCAAATAATTTTTTCTACCTTTGTTTATTATTAATATTTAAAAATCGTTTGCTATACACTTGTTTGTAAGTATGTATATACGTACATACATATAAACTTAATGTGTTCAATATTGACACTTAAATTCTACATACGATTGGCAGTCTCTTGCTAAATTTTATAAAAAAAATAAATTCATTCATAAAACTAAATTTATTCAATATACCATGAGTCAATACAAATTTAACAACTAAAATGGTTTAAATATCAAATAATATTCTCTTATTTTTTACCTTTTTTTTTAATAATTATAAAAGATTTTTCCAAGCTTTAGGTCGGACAATTTATATTACTAATTTTTTTAATTTTTTAAAATATCAATATTTCGTTAATATCGTTATTGGATTCTTCAGGAAATTAAAAAAAAATTTAAAAAATTTCAATTTCCTGAAGAAGCCTACAACGATATTGGCGAAATATTGATATTTTAACAAATTTAAAAAAGAAATAATACTCATTTTTTTATATAAATTGACCTAAAGCTTGGAAAAATCTTTTGTAATTTTTAAATATCAAAAGAAAAAATGTACCAAAAGAGGACTACTATGCCACACTCGTAAACAAAAAACTAACTTAGCCGATGGGCCAGGTAGCTAGCGCTTTCTCTTCCTTATATTGTTCTTATATTTAGCTATAAGTCTAATACTAAATAAATAAATAAATAAATAATAACAAACTACCCAACGAAGATGTAGTTTTAAGACTAGATCTGAATGCAATGGAAGGAAGGCATTATAGGGAATATTATATTTAAAATTTGGATCATACAGAAGAGTGTAACAAATGCTACCAATTTGGAAAATTTGTGTAAATAAAAATTACGTGCCCCTGTGAAAAATTTCGTAATTGTGTATAGAAAGTTTCATCTGGAATGATGGGATACTTTTAAGTGTGATAGATGGCGCCAGATGTTGTCCAGATTTATATATTTCTTATTTTCAAGATATTTGTTCTTCAGTTTATTTTAAAATTCTTCATACTAATTATTACTTTCTATTTTAAATATGTTTTATCTGTGGCTGGCCAAAGTTTGACCGTACCACTAGTACAAATATAAAAATAGAATATTAATACAATAAAATTACAATATACTTATTAAAAGGAGCTCGAACTATTTATATTTTCCTTAAATATTTACTGTTTAAATGTCTTTTATATTAATTCGCAAATAGCATATGAAATTACTTTTAAAGTAAATAGTTAACCCCTTCTTATTGTTGGGAATTCTTATTTACAGCATCTGTTTAAATTCCCACTTTACATGGCATTCCAACATCTAAGATATTCTTAGAGTTTGTGTTCATGTCAAAGAAAACTTAACATTACAATTTCAATTTTTTTTTATGAACATATGTATGTACATATATACTTATGTACATACGTACTCGTGCATATAGAAATCTAATATTATTGACTTTGTGACCAAAGTGATTTATGTCCCCGGAGAGACATTTAATTGTTCCCCAAATACAGTGAAAGGATTATAAACAAACAAATACACACTTAAGCACACTTTAACTTATATACAGATGCAAGCAAACTTACAGAAGCACACAAAAAACCATTGACGCAAAATTGCAATTAAAATGCATTCGAAAGCAATAATTCAATAGAAGAAGTAACAACAATAGCAACAACATCAACTTATTAGAATGAAAGCACAGGCCGGGAGACTAGTAAAAATATAAAAAGATAACAACACGAAATGCTCATAATTAAGATGCAGTTAAAATAAAGCAACTACTGCTTACATTAGTCTACTGCTGCTCGCCTACAAATGATAAACCATTAAATGGTGACCTTTCACATAACAGAGTTCGAAACTTATGATTTCTTTTTATATCTCTACAAACTTATTTTCGGCATGTTGAATTGAAACTTTACCCACTGCTCCTTCTTAGGGGCTGCGGCTCCAGCATTTCTATAATTATACATATCCAATGTAACTATGAATGACTTATGTGCGCGTGAAGGGACATGGTTGCGACAACAATTCTAATTATGACAAACAGCGCATGTTTGCAGCAAACATTATGTTGTTAATTTTTTGAAAAATCATTTTTAAGCATAGTTTTGCATTTGTGTTCTTAACATCCATGCCGGTTCAATTAAACCATATTATGATTTGAAAGCAGTAATCTGATTCCATCAGATTCAGGTTGTTACAAAAATTTGTTTTCGCAAGTGGTCATTATCATTATCAAATCAAACAAAGGCCATACACGCTTGCGCGTCCATTGTAGTTTCTTGACCAAATGCCTCCCACTCAAAACGCATGAAACTTTAGAAAGCACTTGTTTAAACAACTGACCATTGTTTATGACAACAGTATCTTAATATTTCAAAACTTGCAAGAGATAAGTTCATTTGTTTTAAAGGGTGAGTACATGATAAAAGGATTTGCCAATAATTATTAGCAAAAGTCAAAAGGATATCAGCATTAAAACATTAACAAACACAGCAACAGCACTAACAGCAAGTCACTCATCCACACTGATGCAATTATAAAAAGGGTTGTAAAAGTATTGTACGCACAGAAGGCCTCCACATCGAGGAAGGGGTGTGATTTTTCATCAGGGGTACATTTGTATGTTTGCCATAATAAGTATCATGTTGAATAACAGGAAACGGGTTTTGCTGTTGAGTATTTGAAATTCGTATATAAATTTATATTTAAATGTTGTTTTACACCCTGCTGTTTTGTCGTTCAAGTATTGGAATTATCAGCAACGCATTTCTCTAATAATAGTTAAACAATAACAAAATGTTTTCGGGAATGTTGTTTGGTGGCTTAATGAAAAACAGATGCCTTACATTTTCTTCTATTAAATATTTTATTTTAACGTTTATTTTCAATTTACTTTTCATTGGTATGGGGTTTTGTGTTACGACAGCGCCACATAGAAAGGGTAAAATGTTACATAATTTAAATTTGTGTAATTCTGTTTTACTGCTGGCAAATAACACCTATTGCGTAGTTGGTCTTTTTTCGCTCTTTAGTTGTTGTTGTTAAAGAACTAAAGCATTAAAAGGGAATTAAAATTATGTCATGTTACGCTTGTTTTCCTTTAGCAATAAGATAAAGGCAGACAAGAAGCGCGCTAAAGGAGTTTTTATTTTAATTTAATTTAATGTAATAATGAAAATTCATACTGCAAGTACGAATAAGATTATTTGACAATAGACAGCATGGTAAGGAAGCTTTGTAAGAATTAGAACAAAAGGCACAGGTTGTTTATGAAAGAATTTTCTGTTGTCAGACTGTAATTGCAAGCAAGTAATGAACTGTGGGTCGAACGAAGGTGATTAAAAAGTAAAATTTTTTCCCATAAGTAAGTAAGATTTTAGAACTAGAGAAATAGCATGTACAAGAATGTATCATGATGAATCTATACTGAGCCATATTATCAGTTATCAGAAAAGCTTGCAAGTTTGGATGTAGCAGGTAATTTATATATAAAATGGTCACCCATATCAAAATTGCCCATTAAATCCAGACATCCGGTTAGGTAATGCGCTTTCAGGAAAATAAAATATTAGTGTGTTTGTTTGGTTCTATTAACTTTTGTGAAATAACAAATACGTTTGTGGTTGCTGAATATTTAAAAGTGTTAATGCTAAGACGTACCCCGGAGTCGAATAGATAATGTACCATACTATTAACCTGAGAGTCACAGGTTTGATTCCTAGCTAATTCCTGGGTGCTTTTTCAAACAAGCCAAGTTTCAAATAGCCGAGATAAAGGCCAGATTGAAGTCAGCAAAACAATTTTTTTTAGTGGACACTTTGAAATTTTTTCATAATTTTAAATTATTTAATTTCATTAATAGAATTTTGTTTCAACCCATTTATTTGACATTTTAAAACTTCTGGGGTAGTTTTTAAAAATCCCAATATTTTTGCACCCGATTTTCCCATTTCTTTACCACTGTTTAATTTATGGTTAAACCTTGTCCTACACTCAGTTCATAATCTTATTTAATATAATATTTTTCAAATGTAAAATGCAAAATAATTAAAATTTTCAACCTTAATTAGTTAAAATAGCGATTTTAATTTGAAAATAGCAGACATTTTTATTAGCATTTAAGCGCAAGTACTACTTACAGGCTTTTAAGACAAAAGTGGTCATACAAAATTTTGTAGTAATTTTCAATTAAATTACCAAAACAAACCATTAAAATTTTTTGTTCGCTTTTTTCCACAAATGCTTACGTTAAGAAAATTCCGTATTTTTGCTTAAAATTATAGCTCAAATTAGAAATTATAATAAAATATATAAAATAAACCTTTTAACTGCTTCGGGCAACAAACTTAAAAAAGCTTTTTTCATTAAATTGGGAAAAGCAGCATTAAGTAGAATATATTAATTGACACTTAAAATGATTACAATTTAGCGGGAATATTTCATTATCAATTACAATTTAGTTGGTTGCCTACTTTTACTAAGAGAATACCTTTGTTTATATTTGCATGAGTGGCAGGGGATCTATTAGCTTTTCTCCCTCCCTGGAGAGTAAAATGCATATTTGCATTTTTGCCTCCTTTTACATTTTGTCTAGGCAATCATATCAAATAAAATATTTAAAATTTTACCGTGTAATTAGTTGGAAAATAAATAATATTCATTTGCCAATGTGAATTCAAAGAATATTAGGTGGAATCACAAGCTTCTGGACTTTAAAAGTGAATTTGATTGTGTTGACACATGCATCAGATCCAGTGTTATGTGGTGCGAAATAAAATTTAAAGCAAATTCCGAAACTCAAATTCAAAAGAGCAAGGAAATATTAGAGAGGATATCTGCAATTAAGAATGATTTGTATTTTAATCAAAGATGGCGGTACAGAGGGGGAAAATTGTGAAAAAAAAACTTTCGCTTTATTGACATTTTAAGATCTGCGAGGAGAGCAAGTTATGGTGAAGTCTTACGTTAGAATAAGATATGATGCCCATATCTAGCTGTTATTCTTGCCAACACACACTGAAAATGTAACATTAGACAACAACAATATTATGGTTGTGCCAAACTCCATTTTGTTGTATCTATGTTTTATTGCTTTTTATATTTTTAACAAAACTATGGTACTGATAAACAAGTTATTGTTTGCATTTTGTCATTTCATATCCGTATTAGACTACAAGTGTATTTTTTATTAATAAACAGAAATATTGCTTTTTTTGTAATAAAATTATGACTCAAAACCATGCAAATAATAACCTCAGGTATACATAAAGTGACCATATTTTTTTATCTGAAAACGGGACATCGAATAATTATGATGGGTTCGGTTATATGAAATGGAAATGCGTAGATCGCTATGCCTTAGGTTTTTTGCTCACGCCCACGTAATTGAAAAAAAGTTACAATCACGAAAACTCACACTAACGAAGTATTCACGAAAATAAACTTTAAAATAATTAAAAAAATATTCTTATTATTACTAATCCGTTCTGTTAGTATGATGAATAAATTGTTACAATAATACTTCATTAATAAAAATAATAATAAAAAAAAATTCTAAAACTAATAAAGAAATAAGTAAAGTTAGATCTAAGTTGTGCCAAACAATGCCTTTCATCATAAACCTAAAACAATTCAAGTAATTACGTACAAACATTAAATAAAAAATTTTACGAAAAAATTATAATATAGCAAAAGTCACGAAACAATCACGACAAAAATCTACTTATGCGCGCTCAATTTCTTTGTACTCACGTTCATGCATGCTCATGTGATTAAAACATAAAATTAATCACGCGTCATCGCACATGATTCACGCTAAATACGTGAGTGGTGCCCATATCTAATATAAACAAAACTGACATAAGATTGGAAAAATATTGGTAGAGCAAGATATTATCATATGGCCACCTGTTTATTTCACCATGGTACTCAGAGAAATTCCTGTGGTTCCTGACATTTACAAACCAAATAATAGCTGAAATTAAAACTTTCAATATCCATCTGATTTATTTATCATTTCCCCTAATATTTAATTGAAAAAAAAAGAAGAGAAATAAATAAAATACTGCCAATGTTCAACTGTCAATTTGCCATCATTTGGCAAAAAAAAATGGTTGCTGTTGCTGTTCTGACTTTTCTCCGGTTTTTTTTTTTAATATTATTTTTGCATGCCACGTATATTCTACAATTTTGCTGAATTATGCATTTACTTGGATTTTATAAAATTCGTTTGCTCTTCTTTTTTGCCTTTTACCAGAATTAAAATATTTTTTGCTTATTTAGCTGATTTTCTCGTTGTTTTTTTTAATAAAATAAAAACAAATTTAAATACGTTTATAATTGAAGTTTTTACAGACAGCTGAGGTTTGTCATGCTCGGTTACTTTATTCCAATCCTCCTTCTCATATAAAAACAAAAATCAGCATAAAAACAAAAAAGCAAATGCATCACACATACACTAACGGAAACAGATATTCAACGGAAACGGATAAAGCTGGTCAGCGCTTGTTTATGAAAGAGGGTAAGAGAGGAGAGTGTGTGTCTCTGAGAGTGTGTAATTGTGGCATTAAAAAACAGTGGTTTCTGATCACTTTTCTTGTGAATGTGTGTGTGTGTCTGTGTGCACATACAACTAATATGGCTGCAAAATATGAGTTTGTTTGGTGGTGCATTGTTTGATGTTGGCTGATTATAGTGGACATATTTTGTGTGTAATGTATTTATTATTGCATTTTATTATTTGTCTTGCCACTGCAACGCTTTGCTATTCATGAATGTTTCATAGATTCTTGTCCAATTATTTATTATGCACGTTTTAATATAGTATTTATTAAATTTTGTTATATTTTGCTATTGTTGTCTTTTTGTTTTGTTTTTGGTTTTTTTGGAGTGTTAATAAACAAAAATGTCAAGCAATTTGATATTATTGCTGTCGTTGCAATTGCCAGAATATGTAGATAATGTCAAGAGAAATATTTTTGACTTACTACTTATTTTGGAACAGACAAATCGATTTATTGTAATGATATAGTAGTTTTGATTTAGCTGCCTTTTGGTTAAGAGCACTTTTGACCAAACTGCATAAAAATCTCCGTCACTATTCTCTAAAACCCCATAGAAATTCTTTTTTCAAGCGCCCTCTTTGTACCTGCACATTTAAGATAAGTGCCCAAAATTTCTGGCATTTTTACATTATTTGTATACAAAAACCACAATCAACTTTAGCTCCGTTTTGACTTAACTGCCCAAAAATATATATTTTCTGTAATTATTCTTCTTTGCAGTTTTAAAATATTTTCATATAAAATAATCACTTTTTCACATAAACAACCAACTTAAGCCATTTATAATAAAAAAAAATAATCGCAAACAAATTACACAAATCGCAAGTTGTCATCATTAAAAATCATATATTTTGTTTGCATGTACATTAGAGTGGGTCAATTTATATGTATTAAAAAGATTCTCCAAGCGGTTGTCAAAACATTAGCATATCTATGCGGTATTATTGAATGAAAATTAAGAAATATTTTGCTTAAACTAATAGTTTCATACTTTCTGAAACTATCATGCACTGAAGCAAGTTAGACCTCCATTTTATTCAGCCTTGAGCTGTTTGTACCATAATTTTTCATGAATTGAAAACGAAAATTTCACTGGCTGTTAAACAAGGTTATTCTCACCCCACTCTCTGAAATTGTGTTGTAACCTTTTGAAAGGCACAGCCCATCATAATGACTTTAATACTCACATATGACACCATTAAAATTACGTTTCATCTTATTTTGAAACACTAAAGCGACAAATATGGAAAAAAAATAAAAATAAATGAAGAAAATTCCAACTTAACAATCAGCAAACAATAACACAAATTACACAGCATATGGTGCCAATGATGATCATGATGTTGAACTTTTTTTGGCATTTTCACCGGCTGGTTCACTGGTGGCAGGGAATATTAAGGGAGTGGGGCAGCAAAAAAAAACAGAAGAAAGGATGCATACTACAAGTAGTTTGAAAGTGTACAACAGAAGAGTGTATAAAAATTTGCGACATTATAAAACACTTGGTGAAAATAATACAGACTTTTCCTTGAATTCAAACACTTGCACAGACACACACATGCAAGAATTTTTAAAAATGTGTATATTTAGCATCATTATATTCAAGTTCCTTTATTATAATTTCTCTTTAATACTCCTGCGTTAATGTCAGAAAAATTTTAGTTTATATATTTTGTGTGGATGTGAAGCTGAAAGTAATTGTAACAATCCTTTACATTTTCAAAGGGGGTTTTCTACCCAAAAAAAAATGTTATATTTGTTCCTTTTTTCGTGCTTTTGTTTCGTTACTGGGTAAATGTAGCTGTCAGTGATTTTAATGTTTTTATTGGAGTTTTGTTACTTTCCCTTTGGTTTAATGCATGAAAGAGTTGTTTCTTTTTTTTATATAAAATTTTTTAATCTCAGG
Organism: Gymnocheta viridis; assembly: GCA_956483585.1. NCBI lineage: Eukaryota > Metazoa > Arthropoda > Insecta > Diptera > Tachinidae > Gymnocheta > Gymnocheta viridis. The sequence goes on along the minus strand of OY101440.1, from coordinate 128,070,769 downwards.
TGACGCCGCCTGGGAGTCGTAAATCACAAATTTTTTTCATCTCCTCAATATGTGGTTGCTTTATTTTTACATTTTTATACACATTTTTTTTGTTCAAATATGTATATGGAATTGAGTTGTATAATATGGAAAATAAATAGCAAACAAGAGGGTTTGAGTTTGTAATTGTATTATTGGTATACCCACACATGCACACTTAAATATGTGTATAGATCCTTGTGTGAAATTGTATGTGTTACTACGTATTTCTTTCGCTATTTGGTAGATGAGATATTGATAGGAAAATGTGAAAGGATTCTTTTATTTGCCTTTTTATGTTTGGAGTGTTGATATGATTATATCCAGGAAGCCATTATAAAATTCCGGATTATTGAGTTTATATTTGATGTATAGTCTAAATGAAAGGTGCTCTACAATGGCATTTGAGAGGAAAAGTTTTATTCATTTTTTTTGCAGACAAAACAGGAAGATTTATTTGCCACAATTTAAATTTGCTTGTGTATAAGGGGAACACTGTCACTTCAATGTGATCAAATTACAAATAAATAATGCAGCAAGTGAAATTATATTTTTGCTTTTGATTGTTTTAATCAAATAGTAATAATATAAATATTTTTATTTGTTTGCGGTACAAGTGAGATTTAAAATATTGATAACTATTATGGCTTTAACTACAAGTTTAGTTCTATCAAATCAAATAGAGAATCGGAACTCATATATTTCTAGTGAAGGGGTTGACAAATCGGTTTCTACACACTTTATGCAGATTCCTTAGATTCCCATGCTTGGTAACATTCCGCAAAGTACATATAACCGAAGTATAATAAAAGTTGTGGTTAAAGTACAGTTAAAACAAAGATAATTTATGCCCAGTTACGTGAAATCGAGGCTATAATCGGTGATAATGGCAAATATACAATTGGAGATTCTTTGTGTTGCAACTAATGCAGGCAGAGATAAAATATCAATTCGTATTAGAAATTTGTATGCATTTCGGCATCAAATTCTTAAAACTTTTTTTAATATTTTAACTTTTGCAGCATCGTTTTTTGCATATTTAAGTCATAACAAAATATATGCAGTTTTTTTAATTTAAAGAGCATTTTCGTGGAGTCTTTTAGATTCAACTTCGATACTTTATGAACTTTTTCAATAGTGAATTACCACCTGAGCGAAAACTAGTAGATTTCAATTGCTGTCTATCAAAATCCGGAGATTTTTGAAGATTTCGTTTCCCAAATATTAACGCATTTGAATATGTCGCCATTTGTGCAGTAAAGTGTTGGCAATCCTAAAAAATCAATTCGACAGCTGAGAGTTGATGGTTAGTCTGCGTTTAGACAAGTCATGTCATGAACTTTCATTGTTGTTCATACAAGTCATGTCGTGTTGACGACATTTACTTGTGAATACCTTCAGGCTTAAAATTACGAATTAGAAAACAACACGTAATGACAGTACATGCATCTGAGTACTCGTTTCTTTTCCCCACGTCTCTCTCGCCCATAAAGTACCAATCATGTCAATAAGAGATGACTCGTCCAAACGTAGCCGTTATTAAAAATGAAAAACTCAGGGAGACTGGACCCACCGATATGCAAAACATACTGGTCGTTCAAAAGCGAGTCGTTCAAATGTCAGTATCGAAGCAGTGCGTGAGAGTATTGGTGACAATCCTGAAACCTCAATTCGGCATCGGGAACAAGAACTGCAAATTTCTAAAAGCTTTCTACAGCGTATAAATTGCCAATAAAGCAATAACGCCGGCATAATAACGGAACAATGTGGCTTATTGCTTTGCTATGGGAAATCGTAATTATATTAACACACAATTTACAAAATTTCAAAGAGAAAAATTCACTAACAAAAAAGAAAAAACTGAAAGACTTCTTAAATTTTCATCTTAAAAACTCATCATGAAATAAGAAATTTTGCATTTTTCTTTTACATGTACCTTTTTAATATCTTTCAAAAATTTATTAAAATCTTTTGCATATATTTCTTATTCTTGTTTTAAAGCGCGTCTTTTCTTTTTTTCTTTTCTTTGGAAATGTCATTATTGCGGCAATTATTGCCAGGTAAGAAAAAGATGCATCTACACTGGAGATAACATAATTTTGTCAATTACTGCAATATATTTTAATGAATTTATTGCCAGCTTAGATGGTGATTAAAGATCTGTGTCTCTATGTTTACAAAATTCTATTAACGTAACAAATGAAGCCTAATGACCATGCACAGCGAAGACAGTTCATTGAATTGATTATTGAACATCAACAAATGGATGCTGATTTTTCAGGCAAAATCATCCTAAGCGGTGAAACATATTTTCACCTTGACCTGAGAACCCACATGTGATTGTGTAAAAGCAAATGCATCTATAACGTGTCACTGTTTGGTGTGGATTTCGGGCTGGGGGCATAATTGGATCATACTTTTTTGAAAATGAGGCTGGTCAAGCAGTGACTGTTGACGAAATTAGATGATATTCACTCTAATTCCAGTTGGCGACATCGACGTCACGTCAACACAATACCAAAAAATTGGAGCTTCTCGACTTGCTCTCGAGAACAATTTTGTGCTAATGAAAATGTACTTCTGTTCTATAAGGTCTTTAAAATAACATGAGTGACGTCGCTGTCGCCAACTGGAACAAGGGCGTTTGATGTGGTTTCAACAAGACGGTGTCACATGCCATGCAACCCGTGAAACAGTTCAATTACTGTATACGCCATTTTCAGGTCATGTGGTCGCTCTCGTTTCGGTGTTCAGAATTGGGATCCTAGATCGTGTGATGTAACACCATTAGATTTCTTTTTATGGGCTTGTTTGAAATCACAGGTCTATTTCAACAAGCCCACAACCGCACGTGCATTGAAGGAGGAGATTAGACGCTGCATCAATGAAATTCAGCCACATTTATACAAAATGGTCATGGAATATTTCGGCATATTAAGTCGTATGTGGATGCAAAGACATGAAGACTATTTACCCGATTTGTTATTCCATAAATAACCCCCTTTTGCTTTATGAGTTAATAAAAAATAACAATCAAAAGATTAAAAACTGTGTTTTCTATTAAATTCAAATCTTGCGGTAATTTTGGAACACCATTTATATTAGAAAAATTTGTATTGAATTTTCCTTTCTAAATTTCAAACAGCATATAAAAAATAGGAGCTTCAAATACAAAACAGCTTATAGTCTAACTGCCGTATTCATAAAAAAATAAGTTGTATTTGAAATCTATTTTTAGGAAAATTTGTCTTAAAATACATTTCAAATAAAAATAATTTTTTATGAATACGGGCCTAAAACTCTTGTACAATGTAGTACAGCATTATAAAAACCTCAATTACTTTGCTCTTCTTTTGAAACTTCGTGCTAGCAAACGGAAATTTCTTTAAGAAATTTACCAACCTGAATTTCTGTAAAATTTTTTTTACACTCAGTTCTTATGGGAAATAAATTTCCGTAAGGACTCCGTAGCAGCCTTCAGGTCGATTTCAAAGTTCAATAAACTGCATAGCTATTAAGATAAGTACTTTGAGCACAAAGACGCTTTTTTCGCAAAATCATCGTAAGCGCCAAAATGGAAAATTTTCAGGACTAGTTTCTTTTAAAATTATTTTTAAACATGTTTCATATAAATAAATTGTCGCTTACTGCTAATATTTTAAAAGTTATCATTAACTTTAAAATTTGGTAAGTTTTAAGCTCGGCGCAGGTCCTTATACAATTTCAATTTCAGTGATACATTTTTCTTAAATGTCGCGTTACGATGATTTTACAAAAAGCGGGTTACACAACTTGCAATTCATTTAATTTAAGTATTTTCTAAAGAATTGTTTTTTGCAGAAACCGTAAATATTGTTGAACTCATTAAACACCTGGGAATTAGAAATTACCCCGTTTCATAATAATAAAAGATTTCTAATTAAAAATATCCATCTTAAGGCGCACATATGTTTCACACTCACACTTACGAGTATGTGTGTGATATTAAGAAAATTGTATTTTCATCTGTACAAGACTCTAACTTGTGTTTACAGAAAACAGCATCATGAATCCACAGAGCTACAAATACCAAAAAAATATATATATGTATATATTTATAAACACACACTATTGCAATATTAACCCTTTTTTGCATTAAAGACTACACTGTCTGAAAGAAGGAATAACGACATAAAGAGTTGTATGCGTAAACACCACAACACGACAGCATTGAATTGAAAACTACATGCCTAATTTGCTGTAATTGCAATTTGATTTATTACAATCTACAAAATGTGACTTTTTTGTCCCTTAAAGCACACACACACACATGTACACACACATGCAATTACATAAGTTTTGCGTATAAACAAACGATACGATACGTATATTTTTGCTATAGTCTAATTAAAGCTAAAGGTTTAGATTTTCCACGTACTTTTTCATACGGCACATACTCTAAATACAACTGCGTCCTTGTGTTTTTTTTGTGTATATGAATCTCTTATGAAAACAAATGTCATTGTAATATACAAACATAAGTACTACTTGGTAACTAAATTTACTCCTGCCTTACTGACTAAACAACAAAAACACATAAAAAGGATGCTCTTAAGCTCCTGAGTTGCTTTATAATACAATAACCGAATGTTGTAAATTAGAAATAATAACATTTTGCTAGATTCTTTGAATAATATACACAAAATCAAAAAGAAGCTTAACTTGGGGTGGAAAAACTTTCAAAATGGTCTAATAAGTAATTTGTCATTGAGGTATGCACGATTTTTAGTTGTCATTGTGTTATGCACAAAAAAGCAGCAAACACATTTCGTTGGTGCAGAGTATTTGATGACTTTTTTTTTCAGCGCTGCGCATATCTTCATGAAATATTGTCATTAACACCAGTTACTTTTCATGTAGTAAATGAAATTTGTGACAGCTACATGTGTTGCATGATGGGTGATAGAAGAAATGAATGCTAAACTTAACTTATGGATGAATTTAATTGCAAAGTAAATATGTTTGTAAGTAAATATATATGGATGTACATATTTGCCATAGTAGCAATAACACTATAAAATATTTTGCAATAATTGCGGATCGTTAATAAAGATTGTCCATTGTTGATATAACGTGATGTTAATAAGCCAGCTGGTTATTTTTTACTTTCGTTTGGTCTACATATGCAAATTGAATTTACTTTTAACATTGTTTTAAGTTAAATCAATGGTTAAAATTGTTAACTTAGTTTGTTGATTTAAAATTAATTAATTAATATTGTAAATTCCATTTTTGTAGTAATAATTACAGTTTTTCATGTAAAATTGACATTGAAACAAAACTAACTATTGTAACTATTGTAAAATCAACATTGTTATAAATATTTGGGGTATTCACATGGTGTCCTATCATGTCATAATGTCATAATGTCTTATTATTTTATGAAGTTTAAAAAAAATTGTTGTTGTGCTTCAAACAAAAAAGTCCTAAAATAATAAGACTATTTATGCTGTGTCTTTGTTTTGTCATAACTAAACAGTAGTGTAGTGTATGCAAAAACTAGCTAATATTTTCGTTTTTTCACTTGTTTTCGGTATTGGAGTACTTTAAAAAAACTTTTGTTAATTTTAAATATTAAAAAACGTTGGCTTATGTTAAATCAACATGTTAAAAAAGTTAAATCGAATTTGTGAAATTTTAAAAATGACTGGAATAATATTAAAATAAAATTGCTGAATGTAAAAAAAATAAAACATGTTGAAATGAAATTAATTCATGATAAAACAGAAAAAATTCAAAAAGTACCGCTACTTTAAAGAAACAGCAATTTTCATTTTATTGCATCAGGTAGGAAGTGTCAAAAGAGAAGCTAATAATAATAATATTAATTTAGCAAGCTTTGTGGAAAATTTAGCAACCGGTGGATAAAATATTAATCTTGTTAGTGACAAAATATTATAGTAAACATTCCAGTTGTTCAAAATACGACACAAGGTTCCCGAGCCCACCTTTACATGTTTTTCCACCTAATAATCGTAAAATATATTTAAAAAACATATATTTGTAAAGCTAAATGTATTTTCGTGTTTATAAATGAGTAAAGATAAAAAAATTAATTAACTGCTTTTTACTATCTGTCTATCCATTGTTAAACAACATTGCGTAAATGTTAAATTAACATGGAATTTCCTGTAACTTTAACATCTTTTCATGTTATGTCAATACGACTGCAACATTAATTCGAAATGGCTTAATAGTTGATTCGACATTGATTTCGTTATTTAAACATGACAATCTCTTTGATTCAATAGGCGTACACTGTCAATTCAATATGATTTCTTGTTGTTTTAAAAAGGATAACTATAACTTTTATTTTACTTTAATATCATGTTAAATTAAAATGAAACACTTATGAAGCAAAATTGTTCATAAAACTAGTGGAATCAACCTTGTTTTATTTAATTTTACAATGATTTTTTCTGTGTGTGTAAATATCAAACTCCATATGAGAAAGTAAACATATTAAAAGGCTATAAATAGGCTGTGAAAACTGAAATATGAAAAAATACTGTAAAGTATAAAATATGTACAGAAGTCGATACCAAAATTTATTAAAAATTTCTAAAGCGAACGAATATTTTATATCCGCTTCCACAGCTTCCTCAAGGAAAAAATATGCAATTGCATATTTGCGGTTTCAACGCTCTTTAGCGATGTTATATCCAGCCCTGCAACTGACGTGAGTTATTTCGCTTTCTGTGCATAAATTCTAGGAAATTTTTGTGCTCCATAAGATCGAGATGAGGACACGTACAAGATGATTAGCCGAATTCTGGGACCACAGGTAGCAGCACTTTGTTATGGTTAATGCTGCAAGCAAAGAGTGCATCTTAGCATGTGGTTTGTGGTCGTTCCGCTTTTTTTGTTTAACTTGGATCAGCACTCAGGGGCTGATCCCTACATATGCAATGCATTGTGACAGGACTAGGAAAATTGGTTATGGGAAGGAGGCTAAAGGGAGTAGTGTTTGTGGACGTTCGACTTAAACTTTCCCAGCTGTGATGCCGCGAAGTTGGCCAGAGGACTTCGAAGGCCACTTAAATAAATAAAAAATGGGTCGAACTGAAACCAAATGTACAAGAACGATTAGAAAGAATATCTACACCTATGTGTATCCAAAGAAACCTTAGCACTCTTTAAACTAAAACTTAAAAACTATAAAATTATATCCATCAAATAAAACGGTTTAAATGCAAATTATGTTTTTATTTAAATTAATTTCTTAACACTTTTTCCAAAAACATTTCAACAGCATCAATGGTATAATATCGGATTTATAAAATATAAATAAAAAAGCGAGAAACTTTGAACTGCAAGTGGGTATGTACGGGTTTGTATGTACTATTTTTATGCACATTTGCGACAAGCTTTTAATTTGAATAAGCAAACATGCAACATTGCGCTTATAAATACACTCAACACAAATGCACAAAACAGCGCAGAAACACTACACGCTGCACAACAACAAAACCGAACAAGAAGTACAAGATTTCAACAACAACTTCGAGCGGCAGCATCTGCATCATATCAAACTGAATATTTCTTAGATTCAGTTAAAAATCTTTCGTTTTTTCTCTCTTTCTCACCTTCTTGCAAAATTAAGCAAAAACGCATAGAAATAAAATAAGATTTAAGAAGAAAATAATAAAAAAAAATTAAAGAAGATGGTGCAAAATCAAATAAAGTGCGTGATTTGCGGATATTTATCTTATTTTTCGTTATTCGCCAGTTTTATTACAAATCAATTGAAGCATCATTAGCATAATTTATACAAAACGTTGTTTTAATGATTGTTGTCTGTCGGTACGGCTGTCTCAGCAAACAACTTGTGGAGAGGTTGTCTGAAATGTTTGAGGCGTAGAGGGTTTTACTTTAGCTAAATCTAGCTTAAGTCTACCAATATAAATGTGCTGTGTTGCATGCATTGTTGACAACATGGCACAATGACGCCAAACGCAATGTTCTACACATATTTAAACTAGAGTTTTTTTTTATTTTTTATTTGTTATTTCTTTAAAGAAAAAGACAAAAACCTAAATAAAACTGCAGCAGTGTTGCAACAATGAAGACGTCGGCAACACCAATCGTTCAATGAACAGTAATAATATGAACTTAAATATGTGTGTGCGTGAGTGAGTATGCGTTTAGCCAGCCTATATGTGCTATTGCGACAAATGTTTACTATAATATCAAAGGTTTACAACAAAAGAAAAACGCGAAAATGTACTCAAGGATTTGCTATGAAATCTTGGCTTCATTCTTCTACGCCTGCTGTACTATAAACCATGTTAAATTCCTATTTTGCAACATGTTGCAGCAATGGGATTGACACTTTGTTCTTACATGCGTTGTTTGTGTTTTTCTTTTCTTTCTTTCTTCTTTTCTATTTCTTACTCTTCAACTCCCATATTTAAATGTTTTTACAGTGTGTCTTATATGTGCACTGATTGCATACCTTTGGGGATTTCTCACATTTATATCTGTTCATTTCTGTACGTCAGTCTGTCCATTCGACAGTTCGTTGCTGCATCCATCTATCTAATGCACAACAACTATTCATTCTTTTATATCTATGGAAGTTTCAGAGGTAGTAGTTCTCGTAGTTAGTAGTGCTTTGACTCAATTTGTGATTACATCACATATTTCTTAACGCTTAGAGGCTTGTTTCTGACTTAAGCAAGTAATTAATGAATGATTTTTGTTGCTGTTGTTTTTGTTATTGTAGTATTTGTAGTTTGATTTGGTATAGAATTATCTAATGAACAGTGATGCAGATTAATACTCCAATGTAATTGAATAAAACAAAGCGGGGCTTTACAAATGGAGTTCTGATGTCAAGCTTCAAATTTTCATTTGGTAAAAGATATGAAAAATCTTCGCCACTGGTCTGGAACAATAAAATTTGTTTGTGAACTTAAATTAACTGCACAGAATACTTCCAAACAAATGTATAACAAAACTTTTTTATTGGAACTCAGTTTTTAAATTTTAATAGCCAAAAAATTAAAAAAAAATCAGCCGTCTCTACTCAAATAAATCGAAGTATCTACTAATATTTCCATGAACTTTATGCATATACATATTAATATGTGTTTGGTACTCATATTAATTTATACACACACGTGTGTCTATCTGTATATATTCTCAATATAACATGCTAATGAAGTAAAATAATCCAACCAATCTTCTCAGGCCGTTCACTGTCGATACATCGTTTTATTCGTAGTCGGCCAGTGAATGCTGGATGTAAGACCATCATTAGTTTTTAGATTAGTTATAGGAAATGTTCGATTAGTTTTCAAGTAGCCATCATAATCAGGTGACTCAGAGATTTAATGAGATGGTTATTACCGATAGCATTAATATACTTCTATATACGAATAAACAATATGTAAAATCATGTATACGAGTTTGATTAAAACGAAATCCTAAGAAATGTTTAATGACAGGCAAGATTAGTGTATTTATGGCAAATAAATTTTTAAACATTTATTTCAAACAAAATGTATAAAACCATGCGAGAAAATTTATTTAGAAATGTATTTAAACAAATCTCGTGAATATGCAGACGATAATTTGACAACACGACAATAAGATAAAGTAACTAATTAATATCTTGATATAAATTAAAACCACGAGACATGTATGAATTAAGAACTTGTTTTGTGCTCATTAAATTAGTACTTTTTGATCAATTAAATTTCCATAAATTTGTGTTTTAACTGCTTTTACTAAGACAAGTTTTCACTTGTTGCAAAAAGGATTTACTAAATAGAGAATCAAAAAAAAACACTTCCACGTATAGAGTTTTCTTATAAAATACTTGGCTAAATTTATCACAATAAAATAAGTCAATAACGTCCTGAATTTGTGATCCGGAAGAAGCAGAAATTTGGAGCATATAAAATTACTCTAAAATATCTGTGTAACTGCATGAACTTCTAGGTTTTAAATTTTTACGGAGAAAATTCGATTTCTTGGATGCTTCTTTTATTCAATGCAAAGAGACAATGTTTTTGTTATTTTTAAGGAGTTTCAAAAAGCTATTTATTTTACATCTATGGAATGTGGTTTGTGTTAGTGATTTTAGTACATAAGAGAAATAATAGCTCAGACAAATAATGCCCACCAACCTTCTTTGGGAAAGGGTTGAAAAGATGGTGAAACTTAAGGCCTCTTTAGCCGACCGTAAATGTAGAATCATAAATGTAATCGTGGCAGCTGATCGTATCTGTTACATGAAAAGGCAATGAAAATGCTTACCTGGCCGAAATGTCACTTGGCCGTAACGTACCAACCTGTAGAAAAGATAATTTCATTACGATTTTACGTAAAAAATGTAGACAGTGATGGAATGCATGTATGTTGATTGTGAATGCGGCACAGTAGTCCTTTTTTGGTACATTTTTTCTCTTGATATTTAAACCATTTTAGTTGTTAAATTTATATTGACTCTTGGTATATTGAATAAATTTACTTTTATTAATCAATTTATTTTTCTTTACTAAATTTAGCAAGAGAATGTCGATCGTAGGTAATTATTTTTTGTAGAATTGAAATAGATACAAGGTACAAACAAGAGTAAAAAAAATAATAATAATAGCAAAGAACTGTAGAAAAAATTATTTTTAGATAATATGTGACGTATTCATAAAAAATAATTTTTATTTGAAATGTATTTTAAGACATATTTTTCAAATACAAATTGTCTTTAAAATACATTTCAAACTTATATTATTATTTTATGGATGCGGCCGTAATAATACCAACAACAATAATAATAAAAATAAAATTTAATTTAATCTAATAAGTGTAAAATAATGCTTTGGTACTATTTAAATAGTTTTCGTACTTTTCCACACAATCAGAAATGTTGAACTCTCATCACTGTTTCGATTCTTCAAATGTGTAAATGAATTTTTTTGTATATGTACATATGTCAAAAATACATGACAAGATTTTATGTATTCTATAAGTAAACAAACATTTACATTTACGGTAAATTTAAATTTACGATACTTTTACGATTTCTACGGTCGGTTAAAGAGGCCTCTACCCTACGTCTTTCCGAGCCAACAACTTGAACATGACATGAGCATGCCGCGCGCAGTGGAACGGTATTAATATGTACATGTTTTTGTATGTAGCGAATACGTGTAGATGTTCATGTCCTTCCTGCTCATATAATTTTCAGTTTCTGCAATAGAGATAAAATTTCACTTTCGAAGCGGTCTTTTTTACTCTCCTTTAAAAATTACATTTGATGTGGAACAGAGTTGCTCAGTCATAAGCTCGGGCACCGATGTCAGAGAAAGCATGGATGAAACAAGGACATGAGCGGTCTACATTAGCCACAAGCGATGTTCGAAATGATGTTCATACCACGTTGATGGCTAATGGAGACGTAGAGTTAGAAATATTAATGAATTATTTTACAAAGCGTTTGGCTAATTTTTAATATCAGTGTCGCAACGCATCTTAAGTTGTATAGCCATTTTAAAAATTTATTTTACTTCGCCGACGATTTTCAATCAATTGCTGCACTGTGAACAGTGCTATGCCTTCGTCACTTAAACAGTCCAATAACAATATATACAACTGCATACTTCTGGACTTCAGAACAAAATAGGATGGTATGATTTGCTTGAAACTGGACTCGAACCCATATTCTCAGTCATAATTTGCTTTGCAGTCAACGTGCTAACAAAATCAAATGCTAAAATCAGCATCAAAAAACAAGTACTTGCCTACGCGCTTTCGGCAACTGTTTACTACTAATAACAGCCTCTTACTATACAATGTATGGCTAAAAAATATCAATATAATCTCCCTTATTTCGTAACTATTTTTCAAGGTTACATCAAGTTAACACTAAAAAATGTGCTCTTCTGCACCCGCTGTTGACAACAGTTGACCATTTTTAAAATTCTTTTGCAATTTTCTAGGACTTAGAAAACAGTAAAAGGCTGTTAATAGTAGTAAAAGATTGTCGACAGGGCGCAGACAACGTGGCATTTCTTGCTGTTGACTTGATGGGACGTTAACATACAATTTCAGAACTCGAGGGCATTGAGAATATTTTTAAAGTGAACATGTTAAATTAAACATATAATACATACTTCAAGCGGAAAAACATTACTTAAGCCAATATTATTTGTGTAAATTATTCGACTAAAACTATTCGACTATTCCTAATCGATTACTATTATTCGATTAAAATTATTCGAAAAATATTTTCGCTATCAAATCATTGAATTCAAAGTGAGTCGCATAAAGCAATCCGTACGAAAACTATTCGGATAAAATTGTTCTAATAAAAAGTGCTATTGCGTAACTTCGAAGCGGAATTGAAGGTCTGCAGCAGATGTTTCATTCTCACCTTCACTGAGAAGTCTTCCCAATTTTTTTGTCTTCATTTGTTTTATGTCAGGATACATATAAAAAGCACATTTCTTTGGGCTTAATCTAATAGAAAAATTAAAAGACAATTAAATTACGATTAATTAATTGATATTTTTTTGTGAAAGAGCTGAACTTTAAGCGACCATAAAATTTAACTTCGAAACATCTTGAATATCACCTTGAGGACTCACATTAAATTTATGTTTTTAATAGTGTGCATCGTCCAGTGAAGAAGGCAACACAATCAATCGTATCCAGCTGCCTCGTTCTGTAAATCTCTAAAGCTAAATCTGCTTCGATTAAAATATATAAAATCGATTTCGCGGTATTTGGCTTCGAATATATTTGGCAAGTTCTTCAAAATTTAATTCATCGCAATATTACCGTTTTATGTCATGGCTAAAATGTTTTAATTTTTCATCCATTCAGTATTTCATCGATCGCAATTTAGCTTTAGCTACAAGCAGTACTGAATATGACTGCAGTTGCATTAATAACAAAAAAGACTAATACTGATCACTTGTGGTTTATGGCTACTGAACTTCAGCCTCCATATTTAATGGCAGGTAAAGACAAATTAAGATGGTTTCATAACTTGCAAGTTGCAGCTATTGCCAAACCGCATGCAAAAATTTAATAATAATAAAAGCTGATTAAGTCGTATTTCTTAAACACACACACACACACATACACAAAAGAAGCTTAATATGTGGCGCATACATGCAAACGTACTTATGGCCAAAGCTTAAAAAAATTAATATATTTTTATTTGTATGTATGTAATTCATGTGGCATACTTTATTCCCCAAACACATACAAACGAAATGCTGGAAAATGCTTGTGATTCATATTCCATGCTCTGGTGTACTTGTATAAATGTATGTAGATATAGAACTATGAGTAAAATAATGTGGAAAAAAAGTTGGTCTTTGTCAAAAGGACTTTAGCCGATACTCATAATTGCATTTACAATTTTCATTATGTGTTGTTTGTCGCTGGGTTCTTATTTTTTTTCTTTTCTTTTTATTTCGAGAAGTGATAATTATTGTACGAGTGTAAAAGTTGCTGCATTAGTCGCCACTAACCTTCGAAATTGCAGCCGTTGTTACCAACAATGATGGTGTTGCTGATGAGGCTGATGTGTATGTTGTCTTAGTTGCTTGCTGCTGATGTTATTATTGTGTGTTGGGTTTATTACTTAGACTTTTGCAATGAAGATGACAATCATTTAATTAGAAAGTTTCCCATAGGCTCTTAATTGTTGTTGATGACACTAAGTCGTCGTTTGTGGTGTTTGCTGTTATTTGGCTTTGGCCTAAACATTATTGGTAGTCATAAACACTACTTTACTCTAAACCACTTCTTCACTCCTCTCCAAAACGTTTTATGTTCGTACTATAAATACGTTTTCTCTCTACTCAAGTTGCGTCTTCTTCAGTTTGCATTGTATTTTTTCAGTTAGTATTTCGCTAGTGTTAATTATGTGTTATGAAATTGTTGTTGTGCCTAGAGAAAATACAAAGTTTTTAAAATAAGCACAGGTGCTTTTGCCACAGTGCTGGATGTGTATCTGTGTGTTGCATTGCAAATATTGTAGAAGAAATTATGCAGAAAGTTTGCTAGTTATTTTTTATATTTTGTTAAGTTAATTACAGATGAAATTTTTAGCCTGAGGTGTTCTCTCGCACACTGAGTCCTAGTCGCTTACGACATCAACACAAACGAAGTCATCACGAACATTTGCTTTAATTTTTTGTGCATCTACTTTGGCAAGAGCCTGCCAAAAAATTTTCAAATAAGATCATTTGGAAAATATTAATTCAAAACGCTGAGTAAATATCATGATATTAATTACTTGTGGGGCGAAGGCCACAGATGCCAGTCCTCATTCCATTGTATTTGTTGTTAATTAAATTTTCAGTAAATAAAAGAATAATAATGATAATAATAATTACTTGGGTTTCTTACCATATATATTTCATAGATCCATGTGTATTAGTGGCGAAAGCTAGTAATTACTACAAAAACAAACAAAAATCAGTAGTCGAATCGGTTATAATGGCTCTCGAAAGAAGTACGCTGATGTCTCTTTTAATTCGAAATATTTAAAAACTGAATTAAACGTGCTTTTAATGTAAGCACATAAATATGTAATGCGTGATTTTTTAAGAGCTTTCAGATTTAAGAAAAAATATACATAAAATTTTAAAAAATATATGAAACCTTTATTTAATTCGATAGAACAATATATATAATTCAATAATTCAATGTTTAAAGATGATTTAATGTAAATATTGACCGTGTCTACGAATCAAATGTTTCATACGCTGGGTCCAATTTTGTTATACTCTCTCCAACATATTGGCCGGTATCTCACGAATGAATTATTTAATATTGGCTACCGGTGTGTCAACGGTTACGGCCTCGTCCCTATAGACAGGAACCTTAAGACAACCCCACAAAAACCGTCTAAAAGCGTTAAATCGCACGATATTGGCGGCCAATTGACCGGCCCTAAAAGCAAAATCAACTGTTCACCGAACTCGCCTCTCAATTGGGCCATTGCTTCGCATGCTATGAGGCATGTGACACCGTCTTGTCAACCCAGTCCACCTCTTCCATTTGGGCAAAAAAAAATTGTAATCATCGCAAGGTAGCGCTCACCATTCACAGTATCGGCAATTCGCGGTTATCAACAACACTGGCGGATACAGCTACGATATTTTCCTCTGTCGGCACTCTGAGTATGCGTGTTGTTAGTTTAACGTGAATTTGGTGTGAGATTTAGTCACAAGATTCCGAACAGCCGCTTCAGAAGGTCGCCCAAGCTGATCATAAAATGAAAGAAGTGCATGATGCACTTCCTTAACCGACCATGAATTTTGATAATAAAATTCAATAATCTGCAAGCGTTGTTCGTCTGTAAGTCGATTGATGGTTAAATTATAGACCAAACTAAACATATTTAACAGTAAAATGTTACACGAAAGCATCTGAGCTGCTTAAAACAATGTTGCTAAAAAGGAAATCGCTAAGAAATCATACTTTATAATAAAACTATAAATTAGCGGTGTTATTCATAGAAAGCTTACGTGTTGAGTTTTCTTTTACTTTAGAGACTTATAAGCCTGCCCTCATACATCTGCTTATTACTATTGTTGTTGTTTACTTTGTTGTTGGGTTAGCCGGATTCGATTTTAGTGCCAACTCGCCATAAGTTAAGTTGTCTTTTGTGATGTGGCACCACCAGGTGAAGGATAGTTTTTTTTTCAGTAGTTTACTGGTCACTGTAGTACATTTTTCTAGATTGCAAGTACTAACTTCTGTATTGTTTGTAATTGAGAGAGTTGAATGGTAATTTTTTTTGCTTTTTTTGTTTTGTTTTTGGGTTCGCTGTAATAAATAATTTTGAAGTTTTTATTTTACTGCTGTTGTTCATGTGATTATTATTACCAGGCACTATGTTTATTTTAAGTTTCTGTCTTTTTGTTTAAAAAATAATAATTATTTTTGTGTTTTTTTCCAACATGATGTTGCATTTTAAACATCATTAATTATGTGTGAAGTGTATAATATATCATATTTAATAGAGTGTGAATTTTTAAGTTCACTTTATGCCCAGTTCAATTAAGCTTTCTAGGAATTATTCAATTGTAGATTGTCATCATGCCAGCAGGTTGTTTGGAATTCATAAAGTACATCTAACGATTTGAATTTTGGGAGAGGCTTTCGTGTAAAATATTAATTAGAATAAACATATTTTTAATTTCTTTTGCACTTTGTAGGCAGAGATATTGAAGACTTTAGAATATGATTCAAAATTGTTATATGTTGCGCAATACCTTAAGTTTCCTTATTTCAAAAAACTAATTTTGTTTCAAGCAAAATAAACTATAAGACAAATCTTTTACACAATTTTAATTTTTTATGTACGCTTGATTAGAAAAAATTAAGACGTTTAATTTGTTTTGTTTGTTTTTTAATGTGTTTTCTTAATGTATTTGGTATTCTTCCTGATGAATTTATCAACTCTAACGATTGTGTTTTACAAAAGTCAGAGGGTCTGGAACATTATCGTTCTCTAAATTTAAATAACTGATTAGTGGTCCCATCACCAGCGTTGCCGTTGTGACAAATATATTTACTTTGCCTAATAGTAGTGCTTCAGTTGAACGAATTTATTCAAAACCATCACTGATTAAAATAATCTTACAAACAAACAGAATCTTGTAAGTCCATGCTTTGCTCGAATTGGAGGTGAAAGAAATGGACTCCAAGTGAAGAATTAATTACAAAATATAGAAAAAGTGTATCCAAAAATTATAAACATTATCAAAAGTTTTTTTAGAAGTAATTTCTTTTTTTTTTATAAAATGACTAACATTGGAATGCACCTGTGAATTGTTTTTTTAGTTTTAACATTCATTTGTAATTCAACTATATATAATTAATTACTTTTATTTTATTCTAGTGTATATTAATAATTTTTAAAATTCGCTTTTGAGTTTTTTTCAATTGAAATAAATATTTTTTTTACTAAAAATTTGACCCTATTTTACTTTAAAATACTCTATTTTTTCCCTTCTTTTTCTAAAATATCAAGTTTCAATCAGCTGTTAACTTAGTTGTATTCGTTAAGTTATTACCCGTACATAAAAATTCTAAAAAATAAATGAGAATTATTTACTGCACAAAAACATTATAAATCAGTAAACACAACAAACAAATAACTTATATTATATATGATTTTTTAAAAATATTTATTGATAAGAATACTTAAAAATACCACAAAAAAATTAAATCAAAAAGTAAAATAAATTCTGGTATGAAATCGTGTCAAAAATTAACACGATAACCGAATTCAAGCTGTATTTGAAGCCCATACCAACAACAAGTTAGAGAGCAACAAAATTCACTATAATTAATACAATTTCTTAAGCATTCCAATATGCATAAGTATGTTAAAATTAACCACATGGTTTAATTAAAATTATCTACATATACACAGTAGATATGTAACTTAATACATAATATATAATCATGTTAATATCTTATAATCATAACCGATTCAAAAACTTCAAGCTAATGACCTCTGAATTCTTTAAGACAAACTGAACAAAAAAGACACACACAAATACTATCTGCCATAAGATTTATATCTACGCACGCTGACTCATTTATTAAAAACTAACAAACCATTTTACTGACATAATGCACAGTATTTTTTAAACCATTTGGACACTTAGCTAAAATCATACTACAATCTCATGACTCAACTCCAGACGTAACTCTCTGATGCTTATGACGACGATCATCTTCATGATGATGATGATGACGAACCATAAAGGTAAAATATATGCAACTATAAAGCGACACTTTATATTCCACATGATAAAGTCATAAAGATAATACTAACAAAACAAAAAAAAAGTCAAGATACTAAAGCTTTGCATTGGTTGCACTCATCCAAATGGATGAATTTCAAGTGAAATAAAAACAGAGAAAATAACAAAACACAAATAGTTATAAGATCGTACAAATTTAGATGTAACTTTAGCCAAACAACAACGAAAAACCGATCATAAACCAATAGAGCCAATAAATATACAACATTCAACAGCGAACAACAACAAACAACAAACCAGAGTACAAATAAATAAATAAAATAAACAAAGATGCACAGTTGCACATTACAGGCGGCAGCAGCGTATCTCATTTAGATGATCGCATACCATAAATTCAATAAACGACATTTAATGCTTCACTGACAATTTTGGCCAACAAACTGCAACAATCATAAAATTGAAAAGGACGCGCCCACTACTACAAACTACCAACACAAACATGCCTTTGCTGATACTACTGGGAAACACATTCTTTCTTTCTATATTTTCTTTTCTGTTTTATTTTATTTTTGTGTGTATCGCAATTGCAATTCTACTGCTCTGAATGCCAATAAATGTGCCACATGTTTCGAGCATTGTGAAACTAAAGCAAATGAGCAGCAATAACAGCCACTGCAGGCTAGATTTCATTTTTTGAATTCATTTTACAGATGCAAAAAACAAAAAAAAACAACAAACTTTTGCATGATGTAGCACATTAGCTTACGGTAGCTGATTAAATCACGATCATCAGTCAAATAGAAACATAGTGATGTGTGTGAGTTTAAACGAGGTACTATTTAAAAGCAGCAACACACAAGTACACATAACCCAGCAAATTTAACTCACACATAAACATGTTGGTTGAAGCGATGCAACTACACTTAAAGGAAAATGTGGTTGCGGATTTGAATAATGCGAAACTATTAGTATCAGATTTCTTGCGGGATGTCCTTAAGTTGGTAATTTCTAGCTTCATTTATATGTTCACTAGCAATCGTTCAACTTATTCAGGTTTTTGGTTATCTACAGCAATGCTGTTTTAGTTGGCATGAATGATGCTGTACTCACTATTTCGGCGGTGTATGAGACGCATGATCTCTGGAATAATTCTGGTTCTTAAAAGTTTTATTGAGATCCGTAGACAACAATCCCTAAGCCTATTCGAATTTTTTTTGGTACTACATACTCTATTCTGATACGCTACTGCTTTAAGTGCCTACTAGATCTGGCTCCGATGTTGAGTAATGACAGCATGCAGTTGTGCCGTTAAAAAGTTTTAAATCATATCACGATATCGCTCTCCATTCACAGTTACCTTTACGCCGTTTTCAATTTCAAAGAAGTAAAGTCCAATGATTGATTCCTCCTGACCAAATTGCACACCAGACTGTCACTTTTAATGGGTGCGAATGTGACTGATGAATAATTTGAGGGGTTTCCATTGCCCAGAACCGACTATTCTGTTTATTTACATATCCATTCAAACGAAAATGTGCCTCGTCACTCATTATGATTGTTTCATGAAAATCGGGGTTGTCATGGGTGAGCTGTAGCATCCTATTGGCATATGTACGGCAGCGTAAATGGTCTTGTGGAAGAAGCTCTTGTGTCAACTGAATCTTTAATGAAAACAAATGCAAATCCTTGTGCAAAATTGTGGCCAAAGTTGTTCTTTGAAGACCAAGCTCCTAAGCGCGGCGTCGAATTGAGGTTGATGGATTGTTGTGAACACTTTCTTGAGCAGCAGTAGTGTTTTCAGCCGATCTTGCAGTACGTTGTGGTCCATACTTGGAACTATCACCTGCAGACCCTCTTTCTTCGAAATCATTCACTACACGATAAATAGCGCATTTTTTTGGCACTTTGTTTCTCCCACCAATAATTTCACGTAACTTTCTCATTGTCACAATAATCGATGATTGATTTTGATGAAGTATTTTAACGATTAAAACACATTGGTTTTTTCAATATTTTTCCATAATAAATTTGCCACGTATGTACTTTACGACTGCCAAATATGAATTGTCAAGACTAATGTTTACCAAAAGGGCGGACACCCTGTATAAATTGTGTGGTGAAAATTTGGAAGTTGTCACTAAAATTTAAAATCTTGATACTCCTTGATTGTGAGCTAATTTACAAGTCCTATCTTGATCATATAATACCTAAAACGTATTCTGCGTGTGCATTTATCAGGAGAAACTGTAAGGAATTTTTAGATCCTTTGACATTGAAAATGTTATATAGTTTTTTATTCATTCTAAAGTAGAATATTTGAGTCCCTTCTATGCTGTCCATGTAAATAGAATTGAGAGAATTCAGAAAAAATTTGTGAAATTCGATCTTCGTGGTAATCGTGTGGACTTATCATCACCTTCATATTATACTCATTGCCTGCTTTTCGGCTTAAAGCCACTTTACCTGAGAAGAACACTTCGATCTTGTATGTTTGTTTTTAATTTAATCAATGATATTTCTGACTGTGAATATCTATTTCATCTGATTTGCTTTTGTATAATATTTTCTTTGTACATACACATAGTTCTAATTACGCGATTACGCCTATGTTACGAGGTTTGAGTATATTAAATAAGTTAAAAAATATTATTAAATTAGATTTTTCTATATCTCAAAAGGATTTCAAATTATTATTGGACTTGCAAGGATATTGTAATCCATTTGCATGAATTATATATTAAATAAATAAATTCTAATTTAATAAGTTCCGTTCGTTACTCCTCCTTTACGCCTACATCTTTTGTGTGGCGTAAGTTCGACAGCGCTAATGCCACTTATAAGGAGTGAATAAATTTTGATTTAATCGACAAGTTGGCACTTTTTCCTCGAGTAATTACATATTCCGATAAACCGATTAACATTAAATGCAGAATATATAAGAAGTTAAAAATCAAAAAGATGTCACTTCAGAAATATGTTGCTTTTGATCTGTTATACAAAATTTGCAAAACCGAAGAACATATTGTTTTACCCAAGGAGATTTAAAAAAAATTCTTACAGTGTATTTACTTAATAGAATATGCTTTATTCTAGATTGTCTCTTGGCTCAATTTGCAGCAAATTTCCAAGGAGTAATGGTTCGTCAAATGGACTCTATTTGCCTAGACAAATGTGACATCTTAGCCAAGCATAGAAACGATGATTGTCGCCAAAGATAATGCCACAGCAAATGACAATTTTAGCAGAGCGAATATCAATGCAAAATACAAAGGCTAATGAAAAGAAAACATGGCCCTTTTTTGCAAGAAAAAAAACCTCTTAACCATCCATATTCTTAGCTGCTTCCAATGGTATAGAAAGAAAACTTCTATGCCAAACATAAAATTGATGGAAAAACAATCATGTGCGTAATGGCGAGACCTTGATTGGGTTTGGCGTTAAAAATTAAAAATATAAAAATAAAATAGAAAACAGAATTGAGTTAAAAATTCTGAAACGAACGGCTACTGTTAATGCCAATCATTGATTATAGACAACATTAGTTAAAAGCAAATGTGTGTATGTGTGTGTGTGTGTGTGCTCCTACAACGTAACGTATCGTATGGTAGATGTCAATATTTAATTGTTTCTAAGACTAATCGCTAGTTTCAGATCAGAATTTTAATTTTATTTTGGCGCAATTATCGTGTGGTAACGATCAATTCAATTCAACCATACAAAACATAAGCCATGCAACATCAAGTCATGCCACAATAGCAAAAAGGTGTGTTTGAAAATATGAAAATATGTTAGGATTGGCTTTTGCGTACAACAATCGATCAATTTTCATTATTGAACGTGTCTATTGGTATGTTAAGGAAATTAATCCATTAAACATTTGCTTAGAGAAAATACTTAACATTTAGACCTTAACTAACGCGCATCTCAAAGTGGGATGTTCTTAACACAACAAAATATTATCTGCTGGCAACAAATAATTCAATAAAAAAATCTATATTTATTTCGTTAGAAAGATGAACCTTATTTTTTGCGCATTAACTGCTGTAGAGCAAGTAACTGATGTAATTGCAGCCAAAGTTTTGGCAACAAAAAACGTTTGGCAAACACAGGGAATTTCCATATGTTTTTTTTTATATATTCGTGAGATTATGTAGGTGTTGCTTACACGGCTTTGAGAAGGTCGTACGTGTAGTTTATGGCGTCTAATTTGAATGTGAATTCTAAAAGAAACGACAACTGTAATATATTCCGTTAGATTGAAACGCATGCGCTTAATATATAAAATTTAATTGAATTTGAACCCCGGAAAACAGAAAAAAACTTGAAGTTTCGCAAGAAACTGAAATAACCCCAGTTATGAGTGGATCAGCCAGACATAAAATTAATTTGTTTAAGTGAATTGAAGAGGATTCATCAAAATAAAGACTCTTAGTTCCTGCAAACTTTTGATTCTTAAGTTCAAATACCTTTAGCGAAATGCCAGCAGTTTCTGCAGAATCTTATCTATGTCTATTCAGCATTTAATAAACGAATGCCATTATATTAAATATATATGTAATAAACAAAACTAACAGAAGAAGAAAACATAAATAAGGTTATTATGTTGCTAAAAATGTTAAATGTTTTTGACAAAATCTGTATTTTAAATATTTATTCCATTCTACTTTAATAACAAGAGCTGATGGCCTTTGTAGCTACTGCTCTATATGCTAACTTTATAATAATCAATTATTATTAAGTTATTAAATAAATAAATAAATATTTTTTACTAGTAAACTGGCCATTCCCATTAATAAATTAAATAATTTACTGTTAGTTGCACATATATATATATAGAGACAGAGAGAAAAACATGGCTCAACATGGGTCAGCCAACAATACTATAGTTATGACAAATATCGCATGGTTGCAGCAAACAATGTATTGATGGTTTCTTATATTTCGCAGATTATTATAAAAGTGATGAACATGTTCTTGGTTGCATTTAGCTTTTGATAGTTACCATATATAACAGCTTCAACATGATTGGACTATATTCAGGGGTAACGCAAAGGTCCGTTCCTTCTTCCACCCTCTTTCTTATTTTCCTAAATAACCTTCTATGTCAAATTTTCAATCCTATCTACTCTTTTGCAGATAACAGCAGCATGTGCAATTCGTATTCATTCAGTAACAGTTACTACAATTGAATGTGCTGTAATAAAATTAGGGAACTTGTTCCCGAAATCCGCTAATTTTTGCAAACAAAACGTTCTTCGTAGTGATCGCACTACGCATTACAGAGAAAATTAGTTTTTTAGCCGAACATTTCGTATGTGGAATAAGCTCCCCGCAGAGTCTTTCCTGTTGGAAAGCTCAAGTCGAATGTCCAGAAACACTACTCCCATAACCAATTTTTCTAATTCCGCCAAAATGCATTGCATATGTAGGGATCATCCCTTTAGTGCTGGTCAAAGTAAAAAAAAATTATTAATATAATAAAATAATTTTGTTAATGGGTTATGAAATTAGAACTTAAAGCCACACTCTTGACCACTTTTGCTGAAAATCAGATCGACAATAGAAGGCAACACTTTGGCAAATACTTTTGGCCTAAGAGTACAAAACCATTTTTTATAGACATTTTTTATGTCTAAAAAAACATTTGTAATCTTGAAAAAAATTTTAATAATTATTTTACGCAAAGAATGTTTAATTTTAAACACTCCTCTAATAAAAACGCATGCATGTGTTTTTTACATAAATAAGTGCGTTTATTTAAAAAAATAATCAAATTTTATTCTAATTTTGAGTAAAATTATTTTAAAATTTTATTGCATATTGATGATTTCCAATAATATAAAATTTCGTATTTTTTAAGCAGTTACTACCTGTTGAACTATACATACAGCCGCTTTTTGGTAAAAAGTGTCACAAGTAGGATTTAAAAAAAAACAAAATTATTGTAAAAGAAAACAATTATATTAAAAAAAGGGCGAAATCCAAAAATATTTTGGTAAAACACCATTAGTAAAAGATATTCAAAAATTCATTTATTAATTATAGATTATATGTATGTATATGATAATCACGACTTATGTATGACAATATCTGCTAAAGCAGATCCTCAGCGAACCTTACCCTGATCATCTGCTTTAGCAACAGTGAAATGCGTTACGAAAGTAGCTACGTTTACCCCTCCATAATCTATTTCAATGTATTTTTAAGTAATATTTGGGACAATTAGTGCATATAAAGTGCATCTAGAAAAGAAATTTTAAAATTCCCATAAAAGTTCCACATAAGTATTTTAAGTTTATCCAAGACTTAAATTTACTACCGAGACTCCTATTGAATTGTATGCTATGATGTAAATTTCTATTATATATGATCATAATATTGAACCATACTATGATTACTCATTACTATATAATATAATATAAAATATTATTATTGGAATCAAACATCCAGGATGCTATGAGGATTGCACATTTCTTTATGAAATCTAAAAAAAAACAGACTCCAGCCAGAACTTGTCACGAAGCTTAACACACTCTTCTGTCACTAACTATAACTCTGGTTCTAAATGAAGTGATTGCCTATATATCAACTCCCACTTTCATGTAAACCCAGGCAGTCGCAGTGAAGGTGTTGAGGTGATCCTTTCTTCTCTATCTTACTCACGGCCCACTCTTAAGTCCTGCTGCATAACTGAATTAATGGATATTGTATATACGTTTGCTATAATGTAATGCCGAATCGACAGTCCTTTGAATCCACAGTAACCACCTTAGATATTAAATAAGCACTTATGTCGATTTCAACAGCTTCAAGTCAAACTCCCTACTTGCGGCCGATCTATCTACGTACATAAATGTTGAATTTTCTAATCCCTGAGTTACTTCGCTATATAATTTTAAAGAGGTTTTTTAAATATGTTTTTGCCTTAAAGCTCGTTTAGATAGATCCCTTTTGACTATTTTACCAGTCATCTGGAAAGCTCATGATCCTTAGCACCTCATTTTGTAAACTTTAAATTTATAAAGAAAGAAAGAACGCCCCCAATCAATAGATTTGAGCTTAATAAACATAATCTTCAGTTTCGATTAACTATAATTTTCGTTAATAACTTTTACACCTGAGACTTATTAAAACAAATACATTAACACACACACACACAAACCAATACTAAAATTAATAAAACTTTTAGAGAAACTTCTTTAATTCCCAAAGTGCTTAATAATATCGTATTAAATACGAAAGTAACAAACAAACTTTTCTCATTTCAACTTTTTTTTTTTGTTTTATAAAAAGCTTAACACAACTCTAATTAGAAATATACATTATAAATGTAAATTTAACAAAGAAGGAAAAAAAACTAAATGGAAATTTACAAGGCACACTACAAAATAAGAAAAGAAGAGAAGAAAATCTAAAACAAGAGTCTGTGACATAAGAAGACAAGTTGAAATTTCCATTAGCGCCTTATCATAATTGCAGCATTAATCTGCGCTTCCAACTTCAGCATTACGTTTCATGATTTTACAAAATTCAAATGTGCACAGGCATTCACTCACACACACACATACAACCTTTCAGCTACAAAATTTAAAATGCACACATATGAATTGGAATCTACTGCTGCAGGAATATTCATTCCTACACTTCTTCAGACCTCTTGATGTTCCAAACACTACATTTATACAATACTACAACATTCCTTTGGCAAACCAATGTCTCATAACTATTTAACACCAAAACATACCAAAAATAAAATAAAATAAAAAAACACATCATTGTACATGAGGCACACACGTAATGAGACACCGGAGACACGTTTGTGGCAAATTTGTGAACTTGAAATGTGAAAAATATGCAAAAAGTATTTAATGCTTATTTCACAGCCGAATCTCTTCTACCAAACAAACCGTCGACGAAGCGACAGACCATTCCATTGCATACGTCTGTTAGTGCTGAGTGTGGTGGCGGCGCGTAATATTTAAAGCTCAGTTGGCTATTTTTTTATGTATTTTTTTATAAAAACATTCTTATACTACTTGCTTGTAGAAATCCAAGGAAGGCCAAACTACTACAATAATTATATTTGGTCTTTGGTCTGCTTACAATTAAGCACTGCCACAGTCAACTTTTAGCTGCCTGATTATCATGACAGTCGCTGATTACTTGAATTCTGACCAAGAAAAAAGAAAACTTTTATTAAGAATTTGTGGCCGCTGAATGAAAACAACCAACATCAAGAAATATCGTTAATATTTGCTGTGTGGAAGGGGAAGAAAAATTATTCTGGCATAGAGAATCACATTAAAATTAAGCTTAATAATATGTAAAGTAAAATCAATGCAAACCACAATGGGATTGAATCAAACTACATACTTGGAAAGAACTATAAAGTAGAAAAACCTTGCCCCGGTCGAGGGTGGGCAATTCAGAAATAATTGAGAAAGCGAAGCTGATGATGGGCAAACTGAGGAGAACAAATGCTACCGGGCCGACAAAGATACTGCATTAAGCGAAGCAACTATTAACATGTCCTAAATTCAAAAGATCTAAATACTTTTTCTGGTTTTATTTCCCAATAAAAAATAACATTTTAACATATTAAAAAAAAACTCAGGAACTGCGGTTTAGTTCAAAATGCAACAATTTAAAAAATGTTTTAATAATTTTTTAATTTTTTTTTTGGGATAGATGCAACTACGACCAGATTTATTTCTGTTCCATGATTATTAGTAAACAATTTCTATCTCAAATTAACTTTATGAACGAAATACTTTCAAGCTTTAACTGTACAGCACACTTTTCAATTTTTGTTGCCGTTCTGTGTCGTTTATTTATGTAGAAAATATTTTTTAATTACTTGTTCTGTAAAGGAATCAGCTATTTTTAAAGCAAAAGATATATATTGTCAAAAGTAAAATATTAAAATTGATAACAAAAAGATTTTCTTTATTTTGAATAAATCGAAAAAGGAGAAACAAATCAATAATTAAAAATTCAATATTTTGTATGATTCTGCCTCTGATGTGGAAAATGTAATTGTAGGATTGAATTTTGTAATTCTATGCTAAATGTACCAAACTATAAATAATCTGTAGAAACCTCGTCAGCGGAGGTGGTATCCCATACCTGCTTATAAGCTTTTCATTGTCCATTGCATTTCATTTGACAAAAATATATTAATCTTTAAAAAATATGGAATTAAAATAAAATTTTCTGACTTTTAACAAAAACTGTAGAATATTTGACTCCACAACAAACTAATACATTCGCAATGTTAGCTGTCACTTAAAGTAGCATTCTGTTTTCTGTAGATTTGTCTGCAAGAGAACATACAGATTTTCAATTGTACAGGAACAAAACAGCGCAGATTCATAACAGCACAGAACGTACAAACTAATTCCCTTTTAGCCTTTTTGCCTTGTTATAGTAAGCGATTATTCGATTTTAAACTTGCACCATTAATCGAGTAAGTTTTCTGAATTACTCGAGCATTTCGAATAATTAAAATTATTTAATCCAAAAAACAGTTTTTATTGTATTAATAAAAAGAGAAAGAAAAGGATTACGAAATTAAAGACATAAACATTAAAATAACAATTAATTTGTAGTAATTCGAAAATGTTTTTTAAAAATAATATGCATATCGTTGACAATACGTAACCGATTTTCACGTTTCACTTGATAAAATCAAGAAGTAACAAAAAGCGACATATTTTAACAAATGGAAAATTATTATGAACAGCGATAAAACACAGAGAAAACGAAAATCGTGTTATATCCCCCAAGTATGTTTTAACATAAGCAATCAGTTGAGCCCGTTGGAACAAAAAGTTAAATATTTAAATTTACTAGATGAAATTTAAAGATCACATACCATATATCTTAAACAAGATAAATATTATAATTCGTATGTTCTATCGCTTTCTCAATCGAAATTCGAGATTAAGTATAAGCAACAAACAAATTATACTTAAAACAATTTTTCATGCAGTAATGTTTTATGCAGCTCCCGTATGGGCTAAAAGCGCAAAATACCACATCAAAAAAATTACAATTTCCCTAAACAAATTACTTAAGATGATTTATAACCTTCCTTGGTATTTTGCCATCCATAGACTGCATACACTCGCAAACATAGATTTAGTAAGAAAATAAATTAAGCAAACTTTCGGATAACTTCTATCTTCGTTGCAGTAACTCTGATTATACTCATATTAATGGTTTACTACCAGCGTAGTAGGTCAGTTTGTAGTATAAATTTCATCTAAAATTAAATTTTTTTTTTTTAATTTTTCCCTCTAACTTTGTACATATCCATAAAATTTTCATAAATTGAGTCCAATTATTAAGAAGAAAAAGATAAAATCTTTAACTCTTTGTACATATAATATATATAATTAAATTAATAAAAAATATTCTAAAATAATTAAATAACTAAAATTCCGGGAGGTTTCTTTAGCGATTTATATAATTTTTTCCGCGTTTGTTAAAAAATCGCAAAAATTCAGTTACGAGGTGCCAACTTATGATCATCGATTTTTAAGTTGACTAAATTTTAATCTATGTATCTATGCATGCATGTATATGTGTTAAATAAGTCTTTCAAAAATGGTATCGAGTTCAGATGTTTGCCTTTAAATGTGTTTTTTTTTTGAGAACTTGACGTCGAAAAACCCACTTCACCATATTAGATGATGGTATTATGGAGCAATTCTTTGATTTATTGATTTATCTTTAGCGGGCCTTATACAGGTAGTCTCAGTAAGAATCCGCTTTTACAATTTAAAATAAAATCACTTATTTTTTTTAGATAGTTTAGATTATTGAAATGTAAAGAACATATGTTCCGATTAATTATGGAATAAAATACCCGTCAAATGGGCCCCACGGGTCTGATGGCAGGCCATTACTCTTTTCATCAAATTTTCCGAGACTTTTTCCCAGAGATGTGGCTGTATCTTACCGATGGCGCGTGTTATCTCGGATTTGAGCTCAGGAATTGCTTCTGGCTCATTCGCATGAACCCGAGATTTCATAAAACTTCAAAGAACAAAAATCGTACGACGTTGAATCGCATAATCTGGGTGGCCAGTTGACACCAGAATTTCTTGGTATAATTTGTTTTAGAAATTGTTGCTGGAATAAATCGATTGTTCCCGAGCGGTATGGCAGGTGCGTCGTCTTGCTGAAACCACCTGTCACTCAGATTCCAGTTGAGACCTTTGTTATCATGTTCTTGTATACCGTTCACAGTCTACTGCAATTTTTGCCTCATCATCAAAAACAGAAGGCCTAATACAGTGTTGCAATATATTTTTTTAAAAAATCTTCGAATCGCACAAAAAAAATAAAAATCTTTTTTTAAGGCGATTTTCTTGAAATCAAATTCACTTCAAATTTATTATAATTAAACTAAAATATTTATTGCCTATACCCTTCATTTCACTCTTTTCATATCAAATTCAGGTATTTTAAAACAAATTCAGAATTGTCCAAATTCAGAATTTTCCAAATTAAAAAAACACTTTCAGTATTTTTCAAACCAAATTCGGCATTTTGAAGATCAGGCATTTTCAAATGAATTTTATCTAAAACGGGCTGATTTTGGTTTGTGAAAAGCCGAACTTGGTTTCAAAAATGCTGGGTTTGATTTGTAAAATACGGAATTTGTTGTGGAAAATGCAAAACATCTTCATTTAAAACCTGAGTTTTATTTGGAAAAGGCCAAATATGAAGTTAAAAGCCTATAATTAGAGTAATAACGTATTTACCTTAAATTCATACATTTTTTATGGTTACATTATACATTTTTTTATTAAACTTGCTATTCATTTAGGAAGAATTGTGTTAATTGGGAAATACTTTTATTATTGCTCTTCATAATCTTAGTAAGTGCCAGGAACTCAACACATTTTGAAAATTCGCTGTCAAAGTCAAACTTATTAAAGCTTTAGGTAATTATTTCGAAATTGCATTTCATCTTCATCTGATAATTTATGAGTAGAACTAATTAATATCTTTAATATAATATTTTACATTAATGGTCAGGGAAAGGGGTGGCAATAGTCTGATGACGCGCAGTGTATGTACAATCGTTAACATCAATTTTGTTGAACTTTTCAAAACAGATATATTAATTTTTTTATATTAAAATAAAGCATCGTTACAAGTTAATGTATAGAAGTAAAGAGTATTGCAGCGCTTAACTTCTTTTCACACTTTTAATGAAGTAAAGAAGAAAATATGTAGTTTATTTAACAGGAATCTCAAGGAATAGACTAAAAGTGCAAAATATCATATATTAAAAAATCTTTTTTTTAGCTAAAAAAAATCTTTTAATCTATTTCGCACCTCAAAAAACTTCAAGAATATGGTAACAATCTTCACATATGGTAACACTGGCCCAATATTATTTATTTCTTGACACGAAATTGTTGCTTTAAATTCATTTGTTCTTAAAACTTGATTTGTTACAACGAACTTTTCCTGTACTTTGATGCGGCCCCATTGTGCAATACATGTATATTTAAATAAACACACACATAAACACGTTCATAGTCACATATCAATATACTTAATATACATCCATCCATATAGACGACAAATATCGTTAAGTAGTTACTGTTGTTAGAGACCGAAACGATTTGCGATAGTTTGCTTTCAATGGTTTTCTTACATTTAAATTGAGTGTGATGTTAATGAGCTTTTGATGAAGTTTTGATGTTATTCTACTGACTGACTGCTCTTAGTTTTTTCGTTTATTATTTAGTCATCTTTTACTTTATACTTTTGGAGGACAACAGTTTTGGCCTGTTTATTCATTTATTTATTTATTTCTTCTACATCGATTTGAAACTCGTTATTGACTTGGTTTATTGTGTCCAAGAGGTAGACGAGACATCTTTGTATTGATTTGTTAATTAAGGTCTCGATTTTTTTTTATGAATAAATTATTCAATAGCAATTTGTGCTCAGTTAATGTTGAGAGCATCTTAAAGAATAAGCGGTATGTATTTTGTAAGGGCAATTAAGCTTGAATGGCCTTTCGGGCTTAATAGTTAATTAAAATTTAATATGAATTACACTATTAAGATATTTTGGGGTTTTTTTTAGTTATAAATCATGTTCAGGGAGACCGCAAATGTGCGATTGCATGTTTTTTCTAGCTCGAAATATTGCGGAGTATATTAAATGATGATGCGTTTTAGAATTTTTTATAAATCATAGCATAATTTTTCATATATCTTTAGTGCATATGTTTGCATATTTAAATTTTGTTTTGCCTATTTCAGTCTTAAGGGCTTATTTGCAGCATTTTTCGAATTTATGGGATTTAATCGTTCTTCTTAGAGCACATTTTTATACTTTATTGGAATTTTCTTTATATGCTTACGAATGTTTTCGCAACTGAAGAAAAAATAAGTTTTAAATTCTAATGAATTTGTTTATATGACTTTTATATTTTATGTATATATATCAGTTGAAATGTACTGTTCGTTTTACAACAGTTTTCCAGTCTACATTCGCTTTAGCCAAATCAGCATTAAAATATGATTTAAGGGAAGTGTTATCTCTTAAAAAAGCTCCTATTTAATCAGAAGACGTTGAGCAAACATTTTCAATGTACACAAAATTAATTAGATTTTAAGAAAACGATTTTCTAAAATATGTAAAATTTCTTTTACTTCTTTTTTGTAAAAAAATCAATATTCATAGTTTTCTTAAGACAATAATTTTGCCTCGTTAGTGCTGATATAATAATTTCTAATAAACTCACTATTTAAAAAACTCTTTATTTTGCAAATTTTTAACAAAAAGAGCAAAACTCTTACACCTTCTTTTAAGAGCATAAAACGCCATAAGTCAATATTTTGATATTTTTATTACAACAAGCTTGTCTTATTTTATAAAAAAAAATTTTACTTTGACACCGGCATCTTTAAAAACTAATCAGATTTTTTATTTCTTATTTATTAGTTTTGTTGCTTGTTTTGCAAATTTTTTTGCTATTATTTTAAAGGCAAATTCTATCGAATAAGAAATATATATTTTTTAATATATTTCCAAAAAAGCCCTTCTTGTTTCTTTCTAAAATCATTTTAAATTTTTTTACTGCATTTTTATAGAGAATATTTGCGGTTTCTCTGGTCATTATCTGTTAATGATTATTTAAGAAAACTCATTAAAGAACGGATACAATATAAATAAACGATCTCTAAAAGACTTTTTGGGTTTTGAGTAATCTTTTATTTCAAAATAGTTAATATTTATTGTTTAAATTAAATATTTCTATTGCACTGCAATTCTATATAAGATTGCATAATTCGGTACCAGCACTCGATTACTTTTAGTCCTACTGATTTCGGTTCTTGGTTTGAGCAGCCCTGAGCGTCGATAGCAACTCCAACCGATACTACAAGACGAAACTATTTTATTGATAGAAATGAAATGAGCTGATGTCTTTGCAACCATTGAGTCCCACTCCGTTCATAATTTTTCTTTTAAAGAAATCGAATTTCTATCGAATCTTAGGAAATATTTTGCAAAGATAACTAAAACACTTACCCAAGATTTTCTAACATTAACAATTATCAATTACTTCAAGCACTTTAAACTTATGCACGCACCCCAAACTACAAACACATGCACGAGCAAAAATCAATTTCCGTTTAAACTCAAGACGCATTAAAATAATGTTGGATAACATTTAATTCCATTATCACAATAACGCACAACAAACGAAAAAATGTCGGATAAAGGAAAGTTAAATGGAATAAAAGAAAACTTCTAGAGTCCAAAAATGTAAAAACCATAAATCACTGCAACTGCCAAAGTATATCAAACAAAATAAAAAGGGAAAAAATAGCTGAAAAAATTCAGCTCCTTAGCTACCCACCCGTTTCCCCGACCACAACAAGCACGAACCAGTGTTTGTAAATCCTTTTTTCATATACAGGATACATATCAATTGAAATTATATACAACATTTTGGTTTTTCCATTTTTAATAGGAATAAATATGCAACAAACAAAAACAACAACGACAACGAAAAGAAAAGAAATCTCCATAATATATGCTCGAACATATCCTGTACACAAATTGCAAAGACACGTATCCAACAGAGTAAAAAGATGAGAGAAAAGGATATACGCATAAAGTTGGTGGATAAGGTCCACATAAGAACTTTACGAATTTAAGTAAAATGTGTTTGTTGTTGAACAAAATATTATTTTTTATTGTTTATTTCCTTTGGATCACGATTTACATATATTTGCAAATCTTTACAAAATTTGAACGTCCACCTCTTCTAAGGCCGATTATTAGCGTGGACATAATCCTTTGAATTGTAGTAGGTCGCTTTATAAGTACCAATATGAATGTTAAGAGTAGCTATGGAGCTTTGAAACGAGTTGATTCTACTCGTATATATTTTATAATATCATAAAATAGCTTGCGTAATTTTTCAAACTATACTGCATTAATTGAATTATATTAATTTGATTTGAAAAACTACTGTCCATTCTGCAAGTGTAATTGATGAACCTTATTCTTTTTTTAATTGCGAGTAGAATCATTTAAAAATATTATTATCTACATTTTTCAAATTCAGTCTCCAAACTCGATCTAGCTTAATAATCATCAATCGCATTATAGTATATTTTGTTCTAAAGAATTTAGTAGATTTTAAAATAGTAAAGATCGCATACAAGAGTAGCAACGAATCCATCTATCTCCTCCCGACAGAGGCAAAAGGAACTCTTTTCTCATCAAACAGCAGCCAGTAAATCAATTTCAAATAGTTTTACTTATGCAGTTTTGTTTGTAAAGTGAAGATAAAAGAAAAATTCTTTTAAGTTACTTCCAATTTAACAAACTAAACTCACATTTCACACATCTACTTAGCAGCTTTTCATTATATTGCGACGGCAAGTATAACATTTGATTTGGTTTTTTCTTTTATTTATCTCCCTTTAACATTTCGACGTGTTATTAAAATCTTGTAAATGCTTGTATTCTCTGCTGTTTATTTAGTCATTTGTAAATTTTTTTATATATTTTTTTGCAATTTATTTTGAAATATTATCATATTTTTACAATAAAAAAATAGAAATACAGCAAAATAATCTTTTAAAAGAAAATGGTCGAAAAGGGTTGGTCAAATGGGAGGTTTTAATGTTCAAGTTTGTTTCGAAAAATTGTCAGAAAATGATTTTGATACAAGACGAATTTTTGTTTTAAATAATATAATTCTTATAACTCATACGCATGGTAAAGAATATGCTAACTTTTTTGTTATTTTTTTTAATGGTCTGATTGCTGTGTTGCGCCAAAATAAAGAATGCGAGGGCTGTGGGAGAATCTTCAAGAATTTCTAACATTTTGAAATGAAAAACATAATGTCTTGTTATTTTTAAAGTAACAAATTACGTTGTGTTGTTTTTCCTGGTGAATATTTCTATAATTGTATAATTATAGTTGGTTTTGATTGGCTTACGGTGCTGTTTACTGTTCAAGTAGTATTAATTGATTTAGTTTTGACAAAGACCACTTAACCACGGCAGTGTCAGCCCGCGAACGTTCGGATCCAACTGTGCTGTACTTCGCATTGAGTTAGATATACCATTTTCTGATAACTCTGATAAAAAACAACGTTGTTTCTGTTCTGCCGTGTATGTTGAAATTAACACGTAGACTCCCACGGCAATTTACAGAAAACTGTCCAAAAACGACAATTTGATTTGATTATATCTTGTATTTGAGTTATTTTTTCCATTATATTGAATTAATTTCTCAATTATATTTTTAGTTCGTTTTTCACGCAAACCAACCAACACTGACTTTTTGTTCTTTTCCCAGAAGCAATTTATCGATACTAGCACTGTCGTAATCCGGTTCTATTCGTAGCTACACAAAAATGGCTAGTTCAGTGAGTACGAGATAACTCGCAGTTGGCTTCCAAGCAGGGAACGCAATCTACGAATTATTTCGTAGTTGGCATTCAACGAGTTAATTGATGTCAATTTATCCCTTCTACCTTTAGAATATTGTGTCATATCTAATTTATTCTACAAAATTTGTTACGAACTTTAGCCAAAATAATAATCAGTTTGGATTAGAAACTACTACTCCGATAAGTCATCGAAAGCAGAAAAAAAAATTTTAAATTCAAAGCAGATCACTAGCAGAGAAGGCGGAAGTCATCTCTTCTTTATAGTGTAATCCGTCTGCTAGTCTCATAGTGTCCCGTGTCCTTAAGACTCTTGTTCATTAGTAGTATTGAGCGCTTGGCATGATGTCAAGCCAACATATTCTCAGCAATTTTGCAAGTACTCATGATATATACGGTTTAACTACGTATTCCAATCATTAAAATTCACTAAAATTCACTTCAAAAAATGGTGAAAAATTTTCGCGGTCACAGTTCGCAAACTGAAGAATTTTTGGGCTCTGGTGAAGCTGTTGAAGCAAATTATTGGTTTAAAGATTTAAATTCGCGTACGTCACTCAAGAACAACTGAGAATATTGCTTTTGCGGCTCATAGTTTTGAGAAGAACCCTGGCTTGTACCTTTGTCGTCCTTCTTGGAATCGGGCATTCCACAACCGACATTACATCGTATTTTGCATAAATATTTAGTCTTAAAATTTTAACAGTTCAGTTAACATACAAACTCATGCCTTGCGACCATCAACAACGTCTGTACTTGCTGATCGGGTCCTTAAAATACTTCAAACTGATCTCGAATTTCATCAAAAAATCTTATTAAGTGATAAAGCACATTTTAACCCAGAAAGCCAAGTTAATAATCAAGAATATGTCCTAAATCATATATTCTTTGATCGTCATAACACTTTGAAAAATTTACTTTTAAATAAAATGTGAATATGAATTTGATAGAAAAGTCAACTTTCCAGCCAACCCACTTCCTGCACTATTCCATACAAATTTACATTAAAATAAGCGGTTAGAAATTCTCTGGAACACAAACTGAATAAGAAGATGAAAATATTACTAAGGAAGTTACGCTTGGTTTGCATGCCAAAACTTTCGCATGCTGCTGAATTAAAAAAAAAAAAGTTAAAAAATCAAACTTTGTTGAATTCCGGATGGAATAAAAATAATAATAACGGTTTGATGGCGTTCTTTCTACTCGCTCGTATGAAAAAAATTAAATAATATGTATAAAAAAATCTCTATTTTCTGATAACCCACTCTTTAAATTGATTACTAGTATGTTGTTCTTCTACAAAAATTTAAGAAAAAAAAGTATTCTGCCAAATATCGACACTTGAAGTAAATTTATAGCTTTTTACCCTTTTTTACTTTTTTTTTAGTTTAATTTTATACACGCCATTCTTTTTACTCCCTAACGAAGGAAATGCTGTAAAACTATTGAAACCCACAAATCGCTAAAGACATCAATGCTGGCTGCTATTTTCCCATCAGTCTGCATGGTAAATTTTCATTTGGTGTTCTTTCTTTTTTCTACTCATTGTTGTTTCTGCTTGTTACTCTTGTATTTGCATCTTGGTTTAAGTTTCTATTTCAACAAAATAACTTCCGTTTCCACTTTGATTTTTAGTTGAATTTTTCATTTATATTAGTTGTTTTGTTGTATGCTTTTACGTAAGTTTTATTTCCGTTTCAGTTGTTGTAGGAAAAGAATTTTGTTTTTTATGGCAATAAAGTTTTGCCTCAATATTGAAGCAGTGTTGGGTGTGTGTGTATAGATTTTTTTCTATTTTTAATTTCAACTTTATTTAAATTTTCATTTTCATTTTTTTATTTTATTATTTTTTTTTGCTGTATTAAGGTTAAAGGGGTTACTACTTCATGCAGTTGCTGTTAGTTATTTTTTTGCTGCATACATTTTCTGTGTTCTTTGACTAGATGTTTGAATATAAATTGAATTTTTTTTATTTCACGAATAGCATGAGATTTGATTATGCATAAAGTTAATTTAAATTCATTTGAAAGTTTGCATTTCTAACTGAATTTGTAAATGATGGTGCAGTGCCAAAAAAGTACGATTAAAAATGGTGTGGGATAGATTTTATACAATGAAGTTAAACAATGTGCTTGAAATGTATTTAAAAAAACCACTGTTATTTTTTGTATTGGTTGAATTTGAAAAAAGCTTAAAATTATCTATAACTGAATTTGGGCTTGAAGATAATCGATAGTTAAAGTTTGATATCTGTCTTAACTAAAGTACGAAAATTCCCATCTCTGATGACCATTTATTCCATATAAGCGATTAAATTGCTACCAACTTTAAGATGCACGCATCATTAATATGTCAATTAAATATGGATATTTCCCTAGTATCTGGAAATAGTCTTTTATTATTCCGTTTTACAAATCTGCTATTAAGTCTGATATTGTAAATTATTGAGGAATTGCTAAAGTTTTATTCCCAAACTTTTTGAAAAGATGGTCACTGAATGCATTTCTCATCATGTATCATCTTTATTGTCATCTGCTCAACATGGCTTTCGAAAAGGCTGTTCTACTATAACAAATCTTTTACAACTAAAGGTAGGATCAGACAACAACAACAACAGAGTACTACAAATTAGTAATTTATCAAGCGTATCTTTATATTTTTGTTTTGAATATTGTGAGATGCTCCTGTTCCTTTTTATCCCAAATACATATCTAGCAATATTATTGTACGTTACGTTGAGCCTTGTCATAATTACAGCATCGCAACTGGAGAATAGCTCGCAACCCTACAACAGCGTAGGCAATAAA
Organism: Gymnocheta viridis; assembly: GCA_956483585.1. Taxonomy (NCBI): domain Eukaryota; kingdom Metazoa; phylum Arthropoda; class Insecta; order Diptera; family Tachinidae; genus Gymnocheta; species Gymnocheta viridis. The sequence continues at coordinate 128,033,210 of OY101440.1, read as the reverse complement.
TAGATTTTGTTTCGTAGCATTCGGTTATGTATCCGTGTTTGATGATGTCACATCCATAGATTTCTTAACATAGAAAAGATTTTTCCACAGTTGAATTTAACATGGTCTGACCAGTTAAGTTGTTCATTAAAAACTACACCAATATTTTTTGCAGTATCAACATAATTAATAGTCATATTAGTAATCTTTATTGGTGGAAGATACGTAGGTATATCTTTTGAGGGTCCAATAATTATAGCAGCTGATTTTTTTGTGCTTAAGCTTAGGCCTTCTGCAGATGCCCAAAGATTAATATGATGCATATCTTGGTTTATCAATTGTATGCAATTTGCAGCATCTGATATTTGGCAGCTTGTATAGAGTTACACGTCGTCAGCATACATTTGGATATTGCAATGTTTCACTTGTAAAGGCAGATCTTTAGCGTACATAGAAAACGGCAACTATGAATAGGGAGCGATATCGTGATATGATTGAAAACTTTTTAGCGTCACAACTGCACGCTTTGGGCTTGATCAACAAGACAGTACCACATCGCATAAAGCCAAGATTACAATAAAATTACTGCGAGACCTCTTTCCACAGCAAGTTATTTCAAGAAATGGTGATGTTGATTGGCCTCCACGGTCGCGTGATTTGACTGCTCCGAAGATCTTTTTGTGGGGATATATGAAAAGCAAGGTTTATGCAGACAAACCAGAAACGCTTGAGCAACTCAAACAAAATATTCGTGATGAAATTAATGAAATAGCGCGTGAAATGTGTGAGAATGTAATGAAAAATGTGATCAAAAGGGCTCGCATTTGTAAAGCTAACAGAGGAGGACATTTATCTGATATTGTATTCCATTCACAATTGCCGACATTAAATAAAATATTTATCAATATAATATCCATTCTCTTTCATTTAATAAAAAATTATAAAAATCCCGGCGGACACCCTGTATAAGACAAAAACAAAAATTTTAGAAATTGTTATTGTTTTAAATGTAATTTCACAGAAGAACGATATCTTTGGACATAGTGGGACAGGCCGTTAGTTTATATTGCAGAAGATTTATATCATAGTAACCGTTACTGATCTCCTCCATAATGAAATGCTAACCCAAATTTTGGTGAGATATCTATCTTCCATTTTGATATTTGGGAAGATATTTTGTGTAAATGAATTAATAACTCTAAAGATAAAAATTATTGTTTTAGCTAAACAGCTGTAACATTTACGTTTCGTAACCAACAACATCTTATACGAGAACAGGAAAAATTAATTTTTTTCAACAATTGCTTATAATAAGATTCACCTCTTGAAGAAAGAGATTTACAAATTCTTGATAAAAACTTTAATTAATGTCTGTTGTATAAATTAAAGATTTTTCTGCAGCTAAATACATTGTTTATCGTCTCAATACGCTAGACGTTTATATATAATTTGTGCGTTTACAGGCAATATTTAACAGTTGGCGAAATCGTTACAAAATATTCACTTCGAAAAAAATATTTATTATTTTTTGTTTTGCTTGTCTGCTGATTATTTTTATACGTATTTACATATCGTATAAGCATCTGCATATTATCACGAAAGAATGAATGACAAACAGACCCCATTCTAATTAATATGTGTAGAAACTAATGAATCTGCGCCACAAGAAAATAAAGTGCACACAAACTGAATATGAGTAGAATAAAAAAAAGAAGAAATAAATGGCATGAATTAAAATATGGAAACCATACGCATGAAAATTGAAAATGAGGCAAAAAAACTTATTCATTAATAAAAATTTCAAGCAACTGTTAATGAATTTCGAAAATAAATGAGACAAATTTTCTCTACTAATTTAACCCTTCGCATCAAAATTTTGCCAAAACTAAAAATGTGACAAAATTTATGAATTAACTATACAAAATAAAAACAACTGCAGACGAACTTCGAGCGCTAACTAAGAAATGTAAAAGTAAAATAAAACATACTTAAACATGGCGTATACAACATAGAATACCATCAAAATGAATACACAAGAACGCACACTTCCCTACACAGGCACCCTTTTGCACACAGTTAATGCCAAAATTGCTACGAAAAGCCCACAAAACAAAAAATTAAATTAAATGAATCCTATATTTGGTTGATTTCAGCTGCCATGTTGTTAAATATTTTTTGGATGCAAATTTTCAAGAAACAAACAAACAAAAAAAAGTTTTACATATGACGAGTTGTCTGTCCTAATGTCTGTCGTTATGTTCCATGGCATGATTAGCTCTAAGGCATCCATGAAGTTTCTATACAACATTTTACCGTATCGCATGTAGCATGCAGCATTTTTTCCTTTAAACATTTTCGTATTTTTCCATTTGTTTTCGGCTGAGTCTGGTGGGTTGGATGAATGAGCGGTTGGTTGGTTGGTTCGATGGATGGATGGATGGATGAATGGATGGATACGGGCATGCATGTGTACATTCGTATGCAGAATAAGCATTACTTGTTTCCAAAGATGACATTTCATCTAATTACAGGGTGTGTTGCATGAATGCCTTAAAAACACAACAACAACAACAGCAGCAACAAAATGGCAACACGTTGGCAACAAAATATTAGCATTCATGCATTAACAGCAACAACAACAGCGCTAACAAACATAAAATCTGTATGCAAAACTTTAGAAATTATTTCACATACGAAAAACATCAACTCTTTATAAATTTAAAAATATAAATTCGTATTTAAAAGACATTATAGATTTCCACAGTTTTGAATATTGGTTCGTTGTGCAGCGATTGCTGCTTGCAAACATTCACAGTTCTATGTGGATCATGGCAGTTTCTTTTGCGTATGTGCGAATCTTTATGCGTGCTGTTGTGTTGCAAACAAACAACATTTCGTTGATAGTAATTAAGAGCGCAATGAGGCTCCTCAACACAAATATTTAAAAGCGTGCATTTCGTTCATGTGATGAGGAAAAATTTAAATTATGCACACGTTTCACTTTTGGTACAGTGAAAGCTTTTAAAAATGTGCAAAATGTAATTCAATGACTTAACAGATTAATAAAATAAATAATAAGGTTTTGACTGTGCTTTCAAAGAGATAATACAACAAATAACACAAATGCCTCTGTTACCATCATCATAATTACTTTCCAACAAATACTGCAGAAATTCACTTTTTAATAAAAAAGGCACAAAATAAAATTTCGATTTGAGTTAATTTTTTTTTTCTTCAAATAACTGCACAATCTTTCAACATATTTTGCTAAATTAATGGATATTCCACTGTAAACGCATTTCTAACTCCACCAATATTATTATTATTATCCGTGGCGGCAGCCACACCAGCATCATTATTGTTATCGATATGATGTGCAGTGAGTGTGTACCTCTTCTTTTGCTCCATTAAGATTAATGAGGGATGGATGCTCAACAACGACAACTACGAGAACTACAAGGAGTATGAAACAATTCAATGTTGGTAAAGGGCCTTATTGAGGTAGCAAAAAATTTCATAAGATTGCACAGTAGTTTAATTACTAAAATGTCATATTCAGCATCAACGTTATCACTTTCCATTATGTGCTAAAAATATTGCATATACTTAAAAATCTACAAAAAAAAATATTTATTTATTTGTAACGCCCATTGTCCCAAATTGGGGACACCTTTACAAAATCATACCTTATAATAAAATGTTACACTTTTTCTTTTAGTAAATGATTTTAAAATCATTTATACACTCCTCAAACCACAAAAAATTAGTATATTTTTATTTTAAGGCACTTAGCACAAAAAAATATCAAATTTTAAATCAACAAAGCAAACCGAATTTTAATGCGAAATTAAAATTACTGAATACTACACTTGCATTTTCTATGGCACCTTGTACGCTTTGCTACATCTTCTTTAAAGCTTTAAGATGAGATATTTGTTTTTATACTAAGAGACATAATGGTTTTTCTTAGAGTTGCCATCAGTTGAACAAGTGTCCTTATATGGGGACAGTGAGCGGTAATGGGTTAAGGATTTTTTTAAATAACGTTATACTCATGCTCGTTGTTTGCTTTTGGGCTTGAATCACTTTATTTAAGATGAACTTTTAACTCTGTCATGACAATTTTTAATCCAATTAATGAATACTAATCACTTGGCTGATCTTCTCTAAAATATGGTAATTCAAAATTAAATAAAAATCCTGTAAGTTTAAATTTGTGTCCTTTAGTTTTGCCCCAAGAATTTTCTCTTAATCCTAAGAGAAACACAAGTCAAAACAATTCCGTTGTATGAATTATATTATTTTTCCAAATAACAAAATAATAACATAATATGGTGATCTATGATCATTATATGGTTAAAAAAATTTACTTCTTATGATAAAATATAAAGACATCGTTATTGTAAAATGCTCGAGAAGTCACCATAGAGATTTTAGTATTGCTCGGTGATTGAGGTTAAGAAAACCTAAAATACTTCGATTACTTTTAATATTATTCAAATGAGAATTATAGCATGCATTACCATCTATGTGTACTGCGTATTTTCACGGAATACCTACTTGTTTGGTTTCTAGTCATAATTTGATTGCAAACGAGCGAATTATTTTTGCATATTAATAAAAATTTCGTTTCAGTCTAACTATGTTGCAAGATTGAAGCCTCCATCACACAGAGAGCGAACACTTTTTTTCTTTCAGAAAATGTTTGACTTTCCTAAACACTGTGCACTTTAAGCATAATGATATCACTTGTACTCACACGCCTGTGTTTATGCCCAAGAAATAAGTACTTTGAAAAAGTTAAGATCATTTTTTTGGTTTTCGTTTTTGCACTTCAACGTTTGGAAATGCAAATTTATCAACGAGTTTTGTTAGTCGGGACTATTTGGTGGACTAGCGCTGGCGTTAATGAGTTGTCCATGAGCTCGCGTTTGGCATGTTTGCATGTTGAATTAAGGCATTTTTGTTGCTGTTCTATATGTCTGACTGGCGGTCTGTCTGTTTATATGTATGTTCAGATTGTGCGTTTCAAAGCAAACAAACGAACGAGTAACATAAACAAAAAATTTTTAACATTTGTTTAAAATCATTGCAAAATCCTCTGGAAAAAGAAACTTTGATTTTTATTTGTTGCATTCTTTTTTCTGCGTAGAGTTGCAGAAAAAAATGAAAAATTTTGTACTCAACTTTAATAATGATGCTGCTGCTGTTGGTTGTATAACTATATGAAAGCAGAAGTTGTTGTTGCTATTAAAAATATGTGCAATCTACTTGTTGTTGTGTTGTTGGTGCGCATGTGTATTTGTCATTGTCAACATCATTTCTCAAATGTTGTTGGTCGCTTTCACGCAGGTGATTAACATAAATGCAAAATGTCATGTTAATTTTGTTTCCTTCGTCTATTCATTTGTTTGTTCGACCCTCCCTCCCTCCGTCTGTTGACTGTGTTGCCTTGCAACAAGCAACAATCGCTTAAAACGCATCCACTTTGAAAATAAAAAAAAATATATAAAAAAAACTAAGAATAATGTATTATTATACGAGTACGAGTCCATATTGCATGTTGTCTATTTTGTATTCTTGAAAACTAAACTAATGCATGTAAATACAAATGTAAATACATATTTCAATAGTTGAGTTTATTTTTGGTGTTTCCTTCAAACTCCCCTTTTTCTTGTTTGTGAAATTTTAAATTGTATGTTTAATGTCAATGCTTTGCATATGAACATATCTTCGTTATAGCGTTCCTTATTAAGTGCGCATATAATCATAAATTCCAACACTTTACCATCGTCATTTTCTAGACTGCCACAACATACACCCACTTGTCTCGTCTCGTCTTTGCTGGGTATATTATTTGTATAATTTTGTTGACTTGTTTGATTGTCTTTTGCACTTTTGCTTGAATTTTGCTTGTCTGGTTGAAATTCGCGCGGGAGTTTTTCCTTTTTCTTTTTTTCTGCAGCATTTATATTAAAATTATAAATCACTCGGTTAGCTTTGGTTTATGGTTGTTAAAGGAATTCAAAATGCATAAAGTGTTAAATTTGATTAAGACATTTTAGTTTTTCTTTTCGACTTTCATTCATAAATTCCTGTTTTTAATTTACATAAAATATTCATCACTGCATGGTAAAACGTAATATATATTTATTTATGTATTTTATTTTTATGATATACAAATAATGGCAATTAAATTTTTATTAAATTAGCAAGCATGGAAATGAACGTCTTCTCCTACCAACTAACCTAAAGGGGCACCCTTAATTTTCCTTAAAAGTTGCCAAAAAATATTATATTTAATTTAGTTTCAATGTTTTGTGCTCAATCTGTTATTTTATAAAAATTATTCTAATTTTTCGACCTTTTTATTTTTATTTTATTATTAGTTTATTTCTTTAAACTTGAGGTCAACAATATAAACATAATTTATTTAATTAATCCAATATTTCGCTTTCTTAATCGATTTTAGCTTTTAAATTTTTCATCACAAAATTTAATTTCAAAAATTTATATTTTACATATTTAGTAAAATATTAATTGTTTTACTAAAAAGAAATTGAAATTGATTATTGAGGGGTAAAGCTAGTTCCTTTGCGCATTTCACTTATTGCTCCTGAGCTATTAAACTCCATTGATAAAAATACTCATTAATGATAAAAATACAAAATTTAATGATGGAATATAAAAAACGCTAAACTAAAAATGCTCATTACATTGAAGGATTCACTCAATTGAACTACATGAAATGTACAATCATTTGTAACACTTAAGTGCAATGTTTGTGTGTACATACTCGTACATGTACAGCACTATAATGTTGTCTCAGGTCCTTCGACATTTCTTAGCCGTTATTTAGTTATTATTTTATGATGACATATAACTTGACCATATAACCCAAATAACAAAATACAATTGCTTTTGTAATATAAATACATATGTACGTGTGTATCAGGAGCGGCTCCAGACTAAACTTTTGCGGGGGTGAATTGTATATGGTGACAATAATTTTTGAAGCAATGACACAGAAGAAATGGATATTTAAATCTTTAAAGGTAGGTTGAATACTCTTTCTCCCCCACCCCTTGAAAACACGCCTTTATATAGATACGAGGACATCTATATATAAAACTTAAAATCATTTCCGTGATCTCTTTCAGTCCGTGTAAGTATGTTTATATGTGTTAAATAACAGTTACCTTCACAAATACACAGACATACTTATTTTCTTGTTCACTGATTTTTATTCGTTATTTGAGGATACGCAAATGGCCCATTTGGGGGTTGTTATAACTCCACCACATACTTGTGTATTTATTGTAAAAATACGAGCACATTTCATGGTATGAGAACACAAATGTAAATGTATATGTAAGTTTAAGCTTTTTTCATAGCAAAGGATAAAACACATACACAATATAAGCTTTTGTTAAATTTAATAAAATGTATGTATGTATGTATTCGAAATTATGCGTATGTGTGTATGTAGAATTTTTTTTCGATTATTTGGACGTTTATGGTACACATGCCAAATGAGTATATAAAAAGGATACAAAAAAACTCAACAAAAAATTAAAAGAAATTATTTTCACATTGCACTGCAAGTAGGTAAATGGCACCAGCAACAATAATAAAAGTAACTATAATGGCATTTTTGGAGTAAGCAGTTAAGCTAAAGCTCTTGCATTTTTAACACTTTAAGGCAGGGACATTAATAACAACATATAAGAGACGCTGGCGAATGCAAAGAGCTGATAAGCCTTTGTCGTGAATTCATATTAGCTTTATGTTAGCTGGGTACTGACTTACGGCTCTGTTGTATGGTGACCTGCCATACGTGGTAGATCAACTTTGCAGAATACAGAGATCCGCTTGCGTCGCGATAACAGGATGTTTACGTATTAGTCCTTCACAGGCTCTGAATGCTATACTAAACCTTATTCCGATCTACCTTCATGTATTGACGGTATCCTCAAGTAGTGTGGCAATATAAGCGGCATCTGGGTGGTGAAGGCAAGGTCTTATGGTCATGCCAGAATCCTGGATCAACCACCACATACACTAAAGAAATCTACTAATTACATGGTGCCCCATCTGGACTTTGATAAAGCGTTCAAAGTTCTAATTCCATCCAGGCGAGAAAATAGTAAGAAAATACAACGTCAGAGTATGCACTGATGGGTCAAGATTGATCTGCGGTGTCGACTCTGGAGTCTTTTCAGACGATGTGGGTATAGAATGCTGCTTCCGTCTCCCTAACGAAGCCACTGTATTTCAAGTCGAAATTTTGGCTGTAAGGGATGCGGCCAGTATGCTGTTCAATAGGAAGCTACAACGTAAGGTCAGGTCGGTACCTTTGTCGACAGTCAAGCAGCGCTTCTATCGCTAAGATCACATACCACTTTCTCTATTCTAGTTGGGCAGTGCAAGAGTGTGCTATCTAGATTGGGTGGCCAGCCTGACCTCACCATCATCTGGGTTCTAGCACATAGCAATTTTTCAGGCAACGAACGGGCGGACGAGCTGGCTCTGCTATGAATACCTTGAATGCCGAATCGGTAGCTATGCCGTTTAGCACTATTAGACCCCACATCTTCAAGCATTATATCTAGAAGTCTGAATGCAGATGGCGCAATATAGATACGTGCAAGGTTGCAAAGAAAATGCGTCCCTGCTACAATTATAAGTGCTAAATACAATTAACATGTAGTAACCGCAAGGATATCTCGAGACTCGTTGCAGATGTGATGGTGCACTGGACGGACGGCAGACATGCTGGTTGGACAATCCTGTCCTATAATGAGTTCTGCGGAAGTTGTCGAGAAGAAAGCAAAAAAGAGACAATCGTCCACGTTCTTTGCGAATGTCCTGCTTTGCAGCTCTCGAGACACAAGTCTTCAAGCAGTCATGTACTGGAAGACCTTTAAGATTTATAAGAGATTGGGATGAGTGACCCTATCAGGTACCTTAATGCGACAGGTTGGATCTAGTACCAATCACCGTATTCGAGTACTTAGATACTGTTCTACATAGGTTGAAACCGACGAGTGTAGTGGCCTTTTCATAAATGAATCATTTAGATTATATCTGAATGCCTACGTGTAGAGAGAGCAGGGAAAGAAAAAATGCTATTTAAGTAGAAAGACATATATTATGGCCAATATTAGTCACCTTTAACTTTTCATCCGAAAAATCGTTCATATGCTGGAGCGATGGCAGCGTCAGTTAGTCATAGTGATCTTGATCACATTTTGATCAAATTGGTCTGAAGTAAGTTATTTTTTTATTACAAAACGTCAACTTCTTGAGCCTCAAACGATTGCCTTAAAAACTTATACTACTCGGGAAAATATGTAAATCTGCTATGACTGCTGCTGTAACAGTCTCCTGTATCTTTGCTTATATCATTACAGCGTCAAAAATTTCAGAAGAATTTCATTTTTCATTTACTTAGAAAATCCTAGTCTCTTATTATTATTTTCGTAATGATCGTAAACGAAATTAGTTGTTGTTTCTAAGTTTTATTTGGAATCCAAAACAAAGAGGGATTTTTGTGAATTCTATAAGCAAAAGAAGGAATTTATGGAAAAAAGCAATTTATATTTACAAAAAAATTCTAAACGTTAAACAAAAAACTTATGTTCGAGAAATTGTAAAAATAAAATAAAATTAGAAACGCAATTCATTGTAAGTTCTTTTGTAAAAATAAATACAAAAGATTTTAGCAAAAAAAAGTTAAATAAAGAATGATAATATTTTTAAAGAATTTTATTGTAGAATAACATATAATACAATTATTGTGCTCTTTAAAATGAAACCGCATGATACGACAATACAAACTCCTTTAATTCACGCTTCCTTTGAAACAAAAATCATATAATCGCATACGACTGGCTGGAGGGCCAGCATGAAAGAGAAACTCTTTTTATACTCTTATATATTTATTGTTGTTGAAAGAATAAAGAATCCTTTGGCTTTGTAGAACATTTAAAAATTTCATTTAAAAGACCCACAAAGAGCAAAGAAATATGCAAAAGGAAAACAAAAGCATTGTAGTTTTCAATTCATAAAGCGCTAAAAAGCACCCACAATATCAACAAACAATCAAACAAAATGCACACAAACTAGAACGCAAACATCAACAGCTTTACACACACTTACACAGAACACAAGCCCTTAAATATTTCTGTTATAACACATAGCAACAACAATAACAACAACTGCAGTAACACATGCGCCAAGTGAACACAAATACATGCTTCTAAACATATTTGCAGCACACACAAAAACACTCACAAAACCAAAAAGGTTTAAAAAAGGAAAGAAAGGGTTAAATAACAATCCAGAATTGAAGTAAAAAAAGGAGGGGATTTAAAGGACACCAATTGCATCAACAATAATTTTAGCAGCATTCCCTGCAATTTGATCTCTTTCATCTGTGAGAACACACACTTTACTTTACACAACAATTGCGTTGCACAAGCAGAACATTAAATTACTTTTACTTTTTTGTTGTTGTTTCATTCAATGGGGTTGAAAGGATGAAAGGTTTGCAAAAATGTTCATACACTTTTGCATGCGTATTCCCCCCGTGGCGAGAGAACTTTAATTATTGACACGCGTTGGCAAAATGACATTGCAGCATATAAAGCTGTAAAAACAAAGTTAAATAATATCAATTAAAGTTCATAACTTTAAAGATTCATAACTTCTTAAATAAGAACGGAAGAAAAACTCAAATTGCGGTTAAGCTTAGTGAAATTAAAAAAATAAGAAATATATTTATTTTTCAAATAAAATTTTTTTAATTATTTTTAAGTATAAATAAATTACTTAAAAATAATTGAATTTAAACCGTACAATAGAAGAATCAATCCAGTTTTAAATTGTATACAAAGAATTAATACGAGTCCTAGTAGCGAATTATCATTCTTCTTAGTGACTATAATTTTCGTTTAAAAAATAAATGCAGTATTTATCCTCGTTAAAGTTTTTGGAAACGCTTCATTGTTCAGGGATACTTAGAAAAGTACAATATCCAATTTTATAACAAACTCTTGCACGAATTTATATTAAAGTTTACAACGTTTTGACTTTTTTTTTGCAATCTTTTGTTGTTCTTAGGAGCATAGTTTGGCTGCAGTTATTAGTTTTCCCAAAATGAGATATAGGAAAGGCACTTATCGTAAACACTGTGCTATTGAAAAAACGCTATTTTATTTATAATCTATATATTGAGAACTTATAAAAATTTTTCTTAGCTGTTGGTTGAAGCTTAAATTTAAATTTTATAAAAGGAAGTTTTACGTATCCCTTCTCGGATTTCTTATTTAACCTTCTATTTGTATTCATTCGAGTAGGAAGACAACTACTGTACCCACTGAGCCATTGACGAGTTATTTCCTAAAGACTGAAATTTTATTTCCATGCACTTTCAACTAAAGAACAATGAGGAAAAAAATTATTATATATTATATTTTTCATCTCCTCATGTTCCTCTGTGCTATTCTTGTTGCTAACAATCTACGTCGAAGTAAAAAACAAACGCCGAACATCGTGGTTGCTTCACTACTACGGAATTTGCTTTAACAAAACGATTGAAACAATCGCATTATTTCTAACAACGTTAAATTGATAGAACATCCTCTGTAAGGCCCCGAATTTTCACCCAAAGGCTTTTTCGTTTGAATGAAATGAATTCCAAGTTTTTCAGATGCCTTAAAAAAAGTATAATAATTATTTCGATAGTAGTTTTTCATCCAAAGTGATTATTATTTTTTGGCTAATGTTCGTAAAATTTTTAGTCAGAAAGAATTGGACATGAGACAATATTCCAAAGGAACAAGAAAAAATTTCAACACTAAACCGCTAAACTCCTATCATCAGTGTTCATGTGTGTTTCCATGTATCCGCCAATGCTTAGTTGGCTCGGTTGAAAAAGCATACGAGAGTTATTTGTGTTATTAGTTGTTTTTACAGTAAACACTATAGCTTTAGCGTTTACGTAACTGAATCAAAGCTCTCTAAAGAAGAACTAAGTTAATAAGTAGAGGAAGCAAAGTTTACTGTCGGCCACGGCCGACGTTTGAAACACAGCCCTAGTGGAAGTTTCGGAAAATATTAGACAACAATTTGATTATGGCAATGTTACGTTCCTAGTACTTCTTGATCATTTGAAGTCGTTTAGCACTGTTAATCATAAAATTTTATGTAATAAATTAGTTCTCGCTGAAAAATATTTAATGCCAATTTTACTGTACGTGTGTGAACTTTTTGACAAGTTGTGATAGCATTAGGAAAAGAAAACTTAATGTAACTTTTAATAATATAGTGCGTTCCGTATATGGTTTAAAAAGATTTGATCATGTGTCTTGATGACTATTTGAAGGTAAAAATTTTTAATCCTAATGCAAAGTATAATATACAAGTGTCAACCGGAACATTTTTATTCGAGATTGAACTCTTCAGCACTTAATAGAGGTAAAAGATCACTTTGTTTTAGATACAGCACTCAGATATCTAAATACCAATTCTTGCTTCATGCTATAAGTATCTGGAACAGCTCTCTGGTAATTAGTAACGCACATAAATTCAAGAGAAATGTTATCGGTAAATTTTTAAGTTAATTTTACTTAACTATGAGATTTATTTTATTTTTATAACAATGTTTTTATTATTTTGCTTTATGTTTTTATAGCACAGTCCTTGGGAATTATTTATTAATATATTTAACTAATCAATTATTTATTAAATATATTTTTTGTATGCACTTTTGCTGAGTTCCATCCTGCAAATATGAGACTTAGAGTCTTGTGAATGGGACATCGAAAATAAATAAATTAATTAATTATTGTAAACCAGAGGAGCATCATATAACATTTAGTGCAGTAAGAATAGCATAAGTATTTCAATTAAAATAGTTAGAATCCATAAATTTGTTTTATATCAAAGTATTAAAACATGAAATAAAACCTAAACAATTTCAAACATTTTGAACAATTTAGCCATTTTCCCTGGCATACGCAAGAGCATTTTTTAAAGCGAATAACTTTGTACAGTTTTGTCTAGGTAAACATACATATATTAAAACCTTTCCTTTTTTTAATTGTAATATTTAAATAATACAAATTTATGAGTAATGAACGTTATCGTTTGCTGAATTTTAAACTCAAAAACAACTGATTTCGCATGATTACAAAACCATTTTATTTATTCATTTATTTTTATTTTTTTTTTTGCTAAATAAATAAATGAATAAATAAATAAATAAATTAGTTTATTAGTGTACGAACTACTGTAGTGCGTTTAAATTTCCTCCATCTTCTGTAATTTATTTCCAAAAAAGCAACACATTATTTGGCTCACACTTATGCATTAAAAGTTAAAATGTTTAAAGCCCCTGTTGCTAAATTTACTACTTTTACAGCTTTTTTAAGTTTATTTACTATCAATCCTTATTATCAATAAAAATAAGTTCTCCCTTATAAAATGATATGTAAATTTTATCATTTATTTCAATTGTATTACAGTCGTTGTGTACCGTAAAATTAGGATCAAACAATCCAATATTCGTAAAACTGACAAACAATCACCCATCCACACACACACACACATACACACAAACAACTGTATAAACAATTGGCACTACATACAGTGACGATTATGAGGTTTACCAAATTGCTGATGGTGATGCTGTTGGTGATGACTACATGTTATGACCACTTTTATAGTTAATTTAACTGGATAACAAAAGACATCAAAAAACAATGACACTACCACTAATATACAATAAATAAAGGTATAAAAACTTAACTTAAATCCTATTAAACAGCTAAAGGCTAAAAATCCTGCACAACAACTCGAACAGTGTGTGTGTGTGTGTGTCTTCTTTTGTGATGAGATGGGTAGTTTCATCAAAGAAGGATCTGTTTAAAAAAATACATTTTGTAGTGTTTTCTTATCTCTGATGCCGAGATCTTTAGCTTTTTTTGACGTTTAAATGTTTGGTGTATTTAGGAGAGAGTGACGAAAAGAAAAAGGATGTTGTTTTTGTGGTATTTTTTATAATTTGTTTTTGTAACTTTTTATACATTCTTTAATGCGAAAATGGCAACTGCCGTTTTATTTGTCTAAAGTTTTTGTCGGATGTGACCAAAATAATCCCTGAAGTGTTCATATTGGCAAGGAGCAACAAAATTAGTCATGATTGACTCTTCTAAAGCGGCCCATATATTTTACAATAATATTGCATATCTTATTGTGCATATTACTGTCGGCTTGCACAATACTTTAGAATAAAATATAGCGCAACTTTTCTCACAACAAGAAAGTAAACATAACGTTATAAATTATATGCGTTAAAAGTCAACCCTTTTCTCCGTTGTGCGTTAAAAGTCAAAACTCTTTTGATGATTGTCAATATATCCCCCACAAACACATTGACGATATTATTGTAAAATATGAAAAATTGCTCAATTATATTGCAAGTGTTTGGGTCGCTTAAATTCAATAATTAAGCCTTTCGAAGATAACCAGCTGTAAATGGTTGCGGTATCCTTCTATATTATTAGTAAGCAAACACATCTTTTAGATCCCTTTTACAGCCGTTATGCTGCACCGATTTTGGAAAGATTTATATGTTTTAAAACGGGGTTTTACACAAATGTAGACAATCTTAATCTTATTTAAATCGCTTCAGAATTTAGGGAGCTATAAGCGATTAAAGTTGCTACTAACCCATGCACATTTATTACACATGCATGTATCAGCTTTAACTTAAAAATAAACAAAGTATGCACGCGTATTTGTCCAATTCGCTATCGCCCTAGTGCTGGCAAATTCTACTACTTTTCATTACTCAATAATATTCAATACTTTTCATTTGGGTACTCAACACTACTCGATACTTTTAACGGATTTTTCGAATTTGTAAAGCATAGTTTTTATCTACAAATTGAAGTAGTTTCTTCAAAAATTTAAAATAGATCTTCAACTATTATTGGTTTTGTATGTCTTTTATTATTAAATAAAAATTTTATTATTAAATTAAAAGCTAACTTTTAATTTAATGTTAACAACAACTTAAGAAATAATTTAATTGCCCTCAAAAGAAAATTATTTAGTTTTGATTTGATTAAAGAATCTTACAACTAGTTGTCTTTTTATGCAGTGATGTACTTTTATCCACTATTTTATCCACTCAACTTGCTTAAAAATACAACTCTGAAAATATCGGGTAACTACTTTTGAGTATTGAGTAACCAAAAAAAGGAAAAACCCGATACTCGGTACCCACTACTCAATACTTTGCCAGCACTATTTTGCACAGAAATGAGACAAGGTTTTCAAATGTTTATTTACAATGTGTTTTTTTGTTTTGTATTTTATCGTATGTGTTTATGTAAATGTTTAATATTAGTTTCTGGAATGCGGTCCATTGAGTCGACCACTCGATACACTAGTTTAAATGAAAGCACATGCAATTTGAAAGCTTAGAACAAAGAGCAACAAGGTCAACAAAGGCCATGCATGCACTGCAGTAATGTCTTCTATAGTAGTATATTTTGATATGCCGCAATGGAATTTGTTTCGAAACAAAAGGCGTCTATTATTGAATTCCATACATTTGCGGTACTCGACGCTAAATGTCGTGAGTGGTTTAAGCTAAAATTTGTAAAAAGCTGAGCAGTGTATTAGTTACTGTTGCTGAAGAAATTGATTAGCAATTGCTCACAGAATACTGTTGAAAATATGGTAGAAAAAAATTTCAATCCTACGCTGCGAGCTGAATATGCTGAAATTTGATAATAGTCTTCTCCTTCAAAAGTTTCTTACAATGCCACGTCCAATGATTAAATGTGCCTTAGAAATGATATTTTCTTCTCGCCAATCTTTCTCCTCTGTGCGCAATGTTGCGTTTACGTTCGTATTTGTTTATCTTACGTATTTAATCTGTAAAGTTTTCACTGTGCGAAATTGCATAATTTTACAATTTTCTAGAGTGATGCTTTTCTTTTCCAAACGTTATTTGTGGTATAATTCTTTTGCATTTGATTTTGTTGCTTCCTATTCTATTTTTTTTTTGTTAGCATTCATTTAGATGCTTGTCTAATCAACTGTCATTTGCTTGACATTCCCTAAGGAGTAACTATGACGAAAACGACATTCAAACAGATACGATTGTGAATGAATCAGAATGCGAATGGCTTGAACAATAGACGAAGGATTTGGTACAAAGGTTTCCCTAACAACACAAGCATCAACAAGCAAATGATGAGTTTAACTCAAAGATGAAAGCTGATAATATGTACATATATCCTTGTGGGCTGCTCTGTTTGCTCTAAGTTTTGGGGAGTGTATTTTTGTGTATGTTTGGTTTGCTACACTTGCTATCTTTTGCTATTGTTATAGTTGCTGGCATATTACTATTGTTATATTATTGTTGTTGGTTTTTGTTGGTGTTGCCATTCAAATTAGGTAACTGTTTATTGTGGTTGTAGAGCCTTTGTTTGTTGTTCTTCTTACTTTTATTTTATTATTATTACAGGTCGTTACTTTCATGCACAAAAGGATAACACAAACAAAAATTATACTCAACAACGGCTTTTTTAACTGCATATTCAGTGAATTTGATGACTTTTTTGTTAGTATTTGATGTTTTGATGTGTCATTGTCATTTAGTTAAAAATCTCAAACATTTAAGATGTCAATGGCAAAATGCTCTTACAATCTCCAGCCCTCCTCTATTATTCTAATCATTCGCATTTATTAACCCAAACACATTTAAAACGTAACTGTAGCAGCAGGGTTGCTACTATATTTTCCAGTCAATGTTAATTCTTGATGTGACCTGATGTGATGTGATGTCTGTCACACGAGGGAAATTGTTTGCGGACGCGAATTTAGTGTATTTTGATGTTTGTTAAATTGTTTCTAATTAGAGATTGTGGTCGTTAAGATATTTTTGGTTATTATGGAAATTTCTTTATGCGGCGATTATGAAATTAAATGTTCGGGGATTGTTAAATGTCTGGCAAAGTATTATGACTCATAAAATTCGGATTACGAAGAATAAAGTGAAACAACTATCGCGGTAAGTGGTGTTGTAATTAGTTTCAATTATTCGGGGACTTAACATTTGTTTAGGCTACGCTACTAATTAAAATTCATTTTGGAACATTTGAACATTTTCAGTTTTTGAAAATTATTTTGTTCTGTTCTGGTAAAATTTTAATTTCCAATTTTCCACAGTTAATTCCAAGGAGAAATGCTATCAATAAAATTAAAAAATAGGTTATCCAGTTTGCAAGGGCATCCTTTATCTGCTCCCTAGACCCGCACCAATTAGTCAGTGAACGGTATTTCGAATTGTGGCCTCCAACAATCTTTCATAAAGACTTTAACGATAAATAAATACGAGTGGGTAAAGGTAATTGAAATGCTGTAATGATCACGACGTGTTGCAGTGCAGGAAATAGATTTTCATTCCGCTAATGTCAATTTTTTTTTGGACGAAACAGAGACCCTCTGTTGCAACATAAGCAGAACTGGAGTGGCTGGCGACATTGATGACGTTGCAAAGGTTGTTATTAAAAATTACAAACCATTTTGAAAGTCAAATTAACTTTCCCTGGGAGCGATAAAATAAAAAGTTCTTGCAAAAATCAACCTAAAAAGTCGAAATTAGGAAATTCTTTATCAAAATTTTTATCCTTAGAAACCCCCCAACTCCTTTAAAAGAAACATAAGGGCGGCTTACTCGATGTTGTACTTCGACTAAGATCCTGCGGTTCAAAGATAATATGTGTGTATGTACAGTAGGTTGGCGCGTATTCAGTTAAAGCGTTTTGGTAGCGTTTAGAAAGCAAAATTGTACCAGAAATTTTTTAAGATATTTTAATCGTTTGGATGGTAGGATAAAAATCCTCTTTGCTTCCCTCTGAATCGTCTCCCGGCTATTGGCAAAATGAAGCCGCGACTTAAGATACATTTCAACGACAACACGTAAATTTTTTAAACTTTTGTGAATGTAGACATGTTGACATATAAATAACCTACCGCAGTGTTCTGTCCTACTAAATCTTTTTGATTCACTGCATTTCTTAAAAATCATAATTTTTATTTTATTTGCACAAAACACTTTGTCAACACTAAATTAAAATTAATATTTTAGATTAATTTGACACAAAACACATTTAATTAGTTCACCTTTTGGTGATAAAAATCTTGGCATTTTTAATGCAACCGGGCAAAAACAAAATGGCAACAACAAAATTTACGTTTCCTTGAATGAATTATGCGGACCAAGAAATACAAACACGCACATACACAAACATCCATAAAGAAAATGTTATATATGTGTGTATAATTGTGTTCTGAGACTGTAAGAGAGAAGACAATAAATTCCAATTATGTCACAAGTGAAATATTTTAATAAACATAAGCTGTGACTACTCAAGAAAGCCCAGATACTCGCTCGTACAAACGCAGATATTATTATTATTATTATGATTTTTATTAACAAGACACAACAAATAAACTCGTAAATATTCAAACAACCGCAACAACAATAAAAACAACAACGAATTAAAAAAACATACTGGCAACATCAACGGCTAACAGCAACAACAACTGCAAACTTTTTTTTTTATCAGCCAAATACAATAAATCATGAGCAGAAAAACGGCAAAACTGCACTGGCACTCGTGCAAGGAACTAAATACTCGTACTGCTGCAGGGTGCCCCAAAAGAAATTAAAGGGTTTGATTAGTAATTTCTTTATTTCAATAATGAATATGAACTTTATATAATTTAAGAGTGAGAAATTACGCCGCTCAAGCGCCTTCCATTCTTAGCTTTGCATTGCAACGATCTTTCTGAGACATTTTCCATGATTTTTTTTAATTTCCGAGGCTATCGCTCGAACTTTTTCTTTCTTCGGACTATGCTCTGTAGCTTGCACTGTCTACTCCGTGATAAAGCTGTGCCAAATCGCTCACTTCAGTGATCGGTCATTTTCGTTCAATTAGCAGAAATTAGCCCGTTCGTTCAATAGTTCAATTGGAACAATTCTATTTTATAATTCATTCTTTTCTTAAGAAAATCGGTATTAAATATTTTAATGAATGTAAATTTTGCATTAAATTGAAGAACTTATTAAAAAAATAGATTTATAAGTTAAAAAATTATAGTTAAGTTAATTTTAGATACAATTAATATATACTACACTTTTTATGCGGTGATTAATGCTCAATAGAAATGCATATTTATGCAAAGTTTTTAAAATAACTCTGATCAATACATCAAAACTCAAATGAAACAGAAGAATGCAACATAAAAAAATGCATGAACGAAAAAGACACCTGAACGAACGAAAACAAGTTTTAAACCCACTCGTTCAATTTAACCCGTTCGCTTGTGAGTTACACAGCTCTAGTCCGGGACTTTTCAGCTTAAAATCTGGTAATATGTTGGGGTTAGTGCGGATACTGATACTTTTTGCAACTCATCGTAAATTACCAGCACAAACGTTACACAAGAACTTTGAGGTTCTTCTTCCCACAAAACTGTTAGTCTAGGGAACGTAGACCCTGGGTGTTTCTGCGAAAAACCTAGAAAAGTTTCGCATTAATAATAGGAAGTTATCGATTCTTGTGTTTTATTAAAACAAACCACAAGTGGTGACATGGCCAAACGAATGGTGCACTGGAGCTAAAATTCTTGTCCCTACCTTCAGAGGACCTTCCTTATTTATGGGAAATATCTAGCGGTCTTTCAGGCGGTACTCCATGCCACACTTGTTGATGCTAATAAGTACCTAAGGCGACAGGCAAAGGATATTACGTTATATATGATGTCGGACAATCAAGCTGCTTTAAACTCTCTCGAGAAGAGCTCTTCTGCGCTGTGTGCGGAATGTATAACATCTCTGAATGAACCTGAGGACCTTAATAAGCTGACACTGTACTGCATAACTGGTTATGTGGGCCACTATGGAAGTGACGGCGCTGATTACTCATAGATACTCATGATATGTCATAGAACCCGAGCCGATTTTTGGCATAGCAAATATCTGTGTGAAGGGGAAGAATAGCTCCGTGGGAGATTCGAACTTTCTGTGGCAGTGGGGAAATCTGACGGGACTCAGGCATTGCGCTATTTTGGTTGGGTCCCAAGGGCTGCTGTCACTCAATAGGAGTGACCTAAGAACTCTGACAGGTTGGTTCACCGGACATTGTGTTCTTAGATACCATCAGTTCACTATTGAGAACACCGATATCAAAAAGAACCACGAATCATGTATTGTGTGAATTAGCTGCCCTGCGATCTTGCTAAGTCCTCGCAGAATACTACATGACTCTAAGGAATGTATTTAATATCCCACTAACTTGCCTAGTGCTGGAGCAGTGAATATAGGGGCCGGAAAAAAGATCTTTTCGTCACGGTACGTGGGGCCAATTATAGAAAAATTTATGATCTGTGGCTTATCCATGTACACTCGAGCACCTTCTTTCGAAAACCTTTAAGGGAAAACATCGATGGAACTATTTAATTGAAAATAATCTTTGTCACTTTCATCTATCTTTCCCTATCATAATCTTCTTCGATTATTTGCCTCCAAGAAATCGAATTATCAAATGACTGCCGGTAATCGGTTGGTTTTCGCTCTTAAAAAAGATCTGTTCTCAATTTCCTAAATCCTCGTTACACCAATCATATCAAATTATTGACATTCTAGAGCATTTAAGTACTTTCACTAGTTTTGGCCCACCTTGTAGAACGTTTTTTAAACGTTTGAAGTATAAAAACAACAATAAGCACATAATAATACATAAGGGTTCAACGTCTTATTGTTTCTGTTGATGTTGTTGTTGCTGTTTCTGGTGTTGTTACTGTTGCTGCTGCCGCTTGCTATGACTCTAGATAATAACAACAAGAACAAATATATAAAAAAACAGAACAACAAACTAAAATCTTTAACACAGTGAGTGGCTCACTGTCAAGTTACTCACTCGCGCAATTAATTACAAGCTCATTAAACAACGGACAGACCAAACAAATTAACAAGAATATTCAGACAAAAAAAGCAGATATTTAAAGTTTGGATTTATTTCTGTTTGGGATATTATTAGAAATTTAATGTAATTGTTGAAATGTTCTTATTGAATGGAGATTACTGACAGCTATTGTCACGTCCTCAAGAAGTCTGTTACCAAAAAAGTCCCCGGAGAGTCTGTACTTGTGAAGCATTAAGCAAGCGATCCACCAGTTACTCTGCTATACTGTACCCAAACAGCTCTACGAAACTATCGCCCAGCTTCCAATAATGAACTCTTGGGAACAGCTTAAATTTGTTTTCTCCAAGGTTACACGTTTTATTTTTACTTTCTTTTTTATATTTATCCACATGGTTGTACATACAAGCAAAGAAAAAGAATTAGTTACACATGTTTGGGCAAGCAATCTATTGTTGCTTTTTTTGTATCTCGAACTCAATTATACTCACTAGAGTTCGCACAGCGGTCGAAATTCAACCGCCAGTTTAAACATTACTTATGTAGATTCAATGTTGCCAAAAGTTGTAGCCATTTCTCGTCAGATAGCTCCTAAAAACTCACTTAAAACCGCTATCTGAGTAAAAATAAACGCTAACAAAAACCGCTTAAATTCTTATAAACAATTTATTTATCATGACTTTAAAGTAAAGAAAAATAGAATGAGATAATTACGACTAGAGTTACATCTAGAATTACGACTGAAGAGTGTTAGCCAAGGAATCAGCCAGATGGAGTGAAAGAACATTAGTATTTCCCTTTCCAAAGCGAACAACATGAGTTAGATATCTATTGTGTTGCTTTTGGCAAAGGCTTCCATAAAGCTTAAGCTAAATTACAGACAACTTAAACAGAATTTAACATTTTATATTTTTATAGCAATCAATTCTTTCAAACATCTGCCAGGAAACAGCCAGCAGTCAACCCGACCAACCAACCAGCCAGCCAACCACAAGTGTTGCTAAGATTTCTTAGCCTCTCATACACATTCATAAATTAAATTTCTGTATGCTCGGTATAAATTCTCTTTGTTTAACTTAGCTTTTTGCTTTGTTTCGATTCTATCATAATTTTTGTTAATTTATTTTCTTCATTTTGCATATTCTTTTATCTCTTTTTCTCGCTCTTAAAAAAAAAATTACAAATAAATAGCAGGACAAAAATTCAGAGGAAAAAAACTTGTAATTATGTCAACATTGTCGTCATATTGTCCACTATTAGTGGTGGTCTTCCGACAAAATGTTGCTAGGAATGTGGCTGCTGCTGTTGCTTATGTCGCCATTGTTGTTGTTTCAGCTCTTTATGAATTATAGAATTGTGTGACATTTCTGACATGCATTTGCTTGCGTTAATTAAATCATTTATTAAATTGTCTAATTTGTTAAAAGAATTTTTTTAGGGAAAATACAAATAATGAACGACGAAAAACTGCAATTAAACACACATATATTTACATACTCGTATATTGAAAAATATGCTAACTTTATCAAGGACTTCTTTCCAGCATCAAATAATTTGAAATAATTAAAATAACTCAAAAAAATGATCTTCAGACAAAATAGATAGAAAATTTAGAAAAATATTTTTCTCAAGAGGCGGAGTCTGCAAGATATTTGTAAGTAGTTTTTACACAAGACAAGAAGGACGACACTGAAAAGAATTCTGTGTTTTTAACTATTAAATCATGATTTTTAAGTTATGACTTTATTTGAGTGCATGAGCGATAAATAGATCATATCGTATGATTTCCTTTGAAAGATAATGTAAATATATCGGCCAAACTACTTAAAATATTTATAGAATACTTCTGATCTATCAAGACCATTAATTTTTTTCTGAATTGCAGATTACTGAGAAGAAGGTTTTGCAATCAATGACAGGATTCATGTTATCCTTTCCCCGACTTCTTCTATACTTAACAATTTATTATTGTTTGAACTGTTCACATAATTTCTTGATTAAAGCTTTTATTAAACTGATTTACAATTTTTATTTCCCTTAATCAATTTTGAGTTTAACCACACCTCACAAGAACCAAGTCCTGCCATTAACTGCATTACCATTATTACCAGCGCAGACTTCCAACAGAACACCAAAAACATTTAAGTTACTTTTGAACAAATTGCATTTTTCATTTAATGGATTTTATATACCTCAGGAATTACTCATTTTCCTTTAACGAGTTTTATTACCAACAACGACAGCGAACTAGTATTACAAAACTAAATAAAGGAAACCTCTGTTGAGAAAAAGCAAAAAAAATCTGTTATTTCTTTTGTCTCGTAAAATAAACGAAGCAATAGCTTAAGCAAAAGAAATTGAAACAAAAAAAAAAAGAAAGACATAATGGTTAAACAAAATCCTTTATGACTTTATTGCAATTTCAAGATGATAATAACTGTCTGTGCTTAAATGTCTACAGGAGAGCTGCAGAATAAGAAAACAAACCGTCAATGCCTTGAAGGTTGAAGGGGTTGAGTAGATGACTTTTTAAAATGAATTCCTAGTAAACAAAGATCTAAGCCTAACTACTCCCAATGGTGACATTTTCAACATTTTGCACAATTTTCCTCATTTACCAAAAACGAAAAAAAACAAATACAAAAAGGCATAAAAATCTTTATTCTCCTTCCACATCTTTATTGTTGAAACTACAAGTATTAAGGATTTTATGCACAACAACCCATTAAAATCACCACAATATGCCATTAAAGGTGCTGCTTATTACTTACTTTACTTCATTTCAATACCCACGAAGGATTCTTAATGTTCTTCAACATCTATAGAGTTTTCTCTGCTCCAAAATAAATGGGAATAAAAAAAGGATAATATTGTTAATGTCTGTTATATCCGTCTAGATAATAAAAATTTGATTAGTTTTTCCACAAAACAATGTAAATCTGTACGATTTACAGGAGCAAGAAAAATTAAACAAAAACAAACAAAAAATTTTATGAAAATTATAATGTTCATCTATTTGTTTAACAATCAGTTTCGTAAAAGTTAACAGCCTATTTTATGACTTTCATATACTTTGCATTGCACTGTGGGACCGATCAACACTTCTAAACTAAAACTGCTGGGACTTAAATGAAGCTAAAAACATTGCTAACAAAGTTAGGCTTGCAGTTTATTATCTGCGAAGCTGCATAAGTATGTAGGCAACGTTGAAGTGGGCAACAGCCAATATGGGCCAACGATTAATTTATAATATTATCTTTTAAGGTTCAAAGAAATCTATCTCCCTTCTTTTTTGCTATATTATTTATTTTACCTGATATCAGCAAATCTTTACATGCTGACATTTGCACCAAAATGTGGAAGGCATACCGAAACAGGCCTGACAGTTCGTCGTCGCAAATACAAATAACAAAGATTTGTATATCAAAAATTGTGGTAAAATGTATATTTATTTCAAATGAAATAAAAATCCCTTATATAGTTTTTCTTATTTTTATTGATATAAAAGGGCCATTTTTTATATTTCATCAAAAAAATTGCTAGTCAAAGTTTTCTTAAGATAAAAATTTTGCGTCGTAAGTGATGATACAATAATTTCTAATAAACTCAATGTTTCAAGAAATCATTATGATGCAAATGGCAAGAAATGTTGCATTTGTTCTTAGAAAAGACAACGCTATAAGTTATTTACAGCAAAATGTACTTAAGAAAAAAGTCCATTTCCACTGCTTTAGTAAAAAAAGCCGAAAAAATTTAGTTATTTTTAATAGACTTCTTTCTATTCGTTTGTGTTTTTATTTTTTATTTTATTATTTCTTTTGAAAGGACATGCTTTCATATTGATCAGGTTGTAAAGTGGGCAGCGACACGCCTACAGAGAGTAATTGGATTTAACCAACTATTGGGAAACATTGCGTAGACAATAAGATTCCTCTATAATACTTAATAATTAATTAAACATTAATTAGCTTATTTGAAAAATGGTCAATGCCACGCCCAAACAAAATATATATTATTAAGTTAACACAATACAACATTGCGATTGAAAAAGTGGGCAATTCTACGCCCATGAAAAGTAATGTGGTCGTTGTTTTTGCTAAAATGATTTAAGTCTTAAATTTTAAGAACTGTTTAAAGCGTTTATTCCACTTTAAAAGATTCTACATAAATAAAATGAGGAAAACTGTTATAGTAAATTATAATCAGGCATGTAGTGGAAAACGCATTTGAAAATTAAAACAGTTTTAGATTTCACTATTTTGCATGGAATTTTATTTATTTGACATGATATATTCATTTATTTGATTCGGTCTATAAATTATAAATCTTTACAGATAAACGTCCATATTCATAAAAAAATATTTTTAAATTCTAAAGGTTTTTAACATAGATTTCGATCCAAAATTCGTTCCAAAATACGACAGTAAAAATATAAGACAAAAGAAATTTCATTAAGTATATAAATGCAAAATAGTTCTTTAGTTTATAAAATGATTTCTCTCAGAGATATTTCTGACATGATACCACTTATTGAGATTTTCACTTGTGCGACTCTCATTAGCTAAAAGTTAGGAGTTGGCCTAAGTGGAATGCAAATTTTAAATTTACCAAGAAGGAACTCAGAACCATCATCGCTACGAATCCACGTACAAAAGACCACGTCTATTAATATACGACGGTAGAAGGTATGAATTCCATACAAATACTGCTTTTGCACTGATTCAAGTTTGTAATAGAACATTTGCGGGTCCTTGATCCGATGTCAAGAAAAAGTCTATTTTTCTAAAGTATTTTATGGTATCATACAACATTTTAATGATCTGCGACAACTTCTTCTATTTTCCTCTATTCGTTCTGTGGGAGCAGCGCATTGTGCATCGTGAGTTCATCTATTTCTTTATCTCGCTTCCCCACTGCACATTCATCAAGAAGGTGTGAAAGTTTTCTACTTGTTATGCAAAGAAGAAGTGGCTAACAGCTTTTAAAGCTGCCACCCTTTTTACCGCTTCTTTCCCTAAAAATAAAAATATTTAAATAAAAAAATAATTTTATTTTTCCTTCGCTTGAGTCCGCGAACAATGAACATTAATAATAAAGCAGTAAAGTTTTATTATTTAGAAGTATCATTAAATTTTTCCTGCTTTTGCCGCCATTTTTCTCATCAATATATTAACAAAGTTTATCTAGCATACCTTGTTCCGTTGTCTCAAAACTCTAGTCATTGTTAATGGAACGAATATATAGCCTCCTATTCTTTCTAATTGTGTCGTGCCTGTTCGGGTCATTCTGCTGTTAAAGTTGGCAGATTTCCGGTAAAGTAAATAAATTTAAGTGTACCACCCCACTTGGTTCAAAAAAGTAATTATGATCCAAGTCAGTGTTGCCAATAGTACGGGAAAATCCCTACAAATAGGTTTTTTTCATGCTAACATGTGTAGTGTAGGGAAAAAGGGACTTTGTAGTTGAAGTTTTTGTTTTAAAGACACTAAAATTAAATTATTAACACTAAAACGGTTATGTATTTTTATCTGACTACATAATTTTTACTTCAGAATTGTGTCAATTTGGCAATATTAGTGATTGCGGAATCGATAAAGATATTTTTAATTACATGTTTCGATCTCCACATATTTCGCTGCCAATAAAAGAGGTGTTTGTGGGTAACGAATGTAAAGCGTTTATGAAAAACTTGCCTGAACATGATAGTATTTCATTAAATCCGATTGTTTTAGTTGACACTTTTAGAAGAACTTTAAAAAAGACTTCCACTGAATACAAGCAGCATGTTCAAAGAAATTGAGTTTCTTAATCCGAGTGCAGTTTTTGGAGAAAACAAAAATGAATTTATATTTGATATTTTATGTGCAAATGTGTAAAGTTAAAAATAGACAACAATGTAGCTCATCGGAATGGCGCACATTAGATTACAATTTTTCTAAAGATGCAATATATTCGTGGTTCAATTATGGTCCAAAATAATTACAACAAGAAATTTCAATAATGAATTAAAAGCGTCAAGATACTGAACGAATTTTTTCTATAATCAGTGATCTTTGACCTACAAGGAGAAACAAACTGAGACATATAATTTTAAGTTGAATTTGGATAATAAAATCATAAGTTCACTTTTAAACGTAAACAAGTAAATGATATTTTTTTAAGAAGTATGTATTTTGCATACTATAAAATACACTTTTTAAGAGCACATACATAGGTATAATTGTAGGGTATTTTTGCTTACACATGTAGAGAAAAAAAGAGGCATTTTGCAACACATGTAGGTTTAAAAAATTTAAAAATTAGATTTACTGATCCAAGTTGGTCGTGTGCTGAATGGATTGAGAGGGAGGGGAATGAACTTGTATATCCATGAGATTTTCCAAGATTCCTCATTAGCTGCTGATGTGATTAGTTGTGGATAAATATCTTAAGTTTTCACAAAGAATTGTTGATATGATTTTTTAAAAGATACTCCCAATCAGTCACCTGTAAGGCCCTGTACCCTGTACTCAGTGCAATTAATTGATGCAAACAGCTTTACATATTCTGAGTTTATTGCTACTTTATTTCGCGCCACTGTGTGCTGTTAGAAGATCTATAGAAAAACCACCCAATTCCACTTATAACGCCCTCAGAAGTTAGCACCTTTGCATTACCTTCAACTTAGTAACAACAAATGCCACCTCCCTAGTTAACTTTTCTTTTACTTGTTTTTTTTTGCAAGAGAAAGAAATCTTATTAAATTATAAAAAAGCAGTAAGTTTTTTTATTTTTCTAATTTTTTT
Organism: Gymnocheta viridis; assembly: GCA_956483585.1. Taxonomy (NCBI): domain Eukaryota; kingdom Metazoa; phylum Arthropoda; class Insecta; order Diptera; family Tachinidae; genus Gymnocheta; species Gymnocheta viridis. The sequence continues at coordinate 128,005,432 of OY101440.1, read as the reverse complement.
TTTGTTTTTAGAAAACAACATCAATGTTGTTTTGCACACCTTTTTCCTGTTTTGACATGCTACTACTATTAAACGTGTAATATCGTTTTTACAGATTTCTCTTATTTTTTTAATCCAAAGGTACTCGTATCCTTAACAACTTTCTTGTGTATGTGTGTGTGTGAGTATGTATTGTGTATGTGTTTCCAGTTGCTTTGCACTGAAAGGTAAAATAACTGGCATTCACAAATATTCAATTGATTTCGTGGGGGTTTTATTGGCAGAAAAGAAAACAACAAGCAGGAAAATTATGTTGAAAATTGAATTTCAAAGGCGTATTGATACCAATTTTTGTTTTTGCTCTAACAAGCATATTTATTGTTTTACAACCTCAATAATACAATTTTTAACAACATACTTTTTATGAATTTTTTTCTGTGCGAGCTTTTTTTGTATGGTTTGGAAATAAACTGATTTCATTTACATTTTTTTCCCAAAGATTTTGCATATTTTATGGTTTAGAAATAATTTGATTTTTTTCCTTTACTTGTTGGATATTTTTGAGGGCGAAATTTTTAAAAAAAATTTCTTTCTTTTAGTATGAAAGTAATAGAATTGTTTTGGTACCTTGTAATAATCAATTATATTTGACTTTTCTTTGCAGAGTCTCATTTCAAAGATCGGAGAACGGTATGTGAAGTATTTTGTTATTTTTGTTAAAATTAATATGAGGTTTTTGATTTGTGAAAGTTTTATTACATGAGAAGAGTTTTTATTTCTGTTATTTTTTGCATGTAAGCCTGGACAAATCTTTAAAAAAACTAAAGATACAATGCAATGATAATACATCAACTACTTAAATACAAAATAATTTTTCTTTTAATAATAGCATACGATGCAACGAAAGGAGTCATTATTAGGATAAACAGATCTGTAGTAATTAAGATTGATAAGCCTTGCTTAAAAATTAATATTGAAATTATTGAAAAGTTGTACATGCGGTTCCATTTGGGTGGAAAAAAACTAATAAAAATTTTTTTTTGTAAAAAATACGTTTTATATTTTTTTAAATAAATTTTAAGCAGCAAAGATAGGCATGTCACAGTCATATCTTGAAAAGACAAAAGCTCATTTATGTGAAAATAGCACACATAGTCGCAAAATAACTAGAATGGTAAAAAACGTCAAGCAGAATGCAAAACTTGTCAAGTGATTGTTTTACCTGTTTGCTAAATAAATTATGCAGTTGAAATAAAAATTTCAATATTTTCAATTGCGAGTTGGTCCAAAGCTAATTTTATCAAGCAGGAAAGCAGAACCAGCTTCACCACGAATTAATCCAAGTAGAAAATATATTCTCAACATTATACGACGGCTTTCTAAGGTTGTTAGCTTAATTAGGGCAAGTCTATTAATATATGATGATGATAAAAATGGCGTTTGCACCGATTCAATGCTGTTTATATGAATGGAATGGTAAGGATCCCATACAATAGATTAGTAATCAAGAATAGGCCAAACTAAAGAAGTATAAAATTGCATCGTGAAAATTCAGAAAATTCTGTAGACCATCGTCTCATAAAACCAAGAACACTATTCGCTTTACAGACAGTTAACGCAATGTGATCACGTGAATCAAGCAATGTGATCAAATAAAACAGCCTAGATCAGTAATATTGTCCTCTTTTTCAAGTGTTATTCCATTAACATAATACCAAAAATTTAATTTGCTTATTCTATAGAATGCTTAGATTTTTTTATAATTAAGTCCTTTGAATTAATTGTCCACCAAGGAGAAAGTTTATATTATTAGACTGTAGTAAAAGTTGTTGATTAGAGTCATTGAAACTCTTGAAGAAAGAAAAATTTTCACATCGTCTGCATACATGAGTGCAACTTTACAATACGATTAAGAAGTCCTGTGAATCACACCAACATAAATCTATTTAAATAAAAAAGATTTGTGTATGGATTAATAATCTGTAAAGTACTTTATGGTTTGGAGTACCCAGTCTAGAAATATTAAGCGAATAATACAAAAACTAGTGATAGTTTTGTAATCAGTAGATTTAATAAAACCGTTAAACAAAAGTTTGAAAACTTTTGCAGCGTTGGCCTGTGTTTTGTTTTTCGACAATAAACAAATCCATACCACCCTAATGAATTTATATGTATGTATGAATTCCTTTCAAAACTCTTCTGAATGAAACTTTACACAAACAACTAAATTTAAAAAAAAAATATATTTTTATATTTTTATGTCTATTTTATAGTTTAAAGTCTTTATACCTTCGCAGCCAGCGATCGCGCACAATACATCATTCAGGCACGTCAAACTTAACAACAAAGTTTGTTAATTTTTCTTACCAACAATTTCTTGAACATCCTTTATTTTTTTAAGCGTTAAAATAAAAGCTTTTTGCAACAATTTATGTTTTAGTGCATAAATACATACATAAAATAAAAATATTTAGCTCTCATTACCGACTGGCCAATATGGGCTTTTATAACATTCTAGTCCTTTTGTATTGTGGTGGCTGCCAATTCCGTGCATACATACTTTAGATATTTTCTTGAGCTCGTTGTCTTTCTTTGCGAAAGTGTTTAAACGATCTGTGTGTAGTTAAAGTGAAACGCATCTGTATCCCTAAAATGGACAACAACAGCATACGCAGCATGTTTAATTACAACTTCAAAACTTCAGAAATCTCACACCTATTAAATCTTCTTCGCTCAAGACCAACAACTCAAGTCATTTTAGTTTAGTTTATAGTTTAAGCAACCAGCAGTACAATTCATACTGTAGATATTGCTTTTTCTACGTTATATGTTTAGTAATATTTTGTAAAAGAAGGAAGGCATGCATAAATTTGTTGCTTTAGCGGCAAATTTTTTTTGCTTAAGTTTCAATCATCTTCTTTTTCTGCAGGTTTCGTTTGACTCCCTCTGGTTTTTCGAAGGCAGTTAATTATTTCAAAGGATTTTTGTTTTCTGTTTTTATTTTTCTTATTTAGTTGCATTCGTCTTTTTACGGGAAGAAAAGTAATTAAAATATCACTGCAGGCTTTCCCGTTCTGTTCTTTTTTTAACTTTTTTTTACGAGTTAAAGAATACAATTTAAAAATTTAATTAGTATTCGTTTCTGTTTTGTAAAATATATGAAAGTAAAAAATGTACAATGATTTGATTGCACTAGATTAGTTCTTGGAAACTTTCTGCTTGAGTTTAATAACGAATTTTAATTAAACAGTATGTTGTGTTAAATAGAACCAAAAAGTGAAAAATTTGTAAATTATTGGGTAAATAGTAGGGCGTTATATTGATTAATCGATTACCTAATACCCAATTAATTGTTCGATTCATATTGGCTATTATTGTTTTTAAAAAATTTCATATGTTTAATTTTATCTAAGAAAGTTAACTAAAACTATTAGAATTGTTAAGAACTTGAGAAAATCAAAATAGGCTGTAATGTATAATGGAATATTTTATATTTTTAGAGAATACCAGAAAAGTAAAAGGGAGACTGGGTAGTGCCCAATATACACATCCAAAATGTAGGAGAAGTGAAAGAATTTTTTTTTCGAGTCAACTTACACGTAGGCATTGTAGTAGAATCTATATAATTCCATTTTGAAAAAGACCCCAACACTCGTCGTACGGTTGAACCGTATCTAAGTACACGGATATGGTAATTGGTACTAGATCCAACCCCTCTCATTGAGATACCTGATAAGATCACTCAGCCCAATCTCTTATAAATCTGAAAGGTCTTCTAGTATATGACTGCCTAAAAACTTGTGTCTCGAGAGATGTAAAGCTGGACATGCGCTTTCTTCTCGAAAACTTCGGCAGAACTCATCATAGGAGAGGCCTATCCAATCAGCATGTCTGCCGTCTATCCAGTGCATCCTCACAACTGCAACAAGCCTCGAGATGTCCTTTCGATTTCTACATATTAATTGTATTTATCGCTTATAATTGTAGCAAGGACGCATTTTCTTTGCAACCTTGCACGTATCTATATTGCGCCATCTGCATTCAGCCTTCTAGATATAATGCTTGAAGATGTAGGGTCTAATAGTGCTAAACGGTATGGCTACCGATTCAGCATTCGAGGCATTCATAGCAGAGCCAGCTCGTCCGCCCGTTCGTTACCTGAAATATTGCTATGTGCTAGAACCCAGATAAGGGTGAGGTCAGCCTGACCACCCACTCTAGATAGCACACTCTTGCACTGCCCAACTAGAATAGAGGAAGAAAACATTTTTCAAAAAAGGTTATATTTCTTAAAGATAATTTTTATTGATCTCCTTCAAATCTTAAACAAACTTATAAAAGGATCTCACTTACTAGTGTCTTTTAATAATAATTATTTATGAATTTTTCTATTGAAAGATTTATGTCAAGAATTTTTACGTTTGTTATGTTATTGTTTTTTTTCTAATAAATAATTTATGTATTTTTATTAATTGAAATTAAATAATTTGTGACAAATTTTGTAATAATCGGTTAACCGATTAATTAACCGACTATTAACCAATTAAACTAAGAGCTCGATTAATCGATCGATAAACCTATTAAATAGATTATGGTATAATATTTTCCATTAACCATTTTTAATGATAGTGAGGGAAAATTTACACTTTACTTCAGAAGATATTAATTTTGAACGGCTATGGATTCCAAATCAACAGAAAAGGATCAATGGACATAAACGCATAAAATAAATTTATTCCATTTACAATATCCAAATCTAACTTCAGCTTAAGCTGGACTCGTAGCCGCCCTTTCACAATGCGGCACGAAAGTTGTCACACGAAGTTCTTTGGCTATAATTTTTTTTGTAAACGAAAATCGTTATTTCTACTTTTACAATCAATTCGTATTTGACAGCCGGTTTTAACATTTCCGTCACATTTTAAAGAACTTCAGGCAATAGGTTCCTGCATTATGGACAGATACACTATTCATTCGTGGCTTCAAGACTCAAATAATTTTTGAAAAAATTATGAACCTGCCAATGTTAATAACCTGTTTTATTCATTGTAGAGTTCCAGCATATTTTAAGCGGAAATTAGAGGCGTTTGATTTTCAACAGTTAACAATTCATATTTCAAGGTAACTTCTGAAAGTCGTTCACCAAAACTTTATGTAAAGACCTCAAATTTCAGCCCAATTATGTGGAACGTTGTCTTCTTTATATTTCGGTGTTTTCTGCGAGATCTTCAGCCACAGCCGTGGAACGGCTATTCCGTTGCCAGACGTACCTAACAGCATATTGAAGGCCAGCGGATAAATGCTGGGAAAATCTACGCCAGAACAACCAACATATTATTACGTAAAAAAACGATACAATTGATTCGCGTTCTTGAAGAGTACAGTGATCCATATCCTACCTGTTTACTTTGCAAATGCCGAAGCACAATTGACTTTTGCCATCTTTTGCAAAAATTGTAGCATCTCACGGTGCCGAAAGGACTTTTGCGCTATTTGTTGTATCATGAATTAAATAACAGAGCTTGCAGTGAATTTCAGTTTCAACGCCAAAAACTGGTTCGTTACAATTTACAAATTTTTCTAAGAATAAAGTCATATAACGTATTTAGTTATGCTGTATGGACACTTATACATTTTTGATTTTTTATAAAAAACAAAAATGTTTTAATTGTATTTGAAAAGTAAATTGGTTGAAAGCACAACTAATTAAAATTACGCCCCAAGGGCACATAACAAAATAATGTAGTACCGCATAGATGGATTAATTGTTAAGCAAGAAGGAAGAGTTTTAACATTCATGTAACAGATAAATTTTCGACGCAAATCGATTTGTTAAATTAATGTTTGTTGTTTTAAGGAATCAACGAAAATTAAAATAACAACCTGATAAGTTTAAAAAGCATCCTTTCGAATTGCAACGAACATTATGTTTTTATATTCTTTGAACAAAATTTCTTACAACTTCGAGCATTTAATTTCCCTTATTAATTCGAATTTTTGTCTTGTATTTTAACAACTATTCTGCACTAATTACACTCATAACAGTACAATAGTAATTTATACTTTTTGTCTTGTAGGCATTTATGTACTTCAAACTTTGAGACTTTTCATTAAGTAAAAATACGTGTAATTTGTGGCTTGTAATCGTCAGAACTACAAAAACTAACTAACAAATATAAAAAAAGGCTTTTTATGCCGTAAGACATTAGCGATGGCAACTAGAGATGGGAGCGTGTGTAACTTTCGATTGATCAGTCACGCTAACTAACCGAAAATATTACTAATATAAGCTCATCTAAAATTTTTCGTTTTATTGGCAGGAAAAGCAGGTAGCTGGACTCATGGAAACTTTTTCTTACGAAATACTCATGAAAAAATAAGTAGAAAGAAATGAAATCGAGAGTTAAGTTTTCATCATTCGTTTTTATTATAAACGTTATGATATTAAATAAATTCGAGTATTTGCAATTCAGAAATTTCCAATAATATACTGGGCTATAGAACTATCAAAGAATGTATTATAAATGACAATTTTTTTCTCCTGATATTTATAAAAAATATCAGTATTATTATTATTGGATGCTGGGATAATATAAAATTGCTTTATTGCATGGTATTTTAAAAAAGTTATTTATTTAACTAAAATTGTATACGTATACGACTGTCTACTCACGTCGAAATTTCTGGAGGAAAAATGGACCAACAATCTTGCATGATCATTCATGATAATTCATGGTTCACGCTAGTTATGGGAGCAAATCCTGTCTCTGATATCAACAGCATCATACTCACCATCGCATCGTTAGAAATATATTTGCTTTAGTTATTTCTTATTTGCTTGATTTCCTGTATGTTTTTGCCTTTTGTTCTTGTTTTTGTTTGCCCTGTACTCGACACTATCCTTTGCTTTCTCCTTTAGTACTATTCAAACATTGATTTCCTTTTACAATGAGGACGTATTAGTTTCAATATGATTTTTATAGAACGCGCATTTCAAAAACTCTTCATTTATTTTTTTTTTTTTGGATATACTTTGTGTGTATGGACCAGTAAGTGGATAAGTAGATGTATGTTTATGTGTGTGATCTTAATTTTTTTTATAAATGCCTGCTTATTTGTTTTCCTTGCTCCTGTTGCGCACTGCCAATTGTTTGCGGCACATACAAATGAAAATACAACAATTGTACCAAAACCAACAACTGAAAAGGAAAAGAATACGAACACAATGCTCATATCAAATGCAGCATTTACTGTTACTGACAGTTTTCGCGTGCACTTCAAATTGAAGTTCTTTTCAATTTTTATGTGTACCCTCTTTTCAGATGATGATGATGATGATGATGTGAATGAAGACGACTTTGGTCATGTTGCTGCTGCTGCTGTTGCTGGTGATGACGATGATTCCTTGGTTGGCAGGCTGCTACGTTTTTGTAGTATTTTAATTCGTTCTAAATTATTATTATACTTATATTTTTTCTTATTTCGTTTTTTATTTAGTGCTGTTTGTTTTTCAAATGTATTTTAATTCCTATTCGAGGTCTTAACAAAGGCCCCTTTAAGGACATTATTTTCTTAAATTTTAAGCGGAAATGATGAATTTGTTTTCAATATAATTTCCTCCTTGACTTAAAATCATAGTAATAACTTAAAGTTTTAAACAGAATTCTTATTGAATATTATGCTGTTGGGTAAGGTAATGGCTTGCAAGCTTTTCCCGACAGATATGTAACAGATTTATTAAGGAGAATTGCTGTAATAATTTATTTTAGCTTGAGAGTTCCAGTACGATAGTAGGAAATTCTCATTCCTGAGTAAAGCAAAAGACTTTAAATGCAGCATACTTTAGCTCAAAGAATAAGCATTTTGGCCTCGGCTGCAAAGCATCCTGAAAATATAACTAAAAGGACTTTCACGTAATAAAATCCGACTGACATTTGTGAAACGTACAAATTACACTGTTTGACAGGTTCTGACTTTTTTTACAGAAGCGCCACTTCATTCACCAATCCACAGACAAAAATGTAAGTTTTACATTTTTTAAGAATGCTTATTAATTTAATTTTTTTAATATTAGTATGTGATATGGTTTTGCAAACTTGTTACCAAATAAAAGGAAAAACTCTGTGGAAATATAGTAGAATATTTCCATCTATTCCCTTAAACAAAAAATAAATAAAAAATTTCCTTTTAAAAATATATTCTTCCATATTCTTGATACTAATTTGCAAGTTTTATTTTCTGTTCGTTTTTAAAATTTTCTGTCTTTTTTCATCATTTTTGGCCCATAGCTGTCAAACTGTGGAAAATACAGTAAAGTAATACTCAAAAATTTATATATGTAGTTCATAATTCTTCGGAACACTATAATATTGGAAAATGTTTTTTGTTAGTTTCGATAAGTACTTCGAGAAATTCCACACAAGAAGGAATTTGAACTCGATAACTTCAAAAATGTTGCACTAAATTCGAATCGTTGATGATTCTTTTATTTTTTATTTTGTATTTTTTATAAATAGTCCGGCTTACAAGTTAATAGATACATACATATACATCACAACTGATGGCCATCGAATTTATCTCTCGTAGAAAACTTTGTCTAGAGAATATTTCTCTAATTATAAATTAGCAGTGCAAAAAAGAGAGAGTAGCGAAAATTTTTCAAACAGATTTTTTTGTTAACTAGAGAAACGAAACAAGTGTTGTTGTTCCCTTATGCTTATTCTTAAGTTATAAAATAATTTAAATTAATAATTAATAAGTGAACGAACTCAAGCCTAAGTTTAGAACAGTAATCCGGATTCTCACTAATCGGACTATCCGGTAATCCAAACATTTAAATATTTCGGACCGCCTAGAAATTTTCTCAGAAAAATTTTTTTTAAATTGTTTTGCTGAGCCCATTTAATAAAAATTTCTAAGTGCTTAATAACATCTTCGTACTTTATTTTGGGCTCTACAATTTCAGTTTCATCAAGCTCTTCATCATTTTCGTTTTATGCATCTTTACGTTATACATGTGTTCGTTAAACCGAGTACAAAGTAAAATTTTTGTTTGTAATATAAGGTTCTTACTCAGTCGAAATAAAAAATTGGATGTTGGTTAAATGCGATGTTCATTAAATCGAATGTTCGTTAAATCGGAAAACTACTGTATTGCGTTTGAAACAAAATTTTAACTTTATTTTGACTAATCGGGGCAGTAGCTGAAACTATATCTGTCCGGATAAGGGAGGTTGTACTGTACGTACAATTTAAAAAAATTCGAAACCGTTATAAAGTTAGAAAATTTATTTATGATCTTGAAGCAAAAAAAATTTAAATACTTAATATATTTTTATACATGTGCATTAGGGTGTGTCTTAAAAAAGTTAGCTGTACAACACCGAATATATAGTGTTGTTGCAAGGCAATTAAAAAAAAAAAATTTTTCTGCCGAACGTAGGGGTCGCTAAAAATAAATTTTTCGTTATTTCTTCGCCATTTACAGTCAGATCTTGATGTGTAATATATCGAATCTTTTGGTCTCAAGAAGACCAATGTTTTGCTTCAACAGCCATTGAACTCGAATATCCCGTTCCATTATTTGCCCACTAGATATCAGTTTACACTACCCTAATGTACAACTCTAACATCAGAAAATTAAAAAAAAAATCATTACACTTTTGCTTAGAAAGTATTTCAATAATTCCAGCAGATCCATTTTAAAAAACGAACGTTTTTTAACGAATTTAATTCCACTGCAACAAAGATTCTTAAATTTAAAAATTTTGATTAAACTTGATTTTTTTATTATGTTAATCCTTATATGTCTTTTAAGCAAAAAGTATCAAGAGAAAAAAAACACACACACAAAATCGTGACACTTTGCATACATTTATTATGACTCTTAAGCAAATGCAATTGTGGTAATTTTGTACTCATCAAATAACCAGACTAAATGACTTCATTAGCATACACAAGACGGCAAAATACAAAAGGAAAAAATATATGTATATAACTAAAATTCAATTGAAATTTTCACAGCCTAAGGGCGAAAATCACTTTGCATTCAGTCCAGCATGAGATTTGCACAGCACACTTGAGGCTACCAAGAGTGGGTGTCAAAAAGTGGTTAAAAGATTCTTTTCTAAAGTATAATTTTGTTATAAAAATTGAAACGGATAAAATTCAATTTGCAAATAAATACAGAATACTCGCACTCAAATAGACATAAAATTCAATTAAATGAAGTAGTTACGAATCAAAAAAAAAAAAAAAAGAAAACAATTCAATAATCATACAAAGAAGGTGGGTTGTTGTAAATTGAAATGAAAACGAGAGAAAAAAATGAAAACTCAAGAATTTCATTAAATCTACATGAATAATAAATTCAATTTTTTAGACAGACATATTACGAGCATGTTTTGCAATTTTGTTTTTATATCTTCTTTTTTTTTGGTGAAAACATGAGTAGGATTTTAAAGATTGTATGCATAAATTTAAATAAATGAATTTTACTGCATTTACATGCGAATTTTATACATATTTTTGTTTTGTTTTTTGACAAAAAATCATCAACGTCATCATAACTATTTTCTATGTAAAATTACTGCATTATTTACCACAAATAGTTTTATACGTAAATAAAATCTGTAAAACTTTGTGCTTTAATTTTGATTGTAAAAATTTTGCAGATATTATTGCTTTTATATTTTATTTTTTCATAAATATTTCAACAAATTCTCAACAAATAGATAAATTTGAAAATAAATGAACGAAAGAAAAAATTACATGGAAAATTCAAATTTGCATGTAATTAAATTTTTGATTTTATTAGTTTGTAGTAGTTGCATTCGTATGCAAATATAATGAATTCTTATCTTTTCAAGTTGGCTTTTATTTGATTACTGTGTTTTTTGTGGTCATCGTGCTGGCCATCTTGAGATCTTAAAGGAATTAAGTTCTTCTGGTATAAAACTGAAGAAATTTAAGAAAATTTTCAAGTCTTCTAAGACAAGGCCATGCTATGTCTGAAATACAGGGTTCCGCAGTGGGACTGCGCAAATGTTCATAAAATAACTGTCAGATGTATTTGAAACTTGAAGAAGTATTTTTATTACAGTTAACATATTGGTTTAAATTCATTCATAAATTGTAAGCTGGCTTCAGCTTTATTTGCATTGAAACGCCCTGTTTCTGGTGAGCAACTTTAAGTTAAAACTTTTCTTTTGGAAATTCTTATAAAATTATCTATCATGCATATTATTGTTGTATGTTGTCATATATATTTTTTTGTTATTTATTCATAACTAATGTACATATACGTACATATATACATCTAAGTACATTCGTATGTACAAGTGTGTGTATGTGAGTGTTCATGTTTGACATTATATCCTTTTCATTTCAATTTATTTTATGAGTCTTTCGTATTATGCTGCATTGTAAGCAGCAAAAAAAGTAAAGAAAAAGTGTAAAGTATGATTTTGCAACCTTAGAAGCAATTTTTTACAGATTTTATGTTTAATTTAAAAAAAAAAATACTAAGAAGCAATTCAATGAAACTTTTATGTAATAATACACACATACATACACATATGCATTTTATTTAAAAGCATTTGTACGTTTATATGTTTATATTGCATTTTCCTTAGTTATTAAACAATGACATCAACATCATTATCAACAACGTCTTTGTTGTCAATGTTTTTGTATTAGTTTTCTTACAATTTTTTTTTCTGCTGCTTTTATTTTCTTGTTCTTCCTGTATTCTGCTTTATGAAAAAGATGTTTAAAAGTTAGTTTTCTTCTTGTTAATATTATTTTTGTACACATGTATGTGTGAATGTATGTATGCATGTATGTTTGTATGTATGTACGTTTAGTTGAACAGTATATTGTGTCACATCCTTGTTACTTATACTCGTCCTCGTACTGTTTACATATTTTAAACAAAATAAATGAAGTACGTTTTGTAGTACAACTAAGAGAGTTGCAAGAGTGGCTGTGAACTCTCAAGCATACAACATTTCAGACCCATTCACATGAATGCAGTCATTTTATTGCATTTAACATTTATAAAAGTTCATATATTTTTACAGTTATTGTAGTTAAAAGGAAGCATGTATGTACTATATGTGTCTATAGATGTGTTTGTTTTGTGGCAAGTAACTAGTAGTGGCAATTTCTTTTCATATGTCATTTTCTTTCTTGAGTGCTCTACTCGTGCAATGGTCTGAATAAATGAAGAAAAGACTTTATTGTAATCGAGTGTAGAAAAGTTTCTTTTCTCCTTCATTAACGCGTATTAGGGTTTAAAAATATTATCTGTATGTGTTACGTTTTCAGCATACAATTAGTTTTTAATGCATCTTGAAAGTTTTGTATTCAAGTTACAGGGATTTTCTAATGTTGGGAATTTTTTGTTTAAAATTTAATTTTGCAAAACGAAAGGTAGAATAATTAAGCGCTTAAGTAAATAAAAATCGTAAGAAATTATTGCAGTTATAATATATGTAGTTATCTATGTATGGATGTACATATATATTTCATATATCGTGGATGAGTCAAACGTATTGGAAATAATTTTTTTTGTCTCTTCGCTCTAATTTTCGTCGATGGCCGAGAGATAGATAGATTTTTCCATAAGAATTTCGAAACAACAGTTACGGGTTCATATTCGACTCTCTTACACGTGTCAGCAGTTGACGGTTCAGTCAACCATTGGGTCAACCTATCATTCAGCTACTGAGACACGGGCCAACATCAACGTTTCTGTAGCTTAGTTTATGTCGCACAGTCCGCCAGTTGCAGATAGGCTGTCTGGTGCCAAGTTAATCTCTCTGTTAGAATGTGATTCTCATTTAGGTACGTCCGGCAGTCCTTAAACAATTCAGATGGATTATAAGCACCAGACAGTGCATTCAATACTGCCATATTGTCGGTATATATTCGGATATCATGACCGTATACCCTGTTGTACTTTAGCCAGTTGGCTGCTTTTTTTATTGCCCATATTTCAGCTTGAGTTTTGCTATAATGATCAGGTAGTTTTGAAACCATCCTCTGTTGGAAGTGAGGAATGTAAATGACACCTCCTACACCAACGTGTTGGATCCGTCAGTTTACCCCCGGAGAACTTTTACGCGGCATTAAAGATCATTTGTCGTCGAGAATGTATCAGAGAATAACATTCTAAATCGTCTTTCAGGCAAAAGCGCAGAGCGATAATCAATGTGCTTAATAGTCGCTTGATCCGCATCTTCAGTTTTTTATGCTTCAGTGGCACTGAGTCGTAGTCAGTGGCCATTTGTTTGGCTATAAGGTCGGCAGGCACCCAGTTTAAAATTGCAACCAAAAATTTTGATGGCGTAGTGCGAAGTGCACTTGCGTAATTGTAAATCAGGTGGCAGCGTTTCTGTATCCTTCAGTGATTTCTTGCAGTCAACTGTTAATTATCGACTTCCATCGCAGTTCTTACGAATCGCTAGCATATGTCTTAGCCTGGGCTCCTCCACAAACAGACAGCAAAGAATATTATTTTGAGCATTTTATATGAAACATTTTCTAAATTCTTAACATATTATAAGAAATGATATTTAATGGGAATCGGTATAAATTACAGCGCCGATTGCCAGCCTCGTTTCTTTTACATTCTTTCAAGATTAATGAATTAATACAGACTGTCTATATTAATCGTCTTTTAACTAAGACAACTTAAAGTTTTTGTGGCTGCCAATCATTTGGTGTTCAAATGCCCACAAGAACTGGCTTAAAATATTTACAAGCAAATACAATTTGTTTGCCACAAAAAACACACATAGCTGCACAAAACATAATATTGTTGCCGTAACCATGACTCAACCATGTCTTTTATCAGTATGTAGTAATTATTTAACCCTAGAAGTAGAATTACACAATGCTATTAAATAAAAGATTCAAGTTTTTATACATTTAAAAAATATATGAATAACCTTAAGGACATTCACATTTATTGCTCTCTTCATGATTAGTCAATAAATTTAGATACATATTTCTTCACGGATCTAGTATGTACAGGATGTTGTTCCTAGTAAAACCACGCAGAACTTAAAATAGCACAAGAAACTCATACCTAATAGTAATTAATTACATCTTAAAAATAAATAAATAAAAAAAATATCTATCGAAATAAATCAATTGTTTTTCAATACAATTAAAATAAACATTCGATAGTGCTACATTTTTAATCTGTAATGCGGATATACAATAAATCAATTAAAAAAGACACATTAAAACATATTCCATATCAAAATAGACCAAGTACATCCAACAAATCTCAGTAAAACAACACAAAACCATTTGAGAAGAAAATAATATTGCTGTTGCTGTCGGTGCAAAAGAACAAAATGACACTTACTATTTTCCAAAACACATCATGAACTTTGCCACAAAGCCTGAGACACTTTCACATTTGCAAGTACAACTGCAACACACATAGACGAGTGAATACATTGTATTTGAAAAAAAAACATGCCATAAATTACTTTACTAACACTGCTATTGAGTTCATAACATTTTATTTAAAACGCTGTGATGTGAGTGGTTTTTTTTTTGTTTTAACACTTATTTTATTTTTATTTTTTATTGAAATTGGAACCGCAATACAAGAAACCCACATTTTTCTTCATCTTATCAATTATTGCTGTTGGCACAGCCCAAAATGTGACATACGAGGGTGGAAGTTAGCGATTTCTCTTAAAGATATTAACACTACTACAGGCTTTAAGGTTAAAGGATTAAAAACAAAAAACCTAATCAATGATGTGTTGCAGGACCCCTTCTTTGCGTGTCTACTCAATTTTCAAAAGCAGCTAATTTTTGCCTTCACTGCTTTTTTTTTCATAAATCTCCAGTGAGAATTTCAGTTTGCTTTTGGGAATGAGAAGTAAACGTTGGGGACTGTCTTCAGTCACATCTAGGCTCCTTAAACAGGCCTCGCATTAATTTTTTATAAATCAAGGTGGCGCTATAAACGGTTCAGGCTTGTTTCTATTGTATCTAGCATTTGATGTTGTTGTTGGCATTGTTGCCTTCTATACTCGTATGATTGTTACTAATCGTTTGTACTCGCATGTAGAGAGAACTATTGTTAGTATTTGTGTCTGAGACATGTATGGCTATAATCGTAGTGTGATGTGATTTAAACTAGAAGAAGGAGGCATTTCGATGCACTTTGCTCGTGCTCCAGTTTGTTTCTACAATGTTTGTATGTTAAATGCAGTTGTTGTTTTTAGTTTTAGGAATTGCAATTTTATATGACATTCTAATTGCAGAATGCAGTCAATGCGAAAGTGCAAAATCATGTCAACAACAATTTTCCATTGGCGGCATAACATTTATTTATTTTTGTTTTTTCTATATGTTTCGTTACAGTTGGTAAATGGAAAGAAAGAATTGAAACAACGAAATAAATAGTAAAATTATTTCGGGTTTTATGGCCACACACATATAAAAAAACGTAGTGGTTGTGATAGTTTGGCTAAATGCTTCAAATTCAGACTCAGTTCAGGTGGTAAGACTTTATGTGAACAAATTTATATAAATGAATTACAAATTACATTTGGCCTAGAGAATTTACAAGATTCAAGGTTGTTAGTTATAATATATAATAAAGCAATTCATAAGGTTATACTCATTGTTGTATCATCGGTTGTATGTGATGAAGTTTATAAAATTGTTTTAAGTATTTCTTAATGTAATTTTAGTAGTTTTCACAATAGAAGTTTTTTATAAAAATCTAAAATATATTTTTTTTTAATTTTGATAAAAATACACAAGCAAGGTACTACGTGAACCCTATCTCCTAAGTTGATTACGCTGATCTCAGTAGTGCTAACCATTGCTCTAAGTTTGCTCTTCAAAATAAGATATTCCAATTTTATTAATTTTCTATAGAATAAAGGCCCAATTTTTAAGATAATTTGACGAAATTCGGTACATAAATTGATGCTTCATTAAAAATACACCTAACTGATATTTGAAGAAATTGGTTTTTGTTTAGATCTAGTCTGCGTAGAAACCGTTAAAAAATTGCATCTAGGTGTCGTTGAAGCTAATTAAATGCTTTATATTTTATATATTAACAACGTATCTGCTTACAAATTATATAGCGAAATTTTAATTTACTCAGTTCAGTCTTAAATTTGATACATGCCCGTCAGTCTGCAGACCACTGCTTCGATGGACCTGATTAGTATTGTCATAAGTCATAAAAAAATTTTTTGGTCATGAAACTAATCCATATATTTATATACATACATAGAAAGAAAATATTAGGTAACGTATAAAGGCTGGTGCGAGGTAACTCCAACACCCTCACCCAGAGACTCAAATGGAAAAGAAAGAAGATAATTAAAATTAATCAAGCTCCATAGTGGAGAAAGTACTGGAAGGTACGAAAAGAAAAAGAGAGAACACACCTGCTGAGCACAAAAACTACCATACGTACGCCGTACACTCAGTCTCCTGTTGCGTAGCCAAGTCATTCTTATTACGAATCCTATAAGATTCCCGAGCTCACAACACCGTAGATCCCCTAATTCGCCTAAGAATCTACTACCTAGCCACCTCAGCCTGCTGTTCTGTATACTGGGACAGTGACATAGAATGTGTTCCACTATCTCCAGCTCATCAGGGTCCTCACACAACCCGCAAATATCCAACAAGTCGGATCCTAATCTTCACCGCCATCCTGCCAATCAGACAGTGGCCCGTGATGACACCTATCATGGTCATAGCGAATCCGAATCGGCGCACGCGACACCCCACAGTTCGTTCGAGTCCTCCAGGCCCTGTTAGTTCTGCTCAGAGATCATTCTCTAATCTTTCCCAAAAAAGAAGCCTATCGAAGGACTAACCGCCTCTAGACAATCCTGACTCTGCATTTCTGAATGTAGTCTTGCTAACTCCTCAGCTATTTAATGGCCGATGATATTACAGTACCCAGCACAATATTAGCTCATAATACTCTAGGATTTCTCCCAGCGTCCTTCTACAATTATCTACTATCTTCGAGTTCACGTGACAGCTCATTCAGGCCTTAAGAGCCGCCTAGCTGTCCACATAAATAGTGATCTCCGAGCCCCTAGCAATATTGTTCCTTACCAATTCGATGGCCCTCAAGATCCCTAGGACCTCCGCCTGGAAGACTCTACATTTGTCAGGGATCCTATATGACCTTCTGATGTAAAGATCCTCACTGTAGACCCCGCCGCACGTGCCCCTCATTATTGAGCCATCAGTGAATATGGCAAATCCAGTATACAATCTTCCCTTACCTGACCAGCTCTCTCTCGCCGGCAATATTACCTCCGGCCACCACCCAAAAACTACACAGAAAGAAAAACGCCGAACTAAATTCAAGTATTTTCTACTTATTTTGAGTACTGTTGTTACTGTTAGGTTCCTTCATCGTAAAATTGTGGCCTTTTATAATTGGGTTTGTTGAACGGGAGACAATTGTACTATTGTAAAGTGTTTCCACTTTCTACAACATCGTGCACAACTGCTCTTTAGAAACAACTAATATAATTAAGGTCTTAATTTTGGAAACGCCTTGCTGATATTCTTTGGCTCTGAACCAACAAATTAACCATTCCTGTCAATCTACATTCTTTCATCAAATACTAAGCCGCCGCTTTAAAAGCTCTTACAAGTGCGAATTGTTGCCCCAAATAAGTAATTATTTGTAATGTGATACAACCGTTGTTAATAAATATAATTAAATAACATTCTATTGTAAATTAAAAGAGTCTACGCAAAAAAAAACTAGAGAAAAAACAGAAATCATTAAATTAGTCGCACATGCCCAACAGGCGAAATGCATTTTGCATAATTGTAATTACATCAGCAAAAAAATAAAAAATTATAACAACAACAAGAGCACTGACAACAATAGAAAACCAACAAAAACAAAAACAAAAACAAATACATTCAACCAAATGCAAAAATAAAATTTAAAACAATCTACGAACAATAAAACACTTTGCAACACAACAAAACGCCAAACCAAACTCTGTTGTTCGTTCATTAATCGACAATAAAAAAACAAACATACAAAAAAGGGAATAATGTGTGTAAAATGTGTGTTAAAAAGATGTAAATAAAATTGAAAATTCTTGATAAAGTTGACAAAGTTTTTGCATTTGGGGAAAAATGTTTAAATAAAATTTAAATTAAACTAGAGACATCAAAAGCAAAAAAAAACCAAACCAACAATAAGAGGCGTTGAAAGACGAGTGGAAGAGATGCTCATACTTGCAACGACATCCATGAAAATAACACCAACAAATATAACATTTTAATGTAAATTATGTAAATGATCATAGTAGACGGTGAAAAAAATAATAAGAAAAAAATTATGGAGTAAATAACTTAACTATAGAAGTCTGAAGAGTATAAGAACGAAAGACGAAATATATTTTTAACAAGCACACAGAACCACTTAGATTACACTGCATGAAATTTGTATGTATAAGCTGCAGCACTTGGATAAGATCAATTTAATAAACTATTAAAAATATAGATAACGCAAGTGACAGCAAACACCTGAGCAACTCAAAAGCCAAAAATTTCTGGAACTATTTCGATTTTTATCCTACAAACAGGAAAAAAATGTTTAAAGAAAATTTCTTAGTATTTAATGTGCACAATAGTTTTCTGCAGTAAAACATTAAGGGTCCATACAGATTAGTAGTTTTGGAAGGTATAAAATGACGCCTTCCGATATTCGCTATTTCGCCTGCTTGCTAGCCAAATTACTTAAATTGTCCGCACTCAGAAATATTTAACTGCAGTTAAATTTGCTCAGTTTACTACAAAAATATTTTCAAGCATTCTGCTCCTTCTATTAGCACTCAATAAGGATTTCAAAGAGCTCCTATTATTATCCTGCTCCATCGTGTTTCATTGGCTACATGTAGAAACTTTAAAATTTTAAGATGTTTTCGCATCTCCAACTACCTATAACAAATTTCTTTTTTCCAGTGTACATTTTTATTAAAAAAACACAGAAAATGAAAAAGATGTTGTTGTGACATATAAAGTGCGGGCGTTGATATCTTTTCTTCATCATTGTCATTGTAGCGTCATTATCGTCATCATGTGGTTACCAGATTCTTTATGGTTGTTTGTATTATTTAAATACACAAATGAGAATAACAACAACGGCAGCAGAAACAACTACAGAAAAAAAACAGCTATTAATTGCCTTTATTGTCTGTTAGCTGCTGTTGTTTTTTTTTTCTTGCCTCTCATTTTTTATTTCCTTAATACTAGAGGAGGTTTCTTATTTATTTTGTTTAATATAGCATGTGGCAAACATTCGTTTCCATTCATGCCATGCAACAGCCGCAGCAGAAACATCATTCAATATTCAAAACAAATTATAGGACTTGTATTTACAAAGCGCGAGAGTTGAGGAAACGAAATAAAAACCCGCACTTTAGATTCACTTACAAATTTAATTAAGTTCAATCGACAACAAAATGCTTAAAAAACACACACACAAACAACAGCAACAGCAACAACAACAGCAACAGCATATACAAACTTTTTGTCATAATCATTGTTGTCATCCTCCTTGTCGTTGTCGTCACCCAAGTCGTCATCTTCATTAGCTTCACCTCATTTACAATTGACAATTCCTAATAACAATGCAAACAATTTTCTATTTATTAACAAACGATAGAATAGTTCAAAAAAATCTTGGTTTTATATTTATCTTCAGTCGGAAAAAGAAATGTAAAAATAAAATTTTCAATTTTATTTGTAGCACATCAATTTCAAGTATTTAATTTAAAATCGAATTTATTTGAATTGAACTTAAAAATATTAGATTGGCTTGACTTTATTCAAATAAATGGCTTAATGAACGCTGTAAGCAATTGAAATCTTTTCAATTTAAAGTACACATTTTGCGACAGAAAACCAAATTGAACTTTATTTATTATTTGATGTGTTATTTCTTAAATTGAAATTTTCTAATAAATAAAAAATATTAAATGTTTAATGATAAATTTACTTAAATTAATTGTTCGGTGAATAATCAACCAAACTTCTGTAAACAAACAAAAAGAAAAACAAATGACAGATCGACCGACAACATATTCTTCTTTGATCCGGATTAAATGCTACGGAAGTGGACTTTGGACGTGGTTGCTACAGCACAGCGCTAAGTGTCGCACAAAGATTGCTTTAATAGACAGACGATCGCTCTTATTGGAAAAATACATTTCTAAAAAGTGAAGGAAACGATGATAAAGGATTTTGCGGCTTTCAACGTTTATAAGTCTCCAGAGAACGAGGGAATTCGATCTTTAGTCTTGAAAGTGCTGTCGATGCTAGCTCGTACTTTGGCTATTCTTTTCAACACTTTCTATTACGATGGTAAACTTTAATTTTGTGAAATATTTAAAGATCAATAATTTATTTAGCGACCGAAAGAATGACGTCCATATACGATGGTATGCCGTAGAACTATTTAGAAAATTATCTTCGAATTGATGACGCCCTGTCATTAAAATTGTGGCATCAATAAAATGGAAATTACCAAAAAATTCAAAAGCAAACAGCATCATAGAATCCTGCCATAATTCAATTGTAATGATGACGCTATCGTGTATGATATGACTTCAATGTCATCAATATTGACAGGGCAATAAGTACGAGTATTAGATCATGATGCGTATAAAAGAAAATCTAAAAAAACTACTAAAGCTCTTCTAGATGGTTCGTGAGCCAAAGTAACTACTTAAATATCGACAGAACATCCATCAGCAACATAGAAGTCTGGGGTCTGGGAACAGGCGAAGGTTTGAAACCCAGTTGCTTTAATAAGAAATAAAACTAAAGTGTAAAATTCCAGGTAACAAAATGAATTAAGTGCTATGGAGATACTTAAGAGGCGGGTTTTAACATTTAAAAATTAGAAATACATGTTAACATGAGAAGAAGAGGTGCAGCAGCCATCCATTCTATCCGCTTCAATCCATTATTTTGATTAACTTAAATTGATTCCGATTGCTCATTTCGCTGATGTCGGTGTGTCAAAACCATTGATGATACAATTATCATCATTGCTTTTGATAAAGACTGGTGTCACAATAACTGCAAGTGTCATGGGCTCAAATATGATGACTATTGAATAGCATTGATTATTCCAGCCTTTCTCTGTGTGTAGACTAAAGGAGAGGTACCATTCGGCAAAAGTAAAAGAGTGAGATATAATGCATTTCTGCCAAAACTTTTAGCTTCTGGTTTCAGAGATGACTTCCCTTAAGATTAATGCAGGGATGCCGCAAGTTTTACCGCTTTCTCCAGAGTGTTTCAACCCAATTAAAAAACAACAAACTGATTAATTGGATTTATCAAGTAAAAAGTTAAACATATTAATCAATGTAACTTAAATATACAGGAATTAATTATACAACTAATTCCTATGGCCGATGCAATCGATCATATTCTAACTAATAATTACCCTAGAGGGAAAAAAAACTGTCACAGGATACGTCACGTGACTGGTTCCTAGGGACTAACAACCGGTTCGAGTTCCGGAACTTTATATGAGAGGTACCGGTAACTTTTGCATGGCGTTGTCATTGGAGGGGGTCAGTTGGCATAATTAAGTTATTCGGTGACAGGTTCTAGGCCTAACCTTTACGTACTTGTCCTGTTGTAGTATCCTTAGTACCTGTATGGCAGAATATACACAATATGAATCCTATTAGCTTTTCAATGGGTATAACTTCGGTTTAGATTAATATAATTTTCTAAAAATTTGTTTGGTCCAAATCAACAAATGCATTATTATTTTAATCAGATTATAATATCCTTAATTAATATAGATTACAGTAATCACCATAAGTAATAAAAGAAATAAAAAAAAATACGTAAAATTTGTTTGCGTGAGGGAATTTTGTAGGCACTTTTGTTCAAGTTTTGTGAAACGTCTCCTTTTCACCAGTCACGACTCAAGAACTTTTTGTACCATTCATATTTTCACCAGTCATAGGACAGGTATGTTCAGGACAATGGGTACAACATTTCCCGTAGGGTAATTAAATATTAAGCATTTACGTAAACAAATTTATTCCCAAATAAAACAGAACTGTAATGAACATGTGGACCTCTTCGATTCGATTCGCAATTCTTTTTCTTTTTCAACTTCTTTGCTTATGTTTTTACTTGAACCAATTCGTTCGTAAATAAGTGACTGTACATGTGTATTTTTAACATTTGTAGAGGTGTCAATTTTAGAAGACTTTTATTCCTTTAACACTGAACCGATTTAAATAATATTGAATCGGATCACTAAAGCTTAACAATGTCTACCATTTGGTAAAAGAATGAAGAAATTCGGCTGCCAAACAAAGGAGAAAAATGGAACCAAAAATTTAATTTATTTGCCCCAGTATTACGTTGATGCGTGCGGGTATCGGACAAAATATTCTAGTTATATTCGGAAATGTATTACACTATAGATACTGCAGTAAAATTGGGGATACAAATCTTCACTGTCTCCTGTAAGAGATCTGTTAAGTGAAGATTGCTGCGATTTTGGTTTTCGTATAGATGCTATAAGTATTAAAGAATGATTGCTTGAAGCAAAGTACGCGCTTTCTATATATTTTTTTTACGACCTGATAAAAATGTTTAGTACATCGCATATTACACCGTAGCTGCATATCAAAAACTCCAAAAGCTTTCAATTGTTTAATATATTTAACACCGATTGCTACAAATCACCTGTCACGGTTTCTTCATCAGCGTGCAATATTTGTCCTACTAGCATCAATGTCTATCCAAGGGTTTTAACAAGAGTATTCATTATATTTTAGTTGGCTTTGATTTCCAGAGTATTTTAATATCGCATTATTAAGTAGTTGTGTATTAAGTAGTTGTGAATGAAAAATTAATCTATTAAATAGTTGTGCACATCTATATATCATTCTTTCACAAGATATTTGCAAATATTTATGTATGTCAAAAATATTTCCTTAATTTATATAAAATTCCTTAAATTTTAATTGATTTAATTACATTTGCAAAAATTATCTAGAAACACATTGAAAACATTCATATATGAAAATTTCAATTACTTTAACTTGACATTCACTACATTGAATTGTACAACAATTGAAAACAACATTCGCACTCTGCTGCGGCCATTGACGATACCATTCCATTGCCGCAGATAGAATAATGAATAAGTGTTGAATAATTTACAAATCTCGTAACTATTGAAGACTGGCAAACTTACACGTTCAACAAGCAGCACATACTCTTTCATACCGGAGAACATTCAAATACGGTTGTATTGTAGATATAAAAACAACACTTGTTCGTTAAACAAATAAATAAATGAATGGATGAATGGATGACTGGTTGGTTGGAAGGCTGGCTAGTTTGGCTGTTTGAATAGTTAGATGGATGGATGGATGGATAGATATATAACATATTTAATTTAACAGATTCTTTTGTCTCTATTCATAGTCAGAGTAAGACTGAATTGAATCGCATATGTACACACTGCAGTCACAACAGTTTTAACGACAGTTAAGTCCAGCGTGTAATAACGTTTGTGTACTCGTATATGTGAGTGATTAGAAGTGAAAAAAAGCTTTTGCAAGGCCATAGAGAATTTTATACATTTTAGCGACTACAACACAAACTATTCAACTGACAATGTGAGTTTAAGTGCTGGCTTAATTTTTTTTTGTATATGTAGTATATTTGAGTTGAATAAAGTTTATCAAGACTTTTAAATTTGACCCCCGGTACCTCCTGTCCAACCACTCATTTAACTTGCTCGCATTGTCTTTAATTTAAGATTTGTGGGATAGTTACCTGTAACTCTGACAAGTTTAATATATGTAAAAATATAACTCAACTCGTAAGTTTTTACTAAAACATTGAAATATCCTTCGGGCAGCATGGATTCAATAACAGACCGTATGAAAATTATTTAGTTTTGCTTCCGCTAATTATGATAAATATAAATGAGACGAACATTAAGGTCGACATTTGCTTTAAAGGACGGCATTAACTGTCGTTGATTTGCCAACAGGCGTGACTATCATCTGCAGCACATTTTCACATCATTGGCTAAGAGTTAGAGGCCACATCTTCAAGAATCTAGAACTGATTTTGATTCCCATCAGAACATAAAGTTTTCTACTGTTCAGATTTATGCCCTGGATGGTATATCAAGTATCCATCTTCCATTTAAATATATTATGAATATAAAGCTGATGTGCATCGCTAAAAGACATGGCAAACAAAAATTGAACATTGGATTGTCAGATTCTTCGACTGGAAGTTTCAGAGGAAAACTAGAAGTTGAGGTTTTTTTTTAATTTATTATATCTTTTTGTGTCGATTTTGCTTCAGTTTGCGTCGCAGGGCTTCGAAGCTGCGTCGTTAGTGCTTCGATTTGCGTCGTTATTAAATGTTTGTATGCTCAAAGTAAAAATAGAAAAGGGAGATTTCTCGTCAAAGTCTAATTCAAATTTGTATGTGAAAATTGTCTACAAGTTTGTCTTCGTTGGTAGTTTCAAATTATATTTGGTAAAGTGATTATTTTATTTTAATAAAAACTATTATTACACAAATAATAATAAAATATTGGTATTTTCTAATGAAAAATATTTTTTTTTACTAAAATTATGAGTCTCGGAACGAATTAAATGAAAATTAATACAAATGTATGGAAAACTGTGATTCGGTTTGCGTCGTTTCAGTCTGCGTCTCATTTTTCCGGTCCCAGTTAGCGACGCCAACCAGGGTATGAATGTATGTACATGCTCTCAACAAACAAAAGTTTTTGAAAATCTAGAAGTTGATGTGTTATATGAAAATAATTAAATTAAAGTATTAAAAAAAATAACCAGGACAACAGACTTCCCTGTAGGAAATTGCAATAGTAAAGTACAGTTTTACCATTCACCATTGACTTTGTCACCAATATTACTGAGCATTTATAGACCAGATAGAAGGCTCTGTGCTGTAGATATTTAGCATGTGCTTGTTATTGCAAAAGCACTAGTAAACTGAGAACTATTGCACCATATGAAGACTTTGGAACCAGAGATTCACTTGTACATTTTAACAATTCCAGTCTTCACTTTTCTAATTTTTATCTGATTTCCCTACTGGCAGATAAGACAAGGTCAAATTAAACTCATGCATGTAATTTGCTTAAATTTTATTTTAGTCAAAGATATTTTGTAGAGAGTATATTCAATAAATCGTTTGAGAAACCAGAAACAAAGCTTGGCAATTGTCAAAATATGCTCTACCGAGTAGAGGCAAAGAAAAAAGTTTAGACAAGTCGCTGCCGATGTCACTAAGAAATCACTAAAATAATCAAGAAAAGTGTTGACTTGGCATCCCCCAGCGATGATACATATTAAAAGGTATTTATGTGGATATTCACTTCCAATGCCATTCGACTTTGGTGTTCTTTAGTTTTACATTTTAAAGATCTTTGCCAAAAAATTAAAAAAATTGTCGAATTGAATCCAATCACAGCTATTGGCGTTCTTTCCCCTTTTCTCCGGCACTGATTGCTGGTATTTTAATGCTGCTAAATAAACCGACCGACTGTCAATCGTACAATTATTGAGTACAGACTTTTGCAAACACATATTCACACTCACACTAATACATGTTGCTGCATTTATGGATTTACATAATTGAATTTGTTATATTGTCACATTTCAAATGTAGATTTTTTTTATGCTTTTCGAAATTCTAGCTGTACTTGTCGTATTATTTTTAATCAAGTGCTACAAGTCGCCACCGACTCTCAACAACATCATTGTACAACACAGCTGCTGGTTAAAAGTTACTTAAGGCTTAATTTTTGTTTTTATTTTTTTTTGTCAAATTTTAAAAATAAAAACTGATGGCTGTAGAAAATTTAGTAATATAGCAAACATTATTCGTATTATTGTTGTTACTTTGCTTTGGCTGCTGTTACAGACTGTTGCTGCAAATAATGACTACGATGGAATGATTATGATGGTGTGTTCAATTTGTTTGTTTTATGGAATACTTCAATAACAATTGATAGTTCCGGTGCGTTTGTCGCTCTAGTCTTCGTCGTTAACATTATTTTCATCGCCATCGTAATTTTATTCAAGTGTTGTTTGTTTTATTTTATTAAGCATACAAAAAATATTTTCTTACAAACACACTATGCTGACGGACTGACCGACCACTATTCATATTCCACGCCATGGCATAGTTTTGTATGACATTCAATCGTCCAGCATGCGAGTTTTCCGTCACAAAAGTGTATAAAAGTGAGTGATTATCATAATTTATTGTGTTGATTTGGTATTTTTTTTGTTTTGTTAGACATCCATTCAAACGTACGAAGGCAGAGAGAAAAGTTTAATTTCGAAGTCAACGAAAATATATTTTTGCTACAAATTTCTATACGGACATATATGTAATCCGATTCTGTTGAAAATCACTACCGGAAGTAAAATAATAAGAAGTGGAATAATAAGATAATAAATGTTGCTACAATTCTTTAAAACAAAGTGCTTGATCGCTCGTTGTAAATGGAGGCAATAAATTATTTAAAAAACTCTGTACTTCTTGTCTTTGCCAGCAGGTGCGTGTGGCTGTGTAATCATTTGACGTTTAGAAAGCGATTAGGTTTTTTTTCATATTATATTATAATTACCTAGTAAAGAAAAACATCAAAATTTGTTGCAAAAGCATGAAATTTTTTATGTGCAACATTTGCAAGTACTAAATTTAATATCCTAAAAATGTATACCGTTCAAATCTTTGGATCATTACCCACGTTTGACAGTTCATCTACGATTTTACTAATTATTGGTATGAGTATCCTTTGCTGGGTATTTAATATTCATTTATTCATGCTCAAAAGTTTTTACTTTATTTTATTGCAAAAGGAACTTCATTCCAACCGGGTGTTCTTGTGACACCTCTCTTAGTTTCTTATTTCCATCAATGAATATCGGAAGTGGTTCGAAGGGTATAACATTTTCATGAATTTAATATTCTAAGAATGTTGTTCGAGATCAATATTTACCGCCGACAACTATTAATCGTATATTGTTCACTTCCGTCCCGCGCAATAAATTTTTTGATATTTCACACAGTAATAGAACTTTTTAAGGTTCAGTTAGTATATCGATGATTTTACTAATATTTGGTTTGGTATTTTTTTTTTGCTGGGTTAGAAGTTTTCTAAAAATATTTTAAAACAAATTCGAAATAAATGATTTTACTTCAGTATAATCATTTATTATGTCCGAAATCGAATGGTGTGTTACTAACAACAAAACTTCTACACGGTCTGCACAAAAGATCCTCTGGGTCGCGATGCTTATGGCCTTAAGGCCTTCAGTGCTAATGCGTTTTCTTTTCCAAAAAAAGTGCAAAATTGTTTGCCCTTTTTATCGAAAATTTGCAATATAATGATTTTTTGAAAAAGTGAGTTTACTCGAAATTATTGTATCATCACCTACGATGCAAAATTTTTGTCTTAAGAAAACTTTAAAAAAAAGTAAAAGCAATATTACATATTTTTCCAGAAAAGAAAACGGCATTAGTGTATTTCAAAAAAAAACTTTCGAATAACCCTCGGACCACATGACTCTGACACATACTCGCTCACCGGCCAACAATCTGTAGGAAAGTTTTGATGATACTATGCTGAGCTGTTTATGTTAAATGTTTGATTGCAATTGTAGATGCAAACTTGTGTTAGTATGTATGTGTGCGTGTGTGGGTTAGTTAATATATTTAGTACCCCATGCCCTGATGCCCCACTGTGCTTGTTTTGCTTTTGTTGCATGCCACAAAAATCACCACAATTTGTCAATAAATTTAAAAAAACAATACACACTCATACACACACACACACATTTACACATATGCTCAAAAGACCACAAGAAAAATATATTGTAAAAGATGGAAACAACCAGCAACTACAAAACAATTGCAAAATAAACATTTTTAGTGTTTTATATTCTTGACGTTGTTGATGTTGACGCTGTTTATAAAATTGTTTGTTGTACTAAAATGGAAATTTTTGTTCTTCCCGTTGTTGTTGTTGTCGCTCTGAGATTTCATCAGATGCTGATTTGTGTTGCTGTTGTTGTTGATTTTTTTTGTATATTTATACGCCGCTCACTGATATTGTTGCTGATGATGTTGCTTCAACTGCTGATGGTTTGTTAAGTGAAATATGTAAAAAAAATGTTGTTGTTGCTGCTGTTGCTGCCAGTAGAATTTACATACAACCAATTGACATAATAACCACCAGCAAGTATTCTCTTTTTTTGTACATATGACGTTGCTGCTCGTAAAAGTAGTCATGGTGTGGCGGCTATAGTAATGCATCATAGAGGTCGTCGAAGCTTTGTGTAGTTTTTGCGTGGGCTGACAGTTATATGACACTTAATGACACATTATTGAGTTGTTACTTTAATGAATGATTTTGATAACACAATTTTCTTATTCATTATAGTTTTGGCTTGGACTTTATCAAAAAGAATTTATCTGGTTGCACACAAATTTGTGGAAAACGAAAATATTATGAAATCATTTAACTAATAGGCATGATTTGATGGAAATGATTAACAAAAAATATTGTGTTCTTATAATAGCATTGCCGCTCAAATGAAAGCAAAATAAAACTTTATTGAACTTTAAGCTGATATTTTCCTTTCAGACCAAGTATACGTACAATTAAGAAAATCTTAGATGCAAAACTAAGTATGTTCGATTCACATATGCCGTTTAATTGACATCGCAAGAGATCATAAGTCTTAATTTAGTTAAAAATAAAAGTTTTTTTGCTGTTGTTGGGAATTCGCAGTTCAGTAGGGCCGCTTGGAATATCGTTATGAAATATGAAACGAGTGCAGTCAGACAAATTCATATCCAACAATTATAGAGTTCTGAAAATAAATTTTTAAGAGCACAGAAATTACTATTCATGCACATTCACGTGTCCTATATCACTCTATTTTATGTTTAAGATAAATTGAAGTGTAGTTTTCTTTAATTTATAGTATATGAATTTTTTTATTCTATTAACCAGTATTTAAGTATAAACCAAAATCAGTAATTGTTTACACATTAATAATCACCTCCAAACAAGCACCTGATGTCAAAGCAAATTGTATTTTAAATACCCACGTCAAT
Source organism: Gymnocheta viridis (assembly GCA_956483585.1). Classification (NCBI taxonomy): domain Eukaryota; kingdom Metazoa; phylum Arthropoda; class Insecta; order Diptera; family Tachinidae; genus Gymnocheta; species Gymnocheta viridis. Next base: position 127,976,242 of record OY101440.1, on the reverse strand, counting down.
AAGCAAACAAACCAACCAATTAAATGCCCGAAACGCCCAATTATTTTGTTGTATTAAAAATAATATAACCAAATTATAGAACAATAAAAAATACTTTTCTTTTTCGAGGTAAATTTTAAACACAAACATTTACAAACACTTATGAGTTTATAATTAATGCTAATTTGTGGCATGAAAAGCAATCAAACAATTTAGAAAAAATTATTAAAAAACCATTTGGTCGCTAACACCTCAAGCTAATTAAAATTAATTACATTTTCACTCAAGCAACCAAAATAAAAAAAGAAGGAAAACAAATTAGTTCAATTGCATTGAGAAGTGAAATAAATTCATACTTTTCCTTATTTCAGCCCTCACACATGTCCTCTTATCTCTGTGTAAACTCTGACCCCTCTTTCAGCCATTCTACTCTTTTACTTAAGTACTCGATTAGGTCTTGAGAACTTTTGTGATCTTCAGCAGCTGTTGAAGTGTTGAAAAATAAAATTAAAACAAAAATAAATAAAAATAAAAATTTCATTTTGTTGTGCTTTCATCCTGACGTTGAAACCAATTTTCACACTTCAAATGTCATATGCAAACTTGACCACACCACATTTATCAGGAGAGAAAAATTCGATAGTTCTTCTGGAGGGGAAAGCATCTCTGACACGAAAATTTACTTATTTCTTAATCATTATTATTGCTACAAAAGTTTCTTTTATCTTCGTTGAATACCTGGACATCGTTTTAGCCAATTAATGTTTAATCATTTGTTCTAAAAGCGAATATTTCTCAGGTTTGTCTTGCAAGCGACACGCAATCCATGAAGAATGAATGAATGAATGAGCGAACGAGCGAGTCATAGTTTCTGACCCCCATCAGTTTTGAATTTTATTTGAAAAGTCGAATGTTGTTGAAAAATTAATTTAATTTTTACAAAATACTGTGCATGAAATCATGTATGTGTTTTCCATCACATGTTATTGGAAATTATCCTTTCGTGACCTTTTGTTTTTGTGGTTTGAAAATTGTATGTACTTTTTTTTCTGTTTAGTGTTGGGTTAAAATACTCATAGTTTTCACAGCATATCGAATAAGGGATTGAGTCTTTTGTTACATTGTTTAATTTTGTTAATTGGTAATGGTCATTAGTGAGTTGTGTGCAATTTAATTGGTTTAATTTTCCTATTATACTTTTAAGAAAAAGAAACAAGAAAAACCCTTACTGCAGCATATGCTGTTAAAGAGAATTAAATACAAAAGTTAAACTGACCACAATTTGTTGCAGTTTTTAATGGTCATAATTTCGTGCTAAAAAAATTTTTTTAAGTCGTATTAAAAATTATAAATTAAAAATATTACGTAAAGATTTATTAAAAAATAAATAATGTTTGTAAGTAATTGGTCGAAAAAACAATCGACGATGAAAAGCTTATTAGCAGGCGTACGACCTCCGCTGACGAGGCTTCTTCTGACACTTAAAATTCAATCCTACAATTACATCGTCCACATTCGAAATTTCAGAGTCAGAATCATACAAAATATGTATTTATTTTTTAATTACATATTATTTTGTTTCTTTTATTTGTTTATTCAAACAAAACAAAATTTTGGCAAAAGCATTTTTTTCACTATTTCAATGTTTTTCTTTTGGTTGGCTTTTGCTTTTAAAAACAGCTGATTCCTTTCACAGAACAAGTAAGCGGGTTATATAATGATATCGCATGAAATTAAATTGTTTTGATTTTTTTTTCGCTGGAGGCTCGTGACTCTAGAATAGTCAGCTTAAAAGTTTCGCAGATAAAGCAGATTATTTGTGATACCCACATTCGTTTCGATTCATATTAAGTCAGTTATACGAGTATTCACTGTTTTATATAGCCACATTTTGGTTGAAAGTAAATTATTTTACCTTCTTGCAAAACATTTCTTAAAGCCTTAAATATATCATAATGGAAAAATATAAATATATTTAAATTTCATTAAAACTATAATCCAAGAGTAATAAAAACTTAAATAAAACATTAATTGAAGCTAAAACATATCATATATTCAGTATAATATGTTCTTGAAACTTATTTAAGCTGCTTGTAGAAACTTTATTTTAATAACATTTCGTAAACTCAGCCAAAGCTCAGTAACAAGATGACTTCTTGTGGTAACACAAAAAAAAGAAGGTAATTACAAAAGTAATTATATTAATGTGGTGTTTAATGCTCTTAAACACCATTTGCAATGCCCTGTTATCTAAACAAAAACAAAAAAAAATTATGCAAATTTAAAATGAAAATAAAAATTACATTCTAACCTCCCTTAATCCAACTGCCAGTCAAAAGACTGACATTCCATATTAACTGGCCTTTAGGTATTTATTTAATAGTATAACAAACCATAAATGTCCTCTTTAGCATCTATTAAAAAACAACAAAAAATCCTCCCAGCACTTGTTACCCCGCATGAAAAGAGAGGATGTGTCGTGTAGTGGGAAGTTAAGAAATAAAAAAAAATTTAAGCAGCAAATTTAAAAATGATTCATAAAAACTTTTTAAGCTGACTGTTTAAATGAATTTTTAATTTATTTGCTGTAATACCCAACACACTCTACGTTTTCATCCTGTTCTTAATAAAAAAAAGTCGCAGATATGAAATAATATTCACAATACATTTTTTTATAAAATGTATACGTAGAAAAAAGTAACCAGCAGTAAATAGAGAAATAAAATTTCAACAGCTTAAACTTTGTATTTCATTATTATGAATATTAGCCAAGTTTTTGTTATTCTTGTTTAAAATACGAGTGAAATCAGATTTCAAAAATATTAGTATTGGGTTAGAGAAGGCGACATTTTATTAACGTTTTCACAATTGTCATATATTTATTTAACTTACGGCGCATTTGATAAACTGATCATCAAGATTTTGTAACAAGGAATTCGCTAAGCAGGAAAAAATGAAGTTTCAATTGAGTAATTTTGTGATATCAAATAAAACCTGATTAAAATTTGTAGCAGTAACCAAATTGATGGTATCAATTAAATTTGTATACTTCAATTATTTTAATTTATTTTTTAATTAAATATTAATTATGCTTTAATTATAATTATTTTTAAGATTCCAATTACACGTTTAGTTGTCTTAACTATGTACTTAAATAGAAAATTATATATTTTTTAGTATTCATTTAAGTCGTTTATAATTGAAAAATATTTACATTTAAATTTAAAAAAATATTAACCCTTAAGTGCGAATCTAGGTCGCCGGGTAACTTTGGCGCTTTTTGCAGCCGTACAGATAAGTTTTTGTTTTTGTAATTTGCGTAAGAGACCAATTTACGTTTAACACGCTTAACTGCGCACCCAAGGTACCGGGGTAAATGTACGTATTTTATATGGGAATGCGCCATTGCAAGCATATTTTTTGAAGTTATTAATAGCTCTGCATTAATAAATAAAAAACTGTATAAAATTTAAAGTAAACAATTTACTTCATGAAATAAGAAAACAGGAACATAAAAAAAATATATAATAAAAACTAAAGACATAAATGCAGATCTTTGGAGCAGTTTATACACACTGGATCGACTGTATATTGCAGATTGGCTTGGAACAGGCGATACAAGCTTTTCGAGTTTTTCTCTGCTTCATAGGTAGCTGCGAGCAGACGCAATAACTTCCTACTACTGGAATACGACTGCTTCTGTCCTTTGTTCGCAAACTGGAAATGGGCGAAGTTAAAATTTCAAAGTCTTGTTTATAAAAAATTTGTATTGCGGATGCCTTCAATGACTGATCTTATTTTTTAATTTTTAGCGCGTTATTCTATATTTTCCTGACACAGATCAATGTTTAAATCTTTTAAAATTAAGAATTGTTTGTACTAACGTTTCTTCCAGAGTTTTTATAGGGAAAAACCTGTTTTTTCACCTATGTTAGTTTGATGCTCACCTTCTGGTGGTTTGCGGTATACAATTGGCCATGCAAATGGTACGGGTTACGTGCATCGCAAGCCCAAAATATTTTTATGCCATATTTATCAGGGATTGACAGCATGTACTAGGTACAACGGGTACGTCCGCGGTAGCCATATAGCTGCTCATCAATAGTTATATATTCAATAGGCTTATAACTTTGATATGAATTGGCGTTTAATATCATCCAAATGTCTCGAAAAGCAGCTGCTTTATCAGACTTTGAACGTATATCCCGAGTCACATTATTATCAAATCATTCTGAATCTATTGTATGACATTGCTGCCCGTTACAATGGTAAATTATTGGGTTTCCACAATTCAGATACATGTTCTCTGTTTGATTTGTGAACACCAGAGTAAATCAAAATGCCAAAAACGGCATTGAGTTCTTCTTCTCGAAAAGGAATGGATGGTTTTTTTTTTGCTCCGTTTTTTTATATTATTATAATATATCTGTTGCCAACGTTTTAATTAGATATTTAGTGCAAACATTTTTGTTTCATACGTAACTTCCGTAAAGGTAACCAGGTACATTTCATCGCATTATAAGGTGTTTTTTTGCCGTGGACATAAGGCTTAAACATATTATTGTGATCATAAAATTGGAAATTGCGATTAGTATAAATTAACATTGTAATAAATCAAAAATAATAAAATATGATTTATTTGTTCTGTTTGATTATGCAACCTCCTCAGTAAGCCTCAAAATATATTTTTTTAAATTGCAAAAGTTGCATGTTTATACAAAATAATTCCCAAAAAAAGGTGAAGCGTGTGAAAAAATTTTTCCACTTCCAGATTCACGAGAGATATTTTTGGGGCCCACTGGGAATTTATACACCGGGGTAAGAACAAAGGAAAATAATAATGAAAATAATATAGTTAAAGATTCATTAACTGATTATATATTGTTATTTTTATATTAAGCATATCTATTATGAGTTAATTGATATTTCATTTTCTAATTTGTTTAATATTCTCGGATATTCCCGGTTGCGCGGAAAGAAACTAAATTTTTCCCGAATCAAAACCATCGAGATTAAACAAAATTAAAGATAATTTTTTAGATTACGTTGATAACAGTCATATTAAACTCCACACACGTACAACTTCACACAAAAAGAAACACAGAAACACACCCAAACACACAAAAATTAAAGACAAATTTAGTTTTTCTTTTCTTTGTGATGATTGACATAATTTTTTGTTACTCAATTTCATAAATAAAGTCAAAACTTTAATCAACTAAAGAAAATATTTTATTGAAAAAACTAAATTTTTAAATTAAACTTTTGTAACCACCAATTTTGGAATACTTGTCTGCCTTCAATAGAAGCCCGGATTAATTTTTAAATATCGAGTTTCTTGTTTTCTAGTCATTTGCTCGATTTGTTATTTTTGTTTTTTTCCTAAATGAGGTTTTAAATACAAAACGCTTCGTTGTATCCAAACTCAGTGTGAACATTACAATTATAAAATTATTAAATCAAACGTTTCTTCAAGTAATTAAAGTACTTGGAAGTACTTTAAAATTTTGTAAAAGTTTTTTTATATATTGAAACGATTTTGTAAAAGTGTAGAATTAAGACTTCTATTCCATTAAATACCTTTTTTTATCGAATTATGAGCGACACGACCAGAAATTTCTTTTTAAAACACTGATTTGCTTTTGATCGATCATCAGATCAACACCTTAAAACCTAAAACAAAAATTTATTTAAAATTTTTGTATTTGCATTAAAATTTAAACCTTAATTGTACTTACATAAAATTAAACTTAAAATTATTTTGTGATACTGAGACATACTAGAACTACTATATTTACCTCTAAAATAATTTTAATAAATTGGGAATGAATTAAAATCAAAATTAAAATTGCAATGCTTATTTCCCTACTGGAACGCTCCTAAAGGTAAGCATTGCTCCGTATCAGCTTGCATAAGATCAACCAACTCAGTGCCAAACATTTCTTCCCCTCTTACTTCATTCATAATTATGTTCATCCGAGAAGGGATGGTTGTAGATTAGCGCCCACCTTGCTAACTGTCCCTCTTGGTCATCTACAAAATTAAACTTAAATAGAACCAGGTGTGTTGTATTCAGATTGATTACATAAATTTAAAAAAAACAAAAATTTAAACGCTGTATTCTAAGACAATAATATGTTGATAAAGTGTCAACTAAAAGTTTAATTTAAAAAATTTCGTTTTCACATTTTTATTATTAAATTTCTTTGATATTTCTGCATAGTTTTTTAGTATCATAATCAGCTTGCGTCTTTTACCCACACCCAATAAGTTACATATTCCAGCTCGTAGTATTTGTTTTCGTTCAGCCTCTATTCAAGCTGTCATAAAACATACACATCCTTTGCCATTTACACTTATTTTGATAGTATTTGTTACAATGTCAACATTTTTCATAAATTTATATTTTTATTCCACACAAATGCTGCACAACCTTTTAGGGATGCATGTTTAGGTGGATGTTTTTTCTCTTCAACTTTATAGTCTTCCGCAGTTTTGTGCAGCATTTAAGACTTTTTTTTAAATCTCTAGTTTTTTTTAAGTTTTATAAAGCCAAAATAAAAATATAATATTAACATATTTTTATTTTAATGGCTTAATCCTACGCATATGTGCCTTTGTATGGCTTTTTGGTTGTGTAAGAAAAAACGCGAGTGTATTTCTATGATACTTTTATATTTTAATAATAGCGGATTATAGGGTGTCAAAGATATTAAGCAAAAAAGTGGTAAACTCGGTTGGTATTTAAGATATTAAAAAGTATTTGACAATGTTGCACAAGAGAAGTGGAACAAAATAACGAAAAGGTCTCATGTGGTGTATTTTTTTTAAATTCTACAGATATTAAAATTTTTTTATACAAATAATAAACTTTTAAATGAAATACTTCAAAACGAATTTATACAATTTGATATATGTAAGGAAAAGACAAATAAAAGTCTGCAAGTTAGGAAAACAAAGAGATAAAATGCTAACAAACATTTGAAAAACATACTTTTCACAACTTGTATTTTTAAAATTTCACTCATAGTGCAAAAAATGGTAAAAAATGGCCCAACTTCAAGAGGACATAAAAATAAAATTCGAGCTAACTTTTCAAACCCCTTTGGCAGTTTTGTTTTCTTAATGGTCTACTTGCATTTCCCATTGCAGTTGTTGAGGCGGGTTTTTCTTGTTGCACTGTGTAATTAGAAAGAACTGAATGCCCAAATACAGCAATAGCCTGAATACAGCATTGAACTCGAGCCATTGAAATTATTATTGTGTTTTACTCACTGGCATATTTTACAACTACTTTAATAGCGCTAAAACTTTTTACATGAACACACATATAATTAAAACCAATCCACTTTGTTTCTCCAAAGGCTGAACTAATGATCATCTGTATGATAAGTGCTCCATCTGTCACTGCGACACTCAGAGAAAATTTTCTTGCTTATTATTAAGTAGTTATATAACTAGTGTAAAGTAATGCAGACGTATTTATGAGTATGTTGTTCTCAATTTGATGATATTACCAAAGCTGTTGCTTAGTATTTCCAATAAAATTACTCCTTAAAACTATTTAACAAAATTCCTTTTTACTTTCAAAACTATTTGATTTTCTCTGGTCCATTTCGTGTTGTTTACAAGATAATTTTAAATGTATCTATCATTAGTTCAGCGTTAAAATTCAAATTATCCGCAAAAGTCAACAAAATAAAGGCATAAAAAAGTAACTACAATAAAATTACATTAAATATTTAAATATTTTATTAAACAAACAAAACAAAAAAAACCCCCAAACTACATCAGGAAATGAAAGCGCAATCACTGACGAAGGCACCAACAAACATTCAAGTACAAACATTTAACACAGAATCTTAATTTAAAAGGGAGTTGGCATAGAAATTTAATATTGATGACGAATATGAAGATACGAAAGCAATACGATTCCATTTGAGTATCAAAAATAAATGAAGGCAGGAACTAAAGTCATTTGAGGTGGTGGTTGTAGACTTCTAACTAACAATGAGATAGTACAAGAAGGAGCAGCATTGCAATAGCATATCAACATCACCAGACAATGTCTGGTGATAACAATTCAAGCGTAAGCAACTACAACAACAACCGAAAAAGATATAAAAAAAGAATACCAGGAGAAATTGTCGTGTGGCAAGTGATTAATGATTGTCAAACAAATTTGAAAATTACGAAAAAGTGAAGGGAACAGTCAACTCAAAGAATAGAAAAATAAAAACTAAACCAATGTGCGCATTTTTCAAGGGAAATTTGATATAAGATTTAAAAATTTAAATAAATGTTTGACAAGAAGATAATATAAACTTGTTTAGCACCTGTACCGACATTGTTGTATGCTGCTGATAGTTATAAATAAAATAAACAGAAAGACAGTAGAGACGAGACCTTTTAGGGAACAACATTACAATCAAGTTATTACATTTCAACAGTTTGAAATCAACATGGAGAAGCTCAATTTGCAGTTTTTGTTATCTTATTAGATGTAGGATCCAGTTATTGTTCTATAATCCGGATCGGAGGACTCCAGGATAATTAATTTCTTGTAGCAACAAGTATAGTAATACAAATTCACAGGCGCTTTTGGATGTCAAACTCCATGGGGTTTGGTATCCGTCGTACTCTGCTGCCCACCTTCTGAAGTTCATTCGCCTTAGGATCACTATAACCAAACTGTAATACGTCATTGCCTTTGTTGTCTGTATTCGACGAATTCAGAGCAGAGTTTAGGAACTCTAGTTATACAGCCGAATGAAGCTCATACCTTTTGTTCGCCTTGAAATTTTGAATAACCAAGATCCGGTTCGAAGTACCATAAATAACTCGCAATCGGTAAATACGACTGTTTTCTCTGTTATTCTATTAGTTTTGAGTTCGATTCCTGCTAAGACCTTCCATATATCTGCAGACAAGCCAAGAAGGCTTAACCAGCTTGTATTTGTTCGAAGATAAAAAAAAACTATAAAATTTACCAAAATTCGAAATAAAAACACAATTGCCCAATTCACAATCTGTTGTAAGAGTTGTAAGTTTTACAAATGATATTGGCAATTTCTGTATAAACATTTGCTTATAAGCAAGTTTATGTAGAAAATACTAACAACATCTATACAACTTACAACTATTACAATAGATTATTAACTTGCAAATAATTATTTTGATATTTTATTTTTTTTAATAATATTTTCTTTTATTATTATTTATTTTTTTTTTATTATTTTCATTTAAGTGGTATTTTTAATCTTAAATCATTCACATTTTTATTTATATAATTAATTTATTACAATTTTTGAAAATTCTTTTATGTTTAAGATTGTTTTTTGTTTTTTGGTTTTTGTTTTATTAATTATTTATTTTATACTTAGCAATTATTTTACACATTAAGCAATTAATGACTTACGTATTAATTAAATTAATTATAATTTATGCTTTAATTTATGTTTTGGTAATGATAGGTTTTAGACTTATTTTTTCCTTTTATAATTTTAATACATATTTGTTTTATTTATTTATATATTAAAAAGAATACAATATTACTATAAAATAATTCATATAAATATACACGCACATATAGTTAATTTAAAAATATTATTTTTATTTATTTAATACTCTATTTTCAATCTTAAGTATACTTGTCTATTAATTTTTTGGGATATTTTAGAATTTATTATTGAGAAAACATTTTTTTCTTCAATTCCCTTTTTAAATAATCTTTAAAACATTGCTAAGCGCCCGTTCTTTCAATCATATGTATATTACCTTTGTCAATTGTTACTTTTCGAAATGGTGAATTACTTTGCACATTATTTTGCTTATTTTTATTTTTGTCTATTTTGTTTTGGTGCTAAAAAAACTATTTTATATATGTAGTATAATTTTAGTACTAAAGAACAATATTTTTAATTTTTCCATTTTCAATTTTGTATATTGCATTTTAAGTTTTGTGTTTTCATTTATAAATAATATTAATATTTACAGTTTCTTATTTATACTAAATATGTTTGCGTATACTTTTTTGCTTATTGAATCAAAAGAAAACAAAAAAAAATTATATATACATAAAAATATAAAATTTGTTGCTTAACTTAAAATTTAAATAAACAGATTTAAATAATTTTGCTTTCACTTTAAATTGTGAAAAATTTTTAATTTTTTTTATTAAAATCACATTCTATTTTTCATTTATTTCCATGCTGTTTTCTTAAATTGGTTCTTTTTAGAATGAAAAATGCTTTTTTCCCTCTTTATTCTATAATTTCAAATTAATTCGTATACATTTTTTTAATATTAAATTTTTTTTTAAGGCGCAATGTACATTAAAAAATATTTTTAAAATTTAAGCTTATATTACATTTAGAAATTAATTTCAATTTATTTTATAATTTAAAGTCGTATACATTGTTTTGTCTTTTTGTTAATTTTTAATTTATTTATTTATTCATTATTATTTTTTTTTTGTTTTGAAAAAGCTTTTTAGGTACTTTTTAATATTTTTGGAAAAATAATGTCTGTAAATAGTTTTTGTTTTTGTAAAATAAAATTTTATTAAATTTAGCATTTAAATTTACGTATATCGTTTGGGTTTATTTTGTAAAAAAGTGGGCTAATGCTTCATTTAGCCCACTATTTACTAATAAATTCAGTTCAAAGAGCCGCTTTAAAGAATGCTAGCAAATTCTAGAAATAAAAATAGAAAAAAACTGAAGGTATAAATTGTAAGTTACAAAATAAAACAACTTGTTCAAAAAGAGTTCTGATGATCTCAGCTTAGATTTCATTAGAGATGGTGCCGTGCGTAACTCTTTGCTTACATTCTCGACCAAAATGCAATACTCATGCATATTCAAGTACAACCAACCTTATTTTGTTAGCTCAGGTTTATAAAAGTTAGTTCCCATTGTAAAATCTCACGCTTGTAATTTGCACACGGCAAATGTTATTGATTTTTTTTATCATCAAAGGTTTTTCAAAACAATTTCCACTTTTACTTTTGATTTCTTATTTACCTTTTATTTCCTTTTGGGAAATTTAAATTATGTTTCGAGTTTTTTAATAATCCGAACTTCAAATTATATTTCAGAACTTTATATTTATATCAAAAATAACTATAATTTACCAATTCAGTGGAGTGTTGCACAAATCAAATAATTTTTATGGCGTGCCACAGAAAAAAATTACCAATTGGAAAATACTAAAAACATAGTTGCGCTCAAATTATACACACAAACATTTGTTCACGCCCAGCTTTTTATGCTCATAATCAGGGTAACCGAAAATATCTAAGAAAATTTTTTTATGCTCATTAAATTTGTTCTGAAAAAGTCAAAATAATTTGTAAAAATAATTTTCAAAATATGCTCTTAAAAAGAAACAAAAATCAATTTTTTATACAACATAGAAGAGTCATTTGTTGATCAGAAATAAAAAAAAGAGGTTTGCTTCCGTTGGGAAAATATTTGTAGAGGCTGAGGCACATAGAATCCGTTGGACGTTAAACAGTGCTTTTTTCAACTGACATTAAAGAAACGACAAAGCTGAAACAATGAACATTTTGTTGATGGATTAAAGTTCACATTTTCAATGGCATTCGAAGATATTCTGCAGTTTCTTTTAATTGTAATTTTTATTTATTTTTATTTAGAACTCAAAATATGTTAAAAGTAAAAGTTGTCTAACTTTATTACTTTCCGTATTTTAAATTTTTTATTCGCACTTTTTCCCAAAATTAATATTTTACATATTCAGTAAAACATCAATAATTTTGTTAAAAACAAATTGAAATTGATTATTGAGGGGTATAGCTTGTTCCTATGCGCATTTCGCTGTTGCTAATGCAGATCATCAGGGAGCTTTACCCAAATATTTCGTAGACCAACTGGAGATATTATATTAAACTTTCATTAAAACAAATGAAAAGTTTAAACAAAATCAAAGTTGGAACAAGAACTCAATAACCTACCAATTGTTTCTTACTTTACCAATGCTACCTAGGCTAAGTTTTTTCAACTCCAATTGTAGTTGTAAGAGGTTTGTAAAATACTACAACAGCTGTACATTTGTATAGAATGATGTCAAATAAAATTTTGTGACCGAGTGCTGTCAAGTTAATAATCGGTGCTTTTTACGGGAATTGCTAAAATTTTAGTATTTTAAATTTTTATTCGCACTTTTTCCCAAAATTAAGTTAGTAAAACATCAATAACTTTCCGTTAACGGCGACGTACAGAATGGGGCAAAGGTCTTAAGGAACCCTGTATTTAAACTAATTTGTCAGTTGCAAAAAAAGAAACGACAAATTCTATGTGGCTTGGTCTTAAGCATTTTAAAATAAAACCAATAAAGTCTGAAAATATGTTCTAAAAAGGTCGAATATGCAAGGGGGAAAATATACTTTTGAGACTTGAATATGCATATTAAATAAAATATAATAGGGTAAAATTTGCACTAAAAAATTGGTGCCAAAATTTATATAACTTTTTGTAATGTATAAATATTTCATCTGTGTTTTCATACGTTGCACAAGAAAAAGCCTTCAGGTGCAGATTTGTGGTTTCCCTGTTCATAATTATGCATGATGTCATAATTAATTAAACAAAAAAATCATAAATGCAGGGATCAAAATATTAAATAAAAAGAAAACAAAATTGCTGTTTGTTAGTTGTTTGTTATTTTCGATCTACAAAATCATTATTTTTGTAAATTTATTAATGATTTTTATTTATATATGACGTGTTTTCATTAATTGGAAATTTTGGGAAAATGAAACTCTAACTGAAGGGATTTTTGACAATTTCCCTGGGAAAAGAGATATTTTAGTTACATGAACTTTTTTTATATACTTCTTTGAAATATTATCTCAAAAATATATAGAGTTTTAGCAGACAAAGCGAAAATTATGTGACAGCCCACTTAATTTTGTTTCCCATTCAACATCAATTTAATTTTTATTATTAAAAGGAAGCTTGCCAATATGTATTTAAGAAAAGCCTCTGTTTAGATCGAAAACATATCATGGAGGAATCTGATAGCGTTCGCTTACGTCAAGTTATCAGCACAACGGATCAGTACTATAGCATGATTAAGTCGTTGTTCAGTGTAAAGCACACAATTGGAACAATCTTCGAAACTGTAGTGAAGGCTGTAAGCCCCGTTAAAGATGATGTGGAGACTTTGGGTAATTAGGACTTAAGTTTGCCAGAAGCCGACGAGCGTTAATGTTAAAAAACAATACGAGCAAATTTAAAATTAAACTGAAAGAGCGAAATCAATGAATTTTGGGCAAACTTATTGAAGATTATTAAGAAAAAACTTGACTCCATAGAACGTAAACTATAATTCTATTGCTGGAAGTTCGGTATCAATAATAAGAAACAGAATAAAAAGTTTTTTATATGCTTTGGCGGTCTTTAAATCACAATTTCAATATAATATTTTCGGAAATAGTGTACAAGTATTCTCTATACGATCTCTTACTTTTTGATATATTAATACTCCGTTCGTAAAATAAAAATATAAAATACTATTTGCTGAATTAAAAGAAAAGAGTTTAAATGATTTGCTTCTAATTTCTATTCAATAATTATTTAAATAAAAAAATTAATTTTTCCACAAATGTATACTTGAAAATTAACTTAATTTAGGAAATTCATATTTCGAAGTATTTCCCTCAAACGCAAATTTTAAATTCCCATTTTCCGGTAACTGAAAAGCAAGGGAAATCCCAAGACCTAAATGACCAATGACAGAATTAGTAAATTAGAACAGTATAATTAGCAATAAAAAACGTTTAAATAAACTATTTCTATTTTTGTTTGTTTTAGAAATTCGATTGAAGAGGTTATAGGAATAGAATTATAATAAACAATCAAATAATTCCACACGAACGAGTGTTTGAAAATTTAGATTTTTCTATGTAGTTTTCATTAAAGCTGCCAATTGTCCGGACATAGAATTTATCTACCGATGCCTTTCACAATGAATAATGTCTTTGTTTAACACTGTGATCCCCCAATTTTAATAAGATTTCTTAGGCCTTCGGCTCCTCGGCTAAGAAATAATTCGTAAAAATGTCTCCTAAATGCTCCTTAGTATTGATTGGTAGATATGCATGAAAGTTGTGGAATGTTTTTTATAGGTAACTTGACCTTTAAATTCTTGTTTAGTCGACTGGTTTTATTATTGCACTTGGTAGCCGGTTTTGAAATCCACAAAAATATAAGCGGCATGACGAAACCCTCTGAGAATACACTGCAAATTGACATGAAGGTTGCTCAACGTCGACGAATATAAATATGATATTTTCTTCACCTAAAAGGTAGCACAGCCACTTCCGCTACTACACCCGTTTGGATCGTTTTAGAGTGTTATTTTGTTTTATTTTGGTTATGAACTTAGACACACAATTAATTGATATTGCCGGTTATGTCTAATCACCTGAATAATATTGTCTAAACAAGCAATAAGTAATTTTTATTTAACATGGGCTACACTCAGCGCTCTATCATTGTCCCACCTATTAAACAAAGCTTAAAAGTGTCATCACAATCGTTTTTAGTAGATGTGTATCCAACAGCTCTTTAGAACTAAAATGAGCTGTTGGACACAAGACAAAGCAAAAATGTCAATGTTAATGAAATGGATTTGAAGCAAGCCCTAGCTCGAACTAATTCGAACGGAGCTGCTTGGGACTTCATAAACAAATATCAAGTGGACGTCCATCAAATTAGCTGCACTTAACTTTTTTAAACGACGTGCACACTGCAAATCTCCCACCAGTACAACCACGTTGTACCTGCAATAATCCGACTCACACTTGTCCGTATATTTATTATTTTATTTATGACCAGGTGTCGTCACAGCCAACTTAAAATGTTTAAAAAAAATTAACTACCAGCCAATCTACTTTCTCATTTTCTCTTTTGAAGATGCCACTGAAAACCACTTTTAATTAAAAACTTCTCAATTCTTGCAGTATTTGTCAAAATCATTCAAAATTTTCACTTTAAGCTTAAAAAAAGGTCCATAACAATTTCCTCAATAATATTAAAGATGAACATAAAGTCTTAAGCAAATTAAACTCAACAAAACCAACTGAAATTTTTATTCGCCAACAAAAAAGCAAAATAATAATTTTTTTAAATCAACCGAAAAAGAAATAAAAACACCAAATTTTTTTTTAAATTTTTTTAATTATTATTTTTTATAATAGTTTTCTTTTTCTTGAATCATTTCCATTTGTTTTCATTCATTCAAAAAAATAATCATTCATTAATAATAATAGTTAAAATTAAAAATAATAATAATAATTATAATAATAATAAAAATAATATTAAAATAAAAATACAATTGTTCTTTTATTAATTATTTTAAATTTTAATATAACTAAAACTATATGCAGCTGCTTTATAATTAATATTTATAAATTTAAAATTAATTATTTATAATTAAAATAAAGGAGATAATAGAATTATTTAAGAAATGACGGTCATTTAAAAGAAATAATAATTTTAGAACAATTTAATAATACATGCTAATTTTGCAAAAAAAAATTAAAACAATAAAACAAAACAATTTTTTTAAGATTTTTTTTTTTGAAGAAAAGTTTAAAATTAAAAAAAAAAATATTCAAATGTTGAATTTTTAAAATATTTATAAGAAATTGAATAGTTATAATAAAATATAATAATAAAGCATTTTGTTGGTTGTTTTAAGGGAAACTTAAGGGAAATAACTAAAATGAAATAATTTACACAGAGAAGAAGCAGTAGAGAAAATAAAAAACAACACTTATAAACTTTTGTTTGGTACTGTAAAAAGCTGCTGCTACAATTAAGCTTTTTAAGGGAAGAATATTTTTAAATCAACTAGTTTTGTAAGAAACAATTCTATTTAGTTCTTTTTGATATTTGTTGCTAAATATCGTAAAGAATTTCTTTCTGTTGTTTTAAAAAGTAAAACTTTGTTTTCATTGTTGAACAAAAAAAAAAAAAAAAACGTAGAAAATTTGCATAAATAGTATTGCAACTTGCAGCTATTTTTCATTAATATTTTCCCTTTTAACAAACTTTGAATATTTTGCTGTTAAGTATTGTAGTTGAAACAACTTTGCTTTTAGCTTTTTCGTGCAGAGAACTTTAGCCAACAAAGTTCGATTAGTGTGTGTGTACCATAAAGTTGTAGTTAAAGTTTGTGCTTCAAAGCTAAACTTAGAGGCTGTGAATTTTACATAAAATGTACGTGTATTGACGTCGCAAAACTGGGATATACTCGAGAGTATGAGAGACTGAAATTTTAACTTCACTGGCTTTAAATGTCAGTAAAATACAAAAATATTTTTACTAATTTAATATTTCGAAATCTGTTGCTGCTAATCTTCGGCGCTTTCTAGAACAATACATGGTTTCTTCAACACTTGAATAACGGTGATATTGATGTCGCTACGCAGCGAAGCAGTTTTCTCAAGAGCCTTCCAATAATACAATCGGTTCCTTTATTGGCACTTAAGCATCAAAAGTTTATTAAGGACTGTAAAAACAAAAGCAAGCTACGTAGCTATATTTTGCTTGTCTGCAGAAACAGCTAGAACTTTTTGCAGGAATCGAACCCGCGATCCCCAGACTAATAGCCAAGTATACCATCAAAGATGGTCAAGACCATATAATCAGTAAATATTCGAGATGTCAACACAACTGAAGACCAAAGTATTTAACACATGTGTGAAACGCATATTCCTATACGGGTGTGAAACTTGGGGTATTTCCAAAAACGATGTACGACGACTGCAAGTTTTCACTAACCTTTTCTAAGGTATAATTATTCGATGCTTTTAATCCAACACAATAACTAACGCTGAGCTTCTTCGAAGCACGAACCAACGGTCAATTCAGTACGACATTCTGAAAAGGATATTTGGATGGATCGCTCGTACACTTATGTCCGAGCACGTGGTAGACAAGGTAGCACTGAAGTACAAGCCCCAAAGTTCTCGGCGCCGTAAACGTTTCAAAACAACTTGAAAGGGGCAAGTTATTAATTGCGACCGTTTACTCATCCAGCTGGAGAATAGCGGAACAGAAACTGTTCGAAGTTTTGTTGCTGAGTCAAGAATCATTGGACTGAACACGAATTTACTAACGATTTCAAAGTGCTTTCAAACATAATATCAATTATAAGAATGAAATTTCCTATTCTTTTCCATTCGATGTATTCTGCAAGATCGATCACGTCCGTCAAGATATCGCTATCTTAACATGATCTGCAGTCACTATTTTCAACTAGTCCTATTCAGTCCATTTATGCTAGAAAGCTTCAGTGTACTGTTCAGATTATTTTCGATTGTTTATTTACAAAGATGTTAATACCTACGAACCTTACACCGTCACTGAGACAGTTCCACACTCTGTGAGTGCCAGACCATGCTCCTGAAGAGAACTATGTTATGATCAGAAAGACGGAAGTAAAGCCTGACATCAGGTTTGCTTTTCAAATAAGAAAACCACAATCGTTGTTTCCCCTAATTGCAGTCATCTAAGTATCAACGAGTTCCCACAGGGTCCCTTGATTGTCTGTCCTCTAAAGAAGTGTCACAATTAGCAAACAGTTGCAGCTAAATTCGTTTATGGTTTAATAAATTCTGATGAGAATCAGAATTAGAGAACTAACATACTAATATACTAATAGATAAGAATGTTATTTAAATCCTTCCATCAATGGAAAGAGATTCTTGCAGCTTAATGAATTTCTCAGGCAATATTGCGAAAGTAATCAAGACATTGCTCTGTAATGAAAGAATCAAAGAATCAGACATTAAATTTTATATTGTGTTTAAACGGGAACCAGCTTTTTATTACTCCTGATGATCACAAAATGTACTGCATTGAATTCAAAATATCGAAGATTAATTTTACAGCAAAACCTCGAATTTCTGAAAAGCAACAGAAGCAGAGTTGTTTCTCAAAGTTTTAACTCAAATTTAAATGAAGCATTTTTCTAATAAAAAAAAGTTGTAGATATAATTTTACTTTCTTTAACAGAAGTTAGTAATGGTTTGTTTTTTATAATAATTGCTAAACATTAATGTTTTTTTTTTTTAGTTGTTTAAGTGATTACAATTAAAAACTTTTTACATTTACAAGTGGTATACATGGTTGTATAATATATATATGTTTGTGTGGGTGTGTGGGTGTGTGTGTTTATTAAAAGTGTGTATTTTGGATTGTATTGGTTTTTTAAGATTTTTACTAGAAATGTTTACGTTTTTATTATAGTTTTTCCTTTTTATTTTATATGTAATTAATTTATTAAATTATGTATACATATGTATGTTTTTGTTTGCCTTACAATCGTAAATATTAATTTAAGTTTTGTTTATGTAAATTTGCAGTTGTGTTTTTTAACTAAATTCATTTTACTGTGTTTGTTTTTTTTTAAGTAGACTTGAATTCAAAATTTATATTCGGAATTAGTTTAATTTTATTTCATGTTATTAAATATTTATATAGTTCTGCTTTAAATTCCTTTTTTTCTTTTGCAACATTTTGTTTTAATAAATTATTATTTGTTATCTTTGCAATTAAATTTCAGCTCATGGGGCCTTTAAATAAGGAGATCATTTTCTTTTATATAAAATTATATGTTAGAAATTTAAATTTAATTACAAGACTTTTTAAGTAATAAACGAAAATATGTGTTTTTTCTTTCAAAAATTAAATTCGCTGTGGTTTTAAACATAAATTTTAAAATTTTGTTGCCCCAAAAGAATGGGAACTGGTTAGCGTGTCCGAGAGGTCTCTTAAGTTAGAGCGATTTTGTGTGCCTGTGTCGTAAAGAAATTTCCATTAAACGCTCGATGGTTGAAGTAGTTCTATAAAGAAAAGAAATAGCAATAAATTATTGAACTTTCATTTATTTAAAACAACAAAAAATTTGCAAACCTAAAAGCAAGCAAATGTTTTCCATTTAATTGTTTAAATAACTCTCTTCTTTGATTTAAGATTCCTGCTTAGCTAATTTATTTCAATTAACAATTCAATCAATTTCACTTTGGTGATTTGCGAGATTATTTATTTCATTTATTTTATTTTCAATTTTAAATATTACAGTCTAATCGAACAGTTTTGGCGAAAAACCTAAAATCGGTTGGTTGTTGGTTCGGCATTCGGAAAAAAATTTCGCAAACACCGAATTTTACATAAATTTTTTTCAGTATATTTGTATATCATCAAAGATAAGAAAATTATAAGAAAATGAAAATTTTATAAAATATTAAAGTACAAAATGTACGATTTGTGTGCTAAATTTATTTTTATTAAATTACGAAAAGTTACCATAGTTAAAATTGATTCTTTTCTATATCTATGGAAAAAAAATCAGTTTTGAGTTTGGTGTTTAAGTTCGATCTGAAAGATAAGCTGTAGTTCGGTACGAATAAATGCGTTCGGTCGGAGACTGTTATTTATTTTTTATGCAAAAAAAATGACGTTCAGCTAAATTAAAATGGAGAAGAAATCGTTCTATGTATTCATGCTATTAAATGTTGTCAATCAATTGATTTTTTGCTTGACTTAGTTATTCATTTAATCGATATCAAGTATGAATTTCAGTTAAATTGTCTGAATTGATAAATTATTTAATTTTTTACTTCTACAATCTGATGATATCTTTAATTATGCAATTGAAAACAGTGATAGAATTAAATAAAATGTGGTTAATCCAAATTCAATTTGTTTCATTTTAGTATTTGTAATTATTTTTAACTATAGAATATCTAAAATTTACCCAACTGTCTTAGAGCACTGCAACACGTTCAATATATATTGACTGCGATCCAGTATCGCAATATTTATTGAACGTCTAGGATGCAGTATTGACGCAAGTACTGATGAATCAGTTAATATTTTGAAATCCGGAAAATGCATCGCGATTGAAATATCACAATATATATTGAACATGTAGCAGTTCCATTAGAGCTCGAATTTCTGTTCGGCAATTTATTCAATAAAAGTATATGAATTAATTGCCGTGATTTTAAATTCAATTATGTTTTCATTCCAGTTGCTTTTTAACCGATTTTTTTTTATTAAAAAATGGTTGAATTAATTAATATATGAATATTAATTTAATTATTGTTTTTTGTTATAATCATATTTTTTCTCTCAATTTTATATTTTCAATGATTTTTTAAAGTAAAAGGCAAGAATATTGATACAATTTTACAATTCTGAATAAATAATCATGTCCAGTGAAGCATATTTGACCAATATTATTTGCTTGATATAATAAAATACTTTTTCTATGAAAATAAAGGTATCCAGAATGCTGTTTTTTAGTATTGAAAATATTTGAGAAGTTCGAATAATTCAAAAAAAAAAGTTTTTCTTTTCTAGGATAAAAGTATTTCTATGTGCAAACTGCAGGCTAATGGCTTTTTATAGTTTTTACTATTTAAAAAATTTGTATATTCCAAACTTTGTATACAAGAGTACTCACCTCTTTTATCATTATTTTGAAGACCTTTTCTTTACTCTTTTTGTCTCGCAAATTTTTAAATAAATTCTTCATAGTTTTGGATGAGATTAAAGCTTTTTAAAAAGTTCAACATCTTTACGTATATCCGGTATTTTTACACCTTCAGTGAAATTTGAAAAAATAAAATAATTATAAAACAACAAAATAATTTTTGATCCCATGTATTTTAGCTGTTGCTTTCTTTTAGTTGCTGTTGTATATTATTTAGGACTTATAGAATTTCTCTAAGATTTTGGTTTAGGGTCTCCTTTGTTTGTTTTTGCTCTATATAAATATAGTTGCTTATAAATCTTTGCCAACTCAATTGTTTTCTAGCTAGTTATTGTTGGTGGTTTTTGCTGATCGCTTTTGTATATTTTTTTATCTGTTTAATGAGATTTTATTGCTAAACTTGATTACAAATGTTGTCCATAGTATTCAGCAGCGTGGGGGTAATGAGGATATGCTTGATGGAAACCAGGATCACCGGGTGGACGATGCATCATATGGGCTTGACTGTCCATCATATAGCCCATGGGATCATGGCCATAGCCGGATGGACCAGCATGGGGGGTGTAGACTGAAAGTAATAAAATAATGAAAAATGGGTAACTTTATAAAAAGAACAAAGTAATTGTTGTTAGTTTATTTTCTTTATAAACCATTTTATTTATTTATTTTTGTTTTTATTCAACTATTTTTAGAATTTTTAAATTTTATGTATAAATATTTTTGAAATTAATTCGAATTACACTATTGAGGTATTTTTTATCAAAACTAATTTCAAGAGATTCAGTAAAATTTTATGATTTTGTCTTGGTTATTGACGTTTTTTGAAGCGTATATTCTAGTAGTGAGACTAAAATTTTGTAGGCGTCAAAAATTATAATAAAGACAAAATAATTCTGAAAATTTTCATTTTGGCTAAGAAACTTGTAATTTCAAATTTCCGAAATTTGTATTTTAGCCAGATTTTCTTAGAAAATGTATATTTTAAAGACCATGAACAAAACTTACGAATAGTTTTTGAAAAAGGTAATCTTAAGCAAATTTATCGTATTTTCGAATTTTCAAACTTGGTTTCAAAATATTAAATTTTGAAAATTTTTCATATTTTCTTATATTATTTATTATGGCATCTCCCAAAAAAGCTTTGATTTATTTATTTAAAAAAAATTTTATTTTTCACTTTTATTTCGAAATTAAGTTTTTACAAAAAAAAAATTACAAGTAATTATTCGATTCCATGAAACATTTAACAATATTTTTTTCCAAGCTTTGTGAGATGATACCGAATTCAATTGAAGACGTGAACTTGAATCTGACGAAAATTATAAACAGAAACAGGTCGAATATATTAAAATAATAAATCGAATGGATGCTCCAATAATATATTGTAAGTTATGCCGTTCAATTTTGATAATGATTCAATTTTATATCAAACGATTATCAGCGGACATCAATGAAAACATTTTGAACTTTTAAAACTCTTTTTCACACAGTTTTATTTAAAAACTTTGTTATCTTTGTATTAGTTAGAATTTTTAAACTTCAAAACTTAATTTCAATCTTATTTCATATTTTATAAGATAATTTCTAGAAATACTTTTTGATTTTGTGCTAATTTCCCAAAATTGAAATTTTCGAACTTGAAGTTCGAAGTTTGAGATATTTTACAAATTTATGTAAAATTTTGTGCTAAAATAGTAATTTCGGATTTTCGAACAAAGTTTCGAAATTATATTTTTACACATAAATTAAAATAAATAAATTCATAAATTAAAAAGAAATGCCAGTATTATTTAATTTCTAATCAATCGTTTTGTAGTTTTTTTTCAAACATATTTCACTACTATGTTCTGTCTTATTATCTTATTTAACATTAATATTTAATTCATATAATTACCTGCACGATTTGATTGATCAATCATTGGCTGTACAATTCTTCGTCTCGCATTAATGAACCTGTAACAGAGAAAAAAAACGAGACAAAAGTCATATTAAAAACAAAAATAAATATATAGGAAAAGTTAAGTGGAGAACAAAGAAAAACATTTAATAAGAAATTATTGTTGTATATATGAAATCCGTTTTTAACAAATCATAATTAGGCTTATAATCCCATAAATGTTTATTTCATAAATAATTTATAAAATGATTTATAACATCTCTTTTTTCCATTCGCTCTTTCTAAACATTTGTACGAGTTGGTGTATTTTGTATTGGGTTCTGAAAGCACCGAATCTTTGAGCAGCTCAGCAAAAACCATAAAAAATAATAAGTTGTTTTTTTTTGTTGTTGTTGCAATTTTTATTGTATTTATTTGCTAGTTTTGTTGTTGATTCAATGTGCCACTGCATTAAACCATGATAAAAGTCTAAAATGCCGACAATTGTATATTTTTATTTGCAACAAACAACAACCCTGAGAAGAGATGTTGATGCTGGTTGACAAAATCATATTGTTGGTAAGATATTCTACTGCAACAACTACAAGAATATCGGCAGCAGCAAATATCATTATAACAAAAAGCAAAATCAACCTGATTTAAGATATAATTTTTTATTTTTTTTCTTATTTCTTATTTCATATAATTTTTTTGTAACCATGAATCTGTGGTTGATATTTTTTGTTTATTTAAGATGTTTAATACAAAATATATTTACTTTATTTGTTGTTGTTTTGTGTAGTTACGTTGTTCTTGTTGTTATTATAACTTTTCTGGGTTGTTATTTCTGCAAAAAAAAAACTGCAAAAAAACTAACAATTTCTTGGCAAACAAACATAATTTTTTTGTTTAAGGTTTTTGGTTGGGTTACACTTTTTTCCTGCTGCTGCTGTTGCAAACTTAAGTTGCAGCTAAAAAAAAATAACATCAAAATCGTATATAAAAATTATTGTTGGCTACAAATTGAGGTTAATGCTCGAAGATTGTTTTTTTTTCTTTGGAACGTTTTTGTGTTTTAAGAACAAATGAAACCAACAAAACAAAATTTGTAAAGAAAACTTTGGCAAAAAACAGCAAATAATTTCTGAAAATCATTTGATTCATAAATGATTTTTTTAAGAACTTTTAAATTAAAACAAGTTATTGAAAAGCCTTGAAATTTTGAATGTTCTTGAAGTTTTGAATTAAAAGTTTCAAAGTCTACACCACAAAACAGAATACTAAAATGAAAATTCTAAATTTTATATTTAAAAATTACAAATTAATATAATGTGTAGCGTAATGTGGACCATTTGCCAGAAGGCGAACAAACGTTTTTATTTCACTCCCGATCTAAAAATTAGACCACCCATATGAAAGTAAGCAATTGAAAATACCTCAATCTAAAAATTATAATTCCTACTACTACTACGAAGTGGGTATTCAAAATAATTTTTCACATAAGAATGTTAAAATACAAGCATACATAGAAAATTGTCAAACTTTAAATGTGGAGTGCTGCATCAAAATCAACCACTTATAAATTTCTTTTTTTATTTGTACCGTTCATCAAGCTGCCTAAGTTTTTATTTGATTTCAATATCTAAATCTAGGAACAGTAATAGCCAACTGAGCTCGAGCAAGATGTTACAAATTGTATATCAGATGCGCTCTTTCACTTTTAACAACACAAATCAGATGATAAATCAGACGATAGTGTAAAGATTTCTTGTGCTAATTGGGACTTGATCGTTTTGTATAGTTGGCAATCACATTCATTGATTGCAATACTTCGGAAATTGTTTTATGTATAACTCATCACTTTGTTTCTGAAATTTCTTTAACATTGACCTATCAACAATTCTAAAAATAAAGAATCGCAAAAATTTGCTTAAGCGGTCGATATATTAAAATTTCTTTTTCGGCAAACTATTTAAGGCCTGCTTTAAAAAATGTTTAGTGTACAGAAATGTATTAAATTCTTTAAAACTTACCAATTATTCACTTGCAGTATCGTCAGGCCGGTATCTTGCGCCAATTGTTTTTTCTGATCTTCGGAGGGGTAGGGATGCTAAAAAATATAACAATATTTCGAAATAAAATTTAATAATCGATAAATTGTCAATGACATATCTAAATTAAATTAAAACCTAAATCTGTTAATTTCACAAATACGCTTTTATTCGTACAATCTAAAAAAAATTAAAATTTTTAACCGAGCAAAGAAGCTGCAATTTGAAACTACTAAATTATCGTTGTGAAATTTTTCAGTTTCATAAAATCTCCATACAAAAGTTTCAGGCAAATCCTTAATAATATTAACATTCCAGCGAAGTTGATAAAAAAGCAACGAACTGGTGTGCAGTTACAAAAGTTTATATTAACATACCAAGGTTTAAAAACGGAAAATTTTAAAAACAAGTTTCTAAAATATTTTCAGAAATAATATGGTAAAACTTTTCATAGAAATAAATAAGTTATATTCGAAATGGGCACTATTATTTTTTGACACATTTCAAATAAAACACAAATGGACATATTCGTTTATTCATGAGAACCACAAAACTATCATCAATCATTTGTGTTTCAACTAAACCTTTTACATACGAGTATTTATGTAGAAATCAAATGACTGGTGGTTTATCTAAACATATTCTTTACTTAATATTAATTTTGATATACTAGTTACGTTAAAAAGCACATAAATTAAATAAAAATTACTTAACAAAAAAGCAATAACGTCACTAATCTTAGTAATCTAATACCCAAAAATTATCTTTCATGCATAAACACACACTTAAAATGTCCTTAATTCTTAAATTTCTGATAGTTAGAGGGAAAAGTGCATATTGCAGTTTGTTCAAATAATATAAATTATAAAATATATATTATACAAATATGTACGAGTATGTACATGTACATACATATGTATGTACATACATATTTGCTTTAGCCCGCCCTCATAAATTCTCGCAACGAAACTGAAATAGAATAAAACAAGATATTAGAGAAAATAAAATCAAAATTGAAAACATGTCTACCGAGCCGCCAGAGTGGCGTCAGTATGTAAACAATAATTTGTTGTATTTGGAAATCATATCAAAAATCACAACAACAAATTTCTAAACAAATTCCATACGGTACAACAATCACAAATTATTGAATTGAAAATCGAAAGAATTCGAATTAAATATACAATAATATAATACTTGAAATGCAATATCTAGTATTTAAAGTGCATGTCTATTTGTTTCTATTTTTATTAAAGTAATAATTGCGAGGGGTACTATTTAGCCACATTATAAACACATCTATACTACATTTAAAAATGCTCAGTGGAATTTTAAATCCATTCGAATAACTCGAAAATTTATACCAAAACCACTCACAGTTGCAAGTGATTTCTATAAAAAATTTCTACTCAAGTCGTTCGTCTGGATTTATTTTTAGAAATTTTTAACCTATAAATTTCCCTTTTCAATAGAATATACAATTTTTAAAAATACAGAAATACTGTACCGTTTCAAGAAATATCTTTTTTGCAATAAACGTACTTTTAAAAAGTAAATTTTTTTTTACTTTTTCCCCCATTTCGCTTGAGTCAGTCAGCACCTAAAATATGATTTCTGACTGAATCCGAGGATGACTATGTTGCAGGAAATCATAGTTTATGCAGTTAAAAAATAATTAAGAATTCATGAAGGAATTTGATGTGGGTGTACTGCACCGCAGACGACCAATTCGAAAATTCTGCGTAATGGGGCTCAATGGTACATAAGAAATAGAAACATCCATAAAGATTTAGAAGTGCCCTTTTATGACTATTCATAAAAACTGAATCACAAAATCCTTCATGGCTCTCAATTTACAGCAAATAGTATTTAATTTAAATGTACTATTTAAATAGTTCAGTCTTTTTCTATTGTTCATTAAACTGAAAAATATTGAAAGCCATGTCCTGGAAGCCCCAAATTTAGGATATTTTCAATAATGATTTTGCATTATAATTTACTTCTAAAGCTTCAGAATTTTATGGCATATCATCTGCTTTGGAATCACCTTAAGCAATTCGCCCAGCAGCCAAAAACGGCCAGGCTTTTAACAGCGTCTTTAAAGTTGAAAAAGATGAGGCAGCGTCATCGAAAGTACTCTGTTCAAATTTGCTAAACCACATTGATTATTTCACTTCAAAATTTTCTAAATGAGCCAGTGAAGAGAATACCACGATTAAGAAAAAAAATTATCGGTGTTATTGCCTTGAAGTAGCAAACATGGTTTTTCCTATGTAAATAAAAACCACATGTTTATATTTGGAGTGTTTAATTAAAAAAAAATTCTAAGCAAATGGATAAAAAAATAATATTAGGAACCTGTGCTGCAACGCCTAAATAGGGAAAATACAGCTTTTTAGCTTTTAAGAAAAAGGAAACAAATCTCAATTCAAGTGTCCGTGATAACCGGACACTGTCTCATAGTCAGGCATGCACAAAGGTTAAAGGTCGAACACAATGATTTTTACCGCAGCTGCCAAGATATCGATGAAGAGGAGTGTGTAGAACATTTTCTGTGTCACTGTCCTGGACTGGCAAGAAAGAGAATGGCCACAATGAGCGCTCTTGAATTCGGGGAACTTTCTGACATCGCTAGTGTTGAACTGCAACGTATTAGTAGCTTTATATTGAGCTCCGCATAAGCCGAGTCCCCGTGGTATCACAGCGGACCAAAACGGTATAAGTGAGTCAGAGATTCTGGCTGCCACTCTTACTTAATAAATTCAAATTGCAGCTGCTACAAAGGAGTTCTCAGAAGAAACACTATTTTCCATTATTTTAAATTTTTTTTCTCCTTTATTGCAACGTAGTCATATCTCAAGAAACTCGTTCGTCAGAAAACGAGTTTAAAGTTTTCAATGGAAAAATAAAAAAGTATTGTCCCCTCAAGGATGAGTAAACAAGATATTTGTATGAATTTTTCATACAAGATGAAGACCAATACGATGAATTATTCGGCATTTTTAACGCAAAAATCACGGTTATTTATTTTAGATATCAATTTGTGCTCAACAAACTTTAAATTAAAACCACAATGCCAAGTAAAATCTGAAATAAGTGATGCTCATATTATTTCTCAGTTGGAAAATATGGTGGCAGAAATATTTCATGAGTTTTGCGAAGATGAACAGAGTACAGCTTCAGCTTCAGTATTATTTTTTGCTATTATTCGCATGAATTTTTTATATAGACTTTTGACAGCAGTTCGCACGAAATGATGAGTAGATTACCATGCTTAAGCAAGTACTTCAAATTTCACAATAAATTATTGCATACAATTTGTTATGATTTAATTAATATACTTTTTTTATTTCTATTGACTGCACATACCTTAACTCTGCTATACGGAACACACACATATGTAAGTACATCTGAAGCACAAACGTAAAAAGTCTGAGCAAAATAACAGGGAAAAATAACGTGTCGTCTGGAATTATGGTTTGTTTCCGCTCAAATGCCACAATTCAAAAAGATCACAATAAAATTAGTAACACTCGCGTTATCGAAATTTGAAAGTTTTTGTTTTACATTTATTTTATTTTTTGTTAATCTAATCTCTTTTTTTCATATTATCTTAGTATTACTATAAGCAAATATCAGCCTTAAAATGCAGTTTTATGGCGCTTAATTTTTGATGTTATACTTTTCTGCGCAGTAGTACATACATAATAAGTTGCTACAAAAGCAGTGGCATTTATATGTTAAATGATTACAACTGAAAATGATTGATTAGGTTGCAGTAGCATGGCCATTACAAGTTCATTACACAAGATAGAAAAAAACGAATTTAGATATAAAAATCTTAGTTAAAAGAAATTTAAACGTAGTATATGTGATGATTTAGCCCTTCCAGGGAGTGATTTAAGAAGATGTTGCAAAATATTGGAATGCTTTTGTTTAGACAAAACAAAAAACTTGATAAAATGATGTTTATTTTGTAATATGAAACTGCGAGAAGTAATTTTAGAAGCGGTTCAAATCAAGAACATTTGCACCCACAAGAAGAACAATATTTATGGGCTCATTATAAGGAATCTGTAAGAAAATGGAGAGATCCCCAGTTTCTATAGGGTTATTCCCAAAGCTTGGTAGGCGTACAAAATACTTAAAGCGAAGGATAAGACGCTGCAGTATTTATTTAGGACACAAGTCTCACGTGAAGTGAAGTTAACAGTGAGTGGCAAGGAAATTAAATTTAAAGCAACTTGTTCAAGAATTAAATTATCTGAATTTAAAAACACATAAACTGTTCTTTTGTATGTAATAAACGACAAAATGAAATTTCGGTATTTAATATTCATATTCATAATCTTAATTTATATATTTTTTATAAAATTCTTAAAGAAAATGTCAAAGAATATTGAATGACAATTGGGGAGCCCCGTAGACTAGTAGATAGCATACTAGACTATTAGTCGAGGGGTCGCAGGTTCGATTCCTGGCTAGACCCTGGGTGTTTCTGCAGACAAGCCAAAATGGCTTTGCGGTTTGTGTTTGTTCTTTAAAAATAAAAAAAAATAAAAAAAAAAAAAAATATGTATGTATATCAACATTGTTGGTTGTTTCCGAATTCGAGATAATTTAAAAAAAAAAAAAAAAAAAAAAAAAAAAAAATTGCCGGCCCACTTTCTTGCTTACAGGAAGACTATACAAGTAATTATATACAACTGTTTTGGTTTTCTACTTTCATGCGACACCAATTTTGACAATTTAGGAGAAGATTTCGTAAACTCGCTCCTGACAAAGAACGATGTGCTTTAAAAACGAATAACCGATTTATTCTGCTTACAAGTAGCTAGTTTCACAAATTATTAACAAAAGCTTATTTTAAGCAGTAACAAAAAAGAAATGTGTTGTAATTTTAGTGATATTTCAACTTCAACAACTTTTTTAATTTAATTAAAAACATAATTTGAATTTGGACTTAAGTGCTTAAATCACATCATCAAACTGATATCTGTATGACAACACTGTGCAAAAAATTTCGGGTCATCGCTACTCCAATGGGAAATGAAAGTTTACCATTAACTTAAATAAACTGGCAAAGAGTTTTGAAAAGTTAGCTCGAATTCAATTTTTATGGTCTCTCGAAGTTGGACCTATTTTTGACCCACGATGTCCAACGATATCGTTCTATTGTGAACTGTTTGTTTTAAATGTAATTTCACAAAAGAACGATATCGTTCGACAACATGGGACAGGTCGCAAGAGTTCTTATAAGAAAAAAAAACAAATTTGTACAATGTTTCAAGACGAAATTAAGAAAAGTAAGCCCTTAGTTCAATTACATTGTAATCTGCAGCCAGTCATTTTAAACGCATCTCCGAATTTTCTTATTTTTGCACAAAATTTCTTTCTTTCACATTCAGTAACTTTTAAAGAAATTTCACGTCGCAATTTTTAAGCGTGCTTAGTATAAATTTGCCTGCAATTTCATCGTCAGATTAAATAAATATTTTACGATGTCTATTTATGAGTAGAAGCAGTAGCAGCTTGAATGGCGACGGTAGAAGATTTTTGTAGGAATTATTTTTGATATTTCTTTTTTTTTCTTAAAATCAAAAGTTTTTTTTTTTTTTAATTTCGAAAACCTAAAGAACGGATGTCAGTATTTAATTACTATTGTTAAACCCCTTTTTAGCACATTTCCATAAAATCCTTTTACGCAACAATGAAACCTCAATTTTGGCACGAGTCATCATTTAAACAACATCCGGCAGCTGTCGAAAGACTTTTTTATTTTACTTCTACAATTGTTTTAGAAGAAATTTTAATTTTAATGCGATTTTAAGCAGCACAATAACCGCAATAAAATTTCTTATAATATATGAAAACATGACTTTTAATAGAAAACAGTCGTAGCAAACAATAAATGAATTTTATAAATTCCTACTACAGTTTGTATGTTTTTTCCTTTTAACAAGCATCAATAGATATTATATACCAAACAAAGCTTTCTAAAGCCAGAGTGAAACAGACCACAATATGAAGCACAAGAAAACCTATGACAATTTATGGGTTTTTCCCAATAACAAAAGCAGCAGCAGCAGCAGCTACGAAAGAAAATGCAATTTTCTATGAAAGCAAAAAGAGAAACTCAACTCAAACTGCTTAAGTAAAAAGAAAATTTTATTCAATGCAGGGGGAGCAAATAAATATGGGTGTGTTTTTGTTGTTGCTATTGTAAATAAGTAGGAAAAGAAATATAATATGCAGATAAATGCACAAATATGCACATATATGCATATAAATACATATAAACTTATAAATGTATAAATATATAAATATTATGTCACAAAGTTTGTGCTTACGAAGGATAACTAGAAAATGTAGTCGACCAAATGCACACGATATATGCATATCTACACATGTGTGTGTTCAAGTTTTTAGGATACTCTAGCAAGTATTTTGTTAAAATTTTCAATTTCAACATATTTTCGAACTAAAATAAATTGTATATTGTGTAAATTCAATATTATTATTGTTTTCTCTGCAAATGCAAGCAAACACCCAAACTTACCTATGAATGCATTTATAAAGACATGTGTGTGAGTGTGTGTGTGTGTGTTTGAAATAACAATAAGAGATGTCCTTGTTAGCAAAACATGATTTTGCATAAGAAAACGGTAAATTTCACGCAACAAATGACAATTTCGACAGAAAACAAATACCAATATTATTGAAAATTATATATTTATCCTTGCAAATAGCAACCACTACTTTCATACTGACAAATGCGTGTGTGCACAGAATGTCCTGTAGGTGTTTCTCAGCAGTTCCTACTATCCAAAAGGTAGTCATTGTTAATAGTATTTGTTGCTATTGTTGTTGTTTTCGTTTCGTATTGTTATACAAACATTAGTTTGCAAAATAATATTGATTATTTAACAAAATTGCATTTTATTGTCATTTATTTGTATGTCTTCTCTCACCCACCAACAAAAGGATATTTTATGCAAGTTTGCTTGCTGTGCACTTTTGTTTTCTTGCTTCAACTTAATATTATTTAGTTGTTGTTATGTCAAAGTTTTAAGGCGTTTTTTTTTGTGTTGTTTTCCAAACAATAAATTTTCTTTGAATGGACGAAAACAACATCTTCTCTTAATACAAAAGTATGCATTATTTTGGCAGTTTGCTAGACATTTGCTAGAAATTAATAATTTTTTAACATATTTTGCATTTATAATCATGGGGAGTTGTCTTAACATGAAGCTTAAAGACAATAAATTTAATTAAAATTTTGTTTAAGAAATTAATTTATTATTAACCTTAAGGATATAAATTAAAATTAAAGTCTAACAATAAAGAAAATTGCATTTGCATTCTTTGAGAAAATTCTATAGAACAAATATTTTAAAATGTTATTAAATTTGCTGGTAATAACGCAGTGAACGAGAAGAAAAATTTAAAGACTTAATTTAACTTCAAAAGCAAGCATTTACATTTCAAGGAAACTCAAGTTAATAAGAAAGCGTTGGGATGCTGGAATGGGAAAAAATTAAATTAAACTTATTTATATTGAGTTGATAGAAACAAATTTTAAAAACTATATTTTTCTTTTTATAAACTTCCCCGAAAAATAATAATCTGTCGGGCCTACGTTTTGCATTATGAAATTTTTAAAATTTTTTCCTCGACTTGTTAGTGCATATTTTACGCTTTACATACTTCTTCGCATGTTTCATTCTTAATACAATATTTGTATCAATTTTCGATTTTATAGAGCATATTCTTAGAAAATATTTTAGTACTTTCTTTTCTTTCCTTTTCCCGAGTTCTTAGAAAACCTCTTTCATCAACTGCAAAACAACCTAAGCAAAGTGCTAAAATGCTAAGAAATATATTAAAAGCCTTATTCACAAACAATTAATAAAATTATTGTAGGTTTAATGTTGGATTTTTATATGGAAAAACCGGTTTTAATGTGCACATTAAATTTCTTAAGCGTTTGTGAATAAGGCCATAAGTATATACTTTTCACTACATACTTCCAATGACCCATTTTAACTCATGTCATAGATTAAATGTATCAACTACAAAACTTTAATACCGTGAAATCAATGAATACAAAATACACAATAAAAATTAAATTTTAGCGGTCAATATTAAAGGAATTTTTTGTTATTTTTTACTCTCTAGAATGCAATAACATGCAAAAAAATTTCCGGTGCCGTTTTCAGAGTAAAGAAGATTTGTCTTTTGAAGGACGTTATTGCGTGCCACTATTAAACTCACTGGTTTATTGCGCGACTATTTTATTAAGCTCCATCCATCAACTTTTTTCACCATCACATAGAACAATTTAAAAATCCAGGTGAAGCTTTTCACCGCTTCAAAATCAATAACTTCTGAAATTTTTGGACATCCAGTAGGCTGGATTATACAGTCGAAGTCATCGTCAAGCCCATTTTAAGAATTGTATCAAAAAAAGAACGATCTGTCAGAGTATTAAGCCGTGACCTTAAGGTCACCAGTTGGCGAGAAATATGTACCGAAAAGTTACAAGATTTAGCTATAAAAGACTAAAATTAGTCAATTTTGCCTAAAGTATTCAATGACAATACACATTACTTCAATTTTTATTTAATTTTTTCTCTCCCTGGAATACATAAAGCTACCTTATTTTAGTTTGCTCGAGTAAGATTATTATAATTACTGGATTAGTTTGAATAATTTGAACGATTAAAAGAATTTTTTCAAATAAATTAATAATAATATTATTATATGAACAAAAAGAAAAACCAAAAGCGGAAGCGGAATTAAAAGAAATTTTAATTAGATATAATTATTTGTTGTAATAAATACTTTTTTAATCGATTAATTTTCGTAAATCGTTCGTTAATGGAAATTTTCAGTTTTAAGTATTTGATGAACTAAAATTCTTCAATTAATAGAATAACTATTAATCGATTAAGTACTCTACTAGCTACAATAATGTTTATACATATCATCGTGCCGAAGTTATCTTGACGTATCTCAAAAAAAAATTTCTTTGGGAAATTGAGTCTAAAGTTTGAAAATTATATACAAAAAAAATTATTAGATGACCTGAATTCGCACTACTTCCGGAGCACAAGTTCTGGATCTTAGATCTGATTTATACATCAGGTATGAGTTTTTAGAAGAAGCGGTCTTATCGTATTTTTATCATTTGTGATATACGTGAAGATAACTTCGGGACAACGATATGTACGTATGTCCCACGGTAAAAATCTGAAAGGCGTTCTCGACTTTCTGGCTTCTGCTCTCTTCGAAACGCAACTAATAACTTTCTTTTATCCTATTCCCGTTTTCACATGTTTTCTAAAGAAAGTCTTATACTATAGAAAGTCTAGGCTTTCCCTTCAAAAAAAAAGCCGTTACACATTCCAACTTGCCTTCTTTTAGAGGGCAAGGTCACACTAAGCAAGATTTAAAAACTAAAAATCTATTATTAAAATAAGAAGAAATGAAAACAAGTAAAATTAAATTTAAAATATAGAAACTCATTAAGTTGAGTATGAAGTTTCAAAGCGATCGTTTGAATTTTTAACAAATAAAATGTGAAAAATTATGTATTAACAAGCAAATGACCTTCATTTAAAAGCCGCCTATTAGGTTTATATTCTAAGATTTTTTTCTACCACGCTATTTACTGGAAAGATATTCAAGTTTTATATCAAACCTTATTTGTGGGCCTTCTAAAAGATTTTTTTCTTTAGGAATTTTCGAATACCTGCAAGAGTTACCGAATAAAAATGGCCTGTGTCACAATGAAAACGTGGGAAAAGTATGTTCATATAGAAAAGGATATTGAGTCCTTGAGTCTGATAAATAAACGCTGCTGGTGGAAGGCTTCTTCCTCCTTCTTTCCTTGCAACCTTGATATATATTACAGATTACCCGATAAGTTATAACGTAATGAATTAGTAAGCGTATCTATATAATTTAGTTTAAATAAATTGTTAAGCACTTAATCTTATAGTTAAACTCAGATTTATAATAATTTAATTTTGTTTAATACGAGTAAGGAAAAATTAAGCAAGCAAAAAGTATACTACATGCGTCGTCGTCGTTAAACTGTTGACTTGAAGTTTTTCCCCTTAAACCTTAGACCAGCAAATACCAGGAGTTGAAAAACAAACAAATTTATTTTTTTTTTTCAAATACTAGATAAGATCTTTTGAAAAAGTTGTTATAATCACAAACCAGCTACTAGATTTGTATTTGTTGCTTCAGTCTCTGGCTGTTTACAAAATAAATAAAAACCGAATTAAACAAACCATTTTTTTATAATTTTAAATTTTAAAGTAAATATCGTATAAAATGCTTTATTAGCTGGTTGCTTTTTATTTTTTATTTTTGTTTTTGTTTTTTTAGGTGAGTGGTGGTTGAGTGCGTAAAAGCAAAAGTGATAGTGTTGGTAGTATTTCTGTAGTCTTAATGCTGTTTATGGTTGTTTTTATTTTTTTCTAAATGTAGATACCTACATGTATGTAAGTTTGTATAAGTTTTTTTTATTTTATTATTATTATTATTATTTTTTATGGTAGGAGGTGGAGATTTGCTTTGTGGTGCTTGGTGGCTGGTTGACTTACTGCTGCAGTACAATATTTAGCCAGCCATATTTGTTATATGGTTGCTGCCTGCGTTTTCATTATGAAATGATACGCAAAACTGTGCTCAGTTTGCTATTGGCTACGACCATAATACACATCACAACACTACTAGCAACAGCTCTACTACAGACGGTGCCTTTATACAGATATCAACACTTGAAATTGAAGGCTGGCAAAAATTAAAAAAAAAACTAATAATTTTATTTGTTTTTGTATTTATTTTAACAAAATAATGAATTTGGTTTTTTTAAAAAAGCTTTAACTAATGCACATTTTTGGTAAAGTTTGTTGTAAGAAATTTCTTAAGTAATACATCACTGTCAAACTTTATAAAGATACAAACCCCAAGAAAAGTAAAGAAAAAAAACATCTCCTTTTTTTACAAAACAGGAAGAAAATAAAATTTAATTTTCTTAACATGTTTTTACATTAAGATTTGTATCTCGAAAATACGGTTTTAAACTACATTTACGTGTGTATGAGTATTTGTGTAATAAAATGCTATGGCCAGCAACATCCTTTAATCTCTTGCAATACTTTCAATGTTAATTTGGTGGTCAATTTCAGTTAAGCATTTTTTTTTTTCATTTTTTTTTATTTAGCTGGGTGTGTGCGTGTCTGTATGTGTGTGTGCATTGTCCCTGGGTGGCTTAAGTAAACAAATATATAAAATTTTATTATAAAAACTTTTAACATTTTTTGGCAATCCTTTTTTTAGCAAATATCCTTTTTGGTTATCTTAAACTACATACTAGTTGGCTATTTTATGGTTTAAGGAAATCATGATTGAACTTCTATGGGTTTTAAGAAGTTTCCTTAAGACATTTTGTTATTTTGTTTGGCTTCATAAATGAAGCATAACAAATAGAATTTATTTCCGGTCAGTGATCGTAATATTAAATAAAGTGGTAGTTTCAGAAAAGTAATTTAAATATATTGTGAATGGACATAAAAAATTAATAGAGGAATTATCATCATTTGGAAAACACACGCAATTTCCTTAAACTAAATGAAATGCTAGAAATACATACCTAAATACATACATATCGCCCCTTTATTGCAACGTAGTTTTAAAAAAACGTAATTTTTGAGTTAAGCATACCGAGTTGTTTCTCGTAACATTTTTTATCTTGTGTAAAAAATTCTTAGAAATATCTTGTTCACTCACCTCTTGAGGTACAATATTTTTAAAATTTTTCCATCGCGAAGTGTGTAATTTAAAAACTTTAAACTCGTTTTCTAAAGAACGAGTTTTTTGAGATATGACTTCGAACTAGATAATAGAACGTTGAAAAAACCTAGAACATTATTTTGTAAAACGCTACAATTAGATGATAAATTGTTTATGGAAAAAATTCAAAATACAATAGAAATATGTTCAACGATAAACGCTCCATATTACAAAATAAAACCCTTATTAGTTTCAATGCCAGATCTTCTTGCACCGCTTCAAAAACAACCCTCGTATTGAAGCACTGTAAACTATACCTATAAAAAACAAATCTTTTCCTAAACTTTTCAATGCTAATAAATTCCTTTTTACTGTCAATTAGTTTTATTACTCACAACAATTTGATTTCAATTTGCTTCTTAAATTCAACTTAATTTTTTACTCTCAAACCATTTGAATAAAACTACATATGTACATACATACGTGCATACATACATATCTATATACTATACACATACATATACATATGTATAAAGTATAAGAATATCTTTCTATCTAAACTTTTAAGTATCTTTGCAAAATTGTATAAAATATGTAAAAAAAGACATTTTGAAAACATGGTGTGAAATGCATATGAATGTCATTTTGAGACAAAGTCCATTTCATGTATTAATTTACCATACAACAAAATAATTAATTACTGTCACGCCTTTAAAAAAATAAGCAGAAAAAAACCAACAACGACGAAAATCAACATTTGCTCATAAACTATAGAACAATTCCACTTGCATCGAAAAGCCGTATTTGAATTTTGCAAAAAAATAAAAGGCAAAAACATGGTAAGAACAATAATCATACACATGTTGCAGGCAGACAAAAGCAACAATAACAAGCATTGAAAGTAATATTTTTTCTGCAGGAAGACATTTAAGAGAATGATTTCTTGCAAGGTTCAAACTTCCGAATTGTAAAACTTACAACAAAAATGTTGTGAAACTGTTCTAGTAATATCGCATACCTAGCCTTAAGTTACAATATTTCATGTTCTTACAATTTTAAATAAAAAAATTTGGTTGGTACTCACAGAAAATTTTTGCGAATCCCCGAAATTCCCAATGAAAATGAATATTTTATTTATTTATTTATTTATAAATTTTTTTTTGATGAAGTAATTAGTATTGTATACAATAAAATACATTATAAGAGAATATATGTATTCTATATCATGGAATCAACAAATACACGAACGCTGAAAGCGCTTCGTTCGAAAATTGTATTATTCATTCGCAGCTAAAAATTTTACTTCCAAAGTTTTATTTGGAGCAGTTGCAACATATAAAAATAAGCTTTCCGAAATTCAAATTCATGACCACTTAATTTCGTATTGGAACGGAAGTTTCCAAATTCGATTTAATCAAAAAACGTATCTTATGAACGCAAGTAGCGTTGCTGCCGAACCAGTGAACGGCCTGAATATAATTAATTCATTTAAAGGGAGCTTCCTTATCTAACTCGAGCTCGAGGACCAAATTTCAAAAATGCGGTTAATAATTTGTTAGATTATTATTGAGACAGCAGTAAGGAGAAGCCTACAAGCACAACGAACCGTACTGTTTCGGCGGTCGCCACGCCATCATTAGCAACGTTCATGCACCTGTTTATTCTTGCTCACTTTTCAGCTGGATGCCAGAAGTTAGGAATCCTCAACTACATATTTCTGCTAATTTAATAATTATTCTTTTCGTAATAATAATAATTTTAAAAAATTTTAAACGTGCAAAAATTATACGTGGTTTTTCTAAATCAATTCACTAACTCCAGCTAGATTGACAACCTTCCATTTAACCCATATAACTCGAAAAATTACTCAAATTTATAACTTAAATTTATATACATACATAAATTAGGTTTTCAAAATTTCCAAAATCGAAAATGCTCCCCCCGTATTAACCCATTTTCGACGACTTATGCAATTTGTACTAAATGATTTGACACTTTTGGAGGGCTGCTTTATCATAAAATTCACAAATAAATGCAAATGCTTCACAATTGTGGAGAGCAGAATGTTTTTTTTTTTGCATTTTCTGTGGCGAAAAGATCATATTTGTCGTTTGCCTGTCATCAGGGGTGTAAGTTAGAGACATTAGTTTGAATTTTATTTCATATAATAAAAACAACAGCAAATAGAATAACAAATAAATAAATAAATAAATAAATAAATAATTTATTTAAGCTTGGCGAACATATTGTTACTTTATATTTTGCTTTTGATATTTTGTTTTAATTTTTATTTCTTTTCAAATATTTTCTATTTCTTGCCTCATTTTTCTTTTAATAATAAATACTTTAAAATCTAATAAATATATTGTATGGTCAGTGCGTCTAGTTGTTGTTGTTATTGGCGGAGGTGGTGGCAGTAGTAGAAGGTTGTCATGACATTTTGCTGGAACGTGTTGTCTGCAATATTTTTATTTTCCATTTTACAAACTGCAATTTTATATTGTATGTTTGCTGTATGTGTGTGTGTTTGAATTTTGCAGCCAACAAATGTTAACGTCGCCATGCGCAAATTGTTTTGTAGACATTTTTTTTAGACATACATACGTATGGTTTTTGCTGTTATTGTTGTTGTATGTACATTAAAATTAAAAACAGCCAGAATAAAAAAATACTACAACAACAGCAACAAGAACACGTTAAATGCATGATGGTGTTAAATAGCGAGCAAAAACAATAATAACAGGCCAACAACAGCAACAACAGCAACGTCCAAATATGCACATGTTATTTTAAAAATAGGCGGCCTTAAAGGCGTCAGCCATTATGGTTTATATTTAAGAGGAACGCCAAAAAAAACTGATTAAAATTATATGCATACAAAAAAAAATAAGAAAAAATAAAGAAAAGTAATAATTACTTAAGAAATTTGCGAACAGGATAAATTGAAACTTAAAGAAATCTATAATAGGTACCTTAGGGGCTTAATTAAAATACAAAGTATGTATGTATTTTGGAGGAAGCTTTAAAACAAGCTTTAATCATTTTCGTGTTTGAGTTTCAAGAAACTCCAGTAAAACGAAGATATGCCCCTTAAAAACGTTGGGTTTTCTTTTATAGGTCTTAAAAACTGTAACATGTGTACATAAAATGTTTACCTAAAAACTAAAAATCTTTAAATGAAAACCTTCTCGCCGTATTATAATTGAACTATAGAAACTTTCTGGTGCTGTTATTTTCGATCACTTGAGCTAATTGAGTTACAAAAACTATTTCGCGACAGAACAATTTGTATAGATAGCACAGCCTAAGACATATTACTTATTAATTTTTTAAAAGCTTTGAAAGAAAAAAATTTTTCAAAAGCTCTTTCAAAAGCTTTTTGAGTTGAAAGCAATTTTAAAAGAAATTGTTATAAGTCCGGATGCTTTACGCTTTGATAAAAAAAGGACTTCTCCTGAATCATGCACTGGTATTAAAAAATTAAAAAAGCTTTCACTTTTAAATACCTTTATTTTATTGCGAACACTTCAATAAATATTTTTCATTTGTGATCTTCAAAGTGCTTACTTAATATGTTACTATGAATTGACAGTTAGATTCAAGAAAATTTATACCTTCATGTTCTCTTTTTTCTCTTATGAAAGCTTTGTAGGAATATTTTAAATTCTTTATGTAGTGTGAATATAATATTGTTCCATAAAATATTATATCGAGTATCTACATGTTTATGTATCATAAAGCAATATTTCAAAGCCATCATGCTTTGAAATTTAAATTGTGGGCTAGAAATTTTAAAAAGCATTTTAATTAAAAGCTTGCATGATAAACTACAAAAGGAGTATATAAACTTTTTTCCGATCTAGGCTTCGGGCTCCTTGGAAAATTATTTAGCTTTGTAAAAGCTCTAAAATTGAAAATTTCGTTTAATATTTTCCATTTAAGCTTTTAAGAAACTTACTTAAATTTTCTGTTTTTGTTTGCATATGCATGTACATATCTAGATAGTATATCATTTTGAAAAAAATTCTCTTAATGCTTAAAAATTACTACTCGATCAAAAATTATTTAAGCTGCATTCGCAAATTCTTCTTTGAAATAATCCTTAGAAAACAAAAAGAATTGTGTATTTTGACATGTTGACCATTTTTAACTGTTTGTAATTTCCTAAACTATTCTCTCTATTACTATTCACTTTTGTTTTTTATTATA
Organism: Gymnocheta viridis; assembly: GCA_956483585.1. Classification (NCBI taxonomy): domain Eukaryota; kingdom Metazoa; phylum Arthropoda; class Insecta; order Diptera; family Tachinidae; genus Gymnocheta; species Gymnocheta viridis. Next base: position 127,935,784 of record OY101440.1, on the reverse strand, counting down.
AGTAATACTTTTAAATGATTTTAAACTAATAGTTTTTTCCCTAAGCTTGAAAATAATTTGTAAAGTTATTCAGGGAAACTAAATTCGTATTAATAACAACCTCCATTAGTAAATCTTCTTCTTGAAACAGACTTAACATGAAAATACATAAATATATGTGTTATTAAAAATAAAACAGAAAAAGCTTTCCACGAAGAGTAAAGCTTAAAATTTTGTAATCATCTCATTTTTCGCTCAACCCTCGTATACATATATTTATGTACATAGGTACATATGTATGTATGTGTAGTTTAAACCCTTTTTCCTACATTTCATTCTTTTGTTTCATTAGCACTCATTTTTATAACTTGAAGCCAGGCAAATGTTTACACGAATGTATGCAGTATGTCTGTCTGTCTGTCTGTCGTAAAATGTGCGTCTGTCATTCAGTCAGTCAAACAAACATGCAAAAGACGAGTACAAGAAAATAAAAATAATAAAATACAACAGAGACTCCCCTCCTATTTTTTTTCTTTTTGTATTAAGTTTTTCTTGTTGCAAGAACATAATATTATTATACGTTTGTTGTTGCCATTGTTGCTATTGTTGCAAATAATATGTTCCATGTGTTGTTGGTTGCGCGAGTAACCATAAAGTAATTTTACAAAGTGTTTCATTTACACAATGTCGACATTTATACATATAAAACAATAATAACAACAACGGCAACAACAATAGCAACAACAAGAAAGTAGCATTTAAAACAACACAAGTTTTAGGTCGTGTCTGGCTGCAACACACAATTTAAGTTTCCACTTCTTATACTTGTATTTGGTTGTTGCTGTTAGCTGTTGTTGTTGCTGTTGCTTTTTGTTTGCCATTTCTGTTAGTCGCTATTATAATTGTTGTTATTGTTGCAGTTGTTGTTACAGTGTGTATTATTACGTTTTCATATAAAAATTTTTGTTTGATGGCTGACTGACTTGACTGTTTCTTTTTCTTGCTGTTTATTTTTATTCATTTTTTTTTGTCTAAAATATGTTTGTTGGTTGGTTGTTTGCTGCTGGGGGCTCCGCTTAAACTGACTATTTCTTTAGTATGTTGTATAGTTTGTTGTTTTTGTTGTGGATACTCATACATACATACACATGCATGTGCATACAAAATATGTACGTATGTCTGCTCTATCAAAGCCTGGTTTTAGTTATATTTGTATTCAATTCTCTTGTTGTATTATTATTGTATTGTGGCTGTTTTTGATAATTATAGACTACTAAACGGTTAATTATCGACATTTAATATGGCTGTCGTTTTTATAGTTTATAGACTGGTAGTTTTTACTAAATTTTTGTGTGTTTTATACGTTAATATGGGGAGAGAGACTAAATAAAATGGCGCGCAATTTTTAAGAAGAACATACATACATGCATATGTATGTATGTATGCATGTACGCCGGATTATAGAAAAGTCGTAAGAAGAAAATGTACTTACTGTTAAATGCTGAAACAGCCACGCTCTTAAAATATTTGTTGCTACTTTTGGGAAAATGCCACGTTTCTTTTGGTTCTTTTTGCCATTCGCATCGTCATCTTCTTCGCCGGTGCCCTCGCCGCTACCTATACTAGCATTGCTGGCATCGCCTGGAATTAAAATAAGAAATAAAATAATTAGTTTTACACAAAGTACTTACATACATATCGCACTTGATCAACAAGAGGGTATTAACTCGAAATTTTAATTTTTTCACTTTTCTCCAAAACTTGCATTCTAATATTCATATTTAGCTGCTGTAAAAATTTCACATTGTTTTGTCTATGTTTCGCTAATGAAACGGATGATTTAAAATCTATTTTTCATATACCTTTGATGTAAAATCAAAAAGTATTTTGCTTCTGTTGAAAATTTTAAAATTTCGAGTTAATACCCTCTTGTTGATCAAGTGCGATATGTATAACAAGTGACAAACATTGACGAACTGCGTGCCACCTTCTTTTGAAATATGTACCTCTCACCGTTTCAAGTATGTATGTATTTGTTTAACAAGCAAACACGTAAAATAGTAGTTCGAACAAGCTAACAAAATATTCAAATCGATTTACAATTTGAAAATAAATTATTCATAAATCTTGAATTTACAAATTACTTAGAATTTCAGAATGTTTACTTATCATTGATTCTGATTGTTGGAATCAAATATTATGTTTGTCATAACAATGCAGAGATGGGGGTCGCTTTCGTGATTGGGGCCCATCCATCAACAGTGAATTTGCTTAAACGTAAGTAACCTCTTCCTTTATTTACGTGAGCGTGAGTACTAAAATATTTGGCGTAGAATTTAAATACTCCGGAAATTTTGTAATTTCACAAACATAAATGAAAAATTCTTAAATAGAAATAGGTACATAATTAAAATATGTATATGTACATACATACTACAGTAGTTTTCCGATTTAACGAACCTAATTGTTGTCAGGCCTGTTCATTGCAGCGAATTGCACATACGTTATATCTAGTACTAAATTAAAAATTAACAGCGTCGCTAATTTTATGCCCAACTATAAATGTGAATGCTCTTTTTTTAATGTTTTATTAAAATTATAGTAAGAAATATTTATAAGAAAATTTATTAAAACACAGTAATACAAAAATAATTTATTTAAAAAAATTGTTAACGACAGTCTGCTTATTGGAATGGATATCGTTTTCTAATGGCATATTCTTGAAGGTCGCTCAAAAGCATTAAATTTGTGTTACTAATACAAAAATCGAGGAGTTTAATGACATCTTCGTTTTAATTTTGGTCTCTAGAATTTTAGCTTCATCAAACTCTTCATCATTTACGTTTTGTTTTACATTTGTTCGTTAAATCGAGTTCAAAATAAAATTTTTATTCTTAATGTTACCTTACTTACTCGTACTTAGTAGAAATAAAAATTTTGGTGTTCGTTAAATGTGATGCTTATTAAATCGAATTTTTGATAAATAAGAATATTCCTGTATATATGTACATATGTATGTATTTATAGTGCAAACGTAAGTTCGTGTAACTAATTTTAATGCGAACGTACACCAACGAGAATAAAAACAAACAGCGCGGTTACACTCTATTGCGATGCGAAAGCAACTTCAGTGAACCAATAGTTGAAGAAATATGCTCTTAGCATGTAAATAGTATATACGAATAAATTAAATTAAATGATATTAAATCATGAAAGTATACAACCAAAGTGTAAAATGGTAAAAGTGAACCAATAGTTCGATTTCGCATCATTTTTCTTTCTATATAATTTTTCGTCCTTGTTTTTTTTAAATATTAGTATTATTCTTTAAATTAATAAAGCTTGAGGTCACATTTTTTCTAAAAATCATCCAAATTTATTTTATCTCGATATTTTGTTACCCTTTGGGTAGCTTCTTCAGGAGAAAAAAATTAATAAACAATTTAAATAACAAAAATTAACAAATTATTAGTCAATTTCTTTTTCAGTTTCTTTTAAATAAATTTGGATAATTTTTGTAAAAAAAAGTGACCTCAAGCTTAACTTAAAGAATAATACTAGTAACTTTTTATTTTAATTTTAATCACGAACCCAGCTCTAATACATTATATTTTATTCAGCTTGTTGTTCTTGCTTTTCTTGTTTAATGTCGGTGCATAATTTTTAGTTAATTCAAAAAAAATTGTTTTGGTTTTATTTGAAAAATAATTTTTATCTATTGTTTAAACTCTATTTAAAAAATTTTTGGGAATTATTGTCATTATTATTAAGTTTGTTTTTATTGTTTATTTATTTAAATTATTTTATAAAGTTTCTTTGTGTTGTTTTCTTGGCAGTCAAAATTGTTCAGTTATAAATTAAATTTATTTACTAAAATGAGTCAAAGAAAATTAAGAAGAAAAAACACAAAACTCTATGTAATATGTAAATTATGTTAAAACAAAAATATTCATTATGGTTTAGCAAACAATAAATTTATAAACAAAAAATGTTTAACAATAAATAAACGGAAGTTTATTTAAGATATACATAAATTCCAAGCCTAAATAAATAAGCAAAACTTGATTTGTTTATATTTGTGTACGTATATATACTATATGTGTACAATGAGAAGCGTTTTTAAAAAGAACATATTAGTAATTTAACTTCCGCATATTTTTATATAAAAAATTGAAAGAAAGAACTTTTCAGCTCTGAAAATTTTTTCTTTCACGAAGAGTGACGACGATGCCTTTAAACCAATGATTTTACAACGTTTTACTCTTGTTTTTTTTTTACAACAGCCTAGATCTTCTTGAGTTCTTCTTCCCATTTGTTAGGACAATGATTGCTATTCCAATTATCTCTTAAGAAATTATTATTGGCGTTTTTAGACCGCCTCCGCCCCCACCTTCGTAAGACATTTTAAAAATTTCAGCAACAAATCTTCGACCCTCTTAACCAGTTATCGTTCAATATATGAAAATTACTAACACAACCGATATATTATTTTACTTGCAACCTCCTACTTATTACTGTTGAGGCAAACAAAGAACCTTAATTAAATGACGAGAATTTTGCTCTTAAACTAACATTTGAAATAGAGAGAAGTTGTATAACATCCGTTGCAAATCTACACTCTTTACTGCCAATTTTTGTGTAATTTTTTTAGCAAAACGTTCAAACAAAGCAACATACCTTTATATATATTATTTTTATCATTTTTACTATAAAACTATAATTTTTTTAAGTTTTTTTTTTCATTACGTTAGAGTGGAAAAAAATCTTTCAAATTTATCACTCAATTATTAAAATTTTGTTGAAATAATAACACTTGTATATTAAAACGTAGTAAACAGAAAATGAACAAACAAAAATATCTGCAAATACATTTACAATTTTTACAAATAAACTTTATCGTCAAACCGCAGAAAAAAATTAATTTTTTTCCAAGGGAAAACTTGCAGCCGTAAAACAACACATTATGTGGCTTGAATTAAAAACAAACATATAACGACAAAATTAAAATAAAAACGATACGGCAACCACAACGATTTTTTTCGTACACCACTGTTTTTGCACCTACAAATTATTTAATAAAATAAATAAAAAAAATTTAATTATATTTGTTATAAATTTCATTGCAAACCATAAATTAATCATGGAATGTGAGTTGAAAAAACAACGAGATGAAAACGCCTGAAAAGCTGCTTTAATATGAACGCAAAAAATTTAATTAAAAATATTTTTGCAAAAATATATAAATATTTATGTTTAAATTTTTTTTAAATTATTTTCTTTTAGAGCAAATATATAAGAACATCTAATATGTTCTTTTTTGTGTTTGTGTTGCTCTCGCCCAACAAGAAATAAAATCTCAAAATTTACTGCAAATTGGAATTGATACTTTTTTTGGCAGTGTGCAGTTTTTTAACAATTTTTTTTTGTGAGATGGAGGAAGAAATAATACAGCAAGGAAAACAAACTATTACATATCCTTTTTAATATATTAGATTTTTACTTAATGGAGTCATACGTACAGCATATTAAAAAAAAGAAGAAATAGTTCTTGCCATATAGAGCCGTCACATAAATTTAAAATTCACTTTGATTGCAAGGACTAAAAGTGAAAAAAAAATAAAATGGATTTTTTAAAGTTTAAACAGATTTGCACTTTAAAATAATAAAGTATTTTCTTGCCATTTATATAGATTTTTCTTAGAAAATTGGACATTTAGTAAATTTAAAAAAATTATTATTAAAATATATTTTTTTTTTGCCAAAAATCAAATTTAAATTGTGGCCACTATAAAAAACGCAAAAACTGTTTAAGTTTATCCTGATAATGGCTCTAGGAGAAAATGACATCATTTTATATTTTCTCCAGGATCTACCACTGAGTCCGACAGTTATCCAAAGTTTGCATACTATCGGCCAAAGAATTTGTTGGAGTATACTGCCTTACCTTAGATCAGAGTAACTTTTAAGAAGTCGCATTCTTACTGGGGCTCGCCAGGACAAGCTCACTACATTATTCCACTTCAAAATTTAGTTTAAAGTATGATCAAGCACATTTAAGTGCAAGAAAGCTGAGAGAAACAAACAACCCTTTTAAATTTCTTGCAGAACAAAGCAAACATCAAAATTTTAAGAAATGAGTGCCCTAAATTTTTCTTAAAAATATGTAATTTGATTTAAATTTGTTATTCTCAATGACGTTATAAAAATTATGATTACTTAAAACTTTTTACTTTTTTAACCCTCAAAAGATCAAAAATCCACTTGAAAATCACTTGATATCAGATTTTACAATATTTCAAATGGCTTCGAGAAAAATTTTCTTAAATTTTCAATTGAGACCATATGCATGTGTTTTGAAAGAAATAAGAAAACAAAAATAATTACATGATCATCATGATCATGTTGCCCGATGATACAAGTGGCTTTTGCACATCGTTATTATAACAATAAGCAACACGCCTAAAAGATTAATTTTGCTCTTAAAATTTGTTTCGCTGTTCCTTTCTTTATTTTCTTTGCATTAAACTGAATTGATAGTTACTTTAACCTGGAGGGGAGGTTGGTTGGTATGGTGTTTTTGGTTTTTTTTTTTATTTTTTATTTGATTTTCTGTAGTTGATAATCTTTTTATGGTTTCAAGAACTTTAATTTCTATAAAATTATGTTGTTTGCCGTTGTATTTACCACTACACGAGAGGAGAGTATTTTCTTTGCCGTTTTTTTTTTGGCTGCAAACTTTAAGTGCTGCTAAAGTGCAGTCTTAAAACCACTTGATAGATAGTGAATAAAGACGATTATTTTATATACACAAAATCCATTAATCATGGTTTTTGAAAATGTTTTATTTTTATATAGTGTTTATGCTCTAATATCAAGTGGTGTTGGGTATTTTTCAAGAACAAAGTTTATTTTTTAAGTGTTTCAAAGTTAAATGAAATAAGAAAATTACGAAACTCAAGCGGTAGTAGTTTTTCTTTTTCTTATTGAGAGTGAAAAAAAGGCATTGTAATTTTTCACATATTAAAAGTTTAAGGTGAGTTCCTTAACGAAACTCCAAATTGTTGAGAACCTTTCGGTTTGCAATCTCTTCAAATATAAATCTTTCTATTCCATCAAGGCTAATAACTAAGTAAATGTTTCCTCGGCGAAGGATCTATCCGGCAAACCTATACTAAAGTACTATTAAGGCCGGCTAGCCAGTGATTCTTTACAGAGTGACATACCCGGTTAACAAAATATAAAATATGCAACAAAATATTTTTTTTTGATATTTTAATCTTAAATTTATTCATAAAAGCTTCCACCATTCAGAGAAAAATGTTATTTCCCGCCAAAACAAAAACTTTCTCCCATTTCTATTGCCTGGCCAAAATAAATATTTAAAAACTATATGATTCTTTTAAAAAGCTTAAATTGTATCCGCGCGTTATTAGTACAATATCTGCCTTGACTCCTAATCGTTAACTTTAACTTTGTATTACCCTCTTAAGATCAAAATGGCATTCTTTTAGTGATTCATGGGCTGCTTCCCCATCTTCACACAGAGGAAAATTTCAAAGCCGTTAAAATAAAATGATATTATCTAATATGTTTTAAATTTATTTTAATAGGCTTCTCTAACAAAGTTAATTTTTTCTATCAGTCATTTTGTAAACTTTGTTGTTTATTATTTTTTAACGTGAATTTTTTAGTAATTTTACTTTTTTTATTAGAGACATTAAACTGCAATTTATTTTCTGCCTTAAATATTAAAAAGAAAAAACTCTATTTGAATCTGTTTTTGCCTTAAATACAAAACCAGTTATACAATTATGGTAATAAATTTTCACCTTTAGCCAATAATTTTAATTCATTAAACACATTGTCTTAACTGTCCTCCTTTATTAGCTGCCGTTTTATGATAAATGATGAATCAATAAAAGGTCATTAAAATTTTACTTAAAAAATATATATATATATATATATATATATATATATATATATATATATATATATATTATTTTTATTTTTAAATAATAAACAACAACAGAAATTAATAATAAAATAATACAACAATTCATAAAGGAGTTTGTTTGAACAACAGAATGTTTTTTCTGTATTTTTTTTGTTTTTAAGCGGCATGAAGGCAGTCAGGCTGGCAGGCAGTGTGTGGTCTGAACGTGCAGTGGCACAAAAGTTCACAAGACGACAGTTAAACAAGGCGGTGGAGGTTTGTTTAAAGTGAAAAAGAAGTTGGAGTGGAACAAACAGACACAAAGAAAAATACAATTATGATTTTAGAAGAGTCATTGTTTTTATTGTCATTTAAGCATGTTGTACGTGTCGTCTGTAAACACTTGAAATAACAAGCTTTAGCACCCATGAGTATGGTAAACACTGGCTAACGAAATACTTTCTAAATTAAATTTTCTTTATGGATAATTTCACTAAACAAATTTACTTTTCTCCGCCACTGTTCAAGTATCTTAGACATGCATAAGTAAAATGTTTATGCAACATTCATGTTTGTTATGACGAGTACATATGACCATTTAAAGTATACATATGTACATACATAAGTATATTGTGCAAATTTTTACTTTATTTCCAACAAGCTTTAAGCCACACACCATGTTTAGTTATATTGTTCCTTTCTGGTTTAGCAGCTAAGGAAATATTTTGAAAAAAAAATATGTGTGTAAAAAATAATTACAAAAAATATATATATTTTCTTAGCACTTTGCATTTGGAAAAATAAACATATTTATTTGTGATTGTTGGCTATTTTAAAAACTTGAAATGTGTTAAATGATAAATTCTTTTTACACAAATCAAGTCCTGTATTTATTTTTTTACTTAGATTAAAAAAACATATGTACGTGTAAAAAGCATTTCTTTTGTTTATTTGAATTAGAAAAACGAAAAAATAATCGGGGCAAAATGAAAACTACTCAATAACATGCTCAATAAATAAATATTAAACATATGTACTCGTATGTGTGCATGTACATATGTATGTACATACATATGTAAATTTAAATATGTACAGACACTTTCATTGCACATAAAGCAACAATGACCGAAATGGCCAAAGTAAAAATCAGTTCATTTTCATATGAAGACTACAACAAAAAAAAGAAACTTTGACTTTAAACAGATTTCCGGTCATGTACTGGTGCCAGTAGCTGCTTCCATAGACCATTAAAAATTCTATATTTTCTTTGCATTTTCTTTTGTATTTGTATATGATTGGTTGTTGCCTTGATTGACAGCCGATTGGCATGATTTTGTGTAAACATACATTTACAGAGACTCTTATATTTTTGCCACACAATAGTATAAGTCTAGTGATTTCTTATAGCAGTGGAGCATGAAAGTTTATTTAAAAACGAGTGAAAAAAGCAACTATATTTTAAATCATCAACAGTAATTGAATGTGTTTCAAGTTGTTCTCTTGAAAGAGGTGAAATAAAAAAATGCCCATTTTATTGAAATTTTCAATAAACTTTTAATAAAAAAAACACATTCAAAACTTTTGTATTGCAATTCCACAGTGGTTTCGAAAGCAAAATAAAAAATAATATAGAAATAAAAGACTTTGAAGCCTCTAAACAAATTTATTTAAAAATTGTTATACCATTTTCTTTGCAGAGATGCAGTTTAGGCGAAGACAGTACTGCATATTTCACTTTAAATAACTTTTTTTCAGTTCAGTTATTTCGCTTTAATCAGGCTTTAGTTTGTTAATTTAATTTAAATTTTAGTTATTGAGACACCGGAATGCTGACGAAATATTCCTCTCCGTTGGTGTATAATTATAGTCCGCAAACTCTGCTTTGGATAAATAGATACAACAATTGCAGTCACTGAATGCATTGAACTATTTCATTTAGAAAGGAGTTTTTTGAAAGTATGCTAATTAAATAATTAATGATAAATTTCGGTTGCATATTATAGTGGATTCAGTTTAAATAAAAAGCCTATGAAATCGATGCAGATCAAGTAAAAACGAAAGAACATAAGCATAAAAGGAAAAAGAATAAGGATCATATGAGCAAGAGCATAAGCCCTGAAGCAGACGAACTGGTAAAGATATTCAAGGGCGATAGCTGACGAAGCACTGATTCGGTCTTGGGAGTATTCGTTAGAATATTTGCCTCAATGATAATTCGGAGACCAAAGCTGAGACAGAAGAGGTTCTAGTGTAGGTACTGAAAGAAATGAAGTGATTGAACACCAAAAGGGGGTATTATGGTGAAGCACAGTATCGACAATATCAACTATAATATTAATAAATCTGTATATTCTAAATCACTTATAAGTCCGACTACAAAATGCCTGCATAAGGTAAGTTGTTTACAGCAAGACAACTTACTCGCAACTCTCCAGGTAACAAAAAAAAACAAATCATTGTAAAAAAATAACATGCTGCTAGTGTACAGTTAAAACACCATGTTCCATTAGCAGGTGGGCTGTTAAGTATACCCCTTTTGTAGACCTTGATGAATACTTTCAAAGCCTTGTCTGTTACACTTCAAAAAACATTTGGGTCTCAATTTTATAATTTCTATTTCGAAAATTGACATCACTTCGTTTTTCGTAAAAGTGTCGCAAAAATTATGAATAATTTGTTTTCCTTATTTTCAGTTAATCAAAAAAAAATGAATCTTAAAAGTTTCAAAATTTGTACAGCTCATAAAAAATCATAAAACTCAAGATGTTGAAATATAACAATTTGAAAAATGGATACGTTTTAAAAAACTCTGGCTTTATTTGCTTTAGTTGCACCGATATGTAGCAGCACAGTCAATAATTTGCGTTAAGAGACTTTTGACAAAAAAAATATTGCGAAGTGATGGTTTCAGAACGCTAAGCTTCAATTATTGCACAATGAATGCATTTAAGAATGTACCCTATACGGCTGGTATTAGCTTTTCAGTCGGTATAACTTCGGTTTAGATTAAGATAAGTTTCTGAAAAATTTTTTGGTCTAAATCACCAAATGCATTATTGTTTTAATCAGATAATATCTAATTAATGTCACCTATGACCATAAATAAAAATAAATAGAAAAAGATACAGGACAACCTCCCTAATCCGGACACTCGCTGATTCGGACTATCCAGTAATCCGGACATTTAAATATTTCTTATTTTTCAAAACTAATGAATATTTTTCGTCAGTTTTAGTATGTTTCTTTATGTTTTCTGTAAATAAATTACATACAAATGAATTCTTATGTGTACTTATTTTTCTTTTTGGTAATAAAAATAAATTATTTATACATAGTATGTACATATGTATATTTGGAGGGCTCAGAGCTAAAGTAAACCAAGTCATAAAATAAAAATTTCAAAACTATTGCGAAATTCTCCGCTAAGCTTAACTCTATTTAGTTCTGCAACAGACTGAGTAAAAAAGTGTTTCGTTCCTAAGGTAACGGTAAAAAAAATTAAGTTAATGGCTCTCGTTTTATATGTTATTTATGGCAATTCATTTACTGAAACTCAAAATATCTTCGAATTGTCTTTCTGTTTCTATTCCACTAATCCGGACAGTAGCTGAAACTTTATCTGTCCGGATTATGGAGGTTGTATTGTACTTAAAAGTTTTTGCTTCCGAAAAGCTTAAAAAATACAATGTAAATCTTTCGATGTTGCGCAGTGAGAAAATTTTGTAATCACTTTTGTTCTACTTTCGTGGAACATCCTCTTTTCACCAGTCACGATGCAGGAACTTTTTGTACCATTCCCATTTTCACCAGTCATAGGACAGGTACATTCCGGACAATTGGTAAAAAATTTCCCGTAGCGATATTTGTATAATTACAACATTTTTTATGAGTTTTAAGTTGTACAAATGTATGTAGTTACTGCTTTCCACATAAACCTGTTGCTAAATATTTAGATAGAAAATAGCACCTCAAAAGATTTCTTAACGTTTGCACAATGTGTATATGAATTTTAGCATCTGTTTATTCATCAGCTTTTTAAGAGAGATATATAAAAATCATTGCAAAGCTTTTAAAAATTTTATTTAATACATAATAATTTGCCTTTCTTTCCCACTCAAACCAACCGGAAACGGTTGAAACCAAAAACTGTATTTCACATTCCCAAAAAAGCACAAATTTCAACTTAAAACCAACAAAACCTTTAGCAATATTATTTATGCCTAATTGCATTTAAAATAAAAATGTTGTTCTCTTCAAAAATAAAAACAAATAAAATATTAAAAAAAATCAATGTATAAATTGGAAACACAGTTTTTTGTAACAAACAATAACTAAGCGGAGCAAAAAAAAAATCCCAAAAATAAACTTTACTGCAATGGATCATACAAATCCGCCATAAAAATCCATGCAAGTCGGTCTCAAAAAAAATATTTATAAAAAAAACAAAGTTAACGAAAAAACAGCAGCCCTGGCAGCCAATGCCACCACCATCTCGGTACCACAATGAAAAGATAGTTGCAACAAAAAAAAATGAGCATGAACAAAAAAAGGTTAATGCCATAATTTAAAAAGCTAAAATATATTTAAAAAAAAATAAAATTATTATTGACTTTGTATGTTCTTTTCATGATGTGGCTATTGCAAAATACTCTCCGGCTGTATGAGTGTGTGTTTGCGAGTGAGGCTGTGTGAATATGATGTTGCAAATGCTGGCTGCCTCATTTTTGTTGTTTTTAATGCGCTTTTTATATTTGTATTTTAGTACTTTTCAGTTTTTTTGTAACTTTTTTATAATTTAACCAATATATTATTATTTTGTTGCAAGAAAATAAGACGAAAAAAATAATTTTGTGATGGTGTTGCTTGATTGGTGATCCATCATAATTTTTTTTTCGCAAGTTGATTTTTTTCTTTCATTTTTGTTTATACTTTTTAACCAGCTTAATGCAAGGCTTAATGAAGGTGGATTATATGGCGGATACAATGCAAAAACACAAGGATTTTTTTCAAATTTAAACAGGATTTAAAGCAGCTTACTGCAAGTAAATAAAAGAGGTCTGCTTGATAAATCAGAAAATCTTTATTTTTAAAAAAATATTATTAATTTTAATTCTTTTTCTCATTTCATTATTGCCTAATTAAATGCACCATTTTGTAAAAATATAAATAAAAAAAAACTATTTAATTGTTAATTCTTTAACTCTACGTCTAACTTGATTCGTTCTGCTAACGGCTGCAAAGCAACAAAATATGCCTCCAAGAGAACACAAAATAAAATAAAATATCCAAAACAATAAGTTTATAAATAAAGCACTACAATAAGTCTGCAATTGCTGCATACTTGGTGTAGAGGTACTTCTTACTAAATGTTCTGAAAAATTTATTTTTTTATAAATTTTTTTTTTGAAACAAAAATTTAGTTTTGGAGTTTCGTGTTGAAAGATTTTCACATGATGTAAAATATGGTACAATATATTGCATGATCATAATGTGACTTATGCGTTGAATTAATATAATATGCAATACTGTTTTATCAAAAAAAAAAAAAAAAGATAAAAATTCCGCAAAAAATATTTAAAGGAAGTTATTGCTTCTACATTTTTTATACACAAATTTTATAATGAGAAACATGTATTTTTTCGCTTGTTCCCCTATTCCATGTGCAAGCAATTATGATGTCAAAACAGCCTAAGGATACGAGTATGCGGCTGAATACATTTTTCTTTATGTAGCTAAAAATTTTAGACTTTTTGCGGGATATGGAAAAAAATACGTGCGAAATTAATCTGCATGCATGAAATTAAAAAGCCTTGTTTTTTCATAGCTTATTTGAACAAATTTTTGAATTAATTAAAGACTATATAATAATTGTAAAAACGAAAGCTTTATCAGCTTCCTGTAATCATAAAAGCTGTTCTTTTCTAAAAATTCTATCCAGTTGTTGCGTTTCAATGACAAAATATTTTTATAAAGCAATATTTACAATATTTTACTCAAAAGTTTTTTTGAATTTTATTCGGAAAAATTTGTTTAACAAATTTATTTTGAAAGTATGCAGCTATATTTTAAAGCTCTTCAAATACCTTTGCAATAAGCAACTACTTATTCAAAAAACAATTTATGATAAAATCTTTTTCTGCCTTGTTTCAGAGAGAAAATTTTAATTTTTAAATGTTTTTTGATCATTCTTTTTACAATTAAGTATTTCAAATTAAAATAGAACAATATTATCTGAATAAAGCAATATTTCAAAACAAAATTGAAACTGTTTTACTGGAATGCCGGAAATGCTTTTATTTCTTCAAAGCTTTTTGATTTTTCAATAAAATTTGCAAAAGCTAAAAGCTGGTTTTGCAAAAGCTCAGGAAGTCTTCAACTTTCTAAAATTTTAATAAAAGTTTTTTACATTAAGTTGTTATCAACTTATTTTGACATATGACAAATTCAATAAATGTATTTGAATTGTTTAAAAATTTTTTTGTTTAAATCAAAGCTTTTAACAAAATTCTTTCTAAATTTTACAACGCAATTGTAAAAATAAAATAATAAAAAAATCTATAAATTTTGGCTGCTATTGCTCTTTAAGATAAATTATTTCATATTCCTGTTCAATCTTACAAAAAGATATTAAAATTTGTTTGAGTTTTTTATAAATTCTGCATGCATCAGCTTAACAAGTGTATGTAAAAAAACTATTAGTTTATAAAAAATTCATTAAACAAACTGTTTCTCATAATTGATTTAATTTTTAAAGTATTGAAAGTATGAAAGTATTTGATATGAAATAAAAAAAGAAGCATTCTAAAGCTTTTTCAAAGTTAGTTTAAAGGAAATGAAGTTTAAACTTTTTTGATTTCATTTAAAGAAATTTGTATTATTTATATTAGTTTTAGTTTATTAGTTTAGTTTATTAGTTTAGTTTGTTTGTTTTGAGAGAAAGCTTTTAACCAGTTTTTTTTATTTTTAAAATAAAATCTGCATGTACTAGAAATTTTCTCTCACGATTTGAAGCAATATTTAGCTTTTTTTTAAATATTTAATGAACGTTTTTTTTCAACAAATTAACCTTAACGTTGTAATTCAACCAATATTTAAAATATATTACTATATATTTTTTTAAATATAAATAAATAATATGTATGTGTTCATTGATTTCATTTGCAGTAATACTATAGATCTTTCTCAAATACTTTTCTAAACTCAAGATTCAAGGAAACAGAGTATTAACACTTTCTTTTATAAAATCTTATTTAATATATTCGTTGAATAGAAGCAGTTCTCAGTTTTATGGAAGCTTTAAAGAAAGCTTCTTTTAAATTAAAATTTTTTTTTAAATAAAAGGAATTTTAGAAATTTATTCATTTATTAAAATCATTTTTATGTATTAATTTAACATCAAGCCATTGATAGCATTTTTATTAAATCCTTAGTCAAAGATTTTTCCAAGCTTAGAATTAGATATTAAATTTATAAGCGATTGGAACCATTTTTAGAAAAGCTCGATCGAAACTTTTTGCATAACTTAGGATTTTGTTTACGTAAAGGAAATTATAGAAAACTTTTTTCATAAAATATTTTTATATATTCATTATTTTAATTTATAGCAATTTGTAAGATTTTTATTAAATTTTCATTAAAAACTTTTCGCTAGTTTAATTAGCTTTAATAAAAATTAATATAAGATTGATTTGTTAAATTCTTTCTAATTCGGGATTTTCTTTCATAAAACTGGTTTAATTTATTTCCAGGAGAACTAGCCTAAGATTTATGCTAAACTTCCTTCTTAAAATCTTAAAAAGCTCTCCATCTAAGATCTAAAACTTTTCTCGTTAAACAAATATGTTATTTAGATATTATAATATTATAATCTTTTATTTTCCTTTCTAGTTTAAAGCTTTACTGCTTTATATAATGTTGCAATTGTTTTAGTAATTAAGCACCAAGTTTCTGCTCATTAAGTGCAAAAATTAAAAACAAAAAAAGTTTAAGACTTTCTTTTGAAAGTAATGACTTTGTGGCACAGCTCTTTGACTATTAAAATATCCAACTGTGTACACACTTTACATTGATACTAAGACCTTGTCTCGTTCATCATCATCATGATCATCATCAGCACCAGGTCCAGCACCATCTTCATCAAGCAGTACGATAAAGTCGTAACCAACATACAACATGCCACCATACATACAACATACAACAATAACAATGAAAATGATGATGATAATTCTTAAAAGATGTTTAAACTGATGTGATATTCAATGAATTGCATTTAGATATGCATGTATGAACTGAATACATTTAGTTGTATGGATGGATGGATGGATGGATGGATGGATGGCTGGTTGGTTGGTTGGAAGAGTATATTTTTGGGTTGCTATCATGGATGGTTTGCTGGCATATACAAACCAAAAAATAAACAAAAAAACACAAAAACGGTTGTAAACTTGTCTCCTAATAAAGAACTCAAATTGGCGCGTTCAACAAAACGACATCAGCCGCGATGATGACGACTGTGCATGTTTTGTGTAAAAATGACTACGAAACCAGCAAGAGTTCTATAAATTGTATAGGTGTGTGAATATATAATTTGAAATGTCATACGAATACAATATTTGCCAGCCAAAAACCTTAAACACACAGCTCCAAACTCCAATAAGAAACAGAGAGAAAAAAAAAACATCATGTAATATACAAAATAAACTTCAACCTCCTGTGGTGTAAAGTTGACGTACGATCATGTGGTGGCGGCGGGCATACAAAATAACTATAGATAAAATAACTTTAACGAATAAGTTGCACACAAAATCAGAGAAAATAATATTTAAAATTTCATAAAATAACTGAATTTTTAATTTTTTACTATAAATTTAATTTTTTCGTTCAAAGTCTTCAACAAGTATTTGCCATCAATGACAATTTGTATGATTATTAATTGAATATATATTTCTTTTTGTTTTCTTTTTGCAAATACCAGAATTATATAAATTATTTTTTATGCCACAAGCAAAAGAATTAATGTCACTTGTTTAATTCACATACGAGTTCATTCTTTGGTTTGTTTCCTTATGAAAAACAAAACCAACAAAAAAAGAACATTGTGGGGCTTCAAGATTTGCATATTTTGTTGTCTTCGCTTTTTTATTTTCTTATTTTTAGTATGTATTTGGTGTCTTGATCTCAATTTTTTGTCGTAAATTCATGGATAAAAATATTTTTGTTTTGTTGGTTTTGTTTTTCTTGTTTTCTTACTACTCTTCTCTGGTCCTGTACGTTTCTGGTCGTGGCAATAAATTTGGCAAATTTGACAATTATGAGCGTTAATAATAAATAAAATTGACAATCAATATGGTGATTTTTTCTTATTTATTTTCTATATACATATATTCATGCGGAAAAGTATTGTAAATAAATTTACATATAGACATAGGCGTAGAAAGGTTATTCGAGGGGGAGTAGCTGCATTGCTTCGTAGCTCCTCAAGCGCAAAGGCAAACTCCATTTTGCCAGTCGAACTCAATAGACCCTCTCTACCGAGTAATCTACATCTACACCTTTCTAGAAGTTCTAAAAGATTTTTCTTTAAAAAATTCACAATTTCAAAAAATTCTTTCGCCATAAATTTTTATTATATTTCACTAATATTACACGAAAAAAAAATTTTTGTCTTCACTCATCCCCTAGAAAAAATGTCTAGCCCCGCCAATGCTTACACTTATATAAGTCAGACTGCCGGCTTGTCAAATATTTATAAGGTGGGAAAACATGTGTTTCTATGCAGAGTTTGAGAGAACTTTTAATTTAATAAGCAAATAAATTGATGAAGAGAAAAAAATATCTTAAATAAATAAGATTTCAAAATGATTATTGATGTTGCTTATAGCGGTCATGAATTAAGGATTAATGACAAACGAAAGAAATTGAATTTAATTGAATTTTCGCATTTAACAAAATTAAATTACGAAAGCAAACGGAAGGGGTTTGGGAAGTATGTATAGGATTAAATATAATAGATACTTCATACAATATTTTATAAATGAAAAAATTCCTAAAGGTTTGAAGACCTTTATGCAAATAAGAAAAAATTTAATTAGAGTTATTGTTTTCAAAAGAATTATAATAGTTATAACAAAATTAACAATTATTATTAGCCACAGAAGCCTCCAAGAAGCTCAGTCGATAAGATCTTTTATTTTTTTACTAACGCAAATGACTTAAAACTCTTGGCCGCGAACTAACCAGGCTAATAGTCGAGCTCACTATTCACTAGTCTATGGAGGCACCTCAAATGTAGCTTTCTTATCTTTGAAAACTTTGGAATTTACGCACAGAGGAGTATTTGAGCCAAAAAGCTGGCCAAAAAGGTAAAAAGGAATTTAAAGAAATCTTAAAAACTTTGTACGCGGCTTGATACACAACAACATTTTACATTAATTGTATTATAAATTTTTAAGAATTTATGTTGCGATTTGTAGCTCTTAGACATTGCTAAAGTCAGGAGAGTGAAGCAAATTACATGCGTTTTTAATGGTTTTTCGGTTTCAAGATATTTCTGATATTTTTTGTGTGGCTAAACGAATAAAGGTATTACATTGATTTTTTTTACTGAAAGATTTGTTCAAAAGCTATTTTGATTATTTAAAAAAGAAATTATCTTGAGTATTAATGTTTCGTTTAAAATTAAAAAAAAATAAATAAATTTATACACTTTTTTACAAAAGGGGGAGAGGGGATTGTTATAAAAACAACCAAAAATCTGCCACTAAATTTTTTATACCAAATTACACCAAAAACTATCAAAAAACTCAATCTTTCAATTGAAAAAACACGTTTAGTAATTTTGGCCAGCTTTTCGGGCCAAATACTCCACTGTGTTACGTTATAAACTTATGATATCGCATGATGTAGATGGCTATTATTAAATTAACATTATAGCAAATGGTTTAAAAAAGAAAACTACACTTTCGCGGGATCAGTACAGGGTATTCAACAATGATACTTTTAATTTTAGCTGTTGTCATGATTCAACCTGTAACGACTTGACAGATGACGAGCAACCACTACGTCATTAATAGAAATGAAAAGATTCAACGCTTCAACAACTTACTGAAGTTATGAAAATACACTACAAAAAATACTGCAAATTTTGTGCTCACAGTTTGCAAAACTGAAGCATTTTTGCGTCGCCCTGAAGCACATTCTCAGCCAACAATTGTCAAACTGGTGGAAAATTTTTTAGATGTTAGGACAAGTTAATGATTTAGAGAATCGAGCTCGTGCAGGTGGAATATTGAGAATATTGCTGTTGTAGTCCAGCGAGCTAAGGAAATCCCGTCGATCGTTGGAAATAAGCACTCCACAAACAGCATTACCTCGTAGTTTGCATAAAGGCTTCGGTCTCAAGGCATTTAAATTTCAGTTAACACAGCAACATTCGCCTACCGACTACACAGTTAACAATAACATCTCTCTTTTACGTGAAGTTTCCTGACCGTGTGATTTCTCGAAGATGTGATCATAATTGCCCACCGAGATCTTGGGATTTAACAACTTTAAAGATTTTCCCTTGAAGCTACATCAAACATAAGCTTTATGCCAATGATACACAATCGATTCAAGACCTAAAAGCTGGAATTCGTGAAGTTATGGCTGACACACAGTCGGAAATGTTCGAATTTGTGTATGAAAATTTAATGAAAAGTGTATGGTCCTGCAAGTGTAGCCAAGACAATAATTTGGCTGATATTGCTTTGGATTAATAATGGCATACCCTCCTTTCCACCCTCTTTACAATTAAATAAACATTGGATGATTTCGCTGAAAAATACTCTTTTTTTTATCAAAGTGAAACCTCTTATTGGAAAACGACATATAAGTGAATAATTTATTGATATTTCCTGAGTTGAATCTTTTTATAAAAATTTAAGAACACACTGAAAAGAAAAATTGTTAACACTTAATACGTCTCATGCATTAGCTGTCGAAAAATTGCTATTGAAAAAATAACTCATAATGATTCACTTTAATTTTCTTCATAAATCTTTTTTAATTGCCTGATCCGCAATGTCAAACGTTTGAGAAGAACGATAGCTTCCGACTTCATGAAATACGTATAAACGGCTGAAATAAAAAGCTCGAGTAACTGATATCAATAATTTAATCTGCATAGCTGATATGAACTTTGAGCTAATGTGAGCTATCTTTAAAGCTTTTGTCAAAAAGTTCACCTTTAAATAACAACTGCAACTTTTTGGAAGCCCGTTAACGCTTCTTTACTACCTGTATTATTCTACCATAAAATGTCTGAAAGCCACAAAAGATATAACATATAGATGCTAAATTAGGCATTGACGAAGGCCTACGTTTCTTGTGAAATCAATGGCATTATGGAATACCGAAGATATTACACGATCTATGATCCTCCACTTGGATAGAAGAGTAACAGATGTAGAAGACAGTTTTGTTCAAGAGCTTCTAATATGGATAAGTTGGATTGATTGGCTATAAAATACTCCTAAGTGGCTTCTAAAAATACAATTTATTGTTGTCATTCAATCAAAGATATGCAAAAAACTTTTGAAAACTTAATTTTTACGTTAAGTTAGTTTGATATACATATTTTGCTTACGTTTCAAAGCTTTTCATGAGAAAAAAATAATGTCCATAATTTTATAATAACTTTATTAAGGAAAAAATCTTTAGGTGATATTGACAAAAAAAATAGATAATTAACTTAACAAAAGAAAGCCCAAAAGCTTATAAATATTCAAATTATCTTTGGTCCATATTTCAAAAGGAAATGAATGTAAATATAAATTAAAAGAAAAAGAGCTCCAATGTCTTTTGATAAAAAAAGAAAAATTAATTAAAAAGACTTGTTTGGGAAAATTAATTTAAAATTTAGGCTTTCACATACACATACATACATACATAGATATGAATAAGCTGCTTAATTATGGAAATAAGTTTGGGTTTTCGTAATAATCATCTTATTCATTTGTCATTTTTAATCACATGGAAAGAAACTAAAAAATAAAAATCTGTTACGAAGTATAAAGAAATTTCAAATATTTAATTTTAATTCGAAATATTTTTCAGCTTTGTTTTTGCTTAACCAAACAAAGGTCAATATGTTTATGGAATTATCTCCTACGGCTTTTTCCTTAAATATTTCAAAATACCAAAAATTCATATTATAAGTATTTCACAGGAAATCTTTATTTTTTTTTTGTGTGTGTGTTTTTTGTTTGTTTCATAAACTACCATCACAAAAAGTATTAAGAAACACCCGCAATCGGAGCACACGATTCAAAATATTATACCTACATACGGATATGTAGTACATACAGATCTTTTTTAAGGTATTTTTTTTTTTTGTATTAATTTCTGCTTCATCTTCAGATGGCATAAGTTCTTTAAAAAAAATAAGATAAACTGAAGCTTTCAATTCTTTCTTCATTTTGAAAAAAGGCTCAAATCAAAAATCCCAAATATATAATTTTTTTTTTAACTCCACATGGTATTTGTATGTGTGTACATATATGTGTGTGTATGTGTATATGTGTTTGTGACTTTTAGGCCGTGGCTTTAATAATGATAAGCTGGTTTTTAATCAGAAAATTTATAACTTAAAAAAAAACAGAAAAAATAAAACATACACATACATTTGTAAAATATGTGATAGGAACGATATGATGAGCTTGAGTTAATAGTTGACCATTTTTTTTTTTGCCTCTACTCTTGCCATGTTGCAGAGGTTTTTTTGTTGAAGTTATTGGTTTTGTTTTGTTACGATCTTGTGATGATAATAGGTTACGCTTGATCGTATAATTATATAGCGTGTCAGATAAAAATTGTTTTAAATGAAAAGTTTATAAATTTTAAAAAAGAAGTGGATTTAATATGAAATGGTGAGCCAATACTTGGAGAATGTTATATGCATAAGTATAGTATAATGAAAAAAAAACTTACCACTTGCACTTGTGCCGTAATTGTCTGCAATTAAAAGAGAAAATTAAATTTTTAAATATTAAAAAGAAGATTATTTTTGCAAGAGTTAGTATAGTTTCTTAAGGAAAAAAAACTATTTAATTTATAGTCAAATATCCCAAAAAACAAGCTTAGTTTATTTGTTGGGGAAAAATAATAATAACCGTTTGCCGTGGAGCAGTGCTTCTAATTGGAGACATATAGAGGTCGATTGTGAAAGTAAATTCCTTGACAGTGTGCTTAATATTTATTGAGTTGTTTTAATCCTAAGAATTATGGTTTATATTTAATTACAAGTTATTCAACTTAAGTTCTTAAAATGTGTTTAAGCTGGAAAAGCTTATTCATGAAGGAGTATTTTTAGAAGTTAAATTGATATACAGTGGACGTCCAATAGTACGCACCTTCGTTTCCACGAATTTTCAATATTACGAGAGGCAACTTTTTTGATTGACAGTTCTGTAGTACGAATTAAAAATTTTTTTACTACTCAATAATACAAATAGCGGTATTTTTTTTTTTAAAGAATATGCTTGATTTACATTTTTTTGTTTTTTCTTATTTTTTTCTCCGGACAGCTGCCAAATTTGTATATAGTTGCTATGAAATTCAATAGTGATAACAAGAGTCTTAAGTCGCATGTTCTACAAAATGTTTCAAGTAAAATAAGTCAAAAAAAGCACACATCTTTAGAAAATATGTTATAAATTAGAAGTTATCTAAGTCAACTATTTGCACTATAATAAAACAGAAAAAAAACGTTGGTCCAATAGTTTGAATTTTCCAATGCAACTGACATTATATAACTCGTGCTATTGGAAGCCAACTGTTTATAATTCATGTATCATTTGTACAAAATATATATGTAAAGTGAAACGAAATATAATATTTTTCACAATAAACGAAAGAATATATTATTGAAATAATTTCTTATTAATTGTTGCAATACAATTGTGGTTTTTAAGAGGGTGTTTTTAAAAGAAACTTGGCTGATTGTCAATCTCAATATTTTCCTTGAGAAAAAGATGGTGAAGGTATAAAAAAGAATAATACGTTGACATATTAAGTATAAATTTATTTTATATAAATTGCTTGTGCTATTCCTCCGATCAGAAATATATCTCTAAAATCAAAGGGTTTTTTAAACATATTTTTTATTATATCTTTTATTCTCATGCTGAGCAGGTGTTTTAACTTTTTGCTTAAATAATTTCCTGCTCTATAATTATATTTTTCCAGTCATTTATCAATAAAGGAATTTTAAAGCCATTTTATATATTTTGTTTTAGTTTTTTTTGGGACTTCTAAACACGAACATCTTTTTCTAAGCCATAATTCAAAATATAACTTGACTAAAGCTTTGAAAAAATGTGTTTTTTTTACCAAACACATATAAAGTTTAAAATGTTTGCAGAAGAAAAAGACATCAATCAAATTATGGTTTTAAGCTAAAAAAAACAAATAAAAATCAACGGTCAAAAAAACAAGAAATTCCCACCAATGGCAAGATCGTTAGCAAAGGATGTTATTCATAAAAGAATGAATTCTTTTTAGTTTCATCAACCGCTGTCCCCACCCTTTCTCAAGGTTGTTTTTTCATTTGTTTTCTTCTGTCTAGCATGAGTGTCTTAGGCGAAAATCAGTTTTAAGCTTCAAGACAAAACCAAACTACAAATAATGCATTAAATATGACCTTCTACGTGTTAAAAATATATTAAATTGTTTACAGTTTTTTTTCTCGTTTTATGCTGATGTTTGTTTTCATTTCAACAGCCCAGCCAACAACTTGAGAGCCAGAAAACAGTGTTGTCAACTTTCTTGTTTGTTTATGTCATGTCTCTTTAACAAATTTTGCATACTAAAATAAACAAATGCCAAATAGGCGCGATGCACAATGCATTTTAAATGATTTCAATAACAACAAACGTATACCAACCAATAAAGGCTGATGATAATGATGATGGCTTTTTAAATGGTGTCTAAATATGCATCTTTTAAAAAAAAAAAAAAAAAAAACTTTTTTCCATTTCAAAATCATGGTTTCTTGGACTGAAATGACAAAAATCAATTAGGAATACAATAAACGTAATAACAATTTTTTTTGTGAAGAGTATGAACGAAACTTTTTTAACAAGCAACACGTATTTTTCATTTAAAGCATCTTAGAATATTAAAATGGGATCAACGAAAAATAAGTTTGAAATGCAGCTGAAATAAATGTCTGCCTACAAAAGCCATAATTTTTTCTTGATTTCTTTTTTAATTTGCTTCTTTTTCAAGTCGAGCAATTTAATATGCTAAAAATGTTTTTAAACAAAGAAGTAAACAAATTCCTGGGAGTTTTAAATTAAAACAAAAAAATTTTTGTTTAAAAAAAATCTTTGTTTTTTCTGGTTATTCGTATGTAAACGTTTTGTTAAACATGTGGAAATATTTTAGTCATACTACCTTTTTTCGAGGTATTTAAAATTTTTAGTTAAAGTACTTAAAGGGATTTTTAGAAAACCCAAAAAAATTCAGAAAATTCCTGCAAGCACTTTTCAATTTTAATTTTTTCTTAACATTTTCTTTCTTTGGGCCAGTTTTTGGCGAGAATTAAAGTTTAAGCTTAATCTGGCTAAGGTTTTAAGTTAACTCACAGTATATAGAATGTGTGTATGTGAAAAAATAAGAAACTTGAAATTTTTACATTTAAGACGATTATTTATGAACTGCAAGCCAAATGTCATGTGATGCTTACTTAACGCAAGCTTGTTGCTGTTTATGGCCTTTACCGTACCAACAGCACCATCATGATCCACATCAAGCTCATCATCGCCATCACCGTAAAGATGATGCGGTCGCTGCTCTAAACTTTGCCTTATAACCAGCCATCAAAGCTCTTAGCTTTAACTTTAGCTTTTTCATCATCATCCTCATTATTACGAGTATTATTATTATTATTATTGTTATAATGTTGTGTGTCTCTATGTCTGTCTGTTAGTGCATTTTATACCTTAAATACGGGTATAAATGTTTTTTGTATGTTAACAAACGTGTATCAATGCATGTTCAATAACTTAAATGACAAAGAAATCAAAATGAATGAAAGTCTTATGAAGTTTATTTTTAATTTTCTTAAACAACAATAACAAAAATAAAAACTCCGTCCCGCCAGACTTTATTTTAACTTTAAGGCCGCATTTTTTTTTCTT
This sequence comes from Gymnocheta viridis, assembly GCA_956483585.1. Taxonomy (NCBI): domain Eukaryota; kingdom Metazoa; phylum Arthropoda; class Insecta; order Diptera; family Tachinidae; genus Gymnocheta; species Gymnocheta viridis. Next base: position 127,910,692 of record OY101440.1, on the reverse strand, counting down.
AATTTTTTCGTCATACTGTTTCTGTGTAGTTGTGTGACTGTGTTTGTTGGTTTGAAGCTTCATATTGCGAAGTGATATCCCCAAGTGATTTTAAGGTGTGTTTCAGGAATTCACTTTTTAGTCATTTCATTTCAAGCAGCAGTATTTTTTTCTCTCTTTCTTTAATTTCAATATATTTTCTGCTAAAGACTTAATGTCTTTAAACAAAAACTATACAAAAAAATATTTAAGCTTTAAAACCCCACCAACTTCATCATCATTTTCGATATACGATTTAAGGTTATTTCACATTTTGGATTTTTATTTTTTTTAATTTTTTTTTATTTTTCTCTGAACGTTTCATCACAAGTTTTAAGCCATACATCTATGGCTTTAACATTAATGTTGGCCACAGCCACCAAAAAAAAATCTAAAAAAATAAGATTCGTGTTGATCATCTTTAACATCATCAACTCAAACGTATCGCATTTCATTGAAGCGCGAAATTATTATGCCTAGTTGGGGATTTTGTTAACAGTGTTTCAGTTTACTTTTTTTTTTTCAAAGTTACAAACAGCTACAAAAAAAATTATTTTAAGATTTTCAATGATTTCTTCAAAAAAAAACTGCCAGCATTTTAACCCGACAAAAAAAAATAAGACCGAATTTAAACCTTTATATATATTTTTATAGCGTAAATAAGAATTTATGGGACAACCTTAAAGAAAACCAAAAAATATAAGGACAACTTTCAAACTCACCGACAAAATCATCTTTAATTCAAAAGCCAAATAAATAAAATATTTATACAATTGGTAACCAACTAAATAAAATTACTAAAGCTTAAAAAAATAAAAATCAAATAAAAAACAACGTTTTGCAAGCAACATCTATTTTAGACCTAATCAATTAATATTAGCCCCACGTCTTTAAATTAAGTTGTTCATCTAGCTCGAGCTTTTCAGATAATTAAAAACTTTAGTTCTAACATAAAAAGAATATAATAATAACAATAACAATGGCGTAAGAAGGAGCAAAGGTCTAGCGCTAAAAACATACGTGGCGGGCGTTAAGGAACTTTATAATTAAAAATTATTAAACTACAGTGAACTGACGATAATATGAACTAATGAAAATCAAGTGTGTTCATATATGCAGGATTGTTCATATTTCCCACACAAGCTTTCTCAATCAATATATGCAAATTTTAAGATTATTGTGTGTTTTATAAAATACCAAATAAAAATTATTAAGAACAATAAATGTAAACCAAAAATATGATGCATACACAGATTAATTTTCTGCCTCAATGTGACAGCTTAAGACGTTTTGAACGTGTAAGAAATGCAAATAACGCCAGATTACAATACGATGCCGTTGAAGTTCGTAGACATTTTTCAAAGATGCTGATTAAACTTTTAATATTTCGCACCAAGTCCATATTTTAGACTGGTCAGTGGTTGAGCGAAATATCTCATATATGAGGATGTTTATATTATCGCGAGTGCACGGTATTTATAAATATTTAAAAAAGTTGTACACTATATTTTAATTAAATAAAAAGTAGTTAATTGACTTGGTTCACTACCGTAGCTATTAATTTTTCTAACGTCTCCACGTTGGGAAGAGCTCAAAGTTATTCTAGACATGGGGACAAGGACAGCCTCATCCAGTTGAGAAATTTCAGAATGGGAACTTTTATTTTATATTTCATTATTGTTTACTATCACGTGAAAATTAAATTTGCCACAGATTTCATTTTTTTTATTTTATTTTAATTTATTTTATTTTTAGTAATTGTACTTTATCACACATGAGCTTCATGACTTAGTGATCAGAACATTTAAGGTCCTTAATAACACTAATTAAAGTAGCATTGCCAAACTGCTTCTTAGACCCATTACATGGAATCATATTTCAATTCCAAACGGATTCTTAGGATGTGTTAGGAATTTGTTTGGATTTTTAAATAATTCCTTTACAGTTTTAAAAAATTTATTAAAAATAAAATTCCCTTTAGACAATTTATTAGCTTTTCTAGATTTTTTTATGCTTACAAACTTTTATTGAAAACTTATGTACTTTCTAATTTTGTACAAGCGTGACAATGATCGCTTTCTTGTGCGATAGTCATTGGTGCAACAATAATTTTTTTTTTGTGGAAAGGAAATATTAATTTTGCCAGACTTAGAAAAATCTTCAGTGACAGTTTGTGTGAAAACTTTGAAACGGGAAAAGCTAAAGAAGTAAAATAGACCCAATAAAATTTAATTAAATAAATAAAAAAGAATAAGCTAATCCCAAAACTCTAAATAAAATAAGCCCAAAATATATTATAGATATTTTCAATATAAAAATGTTCTAGAAAGCGACTCCACTTTTGGGACATCCTTGTTCTCGGCTGAAAGGGGACAATACAGAAAAGCTTTAGAAGGCCAAGGCGGTTCTGAGCATATCTCAGAGTATAAAATAATTGCGCCCGTCTAAAATCCGGCAATGTAAAAATGCTTTGGTAAGTTATTTAAGATGTCTTCAACTAAATGCTTCTGAGAAATTACCTCATTAGTGAAAATGATATGATTTGGAAAAAAATTAAATAAGTTTCAAATTCTATGCTCGACGAAGTAGAACAATAAAAATGTTCTGGACTTCTTTCTTTTCAGTTTTTTTAAGAAATATTACACGCTGATGTTTTAGGTAATCTACAGAACCTTTATTGATTTAGTAATTTTTAAGCGAATTTTTGTTGGTTTTGCGATAAAAGTGTTTTTGTCGAAATTCTGCTATCTTCTTAGTTTTATTGTTTTATAAACTATTTTGTGTATGATTTGTTTTTGATCTAACAATATTGTTCCAAGTTTCTAGTTTCTTTTAAAGTTTTATCAATTTATAAGGACTTTTATAGTTCTAGTAATTTTTTTCGCAATTTCGTCATATTCGTGATAAAATGTTTTTTCCTGATTTTTTGCCCTTATTTTAGTATTAGTGATTTAAATCAGAGACCCTAACAATTATGGCATTTATAATAAAAATTTAGAAAAATATAATTGTTCTTTTTACGATTTTTATTTTTTTTGTCAGAAATATTTGTCAGATTCTAATTTTTATTCCTTTTTTTTTTGTCAGAAATATTTGTCATATTGTGATTTTTATTTATATATTTTAGGATAAACTTGTGTTTATTATTAAATTATTACCCAGCAAACACGAAATCTAATCTAATAAATATGATTTGATATCAAAAAATGAGAATATGACAAATATTTCTGAAAAAAAAAAAATAATATAAATCAAATATTTGGAAAGCATATGGTTTTCTGAAAATATTCTGGAAAACGATCAAAATGATGTGCTCTCCGATATTTCCTTATGATTGCATTTATCCTTTGAAAATTCAAGAATAATTATTATTTCGGTCTCTGAAATACAATTTGAAAATATATTTTACGATGTCCGCGAATTTTTGTATCTCTCGCGATAAAAGCTTTTTTTGCCAAGTTTCTAGCTTTTTTTAATTTATGTTTTAATTTGTGCACTTTCTTGCAATTTTCGGTCTTATTTGCGATACAATATATTTCGTAGCTTTTTGCTTTGTGGCTTTCACTAAACACTGTTGTTGATTGAGATATTTCTCGAGGTGTAGCCTGGACGTCAATCGCTGAAAGCCATAAAATCTCTACACGCAGTGGCTAATCAAAAAATGTAATTCTTCTTATGCCTATTACTCAATATTCAAGTCTTAAATAATGTTTTTTTTTAATTTAATTTCAACCAAAATATTACTTACGAGATTTCAAGCGAGATTTTGTTGATTTTGACTAGATTTCTTATATGAAGCAAAATCTCGTACTACTTAGTGATGCAAATATGGTTTTTCCTAAATAGTAGTGAAAAATACTACGCTATTTAATAACATTTCTGTGAAAGGTATACTCGGGAGCTGTTTTACATTTAAATGATTTTTTTTTGCTTAGAGTTTGTCACGAATAACCCGGTGGAAACGGTATAGATTTTGACAGAGATATCAATGGAAATCTACTGCGTTTCGTGCAGGGGTAAATGCACTATTAGAGTAAAAGTTTTTAAACTTGGATTATCGGCATCAGTTTTTGTTTCGAGGGATATAAAGATAAATTCATAAGATAATCCAGATTGTCCTCTTTCACGTGTAACGAAATATTGATAATCAAAGAATGAAAATGGCATTAAAAATCATTTTAGAAACTTTGAAGTCCTTTACTCCGTGTAGTAACTACTTTCAGTTCTATATTATCCAGTTCAAGCTGTCGAACAGTGTTACAATTCTTAAATCCTAACAGTCTGAAGCCAAACTTTAAAAGACACTCCAGCTGTTTGCAAAGCAAAGTATTATGACGAAAACAAAGAAAAATAAAAACGTGGTGTAATAATATTAAATTGTTGCTGATTATCCTTTTGGCGGTTTTTACTTATACTTTTTATGTTCATTTCTATTCTTTTCAAGTCACTCAAACAGACAGTCATTCACTAGAAACATGCAGCATCTAGCAAAAAACAACTCTTTTGCATATTGTTTTATGGCCTTAAACATTTTGTAGTTTAACTTGAAATTTTTTCTTACAAAATGTTGGCTGTTGTTTTTTTTTTTTTTTTGAAATTCTAAACAATATTACTGTCTTGGATCGATGTTTGTTAACGGCGTCTATTTGTAGTTGGAATATTTTCTTTCTGCCGGTTTATGTAAGGTAGAAGAATGTTGTCTAGAATAATGCAGCCATTTGTTAGTTACTATTTAGCAAAAATGGCGTTACACTGACTGCACATGCTACTAAGGCTGGAAATTGCAGAGAGTTTTCGAGTACAAGCAAAAAAGGCAAAAAAAAAACTAAAGGCAACAAACAACACATGCCGCCACCGACGCTTTATTTTGCAAAACATTGATTTTTGCAGTGTTTCCTTTATGTTTGAAATGCTTGTTGTTGTGTTTTGTCGAAATAAAAGCCTAAATGCAACTCTATTTTAAAATGTTGTTGCTATTGTGTTGTTTAAACTCTTGGCAATTTTATATACATATATTTTTTTGTAAAAGAAATCCAGCAAAGATATCAAACAATTTTTACCGCATTTTAAAAAGTTTGTTTGTTTGATTTTTTCTGCCTTCTCTGCTTTTTGTTCAGTGTGCCTCATCATGTTGCTGACTGTGCTGATGTTGCTGATGATGATGAGAAGGATGACGTACCTCTTGTAACAAATGTACATATATTGTTTTTTGTTTCCTTTTTTTTCTTCAGTTTTTTTTCCTTCCTTTACATTTGAAAAGAAAGATCATGAAATCTATGCTTAAAACGTCTGGCTGCTGCCTGGACAAAACAAACGTCAAGTGCAGCCTCCCAAAGCTTTACTTACTCGCATTTAAATAATTTCTGGCTGTTGTATTCTGCTAGACATTTTGTCTGTGAATGTTTTTTGTTTGTTTTGTACTTTCTGTTACATTAAGAATAACTTGTCGAAATGTTTATGCTTCAGTGAAAATTTTTGTTGATTTGCATCTTTATGGTTTTTTAGTTTCTTGTTGAGGCATTTATTAAAAATCGATATTTATTAAAAATAACTATTTCCTTTCTTATCTTTTCATGTTTTTTTTTATGTTTTTGATTTTGCTGTTAATGATGAACTATTTTTATGCTGGTCAACTTATATGGGCGTTGAATAAACACTTTACAATTGAAGGTAAGTTGAAATATTATTATTTTTCTTTATAACTTTTGTTTGACAGTAATTTACTTATTCGAACCGCTTTGAGATTCAGAACAAGATGCATATTTTAGCAGGAAATTAAATTAAATTTCACGCCTGATAGACCGTGTCTAGCAATCTTCAAAACTTAAAATATCCATTAGAGATCCTAAGCACCAAACGGTATATTCTAGCTCTTATTAAAGGTTTGGGGGTTATTGCTCCAAAATCAGAAGTTGTTATAACATTATTTTGTGGAGAAGTGGAGAGGAAACTTAAAATAAGATTTAGGTCAATATTGAGTAAATATATTTATATACAAAAGAAAAATGTAATTCATAAACATAATAACAACAAGAATAATAAAAACGTTAAAAAGTCATCGGAAAAAACCTTACATACAGCCAGAGCAGTGATGGAATATTTCAAAATTTTTTTGTGTTAACAAATGTGGTTCCCTCCCTAATGCGACCGGCCGTGTACATAAAATTAAAAAATCAGACAATTTTTAAGCTTAACACAAAATTAATCTTATGGTTCCAAGAATATTTTTTTGTTTATAATCTTTATTTTAATTAGAACTTTTAATTAATAATAATCATACGCCCAGACTGTTTTTATTATTTTTTATAAATAAATTTTAGTGGCCTTGTTCACAAACCGGAAAACCGGTTTTAATGCACGCATTAACTTTATTAATCGTTTGTGAATAAGGCCATAAATTTATAGTGTCCGACCGGTAGCACCTTTTCAGATAGATCATACGCCTAGAATGTTTTTTTATATAAGATTCCCCAATCCCGACCCAACTTGAACTTCGGTATATTTTTCAGACCGAACTATAACTCGGCGACTAACTTTTTTTTATTTAATAGAAACATTATATATTCTCGTAATTTTTTAATTAAAAAACCAAAAAAAAATTATTACACATTTTATTTTGAAAAGGTTGTACTATTTGAAATTTCTTATTTTAAGAGTTTCATTTTTGCATATTAATAATGATATACAAACATGTAAAAACAATTTATTCTGCTAAAATTTTTACCGAACGCCGAACACCAATCGATTGTAGGTTTTTGCCGAATTCCAACATTGAACCCGAAATACTTATTTAATGCAAACAAATTTACATTATAATTTTAATAACAAAAATTTTCTACTTACCGGGACTACCCAGGAAGACTGAGGAATATAATCGTCTTGAGGCATCGGCATTTCTAGTATCGGCGGCAGGTGATGACCATTCTCTTCGACACCATCGACCTAAAACAAAATAGAAAAATGAGGTCAAACATTTGATTGAACAACATAAAAAAGTTTCCATAAAAATAAAATAAGAATTAACAAATTAAAAAAAATATAATAATATTCTACAAATAAAATATTAACAAAACGTGAAACGAAAGCCACAAAGTCAAGCAGAGTTAAGTTTTTTTTTTTTTAATTTTAATTTATTATTTGTTACACTTGTCATGTTTATATTAACAGCTTAACATATCATTGAAAACAAATATATTTTTTCAGAAATTCTATTAAAAAAAAGCACCGAAAAATACGCTTAAATAGGAATTATAGATAAAATTGACAGTTCCATATCTTAAATATATAAAAATTGTTTAAATGTGAAAAAAACAAAAAAAAAATCATACAAGAAAAATAAATGCGGAATTAAAATCTTAATTTAAACAAAACTATAAAAAAATGTAGGTTGTATGTGATTAAATTGGTTGCAAATGAAACTTAACTCAAGATTGGCTAATCATGATATTTTTATGACTTGTAGAAATTCTATGCCGTCGTTATGTCTGGCTTAAGAAAATTATAAGTTTTTTGTTCATGTTGTTAACAAATAACATGCACACACCATTCATTCATCCTGTTTGAAAATTTAGCTTTTAAATAAAGTTTTAAAAATAATATCGTAATGCTGTTGTAATTTCAAATGACGTTAATAATAATTTATTTTATAACCTTAAATGGCACATAAAAACAATGTTAATAAGAAGTGCCATATAATTTTTATAACAAGAGAGAGATGTTTCTTTTTTATTTTAATTTTTTTTTTCCTTCCAAGACAATACTCCTCCATCCAGTATTAACTCCAACCACCAAACATTCTACTTTAGAGCACTGCATATCCTTAGGCAGTTGGTTTGTTGTTTGTATTTAAAGAAAAGAAATATACACACAAAAAAGGAGTATAAAAACTAAACTTTCTTGTAACCTATTCCTTATTACTAAAGTACACACCTTTATTTAAATTCTGTCGTTATTTTCATTTCATTTTTTTAAGATGTAACGTAGCAAAAAAAAAATTACTTCTGTGAAAATTTAATGGCCAATTTTCTTTTGGGTGTAATGTGCGTATTAAATTTAATGCTTTTGTGGGGTGTTTATGCGTATATAGTTGAAAAAATATTGTATTTTTTATGTTCAAGGCAACAAAAGTCTATAGCAAAAAATTAAAAAAAAAAAATAAAAAAAATGTAACAGCGTAAGTGACATAATTTTCTTGATAACTGTAAGTTAAGTGAATGACCCTGTTAATTTTCTTAACTGATGGAATTGTGTGTAGATGAAAATAACGTTGCTTAGACAGACGTTTTAGAGTTATTGATGGCAAAATTGCTTTATTAAAGGTTCTTCATGTGGCTGTGGAAATGTTTGAAATAGCAGAAGGAACAATCATGACTTTTCTTTCTCTAGAAATCAACTTAAATTTTAAATTTATTAAAATAATTTTCGGCTATAACGGCATATTTTGAAAAAATTTGCTTATAAATTATTTTAATATCTCAAAAAGCATACATTTTTGAGTTACTGGAGAAGAAAAAGTGTTTCTGAATATCTTATTTATATGTAAAGCAATTTTCGGAAGTATGTATATCTTAATGCAAATCGTACTTAGACTCACTAACAAGTGGTAGTATTTTTTTGGACTGTAAACGGATTAAGACAAGATTAATATTTTACATATTAAATTCGTTTTTTCCGTAACTTTTCACTTAAAATAAAACCAGGTATACAATTGCGTTGTTTTTTTTATATTTCTTTTACTAAACTCTTTTTATTTTCAAAGAACTTTTGACTGAAAGTTTTTACGACTTGTATTCACGTGACTGTTAAAATTGATTGTTTTGGTATGAAATTATTAACCGCCTGTTTTTCTAAATAACATTCAAGTTTTCCGTTCTCAATTTAATTTGAAAATAAAAACAATTATAAGTTTTTTTATTGCTGTTTCAATATAAATTCCTCAAAACAGTTTGTTAATATTTTCCTACAAAAAGAATCAAAATCTATAGTTTCAAATAGAACAGTAAAATAATGTAAAGACATACGCAATCAGTTAAGGGAAGAACAAAGTTTGAATATTAATGCTCTACAAAAGATTGTTAAAGGGTTAAGAGACCACCACCGATATTGTATGAAGATGAAAATATATCTCTGTTACGTTTCACAAATTGTGGGGTTTTCACAAACAAATTTGGAAGGCTCTAGCATTTAGATGGATCATGTTTAAAAACATTGTTTTTTCATATGTATTCAAAATAGTAAAGCATATGAAATGTTTCGGCGAGCCGCATCCAATGGTGCATTTAAAATGGCCATTCGCATCATCAGCAAAGCGATTTCCTACAAAGTATTAAGATTTATCAAAGAGCTTTTAAAGAAAATAATATTTAATTTTATATGAGGGGGAAAATAGATTTTGTCGTCCCAGAAATCATAACTTGGCTGTTCCGTGTCAAAAATATTTCCTATGCTTAGGTATTTTTTTAATTCTGTTTTTCCATTAAACGACGTCTACAGTTGAGCACATCATATGAAATGTTTTGTCAAGCCGCGTCCAGTGGTGTACAAATCTTATCTAATGACGCCATCAGCAATAATATATTCCGTACAAATTAAAAATAAGAGTTTTTATGGAATTACAGATTACTGGCCGGACTATTTTCTAAGTTTTATTCACCAATGAATGCGGCTTGAAAAAACCTTTCGTATGATACACTATTTTGTTTATTTTGTCTTGGCAGAAAATAAGAAAATTTGCAAAAAAAAATCTTAAATATACCATTTGTAGACACGGTGCACACTACGACTTCGCCAGACTCCCAAAGCGGCTATAGAATCCTCATTAAACAAACCTATCTACAATTTGGGGCCCCCAATTGAGTTTTTAAGCACGATAATTTTAGTTTTTTTGTTAGTGCACTGAAATCCAGTTCAAGATCTATAATAAATATATGCCTTAAAATATAAAATTTTTAATTTCCCTGCTGCTGGATTTTTTTAACTTGCAAGAAAGAGCTAGCTCAGGCTGAATGGGTTGCCCGACTTATGACATTTCAACTTTTCTAAACTTTCTTTATGAATTTAAAGAGATCGCTTAGAGTTTCTTTTGTGAAGTCTCCCTCAAAGTTTTTGCGCATTAGTAGGGAGAGTCTCTGGTCGAGAAAACATGAACAAGTACAACGCAATTACTTCGCCAAGTGCTCTTCATAATCATACAAATAAACTCTAGAATAGTTTTTGTATAGGATGCCAACGGATCCTTTCATCTAGCAGCTTATAGTATCTCCTCTCTGAAACATATTTTTACTTCCCTCTACAAAGAAAGCTTTAACAAAATTATTACTGTCTACTTATTTCCTTATGCGCTCAATAACCGAAACCCTTCTTGACTATTTTAAAATTACACAGTTCCGAGTAGAGCTTTTCACAGCAATTGTCTTAATAGGTTTCTTTCTCTATTCCCCACTACACAATAAATAAATTTCCGTCAGAATCCCACTTAAATATAGTTTTTTCGTCAAATCTATTTAATTTGTGCTCATCTTTAATCTAAGTGTGTACGTAGGTATGTATAATAAATAACTTTCTTAAATATTTCCCTTCCTCACTTCTCACATTACCATACACTTTTTCCAATTATCATAAATAACAATCAGTCGCCTTTATATTTAAATGTAATAAAACCAAAATTCTAATTTTAATATATATTTTTTATATTTCTACCATTAAAATGAAATTTTTATTAAGCGTTTGTTTTTCTTTTCCATAACGTACTGCTGCAGACAATATAGTAAGTAGACCATGCAGTAGAGTAGAACATACAAATTTATTTAATAGACTCACGGTCACGACCCCCAAAGAAAATGTTTTCGGACATAAATCTTAATAATTTTTATTTCGTGTGTATGATTTTTAAGCTCAACGCTTTTTTGCGCGCAAAAAGCAAAGACACAAGAATAGGAAATTATGAAACAAATAAAGCAGGGAAGTTGCCACACAGTCTGCAATAATATGAGAATTGGTTTTTAAAACAAATTAAGAGCTCATAAGAGTAAAGAGTAAAATATGAGTGCTTTCAAGCAATAACCTCCAAGTAAAATGTTGTGTTTTATTATTATTTCAATTTGGAGAAAAATCAAAGAGTGAGAGAGAGAGAGAGACCAAATGACGAGTGCTTAAAATGAGTTATTTCCCCTCTTTTAAATTGGAAAAAAATTGGTTTTTTTATTTTAATAAAGAGCAATTTTATAGGGGAATATTTGTTTTTATTCAGGAGAGTAGGGAGAGCTTCAATACAAATATCGTAAATTGAGTTTGTTCAAATGAAAAGTACAAACTTATTAAGATTCACTCGCATTGCTTTTAATGCTAATAAATTTAAAATATTATTGAATAAATTTGTTATTTAATTGGCTTAAGAAATTTTTAAATGTCTTATTAGTTCTTCGGCTTATGATTTATTATTTTATTATGCTAAATATCGTATTTTAGTATGCGCTCTTTTTATGTAATCATTCAGCCATTTTTCCATTTTGTATTTGCAGTTTTCTTACTGTGTGCTTTTGTTTTTGCATCTTGTAGTTTTTATTGCTCTTTGTTGTGCTTTTTGTCAAGTGTTCCTTTTTTTTTCCTTTTAGTTTCAGCAGTTATTGCTGTTGTTTTTCATATGGCTGTCATATGGTGCCTATAAAAATGGGTGGAGTGTCATTTTGTTTTTGCCGAGACTACATGACTTTTCTTTTTAATTTTAATATTTACTTACTCTCGCCCATTTTAAATAAGCAAATCCTTAGCTCTTTATTTAATTGAGCAATAACAATTATTTTGGAATGCCGTCGCTTTAATTTAAATTTTAAAACTTAAAGAAAAGCAATTCTAATATAAATTTAAAAAATAACAATTTGAAAAACACTTTGTCGCTCATTCATTTAAATGAAAGAAATCAGTTTTTTTTAATTTTATTTTTTATTTTCTATTGTTATTGCTGTTGTTACATATATATTTTTTCATATTGTTTTAAGATAAAATTTTACTTCGAAAGTGACAGTTGAAATGATTTATCACTTTGTTTCGCTGCTGTAGTGCTACAATTTGTGTTTTGTGTGTCTGTCTGTCAGTTTTACTGTTGGTTTGTTTGTTTGTGCCTCAGAAACAATAGATTGTTGTTTCTGTGGACGTTTTTTTTTGTAATATTTGGTAATTTTGTTCTAAAAACGACCCTCTCTAGAGTCTACAAATTTATTTAGTTTTTTAATACCTACCGTCTATCTTTATGTCTCTGAAAACATCAAACACTTGCTTGACGGCTGAAGTTTTTTAAAGTTGGAGAAATCAATTTTTTATAAATCTTTTTTATTATATATAGGCAAGAGTTTTTAGAAAAATTTTTAAAGTACAATGTACGTTCAGTGGTACGAACGCTCTTTATTACTGGCAAATTTTTTGCATTGGTGTGCCTTTGTGTCAGTTGTTGGTGGAAGGTTTCAGTGGCGAAGGCATGGTCACTGGTCACTGAACAGTACCAACTTCAGCTGATACTAATTCCAATGTAACATCAGAGCGCCCTCCTTCGTTGGTACTGAGTAGCACAATCAACGGCGAAGTAAAATAAAATTAATAAAAAGAAGTGGCTACTAAACTAAACACAGCTTCAAAACTCGTAATGTCCTCCTCGCCACCAGAGGCGCTGCAACACTGCTCTACGAATAAACGTGCAAAAAAAGGCAGAGTTGTAAAGAACGAATGAAGCTTCAACCTCCTTTCATATCTATCACTATCCCTTTCCACTAGTTCCAGCACAATGCATTGCATGTATAGGGGTCATCCCCTGAGTGCTGGTCCAAGATAAAAAAAAAAAAAATACACAAACGGAAGAACCTTTGTAGGTTGATAGAATAAATAACTATAATTTTGAAAGAGTTTTATATATTCTCTATGTGTGAATGACATTTATGTTTCCGTTTGAAGTTTTATACTTCTTTTTTATTCGGTAAATGACCTATTGATCCGTAAGTGTACCTATTTGCGGTGATAACATGTGTCGTGTGGTGCAATCGTATCTATGACATAAACATTTTTAAATTAAAAGAAGGCGGGAAAAATAATTGTAGGTATAATAAATTAAAAATTACCTAGAGCCTGAATAAATCACAAAGTTAACTTTTGGTAAAAATATAAGGTCGAATTAAAAAATATACTAAACTAATAAATTAAAAATTACAGAAATTTTCGAAAAGAAAAACCTTCGTAAAAAATGATGAAAAGATTTGCATTGCCAAAAACCAAAATCGCAACAACTGCCGGGGTTAAACTAGAGCACTTGCTTAGTATTCCAAAAATGTCTGTGATGATCACTTTTTTGATGTGTTGATTTTCTTGCAATATTATAAAAATTGCTGTAAAATAAACTAAATAAATTAAGATTTCAAGATAATATTTGTAATAATTTTAGAAAACACTTTAAAAAACAACTTGGATTTGTCTTCATTAAAATAATAAACAAAGTTTCTTAATAATATTAATATAACTTTAAAATTCCGCAACTCGGCAAAGCTTATCTCTTAAGGAGTAAATTTAACTATATCAATCTGCGTTTATGGCAAAGTTCAGTTATTCACCCTTATTACAGTTGGCGACATCGACCTCACGTCAGCACAATACCAAAAAATTGGGGTTTGTCTACCCGTTTTCGAAAACAACTGACTACATTGACAGGCTCATGTTATGAATAGAAGTACACTTTCATTAGCACAAAATTGTTCTCGAGATCGGATAGACAAGCTCCACTTTTTTGGTATTGTGTTGACGGGACTTCGATGTCGCCAACTGGAATAAGGGTGATTATTTATACATAAATATTCCAATATCACCTTCTTAATAAAAAAAACATAATTTGAAGTTAAAAAAAATTTCTTAAATAAAAAAAATGTCGTCGGTGTCAACCTATGTATAACAGTTTCTTAATACTCGGATACGGTGATTGGAAGATTGTCTCTTCATTGCTTTCTTCTCGACAACTTCAGCAGAAACATAGTTAATATGTTTTTTATAATTCACCTCAAACCCAAAGGACAATTTATAAGCTGAAGGACCTAAATGGCTGACTTGATTTTTTTATGACGGAACTGCCTCACATAAGATCTGAATCTGAAACATATTTATTTAAACCATATTCGGGTAACTCAGACAGAATTAATTCAAATAGCTTTTCTCCCATTTGAAATGAACTTCATGAGTGAATCCACTCTGTTTTAAAGCGTGGAATTATTTCTATATGCTGCAGGAAAAACTGTTATCTTTAACATTGGCCGTTAAATTAGTCATATTTTAAGTTTTCTAAGCGTTAAAAGTATATACCCCTGCACTCATCATTACTTTTTTCCAATTTGCTGTCGTCAAAGTTTTTAGCGCAAGTGTTTTGTTACTCTAATATAAATATTTTTAATATATATATTTTTTTAATTTTTTCCCCTATTATAAAAATGTATAAATGAAGAAAATGTCTATACAAAAACATACTTTTTGAAACGCTTACAGCAAATTGTATATCTAAAGCTTACACTTTATGCCCAACTACTAGATATGGATTCCATTACAAGCAATTTTAATATGAATTTTGTATGACTGAATGTATGCGTTTTTCCATTTGTTACAAAGTGAAATAAAGTTTAGATAGAAAAAAAAAACATAAATTACTTTTTTCCACACAATGTCATTTAGATTTTTTTTGTATTTTAGGAATTTGTGTTTTTTTTTTCCTTTCAATATTTTTTTTTTTTTCAGCTATAAATGTGTAGGTCTGTTTGAAATTGTTTCTTATTTGTTTGTTCGCATTATACTACATATAAATTTTTCTAATTTAAAAAAAAACAAAAACAATTCTTTGTGTTGTTGTAGCTGTTGTTTTACGTTTTGCATGAATTGCGGCAAAATGATTTATGTACCGTGAAAATGTGCATATGAATGTACAAATGTTATGCGTTTAATTTGCAAAAAACAAAAACAGAGTGAGTAAAACGGAGAATAAAGACATAATAACAATTACAATAAGTTACCAGAATAGCGAAGAAGTTTTAAACAAAATACGAATTTAATTAAAAGAAATTTAAAAACACTTGCCCTTGATCTTCTGAGAGTCGTTTATCATTTAAATCTGAGCAGTTTTTTTAGTTTTTTAGATGGGCTCTATTTTGAATAAATTTTAAATTGAATAATAAAAAAGTTATTTTTTCCGTCGCAACTTATAGAAAATGACAATTTTGTAGAAAATGACAATTTTGTTGAAAATTTGTTGAAGATTATGCCCAAACAAATGGCCAAATTAGCGGTTTCCCTAGAAATATGTACCTAAAAGCGAAAATACTGAGCTTGCTTGCGCTACTATTGGAGATGTAAAATGGGATTGGGTTTCTTAAGTTAAGAATTTTTTTTTGAACTAAAAGACAGACATTTCATGAAGTAAAATATTTTCGTTTTGCAAACTTAAAACAAAAATTCGTAAGAATTTAATAACAGCCGATTCCTAAAGAAGGAAAATAGATGGATACACACATAACAATATTATATTTGTATTACTCGTATAAATAATAATATGAAAAGGGAAAAATAAATAAAGCACGCTTCTTTTACTAAAATGCCATCTAACATTGTCCAAACACGGCGCGGACCTTATAAATAAATTTATAGTAGTACGAATTATATATTGTCAGGCCTAATGAATAATGATTAGTTATAAAAAAAAATTCTTACTATTTGAAACTATTTGTTTGCGTCTTCGGCAGTTTTATTCAGCAATCCGATTCCATAACGTTTTTTTTTTTTTTTTGATTGGTCACTACAGATTTTTCTACAGTCTTACATTGCAACTGTGCCCCTCCGATCGGATTTAAGTTTACACGTTGCAGCTTCTATTTTTTTTACTGTAAAAATTCTTCTTAATTTGACATGCAATGATTTTATTCGCCTGTTTTAACTTGAAATTTTTATAAAAATAATGGAGTAAAAAATGTTGTCTACCCTAGAACAAAGAAGTTGAGAACTTCAAATTAACACTAAAAATTTTTTCGCAAAAAAATAAATGTAGTAATTCATAATACCGTACAGCGAAAATAACCATAGAAGTGACGTTCGTACTACTGGACATCCACTGTATTTAATTGAATTTTGCATTTTTTAATTATTTAACAGGTGTATTTATGAAAGGTTACTTATATTTTATCGCATTTGAATTCCAGGATATTTATAATTTTACCCGCTAACGTTGAAATGTCAAAACACGTTATTGATAGAAAGATTCAAATTGCGTTGTTGAAAAGCAGTAACTTGAGGAAAATCTTTTGAGTAATCAAATCAATTCTTAACCATTTTTTAATATTTTAAAGTTTTATGTGCAGGAGGTGCAAAATTTTCTGAATATATAAAAACAATTTATTCCATTCTTCTTGTGGAATTATAAAAAAATAACTTATAACACTATTCATGTTAAAACTTATTTATTGCCTTTGCATTAGTAAAGTCACAAAATATATACCATTAAATATTAAAAAAAAAAATGCAGTCCAAAACAGACAGATGGATCCAAATTCAAAATGAGGAATACAAAAAGAAAAATATCTAAACATTATAATGAAAACTACGTTTTCGAATCTAAACTTATGTTTAAATTTCTGGCGCACTTATAAAGATTAACGTTTGAACTTTTTGTAGAAACACTAAAAATCGGTTCTCGGCAACATTCACGAAATACAGCTGTTAACAAAAGCTGAAATTTATATTTTTTAAATCAAATTTATATGGAAAAAATATGTTTATTTGCTCATAGAAAAAGTCTTAGTATTTGTTCTTAATTTTTTAGTATAATTGACCACAAAAAGATATTTTTTACTTGTTGCGCACCCGGAATTAAAGTTAGATTTTCTGACATAAATAAATTGCAAACGTTTTGAAAATTTCTACAAGTAAGAAGAAATCAAAGGGAAATGCAAATTAATAATAATATTAAGTGAGTTTAGAGTAAAATTCAAATAAAAGTTAACTGACTTAAATTGGTAGTGCCGATGATCAAAATATTAAGAACGCAAGAGCGACATTTTTGTGCCCTGATATTATGATGTTATTTAACATACTTTACTTTATAATTTAAGCTTTGGATTATAATGCAATCTGAGTATGATCTGTGACTTATATATATTGTTAATATTTCGCCTTTTTGGCGAGGAGCAAAGAAAAGATTTTGTTTCGCCAAAAATACAGGAGAAAATTAAAAGAAAATACTGAACATTATGAAAATCATCGTGAGTAAAAATGGAGAGAAGCAATGAAAAAGGAAATGAAAGCGAACATCTCAGTAGCATTTCTGGAGCACGCTGGCATCGAAAATTATTAACGAAACAGAAATTATTTGGAACGACGAAGGTTTGGTGTGAAAAAAATTGAGTCTCGTGATGTATCTGAGAATTCTGCATCGAATTACAGAGAATCATTGACATTATTTAGGGCCAAAACTTGCAGGCTTTAGATATTTACAGTGTCTCAGTTGATAATGAATCTCCGACATTATTATTATCGCAAAACTCGAAGCGCCGGTGGTTTAAACATACCATAGCGGCTTAAACTCATTATTTAGCTGATGCACTGTCCTAACGCTGCAAATTTAATAAAAACAGTTCCAAACAATGCACGAATACTGATCATTCCATCAGTATTTACTTGTTTAAAAACGTAAACATGTTTGCTCATATATTTTTGCCTATTTTTGAAACATCATTTAAGGAAATATATTTTAAAAATTATTATTCTTACTTTTCGGATAAATTAGTATCCCTTAATTCGCCCTTGCTTTTCCTTTAAATTTAAATTAAAATTAAACTTTATCCGAAATATATTTATTTGCATCATAAATGATACATTTTCCTGCTCTCGAAAAGATTATGTGCTGGACCAATCAATGGTTTGTTGAATTTGCGTTTTGCTGTCGGCTGTTTGCTACCTTTTTTTCAGATTGTTTTTGATTCGCACAAACTCATACATGTCTGCAACCCCTTCTTTTATTATCACATATTCCTTTTTTTAATTTAAAATCCACCATTAAAAAACAAACGCAGATGCTTTTTCTTTGTTTTAATAAACGTTTTTTTTTCATAAAATTTATATTAAATTTAACAATTTTGTTATATTTTTCATTTTCATGGTATTGCGTGCATTTCTACATTAAAATAATTTAAGCACCAACAATAACAAAAAACTAGTGCAAATTTGCAGTTTAATGTAATTTTTTTTTTATTTTGCTAAAAATTTTTATCAGTTTATGGCCGTTTTTATGCACATATAATTAGGAAATTAATCTGTCAGATTTTATGAGGCAAATAAATACAACAGTAGCATATAACCAATAGGAGCTACCTTTTTGAATACTGGTTAATGGTTGTTTGTGTGCGTGTGTGTATGTTTATTTTAGCCATATCACTCCTGATCATCGTCATCATCGTCGTTATTGTCATGCCACAATTCTCTAAATAAAAAAAATATTTCAAATACTTTTTCCACTAGGAAATAGATTAGAAAAATTTCAAGATAGATTTTACTTATCCAACCATAATATCGTACACTCAAAAGAAAAATCAATCCATTCGTACTTAAATCAATACCAAGCGGTGTTAAAAGTACGGCAATCCCAGATTTACTTAAATCAAGTACACAAAGATTGATTTAAGTACGGACTCAAGTAAGTTCTCAATTTAATTTAAGAATTTTTTAGTTGATTCAATACTTTTCACGTGATTAAAGAATTTTATACTCATTTTAAGAAACTTCAGGATTGGTTATTTAAGGAATTTTATTTTCGACTTGATTAAAGTACATTTTATTGTTATTTGTACTCAAAATTTTGAGGACGACACTTACCCAAAGTAAGTAGAAAATACTTGAATTTAGTATGGCGTTCTCTTTCTGTGTACCACATAAATTAAAAATGTAGCAGGTATTACATTTTTCCGCTCCAGTCAAGAATTTAAAGATAGAACTTTATCTACCCTAAACTATTGTTTGGTGCAAAATCTTCAGATTGTCAATAAAACTTCTATAAAAATTTTGCTGGGTTATGTTTTATTAAAATGCTTTTTTGTGCAGTTTGTTTTATTTTAATTTACAATTTCATGCCTGTATTTTTTCTACTTATTTACAATTTTATTTTACATTTTTTTTCTTCTGTTTATCATACGAGTGAAATACTGTTTGTTTTTGCACGAAAAAAAAATGAGAATAAGCTCAACCAATTGGAAAATTTACACGTGAAAATTGTGAAAAATTGTTGTGGTTTTAATTTGGTTTATTGATGTGTTGCTATTTGGCTTTATGCAATGAAAAAAAGGGTGCAAAAGTTGGGTTGGCGCTTGCAAAATTTTTGATATTAATTTCTAAAAACCAAAAAATTATAGTCATGATTTAAGTTTGAAAATATAAATAGAAATTTATGAAATTTAATTTGTAGTTAATATTTCATAAAATATTTTATTTAACATAATGGAAGTAGAAATATGTTGATAGTTTTATATCCGAATAGTTTGTGAATGAATGGAATTCCAAAATACATAGATAGTTTATGCCAGCAGTTTATGAAGCTGGTGTAAGGATGTGGTGAGACGTTGCAAATAT
The DNA here is from genome assembly GCA_956483585.1 of Gymnocheta viridis. Taxonomy (NCBI): domain Eukaryota; kingdom Metazoa; phylum Arthropoda; class Insecta; order Diptera; family Tachinidae; genus Gymnocheta; species Gymnocheta viridis. The sequence continues at coordinate 127,891,048 of OY101440.1, read as the reverse complement.
TTATGATATCATAGTCTTATTATTTATTATTGCTGCCGAATTGAATAGTCCATTCTGCGGGAGCTAAGTTAGTTACCCTCCATAAACAGTGATTTGGTTTCACCAAAATTAGACAAACATTAATCAATCGTCAATTTTATTTAGCCTTTCGATCGGCATTCCGCTTGTTGGCTTTCACGACACTGCAACTTCCGCGTTGAGGACGCTGGATTTTTTATTCAACCCAAAACTCTTCTTATTGTAAGTGGGACTCCCTAAAATTGTAAAACTGAAAGTTAGGAAACATCATTAGGTTTCGTCGCAATCCAGTTAAAAAACACAGCAAGAATTCCGACGAACAACATATTCCATTCTCATGGTGTTTAATAAATTAAATTTTCGTTATTCAATTTTAAGCAACTAATGTGCTGTTTATAGAATCCAAGCAATAGACTTGAGTAGAAAATATGTATGGACACCACACGAATAACTGAGTGGTTTTCATACAAATTGTTCACTCAATTCGATTGCTTGGATTCAATGAACAGCACGTAATACTGCTGACAAAGTTTGCTCCAGCAAACGCATTTCAATTTCCTAGTGTTACAGTTAACAGGAGCACGCTCATATAATCACGAAAACTCACTCACACTCTCGATGCACTTGCGATTTAAGTTATGATGATGCGATAGTAATTTGTTTGATTTTTCATAGAAAATTTCAGTCGTAAAGCAACGCTTAGATTTATCTGTTTGTTGCTCCTCGATGGTTTTGTGTCTCACATTTACGAATTGCTTTAATGAATAGGATTTACTAACTATGCTCGAAAAATTCTCTATCAACTAAAAATAATTTTTTTTAAATGACCTCATTACAAAGTGAATATCTGAAAGGGAAAATCAGGATTGCTTTCAAGGGCTCCCGATTCCTATGCTAAAGTATAGGGCCACTGATAGCTCTTGAAGGACTCACGTACGTGAAATCATCTGGTAATAACCACTGGATTTATGAGGACATCTCAACTATGGACATTGATTGATTCCCATATAAAATCTTATAGATCTTATGTATCATGTAGCGACCCACTGGGTCTGCTAAATGTTTAGCTATAATCCAGCTTAAGCTCTGATCTTAGCAGATAAGATCTAAAAGACTTGCATTAAACTATTGCCTCCGACAGCATTATATCCCATAAAATCCCTCACGCATTTCTGTACTGACTTTACAGAGGTAAGTGATCTGTTACATAGGACGTCGCAATGGTGGTCATTCGTCAAGCTTTTTTACTAATTAATTACTTACAATACTGCACGATTCACGCAAATCAAATAATTATTTTCTCCCAAATTCGTTTATCATGTGTAAAATTAGTAAGTCTACGTTCAGAGGAGTCATATTTTTATTGACATGATTACTACATTATTGGGGAGAGAGAGAGAGACACACGAAGGAAAAAGAAACGAGTACACCGATTCATTTACTGTCATTATAATTTTAAATCTGAAGCTACTTGCAAGTAAATTTCGTTAACAAGACCTGCACTGTGTGAACATCAAAGAAGAACAAGTAAGAATCTTGTCAATAAAACATGACTTGCCTGAACGTATACTTAATGCCTGATCAGATTTTTCAGTATGTTCAATAAATTTTAAATATATCAGATTTTTAAGCTACTAAATATGAGTAGTTTAGAATTAGCACCACTTAGTTTAACTTCAAAAAATATCGTTCGTTACAAATTAATAAATTGAGACCCGCAACACCTTAAGGCGTTCTTCTTTAAATATTGATTATTTATTTATTTATTACTTTTGTTACAACCTTCTTTTAGGTGGTTAACATAAATTCAATTGTCATTAAAACTAAAATAAATAAATAAAACTGCCTTTAAATTGATTTTTATTCTCATTCAATAAAGTAAAAGTTCATTTTAGTTCCATTTAAATAAAACCAACCATTAACCAATAGACACGTCTGTCACGACCTCCAATTTTGACTGTTAAACTACTAAACACACCACACATTCATTGTCATACAGACAACATGCGACTGCATGCATACACCTTACCTTCAGGTCTGTCTATTCAAGCAAACAAAACAAACATCCAGCATGGGTGGTTTGAATTCGTTTTCTTTTTTTTCACGTATGGAAATAAAGGCTTTTGTTTGATTTTATTTTTGGAAACATTTTTTTTTGCTTTTCATAAGCTTAGAATTGTAGTTTTTTTTTGTTTTTTTTTCTGGAGTTGCTTGGATAGAAAACAACAAAAAAAACATAAAAAATAAAACCAAGTCTATAAAGTGTGACACGGGCAAAGTGTGACTCCAAACAGTCTCACCTAGAGGAAAACAAAAAAACAAACAAACAAAAATTCAATACTTTAACACTACTGCCGTCCCAGAAAATACTCACTCTACTGTGCAACAAATAACAAAAAGTCTTAAAAAAATAAAACAAATATTAAACAAACGTATAGTTTTTCAGTTTATTTAAGCTTCATTGATTTTTTATGAACCTTATAAATGAGCCAACAAACTAAAATAGTAAATATCAGCAAAAATTTTAGTAGTAAAACTGTTTTGGCGATGAAGGTTTCTTTCTTTTTTTTTTTTTTTTGTTAATGTATACAAGATGAGTTTTACTGGAGCAAATGAATTTGATTGCAGTTTGTGATGCATTCGTGTAATGATATATGATCACGTTGAGCAAACAAACCCTTAGCACGTGTCTGATATTTGAAAATGTTTTCTCTTGCATTCTCAGGTTGCAAAAAAAAAAACAACAACACCAGCAACAACACCAAAAAGTTAAAAATGTTTAAAGTAATTTATCTTGTGTATAATAAAAATAATGATTATGATGATGAGGATCGTTGTGTTATAATATAGAGGGAGTAAATTTGTATGTGCAAGAAGAGAGCATGTTTATGTGTATGAATATAAATTACACCTTGTTTGTTGCATGATGATGTTTTAACTTTTTACGTTTTTTTTTTTTGATTTTGGCGTTTTGCGAGATCCCAAAAAATGTATCAATTTACATAAAAAGCAATCAAGCTGATAACCATGCACATATACGTACTGCAATTATGGCTGCAAAAATAAATATCTTTCTTTTGTGATTTTCCTGTTAAATGGACATGTTTTTACATGTAATATATATCCTGTTCCCACACGTTCAAACACCTTTGAGTTTTTTTTTTGTTCTTGCTGTTAAAAAAAAGTAATTCAAAAGTGCACTAACCGATGCGTAATATATTATTTGCATGATGCATATTCTTTTAATTTTTATAAAAAAATATTTATTCTTGAAGTTGTATCATACGGCGAGTACATTCCGAAAGGCTTTATGTATTTGTTTTTTTTCTTTTCTTTGGATGGTGTTGTTTTATTAAAAATGAAAAAAAGATACATCTTTTGTTGCTTTGTTGTAGGAGAAGGAAAGAATCAAGAAAATGCATAGAGGTCTTGGACAATAAATAGCATTATGAGGTTGATATTTAGCATTTTATGAAATGCATGTTGATGAGCTACATGTGCTGGGTGGTGATTGAGGAATTTTTGGTAGAGTTGGTTACACAAAATTAAGGACTCCACAAAAATAAAGTTTTTTGTAGACTTGAATACTTGAAAACGTTAAAATTTGCATAGAAAATGAAAAAATTAAATATTTGTAAATGAGGATTTTTTTACTGCAAGATTTGGTAGAAAAAGTTTATTACGAAGGGAGCATAAATTTAGAATTACATTTTGCTAGCCGTTTTGCAGCTTTTGTTTTTAACGATTTAACTTTTTTGGGCCTTTTTTAGAAAGCAAGCAGACTAAGAGTTTTTCCTGCAGCACCTGACAACACTGACTATGATATAAATATAGAAATCGACAAGCTAAAATATTAGCAAATTAAATTTCAGGAAACCCCAAGAACACTTAAAGGGGTCTTCAATTACGATTATAAAAAAATTTTCTGCAAATGTGAGATGTTCTCTAAAACATGGGAAATAAAAAATGACATTGCATATATAAAAGGCGCTACAAAATATTGAATTGAATTTATTTATGTAGCATACTTGCATCGCAAATAAATTTGACTAATTTTAGAAGCTGTTAAAATTCGTTTTAACCCTACGACATACGAAATTTTCATTCTGCCTTTTGGGCATCTGTCTTAAGTTTACTTAAATGATATTATTATAATTTTTGTCGCTGCTTAACATTGCTTAAGTGTATACCATGAACATAAGTACATCCATTCACATACATATAGAAACGCTTGCGTTGTACAGTGTGTTTTATGGTTTATTTTGGTTACACACATCTCTTCGTACTACTTGGGTGATGGTGGAATATTTCCTTTGTCTTTTGTGATACTTATTTAATCATAAGAATATATATACAAACACATATTAGTTTTTTTTTGTTTTTGTCATCATGGTGTATACCTCTTGGTTCTTCTACTGATTGTTGTTGAATATTTTTTTTCGGTTGTACAACACCAAAAATAAAGAGTGTGACTAATATAAACATACAAAAGGCAAAGTTATAAGCTAAAATGACAGTTGCGACATGTTTGCGTAGGCGTCATCATCAACAGCATCATTGAGATTCATATTATTTTTATTATTATGGTTGTAGTTGTTGCTGTAGTTGCTGTTGTTGTTACTATTGCCGTTGATGTTGCTCTAGTGTTGTCTGCTTCAAGAAGTTTATTTTTATTTCCTTTATACGCTGGTATTTTAAGATTGCTTCGAATATTTTACCCAAACGTGTAATATATATTATTCTTCATAATTTGTGCGTGTGTATTTGTCTACATTTTATTCAAGTTGTCATATCTGAATTTGTTGCTTTATGGTGACAATCTACATTACAATTGTATTAAATACAACGGCCAAACAATCAGATGTCATCATGTAATGCAAAAAAAAAACAAAATGTTGTATTTAAGACAAAAAAAAATATTAATAGCTAATTTCGGTGTTTAACAAGTTAAATCATATAATTGTTATGACAAAACTAAATGTGTGTAAAAGTAAAATCAAGATAACGTGTTGATAAAAAACAAACACCAGAAAATATTTAAGTGCGTGAGTGTCTTGTTAGAGCGTTCAAGCTAAACAATATTTTGGGATTTTTTATAAAATATCAAAATTTGATACTGAACTGATTTAGAAACAAATTTTTTTTTCTTCATTCGTTCAAACTTTGTCTCCAATTTCCATTTTTCATCCTCGCAAGGCCACTAAATATTTCTAATACATATAAAACAAGCAGGGAAACCAGAAATATGATACAAAAATGTATTCCATGAGCATTACATTTGCAATAAAAAAAAATAAAATAACCACAAAATTTTAAAAAATATAATATAAAAAATGGCCTGTTTGAAAATAGAATACCACGTGTAGCTTTTATTTGCAATTTAATAACATCTGAAATTCAATAAAACTAAAATAAAAAGAGCTAGTAACAAAAGAACAAAATATAAAAAATTGCAATTCAATTTTGAAAGAGATCTCAATATCAAACTTTAGAAAATTTAATAGGAACAAACTTAATTATTTATTGTTATTGCAATAAACAACAAAATATTGACTTAAAGTTTCCAATAAAAGACATTTTGAAAAACTTTTAAACAATGAAAATCGTCTCTCAACCTCTTCTGATGGTTTAAGTAAATGTATACTAAAAAGATCTGATGGGTACATAAAATAGAAAACTCCGATGTTAATGAGAATTTAAAAAACAGATATTAATAAAAGAAGCAAGTTATTTTTCAAGCCGGGCATTCAGACGATAAACATTTAGACGTTAATTTGCTTCATCATTAAAAAAAAAAAACAAGTTAATACGCTGTTAAAGGGTCAAATATGCTCTATAAGCTCTTTAATAAATTAAGTATGCCGCAAAATGATTTAAGTGTCAAAATATACACATTGATGACGAAATTTATACAAATTTTGCGGTTTTAGCAAATCAATATGAAAATTGTTTTCATATGTCCAGTTTAGAATTTTTCAATTGTATTTTTTTATTGATATACACTGCGTTTCACTTGAATAGCACGCACACTCGCTTACTTTTATTGTTATTTGCTTATCGATCAATATTCTTAACTTTTTTGAACTTGTTGTTGTTGTTTTATTTTCGTCATCAAATTTGGTTCACTGGAAAAATGCCGTTATTTGTTTAGGCTGCTTTGATTTAAATTTGTTAAGAAATGCAGCGCATTTTTTGTTTCACTTGAATAGCACGTTGCAGTTTCAGGGTGATATACAAGTGAACAGATTGACCCCAAAATAAAAAAAAATATTTTTTTAACCTTTTCAAACAAATTGCTTTTATTTACCATAACAATGGGTCGCGGTAAAGCTTTAACCAACGAAGAACAAATAAAAATCAAAACATATCGAGATTGTGGCCATTCTGTAACTGAAATATCAAAAAAAATTCTTAAAAGCAGAAAAGTTACATCTAATTTTATTCAAAATGAGACGAACTATAGAAAAAACATGAAAGGCCGTGTAGGTGGTGTGCTCTCTGACGCAGATAAGAGGGCTATTTTGAGAGAAGCTTCAAATTCGCACGATTCTGTGGACAAAATTAAGGCTAAAGTAGGTGTCCATGCTGGCAAGACCACTGTATGGCGTGTTATTTCAGGAGCAAAACACCTCAAGCGGCACAAATTAAAAAAACCACCACTTAGCTCTGCACGGAAAGAAATGCGGTTGAAATTTTGCCGAGATAATATGGCATGGAGTAACGAGTGGCAGCAACGCGTTGTTTTTTCTGATGAGAAGTTTAATTTGGAGGGGCCTGATGGCTACAATTATTATTTCCACGATTTGAGGAAGGAGACTCACCAGTTGGATCGATTACACAGTCGAGTAGGCGGAGTTATGGTATGGGGTGCGATTTCCTATTATGGCACCAGTGAGCTCCAGTTTTTAAATTCCACTATGAACGCTAAAACATATCAGGATGTTCTAGAAAAGGCTTTTCCATCGTTTGAAAATCTTTTTGGTCCATTGTCGTGGACTTTCCAACACGACAACGCCCCAATACATACTGCCCGTTTGGTCAAATCGTGGATAGAGTCCAAAAATGTCACACTTTTGAATTGGCCACTATACTTGCCCGACCTTAATATAATAGAGAATGTTTGGGGATGGCTGTCCAGAAAAGTTTACGAGTCTGGAAAGCAATTTTCAACTAAAGCCGAACTTATTGAGGCCATTCAACGATCGTGCACTTCAATTTCTCTTAATTATTTGAAAAATTTGTACGAGTCAATGCCTAATAGGATATACGAGGTTATTCTGAACAAGGATGGCTCAACATTTTAATTTTTATAAAAAAATTAAAAAAACTTAATAAAGAGTCATTTAATCCACATTTATTAAAAAATGTGCTATTCTAGTGAAACAGAATTTGGTTGTTATTTTTTGAGTATTTTTCTTTTTTAAGTTGTATTTAAAAAATCGTTTAATACATCGAAATATTTTTTATTTTCTATTAAAAGCTATAAATAGCATTACAAATGCAAAGTAAAACCAATCCGCTATTTTTATTTCCTACAAAGATATAGAAGGGAGAATATCAATGTGTACGGTGTGCTATTCAAGTGAAACGCAGTGTATGTATGTGCAGTTTTAATTTAAAATGATAAATTTTAGCAAAACTCCGTAGCCTTTTTCAACCATGATATTTAAATAATTTTGATATGAAAAGAAAAAGGAAAATACATTTTAGTAAAAGTATGTTACCCCCAGAAATACCTGGTCATCACCAAATACCAAAAAATACCCCATGGGAGAACGCTGCGCTCGGCAGTCTTTTGGTACGGAACATTAATTGCTATGTTTGAATAAAAAACTACTATTTGTATTTAATTTTTTAATAATATTTGCAACTATTTATAAATAATCATGCAAACAGGGATATTTTTGTATTGTAAGTCATTATAAAGGTTTCAGCTATTTTTCTATGAAGAAATATTTAAGGTCCAAAGTAACAAAATTTTTAACTGGTTAAAGTCATGCCGTATCATAATCATGATTTTTCTCTGCCTGTTATAAGCTGAACAAAAATTTGATTTGCTTCTAGAAAGCTACTTGTAAACTCTTAAATAGTTGAAATTGGAAATTTATTAAATTCACCTTAAGATGAAATTTCTTTATGTACATACTGAACAAAATGTACTGTAAGTATTAAGTTCTTAAATGTCGAAAATAAGTTAGCTCCATCTAATACTGAATAATTTCTTTATTTGTAAAAATTCCATTTACAATTTTTAAATTCTACTCTCGTTTTTAATTTCCTTAGTTTTAGCAGCCATTTTGCTTCCTTTGGAAATTTCCCAACACGAGTATGTATTTTGAAATTACTAGACCAAAGGAAAGTAGAATTTTTCCGGTTTAGAAATTAGTTAGTTTTCCATTTTCCTTAATACAAGATTGTTACAGTTGTATTTCATATGGAAAGTTAGTCAGTCAAATGTTGATTCTTGTTGAATCTGTCCATAAACGATGGGTGTGTGTGAATTTGTGTGTATGTGTGAGTTTGTGTTAATACACATACATACATTTCACGTAACATTAATTCTGTGATTTATTAGGGTCACGTGACCGTCAAACGGACGAATAAACTAAACGTACGTATGTGCTATATGAACAGGAATTAAATTGAAGCAATGATTAAGAGAAAAAAGTAGCCACTCACTGGCCAATACTAACACACAAACACACACACACGCACGGACTTCTTGATGATCATTTACTTGATAAAATTTCTTCTAAATGGTATTTGGTGTTTGGGATGCTTGAGTTTAAGCATAAAATCCTTTTTTTTTACTTTTTTCTACTTAAGCTTAAACGAAATCAACCGCAAAGTTTTGCAATAATCGCCAGTAAAAAGCCATTATGGGAAACTTTAATTTCCAGTTGCTTAAAAATTATTGTTTGCTAAGTTAAAAAAAATATTTTGCTTAATTTTTGGAAGTTTTTGTTCTGTTGAAGTTAAATGTTTCGGGTAATATTTACTTTCTTTTACTTTTATTTCGGGGCTTGCGTGTTTTCGTATCAAACTTAAAAAAGTAATATTGCAAATTTGCACTCATTTTTTATTTGAATGAAATTTAGCTTTTTCTATTACAATAACAAATAAAAACGGAAATTATATTTTAGGTAAAAGTTCATTATAATTTCTACTACAAAAATAGAAATATACCAGAGAGCAGAAGTAGGGAATGAAAAAAAATGCAAGTTATCTTAAACAACATGCATTATGAAAAAAGAAATATATTTTAAAGTGGCAAAATTAATCATATTTACTTTATTCCAATAAGTTTCAACAGGATTTCTAATTTTAAGAATATTTGAGTTCGAATTTCATTTTAATGATTAAGAAAATTCAAATAAAAACCAGATTTTAATTTAATTTTTGAAAAATAATTCATCACAAAGAAAATCGAATAATTTATTCGCAAAAAACTGAAATACATAATATGAAAAAAACGAAAGCAAATTTATAAAAAAATATAGTAAATGTATTTTTTAGAGCCAAAAAAATTATTAATGGGTATTAAACCTAGAACCTATACAGTGCCGTACAGACTGTAATACAAGAATTTTATGGTTCCAGCCATTCTTAACGTTTATGCTTAGCAACACATTTAAAGATTAAATTTTATTATATAGATTATATAAAATGTTGCATACTTTTTGCCTGCAAGTTAGTTTTTTCTATTGAATCCACATCTCTATCGATTTTTATTTGCATAGTTTTCTATTATATAGTAAAATTTTCTTTGAAATATCATTGCTTAGTTTAAGGTTTTAAATTCCTTAATCCTGATATGAAAGTTTTATTAGAATAAAAAGTTTTAAATATTCATTAATCCTTTTCTTGATATTTTTGAACTTGTTTTACATGCATAAATTCTCGCTTAGGCCTAAATTCACAGTCTTGTTTAATTAATAGTATTTATATGAAAAGTCTTTAGTTAAACCAACTTCATTAGTTAACTAAAGACTGTAAATACAGGCCTTAGAGTCTTAAAGTTATCAACAATTTTAACATGTTGACAATTTTAAACTATCAATAGGTTCATAAAATTGTAATGTCAATTAAAATAAATATTTTTTGAAAAAAGAAAAACAGTCGCATAAGATAATTTATAGCTAATTGGTCGATAAGTTTGTTTGCATACTTTATACTATAAGGAACTTATAAGAAACTGTTGCCTACTTTTACTGCACGAAACAATGAGTACCTATTAAAATGTTTCACTCGCATTCACTAAAATATTCTTTAATACTGTTGCCTAGTTTTAGGCTTTAAATAACTTACTCTTGAAATTATTGATTTATTACAATAAATAATTATGTTTATTTGCGTACATTCATTTGTTTTGTTGCCTACTACCAAAAACACAAAACGAAAACCCAACAACAACAACTACAACATAAAACAGACATACACTATAAAAAAAGCATGACTTTTACTTATACATGTGTAAACTAGTAGATAAAATTTTATGTATTACTTAAAATATTGGTAAAAGAAAAAAATACAACAACAACCGGCAAACACATGCGCTGTTATGACTTTGAATTCCGTGTTTGTTCTGTTCCTTTTGCCCCATTCACCGTCCAGTTCAAAGAGTAATGGAAAAAACGTATGAAAATTACAAAATGTTATTTATTTTTGCAGGATTGTTCATTTTTAATAATAACAACCCTTTTTTGGTAGCCTTATTATACATGTGTGTGCGTGTGTGAGTATGTGTTTTTTTACTTAAAATAATAGCGATTTATATGTTTTATTCAAGCAGACTTCTTTCGTTTTGTTGTTCCTGTTCTTTTTTAAATAAATATTTAGGTATAAAGTCTGCATTAAGGCTTTAATGCTTAAGGCCAAATACCATAACAAAAAGTAAAATAAAAAATTCTATATATTTGCAAGTGCTGGCTGGATATGTCTGCAATGCATTTTGTTACTGTGTTATATTTTTGGTTTCATAAAATATGGAAGTTGTAGGCCATGAACAAAACATATATGTAGTAACTATATATATAGGATTTATTTATTTTTTATATTAAGAGGCATTTGTTTTTATTTATTTACTGCTTTTGCCAGCTTAAGATGCAGAAATAACACAACACTAAACAAAGACTCTGAAATTTTATATTTACACACACACACACACACATAAACATGCACATGCACATAGTTGTGTGTGTTATGTTATTTTTAATTATGGCATAAGGACACCTAGTCTGGCTGCAATTTCCCGAAAACAGAAAAAATAAATATATCATTTGGCAGAAATGTAATTATTTTTATGAAAATAACATTGTCTGGTATTTGTACTGGAAAATATAAAATAAACATGCTGCAGCCTAAATGTATGTTAAATTAATTAAATTTTTTGAATTTAAACATATACAATAGCTAAGGCCTACTTCTTGGCTAGACATAATAATAAAACACTTAGTAAAATTATTATTCAAAAACGAATGCATGTAATATTATAAATGTCTGGCATGAAGAACTTTTCATATAATACTTTAGGCCTACTTTTATTATGCCACAACAACATTTACGGGCTATAAAAACAATAAAAATCAAATAGAACTCTTTATCCGGAATGTCTGACTTTCACACAAAAGTAGTTAACCCCTTCTTAAGGAAATGAAAAGTAATAATATCATAAAAAAAACAGGCACACACATACTCATTCTCTAACAGAGTAGTAAATTTACACTCTTTAATTCAGGCAGGAACAATCACAGAACAGATAGTTAAACATTACATACACATTTGCAATATGTACTTAAATAAGATACACATTCTGTTAAAACACTTTCATATACGAATATGTATAGTTGGGATTGTCTCCATAATCATACAAACTAGTACATGTTCATTTTGTTTGCACACACACACCCATGCACACACACACTTTTACATACAGTTAAACAAGTGAAGTAAGTTAACGTGTAATGGTGGAAAAACCAGTGTCAAGGTTAACGACCAATGAATTTATTTTGCTTGAATAAATTTTACGATAATGAGGAAATTGTCGTTGTAAGTACTACTACTCCATACATATAAACTCGCATTTGCACTCACACACACACATACAAACACACACACACACATTAACAATAAAAATAAAATGCCATCGTCATGTACTGCTTGTACTAAAGACCAGTCACCACACCACAACTACAACAGAAAAAAAACTGTAAAGTTTTTATTTTTAAAGGAAGTTTAAATTAAAATATGGCTCTTAAAAGTAGGCTTTAAATTTTTTGTGTGTTTTTATCAACAATATTTTTGTAATTAATTCTTCAGCCTTAAAGTGGACTTAAAATAATTTGTATTTTATTTTTATCATAGTGTGTGTGCAAAGTTTCTTGGCTGCTCATTGTGCCTTTAAAGAAATTTTTGCCAGTAAATGTGTTACTGGTTTTTTCTGTGTGTATTGTCTGGAAGTTGTGCTTGTAATTTATGACCATCTTGACGGTTTTTAGGTTTTTGTTGGCTTATAACTTTTTCCCATAAATTCAAGGTAAAATTTGTAACAATAAAATACACTTGTTGATCAAGTAAAATAATAAAAATATTAAAACAAAAAACTGCATAAAAAAATTTAAATACTACTACTAAATTAAATTAAGGAAATTTCAAGCAGAACATTTTAGTTCGTTGGAAACCAAAAGCCCAGTGTGAAATAATAATTAATAAATAATTTTCTCAAAGAGATTAAGCCGAAAAGTTTATTTTTTTAAACAATTCAGATCTGAAAAGTTTCATACTTTTTGTTTATATTCATGTTGTTTTATATTTTTTACCATGCCTTTTCAATCTTTATGTTTCTTTTACTACATCTTTGCATCAAGCAGAACGGAAAAAAATGAAATAGAAGAGAAAATCTTAGTACTATATATTTTCTTCTTAGAATGATTCGATGATTTTTAAGCGCCTGCGTTAAAATGAAAACCAATCGCATCAAAGCACCCCATTAAATAACGTCATCTACCAACATCATCATCATCATCATTATTATTATTATTATTATTAACATCCTCTACGAAAAAATATTATGTATATACATATGTACACATACATATATATAATATGTTTCCATGCTTTTTGTCATAGAAATTTTTAGATTTTTTTGTTATTTTTCAACTACCAACAGCTGTGAATTTAAAATGGAAATAATTTAAGAAATAATTTTAAATGCAATTTAGGTAATTGATAAAATAAAATATTTAAAGTTACAGCAGGCAGAATTGTGAAAAATATTTTTGTTTAAGCATACTTTCAGGATTTAAACTTAAAGCATACTTTAGGTTGATGCTAAAATTCATATTAAAATGAAAATAGATTGAGAAATAATTTTAGGCCAACGTTTTAGTCGCAGCAATGTTAATATAAAAAATACTTTTTGCTAAAGCATACTTTCAGGATTTAAATTCAAAGCATAATATGGTATTAACTGCTCATACATTTATAAAAATATTTAGAGATTTATTCAATTATTTTAAATTCAATTCAAACACAAAACTTGGAGAAGAGTTATCCTGAATGAAATCAATAGTGTTTCCACTAAATAGAAGTTAAAATAATATCGAGGAAATTCTAGAAGCATCATCAAGAAGGCATATAAGGCAATTATTTATAGACAGCCTATGCCCAGTATGGAGGAGATACAACACCAAGAATATTGTTAATTATTATTATTTAATTAAAGTTCTTGACAAATAGTCGTATCCCATTTTTTATTGCATACTTTTAATAGACATCAATTTCAAAATGTTTTAAGCCTTTTTTTCAGCAATTATATATATTATAACATATTCAAGTGATATTAATTTAAAGCGGTATTTATAAACCATTAAATCGGTATTCATAAACCGTTATTAAAGCCAACGTTAGTTTACAGTAGAAATTTTTTATGGAAAACTTGACTTTAAAGAACACTTTAATTTTAACAATTGCTTATAAATACGTATGTAAAAAAAGTTATTTGGATTTAAAGTGTACTTTAAAAAAATATTTTTTTAAATCTAATTTTTTAATATGGCAGTACATGCTTATGACCGATTAAATTTGTTACCAAAATTTATTGTTAGTTTTTATACAAAACATAAGTTAATATTTTATTAAAGTCTCTTCTGAAACTTAAAGTGCAACATTTTTTCGTTAATATTTTTCCCAAAATGCATTAGTTTTTTGCAAAGAAGTGATTATTTTTCTATCAACTATTTGTAATACCATCTACTCCTCACAATCCACAATTCATATACATTTCACTGCAAATATTTTTTTGGTTGGTATTTTTCTAGTTTGTGTTCTAAAGAATGTTGTTAAAATGAAAAACTAAAGAAGTTTTCTCTTGCACTATTGCTTCTAAATGGTGGCTCAAACAACATGGTGAAGCAAAATTATTACAGCTTATTTGTAAGGAGTGTAAAACAGGCAAAACAACAATAGCAACAGCAACAATGTTAACAATGAAAACCAGAAGCTTAGTAGCAAAAATACCATAAGTGTATAGCGCAATATAAAAATTCCAATTTACTGTTTGACTAAAGCCTGTGCTTCAAAATACTTTCATTTCCGTTTTGGTTGTTTGATATTTTTTTCCCCTTTCACAAACATTTTTCTTTATTTTTTAAAGAAGAACATTTTAAAACATTTTTTCTTTTTGGCTTATATTAAACCATTAAATGGGGAAAATTGGTAATACATTTTCTTAAAGTTATATTATTATTAATTTTTAGTTAGATATAATTAGCTGCAAAAAATTTTAATTCATATATAAAATTGTTGTATTATTATTAAAATTTTAGTTTTGAAAAAAATGTAATTTTTTTTGTAAAATAGAAAACAACAGGTTCAAAAAATATATTTATTCATTTATAAAAAGCTTAGCATTTACATCTAAAAAACTGTTGAGATCATTAAGTTTCTTCTTTCATGTTACGCAATCTAGCTTTATAAAATCTTGAGATACTTTTGTCCAAACATATTTGTACTGTTTTTAGGTTGCTCTTGATCCTTTGCTGTACAGTTTATTTTAATGGATTTTTTATGACAACTAACTTTTCTTATATTAAGAAAATATTAAATAAAAGAAAAGTCATATAAGTTTTTATTAAACCAAAGTATTAAAAAAATCTTAAAATTCATATGTGCGAAGATCTAAATTTATGTTTAATCAGTAAGATTAATTGAATTATAGTTTAAGAAAGCTATCTTTCGTTTAAAAGCTTTAGTTTTTCGTGGAAAATAATATTTTATTAAGTTTTATGAAGAAAAGGAAGTTGTGATATCTGCTGGTTTATGTTTTTTAAACTTAAAAAGCTTTTCAGTAATACATGTAAAATCAGAAAGCTGTTCCTTAATGATCAAAACATGGGTTAAAGTTTATTTCCCAAGTTTTGAGCAATTTTTTTCTTTTCTTCAACTAGTCTTTAGTAAAGCAATTAATTTTTTTTATTATTCTTTGACATAAAAAATAAAATAAAAAAATATCATTAAAAGCTTATATGGGAGATGGCAGTAGAAAATAACGAAAAAGTATGAAAAGAAATTATATAAAAAAATGTAATAAAGCAAATGGTATTATTAGCTTTTTTATATTTTGCTTTTTTCCTTCCTACAAAAAAAAACAACACAAACTAAGAAGGGTTGCACAACAATTTTTAAATTTAATTTCTCTTCTTAACAAAAAAAAAACTTTTTTTTGCAAAATTGTTTCTAACGTTTCAGTTTTTGCAATTTCATTTTAAACAACAACCACAGCAGCAGCAGCAGCAGCACTGTGTACCATAGAATTCCTTAAAATCCTTAGCTGTCACAATATATTTTTTGTGCCTGACTTAATTTTCTTGCTTGCATTTCTCTCCATCAAAATAAGAAGAAAAAAAATATATGTATATGTATATGTATTTATATGTTTTTCTTCATTCCTTTGGAGTTCTCTATACATACATATATAAAATTTTCCTTTGCTACATACAAATAAAATAAACTTAATTTAGAGTTTTGTTGTTATTTGAACCATTCATTCGTGCAACGCTTATACTTGGATGGATACATGCAGAGAAGTTGTGTGAACTTTTATAAAAGTAACTGTATGTGTGTGTGCCATGCCACTTCTAAGCCACACACCATTTTCATATAACAAACAACCAGTCAAAGTCTTGGATGAGGGTAGTATTTCTCCATACATACTCGTATACTATACAACTTTTCACTCCTCACACATTTATAATTTAAAAAAAGGAACAAAATTTAGTAAATTCTTTATTATATAAGGAGACTAATGTTGCTAGGTTTTCATTCCCCCTTGTTAGAAAACTTTTGTTGTTGGAAATATTACTGCATAGAGAAGTGGAAATAGTTTTTGGAAAATTCTAATGTGGCAACCATGGCCACAATAGCGAGCAAGCAAATATTTAAGCTTAACAACCATTAGTAATAAAAAGGTTCTACCAACAATAGAAAAAAAGTCTTAAGTCAATATCAACATTAAAGCAAAAAAGCGAAAAAAACTATAAATATTATGCAAACGTAAATTGCTTAGATTTAAAAAAAAAGTGTAAAATTTTATTGAAAATTCTTTCGAATACGTTGAGCGTTCAAAAACTATTATTTTTTTATTATAAATAGTACATAAATTTTTTGTGTATGTATACGACTATATCACAATAGTTCCCCAAAGCTTTTGATATCTAAGACAAAAAAAAACCTGGTCAAAATACCAGTTTCTAGAGCCCTAAAGCATACTCTAGAAAATAAATATTTTTATTGCTAAAAGTAGGCAAATCTTTTTTATCTAATTATGTTTAAACTAAAATAAACATAATTGAAATTGATTTTTCTAAAATTTAGAGCAAATAAATTTTATTAAATTATTATTTAAAAATATTTTACCGAGCTTTTAGTTCTATTTTTATTATAATATCGATTTAACCAATTGAACTTGGTGAGTTTGTGAAATAAGATTTTTGTTAGCATTAGCACTACTAACCTAATAAAATAAACATTTTTGTTTAACTTTATTAACTGCGAATGACATGTGTAAAAATTATCGTTAGAGGGAGACGTAAAAAAAGCATGCTTAGCTGTCAAAAAGCTGTCAAAAAAAGAAATATGCATAGAGAATGACCTCTAAAATAATATACAGGCTGTTGTTTGTTTATTATTATTTTTTATTGCTGCTGCTGTCATATTCTGTGCCACAAAACAATTTGTCTGCTTGGATTTTATTTTCTGTGTTTTTGTTCATATTTCAAGCGAAGAAACGAAGTTCGTGTGTCTGAATTTTTTATTTATTTATTTTTTTTGTTAACTGCAAACTGCTGCATGTATGTACCATACACATGTATATAGTGTATTTGACATAATGTGGCACTTTCATTTTTTGTTTTATTGAAATAAATTGAAAGTTGGAAAAAAGCCTTTAAATAAAAATATGTATACATTTTATTATAAGCAAGACTTGCAAAATAGCAGACTGACGCCTAATTGATGATGATCAACATCATCATTGTCATCTCCATCGTCAGCTTTAGTGATAATAATGATGACAATGATTGTTTGATTGTATGCTAAAAACTGTTAAGTTAGTTTATTAAGTGTCATTATTGACACATAGTGACAATTAGAATGACAGCAAAAGTCTACAAACATATTGAAAATATAATTTATAATTTAAAAAAGTTAACAATTGTCTCTTTCTACACGATGTCTTTGCTTTCTTTCGTTTTTGTAAATTAAAATGAAAAATGGCAAGTTAAAATAAAAAACGTTGAAAAGGTTGAATGACCTTTGAAGCAATTGAGCGTAATAAATTCAAGAAAGCTTTAATTAAATGATTTTAAAGAACTTTCTTTGTAGTTGAAAATTATTTGTGAAAGCTTTTTAGTTTTTCTGACGAACGCTTCCTGACTTCTGAAAAGTGATAAGTATAATAAAAAAAATTAATAAGAGAATTCGTTTCTAAAATTAAGTCAATAATAATAATCATATGAACTCGAGCTCAAACAGCTTCTATTAATTGTCATACTAAATGGGTTCAAAGAAACATTTAATTTATTTGTGGTTCTTTTAATCCAAAGTGATTATTATTTTTTGGCTAAAGTTAATTTATTGTTGAGAAAGAAATTTTAATCGAGCAATTCTTTTAAAAACGATTACTCATATCTTTAACTAACAAGATTAAGTTAACACAATTATACTTATTAAATGTAAAATTTCTACGAACTATGCTACTATCCTTCAGAACTACCAGTTTTGCTAATTTTCTCTTCGAATTTCAATTTTGTGTGTGTATTGCAGCCAAAATTTTATAAGAATTTCTAAAAATGAGGTGAGTACACATTTTTATGTGTCATTTTTTATTGAAGATGCATCAGATATCCACACTTATGTATCGGTAAATCCGAAGTACTGGCTATATTCGGAATATAATGAAACATATTGTTTATCCGTAGTACTTGATTCCCGATACAAAACAAGAATATTTAAAATAAAATCAGCTTCAAAACTCTTATTGAGTTAACTTTTATCGTAGTTCTGCATTGCGAAAATATTGCAGACACTGCAAAACTTGCAAAATCGTAATGGCAAGATTTTAAAATACTTTGCCTTTTTTACAAAAACATTACTAATGTTTTAATTTTCAACTTCTAATAATCTCTTAGGCTGCAATTTTGTATAATAATAATTATATAAAGTCCCACTTAAGTTTTATTTATTTTACTTTCACTAATAAAGTCGGTATAAGTATCTTTAACTTCGATATTTTTGTTTTGTTATCAGTATCGTATCGGCCAAAGGTCGTATCGATAAATCCTCAATTTTTATACAATCCCCAATTCTGCGTTATATAAAAGCTTAATGAAAATTTTTTACAAAACTCAAAAAACTTTCTTACCAAAAAATAAATAAATAATAATAATAATATATAACGTGTTTCATGAAGCGGTTTTATTTTGTAAAGATTTCCTAAAATTACTTTTTTTAAATTTTCTTAAAGCTCTCGCAAGACCAAGTGTAGGATCTGCACGGCAAAAGGCGCTGCAGTCGGTATAAAAATTCTATTTCTCAACAGAAAACTCTATTTCTTAGCAGAAATTTGAAACATATGTATATTGTACGTAGCCTAATCAAAGCAGTAAAATATTTTTCAATGGACCTCGCCAATTTCTAGGTCCATTTATACGCCTATTTCTGCGCCCAGTTTTCCATATATCTAAAATTCCTATTTACCATAACTTAAAACTTTGTAAGAATGTTCTCCTAACCTGGAAAATTACCCAAAATGATCACTAGAAATAAATTATGTGGCAAAACAACGTTTGAGTCACCTACTACTTTCTTTAACTAAGTATATGTTATTAGGCTAAAATCCGTCAGAGAGCTCTTAAACAAATACACATTAAAAGCTATGCTTAGCTTTTTTTATTTATTCATAAATGGGTTTTAAAGTGCCTTAAAACCGCGTTCTCAGTTTAGCATATTTTGTGTAAGGTATCTGAAGTTTTTTTTGGGGTATAAAATATACTGAAATATAAAAAAATACTGAAAGCTATTTTTCAAATTTTTTTTTATTTTCGAACTAAAAATTTTTATATAAAAATTGCAAAAGAAAAAACTATTATCTAGTTAGAGTATTGATGAAACTTTAGAAATGTTTCAAACAAACTAAAATTACATAATTTTAAAACAGAAAATATGAATACTACTTCTGAATACAGATATATATTTAAGAAAAGCGCATTGCAGGGAAGTTTTGTGGATGAAAAATTAAAAATTTGGGAATATGTCTTGAAAATAGGCTCTTTTTTTAAATTTCCTAAATTGGTTTTTTTCTAATTGGTTGCTTAAAATGGGTATCAAAACATACATCTATTTTTAATGTTCTTTCTTTTCGTTAAAAAGTTTTTGCTTTTAAACGCTTTTTCTTTCAAAAGCTTTTGTTTAGCTAAAATCAACTCTAATTTAGGTTAAACATTTTAAAATATGAGAGGAACAACATACATACAAATACAAATTCATTCGCTTTAAATCCCTTTTAATTTCTTTAAAATTCGCTACTATTGTCATGTAATATGCATGCAGCAGCTACAGCAATAACAATTTTGCCCATTAAAGGCAACAACATAACAACAACAACAAAATTCAATGTTGGCGACCTTGAAAATCTGCTGGTGAAATTTATAACAAATTAAAAGCCATAATTTTTCATCTTGACTTAAAAGCATACTATGAGTGTGTAAATGTATATTTGAGTGTGTGTGTGTGTGTGTGTATGCGTGTGTTAGTAGTTGGTAGCACAAGAGAAGAGTTCAAAGCTCCCACATTAATATATCACTTTTATTTTTTTAAGTTGTTGCTGTTTTTGTTGTTGTTGTTGTTGTTTTAAAAGGGAAATCCCCGTAAATACTATGATTTTACTACAAGACATTATGGTCGTTTGTTTGTTGTTGTTGGTTTTTCGGTTTATTGTCTGTATTATAGGCCATCTCGTTCTAGCCTGTTTTAAATTTTTGGCCCATAAATTGTATGAATGAATATTTGTTATTGTTGTCTGCATACACACCATATCGTACACAAATGTAAGTAAAAAAGCTCACGAAAATATAATAAATTTTAGCCGAAAAAAAAGTAATAAAACAATAATTCAACTTGGCGGCAGCAAAAGTGGAAAAAGAAAAAAAAATATACAAGAACGAAATTTTGCATTGCATATTTTTGCTAACCAATGAATCCACACAAAACTGAATTAATGACAGACAGAACAAACAGTAACAGCGAAAAAGCCATTGAACCATTAACATTCTTTAAATGAAAGAATAAAAATAAAAAATGCAACAAAAGAATTTAAGAAAATTTCTGCTTAAGCTCGAACCAAAATCGAAAATGTGAATATATATTTGTTTTTTTTTTTTGTTTTTTTTTTTGTTTTTTCAAATCATAATTGTAAAGAACAATTGTTGCTGTGAGTCAATGTTGCTGGTTTATTTGTGTTGTGTGTGTTTTCCACAAACTTGATGGTGGTGCCCATTAATTTTATTATTTGCCGACTTGTTTGACAGTTCTGACAGACAATTATTTAAAACTTGTGTTTTTGTTCTAAGTTGTTATTGTGTGTCGAGTTATTAGTACTCGCTCGCTAGAGTGTTGCAGTTGTAGTGGCAGTAGAAGTGCTTTAGTAGTGTTAGTAGTTGTAGTCTAAAACATAAATATAAACTTCACTTTTTTTAGAGGTCACCGTGCTGCACAAGCACACAAAAAAATTATCATCATCATTATTATCGTCATCATATGGAGGAGCTTTACCAGAAATGATAGTAACAAATAAATGTTAACACCATTTATTATTGCCGCTTTTTCACTTGCACTTTTTTTGTGTGTTTGTGTAAATATTTCTTTTTGGCTGTGTCTTGTTGGGGAGGAGCTATTTAAAATAAATGGCTTTAAATATGGGTTAGTGGAGAATTGCATACTGAAATTCAGTTTGAAAAATTCACATGTCAAGTAAAACAAAGAAACTAATAATCATTTTTTTTCAAGTTTATAATATTGTAATAAATTGGAGTTAGCGAATTGATAAAAATTTCATGTAAATTGAAAATTAAGCAATTTAGCTTTTAAATAAAGCCTACTTTAAGAGCAGCTTTAAGTTAAGTTAGGTGAACATATGTAGCATATTGTTAGGAAACGTACTTAATTTTTTTTTTCTAATTAAAGTAAGTTTTAGCACTTATTAACCTGCAAGGAACACCAACAAAACCAAAAACACATAACGCTGTTGTTAATTATGAAAATAATATTTTACATTTTATAGACCACTTTTATTGTTTTCGTATTTATTTATGTTTTTTTCTCCTATTTCACATTTAAGTCCATATACATGTCTAAAAATTATGAAAAATGAAGTGTAAAAACTGTTAGTGTTGATCATAAAAATCATTTTTATAGTTATTAAAAACGAACCAACCAACAACTCGAAAATTTTTGCATACATATTATATTTTTAATAAATACTTTTTTTCATTCGCTTAACTTCAATGCTCTACAACAGGAGACGCAAAAAAGCTCGTAAAAACATGAAACAACTCTGTAAAAGATTTAATAGCCATAGGAGTCGTAAAAAAAAATAAATGTTGAGTCTTTTTAAGCTCTTCGGTTTTTTTTAAACATACTTATTTTATTGGTAGCTGGTTACGTTTCGTTGTTTTCTTTTATAGCCAGAACTAATTTTTAGAGTAAATGTTTTATAACTTGCTTTTAGTAGGATTGTAGATTTGTTAAAGAAATTAGTGGCGGTAAGAAATGCAGTAGCAAGCCGCTGTTACTGGGACTGTGTAGAAAATAGCGGTAGCTTGATGAAGTATAAAGTGTAGCGAAAAGAGGCAGTAAGGAATATCCTTTTATTGGTTAGCAGATAAGTTTTTGCTTTAAAAAAAACAAGTTTATTAATTCGGAAACTAAGAGGAGCTCTAAATAAAGAAGAGATGTTTTCTATTCATCTAAAAATTAGTTATTTATGTGAAAGAAAGTTCTTAAGGACCAGAAGTAATTGCCGGAGCCAGAGTCAGAGCCAACGCCAGGTACAGGACACGTAAAATTTATAAATAAAAAGTTTTTTTTTAATTTTTAATTGAACAAATAGATTAATTTTTATTGTAAAATATATAATAAAACAATTTAATCACGTTCTTTAAAGTAATCAAGAATCATTACCAGAACTGTTTTGTGCCGCGAAAAATTTGCAAACAATGATTTGGACAATTCTAAATAGTAATTGAGTTTAAAAAGAAATGTCAGATGGAGAATCGAGTATTTGTCTTGTTTTGTCATATAAATATTGTGGTTGATGTGCGTATAATACTTTGTGATAGCAAATAAGCAATCTAATATTTTCAAATATTACTCCAACTATTTCTTTCGAGTAATGGGAGGATATTCTGCCAAAACGATACATTCCAAAGTTATAATGTGTAATATTATTAGAGGCAACCTTAAGTTCACTCATACTAGACGCACTAAGTGATTACCAAAGTAAATTAACATAACAGATTTTAACCATTTCGTTTAGAATATTCTGAAGTATTTAAAACATTTAAAAATTAAAAAAAGTGAATTTTAACAATTACATTCCTAAACAGCATAAAATAATTTTTTGATACCAATTTTTGACATAAAAAGATTGTGTGCGTTTAGGGTCTCCTCGTGCCGTTAGAAATTTTAAATTAACGAAATTCTTTTAATGCTATTTTAGTGCAATTGCTTTTCTCAAAGACCATTAATATCCTTAGCAGAAATGCTAAACAACGTAACTTAAAAAAATTAAGTAGCGATTTTCTTTAGTTACTGTGTTATAAAAAAATAATATTCATAACAAATAATATTCAAAAAACGAACTAAAAATTGTTTGTGAGTTATGCGGTTTTTCAATTTCGCTAACGAGGAGAGTGTTAATTTAAAATTTTTTATTTAATATATTGACACAACTAACCTTTTTGAGAAAAAGCTTTAAAAATCTTTAATGAACATTTATTTTTCAAAGGCTTTTATATTAACATACGAAAATAGAAACTTTTCAAAAATCCAGGTGAACGTCTAGCAACAGCACAAAGAAGGCCCTGTGGCACCAGCGAAATGCTGGCTTAACGACTTGCTGCCACCAACAAAGAAAAAAATCGTATTCAAAAGCATCTGATTCTGAAGTTGTTCTTAAAAAACTTAAAATTTTAGTGACAAAAGTTTTAAAATTGTTTTTTATTAAAAAAAAATTACTTTTTACAAATGCATTTTTTTTTTTATATAAAAATAGATTTTTATAATAAAAAAGCTTTGACCGTTTTTATTATTTATAGACTAATAAATGTTTCTAGTTATAAAAATTCATTAAAAACTTTTCGATACCAAAAATATGTAAAAGCTATTCAAAACGTTTCAAATTTGTTTTTATAACATTCAGAATCTTTTAATTTTAAAAGTTTATTAAAAACGATGAAAATATTTTTAAAGATTAGAGAAGATAATTTTTAAGCATTTACGCTCTCAGTGGACAAGATCACTGTAATATTTATTAACAACCTTATAATTGAATTAGCTTAAAGTTTAAATTTATTTTATTGCTTTAAGTGGCATAAAAATATCGTTTTATTTAAATTTTAAATAAAAAAATAAATAAAACGAACATTAAATCAATTTACATTAAACACTCGACCATTAAATTCGAGCCATAAATCAAATAGTAATTAAATAAAGTTCCAAATAGTAGTTTTCAAACATTTTTTGATGATTATTTTCCCATTCATAAAAATTTTCATTTTTTATGATTCTCTTGATGATTAAATTTTAAATTATTTAAAAATTGTTTCATTTTCTTGTCCAAAGAAAATATAATAGCACTTAATAGAAACATTTTGTCGATTATATTTATGTGTCTTTTGTTTTTTTTTTTGTTACCGAATGAAAAAGGGAGGAGTTGATATTTTGAGATGCTGGTCACATACTGGTAGATGTTGCAAAATTGTGAAAACATCTTGAGAGTTATAAAATTTATGAGGGGTTGCTTAAGTTTTTTGCAACATATTTTTTTCTTTCACATCTTTTACTATTATAAGGGGGTATCAACAGGATATTTAAGGATAAAAGTTTTATTTTCTTTTAAGTTCGGCTAAAAACAATTTGTTTCATAAATAATTCATGAAAAGAAATTGAATTTTGTTTGTATATTTTATTTTGTTATTTTGCTTATGAAATAGTCTACTAAGTCATGTAACTGGAAAAAAATTATAAATTTTGTGTTTTTTGTATGGAAATTTAATATATAATGGTATGAAATTGAAGCTGATGCACAAAGTTTTATTGCATATTTTTCAATATTTTAAGCCAAGCTTGGTAACGTTTTTTTCTTGTTAGAAATCTGTGCTTTTTTATAAAGATAAAAATCAATCAATAAAAACGTCTGCACTTGTAAGCAATTTTTTTCTTTCCCTTAACCTGCTGTCCAGCTTGCGATTGTTCTGTTGGCATGGTGATGAAAATCTTCAACATTTTTATAACTTTGTCTTTAAACATAAATTCATGAAAGTTTTACTGAAGAGGGTGTTGACCAAGCACGTTCGGCAATAACTATACTTTTACAGTAGCTTTGAACTAACAAAAACCTTAAAAGATGAACAAATTATAATTAAAATTAAACTTTACTACTTGATGTTTCATCAAGGAAACCCCATCAATGAATGAATGAATGAATGAATGAATATGTCCTCCATTCAATGAAGAAGCCTGCTCTCCTTTTAAAACTCATTATAGGTGATCTTTTAATATATTTATAATAAGTTCTTTGCAGACATTAAGTTTAAGGCCAATTGGGCGTTGTTTATTACGGCCCTTTGAAACGTGATCGATCATTTAGCGTGCGGGAGCTGTCCATCAGTCTTCACTTCTTCTATTCATCTTATGTACACCACAAGAAAAAAGCAAAAATAAAAAACGTCATCGCATTTAAAACACAAGCTGTGTTAAACTCTACTCTTGTAGGGTTTAAGCAAAAAATATTTTTTTAATTAAAATTTAAAACTTTATAATGAATTTTTATCAGCTGCATTCTTTTTCTGTACTTGATAAACATCCTGTTGTTTTTCCTGCAGAAAAAATTTTCCTCCATAATTTTGATGATTTTATGTCATATTTTTCTTGATTACTTTTTGTTTGATTTTAAAGACTTTACAGAGTCTTTTTGTCAGTTTTTTTTTTGTTTTTTATTTTTTCTTCTTTGGTTTAAT
Organism: Gymnocheta viridis; assembly: GCA_956483585.1. NCBI lineage: Eukaryota > Metazoa > Arthropoda > Insecta > Diptera > Tachinidae > Gymnocheta > Gymnocheta viridis. Next base: position 127,865,237 of record OY101440.1, on the reverse strand, counting down.
ATTGATTAATGCTTTTGCTTTAAAAGCTTTTAATTAATTTATGTGTTGCCTGGAAATGCTACTGTTTCGTTGTATTCATGTGTAGTTTTAGGTTTCTTTTAATATGATTTATAGATTTATCAAACTTAACTTTGCTTGCTAGTTTTAAGAGTTAAGTATAACATGCAAGATACAAATACTAAGATTTATTAAACAAAAAAAGAGAATAAATTTTTTAAAACAAAGTGTTAATAATGAGGCGATGAATTGTGACTTACCATCATATGTTAGTTCTGTAGGATTTAGTGATGATAAGAACTTACCATCTGAAAAGAGAAATTGGAAAAGAGAACATATTTTATTATTAGCGAAATAAAAAACTAAATTATATAGAAAAAAACGTTTATCAAATCAGAGTAAACGGCACTGTTTTTAGTGTTTATTGAAAAAGTTCGCGACCGAAAACTTTCGAGTCAGGACTCGCTCGGTGCTTTTAATTTTTAGTGTTTTATCGGTGAATCTAAGCCTTGATTTAAAATAATGCCAACATATTTGTAAATGTAAATGAAACAATGAACATTACCGTCCGACCGAACGTTTAGGCTCGGTGTCAGAATTAAGCAAAAGGCTCCGTTCTCTGTAAAATTTTCGCCGAACTTCATTTACTTTTGCATATTTGTCTGTGTATCATTAAAGATACTCAAAAATGTAACCCTGCAACACACCATGATGCTAAATTTGTATGTGTGTTAATTTTGTTTTATTAAATAAATAAACAAAAAGTTTAAATTATTTATGTTCAATAAAAAAATCGGTCTCTGTCTGAAAAATCTAGCAAGCTCCGGATTCTGGTTCTGAAAAAGAGCGTTCGATCAAATGTCGTAAAGTATGTAATGTAAGTCAACAGAAAAAACCAGTATGAAAAATATTAAATTTTATACTTTTTAGAAAATAAATGGTTTTCCCTTTTTTAGTGCTTTGCGAAATAAAAAGCTTGGCATCACTGTTTACAATAAGGCTTTAAATTTTGACGAAAGCATCAGGAGCAAATTTCCATGGTGCCCACAAGTAACGGGTGGTCAGAATACAAGTATCTTTTTCAATTACATGATATTTTGATACTGCCAGTATCATACATCCGCGGACCAAAACGAGTCGCTCTACGCTTGATCAAGATTGGGAAATATTAAAAACTTATTATTGAACATCACTGTCTGGGCGTTTGACAACGCCACCTTGGACACCTTCAGACCTTTTATATTGGGTTGCCGTTAAGACCGGTGCTATGCAAAAAATCCAGAAACTCTCTACAGCCTTGAGGATAATATTGTATGTGTCATTTGTGTGATAAAACCAGAAACCTTCAACAAAGTTTTGCAAAGTTAGACCGATAGGATAAGCTACTGCGAGGACAGCCGTGGCAGTCACATGAATGAAATTGTGCTTAATAAATAATGTTAATATTTGCTAATTCTATAAAACCACAATATACCAAAACAAATTTGGTTTAGTTCGTGTTATTTAGTTTTTAAAAAGAAAGTTGCATTTGGAGGACCCCGTATACTATATTCCCGATAATAATAAACAATAGTGATACTCAAATTATAGTAGCTTGAATAGATCCTGTTTATAATTGAGCTTTGAGCTTTAGGTTATTGTTAATTAAGTGATTATTAATTATAAGAATTTTATGTATGTTTCAAAAAATAAAACCATTTTGTTTTTCTTCTTTTGCTTGCAAACGAAATTGTAGTCCATAAATTTTAAATTTAATTTTAACAACTTGCTGGTCACATTTTCTTTTGTCTGATATGATTTCTTAATAAATCATTATAATTAACCGATTTTAAAGACAACTTCGACAGACTTTCTGTGCTTGTTTTATTTTTTTTTCTTTTGAGCAACTGTTAAACATAATTTTAGTGTCAGTAAATCTGCAATAACAATTCAACATTTTTTTCATATATAAAACAACAATTAACATTTTTAACAACAAAGTCTTACAAAATTCAAAAAAACTTATGCATCATTTGCTACAGCTCAGACCAACAAAAACAAAAAAAAATAAACACCGATTGAAACTCCACCTAAATATGCGCTTAAATCCCTACAATAAATGTCAACTCTTTTAAAGACAAGTTGTCAAATAAGCACAAATAACTGACTGGCTGGGCTCTTTCGCCAACACTGATGATTCTGCTTCATCAAAGTCATTACAATGATTGTCATCATCATTACTATCAACATGAGTGTGCAACAGCGACCATAATAATTTCTGTTTTTGTAAAACGTATAAATAAATAAAAATACCAATTCGCACTTGCAATGAAAATTGATAGCAGGCAACACCTTCAACATACTGCTTGCCACCACCGCACTAAAGATTTTTACTGTTGCTGTCAGCCAGCTCCAGCTCCTGCTTCTAACCGAAAAAAAAATATATATAAATATATAAATTATATACCATTTTAGTCGCACTGTATTTATGTGTGTATGTTTAAAATGAGACTCAAAAGACATCATCGCATCAGTTGTTTTCATATAAAACTCATCAACGCCAACCACCATGAAGAAAAATTGAAGGATATTCTTACGTTTTTCATTTGATTTGATTTTATTTCATTTCTTTTACTTTTTTATATTTCATTTCAATTTTACAATTAAATTCAAAATATCATGAGGAAAAAAAGGGAGAAAAGGCAGCTAGCTCTAAAATGTGAACATTCATGAGCATTGTCGTGTATGAAGACAACATTAGTACGAGTTCCAGCAGCAACAAAAGTCTGGACTGTATAGTTTTTGTATTTCAACGCCCATATAAGGTTTATTGCGATTTATTTATCACCTGTCGTCCGAAATTGCAAATTTTCTTAAACAGCAACAACAACAACAACAGAACTCTCTGCGTCTTTGTTGTTGGGTTTGTTATATGAAAACAGAAAATTATATTAAATGACCATTATATATGCCTTACGCGATTTTTTTGTTTTGGTTTTTGTTTTTCTACCTTCTTTTCTGCATTTTGGCTGCAACTACTGCATAACTGGGGTTGGTTGTTGGCTGTTGCTGCTGCTGCTGCTGCTGCTCCTGTTGTTCGCAAAAGACATTGTCATTTCAAGCGCAAGCAATTAACAAAATGTTGCTTAAGGTTTTAAGTTGTTGCTGTTTTGTTAAAGTTGTTGTCGTTTTCTTTTTTTTTTTGGGGGGGGGGGATCTTTTGTAGCCGTAAGGTGCCACAATATAAATATATATTTTGTAATTGGTTTCAACTTTTTTTCTCCATTCATATGTGATTGTATTTGAGTCAAAACAGCCGTAGGAATAGTTAAGTTACCCCATATGAATATCAAGTAGTAGAGAACTAAAATTGTTGCTAACAAACGCTAAAGATATTAGCGTAGGGTCTGTGTCACTGATCTTGACTGCAAGTGGAAATATTAATCCACCTTGACAGGTCCTGCGGAAATGGGGAGAGAATTATAATTAAATTCTAAGGCAGAGGTTCTCACGAGTAAGTATTTGTTATGCGATCTCCCTAAGAGATATTTTATATGACGCAAGTAAAAATATAAAAATTCAACTGAAATATTATCAACGTTTTTTTTTTTATTAAAATAATTTTAATTGAAAACCAGGCTTACAAATTTCAAACTCTGCAAGATCTCCGCGATGCAATTTTGTGTTCTGGCGCACAAGCTCTCTTTTTCACTATCTCTTTCCCAAAGAAGGTCACACACCCACTAACTGTTAGGCATATTAATTGCTCAGGCAATTAACACTCAGGTGTTACTTGTCTTTAAGTAAAAAACGCCACAGTATATTCCGAGGTCAAACAAAGCATTGTCTTTATCCTTGATGTCATTTCCGCCTTTCGGCCTAGATTTATGTTTTAGTGTCGTGGCCTGGTTCAAGCATTTTTTCATATTGGATCCCAAATAATTTTTATTTATTTTTTCTATTTACACATATTTTTTTAATTTTTTTGAAAAAATTGAAAACAAAAATCAGAAAATGTAACAAAAAAGAATTTTCACAAAATTATTTCGTTGTATGTGTAATAAGAGACCGTAACATTTATGACATTTGTAATAAAAATGAAAATGTAATTGTTATTTAACGACATTTTTTCAGATATGATTGTTGTTTCTAATTTTTTTTTTAGAAATATTTTTCAGATTCTGATTTTTATTTCTTTTTTTGCCAGAAATATTTGTCAGCTTCTGATTTTAATTTTCTTTTCTCAAAAATATTTGTCAGATTCTGATTACTTTGCAAAGAGTTTGGTAAATTTTGCTTGACAAGCGTTTTAAAAACGTACGCTTCTGTGTTTCGCAACGGTTGCGAAGCATTATACATATACTAGCGGAGATCATTATTTCCACCTCCCGGTTATTTGCATTGCTCAAATCAATCAAACGACCGCAATTAATTTCATCGTGTGATCTCAGACTGTGAATGTTTTTTTTAATTTATAAATTTTCAAAACTTTAATATAGAAAATTTTAAATATTAGCTTATTTTTTGGTTTTTGATGTTTTCTTTATAATTTTTGTATTTAACCTTCTTTTAACTGATTGCTTGATTCATGTTTATGCATGCATTTTTTAAAGTGCAACACTATGTTTTTGTCTGCAATTTTGTTGTTTTTTTTTTCTCTTCGTTTCACTCATTGTCTTATCAATATTGTGAATAAAGAAAATATATGTATAAAGAATCGTAAAAAAATGAAAAAATAAAAATAAATAAAAACAAACCGGCCCATTTCATAAGTAAATTTACATGTTCTTTTTGAGATAAAGTTTTGCTGGTTGAATAAATGCACAAATTGTAGGATTAAAGAAAAAAAAATACTCTCTCACACTTAAATATACAAACAAATATTGAATTGGAATTGGTTGAAATGCTTAAACAGGAAAGCATAATTTATTGATAAATAAAGTTTTTTGCAAAAAATAAAATAAAATAAAAATTTTAAAATAAAATAAAAGTTATCAGTCTGTTTTTAATACTTAAGATTTCTTTAATTTAACATATTTTTTAAATTACTGAAGATTTTCGTACAAAATCATTTTTGAAGCGCTCGTACACACTCATAACCATACATTGTTACAATAGCAACAAAAACAAATAACAAAAAAATAAAAATAAAAGCTCTAAACAACTTTGTTGTATTTGTTAATCATTTAAAACCATTACTTAACCATGCCATGTATGTTAATATTTAGATTCCATCATCTTCTTCTCCAGCTTATTTTTTCGTTATAGAAAACAAGTATAGAGTTTTATATTTAAAACAAACCACACCAACAAGAACAAAACAACATCAGTCGAGAACGGAAAAAAAGATGAATACCTTAACATCATTATCATCAGCATTAGGTTTGTTTGGCTGGCTGGCTGGATGGATGGATGGCCAAGTAAACTGAGCTGAGGCTAGCTAGCTAGCCTGGCTATTTTAGCCTGATGGTGGTTTTCTCCTAAAGCTTTATCGGCTTTATATGTTTTAAGTAAGTTTGAAATGAACAATAACAACAACAATAATAAAATAAATAAGCATACAGTATAGCTGAAATGAATTAAAAACAAGTTCTTAACGTTTTAAACTCATTTTCTTAACTTGGCTAAAAAAATACACATTTTTATTTATTGTATTTTTTCCTATGCTTCTTATGTTAAGTATTTGTAGTTGTTGTATTTGTTATATTGCTAATGCTCAAATTGTTAAGATCAGTTACAGTTAAGCGAAGTGGTATAAATTATATATACATTTCGGAAAATTCTGTCTAGATACTCGCTATGCAGCGAATTTCTGCATGCGAGTCGAAATGTTAGTAATTTATCCAATTGATATTGATTGATAAAAATAAGTGAAAGTTAGAGAAGGCATTAACTGAAGAAATACCCCATTGTGGTGGAGCTTCAAATTAGAATGTCAACAGGTATTCGTAGTATGTGATGCAACTGTACCGTGTTGCAACACATATTTTTCGCTTGCTATTTCGCAAAAGGTAGACAGAATGCCAAATCGGATCCTAACTGGGAAGATTTTAAGTGGTACACAACGTACTATATATAATAAATACTTATGAAATTTATATTAATCGAGATTGCCTAGATATCTTTTTTCAAAGATTTAAAAAACTTTTGTTTGTTGAGGGTTTTTAGATATTTTAAATGTTTCAAACCTCTTTACTTATACAAAAACTTTTAAAAACTCAATGAGAGTTATAAAAATTACAATAGTATAAGCATAGTATGCTTTGAAACTTATTCAAAAATCCCAACAAACAAATTATTATATTCGATATGAATCTATTTTATTTTCTTTACAACCTTTTTTACAATTAGACGCCCTTTGGGTGACAATAAAAGTATTTAATAAGGCAAAACGGAAAATAAAATCTTAACTAGGTAATTATGAAATTTATATTAATCGAGATTGCCTCTACTGATGATTTGGCTTAAGCAACAATGAAATGCATTTATATAGACTAGCTAAAAACCCTCAACAAACAAAAGTTTTTTAAATCTTTATAATAAATACCGTTACTTACCTTACCTAAGATCGATTTCATTAAGTTTACTACGCTTAAAATAGGTCACCGTTTATTCTCATAGAAATATGTTACACTACAAAGAAGCCACCTCCAACGTAGAATTGTGGCGGAGTTCTAAGTATATCTCATATCGTCAGATAAAACATAAAACCATTTAACTATAAATTTTTCGAATTTACAGGAGAGGGAAGAAGCTTATGGCGTGTTCTTTTCTAGAAAAAATTGCAATATTTTTTGCCCTTTTTATTTAAATATGAAATTTGCATTAACTGATACGTTGCAGCACAAGCTCCCAAAATTATTTTGGTTTTTGTTTGTATAAGAATAACAATGTTGCTTACTTCAACACAATAAAATCTATAAATTTCTTCTAAAAAGTGGTGTTGTCACCACTGGCTAATTATCAAAATTGTCAAACGAAATAATCAATGTTGCACAACATTTTTCGCAAATTTGAACAGTTGAAGAAAATCGAGAGTTCGTTTTAAGGTCAATAAATAACATTCAATTGAAAGTAGGGTCGGGAAAAATTCATTCGAACCTTTATTTTGTAAACAGAAACAAATTTGATTTCTTAATATTCTATAAAACGTAAAACCATGTAACTACACCCTTATCGATTTTGCAGGAGAGGGAAGAAGCTTAATAAAATATTTACGTAAGCAACTTGAAAAAAAAGTTTTTAAAACTTGCATAAAATTAACAGACTCACCTATATTTTGACAAAATATTGTAGTTTGTAGGAACGTGCATTCACATGGTACACAATGTTTAATATAAAAACCTATTTTAAAATTTTTGTTACTCTTATGGTTTTACGTTTTATATGGCGATATATTTAATGAATGTAGATAACGACATGGAAATAATAATATTGAAATTCTTGCAAAAATTTTCAAAAACTTTTGTTTGTTGAGGGTTTTTTAGCTGGTCTATCTATATACATGCATTTCATTGGTGCTAATGCCAAATCAACAGTAGACCTTAAACCATATTTTGAAATGTTTCAAACTATTCTTCAGTATTTAAGAAAAATATGTAAAAAAATTCCTGAACATGCGAAATATTGAAAAATAATGTTGATTTTAATTTATAGAAACATGTTTATATGGAAATTATAAATAACATTAATACAACTTACAACTCCTATACTTTGACAGGCTGAAGCTCATCATGTATCCATTGTGGTGGCCTAGAATTTGAATATGACTTTTGTACACAAATTTTGTAATCATATCAGCCGCTTACACGACAGTTTTATTGTCATTATATTCCGATCGCTGACTGAACATCTATTTTGTTTTTTATTTTTTTTTTATTTTATTCTATCTTCTAAACAATTAATTAAATCTACTACAATTTGAATTATGTTTCTGATTAATTGGTAATTTTTTATGAGTTTAATGTAGGATTAATATAAATATTATTGTGCATATTTGCATATTTGCAGATCCGTACTGCGAAAAGACACTCAAAGTGTTTTTTCGTGTGAGTTGAAATTAATTGATGTTAATTTCTCTTTTGTTCCTTTGGATTATTGTTTCATATTCAGTTGTTTGTACAAAAATGTTATTAACTTTAGCCAAAACCGAAAATTAATAAATTAATAGATTAAACTAAACATCTCCGTCGTAGTGTAAAACACTTAAGAAGACGTAACAATTTTTCTTTTAATCGGTTTTATTTTGTTTGAATAGAATGTTTGCATGGGTTTAATTGAAATAGTGAACCGATTCCAGAAGAAGAACTGTGACCGCTATTGAGATCACACTGATTACATGGACGACACAGAAACCTATTATATATTTTGGATGTACTTTCAGCTGTACGTCCATTAAGTATGGGTGCTTTCTTTACGGTAATTTTAATCTGACACGATGTATATAAAAGTTTATATATTTAAATTCTAGAATACATACAAGTCCATAAGAAAATATAATTTTGCATGATACAATTTGGTTTGATGGCTTGCGCGAGATAATAAAAAGGATCACGAGAAAAAATTATAATTCTAAGTTTTGCGCTTTAGCGTAACACTGTGCCGTGCGGTATATTATCTATATAGAGAGGTTTATTTCGTTTTGTAAAGTATTTTAGCCTTTTTGATTAGGTGATCATCGTAACGCATCACATGCCATGTTCTTAAGTTAGTGTTGTTGTCATCGTCGTCATCATCATCATCATCTACATCTTTTCTTATAGACCATACATAATACACCTCTTCTCTAAAATGTATTATCTTTGTAAAAGGCTTAAAATAAAATACACACACTCTTTCATGCAAAATACATACATACATACTTAAACATTAATGTATACTTATGTTGGGAGTATGTTAAATGTACTATGGATGGATCATGGCAATGATGATGTTGCTGTTGTTGGGTCAGACTTTTATGGAATATGGTATGGCCAGTCAGTCAGTTAGTCCGTCATTGGCTTCTTTTGCTATATTGATGTTTAATTTTTCTTGTTGTTGTTTTATTTAAATATGCAAAATAGTTTTCGGTAAAAATGCAAACAAAGTCGTTCTTACACACATTTTTCTACTTGCTAAGATATTTTCCTTAACCTCAGCTTTGAGACCTGATCGGTGCGGCCGTCCGTCTTCTACTTGTCTTAGGTGATCTGTATAAATTTTTGTATGTTGCATTTCTATAATATAGTCCATGTAAAGTAGTTTTTGTTGTGTTGTGTTGTGTGCTGGTGCTGCTGCTTCTTTTGATGAACTCAATGTCGTCGTATTCCATTATACCTCATTATCGCCTTGAGCGTATAAATTATGTTGATGGGATTTTTTTCTTTCTCTTTCTTTTCGTTAAATAATAAAAAAAAATGATTTTACTTAATTTTTTTTTTCTAGAGGCTCAAAATGGTTTACAATTTTTTTTCTTCTGATTTTAAATTAGCTTGAAGGTGGTGTTTAATTTGTAAACAGAAATTTTTTAAGAAAATTTAAATTAAATCAAGAAACGAAAATACAGTATGTGAATTAACATAATGAAATTGTTACTAACTAAAATCAGTTAATAGCGATTCGACGAAAAGCAAGATGTTTTACATTGTATACGCAAATCTCGAATTCTTAAAAGAATAAATTTAAATATAATCACAATAATTCATTTTTTAAAAGTAAAAATTAGAATTTAAAATTTTTATGAATGTATTTTTTTTAGACGTTTTAGAGTAACTTTACAATTTTTAAATTCGTTGAGCATTTTAGTGAAGCCAATCGAAAAGGTGCGCACCTTACGAACAAACATTTTTTTTATATTTCAGTGACATAATGATAAAAATATTTTGAAAACGTTTTTGTTTGCAGTAATTATTACACAGTGAGACAAAAAAAAAACCTGCGATGTGATATTATTTTTCTAGTAGCTACTGTCGAGTAGATCAGGATTCTGTATTTGAAATTTCCGGGACACCCCCAAAATCCGGATTTACGGTTAAAAAACCGATTTTGTACCTTTGCGCACTTATAAGCCTGTAATTTTGTTGATAATGATCTGATTTTCAATTTCTTATTAGATTTGGAAAGAATAAACTGAGATCTTTCGAATGACATATAACTTATCTAAGAAAATTTGAGAAATTTGGGTGTTATTGTGGAGCAAACACAAATTTTGTAGATTTTTCAAAAATTTTTTAACTTTGGTGACGTTTTTATACATTATTTTATTAAGAAACTATAATACCGTTGAATTTATTCAAAAAGTATATTTATTTACGATTACAACGCATATAAAATAGATAAGTTATTGACTTATAAGTGCGCAAAGGTACAAAAACCGGTTTTTTAACCGTAAATCCGGATTTTGGAGGTGTCCGGCATATTTCACTATTGGAATCTAGTTTTACTCGACAAGCCCTACAAGAAAAATAATATCCGGTCCCAGGTTTTTCTACTTCATTCAATTTTGTAACACTGTGTTATTTTAAAAAATCATTTTCAACAATCGTAATATTTCTATTAAATACAGAGTTTTATAGATTAAATTTTATTTTGGAAAAACACAATTGTTAATTATTTAATATTTTTTTTATGATCTACTTCTAAAATACAACTTAAAAAATTTTAGTATTTAATAAAAGCACAACCACATTTTGCGTAATAATATTGTTACGATAATGAAAACAACTAATAAAGATCATGATCGCTATTACTGTTATATTTTGTGAAAGAAAACTTAGTTTAAGATCATGAAATCTCCAGGCTATAACGTAGCTAAAGCTCATCTCTAAATTCATAATAACAGAAAAGACAGTTAGTATATTGATTTACAAATTGACAGGATCTACCAGGCTGCTCTTCTCGAACGTTTAGTGTTGAGTATAAAAGAGTTCTGCCACCAGCCAACTAGCCAGTATGTTATGTTTTATGTTTAACTACCAATAGGAAAAACAACTATACTTGAACAATTTATTTGTTGTATATAAATATATAAATCTATAATTAAAAATATATTTCTTGCAGCGAACAAACTTTAGTTGCGGTGATTATGTACAACAATGAGTTTTTCTTGCTCGTGCTTCGATAGTGCTCAAATAACAACTTTTCATTAACGTTTTCTCAATTTGAAAACATTTTTTTTTAAATAATCCTTGAAAAAAACCCGACACTCCATCAACTTTTTTTGCTTTTGCTGTTTTAGCAAGCCGTCGGACATTTGAGCCAAAACAAGAGGAATACTTTGTTCCCATTTGCCTACGCAACCCTCAAAAAAAAAAAACAGAGAGATAGACTCCAAAATATTTTTTAAGAAGAGAAAAGATTTTATAACGAAGAAAAGGTAATTGAGGTAAAATCTTACACATTTATTAATTAAAAGTTTGTTAGTTATAGTCACGCTGACCATACGTTTTGTATTACATGTACATAAGTCATGATACGTATTACCAATTTACTCTTTAATCAAAAAAATTGTAGTTAAAATGAAAAAAAATATTTTTAATTTTTGTATGAAAAATGTGTGTTGCCCCGCGTACGATAAACAAATTCTGGGGAAGTTAGAAACACTTTTATGCTAGATACTCATTAAAAAAGATAATACTTAACGAAATGCCTAATACAAGATATTAAAATAACTTGCCAAAAATATATCAATATCTCTAAAACTATTAGATGGCCAATAATTGATGCGAAAGTAATTTAAAGATAATTTCAATACCAACTTATTGGTATTTTATTTAATTAAATCGAGCCGCTAGCTTTCGAGTTATTGGAAATTATATGGTGCTGCCTCTTTTACTTTGGATATAATGGTATATCTTGGGAACTAGTTTCAATTTAAGAAAAAAGTAATTTACAGGCAATGAAGCTCATTACTACGTGTATCCAAATTGTCTGAGAAAGCCCAGCCCTCAAAATTCATGTTGATCTGTGCTATTCAGTTCTATTTCTACAGGTTTGTTCCTCACTCTATCGCATAGTTTATTGTTTAGACCATTTAATTACTTGTTGAATATTTGTTTAAGTGGAATACCATATAAGACTCACTCGGATACTGATGGATGCCATAAAAATCCCGACCTGAACTTTGGAATTTCTTCTTCCTAAACTTATGGAAAGGAAAGGAAAGGTCAGGTATAATGCAGGTTATTTTAAGCTTATGTATAAGCTTGAAAATGCCACTTACAAACAAAAAAATTATATTAAAGAATGTTCCTTTCTTCTGTATTCTGATTTGAAAATTAGAATTTAGAGCTTTTTAAAATTTTAGTAATAAATTATAAGGAATGGAGTAGTGTCGTTCCGGAACGACTTAAGTCCATTAAACAATTTCCTAAATGTAATGATGCGGTCAGATCCAAACGTTCCTTGTTTTATCGTTCCTCGTTTCGCAATTGCAAACCGTCTTGAGGAATCATTAACTTGTTCTGATAAATCTCAAAATCAGTATAAAAAGTCAACACCAATTTTATATTATTTATTATGTATGATGCTTGACGGACAATATTAATGGACAATATTATATTTACAATTTATTTTATAGCAGTTATTATTTTTTACAAATATTTTTCGAAAGCAATTATATAACTTTTTTAGTATAGCCAGAAAATGAAAACAAATAATAACAAATGTTTGTTGGCGTTTTTAGGGGCGACAGAGATCGTTCGGAACGATTCCCTAAAAGAAAAGATTTCGCCCAACTATAATAAACAACAAAATTATTTCGAAACGAATAACTAAACAATTAAACATTTTTGCAAGATTTTAGCAAAAAATCCCCCAATTTTATTGCAACAGAGAAAAATCTTTAAGTGATCAAATATTTGCGAAAATTTAAAAATACTTAAATAAAATATTGAACTTAGGTTTTTTCAATTTTTTTTAATACACAAAATATTTTAATTCTATTTAATTCAACTTAATCCAGTTTTCCATTTTGTTTCTCTCTGCCCATAAATTTAGTTAATCCCTTTATAAATTTAACATTGCAGAATTTTATCATTAATTTTTATCATAAAAATATGTACATATTAAATTTACATACATACATATGTGTGTGCATGTGTGTTTCTCTATATGTATTTATAAAATAAAAAATGTTTTTTTTCCATAACAACAATTATTATATAATATTGTTGTTATTTTTTTATTTTATTATATGTTTTATTTATAATTGTATTATAGATAAATTTTCAGCCATAAAGTACAATAAATGTTTTAAATTTATATTAAAACAAAAAATTAATAAAACAACTCATTGATAACATAAGTCCATTATAAAATGAAATTCACGTACGTACAGACACTCGCACTCGCACTCACTCACCAGCCCCGTAAATTGACAAATTATAATAATACTATGATTTCTTTTTTCGACAGATTACTATAAATAATGCACAAACAACAATTTTAATTAAATTATAAAAACAATATGAAAGCATTATTTAAAAACCACAATTCTTAATTAAATTTTTACTAAAAAAAACCCAACAGAATAAAAAAAAATTGCAGAACATTGCAACCTGCAGCAGCATTTATTTAAACATTTTATGACCATTTATAAACTTTTCTTTGGCTTTAAATGGCAATAAAATAAAAAGTAAAACACAGTGTAGAAGAAAAAAAAGCGGTATTGCATATTTTTTTTTTGGAAAATGTATTCAAATAATAACTGTCATTTTAAGACAGTTTACTGGTTCACAAAGAGATAACGAACAAACAGTGAAAGAAATTAAAAAAAGGGGGAAAAGCGTTAGTTCTGCAGTAAATTTGGAAAAACAAGAAACTGCGAGGGTGGCACCGATTCAGGTAAAACTGGCAGTCTGCACTTTCAAAACTTTTAGTTGTTAACAGTGAATGTAATTACACAATTATATTCTAAATTTTTTTTAAATTTATTAATCGAGATTGCCTCGATATCTTCTTTCAAAGATTTTCAAAACTTTTGTTTGTTGAGGGTTTTTTTTAGCTAGTCTATATAAACATTTCAAAATATGGTTTAAGGTCAACTGATGATTTGGCATTAGCACCAATGAAATGCATGTATATAGACTAGCTAAAAAACCCTCAACAAACAAAAGTTTTGATTATATTCTAAAATTACAATATCGGAGACAGCTCCAAAATAACATAGTCAAGGTCTAAGGAAATCATGTGTGCACCTGTTCAGGGTGTCCTAAGTGCAAATATCTTTTTGAAAATTAAATAAAGTTAAATAAACTTAATTTCTCTTAAGGTACGGTCACATCTGACAAACATTTGCCGAAAAAACGTGACCAACAGACAAGCTAAACTAAAATGGAAGTTTAATTCCAATATTTTTTTTTAAATATGGGATCGCATTTATTAAAAATAATATAAAAATAGCATTTTGGTTACGTTTTTTTGGGCAAATTTTTGCCAAGTGTGACCGTACCTTTAGTAAATCTATTATTCCAAAAGTTTCGTAATTTCTTTTGGTATAAAGGGTCTTCCAATAAGAGGTTTCATGTTGATATATAGAAAAAAACGAGTATTTTTAATCTTCGGGAGTTTGTTTAATAGCAAGGAGGAGGGTGTGCCGTTTATAATAGAAAACAACATCAGCCAAATGCCCGTCACTGCTACGCTTGCAGGACCATAATCTTTTCATGAAATTTTTCTTTACCGATTCTCAAATTTGCGTCCTCGATAGCTTCAAGCTCAAAAAAGTTTTCACGAAAAAGAGCGATGGTAACATGTGTTTTTATGTTAACTGAACTTTAAAAGCGTTAAGACTAGTAATGCCATTGGTGAAATGACGAACTCTAAAGATCGACGGGAAATGACACACCAAGATCTACCTCATCACTGTGGGCTTCAACAGCAAATTCTCGGTTCTTCATGAGCGACGGGTACGAGTTCGATTTCACCAGTTTCACAATTGCTGTCCGAGAAGGTGGCTGCTAAATTCCAATGATTTCAATACGTTTTTGAAGTGTATATCGTTTCTTTTCTTAATGGCGCAGTTTTCACTTGTCATTTGTCAAGTAGTTACAGGTAGAGCCATGAAAATCCTTAAGACGTCTTGGAACAATATCTTTATTAGATATAATAAATATTCCGATTATTTATGGAACACGATTGCATTCATATTACTGCTGCGGATGGCTACGCAGTATCTTTTTTCTATCAGTCAAATCTTCAAAAGTTTTGTTGACTGTTTCTAGTTTTATTTCACAAATGGCCAAATCGCAGCAGGTGGCCTATTGACATCGGATAACACAAGTCGACTACTAACACGACTTTACGGCCAAGTTCGTTGTCCGATATTAACTTTGCAGTGTTTGCCAACGTTGTTCAAGCGTAAAGATATTCAGTTCGGTCCCCTGAGTATGAAACATACTGATAATCAATATTTCGGAGAGATTAAATCGATCAATGTCAAAATAAAATATGTTTTAAAAATATTTTTGTATTTGGACCATCAGGTAACTAATACTCGTAAGATATTATCAAAACATTGTAGAAATATTACAATCTTTAGAATACAATTTAATTAACTTCACTTGTAACTTAATATGTAAAGAAATCTTGCAGCGCAATTTATCTTAAATTATTTGAAATTTTCAGGCAATTCAAATGCTGCCCTCGTTAAACATTCCAACAATTCAACTTCTCGTTTATTTTATTTAATTGTTTATAACCAGTTTCTATTTAAATGTTTTAGCAAATCTTTATAATTTCTATAAACAATTTTAATTTTTAATTGTTGTGGAATTATGTTTCTTTTTTTCAAATTATTAAAATTTTCTTATTTCTTATAAACCCAAGTCATGCTAAAGTATTTCTTTTTTTTTAATAATACAAAGTCGTGCTAAAACAATTCTGTTTTGAGGAAAATAAAAAATAATATTTAAAGTATTGCATGCAACCATTCAATCATTTAATCTTGTTTGAATTGTTGTGCTTTATTTATTTGAGACTTTTACTACCATGTGTTTACTTTCTGTTTGGCCGGAATAAAGCTGCTGTTGCTGGTGCTTCTCGACTCCTTTTAAAGTTTTGTAGCCATGATCTAATAGGAAAAATTTTATGCTTGTGTAAACCATTTGTCGACAATTTTGTTTAAAACATGTCCGCTATTTTTTTGTTGATCTTTCTGTTTTGTTTTTTTTTTCCCTCTCTATTAAGAAAGAGACTGTCTAGGCCATCAGTAAACAATTTTCTTGTTTAAACTAAAACCATGTACGAAATTAGAAGTAGAAAAAAAAACGAAAAGCAAAAAAAATTGCAACTTCATGCAATTTCTTTAGTTATAGACATTTATACACATGTATTAATTCAATGTTTCAGTTTTTGTTTGCAGTTGTTTCCTTTACTTTAAACATGATTGCATATAGAAAAAGAAAAACTATGACTTAAAACTACAAAACAATAAATACTAGGCATGATCTTTATTTTTGTACAGTTTTTGACTAAATCTATTATAAAGACTGAAACGAATTTTAAATGCTCTATTTAAGTTTCAAAAACACTTTAGAATATATAAAAGATTTAAGAAGAAAGACAAATAAATATAACAGATACCAGTGAAAAAAATCTTATAAAATTGTTATATAGAACATGTTTCAATCCCACCCTTCTGCCTGGCCCACGATGTCGAACTATATCGTTCTTTTGTGAACTTAAATTTAAAACAAAATTTTAGAAATTGTTTTCGTTTTAAATGTGATTTCACAAAAGAACGATATCGTTCGGCATCGTGGGCCAGGCAGTTAGCCTTTATTATTTAAATAAAACATAAGAAAACTTAAAAGTTAAACATATTTTTCTGTTGCGTTTCATATTGTGTGACAAGTTCAGTAGATCGTCTAAAAATAAATTCATAAACAGGTTGTAAGGCGGTCTAAAAGTCATGAAAAATTACGGAAACCGCAGACACAAATATGAAAATTTAATTAACATACATTTTTATTGTTGTAAAATCAGATGAAAACATGAACAGAATTTAAAGTTTATACGGGAAAAATGTGCGCTAAGACTCAAGCAAACGTAAAAAGTGCAAGTTGAAAATTTGTAAAAAATGTTAGGTAAAAATTTTTTTAAAATGTAATAACACCCCTTTTCTGAGAAACGTGAAAAGGTTTAAGATTCCAATTGGTACTGACCTTGTATTCTATATATTTATTCTAAATTCTATTCTTTTCTAAAGCGCTGTGACCCTGAAATGTCCAGCATTTATCCGAACTTGCATTTTAATATTGACGCCAAATTCATGTTATTTAAATTCATACGCACTTAAATGCAATTCAAAAAGTTTTGTTTTTTTGAGGGTTTTTAGCATTTCGTTGGTACCAATACCAAATCATCAGTAGACCTTTAACCATACTTTTAAAAAGTTGCAAACATCTTATCTTATACAAAAAAAATTTAAAAAAACCAATGAGAATTACAAACATTACAAAATCTGAACAAACAAAATATATTCGATATGAATCTTTTTTATTTTCTTTACAACCTTTTTATAATTAGACGCCCTTTGGGTGACAATATTCTCCTTAAATCGGAAATAAAGCAATGTAACGGTCTAGCGTCTTACATTGATCCACTAACCGTGATCTTATTTATACGTAGACAGGTAATATCATGCTTACCCAAAATTATTCTAAGTCGGTCAAGTGGAAAAAAGATCGGGACCAACCACTGCAGTGCACTGCTCCAATGTGGGCTATATATTTTTATTCGAGATTTCATATTATAAGAATGAATGAAAATTTATCTATGGAATAGGAATAAAACATAAAATTTTAATATTAATAAAAATTGTTCCGATAGCTGCGCTCAAATCCTTTCTATCATATGAAATTCGATCCAGGGGCCATTCCATAAAAATTCCAAAAATTTTGTATGTGATTTCGTTCGATATCGAATGCTGTAATTTGCTCCCAGGCTTATTTAAGAGGTTTTCGACAAATTTCAGAAACCGGCCGGTGGAAATTATGTTTCTAAGTAGTAGTTAAGCGACCAAAGTTGCCATCAAAAAGAAAACATAGCAGATAAATATACTAATCGAAACTGTGCTAGTTCTTCTTTTGGCCCGGTAACATCTTTTTCTGTTTCTTTACATGACACTCTCGGTATGAAGTTATTCAAATCTGAGATTAATCCCTTCCTACAGAATAAAACCACGAACTCAAGTGTGAATGGCCAGCGATGTGTTACTGGGCTTGGACTGAATTTTGATAGATCGATTTTCTGTTATTATTACTGAATTTTTCTTCGTGTAAGAGTAATCAGTTTCATTCATTTTTACTTTTTATGCCTGGAGGATGATGAAATAACATCACACATTCCAATTAAAAACTTTGATGGCAAAGTAAAGAATTGAAACTCTAATAAATACATCCCATCCTTCACTACCACTACTTTGACATTTAAGCTAATTAATTGCCTTAACATACGCTACGGATAACGACTTCTAAAAATCATGACATGGAAGTCAGTGGAAAAGCTATTTACTTTTAAGGTTTTTTACTAACAACATTATTGTTTTTAGATTTTTGGACAAATTTTTTAATGTAAATCACTGAAATTTGGATAACAAAAATTAAAATAGCTCTAATTGTTGTTTGCTTCTCCTGCAACAAAACTAAAAAATGCACACAAGGCGTTTTGGACTGACTTTAAACGACCATATGTAAGTATCTAGTTACTACATTATTTTATAGAACGATTTCCGTGAAATTTATTGTTACTAAAACTTCAACCATACAAAACTTACCTACTCGTAATTAACGCTTCATTTAAAAACTAATTAACACGTTAAAATTATAATTTTTGCACTTGTCTTTCAATTATACGTAATCTATCAAAATATATGTTCTCTCAGCTAAGAGGAGAGATGGTTAACAGGTTTCAAGGAATCAGGTAGATTTATATGGGTGAAATATCGGTATTAAACGTATTTGTCACAGCTATCATTAGTATCGTTTTGTGCAATAATCATTCTTATTTATCAGATTACAAGTAAGTCATTAGTTAACTACTTTCAAGTAATGCAGACAATAAGTAGCATATCATTGAAAAAAGTGTTGCTTGGTAGCTGCAACACAATTCCAATTTTTTGCAGAGTTCCTTGTGAATATATCGTTTTGCTTATAAATTATTCTCTTTTCAATTCTAAACTTGTCTGATCGGCTGACAAAAGGCGCATTTTTTTAACTTCTGTACTGACTTTCATTAGGAGAGCTATACAGTGCTTAGTTTAATTGATAATGCAATTTCTCTGTTTCATGAGTAACCCCAAAAAAAAATTTATGTGAAACACTATCCGCGTGTTTAATAGCCATAAAAACTTCAGACGAAACTTTAGACAATTAGATTCGAGCAAGGCCCAATCAAATGAAAAACTCTTTAAGTGTGGGAAAAAAAAATCGTTTACATGAACATAAGTGGTTCTCACAAAACGAAAAATTTGTTTAAACATTTAAATCCGTTCACATGTTTGAAACTTCATCGCAAGTGCTGGAAACTATTTTCATAAATAAAGAAATGAAGGGCATTGAATTTAGTTAGAAAAATTTAAGCCGGTCCTTCTTTACGGTGGCCATAATTTTAAAATCGAATTAAAGAACCAGAAAAAATGTTTGCAATAGTCTTGTGTTTTTTAGTGAGTGGAATATTGCAAAGCTTATGTATAGTGAGTAGCTGGTGTAATGATATGTCACACTTTTATCATAAACGCCTAAAGACAAATTGATAAAAAAAAACTAAAAATGTTGAAATGCGTTTTTAATAAAAAATTTGTTTATCAAAGATTAAATTGACTTGCGACCAAATTTTAGCAGAAATATATTTATGTAACCATCAGCAATTTCGATTTAGCAATCTTGAACTATCGGTAGGTTCATCATATTTTAACTTTAAATAATAATTTAATATTTTCGAAACCCGCGTTCGCATTAAAGCAGTTTCGCAAAAATAACTCAAAGTTTATAAAAATAAACAAACACCTTTTTTTTGCTTTGCTTTAGAGTTAATGCAAATTTAGAAATAGTTACTACTAAATATAGAATATGCTTTGGTATATTTTAGAAAAATGTTTTTTATTAAAATTTTTTCCGCTTCTTGTTAGTATAAAATTTATATTTTTATTACCATGGGATTTAATTATTATGCGAATTTTAAGTAGGAATATAAAACAACTTTGTTGTTTTTATTTTTTGTAGTGATTTTAACAGTTTTTTTCTTCTATTTGTTTGTTAGATTGTTAGTTTGTTCGTTTTCTCACTCTGTCTGTGTGTTTCGTCTTAATGCAATTAACGATAAACATTTAAAAATGTGTCACCATTAATTAAGATACAAAATACAAATAATTAAATATTATTAAATATCAGCAACAGCACTTACAAACTAACATTTGAGAAAACTAAAATCAAGCAATTGCGAATACTAGATACTAGTGGGGAATATCAAGAAAATAAAACCATATTTAATTTTAGTTTTAAATTTAAAATTTTCTTACGGATTTATTTCAACTTTTAATAGTTTAAATTGCAAAACAAAACAAAAAAGGCAAAGATTAAAAATATTGTTGAAAGATTAAATTGTTAAGTTGAATCGCATAATAAAATATCAAACAGACTTGAAAATTTATAAAAATTTTTACATTGTCATGTATGTCTATCTATTTCTTTCTGCATATAAATGCATAAATTATTTTACCTGTTTTGTATGTTTTTCAGTAGTTTATTTTTTCAACAATTGCTAGAAAAAAATTGTATACATAATATAATTTATATTAATTTATTTTATGATACAATATATATATTTTTTTTATTATATTTTTATGCCATTTGTTGTAGTCCTATTTCAGTTAAATAAATTCCATCTATATATAAAAGCTTTAAGAGATAAGCTGATTCTGAGGCTGCTTTATATATTTTTGTTTTTTATTTAAATTTATTATATACATCATACATATACATTTTCGTACAAAAAAATTTACAAAAAAAGTGTGTTGTATTTGCATAATTTTTGCATTAATAATGGGATTCAATATATTCGCAATGAATATTTTTTTAAACTTTTTGTTAATTCTTTTTATTTTTAATTTAATTTTTTTTGTGTACAAGTGATAGCTTTGGCGGAATTAATTTAAATTATATTATATTTTTTTGTTATGGCTGTTCTTGTTTTTTTGGTCAAGAATTTGAGATTAAATTAATGAAAAAACCAACAATAATATAATTATTTTAAATATACCATGACACATAATAATGAAACAGGATTTAATTATTTATAAAAATAAAACGAAAATAATGTGTATTTTATGTATTTTTTATGGCCGACAATAAAAACTAACCAACCAATCAGAATTGACCAGGAATATTTAGTTAATAATAAAAACTACTAACCAATAATAACAAATGTTTAATAAAATAGAGAGGGAGTTTGTAGAAAAATATACAATCATCAAGGATTTGCATATATGCAATTAAAAATAAATTATTATATTTTATATCACTGCCTCAGTCAAACGTTGTTGCCAGAATTCAATAACAAAAAAATGGCTAAAAGCATTTTGAAATTGATCAAATAAATCAAGAACTCAATTAGGTATGAGAAAACAAAAAAATAACGTGCTCAAGTATTTATCGAACCAAAAATAAAGTTTGTCTTAAGTAAAAAACAAAAAAATTTCGAAAGGAAAATGGTACATTAGATAAAACCATTGTTTAACAATGTGTTAATTTTACGTTAATTAGTGATGGGAAAATTTAAATAATGATCGTCTTGAAGTTATGTTTGCTTTAAAACAATTCATAATACCTACCACAATACACAAAAGTCTCGTATTCTTTTTCGAGTCATAATTAGTATAAATTAAAATTATAAATTGCATTCAAAGGAGCCACCTAAACAATGGCGGATACAGGGAAACACTCATGAACACCGATGATAAGAGTGTATCGATGTTTCTGTTCTGATGTCTAAGTTGAAATTAACTGATGTTAATTTATCGCTTGTTCCTTTAGAATATTGCCTCATATCCACATCTTTCTGACTAAGAAAACGTTACGATCTTTAGCCAGCACTTTGAATTACAACCACTAACAACTGATTCAGTTCGAAAAGTAATCACATTAAATAAATGCATTTTATTTTGATGCAATAAATTTCAAGCTAAAAATTATGTTCTAGTAGCTTTAAAATAAAATCAAGAATTGATTGCAATATTTCATTTTCACCAGCATCATAAAATTTTAGCTAAAAAATTAATTGTATCGTTGAAGCTAACTCGCTATCGACAATAAATTAATTTATAAAAATGGGTAAAATGCGCTCTTTGGAACATGGTAGTAAATAAAAACATTTCTATTATGCTTTTCCATAGCAAAAAGTTTTTAAGTTTTTACGATTTTTTTTGTCAACTTTGCAAGAAAAACTCTTAAATTGCTAATTGAAGGAATTTACTAAAAATAACTGAATTATAAAAAAATGTTTTTAATGAAACTATTAATATTTTAGAAAATATTAATTTTGAGAAAAAGTGCGATTAAAAATTTAAAATAAGAAAAAACCTAAAAGTCTATTTAAAATGTTTCTTAATTAAACAGTATCGAAATCGCGAAATTGACAACATTGCTTTCACTTGCTTTTTACTAAATGAGCTGAATGGCCACTTCAGTGTCACTGTTTTAAATATTTTACAACATTCCCTTCCATATCTTTCAGCTTATCAATTGTATTGTATCTTCAAAATCACATGATCTCGCTTTAAGTATTTAAGCCTTACCTCTAGAATCTAGAGTCTAGATGTTAAAAAATAAATCTGATCCAGATCTTGGCGAAAATTCCCAAATGATCACGCAACAAATTTGTTTTTCTTCGTGTATGTCTTTATTTTCATTACAGGTTATTTCCAGATGTAGACGATCGACAATAATATTTTAGTATACAATACTAGGAGACTTCTTAGATATTGTTCTCTATTAAAAAATTCTAACTTTTAGGGAAATGAAAAAGAAGTGCACTTAATGTATTGAAAACGTGCCATCAAAACGACGGCAAAGCACGTCAGCGCACCCTCGACGTCAAATTCGTCTTCTGCGACTTGGCATCATTCACAAGGAGTCAGAGGGGTTAACGATAAACTTTATAGTTCCAACTTTAGCCATATTTGAGTACTCTAATATACATATCATCCATCCGCACTTAAAACATTTTTACATTGACGTGATATAAAATTGCGCAAATTTCACTATTCTAATAATTTCAAAACATTTTTTTTTACCATCAAATCGTTAGGTTCGTTGGGTATTATTGTCTACCTTTTTAATTTTTAACTTATAACATGACTTTGTGTTTCTTTTCCCATAACTTCTCAAATAATTGCAGATTTTCCTTCTATTCCAACCATTACGCTTAAACATTATCTAATCATAAACTTTGTATATTTATTAAAATTGTATGTCATGTCTAATGTGTATTTAATATTAAGTTTATTTTAACTAGCACAACAAGCGTACGAAGTACGGGTTTTCAAATAAACACTAAAGCTGCAAATTAGACATCCCTTTTGGGATTAATATTAAAACAACATTCACTTGAGCAAAAAGAAAAAATAAATGTGAAAATAAATATAAAAATACTTTCTAACTCCCTTTTAACAAGAAGAAAAGTAGAAAAAATTACCAACGACTAACATTTATTTTTATTATACACCTTTTTGGTTAAACAACCATTTTGTTTTTATTTTTTTTACATTATTTTTGCCAGTCTCTAGCTGTCTCCTGGTACACCCCCTCAATATTTGATAACCTAGTTAAACATTTTGTGGTTACTTGAATTGTCTTTTCAATGAGCATAAATGTTGGCATTACTTACATTTTAATGTTAACTTTACTACTTTTTTTTGCTTGTTTGTTTGTTTGTTTTTGGCAATTTCGTATTAGTTTCTACATTTTCTAAGCTAAACTGCTTATAAAGTTGTAATTTTCTTTTACAATTATGTACGTATACAATTCTTGTTGTTGCCTACTTCTAGGCTGAAAGCCCTCCTTATTAAAAGAAATGCCTTTATTTTGACTTCTGTTGCTGTTATTTTTCCTATGTAGGCATAAGTAAAAAGCCATAAATTAGTCAACGTAAATTAGAAAATATGTTTGCATTGAAAATGGAAATTTGGTTTCTTTCTTTCTTTTTTTACTTCATCATACGAGTACGTTTGACTACCCCTGTTCAGGTTTTTCTTTTTGCCAAAATGAAACAAAAAAAAAAACATATTTTAAGTCCATGAATTTCTTATAAATTAGTTGTTAAAATATTTACGAAAGTTTTTTCCTTTCTTCTCTAATGGTTTTTGTTACTTTTTTACATAATTTATGGTTTGTATTTAAAATTTTACCAAAGAAATCAACAACAAATACACAAATACATATTAAGTTTTCCTTTTCAGTTAAAGAAAATATTATTTAAATATCAGTAAGTTTCCTTTAGCTCGTGATAAGAGGTAGATAGTAGCAAACAAACCTTAAAAGCATAATTTAGTTTCATCTAAAATGTCATTAGAGTAAGTTAAACAGCAACACAAAATATACTTAGAAAAAGCCAGGGTGAGTTGAAAGCAGGGTTTGGGAAACGGGAATTCCCGGCAAAAGGCACTTTCATAAATCCTGAAAATTTTTAGACATTTTGCCGGAAAAACTGGAAATTAAAATCATGCCTTATTACAAAAAATTTACCATATATTTGGATTTAAATAAAATTTTAGCAGACATTCCAGCGATTAAAAATGTAAATGGCGAAATATATGTATATTTAAGAAAAGTCTTCTCAAAAGTGCTTTTCGTAAAAAATATGTACAAGTGGATTTTCAGATCGTTTAATTGAGGATATCAGAACAATGTGCAAGTAAAATAATTAATTTGTTGAAGAGCTTCTGAAAGTAGAGCACAGAAATTAATCAACTTTGCAAAAGTTTGTGGAAGCTGTAAGCCCCATTAAAGGTACTGTAGAGATTTCGCAAATACTCAAGTGTTAGTTGTAGTCAACGGAGATATTACTAAAACCAGATACGAACACAATTGATATAAAAATGAAGATATAAGATCAATTAAAATTTTGGCAAACTGGCAAAGCATTATTAACGATAATACTTGCCTCAGTCGAAGGCAAACTATATTTTCTATTGTCAACAAAAATATGAAACAGAATCACAAGTGATTTGTTATATGCTTTGACGTGGTTAATTTCAACTTTTTAAATTTTTTAGTATTTTTTTATGTTTAAGGATTCTCTATACGGGGTGGGTCGTGGGATCGCTTGTATGAATTCACTTAAAATAATTTTGATTTTCGAAAAGAACATGGGAATCATTAACAGAACATAAATAAATTTGTTTTTCGGGGCATACTGCATCCTCATCATCAGTCTTTATATGTATTTTCATATATTCGCCACTTTTTAGATGTGATTTCAAATCTTATTTATGCAAATTAAGATCGGAAAGGGAATACGATAACTATATGTTTTGTTGTAGTTATTATTAACTGTTTAAAGCAAACAAAACTTCTCAACGGTCAATATTTAGATCTTACCATGATCAAGGTTAAAATAAAATTGTTGCCTTATAAATGTTATTATATTAATTTTTATTTAAAAATAATGTTTTTTTAAAGAATTTTTCGCCAATTTTAAATTGTTAGAAATAATTCAATTAAAAAAATTGGGAAATCCCAAACCCTATTTGAAATTTAGAAATTTAAAAAAAATTAATGATTAAAAAATTGTGTTTTAAAAACAAAGACTACTTACTCTTGATATTACTGGTACCATATAAATTCGCTAGTTCTTTGTATTACGCTCTGAACAACTTAGTTTAAATTAAGTGATTCCTTTAAAAAACATAAAATTTTTAAAGAAGGATTTTCAATATTTTTTAGATTCCATTTGTAAATTGCTTTTCCCAAACTAATTATTTTTTGATAAAAAAAATTACAACATTTTTTTATCGAACTTCCATTTACATTAAAAATGAGAGCGTAAAAAATATCCGATTCCACTAAAAATCAAAACACAGTTAGAACTTTCTACATCGCATTTTTCTAAAATTTCAGATGTCTGTTGAATTTCGTAAGGATATGATTGTTATATCCGACCTATATAGTTCTTTCACTTTCCAGCTGTGGCGAGTTTCTATATAAATTTTTTATCTATAAAATTACTAATCAAAATGGACACATAAGTAAATGAATTTCACGGATTTGAATGTCCCTCTCCGTGCTTTCTTGAGATGACCTAGATGGATCCTAGATCTACCAAAGAGTATTTAGTGTTTTGTTATGACAGGAAAATTCCTCCTTTTTGGGTAAACATTTCTTGCATTTTCTTACTTCTCTTTAAAAAATTTTTCAATATACACTTTGGTTATAATATTAAAATGAACTTATTTTTATAACTTTAAAACTTTTTGTAATATTCTGACATTAAAGTTCGGATATCTATAAATATTGAACAATTTTAAATGTAATAAAGAAAATTTCGAGATATTGCTGGTCACGTATAGATTTCATTGGCTTCAACTTTTGTTTGAAAATTATAATGACCAAAAATTTTATGTCAGCCATTCTATCGCAAAAGTATTGAAAAAAGATACAAAACCGGAAATGTTAAGGTATTCCAATCCAGTTAAGATTTGAACACTTCTTGTTATTCCAATTAATATTGAAGAACTGAGAAAAAAAAGTGCTGTTCTGCTACAACAATGATTTGAGGGGAATTTCCGATTTACGCTGACACTTTTACTTAAACGCAAGTTTTTGTCGTAATTGCTATTTCACAGAATCGAATAAAAATATTCGAATATCTAATGATATAAATATTATTCGTAAAAAATTAAGCAATAAAATAATTTTCCTTAGAAATTTTTAAATATTTTCAAATGGCATTGTTGGAAT
This sequence comes from Gymnocheta viridis, assembly GCA_956483585.1. Classification (NCBI taxonomy): domain Eukaryota; kingdom Metazoa; phylum Arthropoda; class Insecta; order Diptera; family Tachinidae; genus Gymnocheta; species Gymnocheta viridis. The sequence goes on along the minus strand of OY101440.1, from coordinate 127,838,328 downwards.
TGATAGAATTTTTTTGATAAAAAAGTATTTATAGTACAAAGACTATTTCAATAAAAATATTTTTTGTAATATATTAAAGTGACTTAAAACTCGTTGGTTAAATTATATAAATATAGTAAAAGGTGGTCGAAAAATTAGTTATTAATAAAAACAATTTCTTATCAAAATAATCCAAAACAAACATTATTCATATCAAAATTCTCAATTAAAAACAATTTTTATCAAACTATTTCAATAAGATCTACTCGAATAAAACTTTTCGAATTAAAAAAAGAAATATTCGAAGAAAATCGTTAAAACAAAACTATTTGGATCAAATTAGTCAAATAAAATTAGTTTAATAAAAACTATTAATTATTTTTATTATTAATATTTATAAATACATTTTGATAACTATTCAGTTAACTAATTCTTGTTTGAATACTTTCTTGAAACTAAAAACGAAATAGGTTTCCTCTCTTTCTGTCTTATATTACTTGCTTTCCTTAGTTAGTTGTCTCCAAAGTCCTTTATAATATAATTACATAAATATTTTTGTTGGTTTACTTCGTGTCGTGTTATTTTTTGTCATAATGACAATTGTAACAATTAGTAGAAGTTTTGTATATTTGAGTTACAACATTTAAGTGCGTGTTTTTTTATATTTTTGTGACTGTAGTCTATGGTTCTGCTTGGTTGCATGCAAGTGCTGAAATTTCTAATAATTAAATGACTTATATGAATTTAATGACAATGACGACAACTGCAACACACGATTTTCAGTCAGAAAGCACAAAAACTGAAAATGCACTCATCAGAGAAAAAAAACACAGAACAACAAAATGTTTATTAACACAATATTAATAATCTACATAATGGCACTTGTAATGTTATCAAAACGTTAAAATCTTTTTGTGTTAAAACAAAATTAAAATTGACAAAGCTGTGTGTTTTTTATTTCGTTTTAATTTAATTTTCAACAAATTTATTAACAGTCTCAGAAATATTATTAATTTCGTTTTAAAAATGGTTAATTTTAAAGTCCTGATATTGAAAGAGAAAAATGCTTAATTTTATTTAAAAAAACCGAATTATTAAATTGAAAATTTTTTTGAGATTTATATTTTCCTAAAACTATTATTTGCTGTTGCCGCCACAATATGAACTAAAGTTTTGAACTTTTAATACTTGGGCTACACAAAACACTCAATAAAATAAAATCTAAATATTTACCGGCCCATATCCTGGCACACAGTATCATTAAAAGACCAACACACTAAATAGGACATCATGTATGTCATCATGTATGTGTCGCTGTGTACGAGTATCTTGTTGCTGATTGCGTTCATGACTGTGGCGCGTAATTTTCAATGTCATTATGTACTAATTGAGGTTTTGTTGGAAATTATTTGGTATAAAGCGGCCGGCCACTACCAAAACTAGTTACACCAACAACTAAACCAAAATTAAAAACTAAAAATTTAATCAATATTAGAAAGTTTTCACACAAATATTTTGCCAATATCTAGACAAAATCGTTGATTTATATGCACACATTATGGTGGAAGAGAGGATTATTTGAAATAATTATATTAAAATATTGTATTGAATGTGTGTAGATGGATGGCATGATTTTATTAAAATTATTATTGATAAAAGATCTGTATGATGGCCATAATAAAAATATAAAAACTGTTACATGTTGTAATCATAATAAATATCAAAATTATACAAATTTTTATTAAAACAACGTAAGGACTTTATTAATGAACTGCCCATTGTCGGCAAGTGTGGTAATGACAGCAGTCGTAGGTGTAGTTGTAATAAATAGAACCCTTCCTTGTTAATGTTTGTAGCTGCGTATTCACGTATCATCAGACAAAACTTACAAAGTAATTGCGTTTAAATGCATTTGTTTTATTATCATTAATATACACGTACTTTTATGAAATATACTATTATTTAGTTGTGCCGTTCGTACGGTCAAAACACATTAAGAACGTTCTACCACAAAGCATTCAATTATGACACATACTCAAAGGCTCGGACTCTCTACCACATTAACGGTGTAATGTAATAGTTGTGTTTACATTAATTTGTAGCAGTTGTAGTGGTTGAAGGCCTTCTTTTGAGGACATTTAAAAAGAATACTTATAGATACAAACACAATGGTCAGTGGTTGTTGGTAATATAGTAATTTCTTTATACAAAACTTAATGCAACTTTTGTAAAAGTAGAAAAGTTTATATGATTGTAGCTACTTTTTGGGGTAAACAAAACAATTACAAATTTAGTTTTCATAAGTGTATTAAAACATTTATTAAATGATGATTATAAGATAACAAAAACATTTACTTAATGATCATTACTGAAAGAAAACGTGATGAGTATAGAAGAAATATATGTATATTAAGAGAAGTATAAAAGGCTAAGGAAAGTTTGAAATACAATTTCGCTTTATTATACATACATATGTAGTTCTAAAGCCATAGTAATTGCAAAACAAAGAAAGAGGTATTTGCATTGTTCTTGTTTTAAGCTCTCAAAAGCTCGGTTCAATTTAAACTCTCTTAAGTATTGTTTAACACAGCTCATTTTAAATTAAGTTTTCTTGTGTTAGTTTGTGGACTAAAAGTCTGCACCAGCCGAATAGAACGTAGATGCTGATCTGTCAAAAACAGTCATGAGTAGCTCCCAATAATAGGCTGTTGAAATATTGTTTATTTTTTCGTTAAAATAAATTAAAATTTGCTAAAACTTTTAAAAAATCTAAATGTTACCAAAAATTGTTATTTCAAATTAAATACCCAGCAATAACTTTAATTGCAAAGTAATGATTTATTATACGAACAAACATACATATGTAGCACTCATGGCGATGCCATTGAAGGCAAGTAATTACCACCTCGTATTACATACTCGCATTAGAACTTAAATGTCAATACTTAAAAGTCATTGGATACAGAAAACACAATAAAAAAATGTCTGCTTGCAATATTGAACTAGTGCTTTTGAAGGTATTGATTGTTGCCTTTGATGTCAAGTGCTTTTTAACTGGTGTAGTACATGCTTAAAACTTGTTCTGACAAATATACACACAGTTAAAAACACATGCCTTCGCCTTTTATAACAACACTTTCAACTACTGCGCTCTACTACTGCGCCACTTAGAGTTTAATTTACTTCTATGTATATTAATTAAAAAGTAGTTAAATAACTACAGTAAAGTAATCGAGACGGTCTGTAATATATAGCGATAAGTATTTTGTTCGTATAAAAATTTGAAAATTTCACCAATATTATTAAATTTTACCAAAAAAGAGGAAACTTAAAATATTATAAAATTTGGAAATTTAGAAAATATCGAAAAATGTAAACTATCTTAAATGGTCGATTATTCTATACAACTCATTAAAAGGAAATTATGTATACGCAAAAATTATAAATTAAATTACTCCATAAATCAAAGTTAGAAAAATAAAAAATAAAACCACCAGATTTCAATCAATAATCGATAAATCTTAAAAATCTATAACAACACCTACATTATTTATAAAAAAAAGTTTTCGGGAATAAAAAAAAACTTGGTAATCCATTCATAAATAAAGAAACTTAAATCAAAGATTGAAATTTTATCAAAATTTACTTTAAAAAAATAAAAATATTTAACAAGAAATTTAACAATCAATTCTTTTCACAAAAATCTAAAATTCCCCAAAATCCACAAATTCTACAAAAAGAAAACAAAGTTAAGTTAAAATATTAATATAAAATCAAAATATTAAAATAATAAAAATAATTGTAAAAAGTTCCAAAATTTCGCAATAATCGCAAAATGAACAGTATTAAAAATACAACTAAAATCGAAATCCAAATTTATCTATTTTATACAGTGTTTACATGTATAGAGTGCTCAGAAGTAGACCAAAAATTTTCTATGTCGCTTATCGATCCCCTTGGCTCTCAGGGTCCACTGGCTCAGTCAACTCACCCCACGATCACTGAGTTATTTCTATACTTATTTCTTATTTCTCAGTCCAATATTAGCCAGTGCTGGACAGTCGCACATCAAGATCTGATAATTTTCGAAAAATGATTCTAATTTTTTCGAAAATACTTAAAATAGGACAAACACCATTTGAATTCCAAAAGGGAACCAGCACGGGATAAAATGTCCAGTGTCTGCGGTGGGCAAAGAACCCATTGCAAAGGACACTGTCCATTCGTCCATCGGACCACCCTACCTAAAACAATTTTTTCAACGTTGTTTCGACAAATATTTTATTTCCTAATTTCGTTTTTTTAATATTCGTATCCTAAAAATGGAGGAGGAAAAACATTTTAATTCAGCCTTATGTTTGTTTTTCTTTATCTTGTAATTAAAAAAGCAATTATCTTAAAACTTATATCCATCCATAAATTGCTTAATTAAATAAATGTTTTTTTGTACTTTTATACATTTCATTATTTCTTTTCTGTATGATTCTAGTATTTTTGCGACTTATGTTCGAATTCATTATATTAAGTTAACTATTGTCAATAGTTTAATCAATTATATTTATGTAGATAAATTATCATTTGTTAAAGTTTTGCCGTTAGTTACCTAAAGACTTTGGAAGGGGACATCAAACTTACAAGAACCCGGCTTAGTTAAACTAGATTATTGGAAGTTTAATAAAACATTGAAAATCGTTTAACTGTTTTCTAATAAGAATTTTTATATACATACACATATCTAAAAAAGATATTGAAAAGTTTCAAACTTCTATTTTGTTTTCACATGATTTTGAATAAACTTTGGAAAACGAAAAGTATTTTATATGTTATTTTAAAAATACAAAAATAGTTGGGTGATAACTATTTTAGTAGTTTCTAATTCCTTTGGAAAAAAACACTGTATAAAGCATTAGGCAACACCTTGCAATTAAATTAAATAATATAGTGGAAAAAATCAAAAGGAAACGCGTAAATACATGCTAGAAAAAATGCCTTTAACAAAAACCATACCCTAAACTAAACATTTAATTTAAAAGGCGTTACTTAAGGTACAAAACCATCCAGATACACAACAAAGGTATTTACCACCAACAATTATAAAGAAATTAGTCTTGTGTTCTTTGTTTTGTTTTTTTTTGGTTTCTCATAATAGGTATATTTTTTTTTTCTTTCTTAATTTGAAACCAAAAGTAAATTATCACTGTATTTATGTGTATTTCTAAAATATTTGCTTTAGTTTTACTACAAAAAGAAATTGAAGTAACGTGGATGGAAGAAAATTTAGAAAAATTAAAAATCTCATATAAATTGCAAAAAACTGTCTAAACTGACTGTTACAGGTCGTTTAAGGTCGCCACCGTTTCATACAACAACAATAAATACTGATTAAATGCTATAAATAATATTTATTATTTATTCAAACATCTATATGTATGCATGTATGTAAGTATGTATTTATGTACATACATCGGAAAGTACAAATCATATTGTACATACAATCGCATTTAATAAGCAAAAAAATTTTAAATTGCAGAGAAAAATTCTTGTTATTTTTTTTTATTTAATAGCAAACGACAAGCAGACGGACTGACGAACACATCTAGAGTGAAATAGAAAAGATGAATTCTAACGTTAGACAACGAACAAACGAACGATCGATCCAACAGACAAAATGGACAGTTGAGACAGTTGAAATCAAGCACAATACTTCAAAATGTCGATCATGATAATTGTTGAAATTATTACTTACTTGTTATTATTGGTGTTGTTGCTGCTGCAGCCATAACGATTAATGTTGTTGTACTGCTGTTGAAGATCATGTTTGTATGAATTATGACTTTTGTGTTTGAGAATTTGCTGCCGTTGAGTTTGGGTGTTCTTTCTATACTGTGTGGAATAATTGTTTGCTGGATTTTAATGGATGTATGGTTGCGTTTAATGAAAAGATCAAAGTTTTGAGCGTGTCTTTAATAGACAAATATTGTTATACTAGAGATGAGATGGTGGGTAATGTTTCACTACAATTTATTCATAAACGCTTATCCACAATATTGTTTTAATATTTCTGTTTGCTCACGTCGAACTTATTTGTACTTAGTGTGATTGAGGCAAAAATTTTACGTGATCAAGCGTGATCTATAGCGTGAGCGCTTCCCATATCAAACTTACCATCTTTAAAACAGTAAAATCTCTTAAAATGTTTTATCAATTAACATTTTGCAGTTTTTCTAGTTCAGAATTTTATACAAATTAACGGAAGAAAGCGAAAGAATGCAGATCAGACCGTATTGCGCTTGAATACATACATATGTATGACAATCAGCCATTTCTTGCTCGCAATCAAACTAAATAAAACACTTCATTTAAATTATTAACGTTAAATTATTCCCGATAAAACGTGGTGGCCAACACCAAGGAAAGTGATGAGATTTAAAATAAACCAAATTTTATTAAACTAAATAAATTTTATTAAGAAAATTTTTAAAATTATGAGTTTAGGTGGTCTTAATCTCAATTTAAGCCCTTTCGGTTTTTGTAACAGTTTTTGTTGCTCAACCATTCTTGCGTTCAACCATTGCTGCAGCTCATAAAAATTTTTATGTAAAAAAGAAAAATAAAAGAACAATACCTTAATTTTATTTCAAATAATTTCCAATAAAAATTAAATTTCCTTTATAATTTTTATGACATGGAAATTTTTTTTTTATTTTATGACACAGACCTTAACCAAACATTACAAATTACGTGGTCTTCAAAGAGTTGAAAAGGGGGCCACCAGCTAAACAATAATAATAAAATATGTTTTATAGACCAACAAATAGATCAACATCATCAACATGGGCAGCAACAGATAAACGTAAAAATTCCCAAATCAAAACAAAAAATAAAAAAAATTGAACAGAAATCAATTTTACGATTTGGAAAAATAACAACAAACACCAAAACAACCTTCAAGGAAAAAGCGCGGCAACAAGTTACACATCAGAATAAAGATATAGATAAGTCATTAAAATCACACACACTCACACACACAAAGGCACACACATATCCATACATATAAAAAAACCGCCAATATATGGAACTCAAATAAAAACAATCGCAAAGATCTTCGAAAATCTATTCGCTTTACTTTAAATTGAACAGCTGAACACAGCTAAGAAAAAATTAAAATGTGAGAAACTATTAAAAAACTATAAAATTTATAGTCAAAAGTATTGAAGAAATATAAAGAAACCTCAACAACTCGAACACTTATTACGTAGACAACACGTAGGAAAAATATATTTAAGGTATAACGGATACATTTGTGTTGGCTGCTATTCAGCTGACTGAAACTGGCTACAACTTTGTGTATTTTGACCATAAAAACCAATAAAAAAATCCATTATAAAAAATTCTCTACTCATTGTTTTTACATTTTGTACTATAAAATTTGATATTTAGTTAAGGAATTCCAAGTTGTTTTCTTTTTCTTCTTTCTTCTTACAAATGAAAATACTTTCAATTTCGTTTTGTAGGCCAATAATATTTTTATGATTAATGGCAATAAACTTTAATTAAAAGCGAACTTTAAAGGTATTTCAAAGGAAGTTAGAAAAATAAAAATAAGAGATAATTTAAATATTAGATTAAATAAAAAGAAAGAATTTCGTTGTAATATTTACGAGCCGGTTATGTAACATGGAGATATCATCGCATATGATGTATTAAGTGCGCGACGAAGAAATTAAACTTAAACCGAAATGCTTTTAATTTGAATGTTAGTTTCAGATGTAGCAACCAAAGAAATGTTATTGAGATGATGTAAAGTTTAGTTAAACTACAACTGGGCGAGTTAAGTTATAAAGTATGTTCTTTTTTATCCCAATAGAACTTTGAACTGACAACACTGTTTTGTTTGAAAACCGATTTGACAGCTCAGCGTCGCTTTGGGGTAAGTTGAGTTTGCTATTTTATAATGAATAGATTTACGCTAGACCAACGTGCGCAAATTTGCAACTCAAAAATACTGAAAAAATCAATATCATGCGATTTGACTCCCATTATACCACTTTTTTTTTGTGGGAATACGTGAAGTCTCTCGTATATAGAGACAAGACAGCCAAAATTTTCTGCAATCCACAGAGGACAACATTGCCGCCATTGTTGAGAGACCGGCCGAAATACTGCAAAAAGTATGTCAAAATCAGAGCTCACAGATGGAACACCTACGGCGTAGCCCCGGGCAAAATTTACATGAAATAACTTAAAAAAACAGCAGGCTATCGCTCCAAATAAATATTTCATTCACTTTTTGCAAATTTTCTGTGTATATTTTTTCAATTTTAAAAACCCACACAGTTAAAAAAATAGCTTAAGCCAAGCATTAATATCTTAATGGATTAGTAGTACTTAATTTCTTCATAGACATAATTCAAGCTTTTATAAGAATAATTAAAACTAACTCGAATTAAGAAAGTTGAGTTTAGTTTTCACTGTACACAAGCTTAACCTTAGAGCTTTATTATAGCCAGGGCATTGTAATGCCCCCGGTAAATTTGATTGAAAATATTATTTTTATGAAGGTATTTAAGGTTCTCTTTCGTTGCTCTTTGTTACAAAAAAGAATAATAAACTATTTAAAATTTTATGGAGATTTTATTTATTAAAGTATTTTAAATATATAGGAACTTTCCAAATATGGGTTCTAGGGTTAATCAATCAAAAGAAAATCAACAGATGAAAAGAAAACAAATAACAATGAATCGTAACATATTGAACTAAACATACACCCGACTGGTGGCGTGGAAGGAGCGGTAGAGGGGTTAAACTGCGGCGGCTGCGTTAACTCCCAAATCAGTCATTTTGATGGGAAGTTTCACAAGAAAAATTGTGCAAAGAAAAAATAACGTAAAAAGCAAAAAAATAATTTAATAAATGTGCTTCTTTACCGGTTTGCTCACAATAATGTTTATCATATTAAAACTATTTTAAATCATTTGTCATAATTTCAACTACAAAAGAAAATGCGTTGCGTTTTCACAAGCGGTTCGCCATCAGCAAAGCATGATTCTTATTTTCATAATTATTTATAAAACATTAACTAATTTAAAAACTGAAAACAGAGAAATTGTTCTGTATTATTGCATGGGAAACCAGCTATATGCTCAAAAAAGTTTTATTCGTATTAAATATGCAGTAAAAAGTGAAAATACGCACACAAATTTAAAAAAGTGCTTGTAAAAATAACAAATTGTTTGTAGGAAAACAATATATCGTCCGTCACAAGTTGACAAATCTTAATATGTTTTTTTGTACTTTTCAGGAGACAAAAAAAAAACTTTATTACTCCGTTACTAAAACGTAGAAGTGGGGAAGGAAATTTTTTAAAAATATTAATTAAAAGTATTAACATGCAGAAGGAGAAACACAGTCTTTTGGCATCAAAAACCCGATTCGATTTTTTCCGAGTTAACCTGTGACCGACGATATATTATTTATTCAACAATTAAATAACATTTGCATTTAAAATAGGACAATAAATAAAATAAAGTGAAGAGGAATTAAAATATCTGAATAAAAAAAATATACTTCAATTTCTAAAAAGATTGCAAACGCGGAATTAAAATTTTTATTACAACAAACTATTTGCCTTTCTATATTTGTTTTTAAATATTGTTGGCCTTTCTTTGTTTTTATTTTGTAATTTTCTCTGATATATAAAGATAAAAGATTCTTTATTTTTTATATTTCATCCTACGTTTTGTAGGAAATTCCCAATTTCCTCAGTGATGTTTTTTATTTATTTAATATTTATTCTTAATTTTTACTTATAATTAAATTTACTTATGTTTTCACACTATAAAAATGAAATACAAAAAACAAAGTCAAATTAAAAATTGTTTTAAAACCAAACTTTCTTACAATTAAAAATCTGTATAATTTCTTTTACTTTTTATCTAAAAATTGCTATTAAAAATTTTCTTAAGACAAAAATTTTGCCTCTTAAGTGATGATACAAGAATTTCTAATAAACTCACTATTTCAAAAAATTATTAAATTGCAAATTTTCAATAAAAATGGAAAAAAATGTTGCAGTTTTTTGTAGAAAAGAAAACGGCATTCGATTTTTAAATAAAAAGCGCTGCGAAAAATGTTGTAAGCATAGTAATCAAAATTGCTCCAAAAGGGTCTACATGATTCATAAATTTTTAAAATTGTGCAAAATTGCGCTTAGGAGTGAAACGGGCAAAAAATGTTGTAATGCACTAACAAATCGATGCCAAGATATATAAAAATTTTATTAAATTGATAAGTATTTTATCTCCGTCTCCATACTTTGCACAAGAAAGAGCAAGCAATTGCATATTTGCGGTTGATTTGTTCACATATTATTTCAAAAATTTAAATTGTTAATTTAAAAAATACTATTTTGAGCTGCCTATGTAGTTTTCAAATAGGGGAAAATCAACGTCATTACTGAAAAGTTTTTTTCACATCTTTTTAATTATTACTGGAAAGAGGCATACGTGAAAGATATTTTTCACAAATTTAAATTACATAAACACTTGTATGTGAATAATTACTATTTGTTTCAATTCACATTATTTGTCTGTCAATACCTTAGTAGAGGTCAACTGCGAAAGAGGGATAGTCCTCGCTCGAACGCTCTGTGTTGTGAATGACTTTCAGAGATGATTAACCAAGAGGACTCATAGTGGAGTCGAGTTACGTGTACATGCAGAGCGGAGGCAAAAGAGCAATAGAGTAGAGATTGTCGCGTAGATCATAAGACAACTCGACTGATTTATATATGAGCCATAGCATAGCTCTAAACCTAAAGAAAAAACATTGTTGAGATAACCATATTCTAGAACAAGATTCCATGATTGATTGAATTATGTAGTTTCGTTTCTCTTATATGAATGATATTGTTGCATAAGTCAATAATAAAATTTTAATATATCGTAAACAATTATATTGTAATTAATTATAAATATAATATCTATAGTAATGCGTGATCATAATATGGCTGTCTTCGAAAAAGATCATCATGAAATTCTCGGGTAGTCAGTAGATAAGTTCTTAAAAATAGTTTTCTTATACATATTTTTTAATTTAACAGCGAACTGCTAGTGAACGATGAAACTTTATTTGGTATGAACAACATCCAATAATAAACTAAATAAACATTATAAATAATATAATAAATAATAAATTAAACTGAACCGGTTAACAAACACTTTAGTAAAGATTTTTTTTAAAGCAAACAATTTTTTTAATAAAGTTACCCTTAACAACTATTACGTTTTAAAACAAAAGTTTCCAGAGATATTGCTTGCCTTTAAGTTATGGAATTTTATATGCTGCTTTTCTAAACACTTGTATCTAGTAGATACTAAACTCTATTATTTTATTTCTACTTTTATGCACATATTTTTTTATTTTTTGTTCATTCGTTCGTTCGTTCATCTCTCTACTGTCACAATTGATAAAAATCACATTTTCCATTTGAATAGAATTTTATGAATTCGTGCATAAAATTACACTCTTCTCCTCGTTGGTTTTATATGTGCGAGTAGATGCTTTTTCCACAAAATTGCAGTGGAATTCTTTGGGCTTTTTTCTTTCTGTCCCTGTTTATGGTAGAGGAAAAATAAAATTAAGAATTATAAAAATTTGGTTTTGTTTTACAATGTTGTAAGAGTGTTTCTTTTTAAAGACCTAGACACTCAGGCGGAAGGACAGACATTACTGATAATTTCACAATAAAAGTAGACTATTTTTGTGGTTGATATTTAACATTAAATTATTGAGGTGTTAATAATTTTTATTTGATATAGAATAGAAAAAAAAAACACATTTTTATAATATTGTTGCATGCTGAGGATGATTGTGATGAGTGTTTTTTTAATTTTATTTTGTTCATTTATTTAAGTGGAGGAAACAAATGAAGCGTGTTTCTCTAACAATAGACAATTTCCATTAACAAAAGGCTCATATATGTTGTTTTAGAGGACCAAAGAAAATGTGTCAATACAATTAAAAACGAAATAAAAATTTCTCATCACTTTTGCAAATAAACAAAAAATCATTTGTTTAGTATTAAGCGTAGCTTAGGGTTTCAAAATGTTGCAAATCATGTTAAATAATTTCTTTCTTTGTCAAAGTTCTTACTAGGAAAATCTTAAGTTGTGCGTATTTTTTTATATTTTAAACTTAAGTGCTTAAGCTTTTAGAGATTGTATGTATATACATGTATGTATGCATGTTGTTGCTTAATCTTTATAAGTATGGCTTGTAAAAGTGTTAAAGAAGTGGCACTTGAAACTGCTTAAATGCTTTATGACCAAAAAATAATAAAGAAAACTATGACATAAGCATTTAACGTCCAAATAAGAAAAGAGTTTAAAAAATATGCATTTGTAGACATCAATATGGTATTTTTTAGATAAGTTTATTTTTGTATTTTCTTTAAGGAGTTTTCAGGCAGAATAATGTCCAACGAAAGTTGAAGCACGAACAAAAGCCTCTTCATAATTTTAAACAACATTATTATTATTCATAATTTATTTTTTGCTAGTTTTAAGAGTGGCTTGGCTATAAGTTTTAAATAGAAAATGTAAAAGTCATTGTTGGGGTAAGAGCGTCTTAAAGTCTGCGAAATATTTTGTTTGAAAAACACGGAACAATTAAGTTGGAAAAATTTTTAAGAACAAAAACAAAATCTTTTCGAATTTTCACTGCAAAAAATTGGCACTAAGAACATCGACAGTTTATATTATAATGGTTTTCTATTTGTAATTCAGAAAGCGGCAATTGTAATTCAGATAAAGCTATTGTAGTTCAGAAAGTGTCAATTCAGAAAATAATAAATATGGTTAAGAATATCACTAAAAATAATTATGACCAATAATTATGTAAGTACTTGCTGTGCAACACTGTACAAAGCTACTGCTTCGCCATTGAATGGCATGGCGGTCGTTCGATAATTGAATTTAAAAAAATATTAGGAAATGTTACACGTCCATATATTTGGATTTTCATAGCCTTTTTTTTTGTTATAATAAAATAAAAATAAATAGTTAAAGATTTTCAAAAAATTTTTGTTTGTTGAGGGTTTTTAAAAAACACTCAGATATCGAGGCAATCTCGATTAATAAATTTAAAAAAATAAATAGTTAATACAACTTATTTTATGAATCTGTAATTTAAAATATAATAGTTGCTTTCAGAATTGTAATGGAAAAGGTAGAAGGTTGGTAGTCCAAAACTTTAATAATGCAAAAACGAATTAGCTCTTTCGCCATCCGCCAAACCTGTGCGTCTGCAGACAGCACATTGTCAATATAAAAGAATATGAAAGTAAAAATGCCCTCTGCTGCTTGTAGAGCAAAAATTTATAATAGAAAACTTGTTTTATTTATGTTTATCTAGATTGACCATACTATGGTCAAAAGTAACCCCTCAAATATTAATTTAAAAATATATTCTGATTATCCAAAATAAAATTGTTTTAATATTCGAAATGTCACTTTTTGTAGCCTTTATTAATTTTTCCACAATTTCACCACATTCAACATTTTAATTATATAATTATAATTTTAGAATAGAAATTAAACGCAACGCAATTTCCAAAAATAAAACCACCTAGAACCTATAATTATATCTCCAAGACAAACCCTCATCATCATCACCATCACACAAAATTTTTTAATAAAACGAACTTTCATTAACAAACCAAAAACAAAAAACAAAGAGTCGAAAAAAGAACTCAACACCATTAAATTACATAATTTTATATTATTTAAGCGTAAATAATTTCAATTTAATTTTAATTATATAATTATAGTTTCAAATGATATTTAGTTTTTGAACTCCACTCAATTTAGTTGATAAATACTTGTACAATTAACAAAAAGCAAAACAAAAACAAAAACTGCAACAAGTGGTTTTCAAAATTGACATTTTAAATTTAAACATTGTTAAAAGCACAGTGTGTGTTTAAGAGCATTTATAAATAATTAAATGGTTGTTATAGCTATTTTTATTTTAATATTTTAATAGTGCTGTTAATGTGTAGTTTTCGTCATATAACCCTTGCTTCATTTTATAAATATTTTTGACATTTATTTGTTGTTTTTAGGTTTTAAGCACCTCATGTGGTTTGTTTGGATTTAGAGTTTAATTTCTTTAAGCTTGATTGAGGGTTAATTTTCAATCAACGTCATCTGAACGGAAATTTTTATGCTCGTGTGAGTGAGTTTAATCAAATGCAATATCTCTTATCTGTGTGTTAGTTAAGGCCACCACAAACCCTGTTTTTTTCAGTAATTCAAAAGCCTTGAAACTGTTATCTTTAACTTTGTACAAAATCATAAAATTGTAACTGTTACAATTATTTTTATTAAGGGTGTTAAATTTTCATTAGTTTGCTTTTTTTTGCCTTTCGCCATCCCTTAGTGCGTTGCGTCCTTTGACTTTTGTTTAATTTTCCGTTTTTTGTCACTGATTTATTTTTTAATTCATTTTAATGCGCTTAAAATGGTGCTTGTTGCTGTTTATTCTGGTCTCAAGCTGTTTTTATTTGGTTGTATTTAATGTGTTTTACTTTTTTTTTGTTTTTGTTTTTCTAATGCTTAATTTAACAATTTTTATTGATCTTTAAGTAAGAAAAAAAAATAATGAAAATAGCAATAAGCAGGCAGCAACACGCATGCAAATTTTTTTTTGATTATTTAAGCTGTCATTAATTATTGTTGTTGTGAAATTTTTTAAATTAAACAAGTGGGATGCTGTAGGCAAATGTACGTATAAGCAGTTTTATAATTTTGTAGCTAAAATAATAAATATTTGTTAAATAAATGCCAAGCTTTATCTTCAAACAGTTCGTCTTCTCCTTATAAGTCTATGATCAGTAGTAGTAAGGATGCCAATTATGAAAATAGTGGGGGTTTTTGGGATTAAAAAATTCCTAATACCGGAATTTGTGAACAAAGTCGCGCAATATTATTTGTGGTGTTATTAACATGTTGATAAAAATATTACTAAGATTGTTTTTAAGTGTAATAATAGCAAATGCCGCCAAAATTATTGGGTGTCCATTGTAAAATTTTACTAATAAGTAAAAGGAAAAATCTCTTGAAAAATGTTGAAACCGAAAATGGCATCAATACTGTTTATTGCTTTTTTTCGTTACGATGTTGCAGGTGCTTTAAGATTTACATTTAATTATTCCTTATTATAAGAAAAATCAAGAAGAAATTTAAAAGATTATCTTTATTCCTTCCTTTTTCTACCAAACTAAAGAAAGCGATGAGTTTCGCAAAAAAAAACTATGGTTGACCTCTTCATTTACCCTAAAAATAACATAAATCCTTTTGCACGTTCAAGATATCATCTAATAATTTGCGATATGCAATTCAAAAGTAGAAGAGTTATAAGACTGTGGGTAATTTTTTAAGTCATGGAAAAATAACCATATACGGACACCACTACTTTTTCTTTATGGGTACCCAAAGATTTGGGGCCTCAGTGTCATGTTTGCAAAATACTGATCATTTCCTCAGGCTGATATCTTGCAAATCGTTCAGAATTTTGATTAAAAATATGGCAAGTCGCTGCGATAGTCCCAATATGGCCACAATGAAATCCATTTCCATTTGTGTTAATAGTTGTGTTGCATCTCTTCCCGGTTGGGGCGCATAATCGCTATCAAATGGATCTTCATAAGTAACACCACTTGCTCTAGTCATTCTTCTAAATTTTGTTCTACGATCTGGAGTTGGCGGCCTTGGTGATACAAAATTTTCAGGTGCAAGCATTAGCACTGTGGCTGTTATAGTTGCTTTATAAATTTTGTTCTTCTCAGCATGTCGATTTAGACGACATGTGTAATTTACGCATGCATAGCAACTGGTTGCATGGGCGATAAACTGGATTTTACCGGCTTATAAAATTTACGACACTCTGCATTAGATGTGTAATTTTCACCGGTCAAGTCTACTTCGTCGAAAAATAATGTATATGCTCTTTTGAATTCATCACTTAAAAGATTCTTTTCCTTTTGAAATCTTGTACAACTTTTTTTCTGATTTGATGACCGCAAACGTAGCAAAATAAATCAATTTTTTTACACTGCATATTGAAATTGTCAGTTGCCAATGTTGTGCGGGAATTATACTATAGCACTTTCTCTATAACTTTCACCGCTGAGCTCTCTTTGACGTCGCGCTGTGTAATGCCTCAATATGAGCGTCGTGTCGTTTTTATATTGTGTGCTGCGTCCCTTGATGGGTATGCTGAGCTTATTGCTTTACCTGTGCTGTGTTTATTGAGATCTTAGGTACATTTTTGTAGTTTGATTGTTTTCTTGACTTTTTAACGTTTTGCTACCTATGGACCTGAACAGTCGAAAAAAAGGTAACAAAAATCGAATTTTTTCAAATTTTTTGCGATTTTCATCTTCAAGATTAAGATATTTTGATTTTATATGTTCGCAATTTTTGTTTTTTATGACAAGATCTACAACTTTGCCTCAGAGAGTTAATCAAAATTCCGAACGATCAGCCTGAGAAAATGATTAGTATTTAGCAAAAATGACACCGAGGCCCCAAATCTTTTGGGGGGGGCCCATAAAAAAAATTGCATTGCTTCAGGCAAAACTGGGAGACACGGGTCTTCTTTTTTTGTCTTTTATCACGTAGTGGTGTCCGTATATGGTTATTTTTTTCGTGTTGCATAGACAAACTACTAATAAATTTTTTTCCGTTCTTTGTTAAAAATACTGTGCTACTAATTCTTTTTTACAAAAAAATATTTGACGATTTGTTTTGTTCCAGATTCTTCAAGGATAACGAAAACTCAAAAAAAATTTTGCATTGTTACAAAACCGCTTAACAAATTTTTTTTGAAAAAAAAATCTGAAAACCCTTTTCTAATTTTCTCCAAAAAAAAACATTAAACTGAGCCAAATAAGTATCACTCCTTACCTTGTAAGCTATTGAAAAACTACAACCCATTACCAAAGCTCTAAAAAAATTTTGCTGGGATGCTTCTTAGCCTTCTAAAATAACGAAATAAAACCAATTTCAATTTGCTCATTTCTTAAATTTTAATCCTCCAGCTTATAAATGTTCCAAAACAAAAAAACACAACCATAACAAAAACAACAAAAAACTGAATTATTCGTTTAACGGGATACAGCTGGGATTCTTAATTTTATTTCTACCCTAAAAATACCAACAAGGAAATATATATACAAGTACATACATCTGTGTATGTGCAAGTGTATGTATGGATGTGTGTGTGTGTGTGTGAAAAGAGTACGATTACGTCAAAACAGACATAAAGCAATTCATCTTCATCCCTTGAAGTTAGACGACGGCGACCACCGAAACAAATATGAAATATACGCATATTATCATATTTCCACACTTAAACAATAGACAACAACAAAATAGTGAAGAACAAAAACATAAAAAGCCAAATAGGGTGTGTTCAAAAATTGTCTAAGCATCATCAAATTTCCACCTTTTCTAAAAAAAAATGTATATTAAAACCAGCTACAGACAGGCGAAAAACATGTATTTGAAACAAACAAAAAAAAAACGAACAAGAAGTGGTACTAGAAAATACCATTATCAAATCACATACAGCTTTACGAAAAACGCATACATATGCTGCCTTTAAAATCATGCTGGAAATTCTAATGAAATCCAATAGAACTACCAGCAGCATGTGGAGCTGGTAGAGAGATTTTACAGCTTTAAAAAAAGTCCATATGTATATACATACTTTTAAATATGACAAATATGCAACAGAAGTTTGGAAACTTTAGGGATTTTTATGTTTTCACATCATACATACATATGTACATATGTACGTACTTACATTGCTACAGGAAATAAATTAAGGAGGCACAAAGTTAATTATAGAAATATCATTGCGTTTTCATTTATTCAAACAAATCGGGGTATTATTCGATAATAAATAAAATTTTATCGAAAATCCAGCCTTATGTGCGACCTATTTTGTAGATCTTATCGATTTAATTCGACGTGAACAATTAAAAAGCATCACCAATGGGAGCATTTTTAATTTTGTGAAATCGAGCGTTTTAAATCAAATCGATTTTGAAGTTTGAAATAGAAAATTTTTTAGTTGGTTTCCACGGCCATACAAATATTTTCATTGAATTGTTTTCTAAATTCAATTTAGTTGAAAATATAGTTTACGAAACGATTTAGAAAAGACATAACGAATGCCGATGAAGTGTGTTCAGCAGGTTTATTTATTGAAGTCCACAAACTGGGCCGCCAGAGGCAAAAACCTATTGCAATTATCGAACGCTTCTTCATCGAACATAAATATGTTGCCGGCGTTCACGACGTATTTGCCGACGTTCATGACATTGACAGAACAAATATTTCCGTAGCGTGTATGCCTCAGGCTCCGCTTGGATGTCCTCAACGCCTGTAACTGCAAATTAGCCTCCTATATAATACACCAATGTAAGAAGGACGCAATGTTTAAGTTCAAAATTGAAAAGACTGCAACGATTGCTTATGAAAAGTGCACAACTCCTGCTTAAATAAATAAATAAATAATAGTGTCCGACCGTACACACTTATTCAGACCGAGCACGAATTTCGTACCAACGATTTATCCAAAAGTGGCTTTTTGGTATTCACTCTTGATTTTGTTTGAAGAAAGCGCTAAAATAAATCTTAGTTTTATCGACAATTTTGTGTCAATCAGATTAGAAATAATTTTAATTTTTGTGATTTATTTATTTAACACAAACAAAACTAACGCAAATAAAATTATTTAATTTTGACAAGATTGCACTTTTTGTACTTTAGTATTTCACAGGATTGTATTTTTGCATATTTTTGATCACAGCTCGTCCACACACAATTCTGCGTTCATCAAAATTTTTGCCAAATGTCGTACATTAATCGATCGTTCTGTTGGAGACTAATAAAAACTTTGATAAACGTAACCAAACAAACTTTCCAAACAGCAATAAATGTTTAATAAATTTTGTAAATTTAAATTTTGTAATTTTGGCAAAAATTAATTTTATAACCTCTCAAACAAACAAATATCAATATAATTTTGTAAAAAAAATTTTACTAGCCACCGATGTACATTTAATAAGCACTGGAGTACTCCTAGTGGTCGAAATTCGACCGCCAGTTTAAACGTATACCGATATTAGTTGTAATCATTTAAAGAGAAAAAACTACATAATTACTCACTCCCCTCCCCATTTTTTCACATTTATCTTGTTCAGTTTTTCCCAGAAACTGACACATTCATACGTAATGAAAATGCACATCTTCTCTTTGCCTTCTGATCACTTTTTCTTATTCAACTTCACTCATTTGAAGAGAAAAATCTTACTACTCATATTCATGTATAGGTACTCTTAAAGACTCTCATTGTATTGCAAATATTTGTTTGTAATTCTGAATTTAGCGATAATAACCATTATTTGAGTTGCTTGAGAGATAATTTTAAAAAGATTATGTATTGTCAACCTAAGACCATCGGCATGTTATCTTTAAATTAATTTGTACATTTTGTGTATTTATATTATATTATAATTAATTGCATTTTTATATAAATCTGACAGAAATCTTTGTTAAATAAAAACTTATCTATGCCAACAAATAATTTATCAAACTTTTATGTTTTTTATGCTTAAAAGTTTATTTTTATTTTTAAAGTAAAGAAATAAATAGACACGCACACACACTTAGTTGATAACAAATTACTTTAAAATAATTTAATAGCCACCAAATGGCGACAAAATAATAAAAAACCAAAAGCCAAAAAAAAGAATAGAAATTAAACATAAAAATCATTCATAACATTTCACACAAATACTACACACGCTTGCTTTACATGAACTAATACATATTCACACACATTAGTTTATTTTATTGTGTACATTAAATGTATCATTTTTATATGAATTTGTTGTTTTGTATACATTTTTTTATATACACGAATACTTTTTGCCACCGACAATAAAATTGTCTGAAATAAATGTGAAAATAATGAATAATAAAAGTCAAAGAATACATGATTTTTTCCAATTCACTTTTATAACGAACATATAAAAAATACTGAACGCTTTTAAGCATTAAATTCCGAAATTTACAAAAAATACTAGACATTACTATTGTCTTTTATATCGAATTTATAATGAACAAATTAATAGACCTTTCGTGTGTGCGTGTGTATGTGTGCTTCTTTTTAATTATACTATTTTAAAAATGACAAAATTCAATTCACTTCAAAGCAAACAAAAACAAAACCAAACAAAAAAATAAGCACATGTTTTCAAATGAATAATTAATATTTTCGATATTAAATACTTGTCAAATTAATGGCTTACACTTTTAATATTTTACAAATTTTCGTGAGGCTAAATTAAAAAAAATATCTAATATTGATAATTATTTAATGCTGACGGATGAAAGAGAACAATCGAGACTAATTTTGCAATTATTTGCATATCCCTCTAAGTAAAGAATGATAATAATCCACTTAAAAAGAACTTATATGTACATACTTTAATATACTTTAAAGTTTTTAACTAAAATTGAAAAAAAATATATTGACGATTTGCACACTGAGACAAATACAGCTGTGTTTAAAATACTTGCCGCGATTTTATTACACATTTTGTTAGTTCAGTTTGTTACTTTGGAAACATGGATTCCAACTGATATTAGGAATTAAGTTAGTACGTGGTGTAATACACAACAAATGATCATGATAAATCTTATGCAAGTCGAACACGTTGTGACCATTGCTACTACTCGCATGTTTTGGAAAAATTTACTACTGTAAAACTTTGAAGTCCTTCAAAAGGAAAATCGAAATTAAAACGAACCGAAAAACTGAAAGCACCGATTTACTCTATACAACAGTATGTTCTTACTGTATTTCAGATTTACTGATAAACAAACGAAAAACACTTACCAGGGTCTGATGTATCTAGGACAGGTGGTTGTTGAGATAAAGGACCAGGTGTACTTCCAGCGCCCGGCGATCTAGCATCATCGTTCATTGCTCCTCCATATGATAATGATGAACTAGGTGGCCGCTAAAATATGAAAGAAAAAATATAAAAGAAAAGATAATTTATCAGTAAAAACAAATTTTTTTCTTAACTCCTTATAAAGAAATAAAAACTAAATAAAATTTTTTGCACCAAAATATGAATGAAATATTAAATATGGTTCATATCAAAAAAGAAATATTTAGAAATAACTAAGCAGCACACCAAACATTCATTCCCTCGGAATACTCGGCGGTGATATAACTTAATATTGTCTCTCGGTTATTTACAGAGGGTCGACGACATTTTCCATCCGTTTTCCGCTAAATAGTCCACCATAGTTCTTCGTATTAAAACATGAGCAGGATTTTTAAAACGAAGTAGAGAAAAATCATTATCATTGTCCATTTCAGCCGTATTCATACGTAAAGTCGTCGTTTCTGCTCTTGCATCTTATCTGGTACTCTTAGAATTTAAATGTTTCACTGTCTTCAAGCGAATCTAAAATAAGCTGCATGATAAGCTCTTTAGTATTTAGTATTTACTATTTAAGCAATTCGATTTTACTTATATCTTGGATCAATCAATGTTGCCCTGATAAAGTCTAGAACTAAAAATTTACTCATTGGATGAACTAAATCTAAACAAAATTCTTTGGGGAGCCCCCGCCCCCGTAGGCTAGTGGATATTTTACTAATACTATTAGTCTGGGGGTCGCAGGTTCGATTCCCGCCTAAGCCCGGGGTTGTTCTGCGGATAAATCAAAAAGATTCGCAGTTTGTTTCTTTTTAAAAAAATTAAAATAAAATATAATAAAAACGTATTGTGAAAAATTATGTTTAAGTTAGGAAAATTTACTGATATTAAAACTGTGAAAAACCACGACACAAGTCACACTGCATTCGAGTTTATGATATCTATCATCATTTATTAACAACATTTGAAATACCCCAAAAACAAAATCTAATTTAAGCTGAATTGAATGACTTATGAATATTTGTGAAAATTTGTGAATTGCTAATCAAAAGCGAAGAGGGAAAATAGGAAAAACTAAATTTGAAAATATTTATGTAATTATCAAAAACTAAAAATGTTCGATAGAGTAATTCATATGAGAATTTAATGGGCTCAAATACAGTCTCCCAAAAGGCAATCGAAATTGGTGACCGTTATAAAAGACGATAAAGTGATTTTCTTTTTGTGGGAATGTAAATGCCGATAGTAGTGTAATAATTTCTTCAAGTTATTAACGAGAAGGAGAGCTTTATTTAATTCAATTTTAAATGTTTTATTTTCCACACGACAAAATCGAGTCACAGACAATTGACGCCAAATTTAAAATTAAATATTCAAATTTTTGTATTCCCGAATAATCGCGCAACTATTCGCATTCGGGAATACTTAAAACATTTAAATCACCTATTGTACTATACATGTTTATTATTATGTTTTTAGTTCAAAATCAGTAATAATTTAGTTTGTTAAAAGTCAGGAGTTCTCAAGAAGGTTTAGGTACATATGTATGTATGTCGACCAGCAGCTTCTAAAAAATTACGGTTGAAACGCTAAAGGTATCCGGGTACCTTCACATTCACATCAGAGTTAAGAGAATATTTTTTTTTTACATTAAATCACAATTTTATTTATCTACTGCATTTTGAATATCCACAAGAAACTTGTTTAGAGCAAGTTTCCATCCTCTCTGGTGATGATAAATAATATCATTGACAAATTCTTTATATGTTGCTATAAAATAATTATCGTATGCTCTTTTATTCATATGATATTATAGTTAAAGCTATGATCAGGCATCACAAATATTGGGACGAAAAAGGGTTGACCACTAAGAATGCTATATTATATTTCGCCTTAAACAAATATTCATGTAGTTCATTTAAATAAAAATGCATTATATCCACATTGTATTATTCTATTATTTATCATAGATTTATTGGCTTACGCTTTTTATTCGTTATTAGAATAATTAATCAGAAATAAATAAATGTTTTAATAAATTTTTCAATAACAATATGGAGCCAATTTTGTAATGCTCTTGTAGTTTAGCAATCTGCAAAGTTTTCTAAATATTAAACCTTTTTATCTTCAAGTCGCTTATAAGTTTTGGCTTTTCTTTTGTACAAATAAAAAACAAATTAAAACTAGACGAATTTCAATAAATTGTAAATTTTTAATATTTTTTTTATTATTTTGAGTTATCTTTTTACAACTTACGGTTTAAAAAAAAAAATATTAATTTGTGTTGTTGCTAATAAATTTATTTTATGACTTTCGTACATTTATTAATATTTCTAATTTCAAACTTCATAAATTTCGACCGGCACAAAAACGAAAAATAAACGGTAAGCAAAAAAAAAAAAAAACAAAAAAAAAAGTTAACAACAATTCCCCGAAAAAAAATCAAATCAAATTTATTAACAAATTTCAATTTAAAGGCCATTAAATATAAAATACATTATTGCTCGTTATTTTAAACAAAATTTTGTTTCACGTTTTTTTTAGCTTTATACTGGTAACTAAATATTAAAGTCTATGTATGATTTGCCAGTGCTAATGATGGGTCGGTCTGACTGTCTGTCTGTCAGTCTGTTTTTCGGTTGGTCGCCGAGGTATGCAAATGAAAGCACGTTTTGAATAGAGGTGTAATTAATATAATTAAAAATACATTATACAAAAACAGCAAAAGAAATGACTTTTTAATAATAATAAAAAAACACAGTAAAAACACAGCACAGCTTTTATGAATTTCAATTATTTTAATTTTAATTCTTTTAAATACATTTTTGTTGCTGTTATTGTACTATGTTTGTAATAGCGTGTGAGAGTGGATTCGTAAGTCAGCATTCTTTTAGCTTTATGCAAAAAGCCGCTTAAATGTCAAAATGTCATTTTATTTTATATTTATTTATTTTTTCATTTGTATGTTTTTCACAAAATAAACTTTTCCAAATGCTGATTATGGAAAATGTTAGTTAGTAACTCTTAGAGTCTAGACTTTTTGTCTATAAATGGCATTTTAAGCCAAAAGAGAAGAAAAAAAAATGGAAAGAAATTAATGCAGAAAATTAATAATGTGTGTGCGCTGATGGTCTACGCTTTAAAGCTTCTAAATCTAAACAATGACAGCAAGTAAAACAACAACCATAACTGAAATAAAAAGTGGCTTGCTAGGCATACTAATTTAGTTAAAAAGGCTTTGGTTAAACAAACCAACAAAAAAGCCAGTTAAAAACACCAAACAACAAATATGAATTATTAAAAAGGCTGTTTTCAAAAGACGCACTCGTAGAAAAATATGTATAAATGTTTTTGTTTTATTTATAATTTCTGTAATTTCGCCGTTGAGCTGTTGCATTGCTGGTGAAGTAATGAAACCCTGTGGAGTTCTTCCTCTTCTTTGGCTTCCCTTTACTTAACAAAATATAAAACTACTAAATAATTTACGCCATTGCTACAGTCTTAAGGAGTTATTTTAAAATATATTATTTTTATACAATATTAATATTGTATTTCAAAGTGTAATTGCAAACGCTTTGTACTCGTACCCCATAATATTTATTTTTATTTTAATTTTTCTGTATTAATTTAACAAAGTAGAGGATGATTTTTCAAAAGTTTGGGTTTGAAGTTAATATTTGTGTAATAAGATATTTTATTTCAGTTAATATGAATTGTATTAAACTTACTAGCTGCATTCTGAAAAGCTTCGTCAAGTATACTAATAACAACTAGGCAAACATAGCACTCACCACATACATGATGGTAAATATATTTATATAATATAAAAATCAAAATATAAATTATTTCTAAAAATTCTAAAGATTAGAAATATTGCAGTTTTCCAAATATTTATAGAAGTACCAGCTCTACTCTTGTACCGATCCCGCACATTTTTAACCGAGTTGTTCATACAAAATTAAAAAGTTTTCAATAATTTTAAAAGGAGTGCAACGCACCTTAATAATAGAGGAAATGTTAGAATGTTTAAAAATGTCATTGATGTTGGGAAGCGCCACGATCTTTGTTGCTTCACTATTTTTTTTCACTTCAACTACAAATAATTAGCAATACTAATATTTTCACAGGAATAAAAATTTCTCAGTGTTGGAGTTTTCTCCAAAGTCCGTGATCAATATTTACTTCATGCCACAAAGACTTTTCTATATTTATATTTATTCTGTTGAGCTATGCCCAATGGCAACAGAGTTCCTTAAATAAAATTGTATGGTTCTCAGTGTTAGAATTCACTAAATGGTCGCTAATAAATATTTACCTCATATTACAGGTACGACTACGTCCATTTGAAATATCAAATAATATATGTATGTAATTCAAAATGTATACACGGTCAGGACTGACTTTGTTGTTTTATGACTTTTTTAATCAAATTATTTTAAGCCTGATTTAATTAGTGATAATAAAATTTGAACATTGATAGTGGTGAAGTTGTGTTTGCTGTAAAAACAACGAATAATACCTTCTATAATACATATAACTCTCGTATCCTTTTTTGAGTCATTATTTGTATAAATACAAATTTGAAATCACATTCAACCGAGCCACCCAAATAGTGGCGGATACATGCAAACACATATTAACACAGATGATGGGAGTGTAGCGGCTCCCGAAAAACAACGTTGTTTCTGTTCTGCCGTGTAAGTTGAAATTTATTAATGTTGAATTTTTCCTTGTTCCTTCGGAATATTGTCTCATGTCTATTTCTTTCTGATACGAACTTTAGCCAAAATAATAATCACTTTGGATTAAAAAACCACTAAAAACCAATTTGTTTGAAAAATAATTACATTAAAATGATTTAATAACTTTCAAAAAAAATTAATTTCAATGATCTTTGCTCACTCAAAATCTAACTGATCGTAATCAACTATGACAAATGCCAAAAACCGCCAAAAAATCATCAAAAATTAATTCAAACCCGAACGGCAAAAAATCTCCCTATTTATACAAAACTCTTATACGAGTTTCATTTCTTTAAGTGCGTGCTGTGAATTTTATTAAAATCTTTTTTTTCATATATGTATTTTTCTAAATTTATTTATACAGCAGCAATATTGCTAAAACGTACAAATTCAGTTGACATTTTCCCAAAGCCTTGAATTTTAATGTAAATTTAACTTAAAAATAACTTATTTGTTTTGTTAATATTTATGTTATTTTTATAATTTTATTTTTTAAAAACATACTCATTTAATAAAACGAATTCTTTTATTTTTGATTTCATTTGTTGCTAAGTGTTTCTTATCAGTTTTCCATTTTCTTTTCTAAAAAAATTTTTTAATGCATTTAGCGTTATTTTTTCCCTTCATTCATTTGATTTCAAGTGACCTTTCGATTGTTGTTAAAAATAATAAACAAATAATTAAAAATCTATATAATCATTTTTATGAGGTATAAAATGATCTATTAAGCTTTGAAAAATACACATTATTCAATGAAAATTGCTTTTATAAGTGATTACAAACAATTTAAAAATCTATAAAAATTTTAGAAAATGTCTTATGAATTTTGACCCGTAAATAGTAAAACAAATCAAGAATGATTTTTTACATTTAAGAAAATATATAATAATAATAATGATCAAAAAATGAATAGTTGTATAATTAATTCTGTTCAAGCGTGCATCAGGAATACAATTTTTAGACTTTAAATTATGTGCTGTTTATGTAAACCAATCGATTAACTCGCGTAGAAAATATTATTGGTTTTCAAATAGAGTAAATAGAGGATTACACGAACATTCACAATTATTTATATTTCAAGTCAACGATGAAATAAAAATTGAACCTATCGTGGAATTCGTAATCCGCACTGTAGAGCCGATCGCCAAAATAATTGTAATAAGTCTTCTAGCCTACTGATCCGATTACAAAAGAATGTACGCAAAAATTATAGCTTAGGATACGAACTTCCGTAAAATTGAATCTTAGAGTAGAAAACTTTGTATTTAAAGTCTTTAATTTCATACCACTGCAACGAAAATGGTTTCAAGTATGCAAAATCGTATTCGTCAAATTTTCATTTATTTTTGATGTTGAAAATCTTTAAAAATTCTAACGTTAATTAATTCTTTATAAATATTTTTAATCTAATTTTTTATAGACTAAAACTAAAAGTTTGTCCGATAAACTACAAAAAAGTTTATGAAATATTGGCTTAAAAATTTTAAGTTTTTTAAAAAACTATTTTAGAGACTAAGTTGTTTAATAAATTACAACAAAATCAGTAGAGATTTTATTTGATTTTGTAAACATTTAAATGTTTGTTTTTAATTTAAAAATATGTGAAAAATTTTTATAATTTTAAGGTTTAAAAATTATTAGACCCTTAAGCGCTAACTATTCAATAAGTGTTGAAATATAAAAAACGTAAAATATTAGGAAAAATGTTAAAGGTTTTTTTTTTACACAAACCATAAATTTAAAATTTTCTGTTAAATATTATTAATATAACAAATTATATATTCTGTAATGACTATTTTTTGTTAAGTCTCTGGTACTGACTTCTTTCCGTCTGAATTTCTGGCTTGAAAAATAATCTTGTAGACTTTTGCAGAAAATAGTTGTTGTATTCAAACAAATGTATTTAAAATAAATAACAATGCAGCAGAAAACGAAATGTTCAAAAATTCTGTGAATAAACTGTACATTAGCTTTTTGTTTCAGATCACGAAAAAAGTCTCCACTTTTTGTGTTAACTTCCCTAATATAGATAATAAATGTCAAAAACTCGGTATGTGTATCTTCCTTTTAAAGTCAGTATAATCAAACATAAAGTTGCTACAGAATTTACACAACAGAATTTTCGTAGTTTCCAGTTCTCATGGGAACGTGAAAATCAGCTAGAAGTCAGTACCAGACTTTAGTTGGTAAACAAATTTATTTTTTTATCTACAAACATAATATTTTAATAAAATACAGGGCCTTTTAAATTTAAGTTTATTTACGTAAAACCCTGTTGTTGTGTCTTCAGACTCCTTATTTATTTGGCAATAAATAGGTTTTAGTTGAAACTATAATACGAAAAAATATTTATATTTCTATTCAACTAAGCTATTGATATTAACATCGATTATTAACAAATAAAATAGCAAAATGAATCAAAAAGAATTAACTCCTTTAATTAATAAAAAACGATGTTGTGAAATAGAACTGTTCGGCAAATCATTTAAAAGTAATAGCAAATTTGTTAAACAAATATCTGTTTACTTTTAGGTTAGGGCTTCAAAGAAGTTTGGAGTTCAAAAAAATTAGGAATGAATCGTTTATAGTATTACTCAAGAATAAAGGGGAGATTTTCGAGTAAGGATGTGTGAATAAGGGATTATTCAGGAGGGAGAACAATAATCAGTAAATTCTATTTTTTTATATTAATAACTAACACCAAGAGAATTATTTCTTTTATAAATAAACATACATTTATTTGGAAATTCAGATGCCAAAACTAACGCTGAGTCTCACGTCTGTGCGGATGTAGCAGACTAATTAGAATGTATTACTAATCACCCGGAAGTCCCGAAGGTGGCTCGTTTTATAGCAAAAGTTGAGCCGACCACACATTAGTTTGACTTTTATATGCTTAATTAACATAGTTCATATAAACTTATATATTTTATAATCTAGTACAAAATATACAAAAATGAACTATAAAATATACAAAAATTCAAATAAATTCATTTCATTATGATAAAAGTGTAAAAGGATATGTAATTTAAAAAGAAATATGAGAGCCGCTGATATTAGCTTAAACAATATCTTTTGAACGTTTTGAACTTTTCAATTTATGAAATGAAATCCCTAAACGAACACATTCATTAAATCAAAAAGAAAATTTCCGTTTATTATAGAAAGTTTTTTGTCTTTTCACCAATCATTATTGTATTTTTTAAGAAATTTCCCAAATATGTATGTACATGGCTCCTCCCTCTTAAAATATAAGACTTTACTCTGCCTGTCTGTCTGTCTGTAGTAACTCACAAATTAGTGACAAAACTCCTATAAACTTAAAAGCCAAACATAATTTTCTTCGAACTTAGACTTTTAACAACTTTATTATATGGCCACAAATATTATTGAATGGCCATTTTGTTGCCGTTTAAAACAACAACAAAAAGTAATTTATTTTCTAATGGTCACCATCAACATAAACATAAAAATGGAAGAAAACTTTTACTTAAAGTTTTCTTTAAGATTTATAATAATAGTCCTGTCTTAATAAAAAGTTAAGTTAAGAAAATAAAAACATTTAATTACATTTCTGACAATAAATTTAGAGACTTAAACTTTACACTCAATTACACTTTCATATTTAACACTTAAAAAGGGACTTGTTTATTTATGTACGAGTACTTTCCTGCTATTGACCATTTTATATACTCAGACACTTTTCCAAACATTTGAATAAATCCGGATTTAATGACCGACCGACCGACCACCTTCTTTCGAAATAGTAATAATAATAATAGTGATATGGAGAAGTAAACCCAAAATCGTTTTCCCAGATATTTTCGAATTAACTTCTGTGCCACACACACACACACACACTCACATGCATATGTTTACTCATGTACACTTTCAAATAGACACGCTTAACTTGGAAAATGATTACAGTGTCTGTTCTTATTTAATAATAATTGTATGTATGTACCAAAATATTTAATGATCACCCTGTCTAACAATCACAATTTACTCTCAAACTCCCAATGTTCGGTGTGCACTTGATAATAGCTAAACAATCAAATTAACGGTAAAAATATTTTTTCTGTCTACTTTTACACCCTTCGATGGAAACCCAAAATTAAAAAAAAAATTATACATACATACTACATACTTATATTTATACAAAATCCCTTGTAAGTGTTTTCTAATGTTATTGTTGTGTGGGAAGATGAAAACGAAACAAAACACAAAAAAAAATCCAAATAATTTCTCTATTTGATTTTTTGATGTCACTTACACATCACACTCAACTTTATAGTGTCCGTCCCCAGTTCCCCAGACGTCTGTCATTTAGTGTAACGTCTAATTTTTCAGGTTGGTGCACGACGTATGCTCTTAAGCTTAAATCCCTGTGGGTATTTGCGCATAATATACCCCACTCTGCACAACCCAACACACGTTCCATCATGGCACTCTACTAGTGCTCAAGTTTGTTGTATGTAAAATCACCCTCTTGTTTATTAACGTTAAAGGAAACAATCCTGACTGAGCGAATGTCTGACTGACTGACGAACTGTATGATTTTCGTAGGACTTGTTAATTTGTTTGCATTTCTGGTATTATTTGTTTGTTGTTTTTGTCGCC
The DNA here is from genome assembly GCA_956483585.1 of Gymnocheta viridis. NCBI lineage: Eukaryota > Metazoa > Arthropoda > Insecta > Diptera > Tachinidae > Gymnocheta > Gymnocheta viridis. The sequence goes on along the minus strand of OY101440.1, from coordinate 127,807,959 downwards.
GCCGTTGTTGTTTGGTAATTGTTGTAGTAGCGCTTTGTGGTTCTCATTGTAGTTGATTTCAAGTATGTTGTTATTTTTTTATTTTATTTTCGTTGAGTTAACACCCAGACATTCGTCAAAAACAACAAAAGGAAGAAAATTGCAGCAGGGAATTTATTTGTTAGTAGTGCGAACGAACGATAGTACACACATCCCGACATACGTAAGTGTGTAATAGAAAACAAAGGAGCTTTTGTTAAATAATTTTATTCGCAGTTTGTTTTTTTTTCCTTTTTGGGCTTTCTCTCTAAGTATAGGTTTTATAATTGGCTGGCGTTATTAGCTGTATTTTTGTGGAGAATGGGTGGCTGGTAGAGAGTCATAAAGATCTAAAGATTTGTTAATGTGCAATCAAATATCAAATTTCTGTTTGTCGTTAGGAATTGATTAAGTGGGAGTTAGAAAATGATGGTGGGAATTGTAGGAGGAATTGTTGAGATTTAAGGAAAGTAAGTTAATAAGCGAATGGTTTGCATATTTTTGCAATAAAATTTAAAAAAGGATTCAATTTAGAAATTCAAATATTGTAACAGTGTATTTCTTAAATATACCCAACAAACACAAGGTAATACGTTCGAAGTATTATGGTTGTATCATTTGACTAATATTTTATAAATAAATAAAAAGTAAAAAAATAATAATAAACATTTATGTCTTCAGGATAAAATGCATAAACATAAAAGAACTTAAAATTAATGCACCCTGTTTTTTTACAAAGTAAAGAAAATTATAGAGAACGCTCTATTTCATTTATTTGCAAAAACAAATTTGTTATGTCACTTGCAAATTTTGTTTATTTTTCATGCTGATACATGCATGTGCAATAAGTGTGCATGGATTGGTAGCAACTTTAAATGCTTATAGCTCCCAACATACTAAACCGATCTTAGTGCAATATTGATTGTACAGATCTGCAAACAAATACCTTTGAAGCTGTATAAGTTTTAATGTATATAATGTGAGCAATAACTGCATTGCAAGAATTGTATACATAGATATCAAACAAGCAGGGGCAAAGGCTCGAAACTAAAACTTTAATTTGATTTGATGTTCATTTGAAAGCAAATATTTGACGAGTAACACTTTTTCACCAAATATCAAGTATTATTCTTAAATTACAGTCAGTCGTTTTGCTTTTTATTAAGGCTCAAATAAAAAGTTTTAGGGTAAGCAAAATAGTTTTATATACTATAACTAAAAAAAATAAATAACATGAAACATGTAAAATATAAAAAGCAAATTGAAAATAAAAATTTTTCAACACACTTTTCCTAAATTTGGGAAAGATTATTCACAAGGAAGTGGTTAGAGTACCGGAATTAAATTATTTGCTAGTTTTACAACTTAAATGTACGAGAAATAAAAATTCATTGTGAATTTTAGTCAGCTTAAACTACAGTTAAGTAATTTTCAAACATTTATCTTGAGAAGTGAGAAGTGGAAGATTAAATCTATGTGTTTGGTGGGTAGACAAGAAATTCAATTTCCTAGAAGTTAAAGTCAAGTTCAAAATTAACAGACGAAGTAAAAATATATATTTTTTCCATAAGATAAAGCAAAAATTTTTATTGAAGGTTTGGATAGGTGCTAAAATAATAAAGTGTAACAAGACCTAAAAACGACACTTTTGTTTGCATTAGCTGGGGCGTGCACCAATTGGTATTTATCTTTCGTATCTAGGGAAATGCGATTAAGGGTTTTGTTGTTTTTAATTTATTTATAATTAACCTTAAAGGTTTTGTTTTGATAATAAAAACAAAATTATAATGATGAACCTTTTAAGTACCATTTCTTCATTTATATTTATTTATAGTTTACTTATTTAATCATTTACAAACATATCACATATAATTCATCATTATTTAAGACATGAAATACATAACGGAAAGAGCTTCATTTCTGAAGACTGCCGGCGATAGCTGCTACTGACTTTAAAAAAAAGTGAATAATTTATTTATTTTTGTAAATGTATGCAACAATCTTATTGAAAAACTCAAGCCTCTAGAGAAATCAAAAGAATTTCTAGTGCAACTATTAAATAGTACGACGGAAAGACTCTCACTCCACAAGTAAAAAACATATTTCAAAGGAAAATTTTGTTCCTTATAGACGAAACTCGTTATAATCGAAGTAAATATTTGTTTCTTTCTATAAAGAAAAATACATAATATTTATGCAGAGCTCTTTAATTTTTGATTTTTCGATATGCTTATAAACCATATTACATATTATTATGTTTATTCTACTACATCAGCTTAGAAAATTAGCTGAAAAAATTAGCAATTTGGTTTTTTCGTTATATATGTGTTAATATACACCTATTTTTTTTATAAAGTACTGGAAAAAGAGTTCATTATAAGCTATAAACAAAGTTTGTTATAGCAGAAAAAATATCTATAAAATATTCACGCAAAAGTGTTGGCAACGGAAAAGATGTCCATTGTAAATGAAAATTGCTTATAAGCGGACTCCAGCGTATTAAAAAATTAAATTAAAGTAGACAATTTGATGTTTATTTTGTTTTTATATTCCCAAAACACCAATCTGCTTATTTAAAAATTATTTTATCTCAAACAATCATAAAAATCAAATAATAATTATATACTGCCCATTTTCGTAATCATAAATTTAATAACATTCAAAGATGCGATTATTTTCAAATTGTTTTCTTTATTTTAATTATCACAAGTTTTATGAGCATTTAACACACTCTTGTGAGTTTTTATAGAGCGCAACATGCAACAACACCATGGAATATGATAGATTAACAAAAACAACAGCTAAAACTTACAGCATGTAACGATTTGTAAAAAATGAACGCATGATTTAATATAAAAAATATGCAAGAATTTGAAATAATCAACAAGAAGAAAAAAACTTCCTTTATTTAAATTATAAATAAAATTTGCTTATGCGTAAGAATAAGAGTGAAAGATAAAAAAAGGAGATGCGTCCAGCAAGTAATTCAATACCGTTGGCGGTAGTTTGGGCTAATTTTTTTGAGCTTAAGGAATTTATACCTTCTGTTGGTTTTGATATTTTTTTCCAGCTGAAGAAGATGATTTTTAAACTCAACACTTGTGCTTAAAAGAAGAATTCAAAATTTTAATCCCTTAAAGTGTTACAAAGTCTCAATATAAAATTGACTGAAAAAAAGTTAAAGCTATTTTTTAAAAGTAAAAGATAGCATATGAAAGGCGGCTTATGGCAGGACACAAGCAGCAAATGAAACAACAACAAAAAAAGGGAAGTTTGTGTTTAAGAAAAATGTATCAAATTTCCTTGAGAAAAAGTTTTCAATGGGTTCTTTAAGCCAGGATAAGCACGTGGTTGTAGTTTAATTAATATTTTTATAAATTAGTATAAATTAAGTTATCAAATTGCATCTTAATTTAAAGCGTGTTTTTTCATACATCTTTTTCTGTCGATGTTTTCCTCTTTTTTTTAATCATAAAATATTAAAGTGCTTTTTGTTATGGGCTGGTGTTTAAATATTAATTGGAAATTAACATGTTACTTGCTGCCGGTGTTGTTGTATATTTCTATAATTAAATAACAAATGAGTAAATATCATTAAAAAGCAAAAAAAGAAGAAATATATGTATATAATTTTTGTATAGACACAAACTGACAGATATTCATTCAATTTTATTCATCATCATCGTCATCTTTGCATGTTTTAAGACAATTATTACTAGAATTGTTCCACTGGGGCGCTATTTCCTTTCCCCCTTTTACTCTATAATCTAAACAAATTAAAATGCATTACAATAAACAATTAGTTAAAAATGAAAATGATAGTAGCAAAAATAACGCAAAGAATTTATCGAAAATGCTAAGTAAATAATTGTAACAATTATAAATTTATAAGGAAATTAAGGCAATTAATTGATTTTAAAAACATTTCTAAAATATACTGTCATTTTCTTAAGTAACTCAGGGACAATAAAGTGATCACAATGAATTGAAATTGTTGGAAATGGGGATTTATTTTATTTTTTTCGACATAAAAATATTATACTTTTCAATTCCTTTGATACCGCCTTTTTGGTTTCAATTTCATTTCCATTATTTGTTGTTAGTTGTTTTTAACAATTTAGTCACGTTTATGTTTTACAGCATCAACTAAATGAGAAAAAAACGCGGCAGTAGTAGAATAATAAAAAAGGTTGCAAATTATTTATTTATAAAGTCTAAATGCTGACTAAAGACTGGTGTTTGTTTGCTTAGAAGTCGTTTAAGATACAGAAAAAACAAACTGAAAAACAAACAATTGCCGTTGAGGCAACAAGTAACTACTACGCCGTTAGTGCCTTTTCCTAAGGGACTTTGGTGTTTGTTATTTAATGGCCAAGAAGTGTTGTTATGTTGCCAGCAATTGTGGCAACTAAGTATTGCATTGCAAGTATAATAAGGCTTTTTCACTACGCTCTTCTCATCGCTTAATTTTTAATCATTTTAATAGAGCCGTAGCAAGAGTTGCTTAAATATTAATGAAAACAAAACTTGCTTATAAATGCTCGAATCGCAATATTATTTAGCAATAATGAATTAAAATAATTGAAGAGAGTTTTCTGCAAAAGAAAATCATATTACATTAAGATTAAATTGAACCCAACAATGTTACAAAATGTTCAATAAATTTTGGTACTTGAGTCTCTTAAAAAAAAATGTTTGCATAAAATTAAAAAAAAATAATTTGTTGAGATTATTCCGTCAGCTAAATCCCAGTGAAATCTTTTTATATAGTCTTTGAATTAAGCATTAGAGTAGAAATCCAAGTTTGTATTCTTGAATGGCTTTAAGTCACAGATTAACTATTGAGCTGACTACACTTTTGCGTCCTACAGAAACCAATTTAGGAAATAATTATGCGTTCTGACAAGGTGTACTGTCTTGTATGCAGTTTTCTTTAAAACCCAGTAGTTAACTAAATTAAACCACGGATTGAATATGCTGTAGTGAGTCAGTTTTATCCGAAATTTCTTTCCCTAATGCCTTAATGCCAGGTATAAAAAGTATCATGAAAGAATGTTCTACAAGCAGTATCACAGATTGAATGCATACCAGAACCCACTTCAACTTCAAGATATTTGAAACTACGCCCGTGATCGCTACGTGATTCTTCCAGTAAACGCCGAATGTCATAGGCCCTGAAATGATCCTTATAGCCCTTGTTGCAGCTTCGTAGAAATCGTTCTAAGGCATTGTGCATGTGCTCGTATTGTATATCAAAAAATCTCGCAGATACGGTACCAGCATCCATTTGGGGAACTTATCGTTTATATAAAGCATTTCCCTAGAAACGTTTGAGTAGAGTTGTCAAACCGGGTTTTGAATTATTGAAAAAACTCCTTTTTTGTCCCGAATTACTAGACAGAAACTAATATTTTTCCTTTGCATTTTTATATTTAATTTTTTTTAGAATTTAAGCGATTATTTTTAATAATCAGGCAATAAGTCTGCGTTTACACGAGTCATGTCTAATTGACATGATTCTTACATTTTCTTCTTTGAACTTTCATTGTTGTACACACAAGTCATGTCATGTTGACAACATTTACTTTCAAATACCTTCAGCCTTACAATTACGAATGAGAAAACAAAACGTAGATGCATATGAGTATGTACTCGTTTCTTTTCTCCTCGTCTCTCTCGCCAATAAAGCAATTATTTCAAAAAGACATGACTAATCTAAACGCAGACTAAGAAATATTGTGTGGCTTATCATTTCATGTTGAATGTGATTAATTAATAAGGCAATTTAATAAGTACACGCATCGGGGAATTTCGGCCAATTTGCTGTCTCTCTGATTATCAAACAAACTTAAACACTATTGTGTATTTTTCATATACGACGTTTAAAAATCAGAAAACGCGACCAGTTTGATCAGCTGATCTCCTACATGTACATATCGTTGGCTTAATATAGAGAGGACGTATCTTAATTCTAAGCTTTTCGTGTCTATTTGGAATTGTAATGTCAGAAAAGATTAAAAACGGCGCTTAGTAAAATAATCGAGTTACGTCCTTTCTATATTAAGCCAACGATATGTATATAATGTAAATAAAATATATTAATACACATCCTTTTCTTTTATTAAAAGTTCTGTTTAATTTTGATGTAAAATAAAATGATGAATATGTAAACTAATGTGAAACTAATTCAATTTCAAAGAACTATTTCTATTAACATTTTTTATTTTTATGTGCCTTAATAAAAAACAATAATCAAAAGCTAATTTTGACCTGAATTCTTAAATTGGCATAAAGGACCAAAAATCGGTTATTCGATCAGAATTTCAACAGAAAAAACCGAAAACCGGCTTATAAAAAAGAAGCGTTTTCGAATTATTCGAAAACTATTTTTTTTATGTGTTGAACATATGAGAACTCTACGTTTTTTACTCCAGCACTAATTTTACTAGGATTATTTATAGCCTGTAGCTTATTTGAAATCATAGTATATCTTAAATAACCAGTATTTAAATAAAGTCTTTAAACGTGGGCATTAAATGTTTTACGGGAAAAAATGAGCCTCAAAGTCTCTTGAAATTTTCCGCCATTGTTCTTTTTTCTTTATAATAGACCTAAAAATATGTTTAAGGATTAAAAAAGGATTACAATTTTTAGCACAACTAAACCAGAAAAACCTTCAAGGCATGACAGTGATTTTAATTTTAAAATTCAATAAGGCTCATTTAACAAATAAATAAAGAAGTAAGTACATACGAGTATGCATATGAGCATGAAATAAAATCTATAACAATGCAAAACCTCAAATACAAACAAAAAAATATCCTAGAACACACACTTCCTCTTTCACAACACGAAAACGGGGGAAAAAAATTAAATAAAAACAATAACTACATGTACAAATCCTGGTAAACAAACTAAATGATGACAATGATGATGATGACGATGATGATGATTACTCACAGCAACAAACACTTGAATAGAAAACATACGTTTATTTTCTCAATTCAAATAGGAATTGTGAAAAATCCCCCTTAGCAATAACAACAACAATAAGCAAAAGCAAACAAAATTACCAAATTCGTATAATTAAATCCTTTATTTTTTTTTTGTTTTCCTAGTTTAGTTTGGCTTTGAGAATTTGTTTGTGGTAAATGATTTTTCTCGACAACTAAAAACATATCCATATGTATGTATAACGGTAAATAATACATCATAAGAGAGTGAGAGTTTATTGTTATTTATTTGTTTGGGTCTTGTTTGTGTCTTTGGTTTGTTTATATTGATGGATTTGTTGCTTTACTATTTGATTTTCTCCAGCAAATGTTTAAAAGTTTTACTTTTCCTGCCAGTGATGTCAGCGTAATGACGCTAAAAAGCGCTAAAGAAAATCTTTGCTGTAGAATTAAGATTGTTTTATTTTTAAACGATATATTTTATTGTATTCGTATTTAAGAAGGTCTTCGTTATGCTTCTTTAAAAAATAATTGAAATTTCGTACTGACTCACGCGGTATTCGTTAATTTGATTAATTGTGAGCCTTTGTACTACATACAACTTATATAAGCTCCATTCAACGATCTAACGAGATAACTTTACGGAAAGTTTGCAGTTCGAACCCCTCACATGCAGCTACATATTTTGCACCAGAACCCAACGACAGTAAGATCAAAGTACACATACCACTTGAGCCGCCGGATTGTCGTCTGGTACATGACGATCCAGCTACAAACAACTTCCAGTTAATTGAGTCATCGTCGTGTGTGAACTAATAAAAAGGCGATACATTTGTCCATTGAGCACATTATAATACGGTTACTTCTCAAGGTGTTCTTGTACATTCTTTAAATAGCTTTCAAGCCAAGCAAATATTACTAAAGCGTACTCTATGTCGATGATATTTATATCATGCAGCGATAATGCGACCGCAACTAAGTTTTGATTATATTTTCGGTATTTGACCGTAACTTTATATTGCAGCGGCTCAAAAGCCCTTTGATACAACCTTCGGAAGGGCTGACAATCGTATATAGCCACATGAGGTATTTAACGAATTGGGAACCCTCTAGCTAAGGCCTCATTTTATGAGATCGCCGCGTTGTTGTTTCCCTGTTTCATCGTGAATATCTGTATAAAATCGGGATATGTACAAAAGAAGTGAAACGAAGGCTTTTCCGACGAATGTGGTTATATAAAAATTTATTAAATGGCTACAAAGGTTGAAAACGTACCCATAGACTAGTAAATATTTTACTAGACAAGCATAGTCTGGGGTTTGCAGGACCGATTCCTCCCAAGATCCCGCGTGTTTCTACAGACAAGGCATAAAAGCTTAAAAAGTTTGTATTTTTTTAAATATTATTCTAAGCTAAATCTAGCACAAAAGATGTAAATTGGCATCACTGTTTCCTGCTTTCCAATCTTTAGCATTTTTTGCGTACAAGGAAGTGTGTGTGACATTTTTGTTTTGTGGCTTTTTTGTGTTATTTAGTACGTCTGTATGTGTGTATATGGTCTTGGGGTTGAGGGAAATAAAGACCAAAGGCTTCATTTAAGCTTTTTACATTCGTATATGAATTGTTCTATGGTTAGAAAACCAGAAATCTTTTTATAAAATATAATTTTTGTTGTTATATTAATAATACATACACATTTATACATCCAAATGTATGTCTGTGAATTTGTGCATCTCCATAGAAAAGACAATGGCGTTTTTACACATACATATATGTATGTATGTATGTATATGTACATACATATATACATTTGATATTACTCCCTATGCGCTTAATTAAGGTTATACACATAACGACATGCGCAAGCTTTTTTTGCTTTTTCGAACAATTCTGCTATTGTTTTTGTTGTTTTGCTATTTGGTTTACTGTTGTGTTTGATTACAATGCTAGACAGACGTCCACAACGCCAACAACTCCCCCACGTGCATACAATAGATGCATACTTACTGGCTGACTGACATACACACTAAATAGTCATACTCGAATTACATTTACATTGTTGTTTGTTGGGTTATTGTATTCTATTACACTTAAGTGTATTTGTTGTTGTTGTATATGTAAAAATAATGAATGAATGAATGAACGAACGAACGATTGTGTGCTTATAAGTGTGTTGCCACCTCGTGAACATTTAATTGCGCGCATGGAATTTAATTGTTTTTATTTTATTTTTTTGTTAGCTTTTAATCATAAATAAAATACAAAACAAATAAGCGCTAAAGCTGCTTAATGAACGAATTTTTCAATTCTATTGAAAATATTTTAATTTCCATGTTAAACCACTTAAAGATAATTTTCGTAATGAAATTGAGTTTTGTGTTTTTAGTGAGCTTTATCTAATGACGTTGGTTCTTTTTATAGCTAGAAATCATATTTGGAAATCCCTTAGACATACGAAAAAAAGCCTCTTTTAATAGTTTAGAGGTTTTCTGACAGCATTTGTGTAGTTAAGCATAAAAATTTTTAACGTTGTTATTGGTATTTTTTTAATTGATCTTTTTATAATAAACGTATAACGCCGAAGATTTAATACACTTCAACATAGAAAATTTTGAAAGAGTGTCTGGTCCCTTATTTTGTAATTTCTAGACCCCATAAAGCATATCGGCATGTAATGGAAAACAATTGAATTCATAACAACCGTCTTCATAAAGTATGATGATTGCCGATCGATTTTGCTCAAACTGAATATTTAAATATAAAAAAAATACTTATAACAATGAATTTTTACATAAATAGTATGAATCTAACATTATTTTTTTTCGCAAACATTGGTAATAAATAACGGAACTAAATATTACTTTTCTTTTAATATAAAAATTTTTTAAGTTGGGAGTATTGAACATGGAACTACACATTGCTAGTCGTGGCATTTACTGCTCTGCCATAAGGTTGAAGCATATAGAATCCGTCGTACCTTATACGTTGCGTTTTTCAATTCACAACTAAGTTGAAATACAGGTTTTCTTTTATGCTTTGTCACTTTCCGTACGGCTCCGTCAGCGCAAAGTACTAAAGTTGGGCAACTTTTAATGTACGTTGAGTACTTTGACAACTATCAGTTTTTTTTTGCTTCGTTTTTATTTAGATTTTTTTGTTGTGTGGTGACAAAATTAAATTAAATAATAATTGAAAAAAAAACAGAATATCCTCGAATTCCATTGAAAATGTGTGCTTTAATCAAATGGAGCTGATTTAATGTCCTTCAATTCATTCAACTCATTGTCTCAACCTTCTCCGCCGGTAATTTAATGTCAGTTGAAAAAAGCAACGTATAACGCACGACGGTTTCTATGTTCCTCGGCCTTTACAGACTGTAATACGTTAATTTTATTTTTACTTTATATAAATTAATTAATTAATTAATTGTAGAATTTGTTAATACACAATTTTAAAATTTTCTTCAAGTATGAAACATTTATGAAATGTGTATGAAATAAATCCTAGTTTTATCAATAGAGCCATATCGTTGTATAATATGTAATTTTGTTATAAACCTTTTTCTGTGCAGTAGATAAAATACAAACAATAAATAGATCTTTGGAAGAAAATTAATAAAAAATATAAAACTTTTATTTTTAAATATTTTAAAATATACACAAAAGGAAAATAATTAGCACATTACATTATTATCGGCTTTAAATCGTTTAGTGTCACATATCTGTATATATATTAAGTCCTTATAAATAGTTAAGTCAAATAAACGATGTCTGTCCGTATGTCAGTCCGATGTTGAAGCGTGTGGTAAGAAGACCACATTCAGTTTACAATTCTAAATGATAAATCGATGTGTTGGAATTTCTCCGAAAAACTTTGTTGATGAAAATCAGCAAAATCATTCAGCTAGATAGAAGAACCCAAATTTTTTCTTATGTTTGGTGAAGAGTGTCTAAGATTCGACAAAGCTGCGTATAGTATTCTTACTAATTTTATATTACTTTAACAGATAAGCAGGCCGTAATTTTCAATATAGTAAATTTAATTAATAATAAAATAAGGCTATTCACAGATATAAATTTCATGTTTCGTAGGAACACCCGGTTGAAACAATGCTGCTTTCGCTACGCCTTTCATGCCAAGAAATAAATCTAAAACCCCGAAGGTAAAGGTTTTTAATTTGTTAAACTGAACTGGTATTGAAATTAAATAATTTATATCATATCTCTATTGTTTTAATTGAAACTAATATGTCATAAGGGTCATAATGACAGCTTTTTTTTTATAAAACATTTGAAATTTTTTTTGTCAAAAACCGTAAGTTGGGTTGGTTTTATCACTAAATATGGATAGGTGGAGAACTTTCCATATTATTAATTTGGATTTATAGTAAAAGTATACTAAAAATTCTTAAAGTGAAAAGAGCAGTAAAAACTTTTAGAACGCTGACAATTTTTATATAATTTTTTAACTTTAAACTGTGATATGTCTAGATATTAATAATCATAAAATTACTTCGTTATCATTTGCTTAACTAATTATGTTATTGAACAATAAAACAACAAAGTCAAAGACAAAAATTCTAATGGAATTTTAACTTATATGGCTCCTTTACTTATACAACGTCATAACTTAAAAAAAGTAATTTTTTATTTCAGAATGGAGGATTATTCTTCGTATCGTATCGTATGTGAAAAAATTCATAAAGATATCTTGCTTACACGCCTCTTGAGAGGAAAATTTTTTTTCCATTGAGTTGCGTGTAATTTAAAAACTTTAAACGCGTTTTCTGAAAAACGAGTTTTCTTTTTGAGTTATGACGTTGTGTGTAATTGGGAAAAAATTAATTATAAAGAAATTTTAAATATTTTTTTGCGGAACATTTATAAGGGGAGTCATTCTTGGGAGGAAAGTAAGATTGCTTTTATTATGTTGCAGCATTTTCTAATTTTTTATAACAAAAGTATTTAATTATTCTTTAACCCTTTGAGAATTTTAATTATTTATTTGAGAAAATTATGCAACAAAGGGAATGTGAAACTAACCGGCTCGATTAAAACGACCAAACATGTACATAAAATCGTTACAAGATCTCCCCCAAAATTTTGTATAATTAAGTGTGTATTACCAAAATAGAAATCCAAAATTTCATGTTTTGGCAAAAGCAACATAAAAAATAACACCTTTCTATAAAATAGTCTTGATGCATTTATATCCATGCAGTATATTAAAATGCCGCAATACGGTGGCGTTTTTGACGTCTGCAAGTCTGCTGAAAAATAAAAAAAAACTCTTTTTACTCTACATTACTTTTCTTCTTTTAATAACAAATTTTTTGCTGTATCACGTTTAGGCCAAAAACTTTATTTTATATGTAAGTATGATTATATGTAGTACATACTTGTATAATTTTTTGTGAAAAAAAACATTTTATCATTTTTTGATGAATCATGCTCACTACTTTAAAACACAAAATGTAATATAATCATATAAAAAATACCGCATTTTCTATGTAAAATTTGTGTAATGTGCTTGCCATTATGAATTAGAAGAGTTCAAAGAATATAAAAAAATAATATGTAATAATTTGAAATTCATATACTCTAAATACCAAACCGGAAAATTTTCATAATAAAAAGATGTTATACTTCGATAACAACGAAATATGTAAACTAACAAAAAAATAATTTCCAACAAAATTATATTAAACACCAAATATATGTCTAGTCATTGTTTAAGACTTAACTAACGAAGGAATACATTTTACCAAATCTACTACCAAAACGTTCAACCTAAAAAAACTGCAAGTAAGGTTTTCTAAGAACTGCCTGATCAGAGCTTTATTATTTTTTTATTTTTTGCTTAAATATCTTTGTGGCACTAGGCGTAGGATTTTTATACACATTTTTTTTTTATTTTGCTTAGACTTTTGACGTCTGATGACATTTCTGTTTACTCCTTATGTATTTAGTGCAAATGATAAGGCAAAATTGTTATTTAATGTTTTAAATTTTTGGCTTATTCATGATCTTTTGGATAAAAATGGAGGCCACAATGAAACAGGGAAAAAAATTTTTGAAGAATTAGCAAATTGTTCTGGTTATATGTTTAGTTGGCAGTAGACATAAAACTCAATAAAGAGTTTAAGAATTTGTGCGAAAGCTTTAAATATTATTGTAAGCAATTTCAAGACTAAATAAATATTTTTTCAGTACATTTTAAGGGTAATTTACACCTTTTTGTAAGGTATAAAGATGCAACATTTTTAAAGCATTTGAGGCTATTAGATTTCAAAAAAGGATTACATGTAATGCCTACTGTTTGTAAAATGTTTTACAAGAAATTAAAGTTAAAGCTTTTATATTAAGGAAGAGGACATTGTTTAAATTACATTTAATTTAAACAATATTCTTTTAATTTTTTGTATCTTAAAGATACATTTATATTTTTATTTAATAAAAGTATTTATTATACAAAATATTTATATACCATTTACATCCTTTTATATATCCTAACAACATTGTGCTAAGACATGAATTGTAATAATTAGCAAACCTTAAACTCATTGTGTATTACTTTCTGTTACTATAATTTGTACTAAAACTAGTTCTGTATAATTTAAGAAAACAAGTGCGAGACATTTAAATTCAAACTGGCGAACAGTAAACATCGGAATTACACAAAATATATACATACTTGAATTCTATAATCAAGTCCGTTCGTTTCTTTTGCCAACTCTTACTTCTTTACAATTCCTTCAATTATTAAGGAATCGTAAAACATTTCACAAATACAAGCGGGAAAACTAATTCGGCTCTTATCGCTCTAATTTAGGCGCTTAATTAAGGCCTAAATAATTCTAACCCCAGAAAAGCCAATTCTGAAATTCCTCCAAAGCATTTGTTCAGACATTTTAAAGCTTTATATGGTATTTAAGAATTTCAAGTTTTTAAAGCTCGGATTGCAATTCAGCTTAGCAAGATGTTAATATTTACTATAGCAAGCATCAGAATGATTGCTCTATTGCGGATATATTTATTGACATCAAAATATGTCTCAATTAACCACCAGTGAGACCTATTTTGATTTCCAATTTACAATTATTACGAACATAAAACGTCAAACTACTCGTATATGTATGGTAATTTGTTTGGCATATCGCACTTGTTCAACGCTATTTTAATTATTCAAATTTTTCAATAGAACAAAAATACTTCTAAATTTCGCTTTGAAGATTTCGCTTCTCTATTGCAACGTAGTCATATTTCAAAAAAGTTCTTCAGAAAATACATAAATGTAAAAATAGAAAAGTATTCTCCTCTCAAGAGGAGAGTAAAAAATATATTTGTATGAATTTTTCACACAAGATGAAGAACGATACGGTGAGTAATTCTGCATTCTTAACTTAAAAATCATGCTTTTTAAGATATGAATACGTTGCAATAAAAAAGCGATACATGAAAAAAAATATAAATATTATCTATAAATTTTTCATAAAAGGTGGAAAAATAAAACTTTCGAGTTAATACGAGTACGCTATTGTTGAACAAATGCGATATTTACATATTTATAGTTTTTGACGTTTTGAAAAATAAATTAAATTAATAAAATAAAAAATTAACAAGTTAAAAAATAGTTTCGAAAAAGGGTGTAACAATTATTATGTTACTTTTTGAGTTTATTAAAAAGAAAATGAAACTGTTTTGTTTAAAATGCAAGAGAAAGTCCGCTATTTGCTTTGAACCTTCTTGCCTGCATCTATCAAAATTGTAAGTTAGCATAAATAAATGTGCCCATATGGCATCCAATAAGCAATATTGCTTCATTATTCTTGCGACGTATTTCGACGCCTTATTGTTAATTTGGACGTTGTGTAATGGAACCAGTGTTGTCAAATTCTAATATCTGATATCAAAAAGTCTACCTGCAACCTACTAAAACATAAATATATTTTTCGAAACTTTCTCTTGTCAACGCAGAAATAATTGATATTTTCTTAATTTTGGGAGGCAAAATCTCCTTTTTTTTCTCCACTGGATTTGCTCCTTGGTGGAAATATTTCACCTTCGAATGACTCTGGTACCCCAAAACTATATTATGAGCTGACTAAGTTTGGTTTGTGAAAGAACTTTTGATAGAGCCACCATAAATAAGCCTGTTTCCAACTAAATCCCATCATTATGCAATCCCGTGACATATCCCAAACGTTTGTTTCATACAAAAAATGCTGACAAAATGTTTAGTTGCTTAGAAAAAGTATTTCAATCTGCCACTATTTAATACATTCACTTTCCGAGTGTTTTATAAAAATATCACATTCACCACAAAAAATCCTTTAAAAAAACTATCAAAATATTAAAACCCTTAAAGAAATGTATAAGAAATGTTTATTTGCATTTTAACGTTTCATAGTAATGTTACTTAAAAATATAATTACTTTAGTGTTTGCTTATGCTTTTGAGTACGCTTACGCAGGATCTATTAAGTTATAGGTGACAAAACATTTAACAACTCAAGGGAAAATGGAGTTCATGTTTATCGCGGCAAAGAAAATGTTCAAATATTATTTTCTAAACGGACTTAAAAAGACGGTATTAATATTATTATTTTTTTATTAAAATAACAGGTTGTTGAAGCTTTTGATCAACTATTTTAACAACTATTTTAATAACTTTAAATTGAACAATGAATAAAAAAAAGTTTTATAACTTTAAAGTTAATAGTTAATAGGTTTTTTCATCATCGTTTCACTCATAGAATTATAGTTCTATAGATAGTCGTATACCATGTTGGAATGGGGATTTTCAAACTTTTATTGGAGCTGTAAAAACCAAAAATTAGCGTTTGCCCCCTTCAAAAGAATTTGTAGCTATTCCAAAACTTTTGCGGAGAGTTAAAAAAAGTGTCTTGAATTAAGCAAGCTTGCTTGTTTTAATGTTGTTTTATAGCAAGTTATTTTGTATAAGATTTATAGAAAGATTTTTTAAATAAATTTTTGAAAAATATAAAATCTTTTGTTTCTAATCCAAAATTTTAATTGGATTTGTTTTGAAAACTTTTTATAAAGATTATTGACCATAATTCAATTTTTTTCAAAACTGAAACCTAAATGATATAAATGCTTGGAGTTCTGTGTTGTTAAACCTTCAGCCTAAGTATTCTTAAGCTTGTAAAAAGTATAGGCAATAGTATGAATTTGAATAACGACAAGCAAGAAAGTTTAAGCTGATCACAAATCTCATGCTTTAAAATTTCTAGTTATTTTCCAATATATATACATATAAATTATGTTTTAATCTATTAAATCTTGGCGATAAAACAAATCACAAATACTGGTTGTTAAGACATTAAAATTTATAAAACAAAAAAGCTTTGGTGGACATAACCACAAACTAATTTCAAATGTCAAAAGCTTATCTCTTAGATTTTTACGCCATTTTTGTAAAGAAACAAACATGATTTCATGATAATTTTTTTTTTCTAACAAAAATGGTAATACGAGCAAAACGGGAAAGAGTGAGCGAAAGAGTGAGCTAAAGCATTAAAGAGAACAGTAAATAATCTATAGAAAAACCTTAAAACCTGTATAGACAAATAGATTTATATCTTGAGTAAGGAATTGCAAAAATACAAACGATTTCTGCAGCAATGCCAGCAATGTAAACATGTTATTCTGTTTAACACCTTCTTATTGTGACCAAGAGACAACAACATTACAAGAAAAGAAGAAAGATTATTATCAATAAACATTATTGCATGTCATGATTGTAACACACAGTACGAGTACGAGTATTAAAACCAAAAAGAAGAATCTCTACTATTTTTTTTTTTGTCTTTCGTTTTATGGGAATGGGAATATGTCACCGTTAAATCTTTAACATTATGAAATGTTAAGTCTTATAACTAAATCTTAAACTCTATTTCAGTTATATATCTTTTAAAGCTAATTTCATTTTTTAGAGTATTTGCCAAAAAATCTGATAAGCATGTAGTGAATTTAAAAAAAAAATAGTAAATTAAAAAATACATTTTCTATAGTTAAATACTTAAAGCGTGTTTTTAAAGCTTATTTTACTATATTATATATACATATATTTTTTTTAATGAAGTCTTTTTTTAATTTTGCTTTTAATGTTGTTGAGTGGTTTTATGGGTGTGACATGTTACACGAAATAGTTTGCATATGTTGCACTAAACTAGACTAAAAAAAAGTAATAAATATACTTTCTGCAATAATGTCTTGCTAACATACTCATACTTTTACAAACATGCATCAAATTAATTATACGATTAATGCTGCTTTTCATGCAGCACTACTTTGCAGTACGAGTACAAAACATCTTCTGCTACATTTTTATTCAGTATTTTTCTCACTTTAGTTTATTTTGAAAATGCATAAAAAATCTCTTTTTTAATGTTTCCTTTTTAATTTCTGCTGTCTTTATATGCAAATCTTTTTTCTAAAAGACTTTTCTGTTGGGTTTTTATCTTAATATCTTGTAGTTTAAACTTGAAAAAAATATATATTAAAGAAATGTCTATTTAAGTTTTTTGTTTCTCGTTGTGTTAAAGATTGTCTTTTCATTAAACTTACAACATGTAGTTTAATTTTTTCCGAAATGTCTATATGTGGACTCTCAACGAAAGGCTTTTTTTATTTTTTTTTTTAGAAAAATGCTGCAAAACATGCAATTTGAATAATTATCTTATTTGTTGCTGCTTTTTGTGATATATTTATTTCTTGTTGTATTTTGTTAATATCTTATAAAAGATTTTCACTAACATAAACTTTAATGTGCTGCAAATAAACAAAGATTAAAATAATATTTGCATAAAGCTCTTCCCCAAGAAATCAAACTAAACACAATAACATTTTAGTAGATTTTGTATGAGAAATCTTAAACAAAAGTAAGTCTAGAGCAAATTTTACAGATTTAAGTTTCATCAGAAACAATAAATTTTGACTAATGCGTGCTTAGACGACAGACAGACAGAAAGGTAGACTGACGAAAACATTTTTAAGATAAGAGCTTTGTATTCTAAATTGTTGACCAATAAAACCTTTTAGCAATCACTCATTCTATTGCTCGCCATTTAGGAAATATTGATATAATTTTTCCTTAGCTATTTTGCATTATTAATACTTTATCATTTTCTTTGACAAAATTATTAATAAACTTTATCTTCATTCATTGATAAAGAAAAACAACTACCAGCGCCGAATCTCTCTTTCCCCCAACGCCATCTGATGCATATTATTTGTAACATTTCTTTTAATGTATTTTATTTCATTTTCTTAACACAATCAAGCTCTTATAGAATAATTGCTTCAGCTGATCAACAGCAAAACAAAAAAAAAAAAAGAAATAATGCATCTGATAACCAACTTTCTCTGGCATTGTTGAAAAAACGAAGGAAAATGGCATTAAAGCAAAACTGCATTCGCACAGCTGGATATTTGAGATTGCTCACATTACGGTTTGGCTGGCAATTCTTTGCTTTTCTTTTTTTTTTGCAAACAACAATTATGTGCAGTTGTTGTTAGGGTACATACTTGTACCCTTATATAACAGTTAAATGGAAAACACCTTTTGTTTTAAAGAAATCACAAAAAGTTAATTGTTAAGACTCGCCTGGTGGTACGAAAAACAAGAGAAAATTGAAAAACTAAAAATAAAAATAAGAAAATACTAAGAAAGTATTGTTTTGATAGATAGTGTGCCAGCAATGCAACTTGGGTGACTAATCCGATTTTAGGTAAAACGATCACACAAGCACATACAAAAGAAAAATGATTAATTAGTTTTTTTACTTGGAAAAATTTAAGATTTCATAAAATCTCTTAACCAGGGATGGGCTAAAATTATGCATGGTGCTCTTTAATACTATAATTTTTAAACAGACTTAAGTTCACATTTTCAAAGACGGTTCTCATATGTTTACTTTGTTTCTTTTAAAAACTTACTTACACTGAGGTCACATAAAACAAAATAGTCCAGCAAAACTTGGTAATGACTTTTATGTAGAAAAATAAATCTTTCGAAGCAAACTACATACCGCCTGCATTACATTAAAGTAGTCGTACAATTACTTTCTAGAAAATAAGCACGTAGCTTATTCTCCGACTAAAGCCGCTTATCGCCTGTTCAGACCCTGGCAAAGCCATGCAGGTTTTTTAATTGTGTGCACGTTCGTGAAAATAATTTTATAGCACGTAATAAAGTGGTCGTTGTGCTAAAAACCACTCAGTAAGACACATTTCATCAGTACGAGTTCGGTACTCAAAGCAGACATTTAATTTTTGTTGCATTTTGTGCATACAATGCATTTTTAGGTCTTAAATTGTAAGCGAAGACGGTAGGTTTTTGTATCCAATAACATCACCATCTTCGAGTAATGAACTAAAGTGTCAAAGTAGAATTATTGAAAATTCTTTACTTCACAAACCCATTTTAACTTATTATTTGCCATCAAAGTTTTTTTCTGGAATACTTAATTAAAAGTGAATTTAATAATTTATATATGTTGCAATATTGAACATAATGCTCGGAGATTTTCGTCATAAATAATTTCTACAAAAGAGTTCAGAATTCGCACACAATCAGCCTCACTTAAGAATATATGAACACTGAACTCTGAACATCGAAAACAACGTTATTTGAATTTTCTCGCAATGCTTCTAATTATATTTCACTTAAACCTAAAAAAAATATTAATAGATAAAAACATGCTTTTTAAGATTGTGATGATTAAAACCAGGAGAGCAATTACGGTATTCGATGTCGACCGAAACCACTATATAAATAAATTGAGATGTCCATCAATTTTCTCTCAGCTTTTTTTGAATTTTGTATGGACTTTAACGGAGTCGATGCTAACTTATATTCAATTGTTATATCACTTGGACTTTGTCAATGGTGCTCATGTTCTGATTCGTAAAGCTTGTTAACGTTTTTAAAACCAGGGGAGCGTGAGGCATAAAGAGTGGTCCAGCACGAGCAGGTTTCTCAGTTGTGGCGGTTTCTCATCAAAGGTGGCGATTTTCAAACTCATTTGGCGACCTAATTTCGGATTTAAAAAATAGTAAGCGATAGTTCATTTCCTAGTGGGAAGAGGACATGTCACAAAGTAATTCTCGTAATCGGTTTCCAAGTGGTGCCGATCCGTTCTAGTTCACAAACTTTATATGAAAAAAACCTGTAACTCTTACATGACGTTAATAGATTTCAAGCACAATTCCTATTAAGTTGCTCAAGAACTTTTGAATAAATTCAGTTCCCAGACAATTTTTTGGAACAATAATGCTGTAAAGAATGTCTTAAAATGCACTGTAACCCGAGAGATCTCAATTTTTTTAACAAAACGATACGTAGAGCGAAATAATAATCAAATTCTTAGTTTATAATAAGTTAAATAAATACCTTTTCTGTTTTCACTAATGCTTTTCCTTTTATTCTAAATAAAAATAAGCAAAAATATCAGGCAAATTTGTCTATTTTTTTAAATTTTTAGAGATTTCATTAAGATTTATTTTTTTTCATTTCAAAAAAGAAAAACATTTATAATAAAAACAAATTAACAATACTATGGGAATAAGATTGAAAAATTAGTTTTAAAGATTTTGTAGATTTTTCTTGTTGAATTTGAAAAAAAGTAAAAACAATCTAATTGCCCTCACTCACCATCCCAACTTCAGTAGCTACCGAAGAGGCTTTCATTCCAAACACTTAGCGCAGACTGACACATAACAGTCTAGTTTATTTTAGGAAAGAATGTAGAATTATTGAAAGACGAATTTTTACTTTACTATTAGAGCTAAAACTTCCTAATTGTGTTTTATTTTAGATCAATACTTGTTCTATCAGCAACCCGCCTTTCCTTGAAAAATATATGGGCTTGTCTTTATATATTTCTTTTTTTTTCTCAAAATTAATTTATACAATTCAAAGCCATAATTCATGACAAAAATTGTCTTATGTTTTAAAACATTTTATGTGTTAATTACTTTAACAACAAATGTTGTAGCTAACTTGGTCGTGTTTTTTTTTCTGCAGTTTTCGTTGTTAAACTTCAACTAATAAAGCAACATTTTATGAGGCTGTGTAACTTGTTGTGTTCTGTTGTGTTGTTTTCTAATATCGACAATTTAATTAATTTTTCTAATAAATAATTATGTTGCTAAGACAATTTGTTGCAATAATAAAAATAATATTAAATAATAATGAGAAAAGCAACAACGAAATAAAACAATTAGAAATCAGAAATCAGAAATCAAATGATAAAGAGAAACAATGTGACAAAAAAACTTAAATTAACCCACTAGGGTTATATAAAAAATTAGCAGCTTTAAAAAAATTCTAATTATACTCGTATATTAAAAAAATTCTCAAGGCAATCCAACCTTAGTAGAAAGTCGCCTTAAGAGAGTTTCATTAAATTAAATTTTTCTTAACATTTTTTATATCAGCTTATTAAGGTTTAATTAATGCATTCTTTATTAGTTAGTTAGAAAAAAAGAAAACATTTTTAAAAAGGCTTGTCATAATTATTGTTTCCCCCACAAACATTAAAACTTTTATGACATGAAAAAATCACTGAAAACCTGACTCACATGACCTTAACTTTAAACTTAGCAAACAAAATTTTAAGATTTGTTTCTGCTAGAATTCTAAGTATCATTTCAAAAATAAGCGATATTTCATAGTGATAGCGATCAATCAAGTTTTAAGCAAACTGCACCTTATTTTATACTAAAAAAAAAAAAACAAAACAATAAAACACAATCTAACAATTGGATAAGTAATTGAGTTAAAAATGTCATTATTCATAAAATCAGCAAGATCATTATTAAATGTATTCATAATTAAAAAACAAACCAAAAATATTTGCTAAGATTTTAGAAATTCATTGAAATTTTTATAAAATTTCCACTTTGCAATTTTTCAATTTCCCATTTCTTTCATTTTATTATGCAAATGAAATGTATTTAGTTTTTTTAAACATTTATTTAATCTTTTACATCTTCTTTCAAACATTTTTTAATAACATTTTATGTAAATCAAATCTCAGTTGTATTTTCACTCGCACCTTTCCATAATTTTTACTTAAAATATGCACCCTTTTGTTATGAGTTTGTTCATCAAATTCTCATATTCTGGTGTCATGATTTAAAATCATAAACTCATTATCAAACACACAACGGGGTAAAATGTTTTTTGCTTCTTCTAAATTTCTGTTTTCATTTTGGAAAAAGATTTAGTGTGGGTGGGGTTTGAAGGTGGTGTTTGGCGTTTTCTAACGTTAATAGCTTTTAAAAGCTTAATATGCTTAAGCGTCAACAAAATTTACATAATTTTTTATGAGTGAAATTTTTGTCGGTACTAATTTTTGTAACAGGTCCCCAATGAAGAGTGAAACAAAAGGAGAGTAACAGACTTCTTGTATTAAAGTGGATAGAAAAATTTACGTCTCTAAAATTTCAAAAATGGTCAGTTTCGATGATATATGAAAGGACATTTTGCATAACATATGTATATAATTTAAAGAATTTGTTTTTAATTTAACACATATTCCATTAAAATCTTGTGCAATTTTTTACGAATGACTTATTCATTTCTTTCATAGATTAATTATTGCATATTTTTAAGTTTTTCAGAAATTGTATTAACAACATTTAGAGCAATAATTGAAAAGCTATTAAAAATCTATTTTACTGCCAACATTAATTACTCACTGAAAGATGGTTTCAAAGTTATTGCATGTAAGTGTTCAGTTTCGACTAATGATGATGCTGAGTTTTTTTGGTAAAAGCGTCTATTTTCAAACGTGTCGTTGGAGTTCGCATCCTGTTCACACCGCTCTACAGAACTTGTAATACAAAATAATTTATGTATATAATAACTAAAATTATAATGTTTTTCATATGCAGTACATACACGTGGACCCTTTAGCGGCAAATTATTATAAGCGACAAAATTAAAATTTTTCTGGACTCGGTTTTTTCCATTATTTAAATATATTTCACATACATAAACTGTCGTATGCGATAACATTTGTATTTAGAAAGTTATCACATTTTGTCATAACAATATTCAATATATCGCTCCTTTATTGCAACGTAGTCATATCTAAAAAAACTTGATTTTTGAGTTAAGAATACAGAAATATTCGTCGTATCGCTCTTCATTGTGTGCAAAAAAAGTGTACAAATATCTTGTTTACTCACCCTATGGGGGAGAATACTTTTTTATTTTTCCGTTGACCTGTGTGTAAATTAAAAACTTTAAACTATTCTTCTGACGATCGAGCTTTTTTAAGATATGACTACGTTGCAATAAAAGATATATTTCAGAAACATCATCAATGCTTATGATGACCAAAAACTTTAAATAACAAAAATTTATTAATTGCTAAAAATAAAAAGAAATATAAATTTATAAATTATTTCATTAAAAATTTTTATTCTAATAAAACTCGTAGTGTTTGCTGCAGTGTTGCCACCAACGAAATGTTAAATTACACCTGCATCATGCCCAAATTACACATGAAATTAGGAATTACACATGCTGTCTTTCTTTTTTTTTTTTTTTTGTAAAATAAAGAGCTTTGATTTGTTTAGATTAAATATTTGAAATTTTTGGTGTAATTTCAACATTTTTTTGATGATGAATATATATTCAATATTTGAGTTTTCAAGTTCATTTAATAAAATATTATTTTTTACAAATTATTCCGACGTTTCGTTGGTATTTTCCAACTTCTTCAGGGAATTTTTTTATTTTTGTAGATATATAATCTTCTTTGGAGAAATTCTACATCATTCGCCTTAAATATATCACCGTTTTGTTTTCTGTAAAAAGGACAATCACAAAGAAAATATTAATAAATGTAAAGCAAAATAATGCAAAACAAGTTCATAAATAAATTCAAATATCACAGCCAATCCGTATTTTTCGTACATCACAATAACACAAGTAGTGCCCAAAAATGTTAAATTTTATATTACACATGAGTTACACATGCAGTCAATTACACATGGGCTACACATGAAAATAAAAATTACACATGATATGTGTACTTACTCATAAGGTGGCAACACTGGTTTGCCGCTAATTGAAGGTATTTATAGGCCATTCAGTTAATTAGAAAAAAAATCATTTAGGAATGAGTGTCAATCAAAATATCTCGTTCAATATAAATTTGCATTGCATTCAACACCAATTAAATTCCAAATAAAAATGTCGCATAATATTTTATTTATTTATTCAAATGTAAACAATTAAATAAATCAATCCTTGAAGTACTATATGATTAGACCGCTTTGAAAATTATGGGCACATAATGTTTAGCTTATTTAGAATGTAATTTACGTCAGCCAGGCTTTTGAGTATTGGGCCCCGATTTAAAACTTAACTTGGGGTGCAATATCGGAGCTTACTTTTCTGATATCTTTGAAAGACTTTACTTACACTCTTATCAAGTTAAACTTCGATATTCTTGAATTCTCTACTCAGTTAGAATTAAGCTGCTTTATTTGCCAGAGTTAATGAATTCTAAAACTTTTTTTCTGGTTTTTATAATATTAAGCATATTATATGGAAGCAGTATGCATATGTGTTTGTATATACATATGTATGTATATATGCATGTACATATACATGATATTTGTGCAATATTATGTATGCCTGTATGAATTTATAAAAAAGTATATACATATTATATATTTTTTTTAATTTTTTAATTTATACTTTTTCAAAGAATTAATTTTCAGCTCGTTTGTTAAGTGTGTTTGAGTTGAGTATGTGCATGAGTGTGTGTATATTAATATTGTTTCTTTCAAGTAACAAACCTTAATGACTTTGATTAAAAACAATCTTAAAAGTAAATGATTTCAGAACAACAACTACAGCAAAAGCAAAAAGCAACAGCAACAACAAATAAACGGCACCCTGCTGGGTAAAGCATTTTAAATGTGTACACACAATATACAATAAGCAGACAGTGAGCCATTCTGGCAGTAAGTAAGACAGTCCGTTGGACCGTCAACCAGCTAACATTCGAAGGAGGGGGAACATTAAAACGCTGAAATGAAAACACAAAAAGATCTTACTCATATACACAATTAATATGTAGAAAAGTAAAGTATAGAATGGAGCTGGCTGGATTCGAGCTGGGGAGTATGTATGAGGTTGTATAATCATCATCATAATAAAGCATATTAATATCATTGAAGAAACAAAGAATATTATTTAACAAAAATCAAGACTTTGTTTTTGAGTTAATTTAAAAAAATAAAAATAAAAATGAAAAAAATGTTGGTTAAATTCAAAGGTAGACAATAGAATTGAAATGATCATAACTGTGGTGATCAGTGCTATGGCTGAAATGGACATTGAGATCTGGTGTAAATTATGCCATGTAAAACCTCATCATCTTTATAACAAAACTGACAATTCGGTGGTCTTCTTCTTCTTAAAAAAAAATTAAAAAATAAAATAAAGTTTGAAAATATTTTTTTTTATTTATTTTTGGTTTCATTGTATTGTTGGTTTTTTTTTTGTTTCAACAAAAAACAGCCAGCCACGTAAATAAAATTGAAACCATATAAAAAATAGTTTGTACTCATCTCCCGCTGAGTTAAAGTGATTTCATTGACTGTCTACAGACAATTCAACAGACAGTTGAAAGGACGGACAGAAAGACCTACGAGCAGACAACAAGACAATATTTTTTTAAAGCTTCAAATTTGTTTTTCAATGTTTCAAACCAGAAAACAAAAATAATTGACGCCATAATAATTAAAAAAAATACAAAAAAAATTTAACTTCACCGAACCACCCATAATTTTATTTAACTTAAAATCAATTATATCACAAAACAAGGAGAATAATTAATTTTTTACTAAAATAACCAAATGCTGTTTATACACATTTCTTTACAAATCCCCATTTCAACAAACATTCAAATCAACTTTATTATTTGTTCTCTAACAATTTTTTCACAAGCTTAAATTTTTCCAATTTTATTTGTGTATTATTTGTGATCATGCGTACAAATTTCATCGATCATCGTCGTTGCAATTATGCGTTTTTTCTTTAAGTATTTTAAAATAGTACGCTCGTACATGTTTGAATTTTATGGCGTATGATTTGTATGCTTTTCTAAGGTTCTTGGGTTAAATCATGTGCAATTGCACATAATTTTTGAAAAAAAAAATATATTACGTACTACATAAACATTTTAGCTATTGAACTGCGAATAGTTTACAATTGTTGTGTATGGTGTGATCAATTCACATAGAGATTTTGTTGTAAAAATAAATGAGAAAATAAAAAAAAGTGCAGTTGATGCATTCTTTGAAAATGTAAATTATAAATTGTAAAGAGCTTTAAGCTCAAAGGAAGTTTTCAATGAGAGGAATTGTGAACATGCGAATGAAATTTTCTCGAAGGAAATAAAGAAAACAAAAAAAATGTTTTTATAAATCTGCTTTAGTTTGGATTTAAAATGATTTAAAATAAGCTTTCCAAGGAAAACTCCTCACTTATCGTATTAAATTTAATAACACTTAATAAAACAAATAAATGTTTTCAATGTTAGTTTTATATGCTAGTACCATTATTCATTCTATCATTACTTAAAGACTCCCAGGTCCTACAACTTTCTGAATATGTATGTATGTATATGATAAGTGGGGAGTATCACACCTTCTTTTTCCTTCTTCCTCATTTTAAGTGTATTAGCGAACTTGAATAAAAATAAATACTACTTTATACTAAGAGAAATAACTTTAGATATATAAAATAATAAAAATAATGAAGTTTTGCCAGCTTTTTTTAAACACAATGGGATGTGTAAAAGAAACCAAATTCATTCAAAAATGAATACGTAAACAAATTTAGAAAACCAAAAACTCTACCAACTAGTGTCTTAAATTTCATTCTAAAATAGGAATGTAAGTGGTTTTTTTTTATTGAAAATATGCACTCAATAATTCAAAAATTGCATTATTTTAACAACGACTAAAAAATATTTGCTTCGTTAGTTTGGCGATCTAACAAACTTTTTAAGAGCAACTTTAAGCCATGTGAAGTTTTTGTGAAAAAATTACATTCATATAAACTCTGTGACAGATCTGAAAAATTTGTTCTTGAGTTTATGTATTGATAATTGTTAAACCATTTTCTTGGTAAATTTTTTTTTTCGATTTGATATAAAATAAAACGTTATAAGCTTAATTTTTTGTTATTTCGCTACTCCTTTGAATAGCTTCGTCAGGATAAAAATGAATCAACTTACAGCAATAAAACGAACAATATTGGATTTGTAAGTATGAAATGTTTCAAATGAATTTTGCTCTCCTAGCCTTTATTTTAAAATAAAAAATGGGGATATGATAAAGTTTAAAAAACTTAAGCAAATTAAAAAATGCATCGACATGAATCATATTATTTTAAAGTTATCAAAACACCTTCTTGTAAAAGCTTGAAATTTCAAAAAGCTTTTAGAATATAAAGATTCATCAAACTTTTCAGTTAGGATACCTCAGGGTCCAAGTTATGATGTTATAATTGTTACAAAATTTTAGCTTTCACAAACTTTAAACAAAAATATTATGTCAGTTCCCGTTTGCGCACGAAGCTAACTACACTTGATGAAAACATTTTTTTTAGCAAATTTTTCATTAACAGACTGAGGTTGTCTGTTCTCGTACACACACGAAGTCAACCGAATTTTTGAGAAAGTTTTTATTTCAAACAAAATTGGTATTGAAAAAACACTTTTGTGTAAGTTTGGGTAACGTCGTGCACGTTTCTTTTAAGTCATTCAACTTACTTAAAAAAGCTATGAAAAACTTTTATAAGCTCAATTGTTACATAAGCTTTAGTTTTGACAAAGGCACTTTAAAATAATTTACAAAATAATGAAAATTTGTTTAAAACTTAACCATTCTACAACTCTTCTTGTCCTTGCAAGGTTTCAAGGGTTTAACCATATATGGCAATGATAATTACTTTACCAGCAAAAGCTTTCACTACATAAAAGCTTCAAAGCAGGTTAACTACTCTATACATGGTACATATGTACATCCACATGCGTGTATAACTATATAATCATTTCAATGCATTTTTATTAAAATTATTATTCGTTTTCTCAATTTTTTTTTTAATTTGATTATAATTTTTTTTATTTATTTATTTCTCTTTAAAAGAAAAATATGTACATTTTTTTTGTTGTGTTTCTGTCGGCTGTTCAATTAAGTAATCAGGTCATTAGATCTTAAGCCAAATGGTTTTGTTAATTTTCGACACTTGGTGATAATGCTGAGGCCCATAAATATGCGGCATGATTTGACTGTGTATATGGCAACAACATAGAAAGACACAAGAAAACATTTTTCGATTTTTTTTTCTACTAAAGCGTAAATGCACTTTTAAATAGCGTGACGTTAAATACATATAAATTATAAAACCTTAACGAGTTTATTTTTAAAGGTTCTGGTATCAAATAAGAAAAATTAAGAAAGAAAAAACATCAAAAAGAAATTATGGGAATTTGATGAGAAGATTCTGAAAAAATTTAATTTTAGCTTTTTATTTTCAACTAATCTGTCTTGTTGCTTTAAATGGTTTTAAGTTATTTATTTAAATTGTTGCCTACATTTTTTTTGTATTTAATTTAAATAATATTTGCCTAACGCTCGCTGCCTCTCTCTTTCTCTCTCTAGCACGCTCTTTGTTCTAGTGGCTGTGTCTCATTCTTAAATGCATTGTTGCTATTATGCATTTGACATTTAAATTGTGGCAAGGCGCCGTAAAAGCTAAAGCATGTGCTACAAATTTACGAGAGGAGGCTGTTGCTGCTGCTGCTGTTGTTGCAACTATTAAAATATCTTTTACTTAATTTTTTATGAAAATTTTTTGTTTGCTTTGCATTACAATTAAATTGTATAAAAATACAAACACTCGCACACTCTTAATTTTGAGTGAATGAATGTGTTTTATTGTACAGGCGAGAATTGAATTTATTTACGAGCTTTTTTTTGCTTTTATAAAATTAATGAATTTTAATTGTTTTGATTAAAAATAATTTAAAATAATTAAAAAAAAACTAACAGAAGAGAAATGCAAATGAACTTTTTTTCAAATGCTATTTAAGATCTTCTGTTCGCTATTTATTAATTCTAAGGTAAATTGATAAAAATTGAGAAAAAGTTTCTAGTTTCAAAGTTTCTTTACTTGGCTTAACGCTTTATTATTGTCTCATAGTTTTTCTTTTTTAATTTTTTAATTTAAATTCATGTTAACTAAAGTTCAAATACCTTGTAAATCAAATTGCTAAGAGAACATGTATTGCTTTTTGTGTGATTATTTTTGTTTAATTTTATAAGTTTTAACATGACGTTTGTGCCACATACATACATGCATACAATAAAGAAAATAAACTACATTGCAAATGGCAAAAGAAACCAATGCTATTTTGG
The DNA here is from genome assembly GCA_956483585.1 of Gymnocheta viridis. Lineage (NCBI taxonomy): Eukaryota > Metazoa > Arthropoda > Insecta > Diptera > Tachinidae > Gymnocheta > Gymnocheta viridis. The sequence goes on along the minus strand of OY101440.1, from coordinate 127,778,508 downwards.
CGTTTAAGCATTTAAGTGGCAATTAATAACAATTTTTATGAGCCGAAAAAATAGTTGACATCACATCAACAACAAAGTATAGTAAAAAAAATTCAAAATCATAATGATCTTCATCATGAGCATGTTTGTTTTTCACTCGTTTCTTCTACAACATCAAAAAATAGTAGGACCAATCAGACAAACAGTGAACAACAGCATAAATATGTTGCATGTTGCATAAATACCCTTTTTTGTTAATTAAAAGAATCAAAACAAGTAAAAAAAATTATAAAGTTATGATGCTTAAATTTTCATACAAAATTGTTTCCTTTTTTTCTTCTTAAGAGTAAGAAGCTTTTTTTTTTTGTTGTTGCAAGAGTAGAGTGGCAAGAAGGCTGTATCATAAACAACCAGCGAACAAACCAATTTGACAAACTCATAATGTTGTATATTTTATGAACAATTATTATGTAAGTTTTATTAGCAACAGTTTTTATTTTTTATTTTTTTCTCTTTTGCTTTTAGCCAACTAGAATGCAGGCAGTTAGTTACATGTAACTTAGTTGAGAATCTCAATTTTGCTGGTGTTTTTTTTATTTTTTTTTCCATTTGCTAAAAAGTTTTCTTTTCAACTTTTTTATACAAATCCTGTTTGCTAGTTTGTGTTGTAGTGAAAAGCTTTTATATTAATTAATTTGTATTACGTTTGTATGTTTATTTGAATAATCTTTTGGTAATGTAAACAGCAAAAAAGCAAAGGAAGCCATATATATAGTGTATTTTTTAAATTGCAATTTATGTTTATTTAAAAAATTGATTAGCTTTAATCATTAAGTTTTGTTCAATTCAATATGAAAAGAAAGAGTGCGTAGTTTTTTTTTAAGATAAATAAAATAAACATAAATTCAATTTTTTGACAACCAAACAGGTGTGTTTTGTTTAGGATCACCGATAAAATAGTCCAATAATTTTTAAGTTTTAGTTCACACACTTTAAAATGTTTTCAGGATACTTTAGCGTACCATTTTTGTGATTAATAAAATGCAACACTAACATTTTTCATATTAAAGAAGTTTCTGTAATACTAAATCAACAATTAAAGAATAAAAATTGTGATCACAAAGCTTAAAAAGTTAAATAAATCTGGATCCGAAAATTGGTGGTAAATGGTGCTGGTATATGAAACATACATATGTATTGTACATGTAACTATAGATGATGGTGTATAATGATATATATTTATATAAGAAAATATATATTCTCGAATTTCATATCAGAAAGTATATGTTTTGCCCATTGTCCAAATGCCAAAGAGTTTAAAAACAATTGGGACGGGAAATGATTTCTTCATGATCCACTTCGTGCAAACTAAAAGAACCATTAAAACATAATAGAAACTTCTGGAACTTCGCTGAAGTTGCTCTTAATAAAAAGAATTGTTAATTTCATTTTTGATAGAAATTATTACTTAAATTACAAACAATCGTCAGCCACCAACAGTCAATTAACAAATAAAACAATACAATAAGTAAAGACTATTTAAACTAGCTGTTAATACTTTAAACATCTTAAGGAGATACTTGAAACTTCTGCAACACACAAAGCTAATGGAGCAAATATTTATTTTTTCGTTCCTAAAAGTATGCCCCAAAAACGCAAATATAAAACTAATAAAAAATGTTTAATTAAGAGTTAATTTTGTCTTATTAAACGTTTATGAATACGCTTGCTTTTATTGGTTTATAAAACCAACGGTGTTTAATAACTAATAACTAATGAGGACTTAAAACCTAAAATAAGATGTTTTTATGAATAGACAGTAAATATTTTGATCTTTATGAAGGGAAATATTTTTTCTTCCTGTTGGGTCTACGACAATGTCATGCCAATTAGTTTCTCTGATTCCAGGAGGTTGCGCTTATGTGCCTTTATGTAAAGATATCTGAGCGCCCACAGACTACTTCAATGGTAGACTTTGGAATATAGCGATTCATAGCAAATGCAGAAATATCACGATGCAGCGGTGGAAATTGAAAATAATCTGTAAATGCGGAACTCTTGGTATCAAGTATATTTATAGAAAATTTTAAAGTCTGTACAATGAACAAAAAAAAGAATTCAAGTGCCGTACATGTTTTAAAAAAGTAAATGTTTTATTTGCTGGTAAAAAAATTTCTAGAAAGTCAATAAGGAAATGCATGAAAAGTGTGACAATATCAAGAGCTGAAAATCTTAGCATAAAAAATAAAAAACTTGAATCATTTTTTTATTTTTAAAGTGCTTTAACCCTTAAAAAATTTAACGTAGTTGTGGATTCGGCGGGAACCGATACTATAAGTTTATTTGCATCCGAAAATTGTGACTATATGGTCCCATAAATACGTTTGTCATTTGTGTTTTATATATGTTCAAACATAACTAAATATACATGCAACACATCCGAAGCATATACTCTCAATTTTCTGACCCAAAGTTGTATTAAATATGCTTTATAGTGGGCTAGAAACCACTTTTTGATTCCAGAAGATCTTCAATAGAGTAAATCTTCAATAACATTTTTAATATAAAATAGAAAATATGTTTTCTTATTTTCGTGTATTTCTTTTAACATTTTCAACAGTTTTCCTTTCTTATTACTAGTTCAGCTTGAATATGTATCTAAACATGAGGAAATACTTATTTGTACTTTGCTTTATTTCTGCAAATCCTCTCTTAAGCTTTAGCAAATTACGGAAAATCCTTAACAATCGCAAATAAGTCTTATGAAAATAGCCAATGTCCTTAATATCCCCGCCGCTATTCCTTTTTTTCAAATTCATCTTTTTCCCCAACCCTAAAAGGCAGCATAATATATATTTGTCTAATGGTCATGTGTGTTCTAGTATTGTTTGCTTTTTCCTCTCAAATAGACAAATAAATGAATGTATAGAATGAAATCTTCTTTTACCCAATAATAATTGAAATTTTCGTTTCTTTTTTTTACTCTAATGGACAATTTCTAATGGGCATAGTGGAAAGCAGTAAAGGAGGTGGAGGTTCTGAATAAAAAAACTAAAAGCTTTATATTTTTATATAATGATATTGAAGTTATAAGGGCAGAATAGAAGCGATGCGAAGGAAAAAAACAGATGAAGCAATTATGTTTTGTATGTACGAACTTATATCTCCCTATTGAAGACGATAGTTGTGGTGATGGCAGCTACCAAATTTCATCGTTCCGTAAGAATATTTTAGTTTTAATAAGAAAAAAGCTCCAGGTTTTGGTTAATTCTTTTATTCAATAGGTAGGAGTATTACAAAAATCTTTACAGAGTGTGCAAACAAATTTTCTTTTGTAAAATTTTTAAAAAATTTCTAAACTTAAATATTTTTATTATCTTAATAAGTTTAATATTTAATATATTTTTTTAAGTTTAGTACAAACAAGTATTTATATAATTGTTTTGTAAATGATCAAATCACGGCTCGAAACGATGCTGTAAATCTTTTAATTCTCTTACTATAAGTCACTGTCCACTTCGAACTTATCATACCGCCTATTTCTGTATAGGGTGCTTAAACAAAAAGAGGATTTGAGTGCAAGTGATTTATTGGTTGTTTTATATGGAAAGATTTTATTTTGAATCAAGTCATTTTCATAAGATATAATGGCCACACAAAACACAAGAAAAGGAAGAGGGTAAATATTAAAGTAACGCAAATAAGAATTTTTTTAAAATAATATTTGAGTCAATTTTGCAAGAAAGCAGTTGAAAATTCTCGTAAAAATACTGTTTTTATATCCTTCGCCAAATGTGAAATGAGTTCGTTAGTTAAAATTTAAAGATAGTTAACTAACGAAATACGAGTATTATGAATCGCTTTTCTTTTATTATCAATTATGGAAAATTATGTGATGGCTGATGTTACAGAAAACGATAAACGAAAAATTTCTACGGGATCAAAACACTTTTAATAAGGTTTGCATGTTAATAATATTTTTGTTTAACAAACGTGAGCTGCGAAACCTTTTTGGCTTGTATGCCGAAACACCCAGAGTCTAGGAAGGAATCGAACTTACATCTGCCCGACTAATAGTCATCGCGAGTACCAAAATAAATTTGCAAAAAGATTGGCATACTAAAAAATCTCTGCATTGACGGCTGAAGGTGTTAATGATTTAATGATGCGAAATAAAAATTGGCTTTGCTGTACGTAATCAAGCCCATCGGAATGCGTGACATGACCGCTTACTAATTTTGTGTTAGTAATGTGGTCTTAAATTTCATCTAACAATACACAGTGGGGATTTTCGTCAAATGAATGGTAATAAATCTGGAATATCGATGCTGTGATGAAAGAATGAATGTGTTTAACAAAAATTTTTAACAAAATGAAAGATGATGAAGATACTTTTATTGCAAAAAAAAACATGTCAAATATCTCCTAAAAAATGAGAGATACGGGAACAAATGACAAAAATATTATTTCTTTGTATTTTTAAATTCGAAGCGCCTCCAGTTTTCGAAATCGAATAACATTTAAGAAACTTGCAAGAATCAGAAGATTTTTCTACACCGAGGTGCTCAAGTTTGATGCTCGGTAGCTCCATTTGTGTGTGATCTACCAGACCACAGAGAGAGAGAGAGAGAGAGAGAGAGAGAGATAAATCTAAACAGCAGCTTAGAAGTTCCAGATTTTTCACCATTTGTTTGGCCAAAGTCTTCACTGAGCGATATAAAAGTTTGCCATTTCGTTTGTAATATGCTCGATCGTATTTCACGATAATTCTATTTAGCGTATTTTTTCCGTTCCGTTTTCGAAGAACTTCGATAACGTAAAAATTCAAATTGTGGACTGCTACAGTAGACACACCTCCAAGGGCTTTACCTATAGAAAGTAAAAAAGATTGCTGAAACAGCATGAAAAACTATGTTCGAGTCTGTTAGAGTAAAATTATGGTGAAGAAATATGAAATGTATATCAACTGATTATATAACAATAGTGCTTGCTCTGTCTCTCTCTCTCTCTCTCTCATTTTGTGCAATCAATTTTCTACAATATTCCAAAGTTAGTATTATTAGAAGATTGATTGTGCAAAACTTTATTAATGTCAGAACGAAACAAATTTTAACTTCTAAGAAAATTATGTGTTTGTAGATAGCACTATTTGAATATACAACCTGGATATAGGATATTTATAAAAGAATTATGGATCTACGTAAGACCGAACTTTTAACTTGCAAATATCCTTTTGATTCTGAAATTTTAAGCGAATTTTAGTTAACTCTAATAGTTCTTTACCGACCATATTTGGCCAAATTTTTCATGTAATTTTTAAATCTAAATATTTCAGACCTAATCTACTTTTTTGCTACAAAACGGTTTGTGTCTCAGCTTAATTTTTGGCACTTAAAGAATTTTTGTGTTTTAATAGCCTTAAAACAACATTTAAACAAATTGCTTTGCCTTTAAAAACATTTTCTTTAAATATCTTTTTGCATACCATTTAAAATGTTCATATGCAAAGAAAACAATATTTAATTTTGCAATTAATTCTTTTCACTATTAACATTTTCTACATTAATTTCTTTGTTAAATAAAGCATCAAACACAGGACAAACAACCAAAAGCAAATGAATAAAATATAAATAAATAAGACGACAATTATTCTTGTACACAATTATTATAATTTCAGTGCAATTAACTATTTGACGTTTTGTAATGCATTTATTTTAGTTGAGACATAAAGTTTTTCTTTATGAAAAAAAAAAGAAAAAACCTATACAATACAAATAAATAAATTCTACAACAAATGTAATGAATAAAGAAAAGCAAAAATATTATGTGGACAGACAATCATAGATGCAGTGCATCATACTTTATGCATGAAATAAAGGAACAATAAATGAAACAAATATCACATGTTTTCAAAACTGCAATGCCAAAGTGTTGATGATGATGACGATTGTATTTATTTATTTTTTTTTATAAATATTTTTCTGTTATTATAGTTTATATATATTTTATATTGTCTAATAATGAACGAGGAAAAAAATGCACACAAAAATGAAAAGAATGACGGACTTTTGTCCCTAGAGTGTCGTTGAAAAAAAAAACGTTCTGAACACTGCGTCGGCTCTGAGTACAAAACTTTATGCATGTGTTACAAAATTCCTTTAAAAATTGCTTTTGTATGACCAGCGGTAGCGACAAAATATGCTTGTTGTGAGTGAATGTTGGCCAGACTAATAGAGCAGTAGTATGACATTAATGTGTACTTTATCACAGAGGCAATTATTAATTACAAACATGAATTTTTAATTATTTTGTTTTCATAATTATCAGTTTTTCTTTCTCTATATATTCCTTCAAGAAAAATCATTTGTATTTGCCAAACAATTAAAATTGTGTATTTATTTATATATATATTTTTTTGTGTGACACGTTACAATAAATTAAACGTGTGTTAAGTTTATTAAAATTGTAAATCGAGTGAAAGACATTATAATTAAATCATTTTCTACATGATTGAGAATGAGTTTTTAGCAAAAAAAAAATAATACATCTATTTTTTTTAATTAAAAGAAATGTGAGGGAAAATGTTAAGATTAAAAGCAGAGATATACACCTGTTTAGTGGCTAAGAAGTTTGGTTTGTTTCCATGACATCGATCGCTAAGAGACGACGAAATTCCTTCTCAGCGTAAAAAAAATTAATACAACTTTGGGGAATTAAAGTTAATTTTGACATATTATTGGATCTATAAGAAAGAAGATGTTAGGCCTTTCAGAAGCCCTTCTTTTGAAAGCCAAAAAAAAAATAACTGTATCTCCCGTTGTGTCAATTTTTGGCATAATCGGCGATGTCATAGAATCCAAGCCAGAAATGATATTTATTGGAATAGAACCTCGATTCTGATTCGAATTGGTGTTATGAAACCGCCTTGGCGTTGCCTTTATTTAAAAATAATCTAAACAAAACAGGTATGTGATTGGAAATCGCTCGTTTTCAAATCAGAGGATTTCAAAAAACTAATTCTATCAAAAGCGAATTAATAGGTTTTTTATTTAATTAGAACTTAAATTCCATTTCACTACATCATCCGATTTACAGCACACGTTTTACAAAATCGCGTGATTTGAAATCAATGGATTCCCATCACATGCCTGAAAGTTCGAATCAGTTGTTACGTTTTGTTTACAGTTGTTTTTTTTTTGGGCAAATGTTTGTTAAGTGTGACCGTCCCTTTAGTAACAATTTGCTAGTAGCGTCACCCACCAGCTTTGCATTTTCAGTGCTATACTTTGTGCTGTTCGCATTTTTTCCTTGAAATTTTTGTCTGTCAACCATTTCTTACAAGGCTAAATATATTTTTTAAATTTCAGAAAAGCCGACTTATGTTTGTGCCGTCATATCCTGATTTTAGTTACCAAGTTGCCTCAGCAGGATTTAGTACAAAGAATTTTTGCAAAGAAAGTAAAATCTAAATTTATTTATATATTGGATTTTAGGAGGTGGAATGCCCCCCAAAGAACAAAATGTAAACAAAATCGAAAAGAAAATTTTAAATCTGCCAGCTGCTCGATTTATTTCAGAACAAAACAAAATAATATTGTATTCTATGACACCAAATTCTGATGAAAATTTTAATTCGAACAAGAAGCGACAATATCGGTTTCCATAACACTAGCATATTTTTTTGTCACTTAAATTTCTGCTTCTAAAACTAACCTGATTCCATAACAATCCGGAATACTGTCTCATTACAATATACATATGTAGATATGAATAAAACAAATTTACACTTCCTGAAGTTTAATTTTATTGAAGGACCCACACTTGAATATACGTAAGTGGTTATACTGGTTTTTTGTTAAACTTTGGAAGGTACAAAGACCCCAAATGAAGACAAATCCGACTTTTTTAATTCTACATTTTTGTTTAAAATTTCTTTGTATTCTTCTATCCTCTCTCCCATTCGAAGTTATGACTTATTGCACTTTCAATAAATCGTGTTATCTTCTTTGGAGAAAAAAAATATACAGAAACAAAATTCCGGCTTATTAACTTATCAACTTTTTTTTACCTTCTGAGAGTAGAGAGCCATTCCTTTTTTGTAATACACAAACATTTTCTTTTGAATATAGGTTTCTTAAAGGCTACATCAGCCAGTAACACTTTTTGTGCCATAAAAATATATGATTCTGTCCTTTTAGCTCTTCAATTTAAGCCTATATTTTTATTTAGTTTTTCTCAAATTTCCGGCCTGTATTCTTTTCTATTATGTTGCTCAACATAATTTGCTCATATGTTCGATTGCTATTTTATGTAAATTTAAATTTCATCTTATTATAATTTAAATAATTTCCAAGTTATGCACATACATCTAAAACTCCCTTAGCAAAGGCAAACACTATTGCAAAATAAATGTAAAGAAATAACTCCAATTTGAGCTGAATAAACAGTCATAGTCATATCCTCAGAATGCTAAAAATATGACACTAAAACCATTTGATGACATTAATATGATTTAATGCATTAATTACCCGCCTCTACCGGGAAATTTTTTGCCAACAAATTCCTGCTTATTAAACAGTAAATAAATGAGAGGGGTGATAAAAATCAATTGCCAACAAAAAGCCATAAAAGCCACTCAAGAAAAAATACTTTGAATGAAACTTGCAGCTACACAAACCAAACATAAATTGGCAAACAGACTAAAAGTATGCCATATAGAAATTGTTTTCACTTTCTTTTAGTTGCTGCTTAAGAATTCCCAAAATCCCTGAACAGGATTTACCCTTAAAAAGAAAATATGACAGATAGCAAAAAAATATTCAAAAAAAAATCCTTCGAAAAGTAACTTTATGTAATTGACGTCAATTCGTATTTCGCGCTGTGAATAATAAAACACCGTCTCTAGCAACAAACCACCACTTATACATTCGCACAACAGCACAAAAGTATGCTCCAGTTATTAAAAGTGGTTGTTCTCTTACCTATGAAATATGCAGCGTGGTGTGTTCTGTGTGTGTATATATTTATGTAAAAAGGATATTGAAAATTATGTTTATAGGCTAGGGAAGGAACACAGAATACATTTTATTAATGTAAGCATATGAAAAACTGATAACTTTTTTTTTGCAATTTAAGCCCGTGTAATAATCAGCCATATTAGATGTATTGAATAAAGGAAAAATATGCACATCCGCAGTACCGGTCCCATAAGAGTGTCAGAGGTATTTGCTTATATTTAATTTTTAGGATCAGTTAAATATATATAATATTTTCTTATTGCCATTTCACTTATTTATTTGTCACGCCAATGGACTGAAATATCCTTATCCTTCAATAACTCCTTATATTCGAATAACATTCTAAAATTTTTCTCAGACAAAGAAATATCTATTTTAACAACATTATTCACATAATTTAAAGTAGTTAATGCTCGTAATATGGGCACAAATTTAATAAGTATTCGCAATCGATGCAACTATTATTCAAATTATAGATTATCATGATTGAATTAATAGTTCTTCTTAAATAAAGAAGCTTTAAGCCTAAAAGCAAGCACCGAGCGTAATATGAGGTAGACGACAAGATAATACGATTGCTACGAAGAGCAAAGTTTATGAATTTCTTCTGAATTCTTTCAATTCTATCAGTATGGTCACGGTAAATGATGTTCCACATAAAGGAACAATATTCTAACTTAGAACACACAAAAGCGGTATACAATATTCTCAATGTTATAGGATTTAAAAAGTCTTTACGGTTTTTTCTTATAAAAGAACACGCAGAATAGGCTTTAGGTACTATATAAACCAGGTGGGCATTAAAATTTAGCTCAGAGTCCACAACAATGTTAGAATCCAACATATGGTAGACAACTTTTAAGTTCTTATCACGAATGTTGTATTGGAAGATCTTACGGTTACTAATATTGGGCTTATTTCGCATAAATCCTAAAAGTATTTGTCATACAGCTGCGTATGTTACAGTTAAAGAGATTTTTTTTATTTTCATTTAAATATAAATTGACAATCATATGAAGAGATCCTTGTGAAATATTTAATTTAGGTCTTGTTCTTATTTAATTTAATTTCTTCAAAAGTCATTAAACATTTAAGAAAAGGGTTCATTAATGGATTTTTTTCTGGTGTGTGTGTGTGTGTGTGTGTGTGTGTGTGTGTGTGTGTGTGTGAGAGTCTCTTAAGTGGTTTACACCTTTTAGCTGCTTTTTGGTTGCTGCCTTTGTGGCAGGAGTCTGTTAAGAGTCTGTTAAATGAAATTAATTTTAAAATGACAATTTCATTAACTTAATGCCAGTCACGTATGTTTTTTGGAGCTTTTGGAGGGATTAAATTATTTTTTATTTTTCTTTAACTTTTTCAATTTGTTGCTGCCAAAATGTCTCGTAGGAAATACGGAGACAAAAAAACTAGAGAAAAAGTTAATTAAAAAATGTTTCATAGTCGAAAGGTGTTAAACGACTTAAAGGAGCTGTCGTTAAATTCAGAGTTAATTAAAAAACAAATAAATATTCCAAATCTAAATTTCACACATTTTTAAATTATAAAAACGTTTAATTCAAAAATTCCCTTAAAAGGGTATTAAATGAAAAGAAAATTAGTTAAAATTCTTTAAAAATATTTTGAATATTTTAAGGCAAATTTTAAATTATTTTTTGCAATATGAGGACAATTTAAACTTAACGTTAGAAAAAGAATCTTAATTAGATGCCGTATTATAAGTAAGATTAAAGTTTTCTTACGTAAAAAATACTGTTAAATAATGTCAGCTTTGGTCAATAATTGCTCACCAAAATCTCTTATTTAAGCCGTACTACTCATTATTTTTTAATAATATTTTACTACAACATATTAAAAAATCCACCACATTAACATATAAAACATCTTGTAGTTCTTCATTGTTGATAAAAGGGGTTTCCCAAATCTTCTTAAATTACTTTTGAAATAAAATATTCCGAGATACATTTTAAATCAAATATTAATGATAAATAACAAATGCTTTACTACTTCTAAACACACACAGAAAAAGCGAATGGAAATAATCCTTTTTCTTTTTGCCTTAAATAATTTAACATTTTGCTCTCTGTGGCCACAACTAAAATAATCAATTAGTTATTAACCCCGCCAGCTTTTCAATTCAACCACTTTTCCTTAAAACAAATGTCAAATATTTCTTTAATAGCTAAATAAAAACTACCAAGGAGTTGTATGCAGCAAATGATGTATTGAATTACAAAAGGAAAATATACAATAATTTACAAGTGGTCAATATAAATTTAATGATTCTGTTGGCCTTAAATCTAAACCATTGAAGTTTCTCCCCTTTTTGTGAAATATATTTAAAAAAAAAACAAGGATAATTGTTACTGATCCTTTACCATATATACAAAGAAGGCTTCAAAGGGTTTGTATTTGCTGCTTTAGAAGGTTAATCAAAGATTAAAATAATTGTTAGTTTAGGAATTAAAATTCCATTGATATTCGAGAACTGACGAACACTTCCAATGCCCTTTTTTGCAGTTAAATTTTTCCTTACAATGCGGTTACATGCTGTAACACATCAAAGGGCCACTTATGGCCAGCTTAGCTATTTAACATTGCTGCTTTAAGCTTTAAAGCTCATTGGCTTTTTGGCTGAACTTATGTAATTAAATGTAAATTCAGTGTAATAAGTATGTTTTCTTTAAAGGTTTTTGCATATTTAGTTGCTTTTCTGTACATTTTGTGTTTTATTTATTTTATAAGGTTTCCTAGGAAACTAGGGGAAATTATAAATTAAGTAGCGTTAAATAAGTTGCAGCGCGGGTGTAAAACTGTTATAGATACCATATACAATTTGTTTTTTAAGCTGTTAAGCTGATTTAAAAAAGCTTATGTGGTAAAGCAAAATGTGTTTGTGTGTGTGTATGTGTGTAGGAAGACAAAAACAAATTCTTTAAATATTTATTTTAATCCGTTATAGTTTGCTTATTTTTAGCAAATGAATTTCTTAAAATTTTTTTTATATTAGTTTCTATTGAATTTTGTTTTGATTTTCAGGTATTTTTTGGCCTTGTTGTTGCTCTTTGTCATTTGAATGTTTAAAAAATTTAGCACGCATTAGAAATCAAAATATCACCAATAAGCGGCTTCTGTTTGATTTTTGTTTTCTGGAGTTTAGGTTTAGCATATTAAAACCAAAATCAAATTTCAGTTTTTGTTAAAAAAAAGGTTTAACATTATTTCCAAGAATTATTTAAACCTTCGGCAAGGCTATAAGCCTCCATAACAAAAATTTGCTTGATTAGTTTTTTTTTCAAGAACTGTAATTAAAACAAGAAGAACGGAAAAATTGTGAAGAATATCCAAATATAATCTGAAATGTTGCAAAAAAAAAGGAATTACGAATTTTTCAAACCTATGAAAAAGGAGATTTTTGGTTATTAAAACGTTGAATATACAAATTGAATAAACAAAAAAGTACCTTAAAATTATTTTCAAAAGCTGCAAACAAAGTTTGAGTTTCAATTTTATAAGATATTTAAATTTAAAAATATAAATAATTTTTAAATAATGAGCTGGATTGTGGTCAACTTTTTATATAAAATAACTTACAAAATTTGTTTTCTTTTTAATATTTCGCTTGTCCTTTGTAGTTTCTTTTATTTTTATAGTTAATTACCAGTAATAAAGCAAATAACTAAAAAATATTGAAAGTATAAAAAAATTACAACGTTTTTTTCTTTTTATTTTCTTATATAAAAAATTAACCAGAAGCTTTTAATTTAAAATTTTTTAGCAAGAAAAGGTAGTCAAATTAGCATTTATTTCAAAAATTATTTGTCTAATGGCCTGTAAAAATACTTTTAAGACAATTAAAAATTTAGTTGATTTGATTCTAAAAACAAATTACTACGATTACATATACTCGTATGGTTGTAGACGAATCGAAATATGATTGAATTAAATAAGAGAAGACGAGTTAACTTAGTCAAAATAAATTATATTATTTAAAATTATGAATCAAAATATGGATCATAAAATTGTCGAAGAGCTAGTATAGTTAATTTTGCAGAAATCTTTGCTTAAATTGATATACTTATATTATTTTATTTAGTAACTAAATGAGTATTATAGGTGATTTGTATATGAGCGTCTATCTACAAAGTTCTTTGTTATAATTTTATAGCAAATAAACATGATTATGTTTATTTATATATTTGATTGTATTGATGATGCTACCATATTTTTGCTTAAAATACAGAATTATAGAATGTTTGCTCTGTTTGCCACATCCATAATATGGTTGTCCCAATCATGTTTAATCTAAATCGAACTCAGGTAAATGATTTGAATATCGTAAAAAGGTTTATTTGCGATACTAAAAATCACTTAAACGTGAAATTTCAAAAGATGCACAAAGAAGCTTAAAGCTTTTGCATGTAAAATATCCACAAAGTATTTGCAGGCAAATGATATTAATTTTGTTTGTCAAACCTCGAAAAGTACTGAAAATTAAACGGCTGATTTGTGCTCCCAAAAAGTGACATAAAAAGTACTTTAAATGGACCTTTGAAGTCTTTTTCTTTTGTTAATGTCATTTCTCTGTCATGCAAGTCGCCTATTTAGTTTTAATTTCAGTTATTCGAGTTGTTAATTTCGTGTTTTCTTTTAATTTTTATATATCTAGACATTAACTAAATTTTTTTAAAACTTATTCATTAAAGCGTCTTTCTGTCTGCCAAAAAATTTTGTATCACCCCAAAAACAGCAAACCGCAAAAGATATCCTCTTTTAGTTTTTTCGGGTTATTATTCTTGTTGCTGTTGTTACTTTTGACCAAACACAATAAGAAAAAACAATTTGTTTTAACCAGTTTTTAAAAGACATAAACATTATTTTAGTTTGAATTCTTTTTATTTTGTTTTGATACTCGTAATCAACATCATTATCATGAGCATCAAGGTGATGGCTGTTAATGAGTTTCTTTAAACTCGTAGACATGCTTTTGTAATTATTAAGCTGATAATGTTTCAAGGAATAACGATGATGATTAAGGATGATCATGATGTTAGTGATCGTGATTTTAACACATCTTAAACTGACTGCTGCAGTAAAACCCCAAAATTGTGCACTCATTTGAGAAAAACAAACTTTTACTATATTTTGGGTATTGTTTATGTCTGAAGCAAAATCATTGCAAACCGCAATACTCCAAATTTTTAAAACCTTAAAAAATGTTGGCGTATTATATTTGATACTTTTCCTTTTTTACGAATCTGTCCAAGTTTAAGGTTAAATAAGAAACCTACAAAGTGTAGCAATGAAATTAAAAAACAAAAAAAAAATATATATATATATTTTTATTATAAATTTTAGAACCTTTAAAAACGTGTTGTTGCGTTTTTATTATAAGTATTATTGTACAAAATATATTTTTTTTGTCAATACACTTTTCTGTTTAAATCTATAAAACAGGCAACACACAATTCACAAAAAATACAAAAAAATAAATAAATAAATAAAATATCGGTAGAAAAAACAAACGAAAATTTCAAAAATAAAAATGAAACATTGAAATCAACATTTGAGACATTTCACGATTTTATTATGTATGAAGTGTCGCGTCTGCAAATATTTTTATATATTTTTTGTTATAATTTTTTTTGTTTAGCTGTTTTTTTCCTTTGTACATTTGTATGGCTGGTATCTTTCAAGTCCAAAAACCACAAAAATGTCATCATTTTTAGAGCAAAAGGTTTCAAGAACACAATCAAAACTTGGCTGTCGCTTTGTCCGTCTGTCCTCTTTTTTGGTTGCTGATTTCTTTTCTTTAAGGTTTTTGTGCTGAATATTGCAGTTTGATATGGTTTTCAAGTACCTTCTTAAAATATGTTTAATTCACAGTCCAGTTTTAAACATTTCTTTATAGATTTGAAATTATGCTCTGGTTTCTTTAAAGGGGGTTTGTGTTATTTATTTTGTTTTTTTGGGCTTTTGTATTGTTTATTGAACGCGTTTAAAATGTTAAAATTTTTATAGTTTGTTACTTGACTTTTTTTGTTGTGTAAATTTTTGTTTAACTAACACTTTGGTTTTAGCGTAGAATGTGATACCTTTTGGAAATTGTTGAATTTTTGTACACAAACAACAGTGAAAACAGAAAAAGGTAACAAAGTAAGTAAAAAGTTTTAAGAAGTCTTTAAGACTTTAAAATTAGTATGATGTAGGAGATGAAATTGCGACTCTATAAAAGCCACTTTTTTGTTGCTTTACCGGAAGAAATTCGAATTTAAAATAGTTCAAAATCAAATTTTCGCTAGGCCATACGAATAATGGCAACAAGTTCGATTTCTTGAGTTAATATCTTTTAACATAGCGTGTATCTGGTCATTGCAAATAATATCTAGTATAAAGTAAACTGATTCTTATCTAGTCATGCAATTGGTTGCGACTACAACACTTTGCTTGTATGATTTTCTCGAAGCCTAGGATCCACGCCTGATACTGCTGAAATATATATGTATATGACGTATTGAACGATTACTGCGGTAATCGTATACGTGCGGTCTTTTATTCATAAACGATTTATAAAGTTACAGTAGATCTATTGAATCATTGTAATCACAGTGATCTTATGTCAAGAGTATGTTAGTTTTAAGCAAAGAGTATGGTAGTCTTATAATAAAACTTCCGCGGACTTATACTACGACTACGATAGTCGTAAGCTAATGTACGAGTACTTTTAGACGACAACTGTCTCATACGTTAGATTAAAGTACTTTACTGAGAATATACTCAACCTAAAATAGTTGTAGTCCTCGATAGTCAAATGTTGATCCATACATACCAGAAATACTAGAAACTTATATTCATATTCATTTGCAATGTTTTTTTAATTAAGATTTTTTTGATACTCGTATTCTAGTATATCTGCTGTGTATGCTTTTGAATTTAAATTAATATTGCAGAGACGATTTGTTTGCCCACTCTAAAATTTTTATAATATAGAACCATTAAAACTGAATATTTTTTGTTAAATGGGTTTCAAATTTCATACTAAGACTAAGTGTCAGATAATTCCTATTCGAAAACAAAAAGTTATTAAATATCACAAAACATAACACATTACAAAACATGTTTTTGGGACTCAATTCTGAGAATTGCACGTCAAAATAGCCCAAAAAATAAGAACTTCTGCTTTATTTGTTTTGTCAAGTTGGTTAGTTGGTTGCATTAATCAATAATTTAATGGTCATACGAATTTTTTTCTTCAAGTATGATTTTTATCACTTTTTCTATATTTTATTTTATTCAATCCATAACCGGAGCTTATGAATGCGTAGCACCTGGATTAGATCTTGCACAAAAATTACCGGCTTCATAAAAGAAAACTGCGCACCATTTCCATGTATTCACATTATAAGAGTATCATAAAAACTTTTGCACACTTTGTTCGGCGTAAAATTTGTGCCACTTAAATCTGTTTCATCAAACTAATGACAATACGCTGTGTTAAATTCCTTAGTAAACAATTTTTTTTCAATCCTGTTTGCCTATTTTTGGGATAATATGACCACAAATGTAACAAAAATATTCCAATTTTGGTCACTTGCTATTTTCCATATTGAAATATTCAATGTTCTTCTGGTTTTAAAATGTAATTCACTCTGAATAAAAGGGTTGTATATTCTACAGCCAAAGGCGAGCTTGCACTTTGCAGAACACAATTTTTTTCCCATAATGGTAATTTTATATTCTTCTGTTTGTATGCTGATTGTTGAGATCAACATTTTTTAAGGATATATTGCGACAAGAATTCCTTTGGCCGGTTTACTATTAATAGCATACATAACTATTGCGAATTGAACGAGAGTTCCTTTCACCATTACAAAATAGCTGTTTTTTTGTAAACAAATAGTTTAAAATTTTTTCAAACAAATAATTTACAAAAATTAACTGATTTATGTTGAGAAGTTGTTTCTAATACGAATTGTACCTTAATGTCGTCTCAAACACTTGCTCCAGAGAGCCTATCAGATGCTTGCAACGCCTTCATAAAAATTTTAAAATTTCGCAAGAAAGAAATTTTTTAAAAATTTGTATTTAAAAAGTCCAACTCCTACACTACAATTTGTGTTCAAAAATTTGTACTCTCAATGTGGGTGTTCATAATAAAACAAATTTTTATCTCTTTTTTTTTCTTTATTTCATAACACGCAAATCACAAATCTGTTTTGTTGCTCTTTTTGACTGAATGACTGAATGAATAAGAAAAAAACGTACAAAAACTAAAAAATAAAAAATATAATATGAAAAGGCCCACAGTAACCTTAATGCATGGTTGCATGTTGTAAAACATGTATGTTTTGTCACACAAAAAAAAAAATCATAAACCAACACACCACCCGTTTTTGTCTGTTGAGTTTTTCACACAATAGGCGTGACTAGAAACGTTTTTGCTCTCCCTTCACTGTTTATCACGGTACAAAGCTGGCTGGCTGTTTGTGGGGATTGTGTGAATTGTCAAAATCAAATTTCAGTCATATGAAACTATAGAATAATGTTATATGATCTGTTGGATTTAGATTTGGAGTAAATCAGCTTATGATTTTCATACATTTAACACAATAAAGTGTCTCGAATTTTTTATTTTTTTTATTTTTATTTTAGCTGAAATAAAATTGGTTTCATATTATTACATAAATTTTTATATTTGACGGTAACATGATCTGAATAAAATGTAAAGTACTTTAGTGTAGCGACTGCAAATCAAGTCAGTTAAACAAATTTAAAACAAGCTGTTCTTTTTTGGCTCAAAGTTACACTCAAAAAATTAAATACGTAAAAATAGTTTATAATACATAATCGCAAAAGTATAACTTCGCAGAGCTGCATTCAATCAAATTAATTGAAAAACTCGTTTGAAGAAACAGTACATGAAAATTGTTTAAAGGCTAGATCAGGTCAAATTCAACTGAAGCGTATTCCACCGAAAACGAAAACGAAACGTACAGTTAAAATTGTTTATATTTCCGGTTTTAATAGTATTTGATTATTTTATAGGTCCTCTATCCGATAAAAAAATATTTTTACATTACATTAAGTCAGGTCAACGACGTGACACAGTTAATTGGCATTTTGATTTTCAAATGTCAAACTCCATACAAAAAATTATCAATCAAATCCAAAACAGCTGGTGGTAACACCTTTCTAAACCTAATTATTGAGCAGCGCAGTATTTTTCGCTATAATTTTGCAAACAGGACAGTTGCATCACTGAGTACTATCAGATTTTGGGTAGATTTCGTCAAAATGTAGTCGCGAAGTAGATTTTGTTTTTATGGGAAATCAACAAGATTTGCTCGGAATTTCGCAAGTACTAGATTTTGATCTGGAGTAAATGCCATATTAAATAAAAACTGTTTTGTATGAATTTATAATTTAGTCAAAATTATTTAACAACAAAATATTGTAATTACAATAAATTTTAGTTTTGTGTAATGAATTCCTAGAATAGCATCATAAATCAAACATTTCCAAAATCAAAAACATAAAATTTGTCACGTGGAAAGTGCTTGGCATATGACTGCCTTAAACGATCTGATTGAATCTATTTCAACAATGTAAAGTTCATAACCTGAGCAACTCCGAATACACTTGATAATATATTTAAAAAAAAAACTTAAAATACAATTTTGTTTAAATTATTGCTGTAAAAAAGGATTAAAGGTCATTTATTACACACTCAAAAATTGCAGGCCATATGAAAGTCACTTGTCAATAACACTTTAAATTATATTAAATGAAAGTTTTAGTGGAACGCTAAAAAAAATTTTATTTCTTAACAAAGTTCAAATAGTTAAGCGCAGCGTAGAACATAACAATGCAGTCCTCAGTTTCTCTTTTGCTGCTGCGTCGTGTTAATTTGCTGTCTGGTTTTTGCTTATCATGATAACGTAGTACTGAAGATTTTTTTGAGAACTCCATTATTGCAAATAAATTGATGTATTTTTTTTTTGTTATTTTACAACATCTTAATCTTTTATTTATTTTGTATTTATAGCAAAAATAATTTATTTACATTATTTTCATGGAATATGTTGTAGAGCAAGCAAGTAATACGATAAAAATTCTTAATTTTTTTGCATAAATATTGTCTTTTAGATTTATTTTAAGATAGTTATGAAAAGCTTTTATATGGGCATGATGACATTTTAAGGACAAAAATATAATTTTTAGTTAATACAAGAAAATTTATTTAAATATTTTTTAGAAAACTTATTAAATGTCACTAAATAATTGTACCAATGTATTTGAAGATAGAGGAAGGATAGACTTTCCTCTCCCTCTCCATCTTTCTCTTTCTCTGCCTTAAAAAATACTCTTGAGAAAAGAAAACTTGCCGAATATAGATAAAGTGCCACAAACATTTAATTGGTTTTTCTTTGGAATGAATCAACAAATGAGTTCCAAGTAGTATCAGAAAAAATTTCTGAAAAGTTTTTATATAGACTTTTAGAAAACTTGCCTTAATTTAAAAATAGTTAATAGCAAAAGCAAACTGTACAAAAAAACAAATAATAGGTATTTATATCGTCGTAGATAAATTTCCTAGAGCTTAAAATGGCGTTTCACAAGTAAAAAGTATTTAACAAAGTACCAAATTTCTGTTTAGCGTAAGAGCACAAAAAACATTTTATTGCAAAAATAATTATTATGGCTTCACATTGACCTATAAATTCGTTCGGTTTAAGTTCGATCCGTTTTCAACAGACGGCACTGACTTTTAATAATATTGCAAAATCTCGCTATACAAGACTCCTTGTATCACTGTATCGGTTGTATTATTGGATTACTTTACAGTATTATCTTTTTTGTTGGTAATTTTTAAACTATACAATTTCACATCATATCAATACGTTATATTGAGAGAGATACTTTTAGAGATTATTATCTGTACAAAAAAATACACTAGAGATATGTTTTTGTTCAACAAAGTTCTATTGAATAACTTTAGTTTACAGCCCCTTATTTTAATTGAAAAAATGACTTTTTTTTAGGAATTTTGTGAATGTTTTAAAGAATAAAAATTGTTTTTAATAGCTTCATAAGCTTTTTAATTAATTACAGTAAGTATCGTTCAAAATATTATCGATATCCTATTATCTCTACATCTACATATAATGTGAATAAGATCTCTAACTATCTGTGAACTATTTTTTAGTATCTGTTTTATTAGTTTGATTATGATTTCCAAATATGCGCCATTGTTTTAACAAAGAGGTTTGAACATATGCCATGTTATTTTGATGTTTTAGAATTCATCCGCACAAACTTACGATAAAGTTCATATGATGAAGGAATTTTCGGTCGGATCGCCCATAGAAGCGGCAAAGTTTACCTGGTTGTATGTGCCTAAGTCTTACAGATATTATAAAATCATTGTTGATATATAATATTTATATTTCTAAAATATTTTTGATATATTTCAAAATTAGTAATTTTTAATCGCCAAAACAAAATGTTGCAGAAGAAAATTTTTTATTTTGATTTAAAAACAAAATAAAATGGTTTTGATGCTAATTTAATCGCCATTTTTCTTATATAAATTTTCTTTAATATTTCTGGTATATGCATTTTTACTTGTATAGAAAATCTATGGCAAACGCTAAAATTTTATTTATTGTTGTCGCTTAAGCTAAAAAGTAGCAATTCAAAAGGTTATACTAACTGTTGTATAGGATGTATACGATAAAGTTTTCAAAAGTTATAAGTTATATCTTTAATAAGCTTTAGCACATTCAACCGTTTCAAGCTATCAACTGTTTTTAAATTATACAAATATTACATTTTCGGCAGGTCCATAATATTTAAATTTAATAAGAAAAAACATTGAGAACAAATTTCTTTTTTATCTTTGTGAGTCATTATCAAACTTAACACTGTTTTTAAAGCAAAATTTTTACAATTATTTGATGTTTTCAAAAAAACAATTTCCAAAGTTCCTAATCTGTGGAAGATTTTGAAGTTTAAAAATAATTTAATAATTGTTAGGCTTGAACTGTTTATAACTAATTTAAAGAGCTCTTTGTTTAGGGCAATATCCTAATACTCTATTATGAAAAATGTTGAGAAATATATGTCCAGTTGATAACATAAGTTACAACTCCTGGTATAAAATTTTATGTTAATTTCAACATGAATATATTTCTAAGGAAATGTTTGTGAAGAAATTCCCAACAACTTTCTCGCAGCATACTATAAAGAATTAACTATTTCATTTGAAAATATTTTAAACAAAAAATGTAACTTAAATTAATTAAAAGAGCTTATTTATAGTACCTCGTAAGCCAACTTTTACGGCATGCAATATCCAAGCGGTGGAAGAAGTATTCATGAATTCACGCCAGAACAGCTCACACAAAACAAAATGTTTCCACTTATTTTTTTATTATTTTTTTTAATTCCTTTAAATTTAAATTTTTATGTCAAATTTTGCGAATAAAATAATTAGTGGTGCCCTCAATATTTTTCATAAATTCGTACAGAGCCCCTAAAAGCAATGTAATTTATTCAATTCAAGAAGAAAAAATATATGATTATTGTTTCCTTAATTTAAAAAAAACATACGGAAAAAGAAAAAATCTTAAGTATAAAAATTGTAGATTACATTTTAAAATTTCAGGCATTTGTTTTGCGAAATAGTTTCCGCGGTCTTTTTTGAAGAAGTTACGCATTTTTATTCTGCATACTTAGATATTTTTCTTCAAATAAAATGATTAATAACCAGGGCAAGTTTTTTATTCTATTTGCATGAAAAATATGCATTTGCATTTTTTTTAAATTTTTCCCAAAAAAAGCATTTTTGATATAACTTGAATAAATTTCAACAAAAATTGCCGCTGCTCGATATATGGTCACCACATTAAAAAATGTTTAACCAGATATATGCATGTTAGATGTCTGGCTCTTGGCATACATACATACACTGTATGTAGTATTTTTCCAAATAAACTTATTATCTTAAATAATTTCCAGATGCCTCTTCGTATCAATTTAATGCATTTTATGTGCCCAAGTATGATCAATACCACAAAACCTTATTCCACTAGATGGGAATCGTGGTAAAAAGGTGCTATATATTATAGCGACAATTTTATAGAAATAAGCAGCGTTTTAAATGAGCTTTCTGATGATGAGGCAAGGTATTTATTTACGAATTCATCGATAACAACAGATTTAGCATACATTAAAGATTATTTTTAATGTATTTCCCACAGTATAATCAATCAAATTTTAAACCAAAATATTAAGAATAAAATATTTACTGAAAAACTTAAAATTGTTTTTAATCGAAATATTATTCTTCAAGGTTGACCAAGTTAAAATAAAACAGTAACATCGACTGATATTGAACGTACATTTGAAAATTTTAAAAAAAACATATGATTATACTTTGTAATAAGCATTTTTTTTTAAGTAAAACTGATTATAAATTATTATTCTGTGGTTTTTCTGGTGCATATTTAAAAGCTTTTTTAGGAATATTTGCATGCATATTTTATTAATTTTTGTGCATATTAAAACTTGTCCTGTTAATAACCAATTTTGTTTAAATGTCATTTTATATTTATATTTAAAAATCATTTTTATTGATATGTATAACCGAAAATTTTTACTTTGATAGTATTTTTCTATGCGATAAATTGGGGATATTGAAAAACTATTGCCTTGGGGTATAGCTAATCGTACCTTCCAATTGTTTCAAAGGTTACTAGGCTTTATTGCACACTTTAGCAAAATGTTGCTAGAATGTTGGTTTTTGTTTCATAATATGAAATTTCGGATGTAATTTTGAACAGGATACTTTGCAGATGATCAGTTGATAGTTGGTCGCGAAGTATAAGTAAAATTAATTATATAAGCCAATATTAGAGTTCTTAAAATTATTTATGAAAACACCTCAAGCCAAACAAATACTCAATATACTTTTATAAAGAGAGCTACAAAATTAGATTTAAAAAAAATTTAGATTTAACATTCGATTTTTGTAAGACTTTGTACATTTGAATTGTTTAATAATTCGTTACAATTTTTGTTGAACATTTACAATATATTTATTAATTTTTATTATTTTGCTTGTGTTAAGAAACATTTTATAAATTTTTTTTATTACGTTGCCTTTTACGTAAAATTTTCTATTTGTTATTAAACAAAAAAAAATTAAATAATACTTTCAATTTCATCCATTTCATCCTGCTAAATCCTTAGCGAGCCTGCAGTAGGGTGTTTATGAGAATCTGCTAGCGAAAATTTTATCCAGCCGGAGTCCAGTGACGTTTTTTACGATAGACTTCTTTTCAAAAAATAACAAAAACTTTTGGTATTTTTTAATTTTGTTTTATTTTTGAAATATATTATTTTAATATATATATGTATATATATTTTTAATTATTGGCTAACTTTCTTTTTTCTTTCCTTTTATAGATTAATAATAAATTTATATTAATTATATTAATTTTGTTTTTGTATTTTTAATATATATATATTAATATATATTTAGTATACATACGAATTAATTAAAATTATTACATTTAAAAATGTTGTTTTCTCGTATAACTTTTAGTGTTTTTGTGTTGGGACCTTTTTTTGTTTTTCTGGTAAATTTGTTGAATTAAAAAAAAATTTGTTTTAAATTTTTGATTGCGTTTTATTACAATTTTGCTAAAAACTAAAGTTTAAAAAAAGAAACTTATTATTTTTAGGAAATAATAATGAAAACCATATTTATGTATAAATGTATATTAAGTAAAAATAAAAAAAAATGTATAAAATATCACCTAATAAAATATTACGTATTTCAGGATTTTGTGTATATTTTTTAAGACTTTTTTTTAAATTTTTAATATATATATATATATAAATAACATAAAGACAACAATGAACAAACTAAAATGATAAAAAATTAAACAAATATTTTTTAGGAAGTATTAAGATTTTTTTTTAATTTTAAATTATTTGTTTTTTTTTCAAATAATTTTATGTAATAAGTTGTGAATTTAATGTAAAACAAAGCAAAGCTTTTATCGTATAATTTTTGTTTTTTGGGGTGGGAGCAAAAGAGTGCAAAGTACACACTCTTTTTCACCTTAAGAGAAGTTTTTTTACAATAATTTTTAAATTATTTTACGTACGTATAATTATAAAGTACAACAACTATTTGTTTTAACCAAAAATCAAACTAAATATATTTTAAGCAACTTAAGAAGAAAGCTTTTAAAATGTATTTAATATTAAGAGGTTTTTTTATTTTTTGTTTTTGTTATCCTGCCCATATAGCTTTTCAAAATTGTAGTTTTTTTCAATATCATTATTATTTTTTATCTATAATCTAACGTTTTAATTTGTTTTTAGGAAAAAGCTTTGGCGAGAACTTTTTCATTAAAAAAAATTACTTTTTACAAAGCGTTTTTAAAAAAACCGCTTACTCGAAAGCTTCTCTTTTTTTGTTGTTGTTGTTGTTAAATTACCTATATTTAAGGGGTCTTGTTTTATGTTTAGTAACCATTTTCGTGTTAAGTTTAAGATTAAGTACTTTAGTAAGTTGTAATAGTAATATTTAGTTATAGCAAGTTAAGAGTTTGGTGTAATCCTTTTGCTTAATTAAAAACAAATTGGTTTTGTATAAGTACTTGTTTTAATAAGGAAGTATCTATTTATTATAATAATAAATAGATATAATTACGTATATCGTTTTCTTTGTAGGTTTTGGAGAAGAAGATAGTTTAAGTTTGTTTAATACTACGTTTTTAATAGGATTTTTTTGTTAATTATTTTTATTTTTGTAAATGTAAAACGTTTAGTTTTTTTTTTTGTTTTTATTAATAAATACTTTTTAAGTTAATATATTACACGTTGTGTTGCTTTTTCTTTTTTCATATTAAATATTTATAATAGATTATTATTAATTTTGTTTAATATTATTTTAAGAATATTCGTATACTTTTTATTTGAACTTAAGTTTTTTTTGTGTGTAAAGTTTTGTTATTATTTTAAAATTATAAAACAAATTAACGAAAAAAGATTTTGGCAAGTTTTTTTTT
Organism: Gymnocheta viridis; assembly: GCA_956483585.1. Classification (NCBI taxonomy): domain Eukaryota; kingdom Metazoa; phylum Arthropoda; class Insecta; order Diptera; family Tachinidae; genus Gymnocheta; species Gymnocheta viridis. The sequence continues at coordinate 127,753,430 of OY101440.1, read as the reverse complement.
TCTTGGTAAAAAAAAACTCTGGAAAAGGACGTTTTTCATGTTTCTTAGCTGTTGTGTTAAGAGTGTTTTTTAGAAAAATCGTATACTTAATAATTTTTGTTACGTATCAAGACAAAATTGAAAAAAGACGTGACTTTTTATAACAAACTGTCATTAAATCATTATAAATAGAAATGAGAAAAATAACTAAAAGTCGGCCTCATTTTTGATGCGATAACTGGCATAAGTTTGTTCCACCGGCTTAAATGGTTGAGTTTGGGGTGGTTCCTTGTTTTTAATAAAAAAAAATATTTTTTTTTAGTTAACGAAAATATTTGATTTCCTATTAACAAACAAACTCAAGACCTCAAGTGAATTATTTAAAATGTTTAAAAAACCATTAAAAAAATTCTTTTTCTAAAAAAAAGTTTGGTTAATAAAAGTTAGTAAAAAAATGAATGGTTTTAAATATTTCAAATATTAGTTAAGGTTAGTTAAAAAAAATGGGTTAAAAATTTTGTTTTAATATATAAATATACTATATTGGCGAGCTATATGGGCCTCTTGCAAAAACGAAGTTGTTTTAAAATTTAATTTTTGTAAAGTTGCGGTACTTTTTACAATTGTTTTTTTTTAAGTTTTTAACATAATTATGATTGTTTCTTTTTTTATATAATAAAATATAAAAAACAAAAATATTTTTCTTTTTAATTTAGTTTAATAATTAAATGGCTTTCTTTTTTCATTTAGTTAAATATTTAGATACATTTTATTTAATCGTTTAATTATTGCCTTCAATTTCACCAAAAAATATTTTTGTTTTTTGTTAAGTTCTTTAAAAATCATAAAATTTATCCACATTATAAAAATATTTATCATTTAAAAAAAATTGCAGCACGTATAGTTTAATTTTTTTAATTTATTTTTGTGTTTTTAAGTAACAATAATGCAATTTGGCAAAAAACTTAACCTGCAATAACTTAAAAACTTTGCACTTTCTTCGCTAACCAAATTCATAATGCAAGAATAAATTAAAAATTAAAAAAGAAAACTAAAACAATTTTCAAATTTTATAAAACTTAAACAAAATAAATGGCAATTGTTGTTTTTTACACACTTTTTGTTTCGAGTGTACGCAAGTATTTTGAGGCAAACAAACAAATACAGCTTCAATTGTAATAAATCACTTGAAAAAAACTTTGTTGTGGCCTGTTCAATGTTGGTCAGTGGTAAAAGCTATACGTGTTGCAATCTTTCTTTTTGTTTTTTTTTAGGTTGTTGTATTTAGACTATACAAATTTTAAACGTGGTTTTATGTTTTTATATCTTTTGCTTTAAATTTTCATAATTTTTTTAAATTTTTGGTAATTTACAATTGTTGTTTTTTTGAGTTTTTTTTATATATTTTAATTTTTTAAGTTTTTTTAAATTATTTTATTTAATCCCAGGGCATTGTGAGCACCCGCTTCGTTTTTGCAAGAAGGTCGTTATCGTACTACGAACATGGGTGCACCACCGCATTGTAGCTCGCCAATATAGGACCATGTGCTCCCGCGAAGGGGGTACTCACAACGTCTGGTGTACTAGCTCCATCTGTATGTGATGTTGAGTCGGCATTACTTCTTCCTTCACCATTAGCTGAACCCAATTCTGGTGGTTTGGTGGTGTCCCGTTCGTCAATTACTAAATCTATTGGCATTTTACCCTTTAGACATGATATATACCGATGACAGAAGTTATCGCATAATTCATGCACCTATTTGTTGTAGTAGTAGTAATTTTTTTTGATTTTTAGTTCAAATTGTTGTCGTTTTGTTGTTTGTAGTTGTTGTTGTTGTTGTTGTTGTATTTCATTTCAATGCAAATAGTGAAAGGCGGAAAGAAAAAAAGAAGAAAAAAGAACGGGATTTGATTAGTTTTCTCTCATTGGTTTTATATTGCATTTTATTCAAATGTATTTTATTATATTTTTTAAGATTATGGTAGTGTAAGGGTTCTGTTCTTTTAATGGTGCAAAGTTAAATTTATTGCATTAAATTTTAACCAATGTATCACTGAAAATAAAATAAAAGTTGATACTTAATAGAACTTCATCATTAAATATTAAGAAAAAAATTTATACAAAGCTTTTTGATTAAATTTTTGTTAAAAAGGTTTTTGTTTAGTATTTCTTTTAGAAAGCAATTTAAAAAAATATATGTATATTTTAAAAGTTTTTAATTTTTAATATGATTTGTTGCAAATGCTCTTCTAATGCCTAGAAAAAACCATCTGAAATCTTTAAAATCAAATAAAGTTTTGCTCGAAATCTTTAAATATGTCTGCTCCCTCCCGTACGTTCATGAAGTTACCGAAACTTGTACAAAAGCTTTATTCAATAAAATTTTTATTTTAAAAATTTTTCGGGCTATTTTAAGAAATTCGTGCTCGTACGGAGAAATAGATAATAATAGTAACAAACAATATTATTTTATACATATCATTAAAAGCTTAATGGCCGTATTCACAAATGATTATTAAAGTTACAATTGGTTTAAAATAAGAAGTTTTCGTTTTGGCAAATCAGCATTGAAATAATTATAACGTTAATAATCGTTTGAAAATGTGGCCCTAAGGCTTCAATTAGAAAGAAAAATGTCTTAAACTTTCGAAAACTATTAAATAAGAAATAAACAAGAAAACATTTATTTAAATTAGAGAGAAAAATGCCTTAAAATAATGAATAAATATCTAAATAAATTTAGCTATAATTTTCAGATTAACTTTTAATACACTATAGCGCATAATTATAGCAGCATGTTAGTTTTTGAGAGTTCTAAAATTTATACAAAAAGTTGAAATTTTCCGCTGATGTTATCATAAACAGCATTAACAATTAAAGGAAGGTAAAGAAAATTTTCTGTTATTTTTTTCCTGTAAACCGTTACAACAAATAGTTCGCAAAATTATGACCACATTATTAAAAAAACATATTTAATTTTTGCTATGATTAGTTAATATTTACTTATCACGTATCAGTCATATTTTCGAAATACCACGACTAGTAATGTAAAACTATTGAGTATTTGAGTACCGAGTACTTAATAACAAAAAATATATACTCAATACTTTCAGAGATGCATTTCCATATACATTAATGCAACTCGGGTTGGAGGAAATTTAAGACCAAATGATTTAATCGTTTGCAACAATTAATAATTTTAATCTATTAATTATGTTTACTTTAAAATAAAAAAAAAGTATTGAGTGGTATCGAGTACTCAATTGAGAAAGTATTGAGTTGTAGCCGCTTTTTACAATACTAAGCACGACTTCTTATATTATCACATATCGGAAATAGCAAAATCACCACTTCGTAAGAATAAAGTGTTAGTATTTGAAAAATTGCTTGTAGATTCAAGTGATCTTATAAAAAAAGTCCTTATTTACTACAAAGAAAGAAAACCGCAGCGTTCAACTGGAGACAACTACAAGATTGTCTCAAGCGCCAGCTACTCAATGAAAACTGCAATTAGCCAACGAATGTGTCTAAATGTAAACTAGCTGCACTGTAAATCATGCGATGCAGTATTCTTCAATGTATTCGCTGTCAAAAATTTATGATTGCTTCTTCGGGACAAAGAGGCACGCTTGGAATTTATAAAAAATAACATGAGTTCGGATTGGAATAAAGTTAAACAACTTTTGCAATCTGCAATTACAGTACTTAATACAATCTGCCTTAAAAATTATCTGTTAGGGCGAAAAAATTTTCTGAAAAGAATATTTTATCAAGCTCCAAATCGCGCTCATATTATTGTTAGCGAATTCGAAGCGTTAGCCTTTGTCCCGAAGAAGCAATCTCGGTGCATTCTTAAATATCTGGCAGCGATTAAATGAAGACTGCTTTGGCACATGACTTACAGTGCAGCTGGTGACATTTAGACGACATTCTTGGGCTAATTTTTTGCAGTTTCCGGTGAGTTTTTGGGACTTCGTGCCATCCTTTAGATGTTAGGAATGGAACGCTTCGACTTTCATTTTCTACTCGTTTTCTTCAATTCGTATTATAAGTGCCTTTATAAAAATTAGGGACAGATCGTTATAATCTACAACCGATTTCTCGAAAACTGACATCTTCTTTTTGAAAATCAGTAATTTAGCTTTTTCCGCGATCCAAAAATCAAAACAGTCATGGTAAGAAAATAAAAATACAAAATACATAAAATTTGTGGACCTTAGACGATCCACAGAATGAAATGAATTTCCGTTGCACAATTCGTTGTTGGCATTCTTTATTACATATTTTAAAGAATTTATTGTCTATGCACTTAAGTTTTTAGCTAATATAGATCATTTGAATGTCTTTATTGATACCTGTAGAGCAACATAGATGGCTTTCGAAATTGCGGCCCAAAGCTTCCAATCAAACAGCATTTTCCCACATTTGTAGCTAAAATTCCTAACAGTATGTAAATATGTTTTCGGACGTCCCCAAAGTTGCCCAACAGCTTTTCCTAATACAAGATATTTATTGGAATATGCTTTTGTGTAAATTTTAGAAACTTCGTACAAGTACGGAAAACGACAAAGCATAAGTAATTTAAATAGCTTGAGAAAGCCTAAAGGCCGAATTAGTTTGTATATATGTACGTTCTGTTCTGGATCAGCTGTTTTGTTTCGTTTCTATTGAAAAACTGTATGCGTGGTTTGTTGTTACTTTTTCGTTCTGTTCTGTTCTGTTCTGCTGCGGACAAATCTGAAGAAATTAGAATGCAACGTTAATTGACAGCCTACAGTGCGTATTTATTTATTTTGTTGTGGTGTCATATGGAGGGCTCAGAACTGAAGTGAACCAATATAAAAATTTTCAAAACTATTGCGAAGTTCTCCGTAAAGTTTAACTTTATTTAGTTCTGTAACGAACTAAGTAAAAAATTTTTCGTTCCTAAAGTAGCGGAAAATAGTCAATGGCTCTTATATTTATATTTATTTTTACATTTACTGAAAATCAAAATATCTTCGAATTGTCGTTTTGTAACTTGTTACACTTTAGCTCTGCACAAAGTTTTTGCTAAGTCAGACAATTTGGTTTCAATTCAAGGTGTTTTTGGAGATTTATATATTTTTTGTATTCTGAAACTTTATTGTTTGGTATATTTTGCACACATTTAAAAAAAGTTCATTCCCATAATTACATAGTCCACATCCGAAATTTCAGAGTCAAGAATGTTACCAAATATTCATATTTCAATTATTACTTTGTTTCTGTTTTTTTGTTTTTTGTTTTTGTTTATTCAAACAAAAGAATTTTTCGAAAACTTTTTATCACAATTTCAATGCTTTTCTTTTCATTATATTTTGCTTATAAACAGCGGATTCTCTTCAATGAACAAATAGTTAATAGACTACTGTCAAATTTTGAGCAAGTGTCGTCATTTACTTTGCGTCTAATAGCTGTTCAAAACATACAACCTCGTGTATTTTTAAAAAATGGAAAAAAGTGAATTTCGAGTGCTCATTAAACATTATTTTTAAGCGAAAAAAAACCGTCAATAAAACCAAGGAAAAGGTCGATAAATACTATGGGGACTCTGCACCATCGATTTCAATAGGTAAAAATTGTTTTACTGACATTCGTTGTGGTCGCACAAGTACAAATGACGCTGACGCCAATTGAGGTCAGTACACTCGAAAATGTCGAAAGAATCCACGATATGGTGTTGGCCGATCGAAGAGTAAAATTGTGTGAGATTGTTGATGCAATAGGCATTTCATACGGCAGTGTGGTTTCGATTTTAAGTGATCAGCTGGGCTTAAGAAAGTTGTCTGCAAGATGGGTGCCGCTTTTGCTCTCAATTGACCATAAACGTAAACGTGTGACAACTTCAAAGGCTTGTCTGGAGTTGTTTAACCACAATCCGAATTGGTACCGCATCCGCAATATATTACGGATTTAGCCCCTAGTTACTACTTCCTATTTCTAAACCTAAAGAAATGGCTCGGTGGAAAGAGATTTAGCTCCAACGATGAAATTATTGACCAAAAAATGCCTATTTTAAGGACCTCGAAAAATCCTATTTTTTGGAAGGGATACAAAAACTGGATAAACGTTGGGCTAAGTGTATTGAGTTAAGAAAAGGAGATTATGTTGGAAAATAAATTTTTGTTTTGCAAAAAAAATGTATATCACACAGTTTCACACAGGATTATTGGTACTTCGATTCTTGTTAATCGATCTTTGAATTTATGGGACAGAAATTTCTTCGACGATTGTCAGCATGGGAGCTTTCTGATAGGATTTTTTAATTATTTTTTTTAATTTTAAACAAGCAAGTGTTTATAGAAGAAAAGATTTAGCTAGAAAACACTGCGACACTACAAGTAACTGGAATCTCCGTGAGTTTAATTTTCAAGCTCAAAAGAAACTTCAAGCTTTGAAATAAACACTTTAAACTGAAACATAGTTTAACTTACTCCATATATAAAAATTAAATTCATTAGCTTTAGGAAAGCTTTTATTAAATTTTAGACTTCATTTCAATTCTTGCTACACACGAGTATAATTTTATGTAAATTCGGTTTTTGAAAAACAAAAAAATTATTTAACTTTTTCATTGTTGTAGTTCTTTTTTTAAAAAACCTATCAACTTCATGATAGACATGCAAATTAGTTTTTGCGTATGGTTTTTTCTTTTCCTTCAGCGTAAAAAATGGCGCATTGTTTTGGCCAGTGAGTAAACCCTTTTTTATAAACTATATTGTTGTTGGAAATTAAGCCGGCCGGTTTTTATTTTTTTTTATATATTTTTTTGACAATAGTTGGGGGTTATTGTTGTTGGATGTTTGGCCGGCTGTAACATAAAAATTGGCATAAATATGCATCAGTTTCTTGTCTTATTTTAAATTTTCAACTCATATGCATATTGGCCTAAAGGAATCATTCCAACAATGGTAACCATGGCTAAACACATCAGGCACTTTACTCTTTGCCTTAGCAATCGTATCCACAAGATTCACATGGCTACTCGTTGTGTATGGTAAATTGTTTATGCGTTTTTTCTCGTGCTGGCTGACAGTATGTTTGTTCTGCGTTCGTGCAACTCTTATGCTTAAACTTTTAAATGCAGAGTTGCATTTTTGTACGTGGATTTTTTTTATTTATATATTCTTTTTTTTTTTTGCTGAATTTAATGTTTTTGATAAAATTTCAAGATTATATGGGGAGTTGAGAGAGTTGAGTACAACGGCTTTAAAATTAAGAAGAAAAAGTTTAAGCTTTCAATTGATAATGAAAAAGGCTTTTTATTTTATTTTTATCAGGCTTGAAGCAGCCTGCAAGAAAAAAACAGTTTTTGTGTGTCACTGTTAAATATTTTGTGTGTGTATCATTTTGAGCTTGTCAAACGGGTTTAAAATATTTTTTCTTCCAAGTTTTTTTTCATGCAACTGACCAGTCATCCCGCCAAGATAAAGTCAGTTAGCTTGAGTTGGTTAACAACAAAAAATTGTTTGTGTATTTAAGCCTGTCGCGAGAGAGTCTTGCCAAAAAGTTTGCGGTCAATGTTATTGTCACCAAAAAAAATGAAAACTGAAAAAACATATGCCTGGTTTTTTTGTGTCCAGGAGTTTGAATAGAGGTCTTAACTGTTGTTTAGTTTCAGCAAAAAAAAACGCCTATTTGAGACTGGTTTTCTCCAAAGTAAACAAAACAAAAGTTTCCTTTAAAGGCTTTTCTGCCAGACTTGCTCAAAATATAAATGTAAAAATAGAAAATTGTTTGTCAATTGTAAAAACATTTAAGAAAGTTTCAACTTACACTCGAAAAATGTATTCAATCATACTTAGAAAGACAATAATAACAATAATAATAAAATTTTCTCATAATGATAATTATTAATTTTAAAATTTATTTCAATGTTTCAGACACAAGAGTACAAATTGAAAAAAAGGAAAAACGACAGATATACAAAGGAACTTCTTTAAACATTCTGGACATGTTTGTTAAAGGCAATTTTTTCTCTCACTGCTGCTGCTGTATTTGCAGTTGTTATGCATTTTATAAATTGTTATGTTTTCTTTATGGTTGTTATAGTTATTATTTTTGTAAAAAGTCCAGGACGCTTTTTTCTCTTCCCGGATTTAAGTTCAGTTTTGTGTGTGAGTGTGTGTGTGTTTAGTTTTGTGCAAAACATGTCTGGCCAGTAAAACAGTAAAAGCAGCCCATAACCATTGGAATCATTGTCATCATCATGTGTTGCTGCAAACAGCATTAAACAACAGCTACAATTGCATTTGTATAAACAACAACATCGGCAGCCAGCACCATCCACAATCCACCATCATCATCAGCGCATTCCCATTCAGCGTCATCATTGCTGCTTGAAACAGTGTGTTGATGCATTGTTAATGATAATTTTGATTAATTTGTCAAGTGTTGAATTTGACATGTTAAGCGAGCAAAATGCTGACTGACTCAATGACTGACTGGCTGGTTGTTCGTAGTTTGCCGGAATGGTTGGCTGAATGACTCGTTATTGTCATTGTCTGTTGTTGCATTACAAACGTGTGCATTTGTGTTTATAAAAATGCACTTTATTGCAGTATAGTAGTATAATGATGGTTGGCTTTCCTAAGGAAACTAACTGACTGCCTCGTTCTATATACACACAGAGAGTCAGCCAGACAGACATGCACATTTTTGTTTAATGTTAAATTTATGTATGTAAAAAAAAAGATTCGCAAACATACAACAAACAGTTCTTTTCTCGTGAAAGCCGGAGTGTGAGGAGGAGTAGAATTGAAGAAAATAATTCAACTAAAGAAATTCCTTTTTATTACCAGCCAGTCAGTGTTTGGGTGGTATGTTAACTATTTCTTTAAAGGCAAGACCAGGGCAACAAATGCAGAAGAAATAAAAAAACTATATAAATAAATATAATAAGACGAGAAAAACAATCTCAAATCGAATTGTCGTACAATGATAATTTGTGGTTTGAAGTCGTTTCGTGATAAGTTAATAAGGAAAAGTTATGACAGAGTGGGGAATATTTACAAAATACCACAGTTAATGAAGAAATTATAAAATAAGAAACAAGTGATGAATCTTAAGCAGATCATAATATAGTGCTTATTCGTTTTGAAATTTTTTTTTGTGCAGCAAAAATATGTTGCTACAGAAGTTCTTTTAATAGAGAAATAAATATAAGTGTTTTGAAAATTAATAAAACATTTTGTTTTTTTGGTAGTTTAGGTTAGCCTAGGATATGGAAGGGTGGCAATCCGGATCACATCGAAATCCCTTAGTCCTTTCTGCTCTCAAGCTGAGTCTCAATCCCAGAACCAATCTTAGCTTATTATGAAGCTTATAATCGGATTCAGTATTCATTCGTTTTCTTGCTAATCCGGTGCACTCTATTGTTTCATTTTAGGAGCAGCGACAAAAACTACTGACAATAATCAGATATCAATATCCCTAATAATGATACTTTTCTCCTATTTTTCAACTTTTTTCACTTTCTGTTTTCATACTTCTCAGTCTTGCTCCTAAGTCTTAGTTTTAAAGGATATTCTGTTTTTTTTTAATTTTAATATTTAATTTAATTTTGTTACCACACAACACAAAAAGCTTAATAAAAACAAAGCAAAAAAAATTATATTACTCAAAGTTAAAAGCTAAAAGTTGCCCAACATTAGTACTTTGCGTAAGCTCATAAGAAAGCCTGTACTTCAACTTAGTTGTCAGTTGAAAAAAGCAACGTATAACGTACGACGGATTCTATGTGCCTCGGCCTTTAGCGTTCCCCTGTATGCGTCTGTGCCCTGGTATCTAAATGATCCTTATATTAATTAGACCGCTCAGTTATTTCGTTGAGACATACTCTGCAGTCGGGGACACTGGAGCCACAATGGCTCTATATAGTTTTATGTTTATGGCAGCTGTTGATATGACATGTGTTGTTAACCAATTCGCCACTACTTTGATAACTTAAATTTTTGGTTGGGAAACGCTGCAATGGTCCGAGAATTTATAATGCATGCAAGTGTTTCTTGGTGCTACTGCAACATTCAAATTATATGAGTTTCAGATAAAAAAAATCGTTTTGCAGCATCTGGCGCAAGGAAATGTTTCAGGCAATTCTTTTGGTTCCATTAATGTAGTAAAAGTATTTGAAAAAAAAAGAAATATCTTAAGTACGTTCGATCTATTCGTGAGATAGAACCACAAATTGCTAAGAAGTCTTGGAAACTTGTACCGGCAGGAAGCGACAGACCAGTTACAAGATAAACCTGTTTAAGCCACTCCTTGCGGCAACATATTTAATATCATGTTGCAGAACATTTTTTTATCTTATTTATTTTTCATTTTCCACCATAACTAAATAGAATTTGCTTTGATTGTTCCTTTTTTTTAATCTCTAGATGAAATCAAATTTTTAACAAATTATTCATTTTTTAATTTAAATAAAAATCTAAAAAGCTGAAAATTTTTTTATTTTAATTTCCTTTTATAGATAAGATTAATAGCTAAACAAAGCAAATAAAATTATTAAATCACATCAGATTTTGAAACTATTTTAAGAAACTTGATTTTGAGATGTTGGCTTAAAGCCATAAAGTGGGTTTAGAAAGAATTCAAATTTGAATCTTGAAAAAAAAATTAACATAATTACTTATTTAAGTAAATTAGCTAAAAAAATAAACAAATTAAGGAAATTTATTTAAATTTTGGGAAAGAAAAATTCAGCTTGTTTTTGGTTTAGTTTAAATTATTGTTTTTTTTTTATATGGTCATGCTTTGCTTAACATTTGTTTAATTAATTTCCTTATTTTTCACAGTCTCAGTGTGTTTTAAATTAAAGGGGAATGTTGAAGTCTGAAAAATGAATTAAAACTACACACTCACAGTGTTTTTGTAACAAAGAAAGTTAGAGCATAATTTATTAAGCGTGAAGTTTTTCAGTGCACAAAATTCTATTAATTTGTATAATAATTATTTCTTTTTTCTTATTATATTTTTTGTTTAAGAAACTATAAACAGTAACAGCAACTTGTCTTTGTTGGCAATTTTGAAATGGACAAACAAAACTACTTGGTACATATACTATAATTTATAAATTAGAGACATTTTAAGTAGTTTTGAGTATTAGAAATGGAAAGAATTCTTTGCGGGAGGTCAACATCATTTGTAAAACCTTTAATTATATCACACAAATAATTCATTTTAGTATTAAGTGATATGTGTGTGAAAATACTTAATGGAATGTTGCAGCAATATGCTGATATATTAATAATTGTTTGTCTACAAAATTGTTGTAGGAGTTGCTTGCTAGTCGTATAAATTTTTTTGGTAGATTCTATATAAATATTTAAGCAAACATGTTTTCAAACATATTTTTGTGATAAGGTGAAAACAAATTGTACTTGCAACATGCTGCAATACTAAGTTTTCAGCATTATTGTTGCAATATTAATTATATCGCTCCATTATTGCAACGTAGTCATATCTGAAATAAACGCGTAATTCAAAAAAACGAGTTTAAAGTTTTTAATATACTCACAGCTCAATGAAAAAAATAGTCTCCCCTTAAGAAGTGAGTAAACAAGATATTTATATGAGTTTTTCACAAGAAATGAAGAACGATAGATGAAGAAATCTGCATTCTTAACTCAAAAAGCACGTTTTTTGAGATGTGACTATGTTTCAATAAACTAGCGATATCTATTCAAAAGTGAAGTTCATTTACAAGCTTGTGCGCCTAAAACTTGTTTGCAACGTGATTGTTGCGAAATGTTTACTTAATTATTTTGATGTATGCACTTCTTTTGTATTTTATTTTAAGTCAAATGTTCTTTAAGCATGCTGCAGCAATGTGATGCTCTAGCCAGCATTAAATTTGTTTTATATATTTTAATTCAATTTAACAAATTAAACTTTTCACACAGTTTCCACATTATTTTACATAAACTCTACACAGCAACATGTCAAAGCAACATGTTGAAGTAATATTTTCATAAATTTTTTTTCAATTTAAGGCATTTTTCTTCACATTTTTGCTAGTTTTACTTAATAATTAACAGCCATACTCACTTTTTCTAATTCTAAAAGGTGAAACCGAAGTACTTGTATTGCTTGCACCATCTGTAATAATATAAAAAAAAAACAAATTTAAATTAATATTAATATTTTTTATTTAAAATAAATTTATTTTTAAATAGTTTATAACTACTATAAAACCAAATCACCTTGACCTCTAACCGTTAACAACAACAAAATAATACACATTAAATCTATAGTTTAAAACAAGTAATACGTAAAAAAATAAATTAATATTTTTCAAAAAGGAATGATGATCAAAACAAAAATAAAAACCGGATTTTAAATAAAAAAAAAATTCATTTAAAAATAAAACATAAGAGCACATTTTAGAGACAACAACATTTGTTTCTTAAATTAAAATATCACTTTTATTTCTATAGAATTTTTATGTTGGAAAAAAAGTTTTTTATTATGATTTTACTAAAATGACATTTTTATGAGTTGGAGTTAAATTTTTAACGATTTTACCTCAAAAACCTCTAACTAAAGCAACTGCATTTAGTTGGTCGGTCTGTCTATCTGACTGGCTGTTTGTTAGGATTTTTTTGTAGAACAAATGAACAACAAATGAAAGTCAAACACTTTACCCACAAGCAATAAAATATCATCATCTTCTGTTGCACAGTGCTGTACAATAGTCTAGGGAAGTGCCTATACAGCTGTATTGTTGTTATTCTTTTTTACGAGCGCAATATTTAAAAAAAAGTCAAGAAGTGTCATTAAAAATTTGTTTACAAATACCCGATATGACACTAAGATTTTTATTTTATACGGGCATTTTTTTCCATTTTTTGGTTAAGGTTTTTTATGAGCAAAAAAATATTTAAAAAAAACAAAATCTATAAAACAAAAAAATGAAGAATATTGTCTGTTAAGTAACTATGTGTTACTAAATGTTTAAGCATTTAAATATATAAAGTAGAAGAGCAAAAACTAAATAAAACCAACCAAACAGACAATATCACCACTGTATTAAAGCAGCAATAGTCAACAACTGATTTGAAAACAGCCCCAGCATCAGCAACATCAACGGTAGCAGCATGCATGCATGATGTTTTACGACGACAAAATGATTTATGAGTTAAAAGTACTTGTTATACGCAAGCGCATACAGCTCTGTTAGTAAGAAAGTATTTATGGATTTATATGCATGCAGTTGCTTGTTGCAAACTTACAACAGTCAATGGTTTTGCTTTTTACTACATGTTTAACTTCATTCACATGCTACAATTTAATGCCTGTTCTTGGCCTTTAAATTGGTAATAAACTAATAACATATACCATAAATAGCGGGGCTAACTGACTGCCTCACTGACTCAGTCGCTCGCTCGCTCGCTCGCTCGTTCGTTCGTTCGTTCGCTCACTCAGTCACAGTCAGTTTGTAACAACTGTGTGTGACTGGCAAATATTATTATGATGTAAAATTATTTGCCAACAAGCAACTACAAACCCAGCAACATACAGACAGTTGGACTGCAACAAAAAAGGGTTTTCCATATAGTTAGACAAAGTTTGAAAAAACTGTATTCAACGCAACAATCATATGAACAAAAAAAAAACATAAAACAAAAAACAAAAGTTTAAACAAATAAAAGTCATAATAAATGCCATAAAATTATTATAATTACTTGATTTGCATTTGCATTTGCATTCAAGTGTCATTAATAACACACAAAAAAAATGTCAAGCAATTAGTTTATAAAACTCTCCAACTAAAAATAAGAAAATATACAGTTTCATGTTTTTGTGTAAAATCTAGTTAATTTAGAAACATAACACATCTAACCATACAATTATTGCTTGAAAAACAGCAAAAAAAAAATTAAAAATTAAGCTTCTTTATTAATATTCCGGCTAACGAGCATGTGGGCTGACTGGCAGTTTGTTTAAAACAAAATCTTTTAAATGACATTGAACTTGTTGTAGATTTTTATTTATTTATTTATTTTTTTATTTGAAACATTATTTCAATCATTACTTTTATTTGTTCTCTCGCTCAACTGCAACAAGACCAAAACTAAAAACTGCGACAAATTTATTTAAATTGTTGTTTAAAATATGTGTGTTTTTTTTATTAAATTTAATTGAATTAAATTTGTTTGAACAGTGAAAATTCAAAAAAATAATAAACAAAATAAAAAACATTTAACTATGACAATTTTGCAGTTGTTGTTTGTGGGCCAAGGTGTTTTTATTTAGATTTATTTGAGAAAAAAAAGTTTCTAATAAAAAAAATATATATAAACTTACCAGTGAATCGACTTCGGGGTCTGCTGAGTAGTAGGGTTTTTGTGATCTGATCTGAAATTTTAAACAAAAGTTGCAATTAGTAAAAATATCTGGAAAACATACATACAGAATCTATATTAAAACTAGATTTACATGGAATCGCAGAGAAGTTAGCGAAATAGATAAGTGGAATGATAGGATTTTTGGAGAGGAACTCCATTAAGCAATTTTTTTTAAACTAGGCATGACGCCTCCCATACAAAATTAATTATCACTTTCGCTGATATTGAAAACTGTTCGTGAGACCTCTTTATCAATAAGTTAGACAACAATAATATGCCGCAGTAAATTAAAAATGATGCCGATAGTTCTAAAAGGAGTTTTGGTTCCCATACAAAAACAATATCTAATTTCGTTTATCCATCCATCTGCAAAAGTCGGAATATTTTAACTTTTTGGTAACAGTTTTATGAATAAAGCAAGTCACAAATGGGTGGAATATACTTGGAGGGGGGATGCGTGGCACCTTCCATATGAAGGAAGTGCTTATTATTGTCTATCCAGAGGAGAATGACCGTTGAAATATTGAAAATTTATTAACGATGATGTTAAGAAACCGTCAAGGCAATCAAACCAATCAACAAGGATATTAGCATCTATGATGTCTTTTGGGGTCTATACTAATGCACATCACAGCACCGTCCTTCGTAAATATTTACGGCATACAATCGGTGGCAAAGTAAAACAGTTGACAATAAGCAACCTAAAAATTGTTGCACATATGTATTTGATACCAGAGTGTTGCAGCACACTGCCTTGAAAAGTAACAGCTAAATCATAGCGTTGAGCGTCGTTCGCAATGATAACAGTACGAAAGAAAATTTGTTTCTTAGAATGTATTGTAAGCACATAACCACATACATAGGATTGAATTTTATAGAATATTTTCAAGAAGAGTTAATTAAAAACAAAGAACGCTGAAAAATAATAAAAAAAAATATGAAGATATCAAAAACTTCTTAAATTAAAAAAAATTAACTTGAGCCAAACAATATTTTTATTGAAAATGTCAAGCATGTAAACATTTGCTAAAAAACATTTTCAAGTTTGCGTTAAAAGCAACATTTATAAAACTTTCAATTCATACAATAAGTTATAAGTTGGACAAATGTTGCAGAAGTTGTACTCTGTTCGTTTTGTGAAAGATTACGAAATGTTTCTAGCAGCGAATTTTTCTAACAGCAAAATGGGTCTGGCAAGATTTTTTCCAACTGCTAAATAATATGAGCAGCACCTTTTTGCATGGAATGCAATTGTAAACAACAGCTGTTGAGTAGAAATTTGTCATCGTAGTTTTTTAGTTTTAAGTTTATTGTGTTCAACTTTTTTGCAGAGAATGTGTCTTACAATACTTCCCCTGTAGCAATTGCGATTTCTACAAATTGGTGCGCTGCAGTACAAGCTGTTAATATTTTCTTATTTTCCGCTTGAATTTTGTATCACTTTTTTTTCTAGAATCTTTCAAATTAAATTTATTTTCCCACACAAATCGAATATAAGCACATGAACCCTATTCACAATCTTTTGCATTTGAGATTGCATATTTTTGCAATTGTAAGCATTTTTCAGCAATCGTGAACGGCCTTGTTGTTGATTTATTTTGGAATACTTTTTTACAAAACATGAAATTCACACTCAGCTGTGAAAAAAGATTTTTTTTATTTATTTGCATTTACACATGCACATGCATGAATGAGAGGCGAGAGAACATTTCGGAATTATACATAGTTTGCAATTAAGTTTTGCATACGTAAAGTGCAAATATATACTAGTGCCTTTAGGTGTTGCTTACTTATACAATAGTAGCAAGTGCATATCTTTGGGTTTTGTTAATGTAGAGTAAAAATATGCTACACCACTATGTTACGATGCAAGACCATTTCCACAAGATTGTGAATTGGGCCATGGTTTTTGCTTCCTTAATTGCAACAATGTTGCTAATTTAAAGGGAATAACAACAACATTTTTGAAAATTTTTTACGCGATATAAGTTGCTTAATAATATTCTCAACTTCGAATATAGTAGTTAGCTTTGTTGATTAAAAATAGGTTTTAATATTTCTTAAGAACGTTTCAGCAACATTTTTCTCGATAAAAAAATAATCGGTATAATTTTTAAGTATTTTTCATTAGCTTAAAACTTATTTTTAGACTTTTAATGATTCAAAACATTTATTTTCTTCTGTTTTTTATAGCACTTAAAAATGTCTTAGCAACATTTTTCACCTTAAAGATTGTGTTGATCTCCCTTATCGTATTTTTTACATATTTTTTTGTACATTAAACTCCCGGATGTTTATAGAAAAATGTGTATGTTACATTCTGTTTTCTTTTTCATTTCTTCTAATTCAGTGACAGTGAAAGTGCATTTAAAATTTTATCTTGTATCTTCGTTTTTTTACTTTTTTATTTTCTTCTTGGTTACACCAATTATTATTAGTCGTGCTTATAAAAATAAATATGACCGTAAACTGTTTACCTGAAAATTTGTATCAGACAAACAAAATCTCAACTCAACTCGACTTTTTGTTAAATAGATTTGAAAATTTTTAAAGAAATATTGACTTTGGCAGCCGTATTTGCTTTTCTGTGTCTTTTTTTTCATACAACTGTTTTTTCTCTATCTGACGCTACTACGAATAAATGAATAAATAGTTGCACCAAAATTATCATTTATTTCTTTGCTTATACTTTTGTTGTTCTTTAAATTTTATGATGGTTAATGTTTAACTAATTTTTTACGGTCGCCGTCTACAAAAATAAAACAAAATAATATTGTTAGTGTACACTTTAGGTAGCACTTTGCTTGTAGAGCATTGTAAAGATAAAAATTAAATAACACACTACATTTCTTGTGTATGAGAGTCCTATATAGTTTTTTAAACAATAAAGAATTGTTACAATCAAATGTGAGTACATAATAAAAGTTTTTTCGTTTAGTTCGGTTAGTTTTTTTGAAAGAGACTTAAGCGGAGGACTGTTAAGAGAGCCTCTGCAAAAATGTGTATAAACAATTATATATAGTTTTGTTTTTTATAAGCATAAATGGTTGAGTTACTGCCTGTCCCGCAATATCGAAAGAAAATATTATTTCGTACAGTTTATTAATTTTTTATTTTTGTAAATGTAATTGTACTAAAGAAATTTTTCTATTGATATTGCGGGACAGGCAGTTCATTCTTTTTAGTATTTCATATTGATTAGGCCACTACTATTTTCTACAACGACTTGAAGAAACATAAAAATTAATCGCACTGCGTACATATGTTGGAACAAAATCTTTATCTTTATGATTTTATAAGCCAACTGAAGCAAATGTAGACTTTATATGATGCACTACATTTGGTGCTTGCTGTACACTCAAATAATTTTGTTGGTTAAATTACTACAGACGACTGTAATTCAATATTTTTAGCTATTTTTTTTTTTACTTTAAACTCAAGTTTTAAGGTGTACATTTTTTAATATCAATTGATGCGTGTTTTTGTGTGTGTCTGTTTTTTTTAAGATAAAATTATGTTGTAAGTGTGTTTGTATAAACACAAGATAATGTGGTTGTTAAAGAGCTCTCAAAGGAAAGCAAGAAAAAATTAGGTGTTTAATTATAATTGTACAACAGTGTAATCTGTGTTTATGAGTTTTAGATTTTTTGTTTATTGTTTTTCAACCAAAAACAGATAAAGAAAAGATAAGTTTTAATATCATAATTATTATTAGGGAACCAAAAAATACAACTTTGACAATATTAGTAATTGTAAAAAAAATAAGAAAAAACACAGGCGCCGCGCCGCTTCTTCTATATTTTAAAATTTTTTTTATAAATAAACTTTTTTTTTGTAAAATACAAAAAAATCTTATCATTTATTAACACAAAAATTAAATCAAGTTATAAATTGAAACATAAAATCTAAAGTAATAATTTTGATAAGCTTCGACTGATTACTGACATTCCGATGTATGAGTGTCAGTTCATATTTCTTCGTTTCTGGCCACATTCAAGATGTTTTAATGTGTTTTTTTTTTTTTAGCTCAGAAAGTGCACAAAGCACCAAAAGTTGTATAACAAAAAAATAAAAAATAAAATGCCAAGACTTTTATGATGGGTAGTTATACAAAAAATTAAATAAACGTACAATATTGACAACCTTAACTCAAGTAGAAGAATTTGTGTGTGTTTTATTATATTGTTGGCTGGTTGCTGTATTATTTTATAATTTTATAAATTTATTGCAAAAACAACAAATTAGATATGAAAAGTAAAAATAAAGACAGTAATAACAAAAACCAGTAGTTTAACAATTTGTTTATAGTTAATACTGGCCACATTTTATAAACGCAGTGTTGTGATTTGACATGTGCCTTAGTTTTTAGATTTATGAAAATTTATGATGGCTTTTAATACAAAACTAAAAAAAATAATATTATAGTTGTTGGTTTGTTAATATCTCTATTCAGCCATTAAAGTATTTTACGTACAGCACTTCAATGAATGCAAAAAATAATAATTTTCACAAAAAACTTTTTTAAAAAGAAATAAATAATGTTTAACACAAATTAACCTTTAATCAAGTAATTTGTCAAAAATCCAAAAATTATATATGTATTTAAAATAAAAAAAGTTTGCATATAAAACGCATTAAATGAATATATAATAAAATAAACTTTTTTAAATGCTCAGCATACAAACTACCAGACAGCTGAAAACACCAACAAGCATTCACAACATTATAAATGTTGCAGCTTCAAGTTTTTGTTGCCCGCTAATAAATCATATTAAATAATTAACGGCAACATAAATATAATTCACACATAGTGGGCAAAAAAAAAATTAGCACAACAAACGTCACAGATTATTTACACAAATGGTGTTGTTATGTTGTTTTTTCTATTTGTCTTGTCTTTAATTTAAAATAAGATTTATGATAGCAAAAAAGGAGCAGAAAACTTGTGTTTGTATTGCTTTATAAAGTTAAGCAACATGTTGCTTAAGGAATTAACATGGAATGGTGGGAAAATGTTTTATATGGGCTTGTTTAGCTTCAAACAACTTTATAAAAAATACGTCTATTATTTACATTTTATGCATTGAATAATATAATTGAATTTAAATATATCTGGCTTGAGTAAGTTAATGCAAATTGTTAAGTTAAATTATTTTTATTAGGAAAGTAATATAGAAATAAAAAATTCATGCTCTTTTCAGAGATCGTAACACCTCCTGATCGGCGTTGACGTATGGTTTTTGGGTCTCTACTTATTAGGGTCGAAGATCCATGCAACATGCTGCTTGTTATAATTATTTAAAGAAAAAATTTTTTTTAAAATACTACAAAACAAATTTTTAGCAACATATTGCTAAGACTATTAAATCAGTTTAGTATACATATATTTCAATGAAAGAATTAAAACTTATTTAAAATCAGTTCACAAAATTGTTTGAGCTAGTAACCTTGCAGTGTTTTTTTCTTAAAAAACTATGTGCCGATATTTATACATATTTTTTTAAGACCTCCCATATCTTTTCCAGATTAGTACTTAAAATCAAACCAACCAGCAGGATATTTGTGCACAAATACCAGGATCTAAAAACTGTTTTTTTTTTGCATTTGTGTGTGTATCTCATGGTACAGCCAAAGCAACAGCACTAAAACTACCTGTTTTTTGTTTTTGCTACAAAAATATGTCATGTTTCCTAACATTGCATGACTAATTCCTGTAGCTAAAGGTATACAAAACTAAATCTTTTTGGTTTGTTTAAATATGTGTTAGTTGTGACTAAAACAAAAAATTTCTGACGAAATCCCCGTCTATAGATAAGCCTACTTACTGACTGCACCATAAGCCTATGCCTACTTTTAAAATACCAAAGGGAAATTTAACATTTGTACACACTTGATGTCATAAAAAAAATATTCAAAATCTTTTTTTTTTGTATTTTATTTTGGTTTATTCCACATAAATGCAAGTTTTTGTGCAAAAAACTACAACAGCAACTACAATAAAAGCCACACACTTAGATAAAAATCACTAAAGCAATAAATAGATAAAATGCCACCTAGAAGTATAAACATTTTAACATTAAACACAACATTCGGGCAAATCCACAAATTCACAAAAGAAAGATATTCGTACAGCATAATAAAACGAAAACAAAAAGTACAATAATAATAATAATAAAACCAAAGTGTAGCAACATCACTAAATGTGTATAAACAAAGTGTAAATTTTATGTTTAACTTCAATAGAAATAAACAAGAAAACACAGTTGAAGTGGTAGAGAGATATATGTAGAGAGAGAGAGAGAGAGAAAGCGCGAAAGATAGAAAGAGAGTGAAAGAGAGAGAGAGAGAAGAAACGAAAACATGTGTACGTGAGGCAAATGATGAGCCATAAATCATTAAGTTGCAGTCGTATTACCCCAAAAATCATATGTTCATTATATAAAAATAAAAAATAGTAATCGTGAACCCATTTTAAATTTAATAAACTTTAAAATTGTGTTTAAATAAATCGCCAAAAAATAACTAAACATGAAGAAAACATCAATCATTTTTATTAGCCTCCAGAAAGTGTAACAAGAGAGATGAATTTGTGCCCCATATACTCGTACAATTAGAGAATGAGAGAATTTTCATTTGACCGAACACCATTATTTCCAAAAGGTAGACCATATTTGATTATAGGTTATAAAACTACAGCCTCCCTTTTAACCATAACAATTATTTTAATTCTAGACTATACACAACAGTAAAGCAATTAGAGAAGATCATCTAAATATGAATAAGAAAGTTAAAGAAACTTTAAAATGATAACAAAACCTGCAGCAGGCAACATTTTATTGGGAAGTATCAACTCAATGAAAAAGAGAGAAAATCTATAAACAAAACTGGCAACAATGAATTTGTACTGCTCGTACAAGCTGGTTGGTTGTTTTTATATTTTTATTTTAGTTTTTTATTTTTTATTTTAGATATTTTTTCAATACAAAGCTAAATATAATAAAAAAAACAACAACACTAAAGTTGTTAAACTGGTTTTCACCAGCAAAAAGTCATAAAATTGACACACTATGTATGAGTGTGTTGCCTCAACTTTAAACTAGCGTAAACAATATTGCACGCAATTTGCAACAACAAGCAAAAAAAAAAGAAAAATCTAATAGAAAACTTTTTTGGAAACTTTGCCAAAACAAAATTCAGTTTTCTCTATTAATTTAGAGGTCTTTTAATATCCATAAATCTTTTGAACAATTACGCACTTACAGCATGATGAGCAAAAGCAACCACGCAGAAACAACTAAAAATAAAACTGATACCTACAAACTACAGCAACTGTAAAAAATATGTATAAATTAAATACGTCAACAAATGTAAAAATAAATATTAATTAAGAATTAAATTAACAATAAAATATCAATAAAATTAATAATATAAAATCTTTAGAGACGAATAAATTTACCCTTTTAAAAGTGTGAATAAGTTTGTTTTATTGAAATAATAATAAAACTAAAATCAAATCAACCTACCGATTATCTAAAATAGACAAAATGTTCAAGTTGTTAACAAAATGTTGATACATTTCATCGAGTACAGTCAGAGGCTGATTAGCCGCATTGTCACATCGAAAGGATTATCTACACCCTGCATATTCCTACGAAGTTCTTGGAAAACAAACTGTACTTTTCACGATGCCAAAATGGCCAGCCAGTGGAGCATCCCAGAAACATTTCAAGTGCCGCAGAACCGGCCAGTCACAGAAGAGATATTGAACAGATTCTTCTTTGTCGAAGCAGCTTCTGTAGAGAGTTTTCCAAGGAAGACCCCCGTTCATGTGCACAGTAGTTCAGTTTATGTTTACAAAAATATTTAAAAATAAAAAAACCCTTCTCCTGAAAAACTTAAGTTTTTGTCGCTTATGATATTTGGGTTAGCAGTTGTATCTTGCAAAAACTAACATTAAATATGATCAATTTATTTTTAAAATAGTAAAACAAAAACTATTTTATAACCTCAATATGCGCCATGCGAAATTGTGTAAAGTTCTATGGAAAAAATGTTTGTATGAAATACTTAAGAAATAATGTTGCAGAAATTGCACTTTGCTCATATTTTAAAATGTTAAATAATATTAACGAGTTTTTTTTGGGAAGTTGTTGGAGATTGCGAGTCATCTAAAACTTTCCGCAGGAAGTGCTACTAATTATCTATAGTGCCTTCTCACAAGCGTTCCGTATTAAGTTTTTCCATTTTATTTAAAAGAGAGGTCATAAAAAAACAAATTTTTTCAATTATTGCACAGTTGCATTTCCTTAACACTAAATTTAAATAAATGATAATTAAAATTTTCAAATAAAACTATCATAATGTTGGTCATACTTTTAAGCAAACGCTTAATAGAGTTAATGTGTACATTAAAACCGGGTTTCTCATATGAAAATCCAACATTAAACCTACAATAACTTTATTAATCGTTTGTGAATAAGGCCAGTAGTATGTATTAGTAACACATGCTGCAGCAGCATGTTGCTAAGCACCAAAATAATTTGCTAGCAACTCCCATAGAACATTTTTTTTGAAATACTACACACATCTTTTGTTTAAAACTGGTAACAATTTTAAAAGATGAACAACAATGTTTAAAAACTGACTAATATAATTTCAAAAGATTTTTTCGGTTAAAAAAATAATTTGACACGCGAACCAATTGTTGGGAAAAACTAAAAATGTTGCTTACCACTACAATGTGTTTTAAAAATGTAATTTGTATTAAAAAATTAATAATTGAGTAAGCAATATAGCCTTATGCAAGATATGTTCTTCGACATTTGGTTTAAATTACTTTCCCAATGTTGTAATGCACGTAATTGGAAAATTGGATAATTGGAAAATAATTTTTGAAAGTGTATATTGTGTAGAAATCTTCTTTATATCTTACAAGCTCAAAAAGTTTATTATTTCAATAGTACTTTTCAGTATATGTATGCTCATCGGAACATTACACTGTTTTCAAATTATACTTTCTTATATAAGCTTCTTGCAACATTACGTGCTGCGCCTTCAGCACTTCATTAATCTATATGTTGCATAAAAGAACTAAACTAAAATATAGAACATGACTATATAGGTTCTAATGCTTTGCATAAGCATTCCTAAGCTTCAAATATTTACTCTATATAAATGAACTTAAAAGCACTATTGGGAAAACATACGAGTAGGTATTGAGTTTCAAGGACGCGGAGACGCAAGTTAAAAAAATATGTCCCAATTATGTTCGTAGCAAAATTAAAGTATTCGAAAAGAAACAAATGACTTAAAGCCGTGTTGAAGCATGCTAGTGCAGGGGTTTAGTGTTATACATCCTTAGCAACATATAAGTTTGCACGTAGTAAAAAAATTATATATAATTCTGTATAAAATCTGCAATTTTCACGACATATGCTGTATAGCAGTTTCTTAAAGTTTTTTCAAAATATATATATGAACATTATTTCTTTTGCCAATTTTTTAATGATTAAAATTACAATTGTTTTTACAAAATGTTGCTATACATTGTGTGTATTTAATTCTTATACACAATTGAAAATATTTAAATTCTTAAGCTAGTACTCTGTTCAAATTTGCGAAAAATGTTGAGGAACATTGATTGATTGATTTTGACAATTAGCCAGTGGTGACAACACTACGATTTAGAAGAAATTTAACGTTTTTATTGCCTTTAAGTAAGCAACATTGTTTTTGTTATGTAAACAAAAACCATGTGTGAAAACAAATGGATAACAAAATAATTTTAAGAGTTTGTGCTGCAACGTATCAATTAATGTAAATTGCAGCTGCTGCGGAGGAGCTCTTTGAAGACACACGTTCTCATTCAATCCCATACCTTTATTTTATGTTATTTTCACACTATTTTCCATTATTTTAGTTATTTGTGCGCAACAAATTCAATGCTAAGTAAAATCTGATCATCTGTTGTTTGCAATTCCGCACGAAATAAGTGGTGCTTACATTATTTCGCAGTTGAAAAATATGTTGCCAGAAACATGTTGTGGTTGAAAAATAATGCTGCCAGAAACATTTCGTATGTTTTCACAAGATGAACAGAGTACAACTTCGGCCATAATATTTTGCAATTATTTCGCATGAATTTTTTTATATGGACTTTTGACAGCAGTTCGCACGAAATGATGAACAGAGTACCTAGCTTTAGTTACAAATTATATTTCGTTTTGTTGAGGTTCATCATAAACGAATAAGAAAAATCAAGAAATCTACGCTAAAGTAAACATCTTTTGCTTCCAAACAGAAGTCCACATCACTCAACGCTAGATGTGAAAAGAAATCAAATAAAATCTAACAAAAATATTCATAAGAAATTAAACTGAAGGAAAAACACTTTTCATGGGAACATATCAATATCAGAGTTTTGAATACCAAAAAAAATTGGAAGCATTATCCAAATGCTGTGGATAAAAAAAACCAAATTGATTTTCTTAACAGTATTTCAAATAAACAACTGAGCAAAAGTGTGAAAATGTATAATTTTCTAATGTTTTGTTTTTAATTTTCCATTACAGAAAAAAGCCTTTTCAAGTTTTTATCCAAATAAACTTCAAGATAAAACGTCATTTTACACCTTCTTCAAAAAAAGACGAAAGAATTGTATTCTTCTCTCTTACTATAAATGAAAACTAAATGCGGAATTCCCAAAATTTCCTCCCTATTTAACAAATTGGATTTATAATAAGATACTAAGGCAAAATGAAAAAAAAAACTGTTGCATATGTTGCACATGGAGTTTGTAGACTTTCAAACAAAGAATTAAACAAAAAAAAAGAACAATACCATTTAAATATTGCTCTTTTTTACGGTTTAAAAATCTTTTGAGTCCAAAGTAGAGGGAAAAAGAATCCTGTTGTGTTATATTTTATTTTTGTCGTGATTTCGATAACAATGCCTTGAAAGAATCAAAAGAAATTTAAAACCTTTTGCTTTAAGGGTTGTGTCGTTTTGTTTGAATATTTTTGTAGGTACGAGCTTATGGAAAAACAAAACAATTTTAAATGCAAGAAAAAAAGGTTTAGTGTTGAGCTCATTTTTTATCATTTGATAAAGAAAGAAGCATTTGGTTCATACAAACGCATATAAAACAAAAACAAAAACACACAAAAATTCAAGAACAAGATGAAATTATTTCTCTAAACAAAAGAGATTAAAAGCAATGAATATTTGTTTTTTCTTTTTGTTTTATTAAAAGAATTTTTTCAAATCTTCTACAGACAACAACGACGCATTTAAAATATAAGCCCCGCAAGAAATTCTGATCATTACGAAAAATTTAAACGAATAAAAGGAAAAAATTATTGTTAAAAGGTTGTATACCTGCATTGTTAAACAATAAATTGTTTTAAGACGCTGCGACACAGCAACAACACACACGTTAGTTGCCGAACAAAAATTATATTCAATTTAACCTATAACATTTATCAAATACTAAATTTACTTTACTTTCCTAATTTTTTTTTATTTAATTTTATTTATTTCTTATTTTTTTGTTAATCTTAAATAGAATTTAACGTTTGAGGTTGTTTGAAGGTAATTTGCTTCAAAAATGGGATTTAATAAGAAAAAATGTTAAAGCAACATATCGCCAAGAAAATTTCAGTAATCAATAAAATTTTTTGTCAAAGGGTAATTGAAAAATACCTTTATGGTGTTAGTTATGAAATACATACATATGTATTTATGATATAATGTTGCAAAAGTTGTACTCTGTTCATATTGTCATAATCACATAAATTGATTCTAGCAAAATTAGTTCAAAGTGTAATAGAATATGAAGGAATTTATTTCTTGTGAAAATTTCGAAGCCGCTTAGTGAAAACCACGAAAAAGGACCTAAAAGTTTCCGTAGGATGTACTTTAAGTAAACCCTTGTGCTGCACCACAAGCGCCCCGTATATGGTTAGAAAAACGGGAATACCCGGCAAAAGACATAAATTATTTTGGCATTTTTCCAGGGAAAATAGGAAAAACTAAATATATTTTTTATTATCTTAAATTTAAATAAAATTTTAGCAGACATTGTAGGGAATGAAAATGATGTAATTAAATTGATTGCAATTTGTAAGAAATTATTTAAATTCGATCGGTTTTTTACTATTTATTTCAGACATTAGAAAAATTCAAACTACGATAACATAAACATTGAATTGTTGACAATTAATATTTATACGTAATTATTTGAAATGTTTAGGTTTAAATTGAAAGGTATTCTTTGGCTCAAGTTCAAATTTTTCTTTTCTAGTAAGAAATTCCTTGAAAGCTTCAAACTATTGTTTAATTAAGTAAGATTGAAACAATATTATAGTTGGTTGAATACTAAGAAGCTCAACTACAAAACACAAAAAACAAATTAGCATAAATGGTAAATGGTAAATTAGATCTCAGCAGCCAATGGCACCGGAAAAGGAAGAGAATTCAATTCAAGAATATCAATTCAATTTGTTTTTAATAAAACAAATAATAAATCGCTAATTATGTAAAATATTAATTTTGGGAAAAAAAGTGTGATTATAAATTTAAAAAAAACTAAACTTGAGCAATTCTCGTAAAAAAAGAATCTAGTATATAGAATAACTAATCATCAGAGATGTGAACTTCGTAATAACCCAAAATTATTTGACTTGTAAAAAAATAGAACTGATTTTCGTATTTTAATTTATCAAACAATACGATTAAATAGTTGAAATTCTTAGATACTAGCATCCACCGTGATAAGTGGTAAAACCGAACAAAGAACGCTGATGAAATGGTACATCGACCTCGTTCTGCTTGACGTATAAATATTGCAAAAAAAAATTATATTTTATTTATTTAGTACAATTTATGCTAAAATTAATTGTATTTAAAATATTCCCAATAAGAAACTTTTAAATTTTGAGATTTCGAATTTCCATAAATTGTACAATCTATCTGCAACATGTTGCTAAAATTGTTCTTCTTAAACTGTGAATCATGTTTAACAATTTTTTTTAGTTTTTATGGCACAATATGATGCCTTGGTGTTTTCAAATGTTTGGTTGGTTGCATTGATATTTTGGAGTTTTTTACATAATTTAGTTTAAATTTTAAATGCAAAAAAAAATTATAAAATAATTTAAACGTTTTCTTGTGAGTTTTTGTGGTGTTCATTTTAAATGACGTGGACAAAAATGTGTACGGAACGCGTTTGAGGCATCAAAAAATCCCACACAGTAACATATCATTGGTTTGTCATTATTTCTTTCCGCAGTATTTCATTCCATTCCACAAAATGATGTATAAATGTTGATGGCAATTTCCATATAAACATGTTTCTAAGCTAATGTTTATAAATAAATTACCAACAAAATACATAGAAAATTTAACACAATACAATTGTTCAATTCACAACCTGCTGTATGCGTTGTATGTTGTATGAATATTTCTGGTAATTTCTTTGTAACATATTTATGTGGAAATTCTTAAGTAGTTTTATACAACTTGCAACTTATAAAATGGGCAAATAGGTTGAGAATTTAGCTGTCATTTCATCAGTTGGTTTCGCTGTTCTTCGTTATCAAGCTGGTGTAACAATCCCTTACAAAGTTTAAACACAAACATAAATAATTTATAAAAATGAACCCTTAAAAACATTTTAATCATCTTTAATATTTCCTACAGATTTCCTAATTTTATGCATTCTGCACATATGCAGGAAATATGTTATTTACTTAAAGCTGCTCTAAACGACACTAGATCTAATTAGGTTCTCCAAGAAAGAAAAAAAAACACGAAGAAAATATTAAGACAACTAACTACTGTTATGAAAACCATAAAATTTTGTGGATTTATCTTTTAATGGCCTGCTTTGACACTTGAATAATTTACGATATTTTAACATTCAGTAGTTTTGTTTTGCATTCCATAACCACACATTACGAGCAGCATATTTAAGTACTTAATACATTGCAAGCAGCAGCAGCAGTAACAGTAGCACCAGCAGCAACATGTTCATTCAATGCCTGTTGCAGTTATAAAAATAAAAAATGTGATCACAATGATGAGCATCATGATCATTATCAAAATATATAAAGTTGCTTATAATGGCAAAATGAGACTTAGTGTCTGTTCCACTGTCTATTGCCCTGACAGTCCTTCAGGTTCTCTTCTGTTTAATTTTAAGTTTTAAACTCTAGAGAGTGGTGACTGCTCTTACAACCATTTTTATGTGTGCTAAAAAAGAAATTTGGTGTAAAAGTACTTTTATTTTCTTGGCTTCATTTTTGTCTTTCAGTATTAAATTCTCTAGTCATTTAGTTATTGCTTAAAACGCGCGCGCGAAATCACATTAAAAACCTCATCATTTCAGGCACCTCATCATGTTATAAAATTCTTTTAATTTTTTTGTGAATTTTTTGCGTCTCATTTCTGTTGCAGCAAATTTTTATTTTGGCTGCTTGAGTTTGCTTTATGTTGTATGCAGTTTTTTTTTGCAACATAAATTTTATTCTTCAACATTATAACGTATTTGTTTAGTTTTATACACACAAGCATTTAGCATACAAATACTTATTTTTTTTACTTGCAACTTAGAAAAACATAAAAAATGAAGCAGGGACTATAAAAGGAAGTCTAAAAATGATGTTTTTATTTATGCATCATTTGGAATTTTGACAGCTTTGCCAAGAGACCTTTTTTGTGGACTACGAGCGAGCATGAATCAGAACACATTTTTTAAGTGATTTAAAGGAATTTATTTTTGATAAACTTTCAGTTTTTTTTTTGCTAAAAATGTGTTTGGCCAACTTCAGTTTCCCAAAGTATTGACAAATTTTGTCAATATTAAAATTAAAAACTAAAAAATATTATGAAATTTTTATTCCTTTCTTTACTCGCTTTAAAAAGAGTGGTGGATGGAATACAGCACTTTAGAACACATGTGCTGTTTAGCTTTTCTTTTCATACGATTTATTTTTAAACAAAATGTTAAATAAATGTGTTTTAGCATTCATGTGTCGATTTGTATTCATGGGGATTATTTTGAGATTTCTTGTCTATATAAAAATATCTTTTATATCAAGTTGCTGCTGCCAATGTTTTTAGTGTGCTGTTGTTTTTGTCTCTAGTCGTATTTGCTGTATGTTGTTGTTGTTGTTGCAAGTGTTGCTTTTACTAATGATGCATCTAAAAAAATGCTTTATTTTAAAATTTATTTATATTTTTAATTTCTTTAGAGAGCAGCAACGGAAAGATACTAAAATGAATACAAACGAACAGTCGTCAGCACAAGAATGAACAGCAAAAAAATGTCAAGAGATTAAAATCGTATATATAAAACTCTTATAAACAGTCATAAAATTAGAGACATTGTACGAATATTATATTCTACATTGCCACAGAGTGTAAAGAATTTTTCAGCCTCAATTGTTATTAACACTTGGCAAAAAACTAAAATTCAGAAAATAAAAAAACGCCACAAATACTCATACGATTTTGAAAATCTTTTAATGGGTTAATTTTGCTCATCCTCTTTATGTTCTTTTATAAGTACTAAATGTCTGTCTTTCCATTTGTTTGTCTGTCTGTCTGTCTGTCTGTCTGCATGTATTTATGATCATGATCATTTTATATGTTGAAATTTTATGTTTTGGTTTTTTAGTTGAATGTATTTTCGAAAGTTTATTTTTTTTTCTTAATACCCCACAACATTTTACAAATAACATTAAGAGGGGGATACAACTAAAATCAAAAAACAAGGAAAAAAGTTAAATGACGTCGTCGTTTTAGCTGTTTTGTAGCGATGATTAATGAAGTGCCACAAAATAAAGATCATCATTATTGTAAGATGTTTAATGTATAAATATAACGCTGTACTATAACGAAATGATTCATTTTTGGTTCTGCTTAATAAGAAAATTAAAAATAAAAGATATTATAACAAGACTTCTTTAAGACAACAATTAAAAGCAACAGAATGATTTTTTGTTTCAAAATATGAGAAACAAAATGCAAATCTGCTCACATGTTAAATGTTGCTGAAACATGCTTGATTACCAAAAATTTAATTTGAAAAACTCTTAATTTATTTAAGAGTCCTAAACAAGATATCTCTTGATGGAATTTTTCAAATATTTGTGTTTTGTTTCAAATGCTTTCACAACATAAAATATATATAATGAGTCAAAGGAAGTTTTAGCACATTTTGTAGGTCGAAAAAAAGTTCCTGATCTACTTCCTAGTATACGTATGTTCATTGCAACATTGTTTTTTGAAAGTATTATAAACAAAATAAATGTCTTGAGCCAACAGGGCTGTAAAATATACATAAGTATATACAAAAGAAACATGTTGCCTCGGAAAGTCGGGGTTTTTGCATCGAACTTTAGGAAGCCATGAAAATTTAATATAATTTTGATTTTAAATAATTTTTGTTTTAAAATGCGGCGTCGACATTTCAATTGAGCCGTCACTTAAATTTCTTCGTTTAAATCAAGATGAAATCTAATTAGAGCATGTTTTTTAATCATGTAGTAAAATTTTTCTTATTAAAAAACTTCAGAAGCCAACTTAAATACGTATTGAAGATGTTGGTTTTATTTTCTACTACTACAGTAATTTAGCTACGAAAATTTTTTGAAAAGATTTATGTTAATATCATTAGATGAACTCGATGAACTCAAGTTCTAGAATTAAAACAAATCCAATAGTGTTTGTAGTGAAAGTATACGAAAACCCAGAATGTCCTTAAGTGTATTTTTGAAATTTTCCTTTAGAAATATCTTTCCTACATAATTTACACTAAAAAAATCAGAAAATTTTCAACTATGGGAGGAACAATTTTAATCTTACAGCAATATCTTGCTTAAAATTTGTTTGAAAAAGTCAAAACTTCTATCACACTTTATGGGACCAGAAAAATCAAAAATTATATTTTTTAAAACTTCACTTAAATTTAAATAAATCCGTACAAACATGAATTTTTTTAAAATTAATTAATATGTTGCAGCAAATTTTGATTTTAGCAATAATTCAAATTTACATAAATAATAAAATCTAGCATAAAAAAAAGAAAATGTTACAGAAAATGTTGTTTTTCAAATAAGAACTGCACTACATATATATATATTGAAATTGTTAATTGATTTTGAAATAACAACACGATTTTCTGCTTTTATAACATATTTAAAACTATGTTGAAAGATGTTGAAGCAGCATGTTGCTAATGCTGTAAGTCATGAGCATTATATTTTCAATTCCTTTACAGGCAGTAATTTATTCTTTCCATTAAAACCATTCTAAGATGTTAAGCATCACATGTCCATAAACCAGTTCTGGATGTAAATAAACTAAATAAAAACTACAAAAATATTTTTGGATATCCGAGCAAGATGTTGCTAAAAAATTTCTTTCTAATCGAACAATTTGTTTTGCAATTGTTATTTTTTTTGTTAATTTACATCCTTGACTCATATTTAAATAATTTGTTTATTTTTTTATTTGAAATTATTAATAATTATTTATTTTAACTTACCTGTTTACTAAACATTGCAATATCTTCATTAAATGATTCTGACGAACATACATCACCACCTTGCACACCAGGTTCTCTGGGCGTACATGTGGCCAATTCACATTTTTCAAATATCAGAGCCAACAGCGGGAATAGGGGATGTCTGGGGGGCGATAAAATTTTCATATTAATAAAATAAACAAATTCAATTGAAATCATTAAAACGATAATACAATGAAAGCAACAAAATCTCTTTTCAACTCAACTTTGGCAAGCAAAATAGCAGTATCATCACGATGATGCTCATCGACAACATTTTCATATTGCTTGAATTTGTTTACACTAATGGCGACAAGAAACCGCCGTCATCATATAAGGAATATTTGATTCTATATCTAGCTATCTTTACAATTTTCTGTGCGTGTATATTTCTTCGATAGAAATAAAATGCGTATAAAATAGTGTGCGGTGCGGTACGGTGCGCTGTGGCAGAACCGAGTGAATAAACACACTCATTAAATACCACATACTTAGTAATATAAAGTGTAGTGTGTTGGTTTTTTTTTTGTTTTTTTGTTTCTTCTAATTTTGTTTAACTAAAGTATGTGAGTGTATGCATGTTTTTTGAACATTTGGTATTTTAATTAGAGCATAAGTTAAAGGAAATGGTATGCATTTTTGAAATGCCAATTTTAGATTTTTATGAGCATGTATTGGCTACAAGACAAACCAAGAAGCACACCATAATAACAACAAGCATCTTTTTAAATAATTATTTATGAAATGATATTGAAAGTGATTAAGAAAAGGGAATGATATTTTGTTCTTTGGCGCTTACCTAACAGCTGGATAGGACTATATTTTAATGTAAACATAAATAAAGGAAAGAAACTTTAGGTAAACATTTCGGTTTTAGTAAAATTTTGCATAACTGAGCACTTTTGGAAAATGTTGAAGCATCATCAAATGTTGCTAAGACTTGCAATGCAGTAAAAATAAACGTAAAGCGAAAGAATTTATAAAATTAACTAGTATGTAAAACTGTTGCAACATTTTTAAGGCCTGAAATGTACTTATTGCTTACAATTATTTCAAATACTTCCGCCAATTTCTATTTTTTTCGCTACTGCCGCTAACAAATTTTCAATTAAATCAACAAGTATGTTTTTATGAAATAAATAAAAATCAATATCATGTGTAAATTGTTTTGACATTTTTAAAGGAGGCCTGTTTTTACAATGCACGAAATTGTAATAAATCTTTTAAATAAAATTGTAGCTGCTGCTGTTATTGCTGTTGAATGTATCAAAAGCTACTGTACACAACAAACATTTAAGTGTCTCTGTATACACAATATTTCATGTTGAGAATATTTTGTTTCTACATTTGTATGTACATATGTACAAATGTATGTGTTTCAATATAGTAAGTATATTTTTGTTTTCTGTAATTTATTACCATCTTTTTAACTGTCAAAAATTTAAAACCATTAATAGCAACAAAAACAAACACTGCGTTTTCCATTACAAAAAAAACGAGCGATAGGGAGAGAGATAAAGAGAAAAGAAAGAGCAAAATTAATTTCTTGTTCACGTTCATCATCTCTCATTTGATGTCTTAAAATAAAGCAAGATTATAGAATTGTAAACATTTGCAATGTCATTGTTGACAGCTTAGACACATTTGTTGATAGGGTTTTGACCAATTTCTGTCAAAAATGATAGGTATTTTCTTTTAGTAGTTTAATTTGTTTTACTTTTTATTTTTAACAAAATAATAAATTATTTCTTTAAGCAAAATGACAAATTGCTTGCAATAATTTTTAAGTGTATTTATTTTTCTGACAAAATATAATTTATAGCAGACATTATCTATGTGCTGTGTTGCTGAGTTAGTTAGTGGTGTTGTCTCTCTCTCTCTCTCTCTTAAATTTATGCAAATATATATTCATATATTTTTTTAAGTGTATGACAACAAATTGTATTGAAAACAAAAAAATAACATCTGCTGTAGTTTTTGTGTGTTTTTTGTTGTTGTATGTTTCTAAAAACTGACCATTTATGTTTCAACAATGAATGCTCACTTTCCCGTTTCTCTACTGTGTTTGAAGGATTATTAAACATCTAAAACAAATTGCACCTGAGTTTGAAGGCAACGTATGAAAAGAAATACTGTTTATGTTTCTGTTTCTGTTTCTTTTTTTTCTTCTTTCATTTCATTTAACCCCTGTATTACTATAATTTTTCAATTAGTTATTTTTTTAAGTTTTTCTAACATGTTTTTAGTTATATTAAGTATTTATTAAATGTTCTTAATTTGGTTTTTTCATTTAGCGGGTGTTTCTTTTTCATATTCCACATGGCTTAAATATAATTTCTCTTTGCACTTTTTGACTATAACCACCAATGAGTTGTATATGAGGTCCTTTGGTTGTTAGTCATTTGTTTCATATCGCTTGCTAAGGGCTTTTATAACTAAACCTTCTCAATTAAATGACTTGCATTTTTTGTTAAATTTTTCCAGACACTTGTCGTCATTTGGATCTATTCAATACCAAAAAAAAAGAAGTGTGATATTTTTACATGTGTTCAATATTTCTTTTTCTTTTTTTATTTATGCTTATAAAATATTTTCATTTAAAATTTAAGTGGTAAGCCAAGCCCTGGAGATATAAAGTAAAATTGCAACAGTACTTTGAAAGGTAAATAAACAACAATCGAAGAAAAAACTAACAGACACTTAAAGTAAAAGGTGTTAAGTTCTTAATAAAGAAGTAAAATGCTTGTATGAAGTCAGCAAAATGTTTAGTATTGTTTAGTTACTGTTCGACTAGTCATGGTGCCTTCCTTACAAATCCAAAAATGTTATCTCACACAGGTTGTACTTGCATGCACACACGCATTATCGTTTGTGTTAGTTTTATTGAGGGATTCTTCCGTAATTATAAACTTTTATGATTATGGCCATAAAGCAAAATATGTATGTGCTTGGCCAAAGGTTTTTTTTTCAAATACAAATGTCTGCAGGTACAAGCACAATAATGAAATCAAACAGAAGGTGTTAAATGATAATAAAATGACACAATTAGGGAAAAATTAATTAAGCAATTTAGCAAAAGCTAAAATTAAAAAATTATTTTGTGCAAAATTAAAAAGAAATATTTTAAAAATGTTGCAGCAGCTCAAGTCAATTAAATTAAGAAATTAGAGGCCTGCACAGGCACATTTATACATTAGTATAAATTCTTTAAATTCTTTCACTACAGTAATGTTGTGACGAGCACGTACTGAAAAGCATTATTGAAAAAAACATTTTCATTGAACTTGTAGGGATCGAAAAAAAATTCAACTTGTTCTACAAGTTCAAAAATAATAATTTTCCAATTTTATTTTCTAGTATATGTTCGTTGAGAAGGTATTTGAAACAAAATTAATGTCTCATAAATGTCATCAACATAACTTGTGCAGGCTTCTAATCTAAACTCACCCAATTGCTTCCGTAGAAAATATATTACACGAAATTATTTGTATACATTTTGCCATCAACTTTCAACCGCTTGCAGATACTGCATCATTGCCATATTTGTGTACATCGAAACTTCTCAACTATTAATATTTAATAATCTACTTCTTTTTAGAATTGCGTTTCTATATGCTACACATTTTCACACTTCGTATCAGAGTACTTTTGAATAACTTCATATTTAAAATTTTTTATAATTCAAAATGTTATGTACTTTAAATTAAAATTTATGTAGGAAAGAAACTTTCATGCGAAAATCCTGCTCATACACGCTTCTTCTGTAATCACGCACGTTCATGTGATTGAAGAAAAACGTACATACAATAATGCGTGATCAAGAGTGATTCAAGTCAATCACTTGACCATTTCAATTTTATACATGCCACCGCACAGTGGGGCCTCTCACGCAATAAATATTCATAAATGTGTGAATAACAGAGAAAAGAAAGCAATATATATACATGAAAGAAAGCTTAAAAAAGCATATGAATGCTGTGGAGGAGGAGGTGATTCTGCCTTCGAAAACAGTAAATATCAATTAGCTTTTTCTGTATTATTTTCTTAATAAAAGCAATTTGCATTAATAATTTCAATTAATGAACTCGAGCCTGATTTCATATTTGAATTTCAAATTAAAATAAGAAGACTTTCAAAGTTGGTCTTTGACACAGTGGGTCCAAATTAATAGTAAATTTTGCAAATATTAACCAAATTCAAAAATGCCAAAAGCATGCCTACTGTACCATATGAAATCTTTTAGTAAAAATGATATTCTACAAAAATTTGCATAAAAATTTAACATGTTAAAAATATTGTAAATTTTATAGTTTTTTTAATATAATGTGAAAAAATAAATTAAATAACTATAATATTTTTTTGGACCAGCGAAAAATATTGGAAGTCAATCAACACTTTGAATTTGTTGTCATTAATTTTATTTTTTATTTTGTCTAAAAATGTGTGTTTGTGGGTAATTAAAAAAATATAAAAACTATTCAAATGTACAAATTTGCGAAAATTGCAAGCGCATGAAGTCTTTTATATTCCAGTTATTTAAATTTACCGCACTGTAGCTCAGTTCATGTGCAAAATTTATGTCCTTGCTGGCAGTTTTCTGAAAGCTTAACACCTTATTCTGACTCCAATTGATTATGAGTTGTAGAACTATTTTTATTTATGTTCACAATGACCCACTGTGCTGTGTGTCTAAGAACAAGTTGCTCTTTATTTATTGATCATTATTACTGTAACATACTGTCAATAAAAAATATATATATTTTTATTTTAATTGTACCATTAAACAATTTCCTGTCTTTTTTATCAATCATACTTATGTTTAGCTTTCAAACTAAAAAAAAAAAAAAATATAAAAAATAAAAATATAAATTTATAATTAATACATACATATTTCAATAATTTACATCTGTTTTCCTTTCATAACATATCAAAAATATGACAAATGTGTCATATCTGTCAATAATAACTGACAAGTATTTAACACTCTTTAAGATGTTTGTTAAGTGGTTTAAATTAATATACAAATAATCATTATTTACTTTTTTATATTTTCTTTGCAGGGCAATGCATTAATTCTTTGTGGAAAAAGGGTGAGTTTTTTTTATATGACTTGTGCATATAAAATTCATACTTCTTTTTTAATTATTTACTTTTTTATGATTGACGCATTTGAAGAAAAAAATATGAAAAAACAGACAACATAAAAGAGAGCAATTTTGCAATTATAAATTCTGGACACATAAAATTAGCACCTCGTCGTTTTGACTGTTATTTATTTGCTTTCTTAACATTTAACAAACCCCTAATTTGCCACTTAAGTTATTTTCTGCTTTATGGGGGCTTCTTTCTAATATTTCTTTTTTTTTCTTAACTGGTGGTGTTGTCGATCAGCCAAAACAAACGCCTACAAAAGGATGAAAGTCACAACCTTTTAAAATTGAAAAACACCTTAATTAAATAAACGTACACACTCTCCCTCTCTAAAGTTTATAACAATAAAGAGGAAGCAAATAAAAAACGCACACGAGCGTAAAATATATATTTTTTTTCATTTCCAGAATATGATATGAGAAAGAGATTTCATTGAACATATTGATTGCTTTGGCTGATACTTACTCATATATAGCATCCTTATCACGTTTATGTACTTCGGGTATTGCACCCATTAAATGATTAGCAACCGGTGATACATGACTAGGGGTACCATGGCCACCAGCGCCAGCTGTATGGTAGCCATGCATTCCAACTGTGGCCGCTGCTGCAGCAGCATGTGTCATGTGTGGTGAATGATGTGATGGTAGGCCTTGTAATCCAGGCGGCCGATGACCAACATGTGGATCATACATGGCAGCTGCTGCAGCACCCGAATCCATACCGTAGCCATGCAGGCCATCGTCATACTATTTTTAAAAAATTTTAAGAAAAGAGAAAAAGAAAAGAAATATTGTTAAAAAATTGCATAAGCATTTGTTTATATGTGAACAACATTTTCCAGAAAAGCAGGCTTGGCGTAAGAGAGAGAGAGAGAGAGGTTTCGCAAAACAAATTGGTTTTTTTTGTGTAAGTCTCAATCTAATTTGCATATTCTAGCATTTTGTTTTTCATTGATGTTGCTGAGCACTATAATAAACATTTTTTAAATGTGCTACATACTCATGACTCAAGAAAACAAGATTGCACAGTCAGCCATACAAAAAAATGTCTACTAAACATTTACGTCATCATAGAATACAAATGAGTGTTTTTTGTAGTAAGAGTAAGAGATTTTTGTTCATCGATTTGAACAAAATTTTAAATAGACAGAAAAGAGATGCAGTTTTACATTTCGACTTTCCATACACAAATGTACTTTTGTTTACAATACATATTCTATGTCTAAGTCACAACGCAACACAACCATACACAACAAAATAACGGATGTGCGCGCTGTGCGTCTTGTTTTCTTGATTCATGCTATTTATATACTTATTCGTGAGTGCTTTTTATGTTAAATTTTGTTTTTTTTATTTAGGTTACCAAGAATGTTTCGGCAACATGCTGCTAAGCACAGCTATTATTTATTAAGTTATATTTTATTGAATATTTTTCAAGGGTCCTTAAAACAGCTTAAAATTATACGGAGATTCAATTTAGTATTAGTGATATACATATATATATTTTTTGCAATCTTCCAAAAATGTTGCAACAACATGTTGTTAACTTGGTTTGATTAATACGGTAATGTGTGTATAGGTTTCTAACACCGGTATTTACGAAACTTATGTAAAAATTATAAATTTTGCAGATAAATGTCAAACGTATTGTAAAATATGTTGCTTAAACATTGCATGCTTATTTAAGTTAAATAAGCATAAAAAATCTAAATTTATTTGTAGTTGTGCAAAGCTTTGAAAGTCATAAATTTTGGGACACTTTTTTCAAATAGCTGTTGCAGTGCAATTTACTAAACGTACTTTAAATGTCATTTATCAAAAAAATTTTATAGATTTGGTCATGTTACCAAAAATTTGTTACTATACTTCTTTTGCATATGGATTGTGTATGTATATTTATTGTATACTACCAAAAATGTTGTAGCAGCATGTTGCTAAACTTAACTTGATATATTTCAAAAACAATGCATTTGTGACAATATGTGTCTTCAAAATTTTTAAAACATGTTTTAAAAAATTCTTAAATTCTTTATGACTATTTCATCAAATTCATTTTTAAAAATTATTTTAAACAATTTTTCAATTCACAACTTATTGAATGAGTTGCAGGTTATATAAATGTTCTTGGTGGTGTTACAGCAGACACGCATACACACAGAAAATGATATGACATGGTTTGAATAACAATATTATGGTTGCGGCAAGCACTAGATTTTTTATATTTTAAACATATGTAGCTATAAACAGTTTCCTGTTTGAATTTTATTAATTAATAATTATCATCCACAACAGCTGCAACATGGTTGTACACCACCAGAGTTTTATTAATAATCAAAAATAATTTTGTTTGCTTGTAATGAAATTTTGACTAGAAAGAAATACAACTACGTAGTCACCATATGAATGTAATGCACTACATATGTACATACATTCAATTGGATATTAATGTATGGTATAATTCTCATTTGGTTAATATCAAAAATAATATGAGTAATCGATAATGCAATGCTCCTCGAACATTTTATGATATGATGTACATACTCATTATATCTGATCACAATTTTGAATTCATTACCGTTCTATCCATACAATGGCAATGATTCGATAATTCCATGATTTTATTGTAATCATATATGTAATTCGATTATATGTATATCATAGTACGCGTATGTTGGCCCTAGAAAATATTTGACTCAACCATGTTTTTT
Source organism: Gymnocheta viridis (assembly GCA_956483585.1). Lineage (NCBI taxonomy): Eukaryota > Metazoa > Arthropoda > Insecta > Diptera > Tachinidae > Gymnocheta > Gymnocheta viridis. The sequence goes on along the minus strand of OY101440.1, from coordinate 127,713,654 downwards.
CTTTGCGTGTATGCTCAAGATTTTTTTTGTACTTTGAGTTCAATAGCATTTTTATAAACCTTTAAAAAGCTCTTTTTGTTTTGTGTTTGTTGCGGCTTAAGAAATATATTTTTTCCCCTTAAAGTTAATTTGTACGTTAAACAATTTTCAAATATATTCCCACACACCAAATAAAGTAAAAAAGCATTCTTTTGTCACCCATAGCCAGCCAGGTTTTTGACATGTATATTTATCAAAATATCATGATCATCAACGTAAAGCAGCAACAACAACAGCACCAAACAAAATCACAAATAACAATAATAATAATAATAATAAGCTTGACCTTGTAATAACAGCCTTAACTTTATGTTTTAACGTTTTTTGCATACAAAATTAAACTCCAAACAACAAATAAATGATTGCTGTCTTCTTTCGTACGCTCGCTCATTTATACAATTTTTATATACAATAATATTTTTTATTTTTATTTCAACTTTTTTTATTTAAACGGTTTTAAACTACGTCTTTCAGTTAAACAATACATCAACACCATCAAAACTACAGTAAAAAAACAACAACAAAAAAACACAAACCTTCTTTAACGCCACTTTATTAATGAAACAACAAGAAAAAAGTGCACAAAACTTTTTTCCTTTACAAAACAACATCGAACAGAAAAAATAACCTAAACCTAAACACTTACTTGACAATGACAACCACGTTTAAGTTTAAAGAAAAAGTTGGAAAAAAGTTGTTGTTTTAACACACCAACCAACCACTAAAGTACAGAATTAAAATATACAACATCGAGAAACAACAGCAATGAAAAAAAGATGATTGTTAAGATTTTTATCATTATAAAAATACAAAACTTTTAAACTTGAGAGTTCACACTGCATATGTATATTATTTTTTTTTTATTATAAATTCAATTTGACAAAATGATTTCTGCAGGTTGTAGATAGAGGAGCTTTATATCTGTACTAGCAATACAGAATGACTAATGTTTTATATAAAAGCATGAGAAATATTGTTGAATGTGCACCCTATAAGTTAAACAACGGTTCGAAGTGACTCTAAGGCTTAATTAATTCTTTCACCAAATGCGAACAATAGAGAAATCTCGTAAAAAAGAAAGCGGTTCTCAGGGGTTCTCAAATGTTCTAAAAGTAAAGTCTACTTTTAGGTTTAAATATGTGCGTTCATAAAATAGGGCATTAAAATTTCGTTTTTAACTTAATTATATTGTGTTTCTTGACTGATTTGCTTAAAGTATAGTTTGTTTTAATTTATCATTTGCAAAAAATCTTTGACGTTTAAGCAGCAATTGACACACTGATGTAAAAAATGTCAAGCTTTGTTAAGAGTCTTGCATAAAAGGGATTTGCTTAAAAAAATATTCATCTTTTTCTTAAATCATTTTATTAAAAGACAAGTGTTAATGATTAAAATCTTTGCTTTTTACTTTGTCTTTTTTTTTTGCGAAAACAAAAAAAAATATGTTTGCCAACAAAAGAAAACGAAATAAAATAAATTCAACTCAACTTATGTTTGTCTTTTCCTTTATTAAGCAAACAAAACCACCTGCACTTTTGTTCCTTTTTATTGTACACTCTTTTGTACCATTAAACTTAAAATAAAAATACTTTTTAAGATTATGTAGTTATTTTTTTTTCTTTCGTTAATTCATAACACAAACCTTCACATTTCATGCTATTGTTTTGGTAGTTTCCACAACAAACCTTTCTCAATACTTATCAAAGCTGCTATATAACCAGATTGAAATGAATGGAAGACAACAAAATTCAAACAGAAAAAAATTGTCCTCCAGATACATACACAAGATTAGCAAAAGACTTCATTTCACATACATGCATTTTTAACTGAAAACTGCAGCAGCAGCAACAACAAATATAAAAAATCGACGAATTCTTTAAGCCACCATGTGCATTGTAAAAATTGTAAAAAAAAACAGTGCAGTTTTTTATTTATTTTACTCTCCAGCATATTGTAGTTTATTGTTCAAGTTTTGTGGGTTAAAGTCGCGGTTCAGATATTTGTCATTTACTACAATATTCCTTTTAAATATAAACTCTTTTTTCTTGATTTGTAGAGAAACGTTATAATAAAAAAAACTACTGCCAAGATTGTCTAAAAGCAGTTAAACTATAAAGTTGTTATGCTAATTTTGTTGTTCTTTTTTTCCTTCACAACAATAACAAAACATTACAGAATTGGAAAAAAACGTAGCATAGAAACAAAAAAAGCAGCTTAAAAACAAAATATTGGGAAAATGTAAACCCAGTGAGAGAAAAAAAGACACATATTCACAAACACACTCATACCTACATAAAACAATATAAATGGTCTTAGAACAGGAAACAGGAAATGCAATTTTTTCATGAGCAACAAAAAATGCGCAAAAAAAATAAGCAAAGCGAACGGTATTATTGAAAAGAATTAAATTTTATTCAGATTAGCTGCCTTAAGAGACACAAATTGTTGCAATTTTGTGCATAGAAATGAGTTTAAACTTGAATGTAACATGCAATAATGAAAAAGAAGAAATTGTGCTTAAGAAATATGTTGCAGCAGTATGTTGATTGTTATCTGCAATGTTGCCGCAACATAACGATTGTGAAAATAAAAGCTCTTCTGGCATTAACAAATGCATCAAGTCGATCAGCATGTTGCTAGAGTTTTTATAAACTTGCTGCTGCTAGATGCTGCTTGAATCAAAATTTCTAAAAGAATCGCGTCTTAAGCTAAGTACTCTGTTTGAATTTGCGAAAAATGTTGAGCAACATTGATTATTTCGTTTGAAAATTTTGACAATTAGCCAGTGGTGACAACACTACGATTTAGAAGAAATTTATCGTTTTTATTGCCTTGAAGTAAGCAACATTGTTTTTCTTATGTAAACAAAAACCATGTGTGAAAACAAATGGATAACAAAATAATTTTAAAAGCTTGTGCTGCTTCGAAGACACACGTTCTCATTCAATCCCATACCTTCATTTTATGTTATTTTCACACTATTTTCCTTTATTTTAGTTAATTGTGCGCAACAAATTCAATGCTAATTAAAAGCTGAGCATCTGTTGTTTGCAATTCCGCACGAAATAAGTGGTGCTTACATTATTTCGCAGTTGGAAAATATGTTGCCAGAAACATGTTGTATTTGAAAAAATCATGCTGCCAGAAACATTTCGTATGTTTTCACAATTTGAACAGAGTACAACTTCGGCCATTTTTTTTGGCAATTATTTCGCATGAATTTTTTTTATATGGACTTTTGACAGCAGTTCGCTTAAAGCTAAGTACTCTGTTCAAATTTGCGAAAAATGTTGAGCAACATTGATTATTTCGTTTGAAAATTTTGACAATTAGCCAGTGGTGACAACACTACGATTTAGATTTTGTTATGTAAACAAAAACCATGTGTGAAAACAAATGTGCTGCAACGTATCAATTAATGTAAATTGCAGCTGCTGCGGAGGAGCTCTTTGAAGACACACGTTCTCATTCAATCCCATACCTTCATTTTATGTTATTTTCACACTATTTTCCATTATTTTAGTTATTTGTGCGCAACAAATTCAATGCTAAGTAAAATCTGATCATCTGTTGTTTGCAATTCCGCACGAAATAAGTGGTGCTTACATTATTTTGCAGTTGAAAAATATGTTGCTAGAAACATGTTGTGTTTGAAATAATAATGCTGCCAGAAACATTTCGTATGTTTTCACAAGATGAACAGAGTACAACTTCGGCCATATTATTTTGCAATTATTTCGCATGAATTTTTTTATATGGACTTTTGACAGCAGTTCGCACGAAATGATGAACAGAGTACCCTGCTTTTGACAAAAGAAAAAGAAAGTATGTCGTGTAAAATGTTTTACATACAACAATTTAAATTTATTTGAATTTGATATGAAAAAATAATATTGTAAAATAATTAAAACGTTTTATTATGTTGTGTGACTTTGGTCGATCTATTTGTAATGAAATGGATAAAAATTATTACGAAGCTAGTTAAGTGGTCTCTAACAACTTGCTACACAATTTCCCCATGAAATTCGTTCATTTAATTTCATACTTTGACAAAACGCTGCCAGAATGTTGTTGTATACATTTAATAGTGTTTTTATTATATAAATAGAGAACAACTTCTGCAAAATTGTATTTTGTTATTTTTTCATTTTAATCAATATATGTATTTTTCTAAGCTTTAAAAGCATGTTTACTTATTTTATATAAACATTTAGGCCAGATTCATAAAAACTAATTCGCATTTAAAATGCATTTGAAGACAAAGTTTTTATGCATTTTTTTAATCACATTTTTAGGCAAATATTTTTCAAAATGCCAGCAACAATTTACTTTAAAACACTTGAAAAAGTTGTTTGTTTAATTTTTTTAAAATTTCTTCAGTGTTTAAGACATTTTTGTTGTTTTTTTTTCAAATACTTTTGCTACAGTAATGTTGCGATGAACATAATCTAGAAAGAGCCAAAGGAAAATAATTGTTAAACTTGTAGAAAGCTTATTTGCTTCAAGCAAGTGTAATAAACAGTATTGCCAGCATAGCTTTTTTGGGATTAAATTTAGCTTTTTCACGGTTGAGTTTCAGCTATGTGTGCTCTTGCCGTCCATTTTTTTTCCTTTGGATTTTACTTAAAAAGGCTAAACATATTTTACTACATGTTTTCTATTAGTACATGTTTTTTATTGTTTGCCTAAATATTTCGCAATGGACATCAATATAGGAAAACGAAAAAAAATGCTTAAAACATTTAATTTAATTAAAATAATCATATTTATTTTTAATTAACTAGCTGGTGAAATTTTGAGCATAATATGCTCAAATTTATTAAGACAAAGCCACGATTATAAAATTTTTTAACTACGAAATTATTGTAGTCCATAAAAAGAAAATTTTGTGTAAATTCAAACTCTAATTTGAAATGAGATACAGCAACACTGGCAGTAAAAATATTTTTCAACAGTACTGTCGTAAGAATATTATAGCAAAAGTATTTGGAATTAAACCATCATAAAATGTGTCAGCAACTTGGAATTGTGTAAAATTACCGCAATTTTTGCTGGAAAAAGATTTTACATATTTTTGAAAATTGTGAACAATAATAAGGAATTTTTTTTTTAATTGGAGGAATGAGGAGGAATGTTATGGCTTGATAGAAAAAATACTTGTCTCATAAGCTTTTTCTTTAATTAAATTTAATTTTAATAAATTTTATTTTAATCTCAAATATTTTCACATTATTTTTAGAGATAATTTATTCAAACAGAGTTTTATATCTACAAATTTTTTCTTAAGCATTATGAACATTATGAAAAAACAAGAAAAAAATATATATTTTTTCTTTTTGTTTTTGTTATTGTTATCATCTGTCTAACCTTAAATTATGAGTTTCTAGTTTTTCGGCTTTACAAAAGTTATCAAACATCTTAGAAACGAAAAAATAAATAAATAAAACGAGTTTTAGACAAAAAAAATTTAAATTAAATCAAAAAATGTTTGTAGGCAATGACCCTTGTGCTACACAAAATCGAAACCAAAGATAATGACCTCTATACAACAAAACTAAAAGAGCATAAATCTACAAAATTAAATTGATTTATATACATATATGTATATATATTTTTTCTTTAAAAAATCTAACATGAAACAACGATTTACTTAATTAGAATCAGTTGAGAGAATTTTTGTTTTTGAAAATTTCCAAAACCTTGTGGTTGAAATATTGATTTTTTTCTAAGCAGCCTAATATGTTAACCACCCACAAGTTACAGAAGTACACAAACAATCAAACTATTCTATATATGAGAAATTATTTCAAGTTGATAAAAATGCTCTTGACAACATCAAAACAACATCGTTTTTCACCACATATCTTTTTTATATGCTTAAACTAGCAAACTTAATTTGGCTTCGTTGCCAACAAACTACAATAACTACTACAACAAAACTTATTATGGAGCCGTATATATATTTTTTTCTTGTAGTTTTGCTCTTGTATACTTAAACATAAGAATTTCCTTTAGTTTGGAACTTAACACGATTTGAAGGTAGCTGGTGGTACGCCCCCTACTTAGAAACGGTAAAGCTGACTATGAAAAATGAAATCTATACTACAAGTCGAAAAACACGTGAATATAGCTATGAACATGTTGTACAGCAATTTCAGTAAGAGTTTTTTCAACTAAAAATAAAAATTTTAATATTTATAAACATATATATTGTATATTATATATAGAAATCATAAACATCATGTTGTGTTATACATACGAAATTGTTTGCTGATTATGATAGTTTTGTGAACATAAATAGTTTCTTATACTTGTGTTCTCTGTAGTAAATTTACGTGATTTTCCTCTATTAAGTTCATAATTTTATTCTTTTTGTTTTTAGCGAGAATTTTAAGGTTGTTGTTTTTTCTTTGTACGTCGAGTATTATATTTATTTCTGGGCATATAAAGATGATGATGGCTTAAAAACGTTTATTTAAATATACAAAACACGCGATTTATTTGTACTTTCATTTCGATGTTGGTGGGGAAACGGAGTAGAGATTTTAAACAGTTTAAAAGAAAATTTCTGGGAAATTTTGTTGCAAAAGAAACGTCTGTGATAAAGCTTTGAAATAAATAGAAAAAAGCCAATTAATGGAGGAATTTTGGATAAAAAAAAATAAAAAATTTTGATATAAGTACACAAATTTATGCATTTTGAAATAATTTCTATTGATATAAAATAAAAATCACTTTTTCAACAAGCCAAATGTGTTAGGCACGTCATCAAGAGATATTGCCCTGCACAAGCATACTTAAACACATTTTAAGGCTTTTTTCTCTTCCTATAACTTATCTTCAGTAATGTTGGGATGAAAATATACTGAACAGCACTATTGAAAAAACCATTTGACAAGTTCATAGCCGATTGTATAAGTTGTACTATTATTGTTGAGAATTTCACACCTAAATCATACAATAAGTTGTGTACTGAACAATTGTTGTTGAGCTTGAAGGGCGCAGTTTCTACACTGCTGCTTGTAGAGAGCTTTAGCCCAGATCACTGTTCCAAAACAAGTTGCTATAAAAATTTTATTAGCAATTTGCATAACAAAACCTGAAAAATTAATGGAATAACACTGCAGAACTGGTAGTTTATTCACAGTATACAGAAAAAAATTTTCCAATTTCCAATAATCTATCTATCAATATTATTAATAGGCAAACATTTTTTTTTAGATCCCTTAAAGGCTGAACCGATCTAATTTTATTTGAATCGGTTCGGTATCTAGGCAGCTATAAACGTTTAAGGTTGCTACTAACACTCGCACACTTATTACACATGCATGTATCAACTTCAACTTGAAAAATAAACAAATTGTACATGTGTGTTTGTCCAAATTGTTTTGCATGGAAATCGGACAGAGCTTTAAGTTTATACAGACTGTTTTTTGTTTTTGTATTTTATCTTATGTAAATGTTTAATATTAATTTCTAGAATGCGGTCGATTGAGTCGACCGCTGAATACACTTGTTTCATATAAAAGTGCGAACAGAATTGATGGAGAGCATTAGTACATCGAATCTGTTTAGTATTGATTACATGTCTACCACATTTTATTTCAAATAGACGGCTAAAAAGTCAACACACAGCAACAATTTTTAATTATTTTTGAATATTTTTATTAGATTTTTTTAATCAATTACAAACAAAATGTAAACATTTACCTGGTTTACAAAGGTAAAACAATGATGCTTAGATATTTATCACATGTAAATGCATGCCAGATTTCGCGACTGTAATAATAATTGTTCACCACATGTTGCTCAGGCTTAAGCCCATACAATGTGTAAATTTGTTAAAAATGTTGAGCAACTTTGATTAGATCATTCGTAAAATTAGAAATATAATAAGTGATAAATATATAAACACGACCTATTCAGCTGTTCTTAAATGCAGCTCATATTCTTTTGGATGTTGACTTAAAATAATGTTGCAGATACATTTCATATGTTTATCTCAAAATTAAGAGACAAAATTTTTTCATAAGCACTTCAAGTAAATTTTTTGTACATGTAATATAACAGCATTCCGCTTAAAATGTTGAACAAAGTATCAGGCTTTCATTTGTAATTAATTTAAAAAAGCAATTATTTTATGACAACACTATTGTAAACCAATATTGTTGCATTTATTTTAACATTAAAGCTTTTAAATTCAAAATGTAGCTGCAACATGCTGCCAGTACAAAGTTTGAAGTATTATATTTTTATCATTTGATTTCAAACATAATGCAATTCAGCCTCCTGTTCTGTTCATCAGCTCATGTGAATGAAGTGTTGTTAAACTGCATTTGAGAAATATTAATATGAAATATTTATGAAATGATGCAGCCGATGAATTATTCTGCTAATATTAAGAAAATTACATAAAATTATCGTGTATCATTCATGCAGTATTTTTTTTGCAAAACGAGGTATAATATGAATTCCTATTTCTCCATATGAAATTTCGAAGAGACTTGTTGAAGACCTACGCCGAAATTTTGATGCGGCAACCACGTTAGTTGAAATGTAAAACAACGTAAATAACCGCTGGTAACAAATGCATTGAAGAAACAATCATTCAAACCTGGGAAATGGCTTTCTCCACATAAATTTGTCCACACAAAAATATATCCCTTGGTTTTTCGCATACTTTTTTATGATCCTAGTTTCCAAGTGAACGCGAGGACGAGAAATTGAAGATTTCATCTGTTTTTTTACTTAGCGTTCACAAGGCGGCATGCAATAATGTTTTTGAAAACAATGTCCATCGAATTTACTGTCATGAAGGTTCGTATTTCGAATAGAGGTTTTAATGAGTTAAGATTTACGGAATCGTTTAAGAATATTCTCTCTGGGCAATTCTAATACAGGCTTCGGTGAATAAAGGCTTTGCGCCTAGTCGACCTTGGGCTGGACATAAGGCGTTTTTCAACACCTTCCATGGACATAATTGCATGCTAGCGTTAAAAATATTACGACATTTTTGTTCAAAATTATTTAAGGACTATGCATTTTTCTCCAAACATTAATTATAGTTTAATTTTTTATATGTTATAAAAAAAACATGTTTTGAAAGAACAAGATAACAGACTCATTTTATTTTCTCCAAAAAAATACTGTACATGTTCCAAAAACCCTCCAAGATTTTCATAATATGACTTTGACTGGGTGTAATTTTGTCCTTGATAACGTATTTAAAATACGTAAGTAGTTAAGTTCAAATGAAACATTTTTAACGCTTTTAACGCTATATATCAAACTTTTGGAAACGTTTCAAATGAATTGACGATAGTAATTCTATATTATAAAGTGACAATGACATATACTTTTATGAGCTGGTAAAATGTGCATCCAACAAGTACAAAAATTATTTTATGAAACTATTGAAAAATCGCTGATTTTCCAAACTCAAGACATAAAGTTTTACATCAATTCGCCTGTTAGGTTTGTTCGTTTTATATTTAATTTTTGATTACAGAACAATGCTGTTTGACCTCTAAAATATCTCTCCTTTTATGCAACGTTGTCATATCTCAAAAAAATCATTCGTCTGAAAACAAATTCAAAGTATTTAAGTTGTCTACACCTAAATTAGGGAAAAATATATTCTCCCCTCAAGAGGTGAATAAACATAATATTTGTGTGTATTTTTTTGCACAAAATCAAGAGTGAGGAATAATTTTGTATTTTTAACTCAAAAATTAAGTTTTTTAGATATGACTATGATGCATTATATGAAATTTTTCTTTTTAAATTAATAATTTTGTTTAAAACATTTCATTTTTGTGTATATCTATATTGAAACAAATATTAATTTCTTTTTTGTTAATAAAAAATACACGAATACGTATGTATAATTGCTACTCTCAATATTTGTTTTAATTTAATATTTTTATTGTATTTACTTGCTACTCTGTGTTTAAGTTTAAGTCTAACTAAAACCATTTTGTACCCATAAATCATCTAATCACTTTCATCTACAAAACATTCTTCTAGCAAAAAATAACTCCTGGACATAAAATAAAAGCCTTTTTTAGCATATAAATGCCATACATTTTCTGTTGGTTCCTGTTTTAGTTTTTGCTGCTTTAAAGAATAACAACCAAAGTGTTGCATGTGCATATAAAAGCATTTTATCATCATCTACGCAACAATAGCAAGAAATATATGCAATTTTATTATAACACATAAAACATATTTTGGTTTTTCAGCCAGCAAAATATATATAGAATATTTCATTTTTATGAAAATTATTCCAAGCAAGCAACATGAACTTGAAATGTTAAAACCAAACAAAAAAAATTGGAAAAATGTTAGAGATTTTGGTTTGTTTTCTATGTGTGTTAAAATCAAAAACTAAAAACAATGGTCACCAACATTTATTTATTTTCTTTAATGTGTGTGTGTTGATTTTTTTTTAAATATTTTTTGTTATTGTGCTGCAGCAATATTGCGAATTGTTTGCAATTTTGTGGCAATATTCAAATACCAACACCATGTGTTTTTCATGCCAGATCCATACACACATACTTACTTGCTTACATATGTATGCATGTATGCAGAAACATACACATTTACAGGCAAATACACAAAGTTTTATATACAAATTTTACATAAAAGTGCCAATGAATGTGTTAGTTGTGTTTTCGGGTATAGAAAGTTTAGTTAAAACAACAAAAATCCATGAAAATTTTTAGGAGATTTTCATTTATTGTAGGTACAAATTTCTAAAGGCAACATTTTGGAATGTGTATGAGAAGGTTTGGAAACTTTTTTGGTTTTTAGGTCGTAGTATTGTTGTTTGTTAGTGTGTGTTGTTTCCTATTTCCTAATGCTGCAACCATGATAAAATTGCATTCATATTATCTAGTCTAGTATACAACCCGTATGCAAATTACAATGTACATATGCACTTTTGTACGATATGAATGTACTTTTTTTATGGATTTTTGAAAAAAGATCTGGGTGAACCTTTAATGGCCTTATATGTACATATGTATGACTTGAATAATAGTACATAAAATGTATGTGTATATGCTTTTCTACACATGTATGTATTGGATTTTTTTAAACCAGACACATTTACAGACAGTTTAGAGTGGTTTAATAACTATTTGTTGTTTTTAGTTTTTTTTCCTTCTTCTAAAATTAAAGCAACAATTTGCTTTTTAAAGGTTATATGAAACATTTATTTTTAGTCAAATATGTTGTTGTTTGCTAAATGCATTTGCAAGCATATTTGTTACCCTTTTTTTAAAAAAAGAATTTCGATTTTTTCTGAAAATAAACCTTTTGAATTTTTTAATCAAATATCAAAATGGTTTCTAATTTTTAGGGGTCATTTGGCTTTTGTATTTTTCAGATATGATTTTTAATAAAAGTTTTCGTTTTTAATTACTTGTTTTACATTATTTCTATATTTTGAGGGTGTTTTCTTTATTTGGTGAAATATTTCGTTTTTTTTTGTTAATTTATTTTTTGTATAAAAGACAAATGCTTAACACTCCCATAAATTTTGTTTCTTGATTTGGTTTAGTTTTCTTGTGTATTTGATTTGAGGTTTATTTTTATTTTTCGGTTTTGCCTTTAAATAAATGGTGTTAGACAATTAATTTTAAGGTATGTTAAAGCAATATTTATAACTTTGTTTGGTATGACGTTGAAAGAAAAGAAATAAATTTTTGGGATTTTTTCCTTAAAAAATTAAATAAAAAAAAACACGTGAACAAGAATTTGAATTTTATGTTTGATAACGTATAAATTAGTTTTTAATTAAAAATTTAGAAATAAAAATAAAGTTTGTGGCATTAATGTTATAGTTTTGAAACTTAAATATATTATGCAAAAAAAGTTAAGTTAAATTTAAAAATATTCTCTCTAAGCTCCTAGAGGATATGGTCTTCTTAAATTAAACTACATTCAGCCTTAAGATACGCAAAGAAAATGGAAATCTTTTAAGAAAGTTAACATTTCAACTAAATATATGATATTTTTAATATAAAAAACAATGCTGACAACAATTGTCCTATTCAAACTCATATTCATAATTGAATGTTCACAATTGTATGTTGTATAAATATTGCTATTAACTTCCTCATAAGCAATTTTCTAGCAAATTTTTATGTATGGAAATTATTAGACACTTTTATACGAAATACAACTTATACAATACAGGCTGTGGATGGGTCAAATTCGTGGAAACAATTCATGCAATATTTTAGGAAAAAATTCGAAGTTACATATTCCGTAAAATGTAAAAAAACTCTATTGGGAAGTTTTTTAGAAATACGTAACACGTTACATTAAAGGAAGAATATTATTATTAAATTAGGACTCTTATTACAATCAGTTATATAAATTTAAAGCGATAGAAATCAAGTTAAAACTATACCAATAAAATTTAATATATGAAGACCAATTTATGAATTTTTCAAGAAAAATTTTCTTTATGCTGATGTTATTGAATAAAAATTAAAAATATTTTCGTGCATTTTAAGCGTAATCATATATTTTATTTTATTTTTCAAACCTTTTTATGAATTACAGCAAACTCTTACACTCGTTATTTTTGAAGCTATTGCAATTTTCATAGTAAGAGGTAAAATTGGCTTATGATCATTATTGCTTAACTGTTTTTTAAGTTTTAAATTGGAAAAAAATCTACTTTATATTACATATAAAAAAATCAACAAAAAGACCCTAGCAATGGACTTTCTGATTGAATTATAAAGTGCAGTTGCACGCTGCAGTAGAAATTGTATAAGAGAATCTCTTAACTATTTGAAAGATTTCTATACAAATTTTATACTCAAGTCGATCGTTTGGATTATGGAAATTGTTTTTTAAGCAGAGACCGTAGCTATTATGGCTTTTTTGAAGTCAATAGATAGATAATAGTTATATTTCAGTTGACACTTTTTACTGTCAAAAATAACGATAAAAATGTCAATATCTTACGGTCACAATAATACTTAATATATTTTAAAAGTTTAAATTTCACAATTCAGATTTATACGTAATTAGTTGAACTGTTTAGGTTTACTAAGAAAATAGCTTAGTCTCAGAAAGAGAATAAAAATATATGGAATAATAAGTCGCAGCCGCTAACCGAAATTAATAGAAGTAATTTTCAAATTTTAATTTCCAAAATAATATGGTTCAATAGTTGATATATAAAAATTTTTCTGCTTTTTCCGGTCAAAAATGGCAGAGAAAACTTGAACAATGTTTTTTCGATCTATAATAGTATTTAAAATTTTGTTGATCGAAAAAATAGAACTAAAAATTTTGATTGGAAATTAACTGCCACTATCCACGATGTCACACGTATTCATTCTTTCGTACAATTACATTTAAGACAACAACAAAATTTTAGAATTTGTACAAAAGAACGAATACGCGTGACATCGTAGGCCTGGCAGTAAAAGTCAAATTTAAACTTTTATATTTGACTGGAAAAAAATTGATTAAGAGTAAATACTGTTTATTAACTTTATTTTAAAAAATTCAAAAATAAATAGTACCTTTTATGATTATTTTTATCTAACAAGCATAACATTGTTATATATAAATAACGAATAGACAAGTGCTTTCCGTTTGACTTTTTGATTTGAAATTTCATATGTAACTGTTATTTTCGAAGCCTGATCTTAAGATACTTTTATGAAAATATACATATGTATCTACATCTTAATTTCAGAAACAATTTTAGAAGAACCCTAACACTCGCCCCTGAAATGTTGAATATTGCAAAGAATGTATATTTTAATCCATCAATTGTGATATTGATATTGATCTGTCTGTCCGTCGGCTTGTTAGAAATGCATTAGATCAATTACGGCTATTGGATTTGCAACAGACAACTAAGATTTAAAATATCAACCATTTGATACAAAATTTTCGTAAGCGAATTATTAAAAAAATTTTTTTTTAATATTGAAACATTTTTTTTATATCACAAACTAATAAAACAAACATTCATCTGAAAATTTGATTTTACCGTTTACGACAGTTTGACGCTGAGGGCTCGCTATACAACAAAATATTTTTACAACTTAAGTTTTAATTATCCCATTATCCAACTTTTGCTCTTAATATAATTTCAACACACTTGGCTTTTCAAATCGTTTAAACTGTTTTTAATTTTTGTTGTCCTTACAAATTAACACTTTCCTACTTTTGAAGTATTTATCTTAAATCTATTTTATAACGAATCTAACAATTCAATACAAAATTTAAGTATTCGAAATAAAAAACGTTAAATATTTTAATGCTACTTAACAAATCTTCATTTTTTATTTTCAAGTTTATTTATTTAAACAATTAACACTGGCTGTTATTGCACCAAAAACTCACAGTTAGTTTCAGGTGATTTTTGAAGTTGAAAAATGATGAGAGGAAAAAAACATTACCATAAAAATGTTTTGTTCAAAATACATTTTTTTCTTTGTTGTTGTGTGAACTTTAGTACATTTTATGATTGAAATTATGGTTATTTTTATTGTTTAACATTTAATTAATTTTTTTTTGTTTGTTATTTTATTGTTGCTGCTATAACGCAGAGCATGAAAAGTGAATGAAAATCGCAGTACATCCCAGCAAAGGAAAAGGGCACAACAATTATTTTTGGTTCTACTCGTTTAAGCGAACCAGAAGATTTCATTGAGATTCTAAAACAATGTTGATTTTCATATAATTTGATAATTTATTTGCTGGGTTGCACACTGCAGTGTATGAAAAGCAAGTGCAGTTTTTGTTTTCGTAAAATTTAAAATTTGTGTTAATCTTTATTTTTAACTTTTATTAAATTGTTTGTTTATTATTTAAACTAAATATACAATAATGAATTGGAGCAAACATTAAATGAGCGGCAGTCAGCATTATTTAAGTACAATTTTTAAACGTTGTATTGCAAATTGAAATGTTATTTTTTTAGATATCTGAAAGATAAATTACGCCAAGTGTTGTTTATGTAATTTGCAAGAAAAATACATATTTCAACAATTGATTGCATTTTTTAAATATTTGTTTTTTCTACATAATTTCCAAAAAAAAATTATAATTGTAGATGTAGATATGTTTCTTTTATTTTAATATTTATACGAATATTTGCATATTTGTGTTATATATGAAAAAAAAACACTTCTTTTCATGCAGCCCGTTTGAAAATTGTTGCAAAGTTGATAATGTTGCAATTGCGTGCTTAAGAAATTAAAGTGTGGCTGGCTGGATGGCTGGCTGACTGGCTGTATGTTTATTTTTGCATTTTGAATATAATTATACATTTGTGTATATGTCTCTAACAATTGCCACAATTGTATTTAATCATAATTTCTTAAGAAAATTACTTAATATGTTTTTAAAGAATTTTTTCTTGCAGTTCTCTTTTAAACTGGCCTCAACAAAAAATAACATACACCAAGTGTTTATGGGCTCAAATTTACAACTTAACATATAATTTAAAACATATCACTTATTTGAGTAACTGTTTCAAACTACAACAGCCTTCATACGTACTTTGAAAAAAAATCAGCCTTTCTTTTTGCAATAAATATTTTTTAATTTTAACTCTTTCATTTGTTTAATTTTGTAACTTTAAGAAAATTACTTTTAATTTAAGAAAACATTTTCTTCGTTTTAAGATAAAACCAAACAAAACAAAAGCCAAAAGAAGCTTGAACAAAATAAAAATCATTTAGATAAGTTGGTGCTGCACGCCGTGGCTCATTAAATTAAATGAACCATCAGCACGCAATTTATTTTTTTCTTATTACACTGTGTTATTTTATTTTTAAATTTCTTTAGTTTAAACACAAAAACATTAACAAATTTCATTAATTTTTTTTAATTTACGCAAACACTTGAACTTTTTTCTTGCTACACACGCACATTTTGAGATCTTCAATATGATTTTTTTTATTTATATTTTTTCGGACAACTTAAAGTGGTAAATAAATTTTTATACTAAATACAAAACTATGTAAATTTAATTAAATATAATTTCCGTTAAAAATGAATTAAAGAAATTCAACACAGTTGGTCTAAATATATAATTAATAATTAATATAAAAGAAATATTAGAAAATTTTTAAAAATGTTTAAATAATGAAAAAATAATAATAATAAAACTAAATTCAAAAATATACATTTTATTTTTATTTTTTTACTTAATGTGAATAATCAAATATGTAAATATGTACATAAATTTTATTTATGGAAAAACTAAATTCAATATAAAACATTTAAAATGAAATGCTGCCAAAATCCTTAGGAAAAAGTATAAAGAAATTATGTTCGGATGTGATTTTCTAATTATATTATGAAAAACATTTACAATATATCCGTCAATATTTTTTTCAAAGTATATGAAATAATATGACCGGCTATTATTTAATAAGAATTTCTAAAGCGACTTCTTATGAGCTCTTTCCCGCCACAAGAGCATTTAATATTAATTTGTTTATCCATTTAGTTTTGAAAAACAATCACATTAAAAAAGGTAATAATATTAGTTGTTTCTACACAAATTTTTTACTCAAGCAAACTGTTTGGATTATGGAAACCGTAATAAAATGCATTTTAGAAATTAAGAAATTCTGACAAATATTCATGAATTTCTTTTGCAATAAATATAATTGAAAATATAATATTTTGAACTAACGAATTCAAGTCTCTGTGAAAGCAGGCGGGTATGCTTTCATATCTTTTAATTAAGAAATTCTAATTATACTTTAGAAATTCCTTTTAATAGCGAACGACCTATAATATATAATCACAATAAAGCTACATTAATAGCTACATTAAAATATTTTTGTGGACATAATTAAATCTGTTAAAAAAAACTATTTGAAGATGGGTATTTCAAAGAACTTTTTTGAAAGTTGTTGTACAAGTTGTAAAGATTCCAACTTTCAAGAATATGGTTTAAGGTATACTGATGATTTGGAATAAGCATCAATGAAATGTATATAGAATAGCTAAACCCACAGCAACAAAAAAAGTTCTTGAAATTAGATATTGAAAAATCCTTGAAGGATATAAAAATGACGAAACATATACATTGATTATATTTTCATATGATATAGATCCCATATATTCCAAAAATTATAAAAAACTTCCCGGTAATTTAGCGTCATGTCTGAAAGCGATAGAACGTTTTTGAAATTAGATATTGGAGCATATCACAATAAATTTGCTAAACTTTTTAAGAATTGTTACTAAAAAAACACACTTTGTTTGGTTTCGCTCACTAAATTACAATATCGGTATATAAGGGAATATTGGAAATACCAGTACCGGCACTGAATTAAAAAAAACCAACACCGGTATTGAGAGCCATATTCGTTTCGGTTGCCAGCCTTGATATATATTTATAATAATTAGAAATTATTTCAAAAATAATTTCTGCAAAATTAATCCTTTTTAGATGGGTATTTATTTACATTGCATGAAGGGGAGAATATCGGTATGTACATTGTCCAATTCTCGTCCACCTTGGGCGTGACAATGCACACTTGTAAAAGCAGTGCTCAGTGTTTCGGCACTCTAGATACATGAAAATAATTATTCAATTTTTTTGGACATACTACGCTCACAATTCTAATCTTGCCAATTGCGTCTTTAACCAATCACATTGGAAACAAAGCAATTGTGTAACATAGTCATACATAAAAGATTGAAGGCCTGAGTTAATGTAGCCGTAGTTCCCAAGATATATTTAATTAATATAATTTTTTTGTAAGGCCACACACGAACATGTCGATTTTCGATGAGCGCGTTAAAAAACTTGGTAGTGTATTACACTATTATTCTATAGATTCTGGACACTGGATTCACCGTTTTTATTTGTTAAAAAAAATAAATATTTATATCAATCCATAATTCATTCGATGGTTATCATTAAGTTTGCATGGGAATATTCACTTCAATTGTTCAACGCCGTTGCTTACACGACTCCTATTAATACTGCCAAGCTTTAGCTTCTATAGATTTACCGATATATATCGCTGCTTTAATGCAAGATAGCCAATAACCATTTTTTTTTAAATTACTGAAGAAAAAGTATTTCTATATACTTTTCAATCTAATTCAATTTTATACTCACTTACAAGCTAATATCAGCGATATAGAATATACGTTTTTGACATCTAACATTTTGTGAAAGTTTAAGCGTATTTTAGAAAATTTTACCATTGAAAAGAAAGGTACTTAAAATTTTCAAAATCTAACTATTATAATTCTTTTTTTTTCATTCTGGTGAGATACTGTGATGGCAAAAAATCGCAATCACACTTGTTTTTTATGCATTTTACATGTTGCTTGTTCGAAAATTACATTTAAAACAATGTAACACAACATGCGTGCGCAAAGATAATTGATCAATTCCCATAGAAACTAAAGATATTAACTAGTAATTAGAACTAGTTAAAACAATTTTGCTATTTTGCTCAACAAAATGAAGCACCAAAACGAAAAATAAATAGTAAAATAGTAAAATAAAACATGAACGTATTTTGTGCAGAAGATTAAAAAATATTTGAAGCTAAAAAATGTTATTTAAATAAAAAATAAGAAGTAAAAAGCTGGTTGAGTTTATTCCTTTTATTTCATTACATGAATTTTAGAACTTTTAGAATATTTTTCAGAGCAAAAACTCTGAAGTTCTTCCGTGCCACAATTGATGAACGAATAAAATTAAATTATTTTTCATTTTTTCTATGTGATTATTTTCGAACTAGTTTAATTGAAAGTTATAAAATCAGCTTTGAGTTCACTGATTCAAAACAAAAAAAACAGATATTCCGTGAAAACTCAATCTATCTCCTATTTAGCGGTAAGCCTCCGATCTTAACAAAACCAGGCGCACTTGTTCAGTTTGGTGGGTTAAGATCATTTTCAACAAAATATGTTTTTAATTCAAGGTTTTCAAAATTATTAGAGTTTCAAAATTTTCAATAAATTTTATTAAATTTTCAAAACTTTGTTGCTACTAAGCATAACTAAAAAGCCTAATAGTAATAGTAATCCAAAGCGATTATTACTTGGCTACGGTTCGCAACGGTTTTTGGGTCAGAACAGAAACAACGTTGTTTTTCGGTAACCGCTGCACTCACATCATCGGTATTCATAAGTATTCACCACTGTTTAGGTGGCTCCTATATTATTTACGAGCAAGATAGAATTAAAATCATTAGTGTTCCCGAAATTCGTTCTAACAAAAAAGATTTATTAAAAATCTATTTTTTAAGTTATAAGAAAAATTTAACATTTCTCCGCGCCTGATTAATTTTCCATAGTCCTTGAACACTACGATCCTATCTTTTTTGCTGCAGACCATAGTCTTTCTCTAATGGAAAGTCTGACTATAATTACTGTGATCAACTGCTCACTATTATGATGAACAATACTCTATTTTATGCACTTAATTTTTATGTATTCTTCTAGTTGTAAATTGTTTTTAACATCTTTCCACTTTTGCACAATTTCGATTTTTCACAATCATACACTTTTGTTCACTTTTTCATTATTCCTAAATTATTTAACAGAAATGCGGAACTGTGAAAAATTCCAAAATAAATCCTGAAAATGGATTGAAATATATAAATTCTTTTTTCCACTTATTGCCATGAATAAGTAATTACTAAAGTTGGAGATTTCGGAGTCTCTGTTAACCACAAAATTAAATTTTTAAATGTATTGTAATGAATTTTAAACAATTTTAAGAAATAGACAGTGACTACGCCATGGTATTTTATATGATATTTTTTCTTTAAATATTTATTAAAAAAATATTTTTTATGTGTTAAATTTTTAAGTATAATTTTTGTAAAAAGCACGTCTCCTAAGCAGGCAGACGGACAGACGGACGGACAAATCAAATTTAATCACGGGCACCAATCTGTCAGTTTATCTTTTAATAGGAAGAAAAAATACCCAAATCGACTTAAAAATGACGGAGTTCTGTGAGAACAAACATTAGAAAAAAATTATTATATTTTTCTTAAAAATCAACACAACTCGTAAAAATTAGAAAAAAAAATTACACATATTAATGGAATCAGTTAAATGGTAAAATGCAATGAATTGTGAAAAGGAAAAATAAATTGGAGTATTTTTTAATAAACTCGTTCTAATTTTTTTTAAAGTAAAAATCATCGACACTCCGGTTAAGAGTCTGTTACTTAATTTTGAATTATAATTACGACTGGTTCATACAACAATTGTTTGCAGGGATTTAAAAACAAATATTAATTAGTTTTATATAAAAAAAGATTATTTCATTAAATTTAAAAAGAAAATCCAAAATATTAGAAAAGATAACATCGTCTTCATAAATCACTTTTAAAATCTAATTTGGGTACGTGTTTGACAATCGGGGGATAAATAAATCGAAAATATTCAAAAGATTTCCATTTGACAACAGCGGTTTTTGGTTTTATTTATTTATTTTTTTTTTAGTTTTTACACTCAAAAGAAAAATCAATCCGTCCGTACTTAAAAAGAATGATAAAAGTACGGTAATTCCAGATTTACTAAAATCAAGTACAGAATATTATTTTCAATAGTTCGCTGCTCCATTCGGAAAATATCAAAATGAAACATTTATTGATATAAAAAAATATATAACAAAATACAATAATTATTGAAAGGGTCTTGTGAAAATCGTATTAGTTTTCTTAAGTTTAACTGCCTGGCCTACGATGTCGAACGATATCGTGTGAAATTACGTAAGAAACAAAAACAAATTTTTAGAAATTTCACAAAAGAATGATCCCGTTCGACATCGTGGGCCAGGCAGTAATTCTTACAATTTATTCTAATTCAGCATTAAAAATTAATATTACACCGCTTAAGTGATATAATTTAACTTTTGTTGAGCTCTTTAAATTATTATTACATTAATTAAAATATAAACACGTTTAACTGCAATCTATAGAGATTATTATCAGGCTAAAGTTCGCAAGTTTTTAGGAAGAAAAAATTGGAATTGCGATAATATTCGAAAGAAATACAGGAAAAGATTAGGATTAATTAATTTCAACCTACACGGCAGAACAAAGGCCCCATCCTCATTGTTCGTGCATATTTTCAAGTATTTGCAAATTTTCGATTCTAGTTTAAAAATTAAAGACCAACATAAATTTTGTAATTTTTCTAGTACTTCAGAGAACAATTCCTGCCAGTCCCAGGATGTCACACATATTCGTTCTTTCGTACATTTAAAACAAAATTTTAGAAATTGTTTTTGTTTTAAATGTAGTTGTACGAAAGAACGAATACTTGTGACATCGTGGAACTGGCAGTTAATATATGTAATTTTAAAAACTCTAGAAATATATTTTCACAGCAGCATAGCTAACAAACTGTCTGAACTCTCAATCAAGCCACCTTTTAAAAATAAAAATTTAACTCAACCAATATCGCACCAGCCGTTTGGGAGCTACGATTTTGTAGAGAGACCCACAGATGCACACTTCAAATAATTTTAAAACAGAAAATTGGTCTTTCTTAAAAATGTTTCTTGTTTTTTAATAGCCAAATACAACCGGCTCATATAAGATTTTTTAACTCTAGGGATGAAGTTAGTAAAAATATAAAAAATCCAGCACAGAGTTTCACTTTGAAGCAGGAGTTTCCACTAATTTCTGGTTTAGGGCGTCTTTATTATTTTTTTTCCTGGCGGGCTCCCAACACAATCCCCGATTGGTACAATCAAATTCATACCGAATTTTAGACAATTTATAGTGATTGCACTACAATTTAGCCAGCATGTGTTACCATTCTTATAAAAATGTTGAATAAACATTTTTTTTAGATTATTCATTTGTTTTTCTGGATTATTTCTCTGACTCGGTAGAATTTTGTTACGGAAAGAATTTTATTGACTCGCGTTGCAAATTATGTAATTGTATAAAGAATAACTAAATGTATGGCTTAATAAATTTCGCGATCAGCTGTCAAATAGTCGTTAGATCACTTGATATTACAATTTTAGACTTTATTATTGGCACTTGCTTAAAGTCCAAAGTTACCCACACCGAAATTGCGATATTCAAAATACAATTCAACGGAAGAACAGGCGGATTACATTGCTCAGAGAATAAACTATATAATTAAACTGTGGAGACTCAACCACAGCGAACTTTATTGGCATTTTTGTAGTTTGAATATTTTAACCTTTTGTGTTGAAAATTTAAAACATAAAATATTATTCGATGCGTAATCTTTAATAAGAAAATGATTCGAAATCGTATTGTATGAATGAAGAGAAATATACGGCAGCAGATTGTATATTCGTACAGGGCAGGTTTTCCCCTTTGGGAGAGGTTCTACGACCGCGACGATAATTTACAAAAAAAGGAACGCAATACTTATAGGAGTTAAATTCCAGATATTGCTAGATAATTATCAACTTGAAATTTATGTGATGCCGCCAGATGCCCTTTCAGAGAATGAATTAAATATGTACGAGCCTGTTTTATGCTTCAAATAGTTATAAAATATTTAAAACAAATTAAAACATTTCTTAATGTTTTAAGCAGCCTTGAAAAAGGAAGAAGGATACCAATTTCTTTGTATTTCTTTCAATTATTGTTTTTTCGCAACTCCCGGCTATAAAAACCGATTTTTAAAACATAAGCTTTATTTGGAATGGCTTGCTTCCAGATTGATCCCGTTGTGTAATTTTTTTTATTTCAGATTAAATGACCATTCGTCTGTCTGCCCGTCCTTCTTTCTTGTAGCCGTTTGTTTTTTGCAAGATTTAATCAAATCTTAAAGGTCTCCTTCTACAAACTGTTTTTTGTACTCGTATTTAAAAAATATTACATACATTCGGGAATAGGATTTTAAAGATTTATCTTTAAAAATTTTGCACAATTTTCAATATATCTATTCAGTAGTACAACGAACTAAATTTTGTAGCATAATCAGACAATTTCAAAAACTGAACAAAAATATATTTTAAACCAACTTTTGAAAAAATCAATATGAAATTAAAAGAAACTGCTACTAGTCGCGACTGTTGACAGTTATTATTATTATTTTGGAAAAAATGTGAAGCTAAGCCTTTATTTCCACGTAGCAGTTTTTATTGCCACAACTGTCAAATTTCAATTGAAAAGAAGGAGTATTCCAAATGGAATTTGACATTTGGGGAAATAACAATTAGTACGTTGAAATGTAGGACAAATAATTTCCGAATTTTCTTGTTTAAAGCAAAATTGTTTGCTTAAAATATTTCAGAATAGAATATATAAAAATAATTACAATTTTATTCATTATTTATTTATTAAATGTTTCAAATAAAACAGCAGGCTGTGTAGTGTATTTTGCCGAGCATGGTAAAATATACCTTCACTCTATGTAGTGAAATAGGCCTGGATCTTTGGTGGTGGTTGCGGCCACAAATCCAGGCCGATAGGAAATAGTAGAGTTGTGTCGCTCATGTGTGAACGAGTTCAATTGCACCATTCTGACTTTTTCAATGTTTTCTTGAATGTCCTAGATCATTTAATTGTTCTGAACGATTCAAGAAATTGATCTATTTTGCACAACTCTACGAATTAGCGTGTCAGACACACTAGTAAATATGAAAATAATTTTAGATGTTCATATGTATGAGCATTTGGCATTCAATCAAAATTCTCTAGATATAAATACCAGGTGGCCAGTGATGTGTATATAAAGAAAATAGTTTACTTGAATTGATTGGAAAGAAAAACCTTCTTCGCAAAACCTTTCTTCGAATACCTTCAAGGAAATTGGTATTTATTTAATATTTTTTAGTTAGCGAATTTTATGTTTTAAGTAACGAACCTAAAATTTTTCAGGAAAAAGAAAAGAATAGTAACTCCGAAAATGTTTAGTATTCCCTAATGTTCTTTGTCTTTAGAAGAACATGAATTTAGTTTTTCTTTGATAAAGAAATTTCAACGCACACCGCGAAATAGTGTCACTAATTTTTTTTTGCGTTTTCTTATGTATTTTACGGTATGTCTATATAATTTTTCATATATTGGGAAATTGTAATTTAAAGAAACATTAAAAATGTATATAAAATTTAAATACAAATCGTTTTTTTAATCGTAGCTACCGTTCATTGATGTCGAATAACCTTTTGCAAATTAATTTATTTGCTTAGACTAAAATCACACTGGGATAGTTTTCTTGCCGCAAGCCTGGGTTTTTTGAAAATAAAGAGGAAGTGAGGAATAGAAAAGGTATATAATCCTATTTCACCACTTTCACACAAAAACCGGAATTGCGACAAAGAAAAGCCTTAAGAAATATTTTTTCACATTTTTTATATAAAACTTATTCACAAGACAGGTGAGTGAAGCGTCGGATTTTCAATAAATGCACTGAAATTATTTTTGAAGTTATTTGAATTCATGCACTCAATTGACTAGAAAATCACTAATCACTAGATACAATATATCAGAACATCTATTTACTAATTAAACCGTAAAATTTGCACAATTTAAATGGTCTTATTGTAGTCAAGAGTTTTTAAAATCTGTCAGTAAACCTTAACAGAACTTTACACTAAAAAATACATTATCCTTCACAATGCCGTCGGAAAGAAAATTTTATATAATTTTCAAAAATTGGTTTCTCTCCCTCTCTCTCTCTCTCTGTACAACTGCTTTTCCTTTAAATTATTTCTATTTTTCGAAAAAAAAAAAAATAAAAATAAAAAAGAATACTCACCCTAGGTTGAGCCATTAATGCTCTAGGAGCTATGTTCAACCCGATTTGTGCCACGTTTTAGTGAAAAGAATTTGAAACAAAAGAAAAAACTACACCCAATTTTTTCTTAACGAAGAAAATTGAAGTGTAGATTTTATTTTCTATTTATTGTTGGAATATTTGTTAGACAAAATTTTGAAACTAAGTTACTGATTTATTGAGTAACAACACACTTTTTTCGCTTTTTCTTAACACTTGTCACTTTTTCAAGAAACTTAATTTTTCTTTTGGGAAATTGCTTTTATTTTAAATTGATAGATATATTTTTTTGTTTTATTTATTTTATTTTGTTTGAATGGGGTTTTGTTTGGTTATGTTAGGCACATTTATATATTATAGATTTTTTCTTTTTTCTTAAATTTTCTTTGAAATTATCTTTTCGTATACAATTTTTGTTAAATTTTGTTGTTGTAAAAATGGTTGGTTGATTGGTTGCTTTTCTTTAAAATATTTATTTTTAAAATTATATTTGTGTAGGCTTCTTGTTCTTCAGAAATAAAAAGTTGTTTCTTTTTGGTAGATATCTTATTTGTTTGTGTGTTTTTGTTTTTCTGAAGTAGATGTCATAAATCCATTTTTTGTTGTTATTGAAGTGTTAATTTTTTGTTGGAAATAAATTATAGTCATTAATTGATTTTTTTATTTTGTTTTAAATGAAAGAAGATGATGTTTTTTTAGGTTGCTTAGATCGTATACATAAGTTGTCTTAAGAAAACAAAAATTTTGTTGTATTGTTTGCTTTTTTCCAGTTGTTTTTGTATCACAGTTCTTCTAAAATTAAGATTTTTTTCAACAAAAAGTTTTTCTTTAATTTCATTATTATTATTATTTTATTAAACTAAACAATATTCATATTAAATTAAACCAAAACGAAAAAAATCGCGCGCGCGAAAAAAAAGCGACGGCTTTTTTACAGTTCCTGCTGTAGTGTTTTCTTTCTTATTGATTCATTGAAGTTTTTGTCACTATAAACTCGAAAATGTTCTTTAAAGTTCCTTAAAAAAAACAAACTCCCGTTACCGTTACAATAGTCCACGTGTATTTTAATATACAATTTTTTACACCAAAATGCTGTGTTATTTTTTCATTTCCTTTGAATAAAAAGTTTATTTTAATATTATTATTTCCACATTATTTTTGTTGTTTTTGCAAAAAAAAATTTGCCGACGTTATTTTTGCTTTTCAAAAATAAACCTTTTTGGTAACAATAAACTTTCAAATTAATTTATTGATGTTTTGCAGTTGATCTTTTGGAAATTTTTGTATTTTATATTTGTTATAAATAATAATTTGTATTTTAATGTAATAAATTTTTATTATTATTGTTGTTTTGTGTTGTCTTCATGTTGTTCTTTTTGTTACTCGTCGTGTCGTCTATAACACAGCACAGCACGTCGTACGCGTTTCGAAGGCAAATACACACTGGGCTTGTCAATCACTTCGAAAACTAAACTTGGCGGGGGTAAATAAACGACCAAACACACAGATACTTTTTCCTCAAAAACGTGAGAGTGTATACGTCATTTTTCTACACAAACTCACACAAACGCTGTTACAACACTTCTTTGTACTTCTACGTGTTTGTAGTAGAGTTAGTAGATTGACTCTCATATGTTTTCTTTGGTTTTAATGGATGGTTGCCCGTTCGGTCGGCACGGTAGGTACGTACGTAGATGGATGGTTGTTTGTTTGATTGTTGGTAGGTAAGCAACAATTGTGCCATTAAAACTCAGATATTTTCAAATAAATTTTATTTTTAAATGCCTGCCTGGGCGAAAGTAATGGGTAAGACAAGGAAAACTACCTGGTTATGAGGGCCATAAATTAGTTTACTAGAAAGAGACAATACACTAAAATAAATACGGTACAGACAGCAGCAAAAGCAACAACTAAACTAAAAATAAAGAGAAAAGCGCATGTGTTTTAAATCATTTCATAAAATTTTTTTATTTTAAGAGTAAGAAAACAAGGCTCTCCAAAAATATACGGCGAATTAAGCTCAACTCCCCCTCAGCTAAAACTGAATTTCGTTAATAAATAAATCCTTGCAGCTTATATGCACACAAAACTTAATTTCATTTTCAAATTACGTTAATAATCAATTTATGAATTCCTTCTGCAATAACAATTTTATTCCATAGATTTTTTAAATATTTTAATAAATCTTGAAAGTTTTAAAACTTAATTGCTCTTAAATTTGTTCAACTCTTTTATATAAAAAACAGCTCTTTATATTATTAAATGCTCTTAAATTATATATACTTAATTTTTACATTAGTGTTTGTTTAATTTTTTTCTATATTATTTTTATTATTGTTTTTGCAATTTTTTATTTGAAATTTATTTGTCTTTAGATGAAATGAGACGGCTTATAATCACTTCATATTGTGTGTTAAAAAAAGGCAAAACCAAATAATAAAAAAATGGTATGAATTTTGCTTGACTGTTTTAAAGCATTTGCTATTGTAAAAACGAAACGATAGTATTAATCAGTATTGCCAGTAAAGTTTTATCTGACTTTTGAAGTTTCTGGAGCTGTCAGCGAGATTAAATGATTTTTAGTCTCGAAAACAAGATTTTTAAAAATTGTGAATTCGAACTTAGGAGCTTTCAGAAAGACATTCTTTATTTAAACTTCACTCTTCGCTCCAGTTACACGATAATATTCAAATTAGTGCTATCCTATTTCAAAGTGTAACTTTGATGGTTTCAGAATTTTCGGGAAGTTATAGTTTTCTATTTAAATTGACAAATGTTACTACTATCACCTTTCAACAGTTTTAAAATTGGCAAACAGATAGAACATTTTAAAGACATTTTATCAATGTGTTTGGCAGTTGTTAAGCTGCAAAAGGCTTTATATTTGCTGAAAAAAAATTTTTAATCAATTTTATTTCTTTCGATTGGAATATGTAAGAACGTATATATCGTGTAAGGCGATTATGCAAGTCCTCCTTTCCTCTATTTTGATAGTCCATAGACTAGTGTATATTGTTTAGGTTTTTTCAAAAATGCAGGTTCGATTCCTGCCGAGACGAAAGTATTTCTGCAGACAAGGCTTCGCTGCTTGTGTTTATATTAAAAAATATAAAAATAAATTCCCGTTGTTGTTATTTAAATTAAATATATTTAATTGAGTTTGATTTCATTATAATAACTCAAAAATAATTGGTTATTTATGATTTTTTAATTTTCAGATAAAAGAAAATGTATGGCAGCACTGAGTGCTTCTCGTTGTTGCAGTTTGCTTCAAGTTGGTTCTCCGCAGTGCTGCCAGCAAATCAACCAAATGTGTATCTCTAAAAAAGCTTCGGATATATAACAAAATTTAGAAAATATTGAGTTTAGATATACCTATTTCAGTAGTACATACTTATCCGCAATATAAGAAAAATACGTATGGGAGTGTTGGGAGACATGTTCTCCAAATGATAGGTATTTCGCCACGCTGATATGCCGATTGCCAGTTTAGAAAATCCCAAGCGCATGCCAATTGTTCTTGATTATTTAAGAACAATCATCCTGATTATATACATCAAAGACAAATTTTCGTCTACGGCACATATTCTTTCTTTAATCCTATACAAATCAGCGCTGCCAAAACACCGAATTCGATATGCATAATCAGCATAATGTAACACAATGAGCTGGGAGAGGTTACAGAATAAATGGCCGGATCTTGTTGCAGGTTAAAATTCTAAGTAGTGCATCAAAGATCAATCAAATGAAAATTATAACTTTATAAGAACAAAAGAACTATGTATCGTGATAAGTGTGTACACGAAGCCATTACGATTTGTATTATAACTAAAAATTCGATTTTGGGTAAAATCGAAAATCATTCATATTGGCAACACTAAAATTTTCCCATCAACATCAACAACGTCGTCAACATGAAATAAACACAGCAACAAGCTTTTAGCAAAAACCAATCCCCATTTGTTATATTCGCTTGAGTGAGTGGCAGTTTTGCATCACAATTTTTGTTCAGTCAAAATGTTCAAAATGTATGTGCGACGGCAACAACAAGAATAACAACAACTCAGCATTAACGCTTTACACTCTTTTGTTGTTGTTGTTTGCTGTAGCTGTTTTATTGTTTTTGTAAGCGAAAATTGAACCAAGACGGCAAAAAAGGTGGGCTGGTTTGTTTAGGTTGCTTTACTTGTGGTTGTTCTTATTGTTTTACCAACAAAAAAGTGGGTGGGATTGGGCTGTTATTAAAGACAGCAACAACAGCAGCAAGACAAACAACAACAAAATAGAGTTATAAAGGTAAAAATACTAAAGGAATTATACTCAGTAACATACATACCTATTTGGTTCGATAATTTTATACTCTTATTTTATTTTAACAAACTCTTTAGTTTATCGTTTCAGTTGTATGGATACTGCAACAACAACAATAAAAAATGTTTATTTTTATAAACAGAGCTATTTATAATAATAAAAGTAGTAGTTTGATTGTGTGTGTGCGGATGAGCTTTCCTTTTTTGCAAGGAAAAACTCTTTGCTCATTTTTCTTCCTTTCTTTGATTTTTTTCTTTCTTTTGTGAAATTTGTCTTGTTAGATGCGCAATAGTTGCAAAACAAAATCAACTTTTGTATGAGTTTGAGTTGTTGTGTTTTTTTTCTTCAGCAGTAGAATTTGTTGTCTTGGTAGTAGTGAAAGAAGTGGTGGCAGAAGTAGCAGCCAGCCAGCAGTAGTACATAGTTTAGTTTAATAGAAATTATATAGATTTGTTAGAGAAATTTTTCTTCTTCGTTCGTTTTTTTTTTTGCCATATAATAATGACAAAAAGGTAACGCCTTCAAAATTTATACAATTTGCAATTTCTTTCGAAATAAACGAAAATGCAAGCAAACGTTGTTGGGAATAAAAAGAACACACTCATCACAAAGCAGCAACAACACGAACTCAAAAATACATCGTTAAAAACAAAAAATATATTTATTTTAGTCTTAAAGATTTAAGTTCTTTAAATAAAAAATAAAGAAAAAAATATCAAGGACATATGAACATGATATTTAGCTATTTCTAATGATGTTAATTTGCGTACAAGAATTGTTTTGCAATTCATTTAAAATAGGTATGTAAATTAGAAAAAAAACAATAAATTCCTGTATAATTATAATTAATAAAAATATATTAAGCATTCAAATCGCATTTGTTGTGGGGAAAATTTTCAAGATTATTTAAATACGTATTTATTTTCTTATGAATTAGCGAACTCGTCTGTCATCTACAGCATACCTAACTTTCCTTTTTGATTAACGTTATGAAAAATCATTTGTATTATTAATTGCGTTAATATTGCATTTTACACCCTGAAAATGTTGTCAATTTCTATTTAAATTAAATGAATTAGTTGAACATCAATGGCGTAGATGTACATATATTTTAGGGGGCGGGTGCAATAAAAACGTTTTAGATTTTGTTGGAAAATACAGGAAATAATATTAAATATTTAAAATTTCAGTTTTAATGTTTCAGATTTATTTTCATCAATTATGCTAGAGCAAAATTTATTTAATTTTGAGTCTTAAAGACATAAGTTTACATATGAATACAAGTATACATACTTGTTATGTTAGATAGGTATAACATAGCATGATGAAGGGGACTTAGTGGTCTCCTATATATAGTTAAATTGTAAAACATTTTGGAGTAAAATGGCCTTTCTTAAGCGGCCTATCTACGCTTATACTGCTCATTCAATAAGGATTTTTGTTGGAATTACTTGCACTTGATTTATCCTAACTTATGAAATCCTAGTCGCATGATCATTTACAAACGCGCAATTCAATGAAATGTATGAATAAATAAAAAAATATTAAACTCTGTAATACTTCTTCAATCTTGGTAAAGTTAACAGACTTTTTAAAACTCTATTAAGAATGCTGTAGACGACTGAAACAAGCGGGTCTCAAATTTTGTAGCATCTGAAAGCTATTAGAAAAACACTTTGAAAACAAAAAAAATTGAAAAGATTTTTTATACATTAGAAAAAATCTTATAATAGCGCCGATTTTACAAACTTCCAGGATTATTAAATTAATGAAGGGCGGTAAAATCATTAACGGAAAAAATCCAATTAAAAGGACTTTCACCTCATGTATTAAGTAGTCATATATTTTTTCCCGTAACGTTTTTCATAAGAACCGATAGATCAACCTGCTAGCTGTTAATCTGGAGTTATCGGTTCGATTCCTGCCTATGACTGTGGGCATTTTCCCAAACATGCCAACATGAAAAAACAATTTTTTTCAATAATATATATTTTATTCTAGTTCATGAGTGTTTAATTTAATTGAACTGTTCTGCAACAAATCATAATAAATCTTATGAAGGTATTTTAAGTCCTTAAAATTTCATCAAAATCTTTCTTTAATTTGTGTCCAACAAATAAAAACTTCCTTTCTAAAATTCCCAACAGAAAAAACTATTTTTTTTAATGAAATTAACACCTATGAAAAATTAATTTTTCGCTTGTTTTTCAATTTTATTTAAATACCTATTACAAAATATTGTTGTCTGCGTATTTTTTTCTTATTTTTTATAATTATTTATGTATATTTTGTTAAAGCAACAACAACATTTTGTAACAAGATACAACAATAAAACGGAAAATACGTTAAAACAAATAGATGGCAGTTTTAAAAAAGTGGTTAACACATATTTTGTAGCAATTTTTCATTAGAACAAGCACAACAACAGCAGCATCAACAACCAACGGCAGCAGCGTATTAAAAACAAAAAAAAAAAAAAAGCTACAGCAGCAGCAACAACATCAGCACGGAGTTAGAGTCGCATGAATGTACAAAATGAATTTAGAGGCGCAAAACACATGGTCGGTGAAACAAATATACGCATATAATTTTAAAAGTAATTCTGACAAAAATGAAAAAATAACGACGGCAAAAATGTACATATATTTTTTATTTTTTTTATTTATATATAAAATTAAAAAAAATTGGAAAACTAATTTAGCCTCATTCTTTTATATGAGCATTTTCAAAATGGGGGTTTGAGACTGGTGCATTCAATATCTTTCGAAAACAAATCATTGTTTCTAAACAGTTGCTAATTGTTTGATAAAACACTTTATTAAGTGCTCACGATATTCTTTCTTGCGCCACCACGGGAAACAACCAAGATTTCTGCGACTAATATAAGTATAAACATTAAATTCAGTAAGTTTGTCAATTGAATAAAGCGATCTGGTGAAAAATTGATCTCTCAAATCAAACAAAAATTATTAATAAATACCATTATACTCAGATTTTAATAAAAATTTAGTAAACCGAATACAATAACAATTCAATAAGAAATGTGAAGAAATTATACTAGAAAGCTTTTTATTTTATTATTAAGCTAAGAAGCTGAGGGCGTGTATCAGGGACTCTTTTCAAAAACAGTTCGTAAAACTTCGCTAAGAGTGCACGCTATTGAAAAATTTACGCAGGCTCAAAGCTTTAGGCTTTGCGAGCTTGAATTTACTTTACAGAAGTGGTACATATTTTTCAACTCATTATTTTGCGGAATTATGTTTGTACTTGAAGGATACATTTCATGGTTTCAAGAGGAACCTTTCTGCTTTATGGGTCTTTTGTTTTGTTCTCGATTTCTCAGTTGTTAGTTCTCGTTTTTTCGAACAAATTCTTTGATTCTAATTCCTTACGATATCACGCTTATTTACTGGCATATGGAGCTGATTCGAATAAGGCAGATGCTGGTATATATTTTTATAGTTTTGTGGTTCGGTCACTGATACTCTCAGGAGAGAACAATATTTAATTTTTAAAGATGCAAAACTTTTTCAGCCACTCAATTAAAAAATTATTATGACGCTAGTTTAATGATCTAAAGAAATGATCAGAGTCCTCTAAATAATAATCACACTCGGCTTCTCATTTAAATTCTTCGAATAGTTCTGGGCTCGCCTTCCTTCATAATAAAAATAAGCAAAAAAATTTTTTTTAACGTGTAGTAGAAAAAGTTAAATTATTTAACTTATATTTAAAAACCACAACAAGGATAAAAAATTTAATTCTTTACTTCTCTTTAAGTGACTTATTCGTTTATTTACAATTTATGTTATTTTTTTTCAACAAAATCAAAAGTTTTTCAAAACAATAATATTGATGATTCTGCAAGAAAAAATAATAAACAAATAAAATGACTTTCCGAAAAATATAGAAAAAATCAATATTAAACAATATTGTTAACAATACTTCTCTACAACAACAAAACTGTCCCATATACACTTAATAACAACATTTTTCTATAGTTATTGTTTTTGTTGTGATCATTCACACATCCCATACTGGAGAAAATTGTTAAACCCTTTTTACGTAGTTGCTTCTGCTGCTGCTGTTATTTTTGTTGTGTTTTCCACACTTCTGTGTCTGCGGGTATGTGTGGCAGGCACCCAATGTTGCCGCAATTAATCAAAATTTTTGTTGCTTCTAAAATGAAAAAAAAAACAACAAAAACAACTAAAAGGTCTTTATTGCTTAACGAAAAATAGAAAATTTTCCCGCTAAAAAACAAAAACAAAGGAAAACTATATAATAAATAAAATGAATTTAAAAATATTGATTTATGCAAAATCACAAGAAGCCGGAGATATAAAAACGGCAACGACTAGTTAAACCCATATTTATGTTTATTTATTTATTTTTTTGTATTCACAAGTATTGTGGGAAAATTTTAAAAACCAAACAAACACATTACCAATGAATAGGAAAATGATGAAATGAAATCAATCAAAAAATATACTATAAAAATGTGGAAAATACAGCAGGAATATTAAGGGCAGAAAATAAAACTCATACCCATTTACTAAAACTAATAATGGCAAATTTATAGTTAAAACAAAAAAGATAAACAAATAAATTAAAATTTTAGACAGGAAAAACGTGATATAAATTTTATTTGAAATAATGAAAATATTTTTCTATGAAATTCAATTCCAGCTAAAAAAAAAGCAAACGAAATTTAAATTATAAGTCCCATTCGTTATCTGCTACTTAATAAGATTAAACGTGTTTGTTGACTCTGTAGGTTTCTTGAATTACATCTCATGCTTCAAAATAATTCTTTCAAGAGAGCCAAAAACATTTCTTTTGAAACTCTGAAATCGATATGAAAGTTTGATAACGCTGAGGTGAATGGAAGTCCTTGTTCTCTTATACAAGGACTTTCATTCTACAGAAAAGTCTAACAGTGTCTCGAAATAAAATCAACATACTGAATGTCATTACGTATTTTTTTTTTGAAGGTCGATACACACACAGCTTTATCAGCTTTATTGTGTTGTCAGAATGGTTAGTTTTTCATTTGTTTGACATGCTCAAAAAATTCCTTTCTTAGACCGGGTTTACTATATTAAGCAAGTTTTCTTTCCGTAGTTAAGACTTTTGTAGAGGCGTGGAAGATAAAGAATTATCAAAAAATTGGTTTCGTCTCTTCTCTTTTGTAATATTTTGTAAAGGATAATTAAGGTAAAAAGTACCTTAGAGCGTCAGATATCCACGAACTCATGTTGGACAGTTAGCCTGACTGTGTAAGGTTTTTTTTCTTTCGTTAATCATACATGTTGTACAATAGCCTAATTTTTTTATATTATTTTGGTTAAGGGAAGGAGTGGCAAGTTGCAATGAAAAAGTTAAAAAATTT
The DNA here is from genome assembly GCA_956483585.1 of Gymnocheta viridis. Classification (NCBI taxonomy): domain Eukaryota; kingdom Metazoa; phylum Arthropoda; class Insecta; order Diptera; family Tachinidae; genus Gymnocheta; species Gymnocheta viridis. The sequence continues at coordinate 127,679,153 of OY101440.1, read as the reverse complement.
TCACGACGCTTTCTTTGATACCGATTTAGTTTTTATTTATTTTTAATCAAAACTACAATCTCAGATGCTTTTACTGCAGTTTTAAAAATTAAAATGTTCAGTTTCAATGAATGGTGTTAAGGGAAATATTAATGAATATTCATGCTTGTAAGTCTTCGTGTTTGTCAAGTGTTCATGTCGAGCTAAAGTGACCTTTTTTTAATAACAATCACAAACCGTAAATCCATTTTGCATTGTCTGCATAAACACCCAGATTTTAGGCGGGAATCGAACCTGCGACCCTAAGACTAATAGTCTAGTACGCTATCTACTATTCCACGGGGCTTAATAATATATGTAATTTAACTAAAACTTTTTTTAAACGGCATTTCAATTTTACAAAACTTAATACATAAAAAAATTTTAACCTAATTTTCTAAAAAAAAATATCCTAGATAATCCTTGCGAATTTCACCATAAACGTGGATGAAGTTTAGTATTTAGACTGGATACAGTGAAGAACGTGGCAACAGATAGTGCTTAATGTAATGCTAGCGCGAGATGTCATACGTTTTCAATCGAATAAAATATCTTTGGTCAACTGTTAAATCATGTTTTTCGAAGCAATCTAACTGGCTAAGCTCCAAAGCCTCCGATATTACTTTGGCAGTGCTTTAGCAGCTTTAAAGTCCTAACAGATTCCTTAATAGAACAGAACGAAATTCTTTATTGTAACGACCATTTATTAAAGCTAATGCGTGTCAGCACTGATGTCTGTCTTTACTGTCTTACGACGATTGTTGAGTTTGTTATATTTTGTACCTATAAAACCATCATTTTTATACCAAATAAACATTAGCATTAGCATTAATTTAATATTTAAATCGATTTGCTGCAGACTTGGCAAACTTTATCTAATTTTGAAGCTATACATATCTTACTTTTCCAATAATTTAAACTCGCTAGCTTTTCTAGTATAAAACTGCTTAAACACTTTACACAACATGCTAATATAAAATTTTAAGCATCTTGTCAAAAGTATAACAACATCATGAACATGAATGTATCTAATCATAGTGTGTTTGTGCACTGTAGCAGTTCTTCATTAAATTGGAATTTCATGAATAACTAATAAATTAAATTCCAATAAAACACTCACATAAACTCTCAACATGATGATGTTCATTTTCTTATTTTTAAATAAAATTATCAAAATAGCAAAAAAAATACAAGACAAGGACGCAAAGGAGTAGCAGTAGCAACGGCAAACTAACAGCAACCACACTATAGAAAATTTACAAAAAAAAAAATAAACAATTTAAATTTGATAAAGTTTTTTTTAATATTTGCTGCTGCTTCTGTTGAATTTTCCTTGTGAAGGGACAATGCAACTAAACCAACAGCAGTAACAACAACAAAATGTTTTCAAGAAAGAAAGAAATATGCACTCTAAGGAAATTTAAATGAAATGAAAAAATAAAATATCTAGAAAATAAATTCAAAAGAAGAAAAAAAAACTAATCAAATGATACTTTTATATAGTATTTTAGAAAGAAAAAACAAAAAGAAAACACGAGAAAACTACATGCGTGTGTTTGTTGATATGAAAAGTGGGAGGAGTGCAAGGAAAAATATCTGCAACCTCACAACAGCAACAGCAACAATAGAAGCAGTTTATTGCTAAGAAAATAAAGTAGAGATGCGAAATGATGGCAATAAATGGAAACAGCATTTCGGGACGAAAGGGTACTTTTTCAGCAAACTAACTACTCTAAACTAAAGACTTTTTCAATTAAGTACTTAGGACTTAATTAAACGTATAGAGAGGCAGACAAAAATTCTATATTTCTAAACTGTTAAGCTATCAATAAAACTAACGAAATTGCACTGTTTCAGAAGGGAAAGTGCAATCGCTACTATTTATTGTTTTTTTCCTACAATTTCGATTCTTAACTTTAAAACAACATATTTATGTTGTCATATCAGGAACTGTAATAACAAGCATAAGCCTCTAGTCTGAGGGTGCTGTTGGCTGAAGTAGTTAGCGCGTTGACTGCAAAGCAAATAATGTCTAAGAACGTGGGTTCGAGCCCAGCTTCAGACAAGTCATAACATCCAGCATTTTTCAGATGTGCATTAGAGTATGCCATTGTATTTGTTGTTGTCAGAGTGTTTAAGTGATGAAGGCATAGCACACTGGTCACTGAACATTTCTGGCAGCAATTGATACTGGTGTATGCTAGCGGACATCACAGCGCCCTCCTTCGTCGGTATTGTAGCAAAATCGCCGGCGAAGTAAAATAATGAATAAAATGGCTACAAAAGCTTAAAAACACATTTAATGCGCCTACTTGACATCAAAGGCGCTGCAACACTGATCTAAAAACTAACACAGCGCGCAATATCAGAGTTGCAAAAATTAAGCTTTCTCTCTCTTTCACCATCTGTCCTCTCTCACTATCCCTTTCCCAAAGAAGGTAACACACCTACGGGTTGGTAGGCATACTAATTGCCTGAGTGTTACTTCTCTTTAAAAAAAAAAAAAAAAAAAAAAAAAGTACTTTTAATAATAATTTTATTAAATTACTAAATAATTCACAGACCCAATATTTTTAGTACTTTACCTTTTGTACCGAAACGTAAAAACTGCACTAAATAAGTTCATTCTCGAGCTGAAGCAAGACCAAGAAAATATATTTTTAAACATTTTTCTAAGTAACAAAAAACCAAAACAATATGAAAAAGTTTTATAGAGCAAAATGAAAATATTGCATTTGGAAAACTTCCAATCCCAGGTTTCGCTTGATGGGCGACTGTGAAAGCGTATTGAAAAAATGTAATATTTTTTTTGCAACATGCGCGCGACAATGAATTTTCTTTTCTTAAGAAGGATGACGACGAAGAAACAGGACGATATAGAAAAAACGGACATTTACTCAAGTTATTTCTTTACAGAAAAACAAAAACAAAAATAAAAAATGTAATGTAATTTTCTTGAACATTGGAGAGCATAAGACGAGAACGACAAACAACGACGATATTATGATTTATACGGGGAGTCTCGATATAACAAACAGCAGCAACAACAACTTTCCAGCTTGCATGCGAGCAATATGAATGAGGAATTGTTAGTGTGCTTAACTTAAATTTTCTACTGCCTTATGGTTGTTGTGTGTTGTTGCTGCTACGAGTATTGTTGGCAATATAGAGTGATGATAATAATATTATCCCCCCACCCATAAATGTCTGTGAGAACAACATGAGCTGCAGCCAACTTTGAATGTGCGCTTAAATGTGTATATGTATGTATGTTGGGAGTATGGTCGAAATAAATGTTCAAACCCCAAAAGATAGACAGACGAAGCAAAAACATTCGCACCAACATTTTACAGAGAAACATTTCTCATACAAAAAGGCGAACACATAAACACACATACACACTCGCACGCACACATTCATATGAACATGTTAAGTACAATATGAATGGGGATGGATGGTTGGATAGACGGATGGATGGATAGATGGGTATTATGGACGACAACATCAACAACAAAAGCGACTACTATGCTACTTCTACATACTTCAGATGAGGAAATTTTACACCAAAAAAAAGCTTCTATGAGAATGTAATGTTGTTGCTATTCCTGATGATGTCGATGTCGACGACGAAGACGTCGACTACCTCGAATGAAGGAGTGTACATGACAATTCATCTCTTTCTTATAAACGCAATTTATCAAATGGAAAACGACGAAAGCGACAGCAAAGATGAAGACGACGACAAGATATACACAGTCAAGCTTTTACAAAAATTCAAATAAACACATTCACAAAATTCTGTACTCAAACACACACACACGTGCATGCTCACACCAGCCCCAACAACAACATCATTAGTAGTTGTTGTGTTATACTTGTGGCAACCATTCAAAACTTTGAGTTGTAAAATACTCTTTGTTTTTTTTTTGGTTTTTGTTTTGCTCGTCTTTAGCTTCTTGTTCTTCTTACAAATGTTGCGTTGTGTTGTTTAGCGTGTGTTGTTGGTGTTATTTTTGTTTTCATTATTTTGTGTAGGTTTTTCTTTATGCTTTTGCTGTTTTTGGTTGGCATTGACGTCAACGTCAACATTAGCCACATAAAGTTGCCACTTGACGGATTTCCGATCAAACTATTATTAATTATTTCTTAACTTAAATTTTATTAAAATGAATAATACCTATAATTTTTACATTTTCTCTTACCATTGCAACATTGTAGGTAGATAACTATTTTATTAGTTATGTACCCGCCTGATAGAATGGAATTTAGAGTATTGAATTGAACAGAATTCCTTCCATAATTTCAGATATGAAAAATTTTAATTGAAATTTTCTGTTCATTATATGAAGCTTAACGCTAATGAAATAACTCACCCTTTAGAAAATATTTTAAAAAATTTGCCAAATACAAATTTGTTCTATGTCACTTAACAATCACGCAACGATTCTACTTCGACACGCTCGAAAAGCCAACTATTTTGTATACTCGCGCTCTTAAATGCTCAAGTGATTGAAAGCGAACCATGCGATTTTGTTGGGTAGACTTTGACAGAAAAGACTTATAGCCAACACAATTATTACAGTTTTAATGACAATTTCCCAATATTGGAAGAGCTTTTTCTAAACACCCACCGAATTATTTAGAAGCATTTGTATATTTTTAACCTAAATGGAAAAAGCAGTAAATTAAAGGATAAATTCTCCAAGCTGGCAACATTGATCAGTTGGCTATCGTTGTTTAGGTTCAATGAGTTAAAGAAATTGCTTAAGATAATTTCTGCCTTGAAAAGGTTGCCACACAATGATGAAGATGAAGAGTTTGTCCTGTAATTGTCTGATGATGGGAAACTAAGCAACATTTATAATGCCCCTTACAAAAATGATGAGTGGTTTCCAAAAACTCAATTTTTCACAACGAATATTACAGCAGATGCATAAGCAGCTTCTATTTTTCTTACACACAACTCTTCTCTGCTAAATCAAACAAAACCAACAACTCAAAGACCAAAGAGGAAACCTTCTAAAGTAAACAAAAACAATAATAACAACAGCGACAGCGTTAGCAGCAATTACAACAAAGCTCTTTATATCAAGAGATGATGAAGAAAAATAGGTGTTGCCATTATTTGACTGTTGCTCTACTACTGTAAATAAAATAACAATAAAGTGACAGCACATAAACACACAATTGCACTACGTGCAAATAAGAACGAGGTATTAAGGAACAAAAAACTTTTGTTTTAATTATATACGTAAACATTTTTTAAAGTCTTGTTTCTATAAATCTCTAAGATTTTTTAAATTTTCTTCTATTATGTGTTTTTAATTTCTTGTAATTGAATGGAGCTTGTGCTTATTCTTGCCATTATTCTTCCCTTTAAATGACAGGGCTTCCAGCATTATGGCCACATGGCGATATTTCATCCCCAAAAATCCGTTAATAACGCTTCCCTCTATGATAGCACACTAATATGAAAATTGTTTTTATAAATATATCTAGTTTAATTCTTCGGCAGTAATTTGTTTAAAATTTATCGGTAGGCAGTTAAATTTTTTTCAATACTCAGATTATTCTTTGATAGCCCTGATTAAAAATTATTTAAAATAATTTGAGCATGGAAATAAAAAGGGTAAATAAATATAAGGTTTGAGCAATAATTTGTCATCCTAAAAAAATTTCCCTACTCCAACATACGAAATTGTCATCCCCAAACACGAAACGAATCCCTCATGTGGGGACAGATTCCCTAAAATGGGATGTCTACAAAAAGCAAAACCCCTCTTTACACTCATTCATAAAATAATTACTACTCTGTTGTCTCTTAGTGAAGACTCTCCCATTTATCATTATTTTTCTGTTGCAAAAAATGTAAACAAGTGCATTTATTACGAGACCGTCTGTAAGTGCGTGCGTATGTATGCATGTGTATGGAAAAGGTTAATGTGTTGTTTTGCTCATATTTCATGTTTTAAACAAAAATTTAAAAGAGTGAGGCAAGTCTCTTTCACTCATAATTATACTCTTCGATTTTTATCAGTGATTCTTGACGTGTACTAATATGAATGATGTTGTTTTATTACGCACACACGTGCTTGCCGTCAAGTTTTATGGTTTGTTTTTATTAATTCTGGCTAAGAAAAATCTATGCAACCGGGTTTTTCTTCTTCTTACTAAAACTGTGTTTTCTTCAAATTGCCGCATAAAAAAAAGGGAGCACTATATAAAACTAAATGAAAAAGAAGATGCCTTTAATTAAGAGTAAAAACTCAAGCTCTCTTTACGCATATAAATTTTTAAGAGGTTAAGGTAAAACAGCTGATATAGCAATATGTCAAAAAACATGATACGTTTAAATTTTATATTCATAATAATATGAAACGAAAACTTATATTTTCAAAATTGTGAAATTTGTATTTTTGACCGCATTTTGCATAATTTGATTAAAAGTTATACTCCCTCTCTTAAATTTGATTTATCTCATTTATCTAATTCTTGCTTATGTGTGAGTTTTATTTTCTCTTTCCAAATTATATTTCCTCTTGCAATTTTTCGCTCTTTACAAATTTACGGCGAATTTATCTGTAAAAATTTTTCCTGAAGATACTTTTCTCTTTTAAAACCAAAATTCATGGCATTGTTTTTCAAAGTTTTTGTTTTTTTAATAAATTTGTATTTTTCCCAAACATTTCTTTTTTGTTGGAAATTGTACTGATGCATGTTGAATTTTCGAGCAAGTGCGTAATATTTTGAACGGAGTTTATAAAAAATGCAAATACCTACATATATTAAAGTTTGAAAATATGTACCTACATAAAATTATTAAAATTACGTTGAGTAAAATTACTAACAAGTAGGACAGGAAATAAAACAAAAAGAAAGTGTTTTAAAAATCAAAAGTGGTTTTTTAATGTAAACAGAAAATGCCGTCGGTTGTTTGAATGGAAAATTATATCTTACTACAAGAGGTTTTAACGGACAAAAAATAGAATTAATTATATAATATTAAATAGCTAGCTGATTTAAGCTTTTGTTAAACGTTTAACTCAATTACTCGTATCGTTGTTAATATATGATTTTGAACACTTGTAAATCTTAATCATAATATGTACATACAAAATCATGGGTGCCTGTGTCCGTTTAAGTTTATCTCTGAAACTGTGCAACCGTTTTTCAACAAAAAATATTTGTTTGCTTTCGGATTGAGAGATAGGACATTTTTGGAATTGTAGGAGGGAGGCTCTGTTATCCAGATATACCTATGTGCATTTATTTCTAATTTCATACGTTTAAAGGCGATCTGTGGCGGTAGAACGTTATGATTAATATTTCTATTCTTAAATTTTTAAATTTATTAATTCATAAAAGGCGATCATAAATAATTGCAACTTTTAAAAATTATAAAAATTAAAATTTAACAAATTTGTGCAAATGCCCATAATTGAATATTAATCAAATAAATGCAGTGTATGAACTGTAATACGAATGTTCTTCATTACACATATTCAATAGCATGAAAGGCACATTTTTTGTACTGTTTAATCTAAAGTACTATTTGATGGTAGGAATAACCGTATTAATATCTGGAGACGGAAAATCTTCGTAAAAAATAAAAAATCATCCAAATCAACGATTTGCAGTTTAGAAAACAGAAGGTGCGTAATGTGCGCAGCTGCTCAGTTAGAATGCATGGCTTCTGAATTCCAAAAAGATTCTAGATGATCTCTGTTTTCATAGTAATGTTTGGCTCACAAAATTATGAAATATTATTAGTAAAAAAATATCTGGCGAATAACAACTATCTTCTTTCAAAGAAAAGATATTGTAAAATAATACGAATAGGCACGGCAATATCCACCCCTGTGCGCGATATTATCGTATATTACACTTTTTTCGAATTCGACTATTTTGTGCAAATTGGTTCTAAATCCATTAATTCATCATATTATAGTTATGAAGATAACACAATGCACATTTTATCGTATGTAACGGTTTAATGTACATATATAATAGTAATAAAAATGCTCTCCTGTAAAATTTCGTTTTTGTAACATACGATAATATCGCGCTCAGGGTTCCATACACATATGTATATATAAGTAATTCCTACTACTGGTCATTCGCTGTAGACTAGAGTGCAGTTTCTTTTTACAGAAATTCAACTCTGTGAACTGGCCTATATTCTTCACAGAACTAGTTTATTTATGTATATAAAAAAATCTTCTGTTAACTAAATAAAAATCAGATCTTAAAGAAGTCGTTTTTGTTTTTGCAAAAATTTATATTTTTCAGTAGTCTTATAAAGACAAAATATTTAATGAATTTTTTATTGAATACTAAACAAGCATTTTTGAACGCCGTCGCTGAATGCAAGAATTTTTGCGTAGTTATGATTCTTTAAAATCAAAAGCGCTAAGTTTTTTTGTTTAATTTGTTTTCCCATGAAATAAATCATCATTTGATTTGTTTTGTAAATAGTAACTGTAACCCATACATGCATATGTAAATAAATATGTCGTTAAGTGAAATGAAAAATCACGCCACTATAATTATTTAAATTCTCAAAACTAAACAAAACAAAATTAAGTAGTTCAAGGAACTACAGTCAAGCCTTATTTTGTTATATTGTTTCTTATAATAAAAGCTTAAAAATTTAGAAGGCCATGCGTTTTTGTGTAAGCAGGCTTTTGGATGGAGAACTTTTAAATAAAATATTTGGAAAACGCAATAGAATAGTTTTATTTTAAATATAAGGATGATATATTATGCATTTAGGAAGGGGAAATGGCCTTCATTCCTCTCCCATGAATCCGCATGTGGGTGTAAAGTACAGTAATTTAAAAGACAAACAGATTTATAATTTTTTGTTGGTTACATGGTTTTACATTTCAGCTAACGATATGTATATACATACATATTCAAAAATGTTTAAGCATTTTCCAGAGTATTTTAAAAATCAAGTATTTAAAATATTTACTCAATCTAACTGAATAATCCAACAGTCATCAATACTTTTCAGTTTGGTAATCAATCCTACGGGGATGCTTTTAACAGATATTGTTTTAGTTACAGCCACAGCTGTATTTTGGCCGTTATATTTTCCAATCGATTTAGTTATATAAAAAATAAATATGTAACTCTGAAAGTCTCTTGTAACTGCTGGATTATTTAGTAGCTTTCTAGCATTAATTAGACAATAGACATATAACCAACTTTCATGACCAAGTTTTGTGTAAAAATTTTAAAAATTTAAAAATTTCATTAGTATTTGGTACACAGCTCCAATACGTCTTCAATTGTTAAGTGACCACCGAATCGGATTAAAAGTTTTAAGTTTTTTTTATAATATTTTATCAAAGAAAATATACAATAAATTAACTTAAAAAAAATTTTCACTCAAAATTAATATGTTATCTAAGTTATTTTATTAATTGAATAATTGTAAATATCTTTTCGATCTTTACATTCTATGCAAATTATTTGCAGAACTTTAGGAATCTATTTAATAGGAAACAATACCAAATTAAGAAAAAATATAATAAATTATAATAACGTTCGGGTTCTGTATCTGAGTGCGTAAAATGCTATGTTCTTGGTAAAGTTTTTACCGAACACCGAACTTCTTATAAATCTATTGTGCATCAAATATCAACCCTGTAAACTACTAAAGTACAAAAATTGCAACGCTGTCAAAATAAAATATTTTTATTGTGTTAATTTTGTATTTATTAAATTAATAAATCAGAAAAAATTTAAGTTTTTTTCCATTCACTTCGGTTTCGGTCTGAAAAAGTTCGTTTGGTCGGGTATTAAAAATAATTTTTTGATAAATTAATTTTGGAAATTAAAGATTTTTTTATTTAGGTCATATTGCTGGAAGCTTACAAAGCAAATTGGAGGACTTTATTTTGATGTTTGATATTGCGTCTACAAAGTATTTTTTTTCACTCCGCCAGTAGTAAAACACCTTTTCGGTCCATCACTTTTAACGAACTAAGTTAACAAGAACGGTCTACAACGATACATACGAGTGATGACAACCAACACAAAATATCAAAGTATTTTGAACAAGGTGATCTTTATTTGAAAACTAATTTTTGTTTCGCTTTAGGTACTGTCGCTGCCAAATTGTATGTGTAACTTTGTATGCCAATTTCTTCTATTTATGTTAATGACTTAAATTACAAACATATTTTGGCTTTAGTTGAAACAGCTGAGCTGTAACAAATACACAGTTTTGTTTGTAGTGGCACAACGAACGTCAAGAAACAGCAAAGTTATACACGTAGGAAAATACCTAGCAGCTTGAACGGCCCTAATTTTTTTAATTCTTATTGTATAAAATTAGTTTAATCCAGAAAATCATTTGAGAAACTAAAAAACCTGAATCATTCTAAAACATTTCTGTGCAAGATAAGGGATTTTGTTGTGATGAACGTGTTCAAAGTTTCAACGAAGCCCTAAATAGATAACAATAAAGGCAAAGTGTGTAGCGGTATACAAGATAAGTATTTCTTTTTGCTGGTCCGTAATTATAGCTCACGAACTCTGCTTTGGTACCGCCAAACAGAAACAACAATTACGATTATCGATTGCAATTTGCAGGCAATAACGAAGATGCAACAAGATGTTATAGATGCAAACGTTCACGATTCTTCAACCACAACTGTAAACTTGACGGGACTAAATTTTCATTCAGAAAAATAATTTCAAGCAAATCTGATCAAGGATAATTAATTGCCTGGTGGGATAAATAGTTAAAGAGATGATGATGATGCCTAACTTAAAAGTAGCCACAAGGAAAGCTGGGGAAGACGTTAGCGAATCAGAAAATTGTATACATTCTAATAATATCTAATAAATAACTTTGTGTTTTCTAAAAAAAAATTATCAAATTAATTTAAAAATTATTTCCATAAAAAAATTAAATAAAATTAAATGAACTCTTAAATTTTTAAAAAATAATAAATAAATAATATACAAAAAATCATTGGTGAAGTTCTGTAATTTATTTTTGCAAAACTTTATCCCTGAAATTTTCCATAGATTTTGGGACTTTTTGTTGCACTCTGCCAAAATCTGTTGGCAGATTCCTATTGTTTTGGAAAAGGTTTGATTTTATTGTACAGTGAAATAAATCCATAAAAACGTTTTAAGTTTAGACTCATTTGGTGGAGGCTTAGACTAGATTCTAATTGTAATTATTTTTGGGATGAATGGGATTCTTTATCTCTGTCGTAAAAGAAAAACACACATCGTATGGTTTTCTGTGCCTATTCATAAAACTTCAATACAAATTTAAAAAAAAATGTTTTCCGGTCCACTCTACCAGAATCCGTTGCTCGAACCATGTTATTTTTTTGTATTATAGAGGGTTATTAATATTATTATTATTTTTATTATTGGCAGTCAGTAGTGCTGATGTTTCATCGTTTATTTCCCAATCCGCCGCAAGTATTTCTTTTTGATTCGTAGAAATATTCAACAAGTTTTTAATTTTAAAACCTTTTTGAATTAAGATATCGCAGCATATCTTGAATAATCCACTGACTAAATACAAGTTTTTAGTTATAATTTTGAGATGGCTCAATCAAAAGATTTGTCTGTGTATATAAAGGAAACCACTTCTAAAGTCTGTAAATATTAAATAAATAAAATAAGTATTATATTATTTAATAAAAATGCAGTTAAAAATTAAAACAAAAATCGTTTATTATTCTGTGATAAATACAAACCTGGGTTACAATCTTAATAAGCAGGTGCTTAAATTAACACCCGCCTAAAACGTCCTTGAGTTTTTTTTCCAACTCTTTTGAAAATATTTGATGTTAAAAAATATTTGTCTTTCCTATACAAAACACGAAAATGTTCAATATTTCTTAGTACTACTGTCCAAAAATTTTCTTTGCTATTGTTTTCTGTTAGTTTTGTTGAAATTCTGTTATTTTCATTTATCAGCAGCATCCATACTTACTTTTTCTACCTGAAAATCTACAAAATTTACCTTTATACTTACTTCCTCTTCGGCTTCATGAAACCACCTACTCCTGCCTTTAACTTTATATTTTGTTTTGAAATTGTCAACGCACTGTGCGGAACTGATATTGTATTTTGCGAAACTAAAAAAAAGAAAATTTCAAATGCCTCTCTACCAGCCGGATTAGGCAATACAACGTTCGTTATGTGTAAGTTAATCCATTAAGGAGGTAATCCGTTAGTTAATCCTTATGTCTCTGCTGAAAACGTGAAGGCAAAAACCAGACAGCACACGTTGAGCATTGATTTCGTTCGCTGTTGTTGCAAAAATAACCATGCGAATCTGTATGTTGGTTGCAGTAACAAGCAACAATTCATAAAACAAATGAAACGATTCAACAAATGCTGAATATTTTTAAATTCCAACCAATAATGACTTTTTTTCATACATAGAGAATTGTAGAAATGTGACAGTGATTTGCTTAAAACTAATTTAACTTTAATGTTTTAAGGGATTTTAAGTGACTTTCATAGGCGACGTTGATTTTTTCGCTCAATATTCTTAACATGTACAGGATTCCATTTTTTTCAGATTATTTTCAATGAACTTAAAATGACTCTTAATGAGAAATAATTTTTGGTTGATATATCGCTCAGTTGTGTATTCCTCGTGAAATAAAAACGTTCGGAGTATTTTCTTCAGAGAAAATATTCTACATGCTGATAAATTTTCTCTGAAGAAAATACATTTTAAAATGTCTGTGAAGAAAATTTCTAAGAAAATAAGCAATTCGCTTTAAAGAAATTCGCTTTAGATAATGTCTCACAAAATATGAAATTCTGTATAAAAAAATTGTTACAAAATGAGAAATTTTAAGTAGAAAAAGTGTCAGAAAACAAGAAATTTTGTATAAAGAATATGAAGAATTATGTATAAGAGAAAATATTTCACAAAATATAAAATTTTCTATTAGAAAATCGTCTCGTAAAATGTGAAATTCAGCATAGAGAAAATGTGTCATAAATTTTTATATATTTTCTATTAGGAAAATGTCTGACGAAAAGTAATTTTTTTACAGAAAATATTTCACAAAATGAGAAAATTTCTATAAAGAAAATGCCTCACAAAATGATAAATTTTGTGTAAAGAAAATATATCACACAATGAGAAATTTTTTATAAAATCAGATATTTTCCATAAAGAAAACTCACAAAATGAAAATAAAAATCTGTAACATATGAAAAATCAAAAGTAAGTGACATTTATGTATAGAGATATTTTCTCTATTGAAGCTAAAAAAATTAAACCCTTTTGAGACTATAAAACATCTTGTTAAGCAAAGAAATATTCTAAGTTAAAAGTTTTAAATATTTTAATAATTATGTGTTTTGTTATTTGTTTTTTTAAATATTTATTTTAATAATTGTAATAATATTTTTTAATTCTGATCCTAGTGTGCAAGACTGGTTTTCTTTTCATCAATAATACATTTCGTCACAGGATTCGCAAATATAATACCCCTAACCGGCATCCACCTGCCCATTGCATACTCAGAAATATTCTGCTCAATTAAAAAATATCTTTTTTAAACGAACTCGAAACGAACAACAATAATAATAATTAAATGTTACCTGATAAAAAGATGACATGGTATTAACTTGGATTATAAAAAAAGAACACGGAAAAATCTCTTAATATCCTTAACGTTTCAGTTTGTTTGTAAAACAAGGTCTTTTTTAACCTTTTTCTTTGCCAAATCAAAAATGTAGTGCACATTTATTGCAATATTTTCAAATTGAATATTTTCTTTTTGAAGAAAAACTTTTAGCACAGTCATGCTCGAACTGAGTTTTCTTCTTATTCACTCTTTACTGGCTTTGCTTTCTTAGTCCTTTAATTTTTAATTCAGTAAATTCATGGTTCAGCATTTATGTTAGTAATTTTCAAAAATTTCTTTTTCAAAAACAATTTAAAAAGAAAATTGCTTTGTCCGCCTGGCAATGTGTCTGTCTGTCTGTGTGTCTGTCTATCTGTCGCTGTGTAAAAATTTTATGTGATTGTGCAGGATTATGGTTACTTTAAGTTTTGCCTTAAATTTTGTTCTGTGTCTTGTCAACGAAATAATCATTAGTTATAAATTGAATTTTGTTTTCAAGCAGTGGGCTGGTGCTCGGTTTAAGGTGTTTGTTTACATAAAATACTTAATTTTTGGTGCTTTGGTGAAATTTTTATGCTCATCTCCTTTCGTTGGAATTTCGTTGTTCTTGTTTTTGTTTGGCAAAAGATTGATGATTCCCTGCTTAAGGTCAATGTCATAATAAACATGACTTGTAAAATTAACACCACAGAGTAATCGTACTCGTGCCTTTATGGCATTGTTGTTATTTAAACTAAAATATTGTTCGGTTTGACTTTAGGCACCAAAATAATATAATAAAATATGATGCAAAATCTTGTTATCACAGATTTAAAAATATGTAACTCAAATGGGAATTTTTAAGATGTAGATAAATTTCAATAAATATGTGTGTGTTTACTTACCTTTTGAGTTGTAAAAATACATTTTAAATATTCAATTTGTGAATGTTATTGCGTGTACTTTACCTGAAATGAAAACGGAGAAAAGAAAGAAATATGGTTAAAATAAATAATACTGGGAAAATAATACATACTTAACATACTTAAAATACTCGCAGTTTGGAACGAATTTTTAATAATATATTTCAATACTAAATTATTGAGGAAGCTAAAAAATTAGAAGCTTCAGATTGCTTCAGCTATTTGATTCAAAAACTAAATTATTAACTTCTTGTGAAACACTTACGCCCAAATTACTTATACTCACGTTCAGAAACGTTTACGATTACAATTGCAAGCAGAAATGATTCACGCTAATAACTAAATCATATTATTTTATTAATTAAAGATTAAATTCTTATTAAAACGTGATAGTGAAAAACATATTTTAAACATAATTTTATGAGTTTTTTTTATTATATTATGGTGAATTGGAACCATATTTTTAATATATTTCATCATAATAATTATGGAAGTTTATTAACGAAATTGACTTTTTGACGAACGATGTTATTTCATCACTGGGCAAAATATTATGACAATTATCGATATAGTAGCCGACATAGTTGATTAATTTTATCATTTAAGAATGAAGTTCTGTACACAGAAAAAAATATATTTTGTGATGATGCATACTTTTGTGTACTGATGGCAAATTACGTCATTCGATATCAAACGAAATCCGATACAAAATTTTTTGAATTTGTACAGAAATTTCGTTCGATATCGAATGCCGTAATTCGCTTCTGATCTATATAAATTATAATTATTGTGTTAATTCAAGAAATAAAAGTTTTAAAATTTTCCGTGATGAAGACTTTTGCATGTTTAAAAATATTTATAGTTTTCCAAATAATATTTATAAAACTTGCATGTTTGGCAAAAATAATATTCAAATAAATAAAGAGCTTTCTATTTCCTTCCCTGAAATTTTGAAATAAAATAAAAATAATTTTTGATAATAATTTCTATTAAAATAAATATAGTAAAATTATATGTACATTTAATTGACATATTTTGAAAATCGATCGATGCGAATTTCAAGGAGTTTTTTCCCATTGAGCAAAAACAAAAATATGATTGTTATCTTAAATTTAAAAAACATTTTAGCTGGTATTGCAGAATTTGTAAACGATGCAAGGACAGCGAAATTGATTTTGATTTATAAGCAGTTCCTTGAAACCTACCGAACTTTAAGCATAGCGAAGTCCATTTGATTTTATAAGAAAACTGTTAAATATATTTAAGAAAAGCCTCTTTGAAATTGCGTTTCTCTACAAATATTACATGAAAGAGTAATTTGATAGATTTTGTTTAGTTCACGATATCAAAAGAAGCTGCCATGCAGTAGTGTTCGCGCACACAATTAAAACCACTTTGCAGAGCTTAAGCTTTAAGCTCTATTATTATGATGCTGTAGAGATCTTTGAGTCCTGATGATTGAAGTTAATAGACGACGGATATTGTTGCTAAGAACCGGTTCAAGTTTCAATATAAATATATAAAAGCAAATCAATGAAGTTTGGGGAAATTACAAAGAATTATTAACCATAAGAGTTGCCTCAGTCGAAGGTAAACTATTTTTTCTATGGCCAGAAATTTGGCAACAGAATAAAAAACAGAATATTAAAAAGTGATTTGTGAAATGAAATGAAATTCAAGATTTATTTATCATAGTTTTTATTATATTATAGTTTATACAAAATATTTTCAGAAGTAGTGTTCAAGGATTTTCTATACGAGCTCTTAATTTTTTACAACTTAATACTCCGAATATGCCCGAATTCACTTAAAAAATTAAAATATGTTAATTTAATTTTTTATTATAAATATTAATTTTTATTTAAAAAGAATGCTTAGGTTAATAAAATATATAAGTTTTCGCTAATTTCAGTTTATAAATTAACTTAATTTAGAAAATGCATATTCCTTGGGATTTTTCGAGAATTTGATTTTTTAATTCCCATTTCCGGGTGTGAAAAACTCCTAGAAAACTCAAACCTTACTGTCACCTCTACCATTTACATTTCATCTTCCGCATTCTTGAACAATTGAGCAATATATCGTCATATGAATTCATAAAAACCCTAAGTTACATTGAGAAAATTTTAGAGGACAAGCAAAAAACTCTCTAATATGAAAATTTCAGCAACATTTTCAACATTTTTTTAGTTTAAGCTTATTTCTTATTGACGAATTAGTACAATTTTAATAAATAAAATTTTCCAGGGACATGCATTTTGATTTGGTGAATCGAAATCTACCAAGAAGTTGTTTTTGATTTTTTTTTTAACTTTATTGAAATTATATGACGATGTGTAGTCTCATGTGCTGTTGGAATATAACCTGATATTGTACCTGAATATCTATTTATGTATGTCAAAAAATTGTGTTGAGTGAACCGATCGCTTGTGGGAAAAAGTACCAAGAAAATGCAGTCTATGTAAAACGAATGTTATTTAATATATTGTGGTCTAAAAATACTATAATAGTCAAGGTTATTTTTATAGATAAATCAGCTAAATGGAACCACTTTAAGTGTTCTCTTCGCCTCTAATACATATTGAACTCCATTTACTTGCACATATTCCACACGTCCACTCACTGTTATAATTCCTGCCATATGTAACCAAATTCCTGTTGACTGACTGGCTGACAAAGATACATTATTTTCAATCTTCAATCAAATTTACACAAAAAAAGCAGCGAAGAAATTTAAGTGCCAACTTCGATTTTGTAAATGCAGTCAGCAGGAATAAGATGATGAAAAAACAAAGTCAAGTAGATGGAAAAAACAATAGATCAAACAGATTCAGTCACACTCTGCTTTTTACACTTCATAACACAAACAGCTGAGCAAAATAAGTAGAAAAAAAAGATAGAATTGATATATTAATTCTAGGAATATTTTATAAAATGTTTAAATACTTTTTGGGAAATTAAATCAAACACCATATGCAAATGAGCCCACAATTTGTTGTCAAGATCACTGAAGTACAATAAATAAATATGTTTTGGATTAAAATAAGCCAAGCAAAAATTAAAGAAAAAATATATTTGAAATTAAATATTTCTTATTTTAGTTTCATTCAAATTACAGAAACATTCATTAATAAATAATTATTTTTCCATGTGTTTTAAATGTGTTGAGAATAATGGAAACAAAAGTATTGAAGAAATTAAAAATAAATAAAAACACTTAAAGAAGATCTCTTCAAATTATTTCAAATGCCATTTAACTCGTTTATTTATTTATTTAAATATTCTGAACAAACAAAAGACAAGAATTAATTTTTTTTAAATTTGTCGCTCTTTTGATGAGATTTTTTCTGGTGCTTGAAAGATTTCAATTCGGTTTTGAGGAAATAGATATATAAATTATATATAAATAACTGCTTATTAAAATTCTTATAAAAAATTTATGAACATTTTGCGTGGGTTGCATTTCTAGTATATAAATATTTTTGTTTTTGAAAAAAAAAATAGTATTTATTTATTAGGCGCTTTTTATTATTCCTAATTTTGTTTTATATTTAAATAATTTGTGTTATGAGTTCTCTTTTGTTTGATTCATTTGATTTTTATACGAATTATACATACGTCATTTCATTATGGTTATAAAATTTTAATTTTTTTTATTAATACTTTTAAATATATATTTTTTAAAGCATAATTCGTTATTATTAAGTTTTCTGAATTAAATTTCTTACTATGACTTTTGTTTGTGATGGCCACCCACAAGACTTTTCGTTTTTTTTGTGTGTCGTCGTCATATTTAAGCCGTATTTGACGTTATAATAGCCACAGTCATATTGATAATAAATTAATAATAAAAATATTTTGCTTGATGTGTGCTGGTATGCAGTGAGTTTTTGTCAATAAGAAAATATGCAATAAATGATTTTTAATAGCATTATTATGTAGGAAAAGTTTTAAATTAATTCTATTCGTATTTAAATGATCGGTTATCGATCCAGAGTTTGCGAAATCACGATTATGCCAATCAATTAGTTATATTAAAAAAGAGTATGAGAAAGTAAAATTATAATTTCTGATTCATACACGGAGGAAGGTAGAAAATCCATTGAAAGTAATGCGACTCCATTCGCAGACTGGCCTTGCTACACATTTAAATGCAGTTTCTAAAATAGTTCTTAAGCAAGTGACACAATAAATTTGCAGCTCATATTTATACCACGTATGTATATTTGAAGTCAAAGTACACAATCTTAAATACGAATAATTCAATAGCAATTATTTATTCAGAAGAATAGCAACAGGTTGAACACAAAAATACAATTTATTATAAGTGTTTTCATAAAAACTTCTATTCATTATAAATGAAAATAACTCGCATAGAAACATATTTTTTTTCCTAAACCAAATCTTAATAATTATTTTGAAGATAATATGACACAACTAGTCAATATGTCTAGACACATTCAATAGATTCTAGAATTCTGATTACAACAAAAATTATTGGAATACAAATATATAAAAGAACATTTTGTTATAATTTTTAACAAATAAAGTTGGAAAATATCAGGTCATGTTTGTTACGTTATCAAATTGGAAAAATAAAAAAGCAAATGAAAAATAAACGCAATGCAAGTATAAAATTACACACATACTTTCAGTTGAACGAAAATTCTGAAGAATAAAAGAATGAAATGGTTTTTGTTTCCTTTCATTTAATTTTTTTTTTGTTGTTGGCCCAACACTAATGAACTAGCAAATATGGCGACATTTTTAAAAAAGAATAAGAAAAAAAAACTAAAAAGAAAAATATATAAATAAAGTATGTAGAAAATTATCACAACGAAAAATCGTTTTAATAATCTATATGTACTCATATACTATATAAATCAACAGTGGGTGAAAAAATATAAACAACAACCAGGAATGGTATACTGAAATTTTTTATTATCATCCACACAAAACGCCGCAGCTAATACGCCTTTTGCTGGTTGAACTGCTGCCTTATATTTTATCATGTCAACATGTACCTTAATTCTTCATCTATGAATATATTCCATATTCTAGGTATCATTCGCTAAATGCATAAATTTAATCACAATCTGATTGTCTAGTGCAGCGAAAACTACTTTCTCTCAGGTGATTCAACGCATTAATCAACTCTAACTTTGCTGCCTGAATCGGCTCTTTCCCCAACATCATATCACAAACAGTAAAAAAAACAACACTTAAATCGTTCTTTCAGACAATGTAATTGTTTCATTATATCAATGCAACTTTTCGTTAATACATACCATGAACAATATAATTTCATAAGTGAAATTTTTAAATTTCTGATTTTCATTCGTTTTCCAAAAGTTTATTAAATGAATGATAAATCATAAATAAAAATAAATAAATAAATAAATTAGTTGCTTAAGCAAATTTTTTTTAATAAAATTTATGGATATATGCTTTTTTGTAATTATTATTTGTGAAAAATAAGTAACGTAACTGATATTTAGTTTAAAAATAATACAATAAAATATTTCATTTATTTCTTCATATAAAAAAGTATAATTTAGCAGTTCTGCTACATATTTTTCATTTAACTTCATATATTTCAAACATTTATTTGTTTGTTTCTTAATTATTAATTAATTTAATTACTAATTAATTTAAAATAATGTGTTTATTAAATAAAAAAATTTAAAGCAGTCACACAACTTAATAATGAGAATAAGAGCACTGCGCAGCAAAACTTGGAAATACAGTCCTAAGAACACTGTTTTGAGCGCTTTAAATTTGCAGTAAGAAATTAAAAATATGCTCTACGAATTTTTAAAAATATGTTCTTAAAAAGAAACAAAAATAATAGGCTGTTTGAAAACAATACATAGATCACTTTTATTCAACAATTTAGTAACGTTTGCATTTAACATAAGATAAAAACTAAATGCACTGAACAAGATACAAAACAACTGAATAAAACACAGAAATTTATATTTCGATATCTTAGCAAAATTTTTGATAAATTAAGACATGCTTTTTATTGGTGACTGTGTTATTGAAGTTAACAAAAAACTATTGACTTAGATTTTTTAATAAAAAGCGTTGTCTATTATACTTAAAAAAAAACCTGTATACATTGAGTATGTTCTTTCAACTTCGACTGATGTAAAAGAAACTTATTTAAAAGAGAACACTTCCTTAACATCATATTTCAAAACTGCCTTCGTTTAAGCAAATGAAGACGGGAAATGAGATATTGGGCAAAGTGTATTAATGAATTTCAACTGAAATAAATACTCGTATGTACATACAAAATAGAACAGCCAACTTTTGCTGAGGATTTAAAACAGTATTTTTGGGTTCCGTTGCGAAAACATTTGTAAGCATATTAAAAAATTTCAATAAAGTATGAAAATATGCTCCAAAACGGTCAATTTGAAATATGCTTCAAATATAAAAAATGCAAAAATTGATTTAAAATATGCAAAAATATGCACCAACAAATCTATGCCAAAATTCACAAAAATTTCGGAAACGGATAAATATGCTATCTCTGTCTTCATAAAAAATTGCAATTTTATATAGTTACAGTTTTATTTGGTAATGACAAATCAACCACTTTTCATGTGTTCAATGCATCATGTTCATTATTTTTTGGCTTCTGATTTATGAATTCAATGGAACACAATACTCGTAATATTGAATGAAAATAAAGTTATTTTTAGATGAAAAAGTCTCATCAAATTTATCCATTCATTCCATTTATCATATATAACAACATCATTATATAAATGGAGCAACTACATTTCATTAATAAAGTTATTTCATTGAACTAATGAAATATATTCATTTCATTTGTGATACAGCTGCTCAGTTGAAGTTCATAAATACAATGAAGTATAATTCATTGTTGCTCAATTTCAATGACAAACTTAATTGATACAGTGTTAAAATTTATTGTCTGAATGCAGGGCTTCCTCTCGGGGCAATCCAAGAGTCGCCCGCCCTCTATTACTAGCGTTGATATAGTGAAGGTGAGCTTATGCAAATTTGGTAAAATGCATGGATGATATATCTACAAATTGAGTGAGGAAAAATGTTTTTCACACCAACTTTAACCTACCAAAAACAGAAAACTATCTAATCTACCGTACAATACTTCATCCGTGGTGTGGCCAGGTTAATATTATTTTTTTATTTCGAACCGATTAGGGAATTGCGAAGCAAAAATAAAAAATCACTGAAGAGCGCTCTCGCGTACCATCTACCATAATTTTTTGGTTTTAAATTAGTGTAAAACGCACTCATTTTGTCAGTCACTGTAATATAAAATAAGTGCAAGAATATGTGAGTTTTGTTGTACACTGCCAGTAGTATAGACAAATAATCAAATACAAATAACAAATATTGTATAAAATGGAGAAAATAAATTTATGTGCATTTCCGTTTTTTTGTTTTTCCTTCCTTCCGTTTAAGTAAATAACAAATATTATCGCACAAACCGCAGCTTTTGTGCGTGTGTGTGTGTGTGTATTGTTTATTCTTTAGAATGGTGGTGTACGTATGTATATTTAAATGTAAGAGTATTTGAGCTACTACTGGTTGTTGGAAAATAGCTATCCAGCAAAGAAAATAGTTAAAGAAAACTATAAAAATAGTTGCAAAAAAAAAATGACAAAACAAAAACTTTGCTGGCCACAAGTCTATCAAATGCAATGCCAGCAAAAAATTGGAAAACATTCAAACTAACAGCAAATAACATAATTCATAATACAAACATTTGCAATAACAAATTTAGTTTTTTTAAGGTTTAAATAACACAAGAAAATTAAATAATATTTAATTTAGGAATAAATGAATGAATGAACGGTGGAATGTGTACACAGACACAATTAACCAAATACGGACAGGCAAAACAATATGAACCGAAAATTGATAAGCCAACTAAACCAAATCAAACGAGCAAGCCCAGCCAACCAACTAAACGAACCATTGACAAATAAACCCTGGATAACATCCTGTAAATGCGAGTAGTTATAATAAATATGTGCAAGTAGTGCGTTGTTTCCATTTCCAATTTTAAAAATTATTAATTTCGAATATTCAAAGTTGTTGTTATTGTATTTCAATGATTTGCAAATAAACATTTTGTTGTGTTGTTTGTTGATTTTATTTGGTAGCGCCATGGCGCAACAATGTCCATGTTTATGTACTCTCTTTTACCACTTCTATTTCTGTTTCTTGGTAATTTTTATTCCACCTCTTAGTGTTGTTTATCGTTCGATATTGTTTCGAGTTGATAGTATGAAATAAAATATTTTGTTGTTTCATGCATTTGTTTATTTGTTTTATTCTATAGTTTTTTTTTGTTTAACTCGTGAATAGTTATTTATATGTACTTGTATCTAAACAATACATTTCATGTTTCGTTTAATTTGTATCATGTACAAATTGCCTAAAAATGTTTATTTACATTTCAGAGTTTTTTTGTTTTTGATATAAAAATGATTTAAGTTTGATTGTTTCGTTGTTTTTGCATGAGTTTCTTGTAAATGCGAAAAACTGTTTTTAAAAATTGAGATGAAGCTGCTAATCTAATATTTGTTTCATTTACAGAAGTATAATAAGTTCCAAGGGAATATCGGATGCTGGATTCTAGAAAATGTTACTCATTAAAAAAATATACATTTAATAAAGTACGCTCGTTTCTACACCAACAAAAAAAGCCGAAATTTTGTGGCCATTTCCAACAATCATTTTCATACACCATTCAAATTAATTCAATCACTTTTTTTTCTGCTTTTCGCTTCTATTACTTTTTGACCTTTTTTAAAAATTTCGAACATCACATACAATGAATGTATCGGTTTCTGCACGCCCTGGATTGCCTCAGGGATGCACTACTGACTGACCTTTTGGACTTTGTGAATAGTTGTGGGTGGTTCTAAGGAGCCGGAATACCATTACTTTGTAGGAATGCGTAGGAAGTAGACCTCTGTACATCACAATGGGCCTAATGTTCTCCGAGTGCACTCGCTTGTTTTCGGGCATCTTTTCCAATCTGACCTTAGAATTATGAGATAGTGAAATCAGTGCCTGACAAAGCTGCAGCTATTTTTTCCATTAAAAAAGTAAACGTTGATTCGATTTAATTTATGACGAACTGATTATTTTTTATGTATTCCAACAAAGTTTGTTGAAATTTTTTTGGAATAAAAATTATTCGAATAAATAAAAAATATAAATGTTTATTCAAATATTATTACTCGAATGTAAACATTTTAGTTTTGTTTAAATACAAATCATATCTTAGAAAAAAGTATTACATACCATTATTTGAATGAAATTGTGCAAAAATAATTATTCGAAATAAATTTGTTCGAATAAAATTATTCGAATCGAACTTGCTAAAATAGAATTATTCTGCGTTAATATTAATCGAATAAATTGGGATTAATTGAAATTATTGAGATAAAAATAATATTATTCTGGTGAAAATTTTTTAAATTATTAAACAAAAATATTTAATTGAATGAAATTATTCGAATCAAATTGCTTGAACAAAATAATTCAAAAATAGTTATCCGTTCAGAATTGCTTGTATGAAATTTATAAAATAAAAATTGTTCGAATTATTAGGAAACAAATTATTGAATAAAATGTTCGAATAAAATTGTTCACACTAAGTTTCGAATAACTTATGAATTTTACGAATTCAAATTGAGTAAATTTTAAAAAATTATAACTAATCAAATGAAAATTACTGTGATAAAAAACTGAAATACTAATTGTTTGAGTTAAGATATTCGAATAAAAATTGTTCGAATAATAAAAGCTATTAACATTAGTAAAATTAAATTTTTATATTATTAATAATTAATGTTTGTAAGTAATTTCGAGGTTGCTGCACCATCAGCGTTCTTTGTTCGATTATACCACTTTTGACGGTGGTATTATTATTCGAATAAATATTATTCAAATAAAGTTTTTTAAACAAACTAACATTTCCTATGGCCAACGCAATCGACCATATTCTAGTTATAATTAATTAAATATCAAGCATTTTCACAAACAAATTTTCTTCTTCCTGAATAAAACAAAAGTGATGCATCTCTTTCAATTATGATATCTCTTTCAACTTCACTCATTTGGAGAGAAAAAATCTTATTATTTATATATGAACATATGTAGGTATCAAAAAAAAACCCTCAACAAACAAAAGTTTTTAAATCTTTGAAAAAAGATATCGAGGCAATCTCGATTAATATAAATTTCATATGTAGGTATTCTCAAATACTTTTATTGCTTTGTTTATGTTTTTACATAAGTGAATGTACGTGTGTACTTTAGGAGCCTTTTATTCCTTTAATGCTGAAACGATTAAAATTATATGTAATCGGGTCACCAAAACTCAACAATGTCTACCATTTGGTAAAAGAATGAAGAAAAGCGGTTGAGAAACAAAGGGGAAAAACGGGATCCATAAATTTATTATTGCCCATTTAAAGAATATATAAATATTATGCGAATAAAATTTAGTTATTCATATAAAAATGATTAAATATCTTTATGATTTCGTAAGCGTCTCTTAATGGAAGGTACATATATTTTGAACTATAATATGTAGACATTTAAAGTTTTTACAAATGGGCGTCATAAGAATAACCAATATAAAAAAAATAATGCTAAGTGATCTGTGCGTCCTTCTGACTCAGAGCTGTATCTTTTGAAGCGTTCCCGCCAGATACTTAAAATTTCTTGTGTACATTGAAGCTAAAAAAATTTACAAATTAATGAATTTCAAAAATAATGCCTGTTGATGGTTTTTAGCTGGTCTATCAATGCATATACATATATACATGCATTTCATTGGTGCTAATGCCAAATCATCAGTAGACCTTAAACCATATTCTTGAAAAGTTTCAAAAATTATTGTTATCTAATTACGACTCTCCTCAAATTACTTTGAACTAAATTTCAATAATTTCTTAAAAACTTCTACAATACATGAATTAAAATAATAATCGAATTTTACATTGTTCTTATTTAATTTAATATAAATTGTTCAAACCTTCCACTATTAGCTATTTATTTTGTTAAAGAATTTTCGGAATTTGTTCATTGAACTTAAATCGTTTATAGATTTACTGAAATCAAACCCCAAGAATCTCCTTTAATTTTTCATGACGGAAAAATGCAAAAATATTTCAAATTCTACAACAAAAACCAATATAAAAATTTTTCACAATGACATTGCAAAATATTTTGTATTTTAAAACCAAATAATAATGAAACCATAGCAACAGCAACAGCAGCGGCAGCAGCAGCAGCAACTAAGTGTTACAAGAAACTTTATACGCAGACACTTTTGTTTGTTGTTTTTGTGTTGCAGGCATTTGTTATAAATGTTGGGTGTCGCGACGGCGGCCATCAAAAATTTAACCTAAAACTGACAAATTCATGACAACAGCCTCAAAACAATAGCAACAACAACAACAACATCAACCAACGGCAGCTGCAATAATGACAGCAACATTAAACACATACTTCCATTAAGCGCCCCCTATTGGCTGGTATATAACAGCAAAAATTGTAAAAAATATCTTGTCTAGAGTTGAAAAAGTATAAACACTGTGCTAACTACCAACAATTTTGCAAAATGCCTGCAAAATGACAGCTACTTCGTCTGAGTGTCAGCCCAGCCCCTGCTACCGGGTTAAGTTTACTATAAATATATTCCACAGTGATTTTCATTAAACATTGAATTTGATAAATATTCTGTAGTTTATTAAAAAAAGAAAGTACACTCAAACATAGAAACAAGTAGACTGACAGACTCACTTACAGACGACAGCCAACGAATGTAACAATATATAACGTTTAAATATTGTGAAAACTCTGCTCAACTATGTATTGCTTCGTCTGCAGATGATTAGAATAAAAGCTTGCAGACGCCTACATACATGTATATATATATATATATATATGCAACAGAAAAATCTGCCATAGGGAACGTTTAAGTCAGTAAGAGTTTTAGTCGTTTAAGCCATGTTTGTTTTTAGGTGTCAAAATCGGGATCACCAGTCAATAAAATTGCGTTTGACATGTCAAATCACTTTCTAACACACGTTTGTCAATAGAAATCTCACATGATACGAAGTATGAAGCGGAGAATGTGTAACACAAGATTATTTTTATGTGTTAGAACATGTGGAAAACAACAGCATCAAAATATAAAATACAAAAACAATGCTGTCTGATGTCTAGTCATTTATGTATATATATATAAAATTTTCTGTTGTTGTTGATGATGTTTTTATATTTAAAACTCGGTGAAAATCTGCTGTTGTCATGATGACTTTTGAAAATTTGTCAACATACACACAGTTAAACAAACACTCACAAACATTTGCACACACACACACTGGCGCTCTAAACGCCAATCAAAGATTTAATAACTCTGTTTCAGTATAAAAGGATTTCTAAATAGAATGACAACAAATAAGTAAAATTCATGTTGAGCAAAAAAATATTTATTTCAAGGTCATTTAAAGTTGATTTATTAAAAAAATATTTAAGTTCAAGAGAAAGTTTGTTTCTGTTGTTGACAGACAGCGTTTGGAGGAGGCAGGCAGCCAGCCAGTCGCACGTTTAAATATCAAATATGAATTTATGTGTTAAATTTTAAGCGTTTTTACATGAAACGGCTTCTTTTTGTAACAGTTAGTTATCTTTGCGGCTCGATAAAATGAAGGAAATTGTTGTAATATATTTAAGTAACTTAAAGCTGCGCTTCCGCTTTGCAAATTCTGATGAAAATTGAATATCTGGTGCACGCGGATCATGCCTAACTGTTTGTGGGGGGAAATTTTAATTGACAAATTAAATATTAAGGAACTTGTCTTAGTGCCATAATGT
The DNA here is from genome assembly GCA_956483585.1 of Gymnocheta viridis. NCBI lineage: Eukaryota > Metazoa > Arthropoda > Insecta > Diptera > Tachinidae > Gymnocheta > Gymnocheta viridis. The sequence continues at coordinate 127,651,699 of OY101440.1, read as the reverse complement.
AAATAAGGAATGTTTTAATAGTCTTGGAATAGGAAATATACATTTTCTCCTCCTCTGAATTCGCGACTGATATGGTGCGAGTCTACTCACAGAAATAAAGGTAACATTCCGGAGAGTTGCTTTGTTATCTTTGGAATGGCTATAAGCACCTCCTACTTTTAAAATTTTATGGTATGTTTCTTCTACATATTCCTGTCATGGTTATGACAACTAAATTATGCTTATGGCCAACAGTGTATAATTTTAAAAACAAACTTTTTTATTTTTTTTATTTTCCTATTTGCAACATAAATTTAGAGTTACACTAAAGAAGTAATTGTTTACAATTGACCATTAAATTATTATCATCCATAATAATTGCAAGGTAGTTAGATTGCAAGCAAAGTTTTGTTACCATATAAATATTTTTTTCATACACTTTCGCTTTAATTAAAAAACAAAAATTACTTAATTAAAATAATAATTAAAAATCTGTCAAATACTGAATTTTATTTCATATTAATGTAAAATTTAAGGAAAATCAATTTCTTCTTTTTTTCAACATTTTAACTTACGGGCACTTGAGAAAGGAAATAACAAATTTTATTGCAATTACTAGAATATTTTTTATAAATAAATAAAAGGCAATGAAGTGAAATTTATGTCATACGCACAAAACAAATAACAATTTATATATTGTGTTCTACTACAATGACAACTGCAACAACTAACAACAAAAAATGTTGTAAAAATTTTATAAATATGTATTTTGTTTTCTTTAAACTATAAAAAAAAAACATTTTTTGTTAACCAAATTACATATACACATTTTGTAAAATTAAAAAAGAAGAATACAATTGGTTGGGTTTGTTAATGTAATTCTGTGTAATGTAATGTTGTTGATGTTGTATAATTTATATTAAAAAAAAGACAAATGAAAAAATAAAATAAAACAATAATGTCGATGTTGTAGTTATTGTTAAAAACATAACACGCAAGTTGTAGTTGTTGTTATAAATGTTTTAAAGCTAATAATTTATTTTTTATTTTTTAAAGGAATTAAAAAAGTCTGCAAAAATACACATTTATGCTTAAACACTAATATTAAAGACTATTATTACTGATCGGTTTTTATACCTACGCCCGCTGGCATATGCATCGTGAACTTTCTACGCAGATATTTTGATGTTGTTTAACACGGACGCACATTAATTGCACTCGACCATCAAAATATGTTCACTATATTTTTCTTTTAAAATTTAAATATTTTTAAACACCGCCTAACTCGTCTTTGCTCTCAATACCGTGTGAAATTCTGCGTTCATCACCGCCTCAAATGTGCACCAAGAAAGCCACCTATATGACTTGCAAGGTGCACACAAGTCGTAATTCTTGCACATGAATCAACTTCCATGCTTTGATAAAGTGTTCAAGCTATCTAATTTCTTGCTGTATGACATCTGTGTGCCGAAAGAATAACAAGCCAAATAATAGACTATCCAAACTGATCTTCTTTAATACGCGACCATCCTGCGCCGTCTTCTTAGCATCTGACATCACAGCAATAGTACATATTATCTTCCACAGTTACCCGAAGTCAGGACCAGCCACTAGCACTGGCCAAACATCAGACATTTAACTTTTAACATTTTAATTCCACAAAAGAACGATATCGTTTGACATCGTGGGCCCGACAGGAAATCTATTTTATTAGAGGACTTGTACATTGATCTGAAATTCAGATCAAAGTTAATGCCAGGAAAGATCACATACCTATTCGCGGACTAATGTAAGTCGAAACATAGTTTCTTTTTATACAATGGTAGTGACCAAACGATCCAGGACTGCAAAATGCTAACTTCACAGAAAGCACAACACCAAGGTGTCCAAATCAACAAGATGAAACATCCGGTGGATGCCTTAGTTTTCAGGCATTCCACTGATGTAACCGGTCGGCACCACGGAGAGGCAATATACATGCACTTGCCGTGCACAAACAGCAAGCGAATGTATCTGACAATTACAGTCTGCCAGCTCACAAGCTTACTGATTTAGCGATTATGGACAGTAGTATCGTATTTCAATATTCCTTCCTAAACGAAAATATCATCGTTTCTAGTGTTCAGCTGGTATCCCTGGGTGAAAATTATTAAAGCAAAGAAAATACATGGTTGAGGTGATAATAATCTAAGATCAACATATTATAATTTAATTATATTGTTGTAGTCAAATCACGTTATTATAAAACCGAGGCCGTTGCATGAATCATATTATCGTCTGACTTAACAAGAATGCATTACTATATAACAATTCCATTTTAGTAATATATTAATATTATATGGTATTAAATTATCCTATATTATCCTATAATATCTTACCACAATAATGCGCTTTTTCATTACAGCAACTGCTAGCAAAAAAATATATATTAAACTGACATTTCTAAAAATGTTCGGAGTAAGATCACTTTAGTCTACATTTATATTTTCCCATACATACAAAAATATTATTTATATATATTATACAATTTCTTTTTATAGCTATTTCCCTATTTTCTTCCTTTCTAAAAAAATTATTCAATTTGAATTTGTGTTTGCTCTTGATTTAAAAAAAAAATAAAAAATAAAATCAGATCCAAAAATAACGTGACTGAGGGGAATATGTTCATCCCTGATGTCAATATTTATAGATTTATATTGAATGTATTTATTTCTAGACTTGAGTGTGTTAATGGTTCACTTATTGATTGGTGTGCTCGCCTAACTGTACATATCCTGCTCTGCTTAAGGCCATTAAATAAATTTGTTTTATATTTTATTTTTTATGCCGCTGTTGTTGCCGCTGTCTGTTATCGTTCGTTATATGAAATATTTCTATTTAATAGAGCTAAAATGTAATATTTTATTTCAAATTGTGGCTTCTTCTTGTTCAGCCTTTCAAGCTGAATACACACACACACACGTTATAATTCATGTCTTTTCTCTACTTGAATTTTATTTGATTTTTATGTGTTACAATTTTGCTGGAAATTAATCACAATTATAGCAACAATCACAATATTTGCGAACAAATTTTAATAGAAAAAATATTAAATTTGACTTTGGTTTTGTATCTCTGTCTTTCCATTTTCAGTATGAGACTTATTTAGAAAATACAAATGTTTGAAATCGTAAGATTTATGACTGCGATGAAAATGTGTGAATGTAGGACTAGAAATAATAAATAACTGAATTAATTTATTTCTTATATTTACAAGTGGAACGTAACTTATATTACGTGTTTGAGTAGAAATTATTTTTAAACAAAAGTTTGTCATTTATGCATGACTGGTAATTAAAGGTATTTATAAAAATAAAATAATTGCAAAGAAATTATTTATGGCAATTAAAATAAACGTAGTTTTTGAAAAAGCGTAAATTTATTAATGGATTATTTATTATTTTTTTATGTGCAATAAATATATAAAATATTGTTGATTAAGATTGCATTACAGGATATAGTAATACAAAACTTTTGAGATAAGACTTAATTACAAAAGCTTTTCAGATCACAGCAGGGTTTCTATCAACGAATCAATGTACATTGGATGATTAAACGCGGCGAGCAAAGTTTCTACCGATGTGTAGATAAAAGTCAAGTATAAATGAAAAATTTCAAAATAAATTTATTCGGTCTGTTGACATTTTTGCATTTTGTTTGATCGCCGTTGGACGTTAAAATATTTCGCAAACTGTTATACACATTTTTGCGAATCATAATATCAACGGACATTATAACATTTAACACTATGACAAGTAAACAAATCTAACCAACCTGTACAAAAATATTTGTTCTAACTCTCTTGTTACTACTGCCTAAGCGATTTTAGCTAAAACAACTGAACACATGCTTATTTTATGCTAGAAGTACCTATTTAAATGCTCTTATAAAAGAAATACCAGGCGAAAAACAATCAAAAACACAAGTGTAATTTTGTTACTAGGTTGGATTGCAACTTTTTAGTTTCATATATAACACATGTTAAAACTATGTTCATTTGAATGATTGTAAACGAATCCATGTAGTATATTTAGTGTTAACAATTTGATTTATTGCCGACCTTGTTACATTAAGGCTTTACAACCATCTATCTATTTCACTTTTTCTCGACCATGGCGCAAATAACAAAAACAAACTACACGAAAATTGAAATAAAAAAAACAAAACTACATTTTACAGCTTATTTGCCATCACTAGCAGTTTTTTTTTGCATGCTGTTGTTGTTACTATTGCAATTGATGTAGAAGTTGATGATGATGGCTGCTGTTGCCGTTTTTCTTTAGTAGTTGTTGTTGTTGCTTATGTTTTGTATTAAAAACTAGGGGTAAATATACCAACAACATAAGAATTCTCTTAAAGTTTAGTGTAGCGTAACTTAACAGCTAAAGTTGAAAAGAGATGGCATGCACAAATGTATGTATGGAAAAGGAGAATTTACAGTTGAGAGAAAGTAAAAGCTTTTGTTGTTACTCTAAATTGTGTGTGTGTTGTTGTTGTTGTTGGTGTGTTATGTTGAAGGGAGTTTAGCATTAATCACGTACCAGAAGACATCATTCAAACCAACAAGCTCATATCACTCACTCTTTCTGAGTTGTTGTAGGAAAAGTTTGACATTTACAGGAAGCAAATACATATATGCCACAACGAATAAATTTCCCCTCTTTCGAGAAGTTTTATTCCCCTAATTTGCTGTGCATAATCTTTGCAGAAATAAAGGGGAAATTATAGCAAATTTAATTACATCAAATCGAATTCGATTACTTTCCCATTTTAAGCTTAGTACTCTGTTTAAATTTGCGAAAAATGTTGAACAACATTGGTTATTTCGTTTGAAAATTTTGACAACTGATCAGTGGCGACAATACCACGATTTATAACAAATTTATCGGTTTTATTGCCTTGAAAAGAGCAACATGGGTTTATTTAAAAAATTATTAAAACAAATGGACAACAAAATAATTTTAGGAGCTTGTACTGCAATGGATCAATAAATCAAAACGCAGCTGCTGCGGAGGAGCTCATCGAAGACACACGTTCTGTAAAAAGCACTCACCTTCATTTTTTATTATATTGACATTATTTTCCATTATAATGCTCCTAGAGACATTTCGTATGTTTTCACAAGATAAACAGAGTACAACTTCGGTCATATTATTTTGCAATTATTTCGCATGAATGTTTTTTATATGGACTTTTGACAGCAGTTCGCACGAAATGATGAACAGAGTACCATGTTTTAAACAAGAAGTTTGTTCAAAAATTACAACAAAGATTTTTTTAAGTAATTTGTACATTAATATTTTTCAGTAGCTTTTTGTATGTTCTTAACTATGTAATTTTTATTATAAATAAAACCAGTTCTTCCCTTCTACCTATTACATGTTTTTATTTTCTATTGGTTTTATTGCTGCAGTTTTAATTGTAATTTAGCCTGTCATTTGCGGTTTGGTTTCGTTTCCTATTTTTTCTTATTTTTTATAATTATTGTTAGTTTGTTGTACTTGTTGTTGTGTAGTTTGCTATGTGTGTTCATATAGTTTTCATCATGTTTATTTTTTTTAGTTTTCAGCGTTTTTCTCTTTTGCTGATTTTTTAATTTGTTGTATTGCGTTTATTTTTTAATAACAATTAAATTTAATTTGACATAAATGTCAACATTAAAAATGCAATAAATTGCTGTAATTGCACTCGTTTTTTTCTGCTGTAGTTGATTTTAATTTTTTTTAAGAACAAATTTTGTATTCATTACAATTATCTGGTGGTTTTCTGTTTTAATTTCTGTAATATTTTAGTGTTAATTAAATAAAGTTTTTTTTTAGTTCTGCCAATTTGAAGTTTTATACAATTTTATATAAATAAATATGCATTTTGATGTGTATTTCGGAACATTTAAATTATATTTAAAGTGTCTTTTTTTGGGTATTCACTTTGTTTTATAATATTACTTGTTTCCATATTTATAATAATGAGTGAAGGTACTTAATATGCGGTGTAGCGATGGCTTTTAAATAAAACCTAAAAAATCTGTACCTTTAATAAAACGAAGTCCATTTGTTAAATGAAATCTAAAACAGTTAAAAAAGTTAATATATACATATGTACTCGTATGTATGTATGGCAAACAGGAACAAAATTTTAAAATTTTATTTTGCTTTTCATTCAAATTTAAAACAATGAACTTGAGTTGGATTGAATTTATATTTAAAAGTTTTAAATTGTGTTTTAACATTTTAAAATAATGTTTTGTTTTCAATATAAGTATAATTTTCGTGCTCTATGTAATTAGACTCAAAGTCTATAATAATTGTTCGGTTTATTTAATTATTTTAAACATTAACATGCTGAATTATCTGCTCAAAATCCATGTCATGGTCTCACAGTAGGACTCTCGGGTGAAAATATTGATCGGCGTCTTCTAATCTACAGATCTATTACAAAATGATGTCCATATGCAAAAGTCATAGAACAGAACATAAGTTTTAAAAAATCTGAATGCTTAATCATTTCGTTTGAATATGCTATAAGCTACTTGGGGCAAATACGGATCCATGTTGTGGTCTTAAAACTTGTTAGTGCCCGTGACATTTACATATAATGACCGATTTTGAAATCTTGATTACTTGAAGCTATCTGCAATAAATTGTGTTTGAACTTACAAATTCCGAATTTCGTTTTTAACTTTCTTTTCCTGAATAGCGTACACAATAATACTTCAAAAATGCTTCCAAAATAATATCTCCAAAGTTTTTTCTTTTAATTGAGCCAGTCCCTGCACACAAAAAAAAACATTTCAGCAATTGAAATTCGTAAATATAAATATAAGTTATAAATATTATATTTCCTACAAAATAAGTAATACCTTCTAAATATTTGACTCAAAACAAAAAGTCAACTTAAAGATTAAATTACCTAAATGGCTGGCTTGATACTTGAAGCGACTTGTCTCACTTTTAAATTAAACTGCTAAATTATTCGCTTAATCGTGTAAAATAATCAAAGATAAGAAAGATTTTTAAATAAGTTCAATATTTTTAACAAAAATGTTCACAAAACTTGTAAAAAAAATATAATATTTTTCTAATTATTGGTCGAAAAAGCGAAAAGAAATTACAAATCAAATTTAATTTTAGTATATTCCAAATTTGAGATATGCCGCGATATTTAATTTTAAAAAGTTTTTTTTTCTTGGGAGTTCAGCAAGTCAACTTCTGTAATTTTAAATTCTTATTTGTTTTTGAAAGTTGTTTTATAAGCTTTTCAATAATATGGTTTAAGTTCTACTGATCATTTGGCATACGTACCAATGAAATACGTGTTCATAGACCAACTCAACCCACCACAAATAAAAACTTTTTATAAGAAATATATGTATTGAAATTAGAAAAACGGGATTAGTGCAGCAGATTTTATCAAGCAGGTCAGATTTCCAGAAGCATTGTATTTAACTTGATGCAATTTTCTCAACTTTATTTTTTACTACTTGCAAAAGGTAATAACCATTGCAGATTCTAAATATTGGTACGACACCTTAAGACAGCATTTTTTTGTAATTTTGAAATCCAAAAAGAAAAAAAAATGTTAGTAGTTCTTGAAAAGAAGATAAACGTATTTCAGAAAAAAGGACGGATAGAAATACATTTAATCCGAAATAAAGCAAAAAATGGGACTAATTTGATAATATTTACTTTCATATAAAGCAAATGTTTTTAAAACGGTTCATAAATGGCGGAGCTAAATAAAATACGAAAATGAAATTTTTTAAGATTTTTATTTTTTAAATTTCTTATTTATTTTGATGTGGTTCTAACTATTGAATGTTATATAATAAGTTTATATTACAATATTTATTATTTTCTACGAGAGACATGCTAAACATGTAATTGAAACCGAAAATAAGAAATGTTTTAAATTATTCAAAATTTTCTTATCGTTATAAGGAAACTCTTTTTGAAAAAATTTAATAAAATCAAGACCAAAAGTAAAACTAAAAATCTTTTGTATTTTAACTGTTAACTTTGACATTTTTCTTATATTCTTGTTAAGTTTACAACAAATTCAAGTTATTCGAAATTGGTTTATAAGTGGAAAAGTAACGACTCCTAAAATGTTGTTAAAAGCCGCCTTTGTGTCTCTGAAATGAATTTCTTAAAGCCTAATTTTCTATGACTTTTGTGTACATCAACATGTAATCAAAACGGTAACCAAATTTGCGATGATTCACATTGCGTTTCTCTTGGTTTTACAAAGTGTAACTAAGAGTTTTTTTTATTGGTTGTAATCCAAAGTGATTATTATTTGGCTAAAGGTCGAAAAATTAACATCAAGTAATTTCAACTTACACGGCAGAAGAAAAGCAACGTTGTTTTCGGCAGCCACTATACTCCCACCATTATTGTTAATGTATGTTTTAATGCATCCTTTACTGTTTCGGTAGTGCGATTAAACGTGATTTCATGAATTTTTTTATTGGCAATTTTCTTTAACTACAATCAATTTTAATACGAGCCGTGCTTTTTTTCCCAAACTAATATTTTACTTATTGTTTAAGTGATTGCAAACAATAATATTCAATATTCAGACGTGTTTTGTGTTTATTTAATTTAAAAAATCATATAATAAAAGTTAAGCTTATTAAAGCTGTCGGTAATGATTCTTAAAAAGTTCACTGCAATTTGTTAACCTTTTTTTCAAATAGTTAAACTTTAAAATTTTTACATTTAAATTTTAATTTAAAGAACATCTCTTGTTGTTGGTACTCGTATTAAAGAATATTGTGAAGATCCATTCAAATCAATTAAGACTTTATTGTGTCTTCTATTGTAACAAACAATGAATTACATTTTTTTGTATAAAATTTTATTAGAAATCACTATTTTCGAGCAGAAAAGCTAAATCTTCTAATCTTCCACTAAAAATTAAAAGAAAATAATTTATTTAAAATAAAAAAATAAATAAAAATAAGAATATGACACTATCTGCTAGCATGACAACTTATTCAAATTTATCACATAATCCTTGTACAAAGAAAATTAATGCGCCCGGGAGGTTAAAAAAATGATGAAAACTAAATTCAAAGAATTCCTAAAATAAATAACCTCCTCTAAAACTGTTTAAAGCTTAGAAGACATTATGTTTCATTCTTCAATAGAACTACATACACACATGCATACACATACACATACATATATTTATACTTATATACAGTGCATGTACTCTTATGTATGTGTAGTCATTCATTAGAATATTTGATTTCTCAATCGGTACAATAGGAACTAAAAAGGCTTGAAGAGCACTTAATGGAAAAAAAGAAAAATAGAAAATATGTTTAAAAATTAAAATGTGTTCGATTGTTAGAAAATATTTGTTGTTTGAACGCTTGAAATTTGATTGAGTGTTTTTTTTTTGTTGAGAATATGTACTTCTATTTTTTTAAACCCCCCAACAAAAGTCTGTTGGTTGTAGTAAAAAAGTTTAAAAGGGGGATCATTCATTTTTAATTAAAATAAAACTATTTTTTTTTTGTTTTGTTAAACTAATATTAAATACGTTCTTTATTTTTTGTGTTATTTAATGAAGCGATAAAAATTTCGTCTGTGTTAATTAACGAGCTCAAGTTATTTTTGACATTTTATGTTTCTATCTAATAATAATTTACGTAATAAAGTTAAAATAGAAAATGAATGAATACAAAAAATCAAATGATTGCTTAAATAAGATTGCAGGCTAAACTTGTCACACACAAACACATGTATGGATGTGTGTGTGTGTGCATGTATGTATGTGCATATGTTCAATTATACAATTGTGCGATACAAACATACCAGAATTTCTACAAATACCAAGTTTGAATACAAAATATTACGATTCGTTTCGTTCGAAAGTCATCGATCATAATGTGGGAAATTTTCAATTTGTTTAATTTTAATATCTTTCTGTTAATTTTCGTTGCTTTTAGATTTATAGCACATACGTTGTTATTTATTTGGAATTGGAGAAACAGAGCTTGTTTAATTTAAAATATAGTCATACATAAAATAAAGCAAAACTATGAAGTTATTACTAATGCGGCGAAGCACTTGTTTTGCAGCAGTGTGCATGTTCTCGTTCGTAATAGAGAACATGTGTAGGACTTCAATTACAGTGGGAAGAAAAAGTAATAAATTTAAAAAATTCAAGAAAAAATTTTAAATTATAATCTATGATTTTGCAGCTGAGCACGCACACCAGGTATTTGTTGCACAATGGAGCAGATCGAAAAATTATGGAAATAAATGAATTATCAGATTTCAAAATTAAGTGAGTAAAAGTTATAAAGAAGAACACCAGCTAAAAAAAACTTTCTGAGTTTTCAAGAAGATATACATATCGACCCCTGTGCGCGAAATTATCCTATGTTACACTTTTTTCGAAATCGACTTTTTTATGCAAGTTGGTTTTAAAACCATTAATCTGTTGACAAAATATTATAGCGATAAATATAATAGTTATGGAGATAACACAATGATCATTTTATCGTATGTATATTATATAATAGTAATAAAAATAGTAATAAAAACACTTTCCTGTAAAATTTTGTTTTGTAACATACGATAATATCGCGCACAGGAATCGATATATCCATAAGCTTACTCCTTTATTATTTCCATGAGAATAATTGCATGTAACGTATTCGCACAGTGTTTCATATACTAGAAAACTGACTGAAAATCTTCCTACGCGGATTTTCGAATTATTTTTTGGAAAACTAAAAAAAGATATCTGTTTAATAGTTTTTAATGATTTTTGGAATTCGCAAAGTCTTTTAACTTATTAGTTCACAATTCTTTTATTTAAAAAGGAAAAGTTAATTAAAAAATACATGAATGCTGATGATTAAGCGTTTCGACTCCGAATATGTTTCGTTCTGCTTTAGTAGTGCTGGAGTTGATGCGATATTCCTTTTTTAATCAAAATATTTGTAAGTAATAATATGAAGTAACGAAATAAAGCTTCACTGAATAACTTTCGATTGATAATAGTTTGTAAGGCCCTGTTCTGTAAATTACAAAAACTCAAAGCACTAGAATTCCCAAAATTAGCAACAGCCAATTTGGTGTTTTGCAAGTCTGAATAGTACAGGTAGAGATTAATAATGGTCTTACACTAATGTACATCCAGTGCCCTCCTTCATTGGTATTTTAGCAGATTCGTTGGCGAAGTAAAATATTTAATAAAATGGCTACTAGCTTAAACAGATTTAAAGCGCCTATATTAACTCAAGGCGCTTAAGCAAAGTTGGAAAACAATTAAGCTTTATGATTTTTCCATCTGTCGCCTCTCACTATTCCTCTCCCCTTACTGGTTGGTCTTACTTCGCTTCTAATTCTCAGTTTAATTTATTATAGCTATTCAAAAGTTAGAGCATTTCTACAATTCTATTCTTGCACAATTTTTTTTATTCACTGTACTTTGCTTACACATACATTTCTTGAACAAATATATCGTTTATGATTCTGAAAAATATCAAATGGCTCAAGTGGTGGCTCTTCTAACACTTGCATAAGCGCCTTAAATATATAAAAAAACGTTGGATGCAACCGGCCCAACCCTTTTTGAATCAGCCATTAATATTTATTTTATATACTTGAGTATATCTCTAACGAAATATCATATAAAGAATATTACAAAGTTCAATAAAGTATGTGTCTTTAACACCAAAACCAAAAAAGTGCTGATAACACAATCAAACAATTTTTGGTTCTCTTTCAACTTACGCTATAAATGCACTCGTTTATGATAAAAAATTACTTCAATTATAATAAACTATATCGATAAGTAAACAAAACAAAACATCAATTAAAATACTAATGACACTTATGAGCAAAATTTTCCAATATATATTGACGTTCCGAACTATAGAAATTTAATAAAAAGTTAATAAAAATAATGAATGTTCTTTTATTTGAATTCGCTAATAAAGAAGAGCAAAGCGAACTTGAACCTGACCAAGATTATTTATTGAATTTTAATTAAAACAGTTCGACTGTAATCAAAAAGTAACCATTAAAAGAACCATAATATCTTCCCTTCGTTTTCTAAAAATATTGTATTTACGACGATGCATATCAGAAATATGTCTGCCCATCATTTTTAGCTAACAAATAAAAAGATATGAATACTATGATTAGCATTCATTTCTTGACTAAATTTCTAAACCTAAAAATACTTTTTAATCTGTTTCTTCCTTTTTACTTAAAATAAAAATTAGCAGATTCAAAACTTAACTAATTTATGGCAAAAGTTATATTTATAATAAAAAGAAATAAACTCGTTTACGGACTCAAGTGCCATAAATACTAAAAGCCAAGAAAAAAAAATAAGTTAACACCTTCCCAATGACATTTTAAAATGCCAGAACCAAACGCAAAAAAACAGCACAAAACACCAATATAAATTTTACGATAATTGAGCATTTCACACCTTTCAGATACGACGAAAAGCGTTGCAATACGTAAATGAGTTTTCTTTAATAGATTTCCAAAAGAAAAAAAAACATGCAACAAAAAGACGTACAAACTTGCTTCAAAACAAAATTTTACAGCTGCACTTGTTAAGTTTGAAATAATATAAAGAGTCAAATAAAAACAAATAACATGAAATGACTACACCTTTTAAAATACATTTGTAAGTATTTTTGTAAAAACAACATTTAAATTCTTAAAATTCAAATCGGCTAACATACATTCATGCAGTAAATGATAAATATGTATGTATAAGAGTTGTATCTGTTGTATAAGGAAGAAGGCAAGACAAGACGTTCGTTCACTTGACCAGCCAGCCAACCAGCTAAAGCTGAACAAGCGAAAAAAAAGAGCAACAACAGCAATCATTATCATCAACACCCATGACAGACAGGTAACATGTACTGGCCATTAAATGAACTTGTCAAAAATGACAACTATTTTGTCATAAAATCAACAAATTTATGACCACCTCTCATTTTGTGCAACAACGGACAACAGCCAACCACATCAGCATTAGTGTAAAATGCCATCAACATCATCAACATCATCATCATCGCCGTCATTCCTTTCCATTTCACAAGTACATATCGAGTCTATTGTGAACAACAAACGCAAGGGGAGAAAATAAAATGTTCCCAATCCTTTTTACTTGTTGTCGATTTCTAGTTAGTTTATTTCCCAAGAAAAACAATAAAAAGAAATATTTTAAAACCCATAATTAATGTCAAGGATAGAGAAATTTTTTTCTTTGCATAATTTTTCTTCTAAGACATGAGTGTACTTCTATCGTAAATTGAGGTGTGAAGGTGTTAATGGTTAAAAACTGAGAATTAAGTCAAGTGCAGTTCAAATTTTTATTTCCTTTAAATGTGTTTCTTATATTTTTTTGTTATAGAAAAAGTCATGAGTTTCACTGGAACTTTAATTTCTTTTAAAGTGTTTTTTGAAATAATGAAGGATATAGTTTTGAGAAGGTTCTAGAATTTTTGAAAAAGTTACTACTGTTATATAAAAGTTCGGTTGTATACCCAATTTAATGCTGAATTTTTTATACTCACGCTAATAAATGTTCACGTGATTCAGGCAAAAATTGCTTGCTTTCATGTGGGATGATTTGATTTATTTAACAATCGTGTTGGTGGAGCCCCTACGCAAAAAAAAGAACGTAGATGATTCTGAAATTGCCAGGGAAAAACTATATTAAGCTAAATGAGCTTGAAACAAGCCGAAAATATCTTGAAAAGTCTACAAAGCTTAAAAATGCTAAAATTAAGTTGATAATCTTAGTTTTAGAACGATAATTTTACGTTCTACTCAGACTGACAAGACTTAGTTTTCATAAAATTAATACTATTCGAAAATCAAGTACGATACAGCTTGATTTGAGTACGCAGACTTTTTTCAATTCTATTATTTAGTTTTTACTTTAATATATCAATATTTGATTACAGGATCATTATTTTCAAAATGTTTAATATGTTCGTTCCAAAAATACTTCATTTTATTCATTCAAATTGCAATTCAAAAATACAAATAGAACATTTTTCAGGGGACAATGCAACCATACTCTGTGTCATATCTCGCTTGCCAATCTGATTGAAAATATTTCCGCTCACAATTATGAAAATGGGTTTACAAATAATGATTATGACACGTAAAATTTACCTCTTATTCTTTTCTCAAGCTTAACGAGAATAATGGCCATAAAATCTCTATTACTTATCTACGAGTCGTAAACTTGCAGTTCAACTTTGTTTTTTTTCTCTAACTCAAGGATATTTTTCAAGGTTACTGTGCTAGAAAATAATACAACGTAATTCAAATAAAGCCTGTGCAATCATCCAGAAAATACGACATATTTATTTGGAAAATTTATGCGATTTTTCACACTTGTTGTTTCCCTAGAACAATGCTTTCATTACTCACTCAGTTATGTTAATAATCACGCTCACAAAACAAATACCCGAAAATAATGCCAGCGAGGAGAGAGGAGTCAAAATCATGGCAAATATTTGTTAACGAAAAGTGTATAAAAAGTCGTAAAATATAAATCTCGTGAGTTACTTTTTACGGCCTGAAAAACGGAATACTTTTATTTTACGACTTTCTAAGTGGTTAAAGATATAAAAACTATAATAAAATAAAATGAATGAAAGGAGGAAAAACATTCGGAGATAACTTAATTTCAAATGAAAAAGTATGTCTAAGAGAACACATACATATTTATGTACATACAACATAATACGACAAATACATGCTAAATACAAATAGAAAAGTTAGTATCACTAATTCCTTAACTTCCAATATTCAGAATTTTTATAGCTATTTGTTATATTTATTTTTCTGGGTGTAATAATGACACTTAAATGTCAAATTGACAGCATGAAATAAAAAAAATATTAAGGAATTACATCAGGAGAGTGAAAAGAGATAGGAAAAATGTAGGAAAAACATTCTATGACCCCTTTTCTTTTTTTAAAATAAATTTTTGGATTTCTTTTTTTTTTTTTTTTTTTTGTTGCCAACTTTGTTGTTTTTTACGGCTGGTGATACAAATTCAACAACAATTTTACATTTCCGACCAACGTGCTTCATTTTTTTCTGCTTTAATATTATTTTTACTACTTGCGACTACTACAACAATAAGAACAACAAGTCGCAACAGCAACAAATAATGAGAACAGCATTAACATTGTCATAGCACTCGTAAAGTCGTAAAACTGAACATGTTGATTGTCATAATTTCTATTTATCATGTAATTTGTGAAACAATTTGTTGATCGTAAAAATGTTTTTATTTTTGTTGCTGTTGTTGTTGGTATAAATTTATGTACATTACCAAAGCTTTATAACTTTTAAAATATTTTTTGCCTGTTTATACGGTCCTTGTACGCTACATTCGGCTTCTAGACAGAACAAGTTGTTCTAAAAGAAATTTGCAATCACTATAGAAAGATTTTTAGAGATCTCTTGCACAATATACGAATAAAATCAAAGGCAACTGCCGATATATAAAAAGTTAACTTAATTTGCATTAATTAAATGAATTATATTTACACTCAAAAAATTATGTGAGCAAAATCCGCTAAAAACAAAATAAAAATTTATTTCAAAATTTTGCATTTAAATTAAAAACATATAAAATATATTTAATTTTACATGTAAAAAACTCCTATTGAAATTTAAACGTTTTTATTTTTTTAATTTAATATAAAATTTTTCGAAATAAATTATGTGACTAATTAAAAAGAAATATTTGATATTATTGACTGTAATGGGATATCCGTATTTATTTTTTGTTTGCTTTTTAAAGAGCTTTAAAAATAAAATCAGTATAACCGTAGACATTTATTTGTATATAAATAACTAAGGGAAAACTTTTAGAATTACTTACAATCAGTTACTTACAAAATACTCGGAATATGTTCATAAACTCTAAAATATTATTTGAAAAAAAATAACATAAAAAATGGCTGGACCACGATGTCGAATGTTGTCGTTCTCCTTAATTTTGAAAGAAAATTAACTGAATTGCGTTTAGTAAATAAGTGAACGATTAAATTACAATATAAATAAAATAGAAATCCATCGAACGATAACGTTCTATATTCTGGAACAGGCGGATAATGAAAATTTTCTGCTAAACAATTGGGAACAAAAAATTTAAATATAGTTTTTACATTGGCTTGGCTGTGCACGACTAATTTCCGTGTGTGCATAGACAGTCTTGAGTCACTCACATTTTTAATTCCAGCGCAAATATTGCTTGGGTCTTATTAAAGTTTTGTTACGCGTAGTTATCTTCATGGTGTATTTTGTAGCAATAATTAGGATACTTTTAAGTCGTCTTCTCCTTGTTTTCGAATTCATTCAGTTAGTGTATGCCTGTGTTGTAAAATATTTCATGCATAATGCTGATGAAAAGACAAATCGTAAAAATTTGACACAATATTACAACTTGTTGATAAGAACCAATATACAATTCAAAATATTTGTTTGGTGGGTTGGTGGATTCTTATTTTAATATAATTTTTTTATTTGTATTTTTATTTTCAATTCTTATGCTCAATTCATGTATGACATCCGACAATCATTGCTTGACATTTATGACAATAAAAACCTAAAATGTTATTTTAAATGTGGTCTACATATAATATTGAGCACACACACACACACACACCCAAACGCAAATACACACACATAAAGTTATTGCTACCAAAGGAAACTCTTTAAATGTCCACTAATTTACCCTTCCGCTGAACATGAACAGAGATGGACATCGTTCACGTAATAAACTGTGAATAAGTCGTGATCGTGAAATATGACGTGTGATTGATTGTAATTTTTTTGTTCAAATGAGCGTTGCCAGGTAATTTTTCCTTGCCCTAATAGATTTCCAAGATTCTATAAATTTAACCTTAAAATTTAAGTAATAATTATATTTCAAATAAATGAACTTGACTCAGTTCCAATTAATGTACTAATATAATTACAAGAATAATTCAAAAAACCTCTTGATATGTGAAATATTTCAAAGCCCAGTAAAAATAGTAAAATTTATGGATGCTGTTCAGTTGTTAGATATTGTAATAGCGAAATGAGGAAACCCTTAAAAAAGATCCCCTAAATATAAATTTATGCTCCCGAAATTTTTCCCCTAAGAATTTTTACCTCATAAATTTGCCCCTAAATCACATTAAATACCTTAAATTTAGGAGAAAATCCCCTAACAGAGCAACTCGGATTGAAATTCATGATCGAGCATGAATGTAATGCCGTTTCTTTTCTAGAAAGGAAACATAACATTTTTGCCTTTTTACAATGGAAAATTGCTAGAAACGTAGCAGAAATTATTTTTTCAGTTTTTTCTTTAATTAAATGTAGAAAAATTTTACACATATCTTAGAAAAGAAAACGCCAACGAAAATAGCTTCCAGGGCGCAGGGGTATAATTCGTGGATGTTTCGTGATTAAAATAAATATTTTTACAGTTTATAATATTTTTCGTCCTCGATATGATTTTTAAATTTAAACAATTAATCTAGCATTTGGGTGCACAGGTAGGCTAGTTGTAGTTGTTTTTCGATTTACACAAGATTTATTCTCACTTTAATAAATGAGCGAAATTCCCTGTTACTATCAGAGAAAAGGCAAGTGTAGCGGCTACCGATATTGCAAATTTTATTCTATTTTATTAATCGAATTTATGAAAACAAAGCTCCAAATAAAAAATAATAAACAGCGACATTATTACAATAAAAAAAAAAATGATTTGCGTAGAGAATGAAAAATTCAAGTTTTTGTAAATAAAAATATTTTCTGCCAAATTGTTGAAAGTAGGGAGGTTTTGTAGAGCAATACTTTTTTTATTTGTGTATTTAATCATGTAGAAACCTAATCAAACCTAAAGTAAAGAATTTTTGAGGCACTATTTTAATAAAAACCTAAATTTGAGAAATTTATAATCGCGTTTTAACTTTTATTTAAGCAATTTAGCGTTTTCTAACGTTTAAAAAGTTGATTTGCCTTTATCCAGGCCCGTTAGACACAGTACCCTAGAGGTTAAACGCAGGAGTAAATTGGCATTCTAGAATGCTTTTCCATTCCACATCCATACTCACTTTTCCTCTTTGTTATTGCGGCCCAGGTCTTGTACACTCGCTTCTTCTTGAAGTAATTCTAAAAGGCTTGAGAAAGAAAGTCCTTTAAAAAGTCTTCCTTAGAAAGTTTAATAGAAAAGGTTGCATGAAGGAAGATCTAAGAATGAAAGCTTAAGAAAAGGTCCTTAAATCAAAGTTTTATGAAAGAGCAATTACCTAAAGGTTGCTAAATTGTCTTCTGTTTTTTAGCAACAACACAAGTTTTAATTTTTATGTTCCTACTTGTTAAAAACTTAACCGATCGTGTTTAAGTTCCAAACAGAAATAAAATTTCATTGTGTTTTTAATAAAACAATTAATATTTTACTAAATATTTTAAATACTAATGGCCTTATTCTCAAACGATTAATAAAGTTATGGTAGGTTTAATGTTGGATTTTTATGTGTGCCTTAAAGCCGGCTACACATTAACTTTAGTAATCGCTTGTGAATAAAGCCAGAAATATGTAAAATAGTAATATTGGAAAAAAGTGTCATTATAAATTAAAAAATCTAAAGTAAATAAAACATCAATGAAAACTACTTCACCTTTCCTACCAGTGACAGGGAAACATTTTAAATTGACTAAAAAAATAAGGTCATACAGTCCTTCAAGAGGGGCCAAAATTTGAAGGCCTTTTGCAATTTATCGCTGTGAAATGAAACTTTAATTGTGTTAGTAACATTTAATAAATTAATTATTTTTATTTAGAAGTCTTTATCTTGAGTATTTCGTGATCGTGAGCGTGAGCTTATTGTGCTCCCACTCACGCGAGCGTCAGAAACAAGAGAACAAGGTTGTACATGAGTAACTTTTTGTACTCACAATTCCATCTCAACTTATTAATTCAAACAAACAAATAAACGAACGGATCAGGAAAAGCAAGTGCGAGAGTGTATTTGTAAACAAGAGAACAAAAAGGGTTTAATTAACAAACAACAGTCGACATTGAGATGACGTAGAGAGAAGTGTCAAGGTTTTATTAAACACATACATTCATACATTCTCAAATTGCTTTGGATGTTTAATTTTTACGACTTTTAAATAGACTTCTTAGACAGTTTTACGATTATGAACATTTTGATTATTTTCTTGAAATTTTTATGGTTTTTATAACAAATATTGTTGTTATTATGTTATTTTTGTAAGGAAGAGCTAATAAAATGAATAACATTTTTCTTTTATAATTTAAGAAATGACCTCGATTAATTGTTGTTATTATTATTGTAATTGTGACTTTAACAACTGATAATTATGTTGGGACACGATGAAGAGGACATCGTAAATACTACTCAAATGGGGGTTATAGATTTTAATTTTATATATTTTTATAGCTTGTTTTTTGTTTTTCCCAACGATTTGATAAGTTTAGTAGACGTACGTGTTGGTTTATAAAATTGTATTATTGTTGCTTTTGGAGACTAACAACTGTTTAATTGTATTTAATTTCTTTTATAATTACTTAATGATTCCAATATAATTCTTATTTTGTTTTGATTTTTCCCAGCGGTTTTATTGTTTTATTTTGTAAATATTTACTGTAATAAACTAGAAATTATCATAAAAATAGCGACGTGTGTAAAGAACAGAATTTTAGTCTATTTCGGAAATTATTTAGGAAATTATTTCGTACTTAATATGAAGCTTAGAAGGCAATAAATACATAACGAAATTTTTAAAAAGCAAAAGAAACATCTTACTTTATATTTAAAGTGATTATTTTTTCGAACAAATTGGTTGTTAGTAGTTTTTTAATCCAAAGTGATTATTATTTTTTGGCTAATGTGTGTAACATTTTTAATCAGAAAGAAATAGACATGAGACAATATTCCGAAGGAACAAGGGAAAATTTAACAATAATTAATTTCAACTCACACGGCAGAGCAGAAACAACGTTGTTTTTCGGAAGCCGTTACACTCCCACCATCAGTGTTCATGTGTGTTTCCATGTATGCGCCACTATTTAGGTGGCTCGGTTCAATGTGATTTCAAATTTGTATTTATACAAATAATGTCTAGAAAAAGCATACGAGAGTTATTTATATTATTAGTTGTTTGTACAGTAAACACTGCTTTACCACTGTCAATATTCAGATTTTACTATCACTAATTAACGTTAAATTCAACCAAGCCATCTAAACAGTGCCGGATACATGGAAACACACATGAACACTGATGATGGGAGTGTTGTGGCTCCCGAAAAATTTCATCATGATGCATTAATTTCACTTAAAATTTTCTATACAACAATTTTTCCTGATAGACCTTTTTCATTTCCGGGAATTTTCTTTAAGACAATTCAATTTTCGTAAAATGTATTCTATGGACATATCTCGTTTTCTGCATTTCTGCTTAGAGTATTTTCAACTTATACTGGAATTTTTTAAACTCAAATAGTAAAAATGTCCTGTGAAAAGATTTTCGGTTCCTTTTGAAATTTAAAAAAATTTCTTTTTGGGAAAAATTTTACAGAACTTGTCTATGAAACATTTTTCTCGCCAGATCTTATTTTGAAATAAGAAATATATTCATTTCTATGCTAAATTTTTTAATATCCCGGAAAAATTTTTTTACCGAAAATTTATTAGTTTAATTTTAAGGAAAATTTTTCTTTTTAACTTGGCCCAGCATTCAGGGGATGACCCCTACATATGCAATGGATTGTGCCGGAACTAGGAAAATTGGTTATGGAAAGTAGCCATACAGTTTCTTTTGTAATCGGTTTCTTATTTCTTTGTACATCACAATTGAATTATTTTCGTTTCCTTATTGTACTACTAAATTTATAATACTAAATATACAAATTATTTTTGTTAAATCTACCACCAAAACGAATTGATTTACAAAAGAAAGACTGCATTTACCGAAAACCGAAGTTAATTTACACATTTGAATAGTCAAAGAATTTGAAATGATAAATTTTTGGTCTTAAAATGACTTATGGGAGTCAAATATTTTAAAATCAAACACTTATACATATTATATGTATACCTCACATGCATGTACGTACTCGTACGAGTAGAGTGATCTAAAAATATTCTTAAAAGTACAGCCTTTAAACAGCAAACAAGTTGGAAGTAAAATTATAAAAATATTTTCGAAAGCATGCACACATTTGGTATGTGGTGGAAAAAAGGTGTTGTATTTCAATAAGATATCTTTTGTATGTTGTGATGGGGTTTGAGACCCTTGCCAAGATCACTTTAGAATGATAGAAAACTACAGAAAAGTGAAAGTGTTTCAAAATAATACAGACATAAGGAAAACGTTGAAAAATAATTTGAAACAATAGAACAATTTAAATGTGTAAAAGGTATTAACCATACTCCTGATTGTTTTCTACAATTTAGTTGCGCCCTCCTTGCTTTTTCGTTGCACATTTAAAAGATCTACAACAACACACACATTTGTAAAAGGACAATTTCTTAAAAGTAACAGCAGTAATATGGAGTTGAAATTGCATGTACATGTGTGAGTATACGTGTACATATATTTGTTTGGTTGTGTGTGTTTGTTAGGAAACAAGATCTTTTCACAATTAGAGGAAAATATAGTACCTTTTATTTTTAGTTTCTTTTATATGTCCTTTTCACGTAACTAATAGAAATTCGTGGAATCTTACACTTTCTACAAGAAGAATAAAAAAACTCACATTTTGACTCTTAAATTAAATTTTCGGGGTATTTCGTCATCATCATCTTTCACATCAAAAACAATATTTTAGTTTTGTTTTTTTTTTCAAATTATTTCAAATTGTTGTTGGTACCTGAATTGAAAGAATAGATGGATGGATGGATGGATGGATAGCTGGTGGTTGATACGTACATAAATATTTGGTTTGTGCAGTTTCATTGCTACTCTTACTTTTGCTTGTTAACTAAAAGGACCAATTTCTTTTTTAAGTTTTGTTGTTTTTGATCCTACGAATTTGGTGCCCCTGTAGTTTCGAATATTCATGAGCCTGTTTGTAATTTGTTTTGTTGTTGCAGCCGTTTTCGATGATAATGATGTGTACGCATGTTGACGACAAGAAGTCAATTTTCAATTTACGACCATTTTGAAATGAATAATTTCCTTTTTTATTTTTGTATTTCGTTGCTGTTCGAATTCAAAGTGCTTACGACGGCAGAAAAGTGAAAGAATACATTCATTAGAGAAGTTAGCGATACTCTTTCAAATATAAAAAAATATATAAATCGACTTTATACTGTCGCTGCAATAAACATAAATAAAGAAAATTTACTTTTTCAATTAAAATTGCTAAAAAAAACTAGAGGTATCTTGTTGGGTGCCATATCGCTCATTTGCTGCAGCAGGGTGTGTTTTATTTATTTGTTAAAATTATGCACAACATAATTTAATCTTATAAGTAAAGCAATATCCATAAGCTACATTGAGAGATCAAACATTTGTATGATTATAAAATAAACGATTTTATTATAAACGATTATTTATATTATTGATATTATTCAATTGTTGAGTTTGTGGAAGAAAATTCAAAAGAAGAACTGCTATTCAGGTACAAGAATCTGATGCAAAGAAATTATAATATTTTTCACTTAAAATTTATCGGCAAGAATCAATAATTTTATGAAAAAATAAAATAACACGGATGTTAAGCAACTTGTTGAACGAAATGCCATAAAGCTTCGAAGAAATATGAAATGATCAGATAAGCTCAAGCCAAACACATACATATCTAATGATATTATTAAATAAAACGTCCAGCTTTTTTTGCTGATAGACTCGGAGTTTGTAGCAATTGTAAATTAAACCTAGAGAAGATTTTCCAGGATGCTGTCTTATATTTGAAGGAGTTTAGTGTTACGATGACTTTACTCTTTCACAGGTATGTGTTAAAAACAAACTGTTTAGGGAAATTTGACTGCTGTTTGCTATTTGTAGTTGCAGATGTGAATAATACTTTGCGTCCTATTTTTTTTATGCACACACACATACATGGGTACAGGTTTTGTGTGTTCGTCCTCAAAAACACACAATAAGCATAACCCACTTGGCGTATTCAAGCGCATCTTTAACAGTATCCTGAAATATTTTTGCTGTTCATTTTGAGACCCTTAGAATGAGTACAAATTCTATTGTGTTACATACGAGTATGTACCTAAATACACTTTTCTAATACAATTTTATTTGTGCGAAGTGAGTTTTTCTAGATTTTAATGTGCCAAGTGTGCAAACGTATTTTCTCTATTTGTATTTTAATTTTTAAATGTACTTGTTTTTATATTTTTTATCCTGATAACATTCCCAAAGAGGCTGTACTTTTATTCTCTGCATTCATGTTAAATTAACATTTTCATTGTTTGCGATTTTATGCTCTAAAAAATGTAGCATTTGGTACTTTGACAGTTCGTTTAGTTCGGGAAATATAAGATAATGCGCAGGCTTAAAATTCAAGAATACAGTGGTTTTGTAATTATTTTCTTTACTCAAATGCTGCATATTTTAATAATAATAATAATACGGATTAACGCACTTTACCACAAAACCATTATATTTCTTCAAGCAATAACAGCTCAACTTAGAAATTTTAACTTGAAATAATATTTTATTACACTTTAATCAGTTAATTACAGAATAATGGTTTTTATTGAAAATAAAAAATAAAAAATATAATAATTAGTATTATGGCATTTTCATAATAGCATTTGCAGTGTGTAGGAGTTTGTTATTTAACAGTATTACATTTACAAATAAGTATTTTTGAAGTCGTTAGTTTTTATAATTTTAATTATACAATAAATAAATTAATGGCCAACTAATTTAAAAAGCTAATTTACTAGCGTTTATTTTGTTTGTGGTTATTTTCTTATTATTTTAGTTTACGACATTATAACTAAGAGTTATTTAATTTTCTTTGCAATTCTCTAAATAGCACAAGTACTTAACTACTTTCGGTGTGGTAACTTAAGTAAAGTCAAAAAGCACTAAACTAAAATCATAGTTAAGATACAATAAGCCAGCCAACAAATACTGGTAATAAAATTTGTAGTGTAGTCATAAACTCTAGTCCTACACTCATAATACTTGTAATAAGACAATTTTTCTGAAAGATGCCCGAACAGCTTGTCAGAGAAATATTTTGCAAAATAAGAAAAAAGCACTTGTTTCTATACCCAACTCATAGTTTTATTTTCGCTTCTATTTATATATGTTTATAAAGAAAATATTTTAAGCAAAAAATTTAATTAATTAAAAAGGAATCTCTGCAAAACTGGTGTAGTTTCTATAACGTAAAATAATTCTTTGCAAAATTGGGTTCTCTGAATAAAGTCGAGTGGATATTTTTCTCTGGACAGTATGGAGGCCACGAAAATTAATACTTGAACTACGAAGTTAAGCGCTCTTATATGGAACACACTCGTCATTAGTATTGCAGAGCAGATACAGCTGAAATAAAATGGGCTGTGGGAGAGTCTGCATGACCAGACGATATTTTCGCAACAATATCTCAATAACAATAATTTCGCATGATTGATTTCCATTTTAGTGGCAGACTAGAATCTGGATATATTATCATTAAGTGAAGAGAATTGACTGTGATATTCATTCACAAGCGGGAATGATAAACCAAACAACCGCAGAGAATTCCAGATCATTTGTGATATATGGAAAAACTCGCTGCAAAAAAATATTCTGTAGAACTCGGCACTCGTTAGGCCGAGGACACACAATGAGCGTCAAAGCTGTGAGTGGCAGAGTGGCGAGCTTGAGCGTCATTCCTGAGTGGTTAGTTGTTAAAATGCCACTGCCAAGATAGGTTTGTTTAATGTTATAACGAGAAATTAGTATTCATTTTTAGAAGAATTTAATGCGTTTAAGAAAAAAAAAAGAATATTTGGTATTCATCCTATAAATCAATCAAAGCGACGTTACTGCAAATTTAACCATCTACGCGAATTTCCGGATTTAGGTAATATTAATGTTTGTCTCTGATTTGCTGTTGCAAAAAGTTAAAACCAAAATGACAAAACAAAGAAAAAATATTTATGCATATCAAAGGCTTGTTTTATCCTTAAAATTAATGAGTATTTATTCGATTTGCCTATTTTTTATGTTTGCCGCTCCTTAATCCTGAGCGGCGCCGTTTAGCCGCTCATTGCGTGGTCACTTCAGTAGTATTTCATGTGTTTTAATTGGTTGCCGTTGTCTTAATTATTTATTAATGTCACCCGTAGACGACATATTTTTTGCATCTGACTTGTAAAATTTCACACTGCAAAATACGTACATGTCGTGTAGTATCTATAAAACATTGCCTCTGTAAGACTCATGTCCTAAGTCATCTGACAAAATTTCAATTAGAGCGTGTTCTATTCGATCTGACAAATCCTCTGGGATCAGCTGTTTTTATTGTGATAAAAAGTATTAACAGAAATTTTTACCCTGAGTTATTATTTTAATTATACTGCACACTGCAGTTTTTTTAAATACATTTGACAAAAAAAAAAAAAAAATAAAAAATACTTAGCAAAAAATTCTAATAAAATTTGGGCTCAGATCAGCTGTTGCAAATAAATATGGTCAATGTCAGATGTAATTGTACATGAATGTTTGTGAGCTAATATGATAAATCTTCTGTAACAATGTGAGTTACAAAGGTGACAAATGAGACGTAAAAATATGTCGTCTACGGTTGGCATAAGTAAACAGTGATATATTTTTGTTTTGCAAATAATTTCATGACATACTGTTCATATGCCCGTTTCCGTGGCTATCGTGTGGTGGCTGTGTCTTTTCTTCACCAGATGACCCATAACCAGAGAAGACAAGAAAAGAAAAAAGAAAATTTTAAGCCGTTTGCTTTAAAGGTGTATTAAATGATTATAAAAAGCAAACTGTGACGAGATTTAATGTTTCACAGTTAATGAGATTTTGCGTTCCTTTATTTATTTCAAAATTACGTTTTTTTGTTGAGATTCGCCTACAGGTTTTGAAAGTGTTTTAAATATGTCATACTATTGGTAACATTAAGATTAGAAGAAAACAAGCTCAAACATCGTGGTGACCTTATAATATTTGTAGCTAATTTGTTGATTTTTAGTTTGTTAATTTATTGCTAATAACGAAATGGGAGGAATAAAGATATAAAGCGTGACACTTATGAAGAGAGAATACTTATTATCATTGGTTTTAGATAAGCCGGAGCTACAGTCTTCAATTTATGTGCGAGGTATTTTGTTATCAATGAGCATTACTATGACAAAATAGAACTGTGTGGTGGTAGAGCAAGTAGAACCTGCCCTGAAAAATAAATACCCACTTGAACTGAGATTCGAGAAACGCGAGTGTTCGCTAAAACGAGAAATTTTCGAAACAAACAAATTTGTGGCTTCGAATATTGAAGTATTATCATACTATTATTATATTTCGTGGATACTTATTTTATACACAATAATATATCGCAAATGCCCCTCCCCGGTGGTCTAGTTGCTAGTGCGTTGGTGTATCATTGTGGCAAACTCGGATTCGACTGTCATCAAAAATCTCATTTGTCTAACTAAACCGTGAATTTGAATTAAGTTTATGATTTAAATTGTAACATCGTACTAATATTAGAAATGCAAAAGTTTGTATATTTGTTTGATCCACGTGACAACCGTTCAATGGATATCACTAAAATTCGGTAAACGGATAAAGTTGAGTCTAAAAGGTCACATAGGCTATATACTTTACAAAAATAGGACAGCGAGTTTGGTAAGGAACAATTTGTGCCTCTCTGAAACTATTTAGAACATTTTATTGAAAATTTGAACCTCAATAGATCTGAGTGTTGAAGGACACATATGCTTTAAATTTTTAAAAAGATAGTTCCATAAGGGGGAGGGGAAGGTGTTGACTATTGCCAGTGAATTTCACGTGAACGAAGTCACGAGTAAAAGCTAGTTTAAAATATATAAATAAATTGCGTATAATTAGATTTTGTATAATTAATAATATATATTTTCAATACAAAAATATAACATATTTACAACAGAAAGCACTCCCTTTCAATGGGTTCTCCGGCTACGCCAATTGTGGCTGATATTATAATGGAGAAATTATTTGATGTATGTATTGAGGAATTGGCCATTAAGCAAAAAGTTTTGACAAAATATGTTGATGACTTATTTTGCATTATTTCAGAAAGCGAAATTCTATTATCTATTATCAAAATTTATATAATTTTATTCTAACATTAAATTTACAATTGAGAAGGAATGTGATAATAAACCACCATATTTAGATACATTAGTAATCAGAAGAAATAATAGATTATTTATAGATTGGTACCAAATACTAACTTTTTCAGGTAGAATAATTAACTATTTTTCTAAGCATCCAAAGAGAATTATTATTAATACTGCTAAAAACCTTATTGGAAGAATATTATCAGTAAGTGATATTGAATTTCAGAGGAAAAATGTAAGGATAATTAAAAATATATTGAATGAAAATAGTTTTCCTAAGCACTGGCTTTGTAAATTAATAAGATAATATAGATATATAAAAATAATTTCAGATGTTTTTTCTGAACCTGAAATTTATAAATCTTTAATATATGCTCCTGAAATGTCGGAAAGATTAGAAAAATGTAGGATTTATAATAATGAAAAATATAGAATTGCGCATAGGATGAATCAGACAATCAGCAAATAATTCAGTAAGACAAAGATAGAATAGAGACATTAGATCATATCAAAAATACAGCATTAGTATCACATTGTGTTAATTTTAATCACAATCCTGATTTTAGTAATGTAGCAGTTTTGAATACGGAAAATAACTATGCTTGGTTATTAATGTTCCAATAGGAAAGAGAATTAATTTTAAAACATATACAGCTAGTGTTGCTCATGTATATAGACAATTTTTGTATATTTTTGTTTTTTTATTATTGTAAAAATTTTTTATTTACACAATATTATATATCGCTGAAGAAGCCAAAAGTGGCGAAATATCGGGTTTTTTAATAAAAATTTTGTTACCGTTTTTTAACAAAATTTACCTACTGCTCAAAATTAATTAGATTAATTTAAAAAGCAGAAGGTCGTAAAAAAATATATAAGAATCATAAATAAATAAATTAAAATAAAATTTAAACTTTAGTATTCCATTTACAAAACAAACTAAATAAAGAAAAATGCATATAAAATTTTGGACTCGCTTTTGTTATTGCTAAAGGTTTGCAATCGATATCACAAGCAAACCGTCGAGATCGGAATATTTGCTGCCACAAACTGAGTGCCAGTTGAGCTCTACGAGATTGGTTCCATGCCACTAAAAATATTCGTTCTCCATTGTTTTATCCGAGAAATATTTGCGGAACGTTCGAAAGAGATGTTAATATCGAATGTCAAGCGGATAGTTATTTTCACACATCGTCATAAGATATCACAAAAGCCCTGAGTTACAAAAAATTTAAAATCGACTTCTTGATTGATTACGATGCACGATATTAAAATACATGTCCCTGGAAAATTTTACATATTAAAATTGTACCAATTCCTCAATAAGAAATAAACTTAAACTGAAAAAATTTTGAAAATTATTTGTTAATTTTTCATTTTAGAGAGCTAATCGCTTGATCTGTAAATGTTTTTTTTTGGAATTTTATGAATTCATATGAGGATGTGTACTTACACATTCATTCTCACATACATACATGAACCAGTTTCTTAATATAAAAAAATTTTAAATTTAAGTTTAGTTACAATCATATCATTTTTATAAAAGTAATATTTTTTTATAGAGAAAATATGAAAACTTCATTTGACTTCATCTCTAGACGTTTGTGAAGTTCTCAACTAATTCTATCTACTCGGCCAACTAAATTGTATAAATATATTTGACGCAAATTTCTAAAGTAACATGCTGTAGAACTCAGAATATTTTAAGAAGTGTAGGGCATCTTTTGAGGACACACACATGATCTTCACATGATCTATAATTCTTTTTTTCACTTTAAAATAATAAATTTTTGCTTATATTTTATTTCTTAAGAATTATGTTTATTGTATATACATATATTTTTTATTATGAATTAAAAAAAAGAAGAGACAAATAAAAACTATATAGTAAATATTACTGCTAAGTGAGTGCGTTCAGAGTCATGTGGCATGAACTACTTGAAAATGATCTTAATAGTTCGTTATAAAAGCCATAAAAAAGGATTTTACAACACACACGAATAAAAACTAACAATATATAAAAAAAATACAAATAATAAACTGAAATGAAATGAACAAAAAAGGCAAAACTTAATGAAAAATAATCGAAAAAAAGACAGGAAAATAAAATATAATCGAAAATCTCTGTCGCATATTTTAGTATCAAATTAAAATTGCATTTTTTCTGGACTTTTATGTGACAATAAATATTTAAATGCCTAGTTTTTATTTTTGAGAACAAAAAATGCTTGAAAACTTAAAAATACACACTAAAAATATAAAATATTTTGTAATGAACTCATTTTTATGAGGCCAGTAAATTTTAAACGCTTTTTTTAAGGGTCACCGAGAAAGAAAAAGTTTTTAATAAATTCTTCCGAGAATTGACTTTTTATTTTAGGTTAAAGCTATTTCACATATTTATTTGTAAATTATTTTTCTTTAATAATTTTAATCTCTTAAGTTTTTGGTTTTTTAATAAATTTGATTAAATGATTGTGAGTGCAGACAGTGACAATTTATTTAAAAATTTCATATTTTCATAATGTTGTCTGAATCGTATCTCACAATGAAGTATTTTTTCTTTCTGTTTTAAAAATTCTTTTGTTCGGAGATAAGGAAAATTATGATTTATTGTTTTTAACCTTTTTAATTCTTTTGTTAGACTTGATGTTGCTTTAGATAAATATGTTGCATATAGAAAAAAAGACTTATGTCTTTTTTTTTTGTTTAGTACTATAATTGTCTCTTATATTGTGTGTTTTCTTTGTTTTCTAGTTTTTGGTTGCATTTGTCACTTATTTAAATGAACATCTTGTTCTTGTTATTTGTGTTGAGTTTTTGACTTGATACTCGTATTTTAGTAGCAGGATAAGTAGAGTTTTCAATATCCTCGTACCAACATTGTTGGCAGTCCAGGTGTTAAGTCTTTGAAATGTTACTTGCTTAAGCTAAATGCCATTTGGCGTGGGAATCTGTAACAGAGGCTTTTACTTTAAAATATCCAACTTGAGGTATTTATATAAATATTAAAGAAATATTTGCACCTTAATTTGCTAAAAATGACGTCGACCGGAGCTGAAAAAAGGAGTCCTGTTTAAGCGAGGACAGTTTAATTTTGCAATAATAAGATATAATGGACACTGTAGATGATTTAAAGCAGATTTAAAACAACAAAAAAGGTGTTCCTCCTCTGCTTCCGCAGTCTCTATCCAGTGCAGGAATAACATCCGCTGAACTATCAAGAGCCTCAGGAGCCTTTTAGAAATATTAATGGCATAAGGTTCCCTATTAGAATAGGAGCGAGCCCACAGATCACTCAAAATCTTAAGTTAATTGCATACAAGGCACTTATATGCTGACCACATTGCTAGATTTATTTCTTTATCTTGCCTCATTCTTTCAGTAATGCTTCTTACTGTTTGTTAAAGCTGCCTATAAGTTACTTTTCTTTTAGCTCTTACTTTTTCTTTTAACTCCCTTTTTTCTCTTTCATACCTTGACACTTGTTTCTTTAAAACATTTGTTACAATCACAACATTTATCTTTCTTATCAATAAATCTTCAAATAACAATTTCGCTAATAAATATTGACAAAATATAATAAAAATATCAATAACGTCTATATACTACGTATAAATAAATATATCAGTCATAAATCTTGCAATAAAATTTGTATTTTATTTGATGAGAATTAAAACTGACAAAATTGTTACAATTTCAGTTGAACAAACAATTACATGCAAATTTGATAATAAATGTAGAGGATGACCTTAAAAATACTTTTAGCAGATATAAATAAAAATAGATAAATAAAAATGTTATCGACATCGAGATGTGTGTCTGCTGGCACAGACACACAAACACTTCACCTGGTCGACAAACGATGTATAAAAACACAAGTTGCAGTTAGAACAACGTGCGTCAATTTTTAATGCGTCATAAAATTTTCGAAATGAAGTGATAAGTATATCTAACACCTTTTTTCGTTGTTTTTCTTATTGATTGATTTTTTTTTATTTTACTGAGCACTGCACTGTTTACGGTTCAGATTGTATTGATTTCAGTTTTATACATGGAAAATCAAATGAAACATGACTGAAAGAAATTCCATTGTAAATTAATAAAATAAAATATAGGCGAAGCACAATGGGTAAGAATTTCGTTAATAATTTTTTTGCATGAGTTTTATTTTTTTGTTGGAGAAATGTTCTTAGTACACATACATACATATATGATGGTACTTCTATCATAGAATATTTTCCCAGAACTAATGGAATATGACCAACAATATTAACTAGAAGTAACCAGACCAAAGTGTTCGAATCAAACACAATATGTACTAAAATGTTTTATCTATGGTTATACAATAATCACTGTTTATAATAATTCGGTATAATTATAAGAACATTTTATATCACAGTTTGCCACGACAGCCATATGGGGCCTTTCGCGTGAATTGAGCAAGTTAAAAATTTTGTTTGTCAAGTAATTGCATATCTAATCAATGTTTCTATATATATATCTATATTATTAATAGGCAAACACGTTTTTTTAGATCCCTTTTACGGCCGTAATACTGAACCGATTTTGGAAAGATTTATGTGTTTGTAATGGGGTTTTTACATAGAAGTGCACAATCTTAATTCTATTTAAATCGGTTTAGTATTTTGGGAGTTTAAAATTGCGTTTAATACATGCACGCTTATTACGCATTCGTGTATCAGCTTAAACTTGAAAAATAAACGTGTGTGTTGTACAATTTGCTTTTGCATGGAATTGAGCCACAGTTTTGAGTTGTCAATCTAGAATGTTTTTTGTTTTGTATTTTATCTATATTATATTTATGTATTTATGTATGTAAATGTTTAATATTAATTTCTAGAATGAGGTCGATTGAGTCGACCGCTGAATACACTAGTAAAAATAAAAACACAAGTATATGACTATGAAACAAAGCATACTTGCTAGGGCATTCAACCGATTAGCCTTTATTCGATTGAACTTTTAATAACCGATTCATTTAAAATTGACTATTTTCGATCAAATTTATATTAACGAATAATTTGATATTAATGAATTTAAAAAATTTTTTATATTATTTGTGGTGTTTGAACATATTTTTATGTGCTTAATTTAATATAAAGAAATTAACGGACGTTATTAGAAGTGCAAGAACTTGATATATTATACCAGGACTAAAAAAAGATATGATGGATGGCAAGATATGCTTAGATAAAGCCAGAGAAAGCACTACGGAACTAGATATTCTCTGTATGGATTGCTTTCGGTTTCTACAACAACTCTGAGAAGTAAAAGTGAAGTTTCATTAAAACTAAAGAAAAGAAATCGTTTAAAACATAAACATTTACACCAAATTATTTTTCTAAAAGATGATTTCTGAATATCTCCTTAAAATGTGAAATTAACTTATTAAAAGATTTATTTTTATTAAGCCAGGTGAAACAGAGGCCAGTTTAAATAATGGGTTAATTAAAATAAACTATTTGAGTTGATGATGGCGAATTTCAAGGCATATAAAAACTTCTACTTGTTAAATAGTGGTGAATTTCATGAAATAAACATGGGCGGTTGTGACCGGTTATTCGCGATCTGCGAAAACAACGTTGCTATCATCTTCCGCTTAAGTTGAAATATTTTTGCTCCTTGGACATTTTACCTCTAATCCAATTATTTCCACATTAAATATTGCGAACTTTAGACTAATACAAATTACTTTATAAACACTGGCGCGTAGTTTGAAATAAAAATGAAATAAAAAATATTAATGTTTCGGAATTTAGTGAAATGTATTTCATTATGTTCATATTTATATTAGAGGGACTCTCTCGCCTTGTATGAAGAAGAAAATCGTGTATTTATTACTTCTCTCAGCCTTTTTTATGAGAATTCACGAAATATTTCAGGGACCTAGCGAGGATCGTTCTTTAGCTGGAAAATGTCTAAGACTGTTATATTTTTATATTTTAAATTGTTCATGTTTTTGTATGTTATCCTGAGACAACATATACAAAAAAGTACATCATATGAAAGGATTTTTCAAGCAGCGTCCAATGAAGCATCAACCCAATGATCCATTAGGGCCATCAACAAAGAGATATTTCAAAACAATATATTTTTTTTGTGCATTTTTAACAAAAGAAAGACCCAATAATTTTATATGAAGGCTGAAAATCATTGGCTTATTTTATTATGCTTTCAAAATATCTTGGATCTAGTGATTATTGATTTTGAGCTGAGCCATGTAAAAATATATCTTCTAAAACAGCATGCAGTTTAGAATAAATAATGACTATGCACAATTTTTTGAATTGTTTAGGTTTACATTAAAATGAATTTTTTGTCTTGAGTTCAAATCTGGGTTTACCAGTTTCTTATTAATTTTTAAGAATATTCAATGGAATGTCTCTTCTAGCCGCATTCAGTGGTGCGCCGAAGTTGTTGAAGGTCACTATTCCCATGCCCAATGGAGGGATTTTGGAAAAAAAACCTTACTAATTATGTATCACTAGGAATGAAATTCGAAAATATGCAAAAAGCTTCAAAAATATATAAAATTTTTCTACACAATCCAGTTTACTAAATGCCAGTAAGTGCTACTTCAAGTCCCAGTGCCAAGTTTTAAAAATTTACTGTGATTAGAAATAATAAATAATAGTTCAGATTTAATTTTCCGTTTTGCCTTATCAAATACTTTTATTGTTACCCAAAGGGCGACTAATTTTATAAAGGTTGTAATGAAAATATAATAGATTCATATCGATTTTACAATGAAATAAATAAAACAGTTTAAATGCTAAA
This sequence comes from Gymnocheta viridis, assembly GCA_956483585.1. Classification (NCBI taxonomy): domain Eukaryota; kingdom Metazoa; phylum Arthropoda; class Insecta; order Diptera; family Tachinidae; genus Gymnocheta; species Gymnocheta viridis. Next base: position 127,617,546 of record OY101440.1, on the reverse strand, counting down.
CGAATTTTTCCTGCAAAAAAATTATAATGGTTTTCATAATGCCGGTTCATATAGTTCATATATAATTATTGTAAAGTTTCATAATTGGCGTAGTTAGGGGAGCCCCGTAGACTAGTAGATAGCGTACTAGACTATTAGTCGGGGGGTCGCAAGTTCGATTCCTGCCTAGACCCTGGCTTCGCGGTTTGTGTTTAAAAAAAAATAAAAAAAAATAAAAAAATTTAATTAAAAGAAAATTAACTAAAAAGTTAGAGCCGAATACAATACCAAACAAGTTTGTATTAAAATCAGTCATAATCACATTGTAATCAGTATTAATAATTATAAAAGATTTTTCCAAGCTTTAGGTCAATTTATATAAAAAATGTGTATTATTTATTTTATAATTTTTAAAAATATCGATATTTCGCCAATATCTTTGATTGGCTTCTTCAGGAAAAAATAAGAGAATATTAATCAGTATTAATTATAATCGGAAAAGTCAAACATTTTCGTGGAACGTCCCAGACGATATACGAATCTTTAATATCTTAATTCGCTTTAATGTTCCTTAAAGAATTCATTTTGAGCCCATAGTGCATTTCTTTGGTACTTTTTTATGGAGTTAAAAAGGCATTATTGTACCATATAAAAATACATAATTATAGTGACATCATAATAATAATTTTCTTTCTATTACAACTTTTGCAACTACTATTCCTACTTGTGGCGGCACTACATGTTGATGGTTATGAATGTGAATCCTTAAACATTGATGCAGTTTTATTTTTCTACTTGCATTTGCTCGGTTGTGCATGTGAATATTATCATGCATGTATGCATTTTATTATTGACAATTGTTTATAATAAATGCATTTTTCTATCTTTATTTACTAAATATGGATGGGAGACAAGCAAGCAGGGAGCTTTAATAATTTCATTTTAAGCGGTTTGTTAAATTGTGAAACTTTTTTTGTGGTTGTTGCGATTTTATTATTATTGTCATATCACATACTCGTCATCATCGACATCAAATTCTAATATGAATAGTTAAGTTTTTGTGTGAAAAAAAATGAAATGAATTGACGGGAAAACGCATTTTGTATTTTTATTGTTTATTTTATTTTTATGAACATCGCGGGAATTTGACAGCTTGTTGTTTGAATAAATATACACACACATTGGATGTGTTAAAATCATCAAGACTTGCAACAATTCAAATCATATGCCAGTACTCCTCGTATACGGGTGAACATAATGCAGTCCAACATTTGTTGAACTAACAAAAAAATACACTATCTAAGCATTTTACACATTCGTCTATTTGTTCATATTCCCATTATAAGAGAACAATACGAGTATTATTAGAAAATGAGCGCGTATTGCAATTTTCGTTAATCGTCAAATGTATCTGTGTACATTTTTTGTATCAGAAAAATCTTTGTTGTAGTGAGATTTAAAAAAATAATAATTATTTGTGTAGTTTATTGGATTAGATTGTTATTTTTATGATTTGATACACTGAACAAAATATATATTATATTTGATATCTATCTTGTGGCTTGTTTGGATTCGAAAGGAAGTGAGCAATACTGCATACACAAAGAAAAATATGGTTGTCCCGAAAAATGTATGGTAATAGCAAACAAATTATTGCTGGATATTGATATTTCTAAACTCACTGTAAACATTTTGGGATAATAATTTTTTTTATATTTTATTATAATATTATTTGCTGAGTTAGTAGTTTATTGATGCTTATGCCAATCATTTAATCTATAATCTCATATTGTAAAAGATTTTTATTCATTTAGATAAAACTATATTGAAGAGAGCGGACTTGAAATAATAATTATATTTTTCAGATTACTGAAGTAGGCTGCATTTACATAAAACTTACCAAATATATATAAACTTTTTATATAAAAATGTCTTTAAAGTGTTTAGTGCCGTCATCATGTAGAATATGTTTTGAAGTTCAAAAAATCTAGTTCAACAAATTGCTTCCTATTTCAGGCCAGACTGTTTGAAAACCAACTACAAATTTTCCGAATATTTATGACGAATTGCAAAAGTGACTGCTTGTATGTACCGGATAGTCCAAATACAAGAAACTTTTAAAAGTTAAATGAAAAATGTTAAACTTGATTTCTTTTGATGGCTCCTCACAGCAAAAGGAGGTCATAGCGCAGCGCCGAGACGGTCAATTGACATCGCCAAGACGGATGGTAGCACTATTTTTCGTTGATATTCGATGTTCGATATTGTTCAAGCGTTGACTGATAGTCATCATTTCAGATAAAAAAATTTTATCAGTGTTAAAAAAAATTATTTAAAAGTATACTTGTATTTAGATCACCTTGTATGGCTTAAATACAATTATAATGTCATGGTCATCATCACACACATCAAAAAATATTTTTCTATCATTCTGCATATCGCTGCCGTCGTTGTCGTTATCAACAATATAAAATTTTATGATAGTCATTGTATTAATGCTGCTGCGAAGTGCTTGTTTGTATGACGAGGTGTTTATACTTTCCCGCAAATTTTGAATAGAGTTATCAACATATTTTAGTTAAAGTTTATTTTACTGAATTTCAATTGTTAAAAGTTTGGCTATTGGAAACTAATCGTTGAAATAAATAAGTTGGGGTTGTTTTATTTACAAAAAGCAAGAATAAATAATTATTAGTGTGTTGTAATGACCAGAACTTATTGGTGCAGAATTAAAATATTTTGGAAATAAATCAGTCAGTCATTCTTTACGACGACCGGTTTGATCTTGATCATAAAGGAGTGTTTGGGAAAGTGTTACATAAAAGCGGCTTAAAAAAACTTGTAAAATTTAACTAAAGCTTTCAACTTCAAGAAATTCTACTTTTTTACGAATGCTTGCTTGCGCGTTCAATAAAACTTCACAGCAAAAATATCTGTAATATAAATCTTCCCAAGTAATGCATGATTTGTTAAAAAATAAATTTCAAGGAAATCCAAAATATGTATGTCGACTAAAACTGTAATTTGACAAGCGGCAGATTAGATCGTGCCTTATTAGTCAAATGAGAACAGAAAGAAAAGCAACAGTAAATGAAGATAATAAAGCCGCAATTATCTAAACTAATCTAGTGATAAAGAAGTGGATTTTATTTATTTGTTTATGTTAATTTCTGTTTCTCTGTAGTCATACACTTAAAAAAAAAATGCTGCATATGTCTCCTCATCGTAGTCATAAATCTTGAAGACTTTATCTTAAAAAAAAGGAAACAAAAACTACTCTTTTTGTAGGAATGTGAGCTGCGCTTGCGCTTAATATGGATACATATTTTAAAGTTGCATATCAACCGTTCAAGTTGTGTGGTGCTCTGATTTTTCAGTTGTTTTTGCTGCTGTTGATGTGGCTTAAACTTAAATTATGTGAAACTACAAAGGCCATGCAGCTATAACTGGCCATATAACCCTTTTCGAAAGGGAGCAGAAGCAACCTGTTGCTGTCTGTGGCCAAGCAGATGATGATAGTGAGGAAAAAATGTTTTATAACCACACGACGACTAATTATCGAAGTTTAAATTATAATTACGCTTGCGCGTGCTGGAACAAAACGTACATCTTTTGCTTTGTTTTATGGAATATTTTTTAATGTTTAATCTTTGCGAGAGTGTGTTTGTGTGTGTATGTGTGAGAGAGTTTGTGATCATTACACGCACATCTTAAGGCGGCTTTTGTGCATTGTTGTTTGCCGAGAATCAACATGGTTCTTTTTTAAGCCACTGGTTTCAAAACAAATGTTTGAATATGCACTCCACTACCAATATGTTCGTACCAACTTGAAGTATTTACTGCAACTACAACTTGTATCAATGAAGCATGGAGCGTTGGAGCATTAACTAAAGCATCGATTAACAAGATTTTGTGATTTTGAATTAATAATGTTTTATTGTTTAACAGGCCATATATATTTTATTTCAGTTTGTTGTTTTTTTTCATTTTTTTCTTTTAACTTCAAGCATTTCATTTGGCGCCATAAATCTATCAACACTGTGTAAAAATGATCACTACTTTAAAGTGATCTCTACTACGTGCATGTGGATATATTTAAGTGTGTAGGTATGTATACCTTGGTGTCTGTCTGTGGGCTTAGCCATAATCATATGGAACTGCAAAATAGTAATTCTATTTTAAACCTCATGTTGAGAAAGATTTACTGCCTTAATATCTGTAGTTTTTGCATTACTGTTGCTTAGGTCTGCATTATCTTTAAGGTCGCACAATGGGCAGCGGGAAACCTTGTTACGTTTAAATAAAAATATTTCAATCAGGGGAAGGTTTCATTTAATAATTGGCTCTTTTTGATAATTTTAAAGGTGCTCCATTGATTTGATGCTGCTGATTTTTATCTTCCCGCTATGAGTTTTAAATTGTTTGTTATACAAACAGAATTACATGCACTCTTGTCTTAGTTTTTCGTCCCATAGTGCATCTTTTACTTAAAAAAAAACAACTTTTTTCTTCTTGACCACATTGTTCATAAAATTTCTGTTTATTTTTTCATGACTTTATGGAAGTTATTCTTCTCTTCTTAAGTTTCCTGCTTTTGTTCTGTGTGACTTCTTTGCATTTTCAGCATTAATTCCAAGCATTTTCCCCTTCAATACAATAGTTGTGCATTAAATATATTTTTTGTACTGTTCCACTCAACGTTTCATTTTTTGTTTTCGAAAACTGTGAAAATGCAAAATTGTTTTATGATCTCTTAATCTTAATCGTGCTGCAACATGTCTTATTTATGATTTGTGAATTGGTTTTTATGCAGTAACCGACATGATTACACACAAAGATTTTATTTTTTTATTGTATCTTCACCGCAACAACAGCAACAACAAGAACAATAATACACGTAATAATCATAATAATAAAAAAGGGGGTTTCCATCCAGAACCACTGAGCGAGCGCGCCATCCCGGCAAAAAGCCCGGCGATACCAAAATGACCATTGAAGAAAATAATAAATACTATAAAATACAATTTCAAAGCAAGAGAAAAAATCTGAAACGAGTGTTCATTTGCCACTTCATTTAATTGTATTCACATTATCGTTTCGGTAATAAATCATTAATGTGTTTTTTTTTTCAAGTTGTTTGTTTCAGTTGTTGTTTATTGCTGGTTTTTATTTGGGTTTTCTCACCAGAGTTTGCTTTAAATGGTTGTTAGTAAAGTGTTTCATCTTGTATTTTTGAGTTCACAGGTTGTTTTTTTTTCTTCTTTTTCAGTTTCAGATTGTTTTTCGCTTGTAATTGTTTGTTCATTTTTAATAGATTAAAGAAGTTATTAACATTTGTAATTAAATGCAGACAAGCCAACACTGTGAGTTTTTTAAGGAATATATAGTTAGGCCTGAATGATTATCTACAGGATACTCGTATGTGAATCTGTTTGGATTGAATTCAAACAGAAGCTAAACATAATAAATATAGTGAACATTTCTCCCAAACTATTACAGATTTTTGTCTCGTAATTTCTGCTTGTCTGATGAATAATAAATTGTTCCATATAGTACTCTCATAATAAAAAATAATGAATTTATCCAAAAGTTTCTACAAATTAAAAAAAAAAAGAAATGGGTAAACTAAGATTTGAACTTGAGCCAAAGAATTCCTTTCAGTATATAGAAATATACTCGTAAATTCGACTAATCGACTTACAAACATTATTAACAAGCATTATATAAAAACAATGAATTTAAAAAAATCGTTAACAACGGTCTTTAAGAAGTAGCAGTTTTTTTTAAAAAGTACTTAATCAATAAATACTTTTTTAAGAAAGTATGTTTTAGAAAGATAACGTTTAAGAAAAATTATTTTAAGAAAGTGGCTTTGAAAACAAGTAAAGCTGTCAAAACAAACCAGTGACTATTAAAAAGTAGTTTGTTAAAATTGAGCCTTTTTCGAAAAGGAGAATTAAAAAAAAGGACACGTAGAAAACCCTTTTTAAAAAAGTACCTCGTAGTACTTTTAATAACCATTTTTTAAAAAACTAAAAAAGTACGTTCTAAAACTTAGCAATTTAAAAGTAAAAGATAAAAGCGAGGTTTAAATTAAGTACCTTTGAAAAATTGACTTTTGATAAGGTTCCTTTTAAAAATATGCCAAATAAAAAGTTACAAAATTACATCTTAAAAAACTACCTTTTAAAAAATATCTTTGAAAACAGTACCTTTAAAAGTGTATCTTTTAAAAAAGTATCTTTTCGAAAAGTATCTTTTAAAAAAGTATCTTTTAAAAAGGTATCTTTTAAAAAGGTATCTTTTAAAAAAGTACCTTTTAGTAAAGCACCTTTTAGAAAAGTACTTTTTAGAAAAGTACCCCTTTAAAAGGTCCTTTTAGAAAAGTACTTATTAAAAAAGTACCTTTTAAAAAGGAACTTTTAAAATAGTACCTTTTAAAAAGTACCTTTTAAAAAAATGCCTTTTATAAAAGTATCTTTTGAAAAAGTAACTTTTAAAAAAGCACCTTTTGAAAAAGTACCTTTTAAGCAAGTAACTTTTAAGAAAGTTCCTGTTAAAAAAGCAAAACGTACGTTTTAAAAATGAGCTTTAAAAAGGGTACCTTTTAAAAAAATGATTTTTTAAAATATTACATTTTGTAAAAGTATTTATTAATAAATTATATGTATGTTTAAGAAAATACTTGATATAGCAAGTACATTTTCATAAATTCATAACATATATATTAAGAGACGGTCTTTTAATGACTTTTAAAAAAGTACCTATTACAAAATATAATTTTCAAAAATAGTACCTGTTAGTTTATGTAAATTTAAGAAAACATATGAAAAAATAAATATAAAATAATAATAATAAATGATAATAAATAAAAAATAAAAATATAAATTTTCAATTAAGGAAATTAGTTATTTGAAAAGCACTTGAAAAAGTACTTCTTGGGAAAGTATCTTCCTGTGAATATCTTTCGAAACGGCACCTTTTAAGAACTTTATATAAAAACATGATTTCGAAAAAGAAACTTCAAGAATATAATCATAAAAAAGTATATTTAAAAAAAAATATTTTAAAAAATATATACATACATAATTTAGAAAAGGCACTTCTTTAAAGAAGTAATTTGTAAGAAGCGCACATTTTCGAAAAATCTACTTTTTAAAAATTTATCTTTTAAAATATCATTTATGGGATTACATCATTTTTTGGAAATCACAATGCACTAAGAATATGCTGACGGTCGTAATAAAATTAAGTCAAGGTTTTCCTCAAAATAATGCGAGTAATTATTTTTGAATTTTTGTATATCATTAACCGTTTTGCTCTAAACTTTCAATACTATGACAGTTCTTATGTCCAAAGCTTTATTTATGAGAGAACGAAGCTGCTTGTTTGCCCTCCGAAAAAAATTTTTGCTTGCAGGTATAGCAATTTTTACATAAACCCTCGAAATGTTGTCATGTATTATTATTTTTTATTTATTATTATTATCCTACGACTAGTTGCCTAAAAATTATAATTATGTTTATTAAATTCCAATTTATTTTGCTGAGATTCATGGCAGTTCATCACGAAACCTTCTACACTATTCAGCTTTTTGCAAACTAGATGTAAAGAGGGGCAAGCAAGTACCATTTTGCTATTTGTAAATATAAAATGGCATATTATATCACAGACGTTCTGATCATAATTTAAATTACATTTGTTGAAAATATACATACTACTTGTTTGTCCACTATAAATAAATTTTCTAAATAAATATTTTCATCAGAAAGCGTTCGTATAATGCCTGAGATTCATATCAAATCGCATAAATCGTTGTTGAGTGGTTATTGACACATCACACAGATTAAGTTGTCAAATTGCTCGTCCATGGTGCAACGATTAAGTTTTTCATTTTAATTTTTTTTTACTTTACTTGTCTGGGTATTTTTGCAAAAGAAATTAAGTTGCTATTGTGTACAGTATTATATGTTTATAAACTTTATAAATTAAATTTATATTGAAATTAATTTATAAGGATTTATTTCTCTAAATGTTTACTAAAATAAGTTTCTACTGATTTGTAACATTTCCGGTTGATTTATTGATTTATTTTCTTAATACCGTGTTAAGTTGTCAGACAATTTGCTTGTAAGTTTTTAATTCATTTACAAAAGTTTGTATCTAATAGATTCGAAAGAATACTGTGCATAATTTAGTTCATGGTGTTTGAGGAATGCTTAAAAGAAATTTATAACCTGGTAAAGTACCATATTTTTCACACTTACGGAAAATATTTAAAAATAATAATCTTGCAAAGCGGATTTTAACCTTTGAATGCTCAAGGACACCGATTTGGTGAAAAATATGAATGTTGAAATAAAATCAACTGCGTGTTGATTTAGTAAAAAATTGTTTGTTGTCAAAAGTTATTAAGAAAATATTGATTGTATCTGAGAAGATATACGGAGCACTTCCCCGTAAGTACTTCTCATAGTCCTAATACAAAACATTCATAAAAAAACATACATTAGAATTTTTAAAGTTTTTTTATTTCCTTTCAGTTAAAAAATTATTCAACTACATAAAATTATTAAAAACAAAAAGAACAGCGAAGAGAATGGATTAATAATACAAAAATAAATTAAGATAATAATTAAATAAAAGTACAATTTTGCAAAGAAATATTTAAGTGTGATGATAATTATAAAAACTATTTTTTCCGCGGTTAAGCATAGATTAACTTTACATTTTGTGCAGAACTTCCTTTTTTGTTCAGGCGTTTTTTCATATCTTATCGTCAATTTCAGATTTTTAATGCATTCTTTTTTGTTATTAAAAATATCATAAATAGCTCTTGAGTTTATATTGTAAAATTAATAAGGAAATTATTTCCTTTTTCCAGTTCTACAATTCTACAATTAGAACGTGTTTCAAGTATTTAAAAATGTTAATTTAAAATTATAAAATTTTGATAATACTTCAACTAAAGGCGAGTTTTTCTACCCTGATATATTGAAAAGTGGGGTAGAAAAGACAAAAAAAAGCAATTGCAATGAAGCCCAATAAGGTCCCATATTTGTCGGTAACCCTTTTAATTTCATTTATATATGATAAAATCGTTAAAATATAATTAAAATTTTGTGTAGCTCTAATATTTTGAAATCTAAAGAGAATTTAAATGAAAATGTGAAGATGCGAAATTTAAAGGGACAACTAGATGTTGATAGCCTTTTCTTCTATACCTGTCCATGACCTATGCAATTCTTTATTACTTTTCGAATGATCCACTTTAAAATAAAAAGATTAGAAGATGTCCAAAAAATCCACAGATCCCCAAAACGAAAAAATTTTATGATTTCGAACACTGGTAGTAAATATCATTTAATATCTATTTCTTAACTCATGTTTAAATAACGCTTAACTAAAACGTTTTTATAACTTTATAAAAGACCATCTTAGTTGCAGTTGTGAAAAGATTTAACTGATTTATTTGATGATAAATATAATCGTAGAAAGTAGAATTTTCTTCTTTATCCAGTATGTATGACTTATGAAACGAATATAAAAGTACACTTCTTGAACCATCAATTCGTCTAAAATTATTAATAAAAGCGTTTCATAAGGATATCTTCAACGATGTACATATTCGCACATAATCCTTGCAAAAACAATCCTCCCAGACAGACAGAGAGAGAGAGAGAGAGAGAGAGAGAGAGAGAGAGGTGCTTACTCCAAATTAAAAGTTAAATAACCGGACCAATCTGCAATTAAGTCCTGTCACATCAAGCAAATTTTTTCCTATTTGTTTCATAGATGGTAGAATATCCAGGGCTGTACCTTGCATAAAAAATACAAAAAGAAGATGGTCTTAAAATAAACTAATTTTAATCGGTCTATGTGTGTAAGCGTTGCGAGCTCATCAAGCATTTCAAAAGCATGCTCAACTAGTTTTCCTGATAGCTTATGCCCCATTCTATAACTTTCGCGTACAATATTTTGTAGTCGGATTAAAAGCTTGGAAGATACAGATTTATTACTATTTTTTACGATCGGCCTCGCTGACAGGGATCAATGTTTGATTTTGACATCAAAGCACGCTGACTCAACTCTACTTTCTTGAGGATGGGTAAAGAAAAGTGATCTTCCAGGTGATAGTGAGTTTAATACTCAGTTGCCTTGGACAATGTTTGAGCAGAGTGTTAATGAGTTTAGTATGAAGGGAGATCAGGAAATTAAGCCAATGGACAAATTAAAAAATCTGCTTTTTGGAATGCTTCTATAATCGTATTTTCTTGCTGGATATGTTCATATATCTGTGGAAGAATATAAGTATGTACATATATGTATTCAAATACATGACACAAAGAACAAACTATATGCAATGCATATGTACATGTATGTATGTATTTAATTAAATATGTGCAACCAAACCAAGTCAGCCCTGGCCAGGCCAAACCAAACCAACACTGAATTGAGCAACGAACAAACATTTGTTTTATCATCATCATTGTCGCCGTTTAAAAAAATTTTCTTTGTTGTTTGTAACATTTGCAGAGAAAGTTAATTAAAATAATGAGTTTTTATACAATTGTGGACAAAAATGGTTGACAAGTGTGTGTAATATTTTCCCATGTCTACCACGAATCACACATATGAATATGTTTATACTTACAAGATAACTTTTTAAGTGTTTGGTTTTAAAAATAGAAAGAAAAGGCCACAAAGAATTGAGCAATTTTTAAATTGACCCGCTATTGCCAATATCAGCTGTTAGCGTTTTCATTGGTTGGCAAACGATTTTAACTTATAGGACCTACAACGAATGTTTTTGTTGCAACAAACTAGGTGCCATCTAATGATAAAAGTTGCTTAGCACCAGGTAGTTGCTAATCTATAACTTTGTTAAAAAACAGTGTTGCAATTAAAATTAACTTAAATGGAAATTTCTGAAAGCCTCTACAAGCATTGGCGACATCTTACCAGGTTGTTTGAGAACACTTAATGCCAAGAATAAATTGCTAATCGGGTCTGAAACAGTTGATTTGTGTTTGATGAATATCGTGCTAAACAGCTTAATCGTTCGTGTTTGTTATTAGTTTGTTAGTTTCCAAATAAGAAAACCCAGTTTTTGTTTTAAAGATACGAGCGAAACAGTTTTTATTAAGAGTTAAAAACGTAAGAATGAGTTTTGTGTTATTTTACAAAACTGCAAGTGGGGTGGTCTTATTAGGTCAAGCGAGTGAGCCTAATTATGATATAAGTTGCTCATTGAGCACTTTAGCGAAATGTCTGAAGCACTTGTGTGGTATATAATGCCACCTTCTCAATCAATTCAGGTATGGAATCGAAAATAAAAAAGTAAAGTTGGGCAGAACGTAATATTTTTAGTAGTATGGTCCGATCACTATATACACTAAACACCCCAGTGATCGAACACGATATACCTATTTTTCCCTTATTTTAATAATTAAATTCAACGATTGACATGCATTATGCAGTTCCAAAAAAATTACTCATATTGAAATTGGGCTCGTGTTCCAAAAGAAATGTTAAGAAATTGTGCTCTGCAAAACCCAACAGAAAAGAATTTATCCTGTGCAACCATAAACTTTTGAACATCTTTAATTTATTATATGACTGTATTCTTTACTCGCATTTAGTATCTCTTTTAAATTTTTTATTATTTTTTTTATGTATTCTTCATTTCAGTGATGCAATTTTAATTAAATGCATATAAAAATGCCATTTTATTTCAACATATGCCTGTCTGTCTGTCTGTCTTTCTTTTTGTAAATTTTAAGTTGAAAATGCAAAAAGTATGCTCTTATTAATTGTATTTATTTATTTAAACATTTTAATTATTTTACATTAATTCAAATGTATATTTTTGTTTAATTTCAGCAGTTCGAAATGATTTCGGTAAGTGACAGCAATTTATGATTTCATTTGTAATTTACAGAATATTAATAATGATTTTTGTAAACTTCATGGCAAAAATTCAAAATGAATAGAAGGTTCTTCAATAATAAAATATGATATGCGTTAAGGGCTCATTAGTTTTTACTTTTCATTGCCGTTCTGTGCCCTTCTTGTCTGTAGAAAATATTTCGTACTTACCTGTTTTGTGTCTGAACTATCGGATGTGGACGATGTAATTATAGGAGTGAACTTTGTAATGCAAGATGTTTTATTTGACAAATATATACATAAATATATAGTATTTAAATCTCTAAAAATTTTAATATAAATAAAACTTTCTGACTTTAAATACAAAATATGAAATATTTCTCACAACAAAAAACTAAAACATTCAAACTCATGGCTGTCACTTAACGTTGTATTCCATTTTCTACAGAATAGTCCGCAACAGAACAGAACGAAAAAGTAACAACAAGCCACACATAACAGTTTTTCAACTGAGCAGGATCAAAACAGTTGATCCGTAACAAAACAGTACGTACAAACTATTTCTGTCTTTACTCAATATTCAAGTTCTCAATATATAATTTAATAAAAAATGTTTGTTAAACATTTCAAAATATTAATTTTTGCTTAGATGGACTGGAAAATAATTAAATAAAATAATCTTGGTTCTTAACTTTTATTAGTTAGGAATATTTACAATTTAGAATAGAAAACGCAACTTAAGTCTACTTGGTCGGACGTTACAGGCGTATATCACCTGGTTCAAGTATTGGTAGACTGTAATCTCTCAAACAGTTCACAGTGCAAAATGTTATTCTGTCACAGATGGCTTTCAAAAAATGTGAAGTGCTTTATGAGAGTTTAAAGGTTTGGATTTTAACTATTTTTGGAAGATTCTCTGAGATGCAATAACAAAATTTTCCTTGGAAAAATATTGCAAAACTATAAATCTCAACAACAATTTTATTATTGTTAACAAAAGTTAATAAGTTAAACTTAACAAATTTAATTTTAATTTGGTGATATTTATTTTAAGAACAATTAATTTCGTTGTTACAGGTTCGGTGTTGCCAGTACATGAATTATTGTGAATGTTTAAATTTTTTCCAGGAAAAAAGTAAATTATCATTACAATCATTTCTTTTTATTACAAAAGCAGGCATTTTAGGTAGATTTGTCGAAATATTTATTCATAAAAATTTTGACTGATTGCAATGCCTCTGATATATTTTTCCATCATTATTTTGTTATATTTCTGATGATCTATTTAATTAGGAATTAGGAATGGGGGCAAATTACGTCATTCGATATCGAACGAATTTTGCATACAAATTCAAAAAATTTTGAATTTAAATATTTTTTATTATAATGGCGGTATTCAGTGTTTGGTGCAAATGTAATTTAAAACAATAATTGAGTGCATGCAGGCACACTCAAAATATTCTGTACGTAAAACTAACTGATATTGTAGTTTAAAAAACCGGTCTACTCATTTTTCATTTAAATTTAAATAAAAGTTCATTTAATTTTTAATGTTAAAAAATTAATTGACTCAATCCCGTAAAAATAAAAGATTTTTCCTTTGTTTCTGCAATTTTTACTGTCAAATAATCAACCCCAAGATAAAATAAAAGACTAATCCAGTAACAACATGGTGATTTGGGTTTACATTTTTTGGCGATCATTAAATGAATACATACATACATGCATGTGTAGAAGAGGAAATCTCAAACAGAACAAATCAAATAAAGCAAGGAAAAAACAGCACTTAAAAACAACGGACAATATTGAATGTAACCGAAAATCCGTATTAATATGTCCTTACTTTTTTTTAATAAAGGTTAGAATCAGTCAAAAATAATATTGCGTACAGTTTTACATGTTTATTCCTTTCAAAATTACTGAACAGATTACTTCTTGAATAACGTACAGTCCGTTACTGTAATAATATTCTGAGTGCAGCAAAAATACGAAATCTAGCGGTAAAAATGATGCAATGGCAACGCTGTACAGGTACGAATACACACACATACATATGCAAAGGAAATCATACACTCTAATGCAAACGTATAAAGCACACACGTGTTTAATGGCCATTGTTTCGTTAATGTTATTTATATTCTAGATGTTATTGTTTTATGTCCTTACAACAAACACATGCGTTTATATTGTTGTATGTTTTGTATATTTGTTGCAAAGCTGTCAAGTTTTTTTCTTTCCCCACTACGAGTAATTCCCAAAGGTGTAAACGCAAAGTGATTAGACTTCAGGACGAAAAAAGAAGATACTTTCACATACTCCAATATACGATGTTCAGCTGTAAAGTGCTTTTGGTAACGAGTAGTGTCGCCTTAAAGACGACTATTCATGTTAATATATTTAATGGATAGTTCCAAATCTTAATCGCTGGTATAGATTCAATGCCATCCCTAATTCCATTTCGCTAGTGTTTATTCTGGCTGTTCTTATCTTCTGTAAAAATGTGTTACTTGTAATTTATTAAACTATTATTATAGGAATTTTTGAAAAAATGTTGGAATTATTCAGCCGAAAATACTCAATTGAAAAATTTTGTTCATTCGGAGAAATATATAGAAAAAAAATTTAATTGAATATTTGCAAAGTTTTCAAAATGTTTTATTATTAAATTTGACCTTCAAATGTTTTTGGGATGTCTGCGTGTTTGGGTGTTTTCCCAGAAGTTCTAGCGGTAATCAGAACTAATTATTAAGGCAGAGCACTATTGGCTTTTAAGAAGTCATGTTCGACCTTTCCTCAGAAGATTATTCATCAACGATGTTTTCAAACTCATTTAGATTTTCAGTAGCTTTAAAAATTGATCTCGTATAAAAAAAATTATTTATTTTTTATTTGTATGAGGGGTATGAAAAACAGTATAAAATATAAAGGTAAACTGCATGTGTGAGATATATAAACAAGTAGTATGATTATATTTATGTGAATGTGTTCCCATACGAGAGTGAATTCGTAACAATATATTAATTGAAATGTTAGTAAGTTTTATGCTCTTATACTGTAGTGTTCTTTTTGTTTGCTATGTAGGTGGGTTTTTGAATAATATATAACAAACGGGAATACGAGACATTTGATGCTCATTAAATAAAGTGGATTTCTATGGCAAAAAGTCATTGAAGAAAAAAATAGATGACAAAAGAGCTGGAAAAAATCTTCAAGGCAGCTTGCAATTGCTTGTGACCCTCTACAATATCTGTTAAAATGACCAATACAATGTCAAACTTTTGAATACATATAAAACGTTTATTTGTTTTATTTTTTTTTCTTCAAGGTTCAAATGTGTGTACATTATAATAATTAATTTTAAATTAGTATTTCTTTCATTGGGACTTACATTACGATTATTGTTTTTAGTTTGAGATTATGAAATCCAAAGTTAAAGTTAATCGTGTTTTTGACTTAAATTATTTTACTAGAAACCTTTTCCTTTTCATTAAGATTACAATTCACTTTTGTTTGAGTATCGACAAAAAAGATATATTGATGTATCCCTAATTAGAAGAGATTTCAAATAACAACAAAACAGTGATTCATTACACCGTGTAAGAGAGTATGTTTTGGGAGAAAAGCTAGTCACATCAATTAATCTAGGAACAAAACAAAGGCAAACCGCATATTTGATTTTTCATGTCCTCTTCTTTTGTCATTTTGCAATATCCTTAAAAATATTTATGCTTGTCCAAAAAATGTATTTACACATTTAAATACAATATTTTTTAGCAAATAAAATAACTGGTTATTTAGAATTTAATTGTTCCCTTGGACAAAAAATCCTTTAAAAAAATCCTGGAAAGTTTTCGTAAAGAAACCGTTTAAAATTACATCTTGTAGCGTTAGGTAAATTCTGCAAAATCTATAAATTTTATGACTATATCTCTTAACTCTTAACTCAAAAGTTATGTTTGTTTTGCTTTCGCGGTACAAAAATCACGGTTCACACTATGAAATTTTTCTTTCTGAAAGTGTTAGTTTGTAGGTGTACGGGGAGAGAAGTTGGGAAGGGGTACATTCTTTCATGTACTTTGAAATTCTCTTTTGTTTTGTTATTCGTGACTGTGAAACTGAAAATGATTGCAGCTTTGTTTTTGATTTTCTTTTCTTCTCATTGTGGTGAGAGCAAAAATTTGTGTACAAAAAAAATAAAGAATGTGAAGTAAAATAAATTGATATAGAAAATTTTGTGCTGTTCATAGAATACAAGCAATTGAATGCAGTGAACAATTGGTATGAAAACCAATCAGTTATTCGAGTGGTTTCCCTACATTTTTCAGGTATAAATTTTAAACCAAGATCGATAAAAGCAGAATATCTGCGTGTATTTCAGATTTGAATTAAAAAAAATTTGTTTCGAAAAACATTTTTAAAATTTTGTTTGACTATGTTTTGCCTATAGATTTATGGATATATAGTAGTTTTTCAAAAAAAAATTTTCACTCAGTACGTTTTTTCGCTTGCTTGCTTGGTTAGGAAATCGATCACCTCTGGAGGCCTTTTTCACCCTCGCGTCACCTAATAT
The DNA here is from genome assembly GCA_956483585.1 of Gymnocheta viridis. NCBI lineage: Eukaryota > Metazoa > Arthropoda > Insecta > Diptera > Tachinidae > Gymnocheta > Gymnocheta viridis. The sequence continues at coordinate 127,601,108 of OY101440.1, read as the reverse complement.
TTTCTTTTTCCTATAAATAAAGCAATTTTTTGTAACAATTTGGCCCAAAAAACTGTAATGATTAAATATTGCTTTCTAGTGTACAAAATCAAAATGACACAAATCCATTTAAGTCACTTTAGTGTTTTTGTCCTCATTGTTCACTTTAGTTTTTCTTTATTTCATATACTTTTTTCTTTAACTATTTCAATATAATCGTTGGGGTTTTTTTACATTCCGTCGAAGTAACAAAAAGAAGATGGATTGGCGGCCGTTTATTTTAATGTTTTTGTCTCCACAGTTGGTCGTATTGTAGCTATGAATGGCTTTTTATTTTTATTAATAAAAAAGAAGGTTCGAAGTTGCCTTGTTTATTATAATTTGGTGACCAAACTCTTATACCAAATACAATAATAGTTGCAGCAGCAATAATATTACAACGAAAAAACAATACCATCAAACAAAAAATTGGCGGCATGTTATGAATGTTAACGTACTCTTGTTTACAATAACAAAATACCTTTACATGCATTAAAAAAATAAAGAAAATTTCTACAAATAAACGAATAACCTTCTTCTAATCTATTAGTATCTTTTCGGAAATATTTTTTTTTGCTTTTGGTTTTCTATATGAAATAACTCTAACAACAGCAGTAACAAGAGTAAGATCGTGACTCTTTGTTTTTCTTCAAATCGTTGCTTGTATGTATGTGTCTCTTTGCATTCTTGAGCATTCAAACATCGATCGATCCCCATGTACATCTATCCATCTGAATGTGCTTCATCCATCTCTAGTATCTATTTCTTTTATTTTTCATTTTTGTACTAATGTGACTCCAGCAATGCACCTTCTTATACATACAAGTGAATGTTGATTTTGTTAAACTTTTTTTTTGTTTATTTTTGATTTGATTTCGTTATTTTTTTTCCGTGTGTGTAAGGTGCACATTAGAAGTAATTTTTAATGGGTTATTATATCATGGTTATTTCGTAGATTTCGTTTGTCCGCCCATCTTATTTATCTATTCAATATGACGACTATCTTTCTATGTTTTGGCCAAGTTTGTTTTGTTAATTTTATATTCTGCTGTGGCTTAACCCGTGGAGAAGCACAAATTATCTAATAGTAAATAATGATATAATCATGATGATATTGATTAAAATTGAAATCTTCTGAAGTGTAAACTCTTAAATTTGAAAAGCTTTCAGTCATGCCTAAAAGCGATGATTGCCAAATAATAAGATATAAAAGGAAGAAAAACCCATGTTTCTCTTGGAAAATAATATTTACACATTTTACAACATTGCGTAAAAAAATTATTTTAATTTTGAAATATATGGTACGTTGCCGTTGCAAAACAAAAAAAGCAAAATGAGAGATGATCACCATGGGTAGCAAGAAAAATTAAATATGGCAATATTTTGCGCAGGCAAATAAAATGTATCAAAATTGATTGCCGACTGTGGTTGTTGTGGCAATTGTATTTGTACTGTAAAACTACAATATTAATTACAAATTAATATTAATATGCAGTTTGTAACGAGTCAAAAGGTTATTAATTCTAACTTAACAACAATTATTTCGGAGATCGCAAAAGCTTGAATACAACGGCGCGAAGATCTGCCATGTAGTTTGGAATTAGTGAACTTTTCACTTGTTCCTTTTGTTCCTTGGAATATTGCCTCATGTCCAATTATTTGTGAATCAAATGCTATGAGCTGTATGCCTACATACATTACTTTGGACTTAAAACCAATTATATTGAATAGAAAAAAAGTAGAAATTGGATTCAATGAACAAAAAATATAGATGGGATTAAAAAATTTATTCGATAATTAGAATGCAATTTGTATTATTAATTCAAAGCTTTTACATATTTTGTAACTAAGAAGTTAATATATTCATTAAAAAATTAACTGAAATATTTTAAATAATTTAATTTAAAAATGAATTGAGTTTTTTTTAATTGAATTAATGAATGTATGATTTTTTTTAATTTAATTAGAAATTAATTAGTATGTCGAACGAGATCGTTCGCTGGATTTCTAAACGAACAATGACTGATTGGAGTCCCACTAAGAGTCTATTTTATTTATCAATTTATTTGTTTATTTATTTAATAATTAAATAAAAGAAATAACTATCTTATTAGTGGGACACGAATCTAGCGAACGATAACGTTCGACATCCCGGGATAGGTGGTAAATTATTTAAAAAAATGTATTAATTTTAATTTGTGATGTCGTTGACTAGTATCGAAGATTTAATTCAAATCATCATTTTGATTTTCACTAAAGTCAACAGCAGCCTCAAAATATTACTGAGAATTATATTGTAATCATAATTATGTTTTAAGGTCTACTGATGATTTGGCATTAGCACCAATGAAATGCATAGACTAACTAAAAAACCCTCAACAAATAAAAGTTTTTGAAAATTAATTGAATCAATTAAAAAATAATTGTTTCATTTATATAATAACCGATTTCTTGTACAACAAGACTGCACTTTAAAGTACAACAATGCATGATCCATTACACACAAAGCAATATAAAGCGAAGGGTAATTGACTCAACTGATAAATGTCGAAGTATTTTAATTGAAATAATTTATTTGAAAACAGTGTGGCAACTGTACAAGACTGCATGATTATCATATAAACAAATAAAACATATATTTATTTACACGTAATTAACAATCTAATTAACTTTTACCATTTTGATTTAAAATCTCTTGATAGCACTGTTTTAAAATAACAATAATATCAATGAAATGTATGTATAAATAAATATATTTTTCGTCAGTTTTTGGCAAATAATTGTATCTATAGGAAAATAAAAATTACATATGCAAGTTTTCTTTTTTTTGCATACTGGGGATACAGTGGAGCTGAATATGACACTTAAAACTCCTGCTTTTATGTATTCTGATCGTGAAAGTACACCTCAATCTCTGAATTCATTAATGGGTTAATATCAACCTTTAAAATCGTTTTATTATGCGACTGATTTGTTTTAAATATTGCTGGGTCTGCATGCTTTTACCTGCTTGTGGCTTTTGTCGCTGTTATATTTTAAGTTATATTTTAAATTATATCTGTTTGTTGTTAATTGTTTAAATATTTAAATTAGGATTTTCTACGTTTTGTTGGTGCTTATGTGTGACTTGATTTTCTTCCAAATAGAAATCGGTTTAATTTCTTTTATAATTATTGTGTTAAAAAATCGATAAAACTGATTTATTTTATTTTCCCTCGGCCATTGTAATGGGGATTTTACATGAATGTGTCTACATACAAAGAAATATTCTAACAAAAGTTTTCAAGTCCGAGTAGCATTTCAAATGTATTGTTTTATAGGCATAAGTTGAGATTAATTGCTTATGTCGTACCAAGCTATTATGTGGAACGGGTTATCTTCTGACTTAAAGAAATTAAGAATGAAAGAAGAAATTATGTGAATTAAAATCTATATACGTACATAGGAATAGAAAACCCCAATAGCTGTAAAAGAATTAATATTATAGTCAATGAACTATTGATTTATATAATTATGCTGATCTTTTGTATTATATTTATGCATATTGACTTAAAGTGGCCACCAAATAAAGAGGTGTACATTTCAGTTAAAATTAATTTTAATATTTTCTCTTTATTGCATTATGTTTTCTTTTTCTTTAAAAATTATTAAGAATTTTCTCTATGGAAAAGAATAAATAAGAAAATTGATTTATGCCGTGATTTAAATTAATTGTAGAAACATTTTCTACGGATTACGTTAAAACCCCTTTTTTCAAATTTAGAGTTTTCAGTTCCAAAATCCCGAATTCCGACGCCACAGGAATACTAATAGTATAGAGTTCTGCAGCTCAGAATTTGTAAGCGTAAATTGTGGAATTTTAAAAGATAAAAATTTTGTTACTTGTTTTTAATAAATTTTCAATTCAAAATAAATATTTTAAAGTTTCGTTTATAAGACTTTAATATTTATTGCTAGACCTAGCAAATGCAGATGCAATAATTAATGAATTAAAAGAAATTTAAATCGAACACCAAAGACTGCACATTTTCTAAAGAGCAACAACTTAATGCATCAGTAAAATGTAAATATTTTATTTAACAGTTCCTTAACCACTCATGTTTCAATGAAAAACTAAAAAACAACTGTCCTTTTGGAGAAATTACTAATAGGCATATTAATTTTGTAAACATCCAATATGTCTGAAAACATTGAAAGCTGACCTCAATATTACCTTGGAATTCAAAACTTTAATACAAATCAATTCTTTACCTTCAAGCAAATCCTGTTGATTATAAATTAATTTTCATACTGAATTTTTTTTCTCTGGATTTTTCATTCTGTTTGTTATTTCCTGTCCAACAAACATTCATCATGCACACACGTGCGCCGTTTCAGTCACTCACAAATGCAAAAAGGAAAAAAATCATAAAGATTTCCCCAAGTGCAAAAAAATGATGATGCTGAAGAAGACGGACGAAGCAGAAAAAAGAGGTACAAAAACGCATTTTAAGAAGGTCTTTATGTTGTTAATGTCGATTGAAATAAATATAACGAATTATCTTGGTATTCATCTCGAAAATAATACACATACAATTAACTATAATTGCAAATACCCGAACAGACGCAGATTTTTTAGTATTTTTTTCGTACATACAAGAATGAAAAATGGTTGTTGGGCAAAAGTTTAAAGGTCGAAATTCCAATATAGACACACTTACACACATCAGTAAAGAAGATGCATTTACACAGATACTGGCAGAACATCAGAGATCAACTCTCAAATATAATACTCGGACATGAAGACATATTCTTCATACGTTAAACACAAAACAGGAATGTAAAGTATTCATTTTAACCAGACGGAATATATGGGTGATTTAGATTTAGGCCCCAAACAACATTGAAAATAATGATACGCTGCTCTCAAGTATGCACGCTTGCTGTTGGATGGGCAGGCTGATTGTAGTATGCTTCTTTTTTTAGATGGTTCTACTCAATGGCAGTAAACATACAACTAAGATGACGATCATTGTGGACGTAGTCGTCATCATCATCATCACCATCATCATCAGCATCCTCATCAACAACACTAACATCAACAACAACAGCAACAAAAAACATATCAGTGTTACATGCAATCTTTCTAAAAAAAAATAAACGATATAAAATCAGCTAAAAGTACAAAACTAAATGCATTCATTGCTGGTCATTGAAGTTTCTTTTCATTTTACGAACTTAGCAATGGAATGATGGTGTTTGCTGCAGCCGTGGCATGAATATTTGTTTCTTGGTTGGATTTTTGGTTGATGGTTGTTGGTTTGTATGTATAAATGCATAAACATGCAAATGCCAAAATGTATCAAATTTCACATACAATCATCATAAGAATCAAACAAAGATTGTGTACAACATTAACAACAACAACAGCAACAACAAAAACAACAACAGCAGCAACCAAAATAGCAACAGCCCAAAACTTTTTTCGCCATCTCCAAACAAGAAAAGAAATACGTACACACACATACACAAACAGTTTTTAATGATGCTGTTGAGGCAAAGGCCTCTAGTAGAGCTGATTTAATTGAAACCCTACTTTTATTTTAGCTATTTAAATCGATTGTTATTGAAGTCATTTGAAGAGTAGACATATGCAAACGCATTGTATTTTGTTGCTGTACGTATGATCATGTATTTGTTTTTTACCAGCATACTCCTGCAAATAATATTGGACTACGTGGTCCATTATAGCTGAAACGGACTAGTTACAACATGATCCTATGTAATGCAGTCATGGATCGTACTCGTGCTTTAACGATCATACTCGTGTCGAACAAACTACTTGTGAGTGGTCGATTTTCAATGACAAGGAGTAGCTTGTGGGATAGTACGATGTAATGCAATCCAGGACTATATGGTCCAGCTCTAGGACATCGTAATGTTTTCTACATATATTTGGGTTACCTTTGGACTACTCCTAGCCCTTTATGGACTATACTTTACATGCGTGTATAGAATAGTCGCATTATCTACGGGGACAGACGTGAAGAATTACACAGGCAATAATAAGTACATGTGGACATTCGATTTTAATTTATCCACATTGAAAGTGACTGAAAATAACTCTGCAGGGCGTTTATTCCACAAGCGAACTGTTTGGCCAAAAAAATCCTCCTGTTAATAAGTAGCACATTTCACTGGACAATTGCGCACAAACGAATGAGCTCGTAATAGAGAACTGTTGTTTGCAAAATTAAGCTGGTTTTGCCATAACTCGTTTCACTGCTGCAGCAACGACAAAACAGTGAAACGCACTCCACATTGCGTAGAAGCACTTTCCTCTACCTCTCCTGAAGCGGTGGAGTAATTTATAAATAGATTTTGAAGAACCATCGCGTACACGAGAGTTGTATTCCATTTTTGGTTGGTTGTAAGTAGTATAAATAGTATGGAGATTGAGTGAAGTATCTCTTAAGAAACTGAGACAATTGAATGCTTCTTTTGTAACTTGAAAAATGAGATCAGTATAGCGAACAGAACGCAGGATTCTCATGCTAAAAGCATCAATAGTTTCAGATTCTTTAGCATTTGTCAGACATACTCAACATACACAACATTAATTCTAACGAGCAATTAAACCGCATTCAGAGAATGTTACAAGATCATGATTAAGTGCAAATGCAATCATGTTTTGTTTCATGATCTCAATCTCTGACAGGCTATGAATGGCAATTATGCATGAAAAGCTGCTGGCATTCGCGAAAGATTAGATTAGGATGGAATCCTGACAGAGAAACTGATTAAGAAAAATGAGAAGGAATCTAGGTACGGAGCCTTATGGGGCCATAACTCAGTGGCTTCTGGAACTTATTGATTCTGTTATTAAATCTATGTTGCATGTATTCCAAACTATTGTAAAGTCCGCTTCAATTATAGTAGCACACAAATAAAAAAAATCACTAATGCGTAGGTATATTTTGAAACTCTACAAAATGATAAAGAAAACGAAAATCTTTAGAAAAAACGAACCACCATCTCATCATCATCATTGCCAACAATTTGCAACAAAACACAAATAAATTGCAACAATAACACAAGAGACAAACCAGAAAAAAAGAAATAAAAAAACGCTGTTGTGAAATCAGCAAACAAACGAGTGATTTCACGCTGACGATGAACGATACCATCCAAAAAAAAAACTCCAATTTCATTTGGTTTTTTGCTTTACAACCAACATAGATACATACATACGTACTAGCACTTCAACGTATGAATATGTATTCAAATACAATGGACAACATGCATAAGTACATGACCATGTGCTGAGAACAATATTAAATGTTGATTACACCATGGATAATCAACAACTGCAACAACTACAACTACAAATACAAACAAAAAACGCATAATAATAATAATATTGCGTATGCAACAATATGAACCACACATACACTCTAATCCAAGTAAATGTGCGGGTTAACAGGTGGGCTCAGGCAACGACTCTAACAACACGAACAAAATCATAATATCGAGATTATGATTCTATTCAAAATATACATACACTCTTCATGCAACTACAACCAACTTGCACACATGCAACATTATTAATAAGTCGATGTATTTATTGTATTCTATCTATGCCGTGTGTTGTCCAAGTGTAGTTGCAATTATTTCTTCTACCTTGATTGTCGCTTAAAAACTAAATCATCTCTTCATTCTCGTTCCCATTCTAATCAGCGTCATTCATATCAGCAACACATCCACTGCGACATACAAAATAGCAGCGTGTCCTACATAATGCTGATGACGATCATTGTTGTCGATATGTACAAGATGTATGTATGTATGTTACGATGTTTTATCTTAAATGATTTTATTTATACGATAGAAACCCCCCAGTAGTTTAAGAGCATTCTCTATGTTCTAGGCATACGAGTTTATGTGGCTTACGACAGCGGTAACAAAATAGTTCTTAGTTAAATTTAGGGTGCGGAACGACCAAAATGCGAGTTTTTAGTTTTCTGAAATAACCATAGACGAAAATTGAATCTTTAATATATGTTTTTGAATGAGTCCAATTTTGTTCTATGTAGGATATCGGTAAGTAAAAGCTGAGAAATTATTTCGTGAAAAAATATCAAAGCAAAAACTGAAATAATAAGTTTTATTACGAAAATAAAATATAGTATAATTATTTTCAAGTGGAACATTGTTATTTTCGCTTGCGTTCAATCCTTGAATTTGCAAATTACGTTCTTATTAGGAATTTTTTTTACAAATTTTTTTATTTTAAAATTGGTCCCACTGTGAAATGTATTTCTTGAGATTAATTAATGAGTATTGACATAGAAATGTACACTCAAAACAAAAAAGCGGTGTTAAAAGTACGGTAATCCCAGATTTACTAAAATCAAGTACAGAAAGAATGATTCAAGTACGGAAGGTTAAATGCTCAATTTAATTTTTTAGTGGATTCAATATTTTTCACATGATTAAAGAATTTTGTACTCAGTTTAAGAAACTCCAGGATTGGTTATATAAAGGAATCCCGTTTTCGGCTTGATTAAAGAACATTTTATTGATATTTATACTCAAAAAATAAAAAACTTGAATTTAGTACGGCATTTTTCTTGCTGTGTATCTATACAGTTTTTATTTCTCTTTCTGTATTTCTTCTCTAACATAAAGTTGCCCAGTGCAAATATGAAATTAATTTAATTTTTCAAGCGTAACACAAATTTTTATGCGCCAAAAAATTGTTGAAGATAACATTTAAGGATCATATGATGACACAGTTTTTTAAAAGACTTTTAGTCCCGTCGTTATACTGAAATTACTTTTTCTATGTGTGTGTCCTTCCTTTACTTTGTTTGGGTTTATTTGATAATTCTGTGAAGGTATTTTGGTTGCATGTTTGTGGCTGTTTTAATTTTTTGTACGTTTGCATTTTACATTTTATGATGATGTACTCCTACCAAACATAGACAAATAAATTTATATTTTATTTATTTTAATGTTTTGTTTCGTACAAGTTACTGTTAATTTAGTTTTGAAATTTTTTGCTGGTGTGATTGGTGTGTAAATGAAATATTCAACATTTTATTTTCATCAGTTTATGCATGGATTTAAACATGCAACATGAATTGCATTTTAATTGTATCATCATGATTTTGATATGCGTTGGCCAATTTAGAAGGGTGGAAGAGTTGTAGATAAGTTTGAAATGTTTATGACTTCAAGAACTGATCATTTATTTACCAGCCTATAAAAACTTACTTAGTAAATTAGCAGATGTAAGTCATACGGTGTAAGTCAATGTCAAATTTTGGATAATCGTTTATGACCGTCTGTCTAAGCAACATATTTAGATATTTCCAGCTTTAAACATATTAAAAAAAATATCTAAGATATTTCCTTAGTTCATAGGTGTAAGTACGTACACGTTGCACAATGGGGCAGATCCAAGAAATAATAGTAATATTTAGACATCTTCCATACTTTATTTTAGAGAGTTAACCCGTGACAAAACAAGACAACCATCCCGGGATCCCAATCCTTACCAGACGTCGTTACTTTTTTATTTATATCTTGATCGATACTGATGACAAGCTTGTACATTTTAATAACCTGTACAAGACCGCGTCCTTCAACAGCGTGGTTCAGAATTAAATTTTTTTTAATCTATGTCCTTTTCTATGATTTTTGTGATCGCAGTAGTACGTTAGAAAATACATTTGCAACCATAATTTTTGCAATTAAATTCACTGTGCGTAGTATATCGCCTGCATGTCTGGCTTAATCTGTCAAAGTTGATGTAAATCAACAAAAATTTTTGTAAAATTGGTCAAAACACATAAATTTCAAAATGATGTTCAAAAATATTTTTTTATTCACTCCTGAGGACCAAACTGTCAAATAACTTGTCATTTGAATATGACACGTGAAATCAACAACAACTATAGCCCCAACAACGACATCATCATAAAGGTGTTAAATTAAAATAAACATAAAGCAAAAAAAAAATAAAAAAAATTTTTTTTTGACACTTTCAACAAGTATGTTGGTCTGTTTGTCCGTCCACCAGAATGTTTAATAAAAAAGCCTGTGAAAGGAATGAACACTACTAGCAAGAAAGACGACAGTTTGGCGGTACAATGAAATTGAGATGCCACACTGTGTGCGAGAATTTGAGACACACCAGAAATAAAAGAAGAAGAAAAAGTCGACTTAAATTCTTCAGCAAAAACAAAAAGAAAATAAATTTATTGTGAAAAAAAGCAACACTCCATTGTGGATATATTAAACAACTTAGTGACTTGTGTGTAGAAACAACTCTAACAACAACAACAACAACATCAACAACATCATATTTTAAATTATCACTAGAGTTGTTGTCTTTTTTTTTTCCTGTGTGGAGAGTTTATTTGTTTTAAACCCAAAACAGAAAAAGTTTGATTTATGGTCAATTGTCAAATTATCCTTGATAAGTCATTTATATTTCTTCTTGTAGTTTTTGTTTATATTAAATTATTTTGTGGTTAGATGAAGTGAAACAAAGTCGAAAAAAAAAGAATTTTATGAAGAAGGTGTTGGTTGTTGTTACAATGAAAATGAGACTTTAAGTTGTGTATGCATTTCATTTGACTCGGGCTTGAATGACTTGATTTTTATTGCGATATTACAAAAATTACTTGTTATAAAGAATTTAGTTGGGCTTAAGAGTAAAGAAATAAAAATTTGTTTTATAATTTCGATGTATAGGGTGACCAGATAAGAACGATTGGAATGGAAATTTAAATAAAACAGAATCGTTGTGAGATTTCAAATTAATTCCGACTTTATTTTGAAGCTTCAGTTGCGGCATTATTGCCTCTTCGGCTTTGCTAGTGCAATGCTTCAAGTAGTTGCGTTGGTTGGCTTGTTATCGTTATGGTCTTGACGTACTCAATTGTTGTTGAGATGACACAGTCAGAAAATTTTTCTTTCACAATTTGTAGCGTTGCGTCGTTTGTGTGCCAGGCAACGCACTTTTGTTGGAACCTTCATCATTTCCAAAGCTCAATTATTGAACACACAGCGTTGTCTCTGACCGTTCCTGTTCAAGTCTTGCTGTAGCACAATCTTATGGGGATGTAGTCCCAAGTCTAACAACAAAATAAGCGGGCTGACTCTCTGTCGATGCCCAGTATAACTGGTCGGCGCCAAATTAATATTTATGGGTCTTCTTCGATACTGATCGCTAAACTGGCTATGTGGCTCATGTGTTCATTTCGCATTAATCCCTGTCAAGTTAGTGCTTTAAGGGCCAAAATAGTGTACTCACGCTAAAAATTTAAATAGTGTGATGAATTGTCTACGTACTGACGCCAATAATGATGATCTATCTTACGAAGGCATTCTTTTTGCTTGTTTTAAATGGTCCCTGACTTCCGATAATACATTTTAATAAGTTCCATACGTTCATCATCAGTGAATGATGACATGGCAAACCATACAGAATATTTTGACAACTGGACGGAATTGACATCTTTGACAGCTTATAAAATATAGTGATTGGAAAAAATATAATTACTATTTGGTCACCCTGAATGTGGTGGTCATAAAGTTTCCCAGAAAAATTAAGGCGCATTTGCAAGATCTTCATATGTAAATTTATTTTGTGAAAGTATTTATAACATATACAAGCACTGTTGCCATCGCTATATTTGACAGTTTAATCTTGAGTCTTGTCAAATGTTCGCATTATTTTAGTTAAATATAGCATGACATTGTTGAAGTTTTTGTGAAAAACTGCGCAAGTAAATTTTTCCGATTTTGATCTTTTGATTCGAAATGGCTGTATTCCGAATGGTATTTACATGGACCCAACAATTTTTAGAATATCATATTTTTTATTACAAGCTTTTTGTATCCACAAATTATGTAACAAATATTTGCTCACTTAAAATAGAATATCAAAAGAATAATAATTTTTAGATCTATAAGTCATAATTCAGAACGTGAATCTGACTATTATAGCAATTGTGGCTGAAATTTTTATAAAAAGTTTTTATGAGAAGTTTTTTCCTGCCCGGTTTTTAAAAAGTTTAAACATTATCTTACCAAACTCACAGTATCAATTTGAAAGTCTTTTGGTCCTCCAAAAAATAATTCATTTTAAGACTTACGCTGTCATTCAGTGCAGAGATGGGTTCGTATTTCTCGTCATCGGCAATTGTCACTCTAAAATCAAGTAGAAGTACTCAAAACCCGATCGCCCAAAAAAAACTAATCTAACTGCATCCGCGCCTAACACTTAGCGGTGCATGACTTTTGTACGCTTGAAGCTTTAATTAAGTGTTTTATTGAAAAATTGCGACCTGTTTTCACAACAGATTTTTTTTTAATTTTCACTCTCTGCACAAGAATCTGGTTTATCAGTGATCCTTGACTTAAATCTTATTTTTTATGATAGCTTTCACTCAGGTCTCGTATTTTGGGTGGCTGTATTAACTTGTTGCTTTTCGAAATTTCTGCATGTGTCCCTGCCAAAAGTATTTGTCACTCCCATTCATTTACTCAGCAACTCTCCAAATATTCCTTCATTTTATCCCTGAGTTTCATTTATTTGTTGTTCATCTTATACTCAAGATGATTATCTTATGGTTATGTTTATTTTTATTGTTTCAAGATGTTAAGATACATTTGAGGTTTATACTACAAAACTTTCTATATCTCCCAGTCTGTTTGTCTTTCAGTCAGTCTGTCTTTTTTCATTTTTATTTTGTGTATTTGTTGTATATCATGATGATAATGATGTAGGTATATAATTTCTTTATTTTTTGTTTTCGTCTGTTCATCCATTTATTTGTCTTACTGTGTGTATTTGTATGAAGTATAATATATTAACACATGTAATGTGATATTTACTTGTCTCTGATGTTGTCGGATTCATTTTTGATTTGTTTATATCAAATATAAAATAAAAACAAGAAAAATTAAACAGATTTTTTTGTGCATTTTGATTGTGTCAGTATATTGATATTGTTTGAAGATAAATAATTTAAGAATTTATAAAATTTTTTGAATATATCTAGAAAATTTTTTTCCCAACAGATATGTAATTTTAATTAATTAATTAAATAAATACATGGGTTCAATAAAGTTTTAGATTCAAATATGGTTTTTGAGGAATTTATGTTAAGCTTTGGAAAGATTCAGTTATCTTAAAATTTATTTGTAAATGATTTTTTCGACGCACTTGGAAAAAAATTATTTTAATTTGATTTTCATGCAGAATACATTAAGAATGACGTAATTTTCAAAAATATTTTCATTACAAGATGTCAAGTTTTTCTTTTTTCTCAAACTTTATCTTAAAGGCATGCAAAATTGCATGTCAATCATTCAATAATTATTCATTATTGTTGATGTATTTCTGTTGCAACAAGGTTGATGCAATAAATCTTTTAGCACAAAGCCTTCTTTCAAAGAAAAAATTAAGCAACAAAATGTATGGAATTTATTTTATATTGTTGTTTGCAGCAGTTTTCATTTAGCAAACAATTTGATAAATTATTTGAATATATTAGTTATGTCAATCAATTATATACAAAAATTTCACAATGTTTGAAGACTCATGCGTTTTTCGCAAATGCTAGCAACAATAAAAATTATATGTATATAACAATGAAAAGAATAATAAAATAAAACTAATTGCAATTATATTCAAAATAACTATCATGTGATATGAAAATTATATACGATCATGTTAATTTCGAGAATTCAACAGAAGTCATAATAAAAATACGATTGCTTCACGGACACAAAAAAACTCAGGTTTGTGTGGCCAAATATGCGACTATATAAAAATATTAATGCATTTATGTTTAAGTTTCTTTTTTTAGTTTTTAATTTTGAAAAGACCCCCCAAACAATTTATAACTCAAACTTCTTTTTGACTCCGTACTCAACCAAGTAGAAAGAAAAAATTACAGCAACAACAAAAAGAATAACAACATCAACGACAATGACAACGATGTTTATAGATCTTTACTAAACTAGACGCGCATGTGCAATGAACATGATTTTAATTGCAATATAGAAAAGGCAAGAAGAAAAAATGGGAAATAAAAAAATAAAAAGATATAAAAGCAATATTTAGCTTGGAAATTTACCTTCGATGTTAGCGAGAAACCTTAAGAAAATCTCAAATGTGCCTACAAACACGTTTCTGAACAACATTTCAGGATGGTCTATCTGTACTGTCCATACACACACACACACACAGACATGTTATATGTACAATTTTGAACGACGAACGAGATTGGAGCACAATTCTTCATGTATGTATGCCACCTAGAATGTCACCTTTGTTACAACTTTTTAACTACATGTGAGAGTACAACACAACACAACACACAGTAACAGCAGCAGGACGAACGACAAAGTCATATTGAGGCTGAGGTGAGGCTGAAAAGTTCTTATAAATACAAATACAACTGAAAACTATCTGAATGGATTTAAATTTCAAAGCGTTTCGTTGCTACAAAGCAAAACGAGGCACCACGAATTTGAAATTTTGTAGCTAATTTTTCGATTATCTTCCAACAAACGTAATGTAAATTTTTTTCTCTCATGTGTGTGCGAGTAAATAAAATTAAATGGAAATAAATAACAAAATACTATGAACTTTTTTGCCACCATGGACATTTTATTTACAAGTTACATGAAACTGAAAACTCTCCATCTTTTGGCGTTTGTCGTTAGTCGTCGTTGTAGTCACAGTCGCCGTTTACTTAAGGCGGTCTTTTACAACAAGCTCATAATGTACGAGAGTCATCGTAAACAAATAAGCCACTTTAACAAACGACAAAAACAACGATTTCTTCAAAAACAACTACGAGATTGAAAAAAAAACTAACAATCAAGTTAACGAGTTCAAATATTTTGCTGTTGTTGTCTTAAATACACGGATCTTTAAGGTGACATCTAACGAAGTCAGAACAAAAGTGAGAAGCCAACAACGAGAGCGGCAAGCTTAAAAAATTATTTATTACTTTTGGGGCTGCTCATATGCAACGTAACGCAATTTATGGCGCTATTTGACTCCCCCACCCTCTTTAACACATTTTAGATAATTTTAAGTATAAAAGGTGGCGCAAAATTAAACATTCTGCCTTCATAATATTGAGTGTGGATCATGCTGCGTAATCGGTTGCGTCTTCTTGTTGAAATCACATATTCACCAAACCCCGCTTATTCAATTACAGCAGTAAGAAGTCGTTTATCATGGCCCTGTAGCGTCCGCAGCTACAGCCGCAATATTCGCAACACGATTAAGAAATCGACGTCGAAATTCACGCTGCGCTAACACCACCGACAGATTATTGGTAAGAAAGAATCGACACTATTATTCCACGCACTCCTTGCACCTGTCTAGTTCACAAATTTTAAATATCATTGACGTGCGACGCCATTTGCAGAAATTATTACATCTTTCGATAGGGTGACTAAGTTTGCCCCTCCCTGTACTGTGATAAATTTAAAATATTTAGAAGTAGATACATTTCTAAAATTAAAATATTACTCTTTCCAATATATAAAATTTATGGAAGCTTTAAAAACGTTCTTAATAAATCTGCATCTTCTAAGCAATTGCTCAATTTATGTTCACAAAAATCACAGACTAGAACCCATCTGACACTTCAGCATCCCTCCAGCAATACACGAGGAGTTACAGGGTGTGAAAGTGACAAAACTCGGCTTCAAAAGAAGAACTTTTAGAGCAGATGACTGATCTTAATGAATTTAAATTTTTCGTAAAGATAAAATAACCCAAAAAAAAATTTTAACTCTTAAAGGCATTTTATAATTTTTAAATTCATAAATAAATTTTATAATTAGCTAAATTAAACGAGTTAGTAACTAGTTTGCCCCTAAACGGACCTACGAAGTAATTTGAAGTTCTATAAAGAAATTCACTATAATCTAAGCAAATTTGCGTAGTATTTGAAAAAATTTTGCAAAACTAAATAAACTCTTTTTTGAGTTTGAATTTGAAACCCAAAAAGCAAAAGCAAGAGTTCCAAATAATAAGTGCTCAAGTAAACGAATTGAAATAAACAACAGCTTATTAAAATTTCAGATTTTTTATTTCGAACCTTTTGATTCACTATTTTAGTCTATCATCGTTCAATGATTTTTCTTTTGAAAACTTTAGCACAATTATTTAAGTAACTCTCATTAGAGATTGTATATCAGTGCAGCTTAAAATTCTATGGTCTCACTGATAAAGATGCCATCCTTAAAGTTTTGAATTACGGTAATGTCCGACCGAGTTCCATTGAATTTTATCAGTTCATCAATTACACTGGTTTGCAGCCAAAAAATACCAAGAACGCCACATGCCTATATAAGTTAATTGGGACCTCCTGAACATGAAAAACGCTGTAATTTCTTTTTTTTTCTAAGTACCGTTTTTCAGATAACGGTACTTTTGTGTTTTTCGGTGTATGGTCCCAAGCAAACCCTTGTGGAGCCCAACCGAAAAGTTCGATCGAGATATCGTTGGAAAGGTAATCAAATGCCTTTTCCGTCGATATGCTGCAAATTTCTATCTGACAAGAAATGGCTGAGTTATGCCACCTCAAAGTTCGAAATTTGCCTATTTGATTTGTTTTATTTGTTATTTACTATAAAATATAATTTGAATCAGTGCTGTTGAGTCTCTGTTATTTAAACGATTCTGATGTAATTTTCATTTGCAAAGATGATTTGCATGGATCAAGCGTAGGCAATCGCTCGGAGGTACAGTTAACAGGTATCTTAAAGTCCTTCTGTTCCGTAACAATAATATATAACGTTCTTTTTTAACTTTAATTTGTTCACCTTAAACTATGAAAAATATGGAATCTTACCGATTCCCGATATCCATTATAATCTTTATTCGAAATTGTACACAAAGAGCTAAAAATCGCGTGGTTGCATTTAGATTAATAGAGAAACTTATGCCTTTTCTTTTCTTGCTTAACTCAATTAGATTTAGTTTACCGGAATGAGTGGGACTTGTCCTAGGGAGGGTTTAATTGTCACTTTTTCGATACTTAACCTGGCGGTTACTAGACCAAGTTAAATTTTATATATGTTATATCGTTGTAAGATATACCAGTCATGGTTTATCTTTAGAATAATTGACTCCAATTTATTACTGATACGGGAGCCATTTTTTTTTAATCTGCTAATATGCTGATCTGCATAATTACAACGAATGTTATAGGCCTTTGCAATTGTATTTGTAACATTTCATAAATAAAACTAATAGATCAATAGCATTGAAGGCACGATATTATTGTTCCAGTTAAAAATATGAAATTGAAATCAGTTTTAATTTCATTTACGTATATTGGTAAATTTCGCCTCCTTCTTTATGTAATTTTTAAATTATCTTTTGGCAAGTAACTTTTGAACAGTGAGTGTGTACTAAATAGAATCCAAGCCGAAAATCTGGCTTGGAGAGTAAAAAAAATATTTTTTGAAAATAATTTTAGTTTATGTTTTGCTGATATCATCAGTAATAGCATCGCTAAAACTTTTACATAATATTATTTGTTATGAACTCTTAAATAAAATGTAATCTAAAATATTTACATTTTTTTTGCTCGAGAAAACTTATGATTTTGAAAAATTTACATATGAAAACAAATACAGAGAATTTCTTGTTTTTATAGATATTCAATAGAATGGTCTTGAAAATTGCCAACAAAATTCCAAATTTTTTTGTTAAACTAAAAATACACTTAGGTTTATTATCTTGAAAGCTTTTTTAACATAATGATTAAAAGTCTACTGATGATTTGGCGTAAGTACCATATAGACATATAGACTAGCTTACAGACGGCAGAAGAATATATCGAATACTCTTTATATTTAAGACAACTATAATACGAGTATATATACTAAATATGTATACTAAGTTAATTTTAAAAAAACTGTTTCCCGTCTCCCTAACATTTTTTTAACGATTTTATGGAAATAAACAAATATTCAGAAGCCTTTTATAAATAAAAATGAACTTGAGCCAAACAATACCTTTCAATTTAAGCCTAAGCTGTTCAACTAATTACGTATATTAATTATTAAAAACGACGGCACCCCTAAATTCATGTTTACGTTGTTAGTTAGTAGTTGGTTGAATACTAAAAAGTTCACCAACGAAAGACAAAATAAAAACAAAAAAAGTAAACATAAATACGTCATAGCTTGATCTTAGCATAAAGCAGCAAGATAGTAATAATATATGGAATAATTAACTATCAGAGTTGGGAATTTTGTACTAAGCGAAATTTATATAACTTGTAAAAAAGGTTACAAGTAATTTTCGTATTCTACTTTGTCAAACAAAAGTTCCGCTCTCTTGCCACGGGACAGGCTTACAAATCTCTTGGACTGTCTTGACCCAGAAGTGAACGTTCACGTGGGAAGGGATTCACGTTCAGACCATGTTTGTAAGGTCCTCTTAATGTGACCGACAGTGACCCCGAAGAAAAGATCAGGGCCAATATTATCCATAACTATCTTGGACTTCACCTCTAGAGACGATAATGCACTAAGAGTGGCCTGGTTATCCCAAATTATAAGAAGTCTCAAGCCCTTTGCCCTCCTCCTCAGGCATTCCTCAGCGCATATGATGATAGCGTAGATCTCCGTAGATAGAAACCCCTTATTTTATTTGCAGTAGCTCTTTATCTTCATCAGCCCTGAATGTGTCCCTTCAAGCAAATATGACAGTTATTTCCCTTTTCCTAATTTGGCAGCTATCAATTAAAAAAAAAATTATTCAAAACTTTCCTTGTCAAGTACAGAATGACGGATATATTGCAGGTCCAGTAAGTTGCTCATTTGGAATGGAAAGCATACAAAATCATTAGTTATGGGTCACTAATGGCATTCAACTGCTCACCTTTAAATAAAAAATCAGTACTTAAGTGTTAAGGCACTTTTTTAAGCCCCTTACAGAAACTGAATTGTGAAGCAGCTGATGTGAATCTCTTAATATGTGATTTTGATTCTCCCAGGTAGCTAAAAATTAAAAATGATTTCACTAAACACCGTTTCTAGCTGCATGCAGAAGTTAGTCTTGAATTGTTTAAATTTTAATTTTTGTCTGGACAAAGTTGAACTTAGTTGATACATTATAGTGTTTCGAAAGCTGTTTTACAACAATTCTTTTAGTTTTTAGCTTTTTTGCTTGGAAATAATTTCGTATTATTTAGTTTATTAGCTATTAACTGAAGCACTGGTCTTTTATTATTTTTCTATACAATTTGTCATTGATTTTTATTTTTATTTATATATTACATATGATGCTCCGAAACAGTTTTGTTCGAAGGAGTGAATCGTGTTACAGAAAACTCTCTATCAATAAAATTTTGTCGCAATTAAAATTTTGACTGAAACCAATATCTTTAAAAAGCGTTATTTTTAGTAAAGAATATTTAAGCATGTTTGTTTATAATCAATTTAATTTATTTTTGACTGAAAATATTTATTGTATTTTTATTTCTCAATGATTATAAACTCGATAAGTTGAATATTTCGAAAGACTAATCAGCATTTTTATACATATTTTATTTTTAAGTAGGTATAACTGTAGTTAATTGATAATTTTATTCATAATTAAATTTATACCAAAAAAATTGAAATAAAACGTAGTTATAATTAAATAACAAATTAAACTTTCTTATCTAGTCAACAACATACAATAACACTTCAATACTATTCATATCAAATAATATGATTGATATCTTGGCTCAAAATTCTCATACTGCAGTAGATTTATAACTACGTATAACTAACGCAGATTTTTATGTAATTACACATAACGTATACGCGTAGTATTCCCATATTATTTACGTATTTATCTATATTTATGTGCTTGACAGCGGGTAGTAAACTTCCAGCTAATATGAAAAAACATACATAAAAACCAATACATAGAATTTATCTTTATAAAAATTTTATAAATTTAAGCGAATAACCCAAATATTCGGTCAGAGTCTAAAGCTTAAATACACCCTTGAAATTCAGAACCATTTTTGAGGATGTACATCTTTAATTAAACTTTTGTCCAGGTTTTATAAATATTTATATACATATTTTACAATTTAACGTTATGTTTGTTCTCAAGTTTGTATTCGAAAGATGCATTCGAACTTAAGTCCCTAACCGTAGATACTACATAGTATGTACTTGTATGTATATGTATGCATTTAAATCCTGCTTGCGTATATATATATAAGCATAGATAATAAATCATTACACACATTTTATTTATGTATGTGTAAACTTTTACCCACATATTTATAAAGAGAAAATATTTTAAAATTAAGTGAAAGTAAACTTTTAATTAAAAATGCATAAAATAAATCTCCTCGGACATACATTTACATGTAAGTGGACATAAATGAGTATGTACGTATATAAAATTATTTGTGCACTTACCACTTAATTACCATTTTCCAGAACCTGTTGAATATGAAACAGCAACAACTACAACACGATGCTGCTGTACAAAACTTAAGTCATCTTTAGAGTGCAATACATTTTAGGAGTTGTTTGTCTGTCTGGCTGGGTAGATGCAACTATAGATATTTTGAAAATGTAAGTGAGTGTGTATGTGAGAAAATGCATACGAAATAAAACATCATTAAATATGCATTTGACAAGGTTACTACGAATGTAACTAGTCGTGGTATAATACTACGATGTTGTGCTGATGGCGAAGCTGGACATTGCACAGGTTTCTCAGAACACATTTGCTCACACACACTTGCACACGCACACACACACACAGCGATGCACATTTACAGCATAGAAATAATTAAAACTTTCTCACTTTACTTAATACTAACACAAGTATAATGCACTTGATTGTTTAATGCAGATTTGTATGTTGACACACTCCACTCGTCTGTGAAGTGCATTTTTGAGTTTGTAGTAGTAAAATGCAAGTTCTTCTGTTGGTATGTGTAGACGTAAATCACAATGTAAGCTCTTACAAATATACACAATTGAAAGAGATGTAAACAAACATATTTCCTTTTTATTGTCTTTCCTTGTTGGATTTTTTTTTTGTTTTTTGAAGGACAACACACCGGAGAAAATTTGTGTAGTTTTGAATGAATGAAAATATAAGCTTGTAAAAAAAAAATAATAGAATTTGCATGCAAA
This sequence comes from Gymnocheta viridis, assembly GCA_956483585.1. Taxonomy (NCBI): domain Eukaryota; kingdom Metazoa; phylum Arthropoda; class Insecta; order Diptera; family Tachinidae; genus Gymnocheta; species Gymnocheta viridis. Next base: position 127,579,901 of record OY101440.1, on the reverse strand, counting down.
AAATAAAAAGATGAAGAATTATTGATAAAATAAGTTGGGAAGAAATAGGCAACAAAATTTCTTACACTCTTTCTCTCTATCTCTCTCTCTCTCCCTTTCTCAATAAGAGTATACTAAAACAGTTTGACTGAACAGTACTTTTTCAAATGTACTTTTTTATAAAGCCAAAGCAACTTAAACTCTTCGAAAAAGCGTTTGTAGTTCAACTTTGTTGGCATTTTTGAAGATGGCAATAAACTAGTGGTCAACTGTCAATAAAAACTTGCATTTAGTTGCTGGCAACAAGTCCGACTTGTTCCCCTTGTGGTGGAAAAATTTTGAGATTGTGATTGAAGCTATTTTTAAAATATTGAAAAGGAGCTTAATGAAGATCTCGCGACCATTGGTTACATGCCAAATTCCTCTTTAGATCCCGATAAGGCACTATAGTGTTTCATTTATAATTCAATTTATTTAATTACGAAATCTCTCAATGCAATAGGAAATAATGTAACAACAAAGTAACAACCGAACGAAGCCTTCAGCGGTAATCGGGGAACTTCAAATAATAAAACTGCTTATATTAGTCTAGGAAAACTTTTTATGTGTTTTTCAGAATATTTACTCCTCAAAAAACTAAGAATGTCATTTGAATAGTCGAAACAAATACCAAAAATTGGTGGTCCTTGTTACTTACCTAAGACAGTTATTAAATATGTGGTTTTTATGAAGAACGACGTATGACATCAAAAAATTTTTTTAAGGAGAACCTAAATCAGTTCTCTTTGAAATTTTGAAATTGTATGAAATTTTTGTAAAATTTTCACTAAAAGTGGCCTGCATAACAAAAACGTCTTATGTCGTATGAGTGAATAAAAAAAAATTAAGCAATTTCAAAAAGTTTTCGGAAATAGCAACATGCGGGTGTAAAAAATGTGTGCTTAACACAAGCTGCTGTTGCTGGAAATTATTGAAATATTTATAAAGATTGGCAAACTTTGTCTTGAAAATCCGAGCTTTGTCCACGATTAACCCGTTTAACATCATATTTTTACACGCATGGAAAGAGCAATTTAAGTAGTTAAATTAAAAAATCAAAATCAACAAAAACGGACTTAGGCGATTATTTATGAAAAAAATAAAGTAAGGTCACATTTTTAACTACATATTAATGAAAAGCTTAGTTTATTACAAAATATTAAATCTGATAAATTTCTGTAAGCAATTTTGTTAGCTCTTTTAAAAATTTTTTTGAATATTTATTGAATATGGGATATTTTAGTACTTTTGGCAATAAACATGTACTTTCTTGACATAATGTCAATAGCAGCAAATGCTTGCTCTTCTAACATTGTTGAGAAATGAACAGAGTTGAAAATAAATAATTTACAAAAGAAAAAAAAATAAATCGCATCCTCTTGTGTTTTAAGGCATAATTATATTAAATAAAAAAAATATAAATTACTGAAATGTTAATTATTTGCTCGCCAAATAAAATCTATTAAAGTGTTCAATACGACTGGACCACAAAAAGCGCCTTTATTACAGTGTTTGTTATGTTTAATGAGTCCTTCTGAGCCGTTATATATACGTATACTGTTTGGATTTTCATGGCTGGTGACACCATAAACAATACCAACAAAAACCATACAAATGAGCACACAAACATCAATAGGAATGACAATATACGAATACAACTACAATAAACCGTTACCGACTCCATCGAAAAAAAAACACAACGACATCCAACGAACCACAAATACGCGACACCATAAATATCTAATTGCGAGACAATCTAGAATTTTTTTTGTCACTTCTTTTTTTTTTGCAAACTTTTCCAAAACTATTTTACTTCGCTGAAATGCTAAAGGAATTTTCTTCCATAAAATTTTTATTACCCATATAAAATTTCACTCAATTTCACTGGTTATTCGTTATTAGGAACATTTTAAGATTTGCAAAATTTCTATTTTTTTAAATTATTAGAAAAATATCACAAATTTCGTTCGATTTGGTCAAAAGTCAAAAAAACTCTCATTCGCGTTGCGTGACATTTGTCAAACACAAACGTTCACACATATACACACAGAAGAAAACACTCACACACACATTTAATAATATGCTCAGACACCAAAAATACAAGGAAGTATGATAGAAAGAATAGCAGAAAATAACAGCTGGCGGGGGGACAGGCAATACAAATAGGGAAAAATTGACAAGCGCAACGAAAACGGCGGTGTCAACAAAACTAACAGTACAATTGAGAACAACCATACACAAATTGATGCTCGCTCGTATGATAAAAGGTCCATGCAAAAAGAAGGAAGGCGTGCAAAAGGGATACAGAACACATACATTCGCGCAGAAATGTCTATGATGATGCTCCCATGGTAGAAAAAGGCACCCCACCAAACAAACAAAGAGATTTTTTTTGGGTGCTGATTTTCTCAAAACGAAATGTCAAAAAAGCATACACAAAAATACAGAAATCATAACAAAACAATGCTCTCTAGTAACCCCAATAGAATTCTTTATTCTTGTATAATTTTTGTGTTGAATTATATTCGTTTCCTTTTTTTCGCAAAAAAATAACATTTTGTGGATTTAAAAGCTGAAAATCGCTAACATGACAGTTTTAATAGATAAAACGTTTCTACTTTTGACATTTTCCTATCAGCATTATTCAGGTTATTGGAGTTTTGAGATTTTCTTTGATTTTGCAGAATGTGTACGTGAAATATTAATTGGGTACTATAGAAGTTGTGTGTGCATAAATAAATGCGTTCTTCATTTAAATTTGTTGAAGAATGTGGCACTAACAGTACGAACATTTAATTTTATATTATTATAAACTTTTCTTTGACATCGGAACAAATTATTGGGTTTCGCTATAAGTCATTTCCTCTGTAATCTACAGAAATCATATATTTTATATTGTTGCAGTAGTTCACAATATTGTTCGCAATACTCTCCAAGGTGTGCAATTGCTATTAAAAGCTTAAACTCCTTGCAACCGTGAGTAATTTATAGGGTTGTCAAATATTCGTGTTTTTTATTTGGTCGAATAAATTTTTGTGATATATTTTTGTTTTGTTCGAACAAACGAATAATTTTGAAATTTTGTTCGAATAATTCGAACGAATAAAGAATAACAAAATTATGTTTAAAACAGTATTAAAGTTCATATCAAGTTTATTTGTTATTTTCTTTGATATTTCTAAATAGTTCAGATCATCATCAATACTGTTAACGATTTTTGCGTTAGTACAATTTCTTACTTTATTTGTAGACTTTTTTAGATCAGTTAATAAAACATTATCATCCGTAATACATACGAATTATCGTGAAAACAAAGTTTTTGCGTACTCCTTTGCTTCTTTTCTTGTAGCATATTATAAAAAGCTATCCAATACTAGCTAGAATGTTCGATTATTCGAAAAATAGTTATTCGAATAATTCTTTATTCGAAATTGAAATATGTTTATTCGCTGGAATAAAAATGATAAAAATTGTTCAAATTATTCGAATAATATTTATTCGAACGACAACCCTAGTTAGTTTTTTGGTTCTATAAGATAATTTCCAAGTGAAATTAGTTCCAAAAATTCAATATATTGTGATAGTTATTGCAACATGAAAAACCTCCCAGTTTTTAAGTTTATTCACATAATAAAAATAATTTCTTTTAATATTCAGAGCATTTATTTTAATAAATCATTAATTAAATTTTTATAATTCAGTCTCTCTGGATTTGCCCAGACACACACATTTCCGCATGTGGCAGTAGTATATCTAACACCGTAGAACATTCTCTTGAGATTTTTAAGTTTTTTCAATTGGGAAGAGGTCAGAGAAAACCAGAAAGACTCATCATTGCCAACCAGCATGATTGGCGAGTCTATTCCAAATAAAATGTCGTGGGCTTATTAAAAAAATTATTTTGTTACTAAATATTGAAATAAAAAGATTGTTTTCTCGTAGGAATTTTTGGTTTTAAAATAAATTTTATATTATTATTAGTTAGAGGATATGAATAGAAAAAAATATTATGTTTGTATTGATAGCAACTTTCAATATTTCTTATTTAAAATATTTTTGATGCTTTTGTGGGACAGAAACTTCTAAAAAATATTCAAGTGTGTAACAGAGAAAGGCAATAATAATTTTTTCCTGATTTAATTATACATGAAATTTGTTATTCACTTTCAATCATGGAAAACAAATCAACGTTGTGTAAAATCAGCATCGTAGTGGTGAACGCTTCATTTAAGTAAAAGTCCGTCGAGTGATCAAACATGTTTTACTCAGATCATTCATTCAATACTTGATATGTGATAAGTAATAATGTGGTTCTTTATAACTTTATCGTTTGTCGAAAAAGCACATGAAAATGCTTTCTGTGAAGAACGCATCCTGCTGAAATAGCTGGTATTTGTGGAACTTTTCTATAAGTTTTTGTTTGAAAGTGGAGAGTTTTTAAAAGTTTTCATTATAAATTATCTAGTTTTGAAAAATATTATTTTAAGGTTCGCATTCGCTTTGCATTGGTCAAGCTTCTTCTTTGAATCTAATTTTTCGATGTAAAATATATTGTTTCCAATATATCCGACTATTTTATCAAATAGGAGAGGAACTTTAGAATTGGAATTGCTTAAATTAAAAATTCCCTGAAAATTTACTTATGTAAAGATTTGGTGCTTTTTGCTGTAAACTTTCATATATTAAGTACCATCTGCGCAGGAATTTCCTTTCAAGATACACTGCGATTAAAAATGTTAAACGGTGTCCTGTTAACTGATGTCTACCATTCACTATTGACATGTTGCATGTCAACATATTAGCAAGAAATCTTGAAATGTTACAAATAACATGAAAAATGGAAGCTTTTATTATGTAGCATCCTTTTTTTGCTTTAAATTTGGCATTCATTGTTTTTGCATCGCATTAGAGTGACACTAAACTTAAACTAAACAAAGAAAAAGTGAGCTTTACATTAACATTTGTTTTTGCAATGTTGAAAGAAAAGCTTTTTTGTTACTGTAACAGAAGCTGCAGCTTCCCTCATATTTGTGTTGTCATTGTTTGAAAATATTATTGATTTTTCAAACATAATATTTTGACACTTGTCATTTGTTCTCTATCAAACTTGTCCACTTCTTTCTTTTAGTTTATTGTTGGCGTCTGTGTAGTTTGTTGTTTTATTTTAGTAGAAGTGTTTTGTTTTTGATTAATTTTATTTAAAATTATTTGTCAATTATGTTTACAAACAAGGAAATAAAGGTGTTTTCTCTTTTTAGAGTTCTTTATTTCGTGTGTTCGAGTTTTTATTAGTTTTACTGTAAAGCAAAAACACATTTTTTGTCTAACGCATTTTTTATATTTTTTTCCTTGTGGAGTTGTGCTATTTCTCTCCCATAGGGCGCTTCCACGGGTGATGGCTAGGCGAACGTTCGACAGATATGTCGGATACCGTAAAAATAGAGTATCCGGGGTAAAGCTAGAATATATGCAAGCGTAGCGTCTGTACTCGTATCGAACGGCGCACGGTGGCTGAAAATCGTTTTACATTGGCCAAAAGTCTTTTTTTTTGTCACCGATTTTTAAAATTTTTACGCCGTTTTGCAGCTAATACAACCAACTACCCATGGAGAAATATGTCTGCAACAGTTCACAAAATCCTTTATCATGGAGAAGATGTCATTAAATAACATTTGGTGCCACTTGGAGATCTATCAGAGGAGGCTCAGGAAAAAAGGAACAAGGATTACAGATTTTATAGAGACCACAATACTAGAAAAATTTCACGAAATTCAACAAATGAAGATCTATTTAATATATTATTGGCAACGTCAGATCCGTTTATCTCCAGTATTCGAAATCAATGGAAAGTGGAACATCGGGATTTAGATGAAGAAGCCAAAAAACTACTAAAGAACAGAGATAGCACAGAACAAAATATGGAATATTTGCAATCAATATTTGAGTCAAATGAATAATAATTATAATTGCCTTTCATTGTTATTTAAGTACGAAAAACATAGTATTAGTAAAAAATAATAATAAACGAACCTACCATTGTTACAAATGCTATTAAAATTTATTGCAGTTTTTATTTTAAAATGTTTTTAAAATTATCAAATTTGACAGCAAAAAATAATAAATTTTTCTGTAGTAATAGCAATATTTTTACATAATATTATTAATGTTTTTTTAAGTGTAACTATTCTTTGACTAAACAAATTTGCAAATTTGACAGCAAAAAATTTTTAATTTTTCTGTAATAATAGCAAAATCTCTAGTTGATTTTACTATTTTTTTTAGTGTAAAAATTTTTTTAAGTGTAACATTAAAAAAATTCCATTATTACAAAAATTATTTATAATTATTATTAATTTCCAAATATTAAATTTTTTAATAAATAAAAAAATAATAAACCCATATTTCACTCTAAAAGTTAAAAAAATTCAAAAGTTCAACTTTGACCTAGAATTCCTTAAAAAGTCCTCAATCAATTTTAATGAAATTTAAAGTCAGTCAAGCTGAACTAAATATCTATCTATATATCGTTTTTCATTGGCCAAAACTCTGTAACTTTTGAACCGATCAAAATATTGAAGTAATTTTTTTATTGGATAGATATTTAGTTCAGCTTGACTCAGTTTAAATTTTATTAAAATTGATTGAGGACTTTTTAAGGAATTCTAGGTCAAAGTTGAACTTTTGAATTTTTTTTAACTTTTAGAGTGAAATATGGAATTATGATTTTTTTATTTATTAAAAAATTTGAATATTTGGAAATTAATAATAATTATAAATAATTTTTGTAATAATGGAATTTTTTTTATGTTACACTTAAAAAAATTGTACACTGAAAAAAATAGTAAAATCAACTGGAGATTTTGCTATTACTGAAAAATTTAAAATTTTTTGCTGACAAATTTGCAAATTTGTTTACACTCAAAGAATAGTTACACTTAAAAAAAACGTTAATAATATTATCTAAAAATATTGCTATTACTACAGAAAAATTTATTATTTTTTGCTGTCAAATTTGATAATTTTAAAAACATTTTAAAATAAAAACTGCAATAAATTTTAATAGCATTTGTAACAATGGTAGGTTCGTTTATTATTATTTTTTACTAATACTATGTTTTTCGTACTTAAATAACAATGAAAGGCAATTATAATTATTATTCATTTGACTCAAATATTGATTGCAAATATTCCATATTTTGTTCTGTGCTATCTCTGTTCTTTAGTAGTTTTTTGGCTTCTTCATCTAAATCCCGATGTTCCACTTTCCATTGATTTCGAATACTGGAGATAAACGGATCTGACGTTGCCAATAATATATTAAATAGATCTTCATTTGTTGAATTTCTTGAAATTTTTCTAGTATTGTGCTCTCTATAAAATCTGTAATCCTTGTTCCTTTTTTCCTGAGCCTCCTCTGATAGATCTCCAAGTGGCACCAAATGATATTTAATGACATCTTCTCCATGATAAAGGATTTTGTGAACTGTTGCAGACATATTTCTCCATGGGTAGTTGGTTGTATATATTTTTGCAGTTTCCTTAGCATAATCTCCAAATTTTCTAGAGTCAATTTCTTCATTGCACGCAAGTACTTCTAGGATTATTTTAAATCTGAAAATGAGGTTTAAATCCACTCCTGTTATTTCAGATGCTGTTTCTGGATCTGAAAAGAATCTTCTTGCGGTATTGCCATCATTTGTATTGCCTGACCCTTGTTTTGGCTGATCTATAATCAATCCTAATTTGCGATATTCATCTTGAACATGTTTCTTTTTTGAACTTCTTAACTCTTTGTTGGTTTCGTTGTTTCTTATTGATCCTGAAGACCCGAAATCCAAATCATAATTGATTTTTAGTATGTGTTCCACGAATTTAAGTTTAATTTTATTTTAACGTAGCTAAGAACATCTTCCTGGTTTTTGTTTCTAAAATACTCTTCGGCCAGTTCTTTATAACTGAAGCTCTCCATATTTTTCTGAATATTTTTATTTGCGTCTGTTATGTTTTATCCGTACACTTAGAGGATTAACTGAGTAATCCCTTATCGAATCCGTAGTTTTATACATTTTTAGATACATGTTATTCACACATTGATCTTTAATTTCATAGCAGGTAGTGCTTAAATTGCACAAAACTGCACATGTTGTCCAGACCTTAATATCAGGTAAAACTGATTAGTATCTCGCCAATATTTGTTGTTGTTGTTGGGTTATTTTTTTTTCTTTAGTGCTTTAATGTCGCGATTATTGTTATAAAATTGCTTATGACTTTGGTTGACCCTAACATTTGATAACAGGTAAATTTAGTAACAGATCATATGTTTACTGTAGAATTTTGTGATAATTTGTGATAATTTTATTACCAATTTTTGGCTGATCAAAACAAAGCCATTAAACCCTTTCGCAGGTATTATATTTAATTTTTTTAGTTTTACGTAGTCTAAAGTAAAAAACATAAACTTTTAGGCAAAAAAGTGAAAATTATATACACCATTGTATACGAGTACTTTGGAGTAATTTCATTAAAATGAAAAAAGTGTTCTACAGGCGGCTCGTGGCGGGTACAAAAGTATATATAGCGTTAAAGAGGACACTTTCACCTTTCTCCGGTGGTATACATTTCTTGTTCCCTTTTGTTCCCTAGAAGTTCTATTCCACTAAAGTTTAAATTTGAGAAAAATATAGTAGTTTCATAAATATTCCGTAACGCCCTTAATATTAAACGCTAGTGCTCTGACCACTTACAAAAACTAAAGACTATAATCCTACCAACATTATAAAAAAGACCGCAGGCCATTATCGATGATAACTTGCGAGTAGTAACCATTTATTTTTTATAAAAAACAAAAGAAAAACACCTTTTTCTGAAATTAAAAAAACCGTTGAGTTTGACAGCATGCCACGCTCACAATTATCAATAGTTTAACCTAATTTTTTGGCTACCTTAATCTGGATATATTAGCTGCAAAAGGGCGTAAAAATTTTAAAAATCGGTGACAAAAAAAAATTTGAGTTTTGGCCAATGAAAAACGATTTTCAGCCACAGTGCGGCGTCTGTTTGCAGAGGAATGGCCGGTATATGGTGTGTCTAACCACGTATTGGTTGAATTTGTTGGACCCAGGTTATGCTTGTAACATATTGGAGAAACCCAGTCTTATTCAATACTACTTTCTATAACATAAGTTCAAACCAGAAAAATATTCGTCGCCTCATTTCTGCTGTTAATCCACCTACCTATGATTCATTACAAGTAGCATGCAGATCCGATTTGAAGGTGCAAAACCCATGATCAGAAATAAATACCTACAAAAGAAACATTAAGAGTCCCTACGCTCCAATAGGAATGAAAAGAACTAAGAAGAATAATAATTTTTTTATATATTTTCTTTAACCTCTTAAGACCTGACTGAACAAGGACCAATTGAGATACTCAATTTTGAAAGGATTTTTATACATTTTGCTGCTAATATTTGTAGGGCAATGTAGTCTTTTGATGTTATTTAATGCAAGTAACACACGAACTTTCAGTGACAGAAAAATTTCGCTGCTTGCTAAAACTTTAAATAATGAAAGGTCCACCAATGGTCTCAAGAGGCTTAATTTAAAGTAATGGCATTTTTGTTATGATTTTTATTTTTGCATGGTGTTCACATCAGTGAACAAACAAGAAAGACTTCACGCCCAACACGAGGCGTGGATGCCCTGTCGCCATTTACTCCGACAACGGGACAAATTTTGTTGGAGCCAACCAGTTATTGAAGAAGGAGCGACAGGAATTCATGAAGCAATTAAAAGGATCTATAGTGTCCACTAATAGTCTCCAGAATCTGACGTGGCACTTCATACCACCCGGATCACCTCACATGGGTGGCCTCTGGGAAGCCGGAGTTAAAAGCTTCAAGTCACACCTCAAGAAGTTGAATGCGTTAAGGTACACATTTGAAGAATTAGCTACTCTTTTGGCTAAAATTGAAGGATGCCTTAACTCAAGACCATTAAGCCCGTCAAGTGAAAACTCTCAAGATCTCAACCCTCTAACCCCAGGTCATTTTTTAATAGGTTCGCCTATGCTTACCCCTGCAGAACCCAATTGTAGTGACGAAAATATTACTATAGCGAACAGATGGCAAAAGCTAAAAATTCAGCATCATAACTTCTGCAGACGATGGAAAGATGAATATCTTAAAGAGCTGCATAAAAGATACAAGTGGAAATACCCTAGACGACAAGTTGAAGTTGATGACGTTGTTGTTATTCGACAGGACAACCTACCCCCTAATGAATGGCTACTTGGACGTGTAATTAACACTTACCCTGGTTCTGATGAAAGAACTAGAGTCGTTGACGTACGCACTTCGACTGGAACTTTGAAACGTCCAATAACAAAAGTTGTAGTTCTACCCGTTAACTAACATATCACATTTGTCAAAACACACTAACTCACTTGTAAAATTAACCCAATTCAAAACACACATACGTACCAAAGTTTAGTATACAGAGATGTGATCACTTTTTATATCTGTCAAGGTCCGTTTGGTTGACCTACCCATTATAATTTTTCCAATGATCTGTGCCTTGTATATTAAACTTACTCTAACTCAATTATTATATTAACTTCATACCCTTCATATCATTTACCAGAGATCATGTCACCCAACAACAAACAAGATAAACACCGTCAATCCCACTCAAAAGGAGACCGTCGCCAACCCTCCCGGCGCTCGGGAATGAAACGGCATTTTGGTTGTGGTATTTGCCAGGCAGATCATCGTCTACCAACTTGTAAGAAGTTCCTGAAGCTCAACCTAGCTGAAAAATATAAGACTGCGGTGAAATTGCACTACTGCATCAATTGTTTGGCACGGAACCATTTAATAGAAAAATGCTCCAGCAAGGCCCGTTGCCAACAATGTAGTGGTAAACACCATTCTGTGTTACATGGTCCGACACGAATTTTGAAAGATCTGGATATCCCTTCTGCCTCAACATCAATTACAAACCCACCCATTCCTGCCCCCCGTCGAGTTTTAGCTACTACTAGCACACAACCAGCCAAACCAAGTCGCTTACCCACGTCGCTACACAAGGTACTTGTTCCAACAGCAGAAGTTTGTGTGATGACGGAAGAGGGGTGTAAATCCCATAGGGCAATATTAAACCCAAGTTCCACTTCGTCACGCATTGCCAACACAGTTGTTGAAAGGAGCAAACTGATTACCTTCAGCATAGATGGAAGAAAATATGTCAAATTGACGGTGACGCCCAATATGTCATCCATCATCAAATATGAGATGTATTTTTTGGTATGTCGAGACTTGCCGAAAACCCCTTATCCTGCCCCTATTAAAGAGGAAATCAAAGAAAAATTTGGAAATCTGGCACTAGCCGATCCGAATTTCCACTCCAACGCCGTGGTCGAAATGGAGCTTGGTGGGGACCTATACAGCCAGGTGTTGAAATCCAACATCATCCGCGTTGATGGCGGATCGTTATTAGCCCAGGACTCGTCTCTAGGCTGGCTCATTATGGGCTCGTACTCGGGTTAACCCCTTTCAACAAAATTCTAAGCTTCTAGGCGGGGAGCATGTTCACATCAGTGAACAAACAAGAAAGACTTCACGCCCAACACTCATTACCATTAACAACCCACAACCACAACCAACTTCAGCGGTAATCAACATTCGTTTTTCAACATCAACTCAGAATAGAAGTCGTGAGAGTTCTACAACAGGCAAACTTAAAATCGTTTAAAGCAAACCCGTAAATATAAAATTTAAAATTAACAAACCAGCAAATATAAAAGAAAAGTTAAATTTAACTCATTTGTATTTAAATATTTCCGCTATAAAACAACTCGGTATATTTAACAAACTAAAAGTGAAACCATTATATACAAAGTGTTATATGAAATTTGCTGTAATTACTGAACTACATATATATATATAAAAAAAGGATTGTAAACGGCTAACATTTATATCTTATTGCATACATATAATTTGCTATATATTAAAAGCACAGTTTTAATAAATACCTACATATATATATACGTTTTATAACGTTTAAAAAAAATTTACAAGTGTTTTAATTATCAGAAGTTCCCGCTTAAGGCCCGCGATATATCGTATCTATTCTAACTCGTTAAAATACATGGTTTATTTTATTTTTTATTATTATCATTAGTGCATCTTTAATTTGCACTTATTGTTGCTTGTATGTATGTTAGAAAAATATTTTTCGGATTCCTTTGAAGAAAATAAAATATTTTTATTCGGTCAAACGTTGATATTTCATTTGCACCAACAATAAGTCCGGATTTCAAAACTGATCATAATTCCTGCAAAAAAACTTAAAACAAGAAATCTGAGGTAAGGATTCAGGGATGAACATTTAAGTCAAAATAAAAATTAAACAATCTGGAAGTATATCCTGAAATAGAAAAAAAGGAAAACTCTGGGTAATGTTCTGCTTGTCCCAATTTTATTGAAGCGCCATCTGAATATTCATTTTCACGCAATAGCCGTTTCTTCAGGCTTCAAAAAACAAGGAAGTCAACCAATCGACATATTACGGCTGTATAGCAGATATTGTTTTAGCCAATATATTAGAGTTAGCATTATCGTAGACTGTTAGCAAGTACATGGTGATGTACGCCTTATAGTTAACACCCTGTTAATGTTCCAATAGTGCAGTATTTAGCCCCTGAAATAACTGGCGACCTTTCGTTGAAATATGTACTTCAAACGCTAACAGCTTTTGTTGAATTTGGTCAACTTATAACCCAGACACTGTTGAATGTTCCTTTACCAAGATCTCAAATGCATCACCGTGGTTCTCTAGCTTTCAGAGACTTTATTGTCAATGTTGAGCGATACAGAGACACCGATTCTATATTTTATTATTAGTTAATTAGAGGGCATTGTGAATCTAGCAGTTGGGCTCCGTATGTTAATCAGACTGCACTTAAAATTAATTGACTAGAAAGAAAAATTTGAGGGACGATTCCTAAATATTTATTTAATCCCATTCGATTATTTTCTTTGGAAATATGAAAATTCGCATGTCCAAACAGATAAGCCAGAACTGAGTAATTGGACCGCTAACATTTGGTTTTATTTCATTTTAAAACTTTCGTTCTCCAAATAGACATCCCCTTTCTTTAGCTTAGTCAAATCGCTTGAATATTTCTAAAACAAATAAGATCATAAACAGTCACAACGAGAAAATTCATAATGTAAATTGATATTAACTTGAGTCAAAAATAAAAATAGAATTGTAAAAATCATATTGTAAACTCCACTCTAAGATAAAGCCCAAATAAGTCTATATGCGCCAAAGAGAATTTCCCACTCTCTCATATAAGAAACTTTTTATTGCGTTCGCTAATGCAATGAATTGGTGCAACTTGTCGGCCACCTACTCAAACAATAAATAAATTCTTTTCGTAGTTGCAGCAATGTGCGGCAGTACTGTCAATTTATTGTTCGCGTAAAAAATTTGTCTATGAGATAAGCTGCTGTCCAATGGTGCTTTTCGAACGCTGAACATTAATTTTTGTACAATTAATGCATTTACAAATCTACCCTTAGTTTTAAGTGAATTTCAAACACTATCTATTTCCTTAAATTTGTACTATTGCAACTTCTTTATTATTAACTATTTATACAAATTTGTCTGTTTAGTTGCACAAATATCCAAAAGCGAAATTCTTTTATAGATAATAAAAAAAACTCTAGCATTTCATTAAAACTTTAATGGCATGTAGCATGCATTGCAAAAGAGCCTTGTGAGATAAATATATATTTTCTAAAAGCTTTTAACTGCAAATGTTCTCAACAAAAGTTATTAATCGCTTTCAACTAGCTTAGAAGCTCATTAAAATTCATGCAGGTTATCTTAACACAGAAATCTATTAAAAAATGGTGCAGACAATAAGAACTTTTCTCATATGCTGAATTTTATTTGAAATTTATTTCTTTACGTGATATTTAAGCAAGTTTGCAATACAGCAAGTTAATAAATTTTTCTAGTATATCTTTTATTTTATAAGGCTAAAATTTTCATTTGATAACAATCTAATACAACTTCATTGAAAAAAAAACTCACTCTTTTATCCCTCCTATTATTTTCAATGAAAAAGTTGTGCTACAACTAAAAAATTTCTTAACAATTAAACAATGTCACAAAAATGAAAACTGAATTAACACAAAATATTAATAATACAACATGGCACCACTGACAGGCCCCAAAACAAACACACACAAAATAACCACTCCACTTTATTCAGCTTTATTGAATCAGTCAGCCAGGCAAAAATTTCAAAAGCAAATCCATACAACCATTAACTAACTAACTGGTCAAACACATAATTAGCAAAAATATATGTACGTATATAAAAAAAGAAAAACTACACACTCCAAATAACACAAAAACAGGACATCTGAAACTACAACATGATTATAAATAAAAATAAAAAATGATGTATGATGTGAATATTTTTGGTTTGTGATAATTTAATTAATATTAAACGCACTTTTACTAACTAATTTCTGCCTGTTACTGCTACACGTATAACATTTTTTTGTTGATGTTGCTGGCTGTTGTTTTTCTTTTAGTTGGTTAGATGAATGGATGGATAGTGTTTTCTATGAATGAGTGGTTATGGGTTTGCTGTAAATACACTTAAAACATGTAGAGGAAAATACTTTACTCTACTACATGTGATAGTAAAATGTAATTGCTTGTAAAATGTTAGTGTACGAATTATTTGCACACTCAGCTTGTTGTGAATAGAGCAATTTTTCACCTTAGAGCAAATAATAATTTTCTTCAAGTTATACAAATGTAAAATAACAAAGAAATTGTATATAAAAAAATGAATAAAAATCAAGTGCTTCTTTTAATAATTGTGCTTGCTATGGCCAACCATACGCTTTGTTTCGTATGGTTATTTTTGTATGTTTTGAGCTCATGTCTGAAATAAACTTTAGCGCAGTTGATTCGTTAAGTTCCATTTATGTATTTTTCCCAATTTAGATTTATGTAAATATTTTTATTTCATTAAAAATTGCGCAAAACCCATAAATTCAAAACTTTTACCACAAGTATACTCTGTGCTTTTATTATACATTTATGTGGCAGCTCAGTTCAACTTTGGCTGAAAAATTAAAATAGTTGGCAGAACAATTCAATTTTGTCCGGACAAATATTAAAATTAAACCAATTCTCTCTTCTTTTCTCTCTTTCAAGAAGAGAGACGTCAAACTACATATAAAAAAATTGTTCGGAAAAAAATCTTGTTCCGAAACAATGAGTGAATCTAGCTTAAGCGAACGTTAGAGAAGGATGCCTTGAAGCCCAATTAAATATTCTTTGTAGTCCGTCTAGATTGTAAAACTTTTAAGATTGCGACCTAAGAGCCAAATTGTTCTGACAGCAAATGAGATCTGATGGGGACGTAAGTTGATCTCCGAAAAGGCATGTTGTTAAGTTTTACGTGTTAGTGTTAAAAATTATTATTTTTCTTAAAACTCCGTAAACAGGATTACATGTTTCTAAGTACTAGTTTCAGAAATATATAGTAATTTAATTTAACAAGTTTTTAATTGGCGAAAAATAAATCTAATTTAAGGTTTGGCAGATGTTTGTAAAACTTAATTTTAATTTCATACTTGAATAGTTTACCAAAACAAAAGTTGCCATATCCTGTAAGTATACAGTGTTGATAGTAATGTGCTAATAGTTCTTTTACGTGTTATTTGGGCAGAGCATATTGTTCATTAGTATATTTTTCTTATTTGACTTTAAGCCTCGTTTTAGCTGTTTTCTATACACTTAAATATTTTTCATCCTTAAAAATTTCCATAATTAACCAATTATTTTTATAAGCAGCAGCAAAAAATTAAAAAAAACACACACAAACATATTGGTCAAAACTCAACGGGAGGGTGTTACACAGATGAAAGCTAGAAAAATAAAGCATTTGGCTTAAACTGTCAAAATGTTTATAGAGTCTTTAAATGGTGGACAAGCCCCTTATTTAACTACTGTGTATTTTATATTAACGTCTTTTTAGGCCTGTTTGTTAATTCCAGCAAGCGAATTGACCATTTATATTAATTTAAGTCAGAACTCCTTTAATTTCATTGTTCGTTGTCCGCTTTCCTTACAAATGTTTGCCTACATTTTTAAACATTTTAATTTTTCGTGTCGCTGTTAGATAAAAATGTCATAAAGGTTAAAGCCATCCTTAATTTTGAGTTGATTTCGTTGTTCCTATTTTATTTATTAAAAATTTTGTGTCTCTTTTTTTTTGTGTTTTGCGGTAACAAAGATGAATTGTTATTTTATTCAAATTTAATTTGTGTAAATGTTTCTAAAAACACCTTAAAACAACTTATTTTACTTTTTCATACTTTCCTATTTCTCTTCTAATAATTTGTATTGTTCGTACATTTTATTTAATTTCTATTTTCTAATGTTGGATAAATCACCAACGCTAACGCCATCGCCATTGTCATCATCATCGTATTTGTGGTGGAATTATTAGTAATTTTTCAGGTTGCCATGTTAAAGTTCATTAAAAGTCATCTAACAATTGACTCACGTGTTTTTATTGCGTGCATACATTTATTTAATTTTTCTTTGAGGATTTCTTTTTTTTTCTTTTTGCTTTTTAAACATAAATATCCAAAGGCGTAGAAATATCTTTCTAGGAGGCATTTTCTCGTCTTAGCTCCTGTTCTGGATCCTCTTGCAAGACATTTCATTAAAATTTTCCACAAAATACGTAAATTATTTATTATCTTGAAATTTTAGTAAAAAGGAAAATAATTCACACACAGTTCTTGAAATAAATCCGACAGAAAAATAATTCACAAATATGTATATCCAAAGAAAACACGTAAATGAGATTCTTTTATGAGTTAATTAGAGTCTACATGACGTAGAAAAATCCTTTCATTTATTGCAAATATTAAAAAAATCAGAAAAAATCCATATTAGAGAATATCCAATTTCTCTAAGCAAGAAAAATTTTCGACTATGCCATTTGATTAGTGGTTTGGTTTTTGAAAGTTCTTAATACTTGCAATAGTTTTGGGTAATGTCTTTAGATTAAATTAAACATATAAAAAAAAATACGTTAGAATAATACAAAAAATATAATGATTTGCTTAATCGGTTACCGATCAAAGTTAACCGTCTCAATCGAAAAAACTTTAATTTAATCAAAAACTTAATCGAAAGTTAATTAATGTGTTAAAAATTTAAATATTGAATACCTCTCTGTATTAACCACAGCATTCGCTGTAGCGGTGCTTCCCAATTTTTTTCCATGTGCCTTCCTTGATCTCTAGGCAAGTCCTGCTATTGTCATCGTCATCGCTTTTCAATTTTGTAATATCGCTGTTTTAATGCAACATAGTTTTATATAATAAAAAAACATAAGTTTATTAGTCAAGTATACACGCAGAGTTATTCTTCGAATTATTCTCTATCTTATATAAGAAATGAATACAAGTATTCTTATTTTTTTATCGCAGTAGATCCCTCATATGGAACTGTGCTGCTTACTGCGTAAGAGTTTTCCGGTCTTTCCCTCTTAAGTCTCTTTCATTTCGCCTTTCAATCTGTTAAGCAAATTGGACTCACGATCCTTTTGCCAGTGCCTTTCAGGCAAAACTACTGCTTTGTCCGAAGCAGATCTGTAAGCGAGAGTTATTTGTTGTTGTTGTACTTTCTGCTTTAAAATGCGTTTCCAGTAGGCATGATTTTCGTTCGCGATGATACATTTTGGGCTCTCTTTTTTGACAAAGAATGAAAAATGAGCCACATTTGTGTTTCTTTGTCAATGGTAATATCGTTATACTTTCATATTTCTTATATGAAATCATTAAACAACAAAAAATAAATTCTATCTCTTTCATTCAATAAGTGGTAGATTGAATTATTCAGTGCTTAAAAATATAAGGAGAGATCTCTGCCTTCATTTTGCTCATCTACGGAAGCGCTTAAAAACAGCGCATTTGGAAGGCATGCAAATTTTTTACTGCTTCCAGAGGCTTAATATTTTTTTTTGCTTGACTCATCATTATAGGTTTTTTCGTTTACATCTGATACACATTGACTCTGCATGATCGTCAGAGGCCCTATTTTAAACTAGTGCTAACTAGAAGACTATTCTCTCCGCATTATAGGCGTTAATGTACAATTTTGGATGCAGCATTAAAACACTTTTCCATCTACAAATGGCCTAAAGTAGCATGCCAGCAACCCGCAGCGTTGCAGTTCTTTTCTTTATTCTCCATAAAATCCATTATATTGAATCTCTACTCGAACCACGTAAGGTCTACTGGTGTCCAGAATCCAAGTACTTGTTGCCTCTTGATCATGCATCAGTGATCGTATATTGTTCCGTCGTGGATTAGAATCATTTTAAAAATAGATTGCTCATCTCACCAGTTTATTTAGCACTCGTAGTCGATCGTGAGCCTGTTAGCAGTTGTCAACACGAAGAGCTTACTGTTGGTAGTGTCATTTCTTGATTTTTAATTGACAGAGTTATATAATATAGATTTTGTTAGATATATGTTACATAAAGGCATTAGGAGTAGATAATTTTCTAATTAAATATAGATTACAACGATTTGATTTAAATTGAGTTTCAAATTGAGTAATATGTAAAGAGAAGGAAAACTCTAACAAGACACTATTAAAAATAAAGAAATTAAAAAATAAAAATGAAAAAATTAGAAATAAAAAATTAAGAAATAAATGAGTTTTTGTTTTTCTGCTACGTCAGTGAAATTTTCGACTTTGTTTGTTGTTTGTGAAAATAGTATTATATTTTCTTTCAGTGATTTTTCTTTAAAAAAATAGCGAAAAGAACATGAAAATAACCATGTTTGGCATAATTTTTATTAGCGGAATAAATGTTCGTGTCGTTGTACTGCTTTATGGCGAAAAATGGAAAACTTTTAACCAATAAAATTTTGCAGATTTTGAAATTTAATACAACAAAAAAGGATTGTGGTAAAATTTTTCTTCTAAAAAAATATGTAGAAGGTGTCCCAAAATTAGCGCAAGATTTTAATTAAATAGTAAACAAAGGCTTTAGATTTTTCATATGTTTTGAG
The DNA here is from genome assembly GCA_956483585.1 of Gymnocheta viridis. NCBI lineage: Eukaryota > Metazoa > Arthropoda > Insecta > Diptera > Tachinidae > Gymnocheta > Gymnocheta viridis. The sequence goes on along the minus strand of OY101440.1, from coordinate 127,560,750 downwards.
ATGTTTCAATGAAATGAAGCACGTTGTTCTGTCGTGTCAAATTGTTTTTTTTTTTAGAGATACTAAGAGTTTACTACACAAATGGCGGAAAGTTAAAATCTGGCGTTAATTTGGAACACCCTTTATATAGCCGCGAATATCTCAAACAGCGTAATTTTAGTTTATCTTGCCACAATTTAAAAAAAACACAAAGAACGCAATCGGAATTATGTATTTATATCAACATGTAACAAACCAAACATTCGTCTATTAAAGACAGTGTGTGCAATCAACGTGAAACTATCTCCCTGCGTATTCATTATATGACCATTAAGTAAATTTCCTAATTCATAAATTATTTTTATGTTTGCTTGAATGAAAAACGAAACTCTCATGTAAATCACAGAGATTTGAAACTTTATCGCTACTGTTTTATTATTTAAATATACAAATATTATTTTATTTGATTATGTGACAGTTTTGCTGCATTCTCGTGTAATAAAAAATATTTACGTAGGAAAAAAAGCGGGGAGTGATATGAAAAAAGAAAAAATATATATTTCAGAAGTTGTATATTGAAATTTAAAATGAAAAACAAAAATAAGGCAACTTTTTTTTATACAGCATGTGTGCACGAGTATTTATTTTTAAATGCCGCCCTTTATCTCTAAGAAAGGGACTTGGGTATTCATATACAATAGGTATACATGCATACATACTTATCTTATAAATATGTATATGCCTTAGAAAATTAGGTAAATGCTTTATTTGATATCTTTTAATCATAGAGAGATAACAAGCGGCATTAGCTTTTAGTAAGTAAATGGAAAATTTTGAATATGGATGAAAACATACAAGCAATAGTTTAGTTACATTTGATAAGCATAAAGTATGTTTGACAGAGCTTATAAAGAAACAAAACCTTTTTAATTAAATTTAATTTTCTACCAAAATTTAATTATTTAGTAACGTTTATTGATGCTGCAGCATCAGATCAACCTTTATAATATTTATGAAGTAACAGAATGCTATTGTTTTATTTTTGTATTCCGCGATTAGAGGCTATGGTGCCACAGACACGCAAATATGTGTTAAAAAAAGGGCAAACAGTATTTTCATTGCTAGAAACCAATCAAAACTTTCAAAGTTTTTAAAAGTTTTTCACCGAAATCTAGTACTTACGAGATTTCGAGCCAAATCTATTTGTTTTTGACTGGATTTCCCATACAAAACCAAATCTACTTCTTTACTAGATTTTGACAAAATCTACTCGAAATCTAGTACTACTTAGTGGTGCAACTATGGTTTTTTCTCAAATTGTGCTAAAAAATAATACGCTGGGCAAGAATAATAACTGACATTTGAAATGAAAAGAAAAAAAACAAAAAAATTGTAAGTGCGTGCGAGTACCCAAAAGTTTTTAACAAATTTTACTGAACCTTACTACTACATTTTACTAAATTGCTTTCGTTTACACAAAATACAATAAATGAGAAAACAAATTGAGAGCCTTTTAAAAAGAACAATTTTGGAACTTTCTTTTCTTAGTGTTATTTTAATTCTGTGGAGTTGTGAAAGAGTTAAAAATATATGGTTACTTAGTACTGCACTTGTTTTAAGGTAATCATAAACAAGTAATGACATACTAAAATATAATATAATAAAATTAAATAAAATAAAATAAACATATAGAAAAGATTACCGAAAATATGTTGTTTTCTTGAAATGTTCGTGATATAATAAATATTACGTCGAGTACCAACAAGGGGTTCGAGCCCAGCTTCAGAAAAGTCATAACATCCAGCATTTTTCAGATGTGCATTAGAGTATGCCATTGTATTTGTTGTTGTCGGAGTGTTTAAGTGATGAACGCATAGCACACTGGTCACTGAACATTTCTGGCAGCAATTGATACTGGTGTATGCTAGCGGACATCACAGCGCCCTCCTTCGCCGGCGAAGTAAAATAATGAATAAAATGGCTCAAAAGCTTAAAAACACATTTAATGCGCCTACTTGACATCAAAGGCGCTGCAACACTGATCTAAAAACTAACACAGCGCGCAATATCAGAGTTGCAAAAATTAAGCTTTCTCTCTCTTTCACCATCTGTCCTCTCTCACTATCCCTTTCCCAAAGAAGGTATCACACCTACGGGTTGGTAGGCATACTAATTGCCTGAGTGTTACTTCTCTTTATAAAAAAAAAAAAAAAAAAAAAAAAAAGAATTGCGTAGTAAAAAGTGTAAATATGTTTTAGCACTACATTGATTTGCAATCAGCTGTTTCTTTAATCTTACTAATTTGTTGAATTTTTCGTTCACGTACTTTTGGGCAACAGCTTTTTTTGGAAGTAAATTTTTCAGTTTACTTAGTAATTGCTCATTTACTGCATTTGACTGTAAAAATAATCAAACGCACCTTTTAATTAACAAAATGGAAAAAATAAATAAAATTGAAAATGTAAATGAAGTGCAAATGGTAAATAAATGTAATATAATTTACTAAATGTCTATTTCCTTATTAATTTTTGTTGCACAAAAAAAAATTAACAAAATATTAACAAATGCCCAATATTTTCCGATATTGTTTGGTATCAAACGCAATTTTCAAATATATTTGTATACATTTTTTTCTTTTAAATATTGGCCAGCTGGTTTTGTTATTCAAATATAATCCTGCTAATGTCAAAAAAATGCAATGTAAACGAACTAGGTTTTGAGAAGGATTTCAAATCAAATCTACTAGATTTCGAGGCAATTTTAATGCACTATTAGAGTAAATTTCGTACTTATTCACAATTAGTACTAAAATATGCCACGAAATCGGATTTTATGAGTTTATTTTATATTGTAAATAAACCGAACCTAAGCCCGCACCCGAACTTTAGTAGATTTTTTTAGACCGAACTACAATCCGAACGCGAACTCGAAACGGATCTTTTTTTATTTAATAAAAACAATTTTAGATTTTTTTGTTTAATGCGATTATTTTTCGAACTAAATTGGTTTTTAGTAGATTTTAATGCAAAGTTCGTAATATTTTTAGTCAGAAGGAATTGCACATGAGACAATATTCCAAAGGAAGAAGTAACATCAGTTAATTTTAACTTACACGACAGAACAGAATTTTTCTATTTATTTATTTAATAAAAACAAAATCTGCCAAATCGGCAAAAATTTTATCCAACAACGAACATTAGCCGAACATAGGTTTCTTGCGACGCTAATTATCTCTTATAGTTTAGGATATATTTACTGTTCACTGTTTCGCTCATAAAGCATATAAAAAAAGAAAAATTATTGGAGAAATGTACGTTAGTGCACCGAAGAAATACTCACAATTTATTTTTAATTAAAACTTTTAATTGAAAAAAATATTTTCAATTACAAGATTAATTAAATTCATTAAATTTTCAATTATGCTTTTTATGCTTGATTTAAATGGTGCCAATAATCACAAAACTGAACTGGTTTTAAAGTCAAATACGCAACATTTATTTATAAAAACCCAGAAAAAGCAGTTTCAGTTAAGTTGTAAATAAAAATATAAAGTTCATATTCTTCACTACTTCTGCTTAGGCATCTTAACTCATTAACATGGCGATTTGGTTAGAGGCAATTACTTGATACTTAATGCATAAAACACAAAAAAATGTATGTCTGCTGTCCAGTTCAATTGAACTTTTGATTATGGTAATTAAAGGTTTATTTAAAAAATGTTATATTAATTAAATTAGAGTTGCTGCCTGCTTTTAGAAAATGAAAACAAAATTATGATTGCGAATTTTTATTGAAATCGAATACAAATTCTAGTTATTTATTGTTGTTTTGAATATTAATTATCACTCAAAATTTTGTCTTCATTTTCTAAAAACAAGCAGTTAATTATTATAACTGAAAATTTAATTGAAAATAAACTCAATTAATGTGAATAACAAAAGTTTAATTGGTTATATCAAATTACTTTTCAGACCAATTAACCTTCGAATTGATATTGGAAAATGTTTAAAATTTTTATTTTCTCTTGGCTTTGTTTGTTTGAACATATTTAAAATGATATTTTCTCCGAATGTATAGATCCAATCAAAAATCAAGCAGCAAATATGGTCTGAGTAATTCAATATAAAATTTGTCGCTCCGAACTTCAAGTGCGGCAAATACAGCCAAAAGTTAAAAAAAATATATAATGCTGGTAGTTTTGAAAACTGTGTTTGGGAATTTTGAAACTTTCAGTAGCAAACCTTAACCGTATTGTAATTTTTTTTTGTTTGCAAAAATTATCATGTAACGGCAAAGCTTGATTTCTAAATAATGATGAATAAAAATTTAATAGCATAACAACAATTTCAGGAATAAACGCAAAAAGATTTCAATGAATCTAATAATTTTTAAAAAATATGTACATATTTATAATTTTTTTTTAATTTTTGAAAAATTAGCACAAAAACTCTGAATTAGAATTATTTATTTTCCACATGTAAAAAAATGGGCTTAAGTTTAACCACTCGTAGTGAATATTAAATGATTTATTTCGAAACATAATTCTTTCTGAATATTTCCCCAAAATAAATGTTTTCATGATTAATTTTAATCTCTCATTTGTTCTCTTATTGGGCTAAAATTATATTCAAGTTATTTTTGTTATTATTTCAGGATATGAAACCTATAAAAAATGACTTCTGAATATCTATTGGAATTAAATAATTCGATGAATTTGTAAATTAAAGTGTTATTTTGAAAATCTTTTTCATAAAAGTTTGCTTGAGTACTAAAAATTCCGAATGGAAGTTATTCATTGAAAGTATTTAAAATCAATATGATTTCAGCAATAGTTTGATAGCTATTCATGTAAGCGGTTTTATGAAAGTAAAACAATAGTTAAGAAACCCTTTATACAAATGAAAAGTACTGCAATACTCATTCCAAACATTAGGCCTACTAGGATAATGTCTAACGGTTCATACCAAAATTTCTAAATAAATCACATTTTTTAAACCCTTCAACAAGAGTCTACAACCTCATTGTAAGAGTATTTACCATCTAATATTTTAAACTTATTGGTGGCATCTTCTTTGCCATTTGCCAGCCACTGCTGTTTCTTTCGTATCTGACATTTACTTGTTTCTGTTTTTTTTTTCTTTTTGGAAATGTTGCACAAATCCACATTCATACATTTGAACAAAATATATTGTCATCAGCTGTTTAAGTTAATTAATAAGAACACAACATACTGAAATAAAACGCGAAGCAGCGCAAAAATAAAGAAGATTTAAAAATCAAATAAGCAGTAGAGAAAAATAGCAAGAAAAGAAAGAAATCAGCCAACACAATTTTATTATTTACTCTTATGTATAGATGGCTGGTTGTTATATCAGTGGATAAAATCACTTGATCACAATGAAAACAAAATCCCACTAATGTGCTTAAATAAATTTTCCCCATTTAAGCCAATTAGTCCAGCGACGAACGTTTTGTTTCACGTCAACATTTAGTTGCTTCATTTGTTTTTTTTTTCTTTTTCATTATTTTTACTCGCATTTTGCTGCTGTTTTATTTATATTTTTTTACCAAAAGTACGTTGCTGCTGACAACGTATTTTTTATATTTTTATTCTGAACATTTTGCAGAAAAAAAGAATCCGTGGGATTAAAAATGGTTCTTATTTTGGATTTCTTTTTTTTATAAATTTACTTATTTTTGATTTTTTCTTTATTTCTTTCATAAAAAAAATATTGACCATCGTTTTTTATAGTTCTTGCTGTTGTTAATGTGATAGAAGGTCTGTGTATATTACGCATTTTCAGTTTATAAATACATTTTTCTGCAACGTTTTCAGAATTTAAAGCAAAAACACATCATTTTTATTATTTTTTTATTACATCAAATGTGTTGCACAGTGGTGCGTAAGGAATGTAACCAAGCATTTGGCAATCATTTAGCAAGCAGTGAATCTTCCAAACTCTAGTTTTGTTTTCTTTAAATAATTCCACTTTCTGTTATTTCCATTTATTCTATAACAATATGTTGGCGTCACATCAAGTCAACACTAAAAAATAATCTCCTTTATTCTCGCTGTCGCAAACAATTGACTGATTTTAACATTCTCTTGTACTTTTTAGGCCTTATAGGAGAGTAAGATGCTGTTTATAGTAGCAAATTATTGTCGACAGCGAGTAGACAAGAGCTTACTTTTACAGTTGATTTCACATGACGTCTCCATAGAGTTTCGGAAAAAGTGGAAATGTCTTTACTTGGAGCAACCAAAGAAATTTGTGGAACCTAGTCAAACAGCATTATGAAATCCACTTTTTAAAATTAAAAAAAGAAGTTGTTGCTGTTTATTAATTACCGTTTTATTAATCGAATTTTGCTTTATCGCGGAATAAATTTTATAAAGAATAAAGAATATCTAATTATTTGCAAAACGAATACAACAAAAACTTGTCATTAGGGTTTATATGTATGAAGGGGTGCACCGCCCTCCGAAAACAGCATGTTCTTAAGTTCTGTTTCTCTTGTGGAAATCATTAGCCTTTTCTATAATCTTTAAGAAGTCGTATTTTCTACAAGAATTTTTTTCTCAACATAAATATTTATTTATCTATATAATTAAATTAATCACCCAAAAAAGCCTTTTCTAAAAATTTTATTATTTTTGAATTGCATAATTTAGTAATAATTTCCCTTGTGAAGAGAAGCATGTATTTTATTTCCAAACGAAACAATTTTTATTGATTGATCTTTACGCTTTATTTCACTGCTAAATTCCTATTATACCACTGTGTATGTTTTGTTGTTTTTTTAAAAGGTCTTATTTTATTTAAAGGGATTATTGAAGTGCAATTAAAGCCAAAATGACAGTGCTTATAGCCCCACAAATGTACGTTTTTTTATTATAAGTATTTTTAAAGGAAAAAGTTTATCATTCATTTAGCCTTTTTTGGTTGGTTGCGTTGTTTGCTTTGCGCTCCCCCTTTAATTCTTCATTCTCAAAGTTTATTTTTTGTTAAGAAGCGTATTTTTTACTGGTAGTTATTAACCATATTTTATAATTTTTGTTGTGTATTTTAATCATAAAATACAGATTGTTTTTTATCGTTGCTCATACTTCATTTTTAGACACTTTGTCAGCGTAATTTTTATATTTTAGTGAGTCTTTAGCTTCATATTTTTTTCGGTGACTAAGTTATAACAATTTGTAGTTTATATTCTGCTTAGTTTTATTTAAAGCCGGCGAAATTTCAAAAGAAAATTTTCAAAGTCAATAAAGTGTATTTCTTCAGAAAGTTTTTATTTACAGCCGTTCATTGTTTTTTTTTTTGCAGAACAATGTTATGGGAATTCCAGATCTTTTTCTTATAATATATTTTGTTATTTATTAAATTTTTTTAATTTCTTCGAATTACAAACAGAAAATCATACTTTGAAACATGTTTTACCAAAAATTGTTTCTTTGCTATATGGATGTTGCTAATTTTCAATCGAAAATCTACCAATAATATTTTCAAGATCTGGGGCTTTAAAAAAATGTGCGCAACAGTAGACATAAGAGCAGACTGATAGAAATTGATTCTTCCATCTACTTTTTTATTTATAAAGATCGATCCTGAATTAATGATAAAACAAATTGATGAGGAATTTATAAGTTTCGCTTTAAATCCTTTCAATAATATAATTTTCAAAAATAATCAAATAACTCTCAAAAATTCTTATATTATTTATTGCTTTAAATTTTTTTTATCTTTATGTATTGTATTAGTTTTGTGAATAATTTTATCTATTTTTTACATTTTTTGAAGTTGAATTTCATATGATTTTTATGCTTTTTAAACCGCTTTTCTGCATTGACGACCCTTAGCCGTTCGCAAATATTTTCTGCGCCTGCTAGTATATGTGCTTTCAATATCAATTTTTCATATCCATACAGTCAATATAAGTTTGGGACTTATGAATTTGTTTGTTTGTTTGTTTATTAATTTTTTCCATAAGAGACATTTTTTCTGTTTAATTGGGATTTATTGGATTCCGTAAGTCCCATTTCATTGGGATCTATTGCAAGCCTCCTATTGCCTTCAACTTGTCTCGAATAAAGCTACCATGAAGGAACACCCAAATAATATAATACTCAACGCAAAAATTAAACAGCACCAAGTGTTTTTTTGCATTTTCGCTCTTGCGGCTTTATATAAAACGATATGAAAGGTTGGAAGTTTTTTTTAAATTTTAGGCTATTGGTGGGGCTTATATACTTTTGCAGGGGCTTTTTTAATTTTGGCTAATATTTAAGTCGAAAATTTTTTTATTTTTGCTTCGGAGTTATTTAATTTCATGGGGAATTATTTTTTTTTTGTGGGTAATTAAAATTGAATTTTGTAAAATGTCGATGTTTTTAAAGCGGTTAGAATACCGAGCACAAAAATTTCCTCATTTGAGGTATGCTCCAAATTGGCTTTGGCTACATAAGCTTTACTGCATTGCCATCTTTTAAGAAGCCTAGGGGCAAATTACGGCATTCGATACCGAACAAAATCCCATATAAAATTTTTTTAATTTGTATTACTTTTCTGTAATAGCTCAGCTTATTACTTATATATACGTCTTTTGTGTATGTAATGTTTTATAAGCTAAATATATTAGATTGTTTCTATTCGTAATTTCCAGCAGTTTTGTGTTTTCAGAATTCGTCTATCTTGTTAAATAACAGCGATACAGAAAGGGATCCATGGAAAACTCTTCTCCGGAAATCCTGACAGCGAAATAGTTAAGGACGAAATGAAAGAAAGTTGGTTGTATTTTGGAGTTTCAACGACGGTGTGTCAAACAGATTGTTATGAATTACGTGAAAACCCCTTCATCATAAAAGTTGACAGTAACTGGCTTGAACTGCCGTTAATGTATCGTCGATGTTTTATACGGGTCTTGTACGCATTTCGAGGACGGCTTAAAGGCTTTACCATAATAAAACATTACAATTCGTTGGCTTAATATAGAAAAGACATATCTCGATTTTTTAACTAAGCGCCGTTTTTAATCATTACAATTCCAAATAGAGAAGAAAAGCTTAGAATTGCAATTTAAGAAAAAATCAAGATACGTCCTTGCTATATTTCTATATTTATGATTAAAGTTTAGGAAACGGCTTAAGATGTTTTTATCTTTTATTTATATTTTATGGTCTATTGGTATAAAAGTTATAGCTTTAATTAATTTTAAACCCTTTTACTACAACATGAGAAAAACGGTTCAGATATGATGATTTGTTTACTTTTTTTAATTAAATAAACTAACTGAAATATTATTGTATGTACATTGGCTCACAGCTTATTTTATGCAGTGTATTTTTTTCCTTTTAAAGCTCTTTAAAAAGAAAACTAACAGGAACTTAGAAAAAAATTGGTATCAATTAAAAGCAAAAACGTTATTGTTTAATAAACAATTTTTTTCGTTATTCTTTTTTCTACTTCTAGCAACGTCTTCCATTGAATTCTTAGTCTAATATTGTTATGTGAAGTGTCAATTTTTAAAAATACAACGAAATAGCAACGAAAATTGGTTTTAAATCTTTTCAAAAATGGCTACTCACAGCGAAAAATAGCAGAAATGGTTAACAATAATGCTTCCGCATTTCAAAAAACATTGAGCGCTTCATTTATTAAAATCGGGTTCTATTCCTTTTTATTAGTAGAAAAGAATATTAAAAATTTAGTAAAATATAATTAACGGATTCTTAAAATTTTTAAACATTTTGAAACTAAAAGAAAATTGATTCAAACAAAAGCGACAAAAGAATAAATTGATAACTTAGAAAGATATAAGACATGCATAAATTAATATTTAAGTCAAAATTAATAAACAATACAATAAAAAGAAAGATTATTGGTAACTTAGTTTTTGAGTTTTTAGACAGGTATCTACAACAGTCTCGTTTCAATTATCAAAAGATATAGAATAAAAATTCACCTTAAATATAGAAAACATTTGAAGACCGCATTATATTTTTATGTAACAAATTTTAACAAATGCTTATTATTGTTTGTTAGTTTAGAATAATTGGTATTGAATAGAAAGCAATGTGTTTATTTTTAAAACCAATTGTCAAGATAAAGAGAAGAAAATAGAAAGCCAGTTGCACAGGAGGAACAATAATTTTTTATTTTTATTTTTTTTATTTTTTTTTTTTTGTAGAGAAATGATAAAGGAAAATTTTAAATTCTTGAGTCTTTTCGATTTCAAAGTAAAAAAAAAAGAAAATCAACTTATGCACATATTCTTTTCAATACTAAAATATTTTTCCCGGCATTGTTGATGTTGTTGGAATTTTCATTTATATCAATGGGGGTAGTGTGGGATAAAAAAGGAATAGAAAGATTTAATGTCGACTTTGGTTGATTTATTACCAACGAAATTGCGTTAAGAGTGCACAGGCGAACATTAACTACAACAACAAACAAACAAACAAACATACATATAGAATCTATACTATATATGGATGGCTGTATGAACCGAGCAACTATTCAAATGGAAATTGTGAGAGGGATGTTTAGTACCAAAATCTTGGTATTTGTATTAAAATAGAAAAAAATAATAATAACAAAATCCAAGCAAAAAGGGACAGAAAAGTGCTTTGGAATAAATGAATGAAAAGAAATACTCAATGGATGTATAAATTGATATGGCTCTTTCTTTTTTGGAGTTCTCAGTATGGGAAGATTGCTTGCAGTCAAATGACAAACAAAGCCAAATGTTTTTACTTCTAATAATATTTAAGTCGCAAGGAAAACAAAACTTAACGCAAATCTTTTCCACACGCACAATTGTAAGTATAAGTGTATCTTTTGTGTTACATTTATATAAAAATCTTATAGATTTCTCGTAGTATCTGAGAAAAAAGACAATTTGGTTTATATCAAAAATATCTAAGCCAATATGAATTGTTGTTACATTAGGCAGAAAAAAGAAGATAAAAAAGAAATTAAATTGAAATGAAAGCAAATTACTAAAAACCATGACAATTTTCTTCTAAACAATTTCACTATCTCTCGTTGCAACTAATAGCCTTAAAGTATTTCTTCATCTTTATATTAGTGGAGAGCTTCAATTGTAACACTTATCGTAGCGTTTTATCGGTAGAATGGAGTGTGAAAGTTGTGTTGTGGGAAAAAATCAAAGTAAATTTAAAACGATAAAATAGCTGATTACGTCATTGATTGAAGGTGTAATAATGATTGCAATTCAATGGTTAAAAAACTTTTTTTAATATTAATGCGTTAATTTTCTAATTATGTTTGCATGTATAGTGGTATTTCAATAGAGAGCTGGGGTCCTGCTTCCAATATGGAGATGTTTATCAATTTAGTTTATGTGTTTTCTATGTAATATGTGTGATTTTAAAACTCTAAAATTTTTGTAACGCTTTGAATATATTTTGATCTGTTTTGAAGTAATTGTTTTTATGTTCTATTTCAGATTAAATTTTCATCTGTCCGTCTACTGCTAGTTCTGTTTTGGAATCGGTTTTCTTGTAGAGCAATGTGAATTAAGCCTTTCTATCATGAAAGGAATCGTTTGAACATATCATTATTCTTAACTAACAAATAAAACAAAGCAAAAAATTATTACTCTAACAACATAGTAGAACTCAAGCTGTGCTCATCATTTATGTGAACTTTACTATCTGGGTTGTGACAGTATAAATATTATATTCTTTAACATCAAAAGTTTTGATTAGCAATCGTTTTTATAAAAAAAATATTCTTACACTCAAAAGAAATATCAATCCTTCCGTACTTAAATCAATACCAAGCGGTGTTAAAAGTACGGTAATTCCAGATTTACTTGCACCAAATGCAGAAAGATTTACTTAAGTATGGACCCAAGAAAGTTCTCAATTTAATTTAAGAATTTTTAGTTGATTTAAGATTATTCACGTGATTAAAGAATTTTCTACTCATTTTAAGAAACTCCGGGATTGGTTATCTAAAGTAATATCGTTTACGACTTGATTAAAGTACATTTTATTGTTATTTGTACTCAAAATTTTTAGTACGACTCGTACTCAAAGTAAGTAGATAATACTTGAATTTAGTACGGCATATTTCTTTCAGTGTACAAGCAATTTGCGAGAGCGAGTATCAGTTGCAATCACAAACAATAATTAAAGAACTACCGCTGTCACTAAAAGAATATATCATCCATGTAAAACACTGTGTATCCATCGCAGGCTGGAATAATTTTTATTCTTAGAAGTTTCGCTCGCTTACAGAAACATAATAAATAACATTCTAATTTTATAATAAATTTCATATAATTTTTCGTATTAAATTAACGTGACGGTTAAACATATTTCCAACAAAACCGATATTTTCAGCAACTGATAACTATTAAAAGTTTGGATTTAAAATACGAAGGGATATTCAAAAGTGTTTCCAAAAGTATAGGAAAATAATTTGTGGTTGATTTGACATTCGAGCCGTGTCTTTTTGTACATATTATGGATGCGATGAATGATTCTCTGCTTAAAAGTATAGCACATCGTATATTCGTATATTCGAATAAGCTGGTCAAGATGGTCAAGATGGTAATTTTCTAAAAGCTCAGACAATCCCCTATAGTCAATCGGATCAGTAGTTAAGAATAGAGTTATATTTATTTCTGGGTTACCAAAACTCTTTATACAAAATAGAAATCTTCAGCAAATCAGCTCAAGCGAAATTGATCACATGTTTTATGGTATTGGAAATATATCATGGTATTTATTCTATTTTCGTTTTGATTTAATATTTAAATCATTAAAAGGCTCTCCATACCTCCTTTCCCTTCATAAATTTACATTTGATAAAAACAATGACACATGTGACACTTGAATTTTCAAATCTATAACAAAATAAACAATTAACACTTTTTTTAGGGTTTTTTTTTGTAAGAAAAGCAAATAATAACTCCACCACAATACAAACTAAACAAAATGAAATAGTTTTGAAATGTTCATGCCAAACCGCACTACAGAAAGCTTATGTAAAGAAATGCTCAAATAAAATCTAAAACCACAAAATCCCCACAATACGTGAACAAAACTAAACAAATAAAAAAAAAAATACGCAAAGTATACAATATTTAAGATCCATAAAAGGCAAATGCTGACTGAGCGTTAAACAAATAACTGAAAAACAAATACTGACCAGAAACAATAAAATACACAAACAATTTATAAGTTCCAAAATACTCACACACAAATCACTTTTGAAAAACAGAAAGACAAAAGATACGTACGCAAAAATGGGTGATTGTAATTAAAAAAAAATATTTAAAATATCACAAAAAAATAACAAATTCCCACAATTAACTATGAAAGTCTTAAGATTTTTTTGTATAAAAAATTAATGCGAGGTGTGCAACTTCTGTTAATTTAAAAAATATAAACAAGGAATATATACGCTGGCAAAAATATTTTTATTTATATATAAAAATTCGTGAATTAAGGGAAACGCTACGGGATGGCGAAAGTGACATTCAAAATTTTAATTCGGTCAAAAACTGACTATTTAAAAAAATACTATTGCAATTAGGCTTCAAATGAGAAGTTTGCATGTCATTTTTCTCTAATAAAGCAGCCAGATGTGGCAGTGGCGAGTACGTGAATACAGTTTTAGTTCAAGAACGATCCTCGTATATAAGACTCCATTCTTATTTTGGGCTAATGGACAAAAAAACTATGACACATTTTTCCAGATGTCTTTGGTTCTGTTAGAAACACATGTTTAATCAAATCATCATAAAATAAGTGGCGACTTAACAGGGCACAAAAAAATCACACACATAAACGTAATTTAATAATTTTTAACAACCACACAAAAATTCATACCCATGTATAATTTTATGAGCATTTCTAATGACGATTTCACGAAACCAACAACTAAAAAACGTTAGAATATTTTCTTAATTGTTAAATAAAAAATTTTATTACCTTTTTATTTCCTTACTTTTTGTTGGATTAGGATGTCATTCATGTTAACAAAATTCAAATTCATCCTGAGATGCGTGTACATATCTGTTGCAAAATGATTCCAAATGTTTTTTCTCTGTTTGCGTTTATTAAGTTTTAACGACCGTTTTATGTAGTGAATTCCCGGATTCATAATATTATGAGATAAAATAAAAATCTATATGTGAAACATTAAAAAAGAAAAACAATCTCTGAAGCTATGAATTTAATTTTATATTTTTTATTGCTAAAGATTTTTGAAGAAAGATTTAAGCTAATTAAGGGAAATTATTTTTTTTTGGGAGTCATAGTACTCCTTGTTATTCATTTATGTATTTTTATTTTAATTAGTTTTTATGACTGTAATTTGTTCTAATTTTTTAAGTTGCATAATTTTTCGAAGGACAAAAATTTTAAAGTGGAATTGGTGTATATTTCTGTATAAACAATTAGTTGGAAACATTTCTATCTGATGCATGTTTATATATCTCCTGCAACTTGTTATTAAACAAATGAAAGATCATGAAAAGTTTCTAAACTATTTTAGATTAAACTCATGCTAAAGGTTTGCAAATCGATTAAAATCGTAATCGTAAGACGACCAATGGCAATGTTTCTTTGCAATCGTAATCGGTCGATTACCATTAAAAATTTTTGCTTGTTTTAAGCAAAAAATTAATGTAAAAAATAAATGTAAGATGAGCTTCATTTCAATAATTTCAAGTTGCGTACAAAAAGTACTGTGTCATTTTCACGCGAGCCATTTATAAAAAACGGATGTTTTTAAAGACCTAGTTGTTCAGTAATGACGGAAAAATAAAGATTAAATTTAGCATTTGTTTAAAAGGAAATAAAGAGAATCGGTATTTACAGAAAACTAAAAAGAATTGTCAACTCTTGACTGACAACACAACAAAACATATCAGTTTACTTTTTCGTTTTCTCCGATCCTTAAATTCTTGTTATAAACCTGTTTCTTGAATACGATCTTGAGTAAGTTCTAACAAAAGTTTTATTGAAAAATAATCTTTTTGAACCTTTTGTAATTTGAATTAAGATGTAGAAAAAACTGAAAACAATAAAAATAGAAAAAAATTTATTCCTTGATAGAACAAATAAATAAATAAATAAATAAATAAATAAATAAATAAATAAATAAATAAATAAATAAATAAATAAATAAATAAATAAATAAATAAATAAATAAATAAATAAATAAATAAATAAATAAATAAATAAATAAATAAATAAATAAATAAATAAATAAATAAATAAATAAATAAATAAATAAATAAATAAATAAATAAATAAATAAATAAATAAATAAATAAATAAATAAATAAATAAATAAATAAATAAATAAATAAATAAATAAATAAATAAATAAATAAATAAATAAAATTATTGTAGAAAAAGTTTTCTATTAACAAAAATTTTCCTTTTTGTATTTATTTTTGTTAACAAAAAGAAATTAAATTTTTTATTTTTGTTAAAAAAAAGAAAATTAATTTTTTATTTACAAAAAGTTTTGTTTTTTAAGGATTCAGCAAGTCTGTTTACATGCATTTCATTGGTGCTTATGCCAAAACATCAGTAGACCTTAAACCATATTTTTTAAATGAAATTCGTAGATTATCTGGAATAATAAATTTACTTAACACTTAAATTTTTTATTTTTGTTAAATAAAAGAATATTATAAAATCTACTTTCACATTCTGTGTTTTGTGTATAAACTTAAAAAAATTAGACAACTCGAATATAGAAACGAACAATAAAAAGTTGGTGGTACGAAAAAAGGTCCTATTAGGGGTGCGGGTGGAATAGCCCACTGAAAATGTATAAAGGGTTGCTTGTGACCATTTTGGAATAAACCAAAATTGAAATTCAGTAACTTTAATATACAAATTAATTAACATTAATTTGCATTTATTTTTATTTATGAAAAATTTTTCACACAGTGAAGAACTTTAGACTTATGTGCTGTTCGTAGAACTCAAGCAATCGACTTGAGTAGAAAATATGTATGGAAACCGATCGAATAACTAAGTGGTTTTCATAAAAATTCTTTTCCATTAACAGCACATTAATCAGTCATTTATGATGTTTTGATTTTTTTTTATTGTGTATTTTTTTTGGTTGAATAATTAACCGCTCTTAATTAGTAGTATAGCTTATTTAAATCGTGAGCTGGGGAGTTTACAAAGTATAAAACATCATTAACCTTCTTCGCAATATGAAAATAGTACAGAAATTTTCTAAATTTTATTTCAATTTGTTAAATAATTCGGTTAAATAGTTAATGTTACTACTTATAATAGTATCTATCGTGAAATATGGTAAAATTGAAAGCTGACTTTGAATTCAGCACCGATCTATTCTTATGATTAGCTATTTTAATATTACTTTATTAATAAAACTTATTTGAATTCTTGATAAAAAAACTGGTTTGTATACTCCAGAATTAAGCCCGAGACAAAACCAAAATTTTAAAAAAATATAATACAGAAATTGAAAATTCTATAGAGTCGTACTACTTCAATTAACTGCGAAACTGAAGCCGTGGGAAAGGATTAAAATAGGGGAGTATTTATACTATTAACACTGATTTTTTTAAGTGAAAATACATTAGGATATAATGAGTACCAAGACTGATTGCGAAGACAAAGAAGAACCAGGAAAAAGTGATGACGAAGTTTTAGATAATCATGAATATCATTTTATATTTAAGAACTTCGTAAAATGGGCATTAACGAAGCCTCCAAATTTCCTATTGGCATTCAGGTTTTTTATTTTTAATTTATAGTTTTAATTCTGCAAAATTATAAGGAAATCTTAGTATAATAGGCTCCATTTATTTATGTAGTATTAGAAAAGTTTTCATACTATTATTACTGCACACAAAACCAATTAACATATTAATTCGTTCTATCACTCAGATTATACAAAATCCTTTATATTGCATACAAGTCATCAAAAATCTTTTACTAATTTGCCTAAATCCTTTATCGTAATCACCA
Source organism: Gymnocheta viridis (assembly GCA_956483585.1). Classification (NCBI taxonomy): domain Eukaryota; kingdom Metazoa; phylum Arthropoda; class Insecta; order Diptera; family Tachinidae; genus Gymnocheta; species Gymnocheta viridis. Next base: position 127,543,772 of record OY101440.1, on the reverse strand, counting down.
TCTTAACACCAGCCAGTCCACATAAACCGGATATTTCGGTAAATAAGATACTTATTACAAACAAAATCAAAGCCAGATCTCTGCTTATAATATTTTGTCAAATCCTAAATACATTTATCGCAACTTGTATTTTTGAAAAACCATTTAAAATATTTTCTTAATACTTGTAAATGTATGATAAGCCCCTTAACTTTGGATGAAATAAATACAGGAAGGAATGGTTACAATTGCGTACACACACACTAACGCACACGGTTGCGTATGTTGCAGTGTATGGAGTATAATAAACGGTACCGATGAACAAATAAGCGAATGTACGAAAAAAAATGTATGAATGTTTGAACTGTGTATATGGATGCGTTAAGAAGTGAATTTGATTAATGCAAAACTGTCACTGATATGTCACATGCATGTCAAAGAGTGACATTTGACATTTTACCAGTAGTCGTGATAGTGGTAGTAGTACCGTAACACTTTCAATTCAATACACTTATGTGCATATTCAAGCTTAAATGGTATATACCCAGTGGTAAAAAGAAGGATTAAAGAAGTCTTTATTAAGCCGACACAGGCTCTATTAAGTACTCTCTTTTCCTCAGCAAGACTGCCGGAACATCCAATTCAGTATGCCTAATAGTAGACGTTCTTTAATATACAAACATATCGTCACATAAAATGCAAAAGGGCGTAAGAATAATTATTCTCAATTTTACAGCAAAATCCAAACTACTCTGTTTAAAACGATTGTTTTACGACAATATTACTAATTCAGGTTGTTCAATAATACTCTCCTGAAAAGATTTTTTACATAATCACAATACCTTCTGTTTTATCTAGTTATTTAACTCCGCTGTAAAATAGGACATTTTGCATTTAATTAAACGATATATAATTAGTATATTCATAATTCAATAGTTATTTATTTTATTTTTTTATTATTTTTATTGTGATCTGATTTTACATTTAACGTTGTTTAAAGTAATTTCGCTATTGTTGCTATGAAAAACTAATATAGAAGAAATAACTTCCACAGCCCTTCTAAAACAATTAAAGCTGCTGCCAGTTACAGCAATATTCAGCTTCAATATTTAAGTTTACGTACGATTGTTTACAAAAAAAATCACACGCATATGTGTTGTATGTAATATTGAAGGCTTTAGATTTTTGTGAAAGACTAACATTGAAGCTAAAGTTTGATGTGTCTAGCAGCCGCTTAAGAATGTGATTCTTGGAATGACGACAATGAATAATGGAATAGACCCCTTTCCTGATGAGCCAAGGAACAGTGGGTATTGGATCTCAGAGAAGGCTTTCAAAAAGGTATATTTAATAAATACCTCGTAATTTTTTACCACCGGGTACTTTTACTTTTGCGTATACTCTCATGCGCTTGGTTGACTTGTGTGTTTAACGTGTTTTTTTTTGTGTTTTTTGTGATGTAAAGTGTTACTATTACAATATATTGTTTAATTTAATGTATACACTATGTATCCCTTTCTTTTATTATAAAAATTTCATTTTGTATATAAAAAAGGTTTGTATTAAAATAATGGCAAAGTTATGCCCGTTGTTACGGTGAAGTTTTGCTGCTTATCTTGGATGTGGTGAAATAATATTTCGTCTTTTTAGAGAAATGGCTTTTTAAAGATTCGTGTTGAAAATAAAATTTTATTTTGATTAAAAGTATAATTTTCCAACAAGTGATACTTTTCTTTAATTATGTTAATTTCATTGTTCAAATTATATCATTTGCTTTTCTAAATATTATACTGTTTATATAAATTAACTTGTTAATTATATATAAACTTGCCATGAGAAATAATATAACAAGCGTTTGATTGCTTAAAGTTTTATTAAAACAATTAAATCCTATAAATTGAAAATAATCTGCTATAGAGACATTTTTTAAAACTATTAACCGTCGTTTCGAAAACTGTTTTCCTTGATTAAGCAAATATAGTCAATTGCATATAGAATTGTTCTGGTCTTATAAACCGTTGTGGTAAATAAATTGACATTAGGCGAATGCAAAATTACTTGATGATTTTTTCAAATTTTTGCTACGAATAATTTAATCATTTACTATTAACATATAAGTCATATTTTCCTAATGGCACGTCTTCATTAATTGTTAAATATCGGAAAAAGGAAAATTTACTGCTTCTTAAGATGCTGTTTGTTTCATATATTCAAGGGATCTAATAGAATAGTCCCTAAAAAAGACTCTTCTGATTACGAATAAAAGAAATGGAGGAAAAAATTGAAACGTTCAGCAGATACCAGTTGCAAGATTGTCTCAACGAAAACTGTAAAGGAATCGATCCAAGAAGGTGCTCTAATTGCCAACCAGTTGGACTGTTACTCAATTAACACAGTAGTCGTCATTTGTTCGCTGTCAAGTAGAAGTGCTTGAAGACAGCTTGAAAATATGATTTACCATTTTACTAAAATATATAAAAAATAAACTACAGATTTTTCGTAAAAATGTTCCAGTTGTCTTTTCCAAATTTAAATTTTTGCGAAAACTACTCTTTAAAAAATTTTAGTTCTTCTTATTTGATTTTGTAATGACTTATTGACTTCCCTTCATATTGATTGCAACACTTATTTCAATCAGGAGAATGCCCATAATTTCATTATTGTGATCATGTTGCAATCATATATTTTATTGGGTTGCAAAAAAATCATATAAAGCAGAAATTACTTTTACCCCAATTTCATTTCATTGCTTTTATTTATTTATTTTGTAACATCCCATAAACCATTTCTTTAGTATTGGAAGAGCGCACAAGTGGTTAAATTAAGGTCCTGTTGCCATTTTTTTACTTATGCTCCTTTCTTCTGTTTCCAGGCAAATACAATTGGCCTCCTCCTTTTTGTAAGCTGGCCGTTAATAGTTGGTATTTTTTAATATAAAAATTGTTTTATTTTTTATCTGGTATTATTACAAAAAAATAAAAAAAAATGTTGCCAGTCTTATTTCAATGTACATATTTTTCTTCTTTAACTTGAGTGTTCATATGTTGACATTTGACAATGACGACATTTGTGCATGAAATATTCAGCCTATTTGACTTCGAATTAATGTTGAATTCATGTATATTTTTCCTTCATATACTACCACTTCTGTTCTCTCATACTTATTTCTGCTGTTTATTTTAACATCTTGCATTGCAGAGAATTATTAAAAAAAAACAGAAGAAAAAAACGGTTTGGTATCTAAGAGGTATTCATCATTTTCCATAGCTTTATGTTCCTTCAACTGCTGGTGTTTTTATCTCCTGCTTCTTGTTTTCGTATTTTGTTGATTGTTGACGTGATGTGGGAAATGTCACTTTTTGACAGTTACTAGCTTCTGCAATGGCGATACAAGTGTATTTTTATAAATATTTAATTTGTTTGTTTAGCATTCGTTGTTGATGTTGTTTGTTTGTTTGTTTTTATTTTCAGCTTTTTTGTTTGTATTTTTCATTTTAAGGCATTTTGTAGATGATCATCATTGTCATTATAAATATTTTAATAAAACAAAAATTTTAAGACAGGAGGGTTGTTTACACTAAGCTCTTGTTTTATTTTTGCTGCTGTCGTCATTTTAGATAAAATGTGGCAACCATGTGTCATAATTAATAATATGTACATATTTGAAAAAAAACCAAAATAATACAATATGGACGGTTTAACAAATTATTTATCTTTTACAATATTTTTATTTAAGAACTTATGATTCAAATGAATTATATGCGGTAATATATAAGTATTTAGATAAATTTGTTAAATTGGTATTTGTGAATATTTATAAGGCCTTCAATAAACCCAAGACACTTTAGAACTGCATCAGAAGAAATAAGGTATATTTATGTAAGTACAGTGTTGGGTAAATTTGTAGTGAGTGTCTTTGTATAATTTTCATTTTATTTGCAGAAAACTGGCGTCCAACCGAACGTTCGATATCATTGTCGGAGTTCTGTAAAAATCTTTGTTCGGTTGATGTTGATGTGTTTTAAAAAAGATAACCAAAATTGATACCCCATGTACTCGTAAAATAAAAAGTTTTTATGTTAATACAAATTTATTTTTATTAAACAACTAAATAACAAAAAATCAAAAGTGTTTCGGGTTGAATTTGGTCTAAAAAATCTACCGAAGTTCAGGTGGCCTTTAAAAAAAGCGCTTTCCGTCAGACACTAGGATTAACTAATTTACAACCCTATTAAAGGCAAAAATGTATGCAAGATGTCTGCTATGGCCAATTATTAATTCGAAAAATGAAAAAGCAGTTTCTAATTTCACTCATAATTCTGTTTCTGTTATTTTTTTAAGAGCGTAATCTAAATATTTTATATTCAGCACAAATATTGATTCTGCTTGCCAAAACTTCCAAGAGCAAATATAGAATTTTTAACATACTAAAAATTCCTATAAATTTGTCCATAAATGTATATTGCTTTTATATTAATAAAATAAAACCACATTAAACTACATATAAAATAAATAAATAAAATTCTGCTTGTGCATATTTTGAAATATTTATTTACCAAAAGCTCATTCTTTTATTGCCTGGCGCCAAAGTTGTGAAAAATTATTTCCTGATTTTTATTATTTTGTATACGAAAATTTATATTGTTTTTACACACACATAAACACATATTCTTACATTTAGACATTCAGACATTTTCAATATACAATCATATAATTTAAAATAATGCTCACACAATATAACGAATAAAAAAACAAAACTTGAATTAGTGGTAAACATTTTAAACTTATTGCCAACATTGGCGATTTGTTTAGATTTAAAAGTTCCATTCATTCAATGTTGCCATATTTTAACGAAGTACACACACAAATGCTTCAGCATACGCCAACACATATACATTAACACACATACAATCACACGTCGAACGGCCGACACCGACTACAATCAAAATGATTAAGTATGTGTTATTTTATATGGACATAAATTGAAATGTTAGTTTTATTGATATAAAAGCAACAAGAAAACAACAACAAAAACAAAAAAAAATTTGAAAAGAAATATATTTTATTTTGAATTTAAAAGATTTATTATAGTATTGAATATCTTAATTATTCGTTCATAAATTAAACTGTTGAAATGCGAAAAGAGTTGCAAGGATTCCAAAAAGCTTATACTGAAATAGAACACAGGAAGCCAGCTGTGACATTCGATATCAAGCACATGCATTTAAATTGTCTTTTGCTTTAGTTTTCAAATAGTCGTGAGCAGATCTATTTCTTTAATATTTTACTAAACAGATATCAGAGGTCAAACTACGGCATAGAGATCCAATGAAAATTTCAAATGATCTATGAATGTGCAACATGTTTATTTTGAATAGAAACATTACATCAAATATTTAAAAAAAACATTCATCATTCGAGTCCCCAAAAGTCGATAATAAAAAACGAACATGCAGCCTGTCTGTACGATAATTGTTGTTAATGCCAAAATTACCAGCGCTATGAAAATCTCACAAACACCAAACAACAAATACTTTAGCAAACAAAACTAATAATTGTCAAAAAGTCAATCTCAAAACACAGCATCAAACAGACAAACAAACAAGCAAACAAAAAAGGGCAAAAGGAATAAACGCAAAATGCAAAAAAAATAGAAAAAAATACAACTAAAAAGAAATATAAAATACATACAACAGCTGAGTTGTTGATTATCATGACAATAAAGGACCAACAAGGACAATTGCTGACGATAATAATGTTGATGAGCTAAGCACAGATGATGAATTTTTAGAATTTTGACAAACAAAACTAAATTAAACGAAAGCAAAGAAGTAGAACGTTACGGACAACCACTAAATATAACAGGAAAAAAGGGATAAATGTCATATTTGCTGCAATTTGTATAAAGAAAACATACAGTCGTATAAAGAAGGACCCTTTAGTTAAGCACCACCATCAACAACAACAAAATGCTAATCAAATGGAATAACCAAATTGTATATGAACAAATTCTAAAATTTGAAACTCACAAAAAGATAATGTGATGTGTGAATAAAGTCCTGTTTTCATTATTGTGTCTATGAATGTTACTGTATGCCTGTCAGTGTGTGTGTGTGTGTGTGTGTGTGCAAAAGAATCTGTCACTTTTGGTCTGTCAGCAATTAACACGCTATTCATCAAGGGTTTGACTTTGACTCTACAAATAGAATCTGTGAAACTACAAAATACAACTGCATTCAATGACTTCCAAACAAAGTGACTGACACACATGACTGATCCTTTGTTATAACAATACATATGTCTGTGTATGTGTTAGTGCTTTTTTTATTATACAAAAAAAAATTATAGTGAATGGAATTAAATTTACAAAGGAAAAACGTTCACACACAAACCGGATTAGTTAAATGTAATCTTTTAACCGATATTCGAATTTTTTAAGCGTTTAAGAAAAAAAATTTTGTTGGCGAATTTAATGAGTGCCCAGCAAACGCTAGATCAAGGATCATATTTTATGATTTATAGATAATACAGTTAGCTTCGCTTCATGCTTAAAACTGACCAAGGAATAAAATTTAGGCCGAAATTCATAGTATTGACTAAGTGACATTTTATATATGTAAGTATGATTAAACTATCATCGTTGGTTAACTGAAGAATTAAAGTTTTAAAATTGTGATTTTAAAATTGATCAATCAAAACCAAAGCCTACAAAAGCAAGTTTCTACCTGGAAGTTTAAGATGCTAAGAGTAAGATTTGAACTTAGCATCAATTATTTTCTAAGAACTTATTTTAACTAAATTTAGGGACACAAAATAAGAACATTTTTAGGCGGAATATGTTTCTCTATGATTTTTTAAGGTCTGGGGGCAAATTTGAAATTGTATGGGAATATCGTTCGATATCGAATGCCGTAATTTGCCCCTTGATTTTTTATTTAAGGTCGGTTTTTTTAATGTCAGACTCCTTTATCCCTTTTAATCGCTGGAGCTTCTTTTTATATCAAGTCATTAGTAGTGCCATTCCTTTTTAACATACATACATGCTTTTATGTAGCTCTTTAGTCTAATTCTAGCAAGAGGTGATCGGGCATTCATGCACAACATTCGTTGTCATTTTACTCTGTTTCACTTATTGCCTCAAACATTATCTTTTTTGATTGCTCAAATGTTAGTTCAGCTGCATCCTAATATCCTTAGCTTAGTATACTCAGGTTATAACTTTTTGAAAACTATTTGAGTTCGCTAACTTTTTAGCTCTCAGCATACAAAATATTGTAAGATATTTGCTACTACTATTTGATTTACCATTACAATTACATGTTTGCGCTGTATTTTTTCCCGTTTTGTTTCCGCAATGACCAGCATGACCAAGTATTTATCCTAATGTTGTTCTATTATGAGCGCCAAGTTTGATAAGACAATCACATCTGCTAACACCACTGTATTCTATAACAAGATCGTAGTACTAGCTGGCTATTTAAATGATTTTTGGGGGGTCGAACCCACAACTCTCATAACCAACATGACTGCAGGGACCAGCGTTCTCAGTTTTGGGGATTTGAACTCAAATAGAGGGTTTTCTTTTGAGATTGGGATACAAATTTTGGGAAAACCCCCAAGGAATTTTCGGGTAAAATCACTTTTTTCGCTGGAAATTTTCGGAGATATTATATTATAATAAAACTTATTTGTTCAATTCACAAGCTCAGTCGTATGGCTTATCGTTAAAAAAATACAATTTTTTGTTTATGGGCTTGTGAACAGAAAAATTTGTTGTATCGTCATTTTTCCTTATTTTAAATGTCAATTTAATGTAGTCTATAAAATTAGTGAGTTTGACAGCATTTATCAATTATTATTCAACTTATGTACTTATACGTATAATTTTTGCAATAAAATTTATTAATATAAATAAAAAATAAAAATAAACATTAACGATGTCGCCGGAGGAAATATCACTAGCTATTGCAAAACTTACCAAGTACAAAATAGAGATAAATTAAGATATGAGTACATTCACGACAGCAGGCTACATGTGTACATGCCTACAAATTTCTCTGGCTTTTTCAAAAATTTGCAACTTTTTGCGAAATTTCGCGTTTTTTGCAATGTGGGTTACTTTTTCTATTTTTTATTGTTTCATCGACTTTTAAATGATATTAAACATTTCAATTTTCTCAATGATGGGAAGTTTTTGCTAATTTTCGTCATTTTTGTAGTTTTTTGCGAGTTTTTCACATTCCTTGCATTTTAGTCTCGTTTTCGAAGATTTTACGACTTCTTCTAAATTTCGCAACGTTTGGAGGAATTTCGCGTTACAAATAAAATACCTGTCCCCAATACAACCATTTATAAAACATATAAAATTCAAACGTATAATTATAACACATTTTTGTATGAAAATTGCCAATAACAAAAACACAATTATTGTATAATTAGACAATTACACAACACATACGATTGTTAGTGCGAGCTCGTGAATTGAACAATTATTTAATATTCAAATTTTTGTATTGCCAAATTATAAATTTCTCCATGATGGTGGTAAAACTGGAAAAATCTTAATATATGCAAAATTTAGGTGTATACGCTTGTGTTGAACAAATCTTCTACAATGAATGCAACAAAAACCAAAGTTCGTAACAGAATGCAGTATGAGTTATTAGAAGATCTGCTTAGAATAAATACATACTATAAAAATAATTAGTTTGTTGTGCCAAATTTATTCCACCTCCTCAGAATTTGTATTAAGAATTTAAAAGCTTAGGTTCCATTTTTTAAATTAACAAATAACAAGAAGCATGATAATATTAAATATTTTTTAAATTTTTGTTAAGCAAAAAATTTTTTATGGTTAAATTTTTTTTAACGAAAACTTCACAATTAGTGTTGTTTAAAACTTTGCACTGCCTTTAAGTACACAGGCATGATCCCAAGATTGATACGACTATTAATATTGTTATTGTAATGTTTGATCGTTTTAGCGATCTATTGAGAATTTTTTCAAATGGACAACAATTTTTTATACAATCATTACAGCGATCAATTTCTGAAAATGTTTCTGCAATGTCATCATTCATTTGTCGTTTGTTGTCTTCATTATTTTGTTGGTTTTTGTAATAATTTTTGAAAAATTATTTTCATTGCGCACGCGTGCCATCTGTCAAATGTATTTTTTAGAGTGTGTCATTTTAGATTTGTTTCTCTGTGTGTGTGTTGGTTTTTTTAATAATTTCTCATATCTACTCCTATAAATACGAATAGAATACGTTTTTAATAGAAATCAAAATCTCATAAAAGTGCCAAGCTAATAAACATTTTTGATTTATTATCTTGTACACTTTAAGACACACAGCTCATACAATATACAACAGAAAAAACTGTTTATGAAGTATGAAAGAATGAATGAATGAATGAATGTATATTACTTACTTGTAGTCAAAGTGTCATTCATAATCAGAATTGTAACGTTCAGAGCAACAACAGAAATATCACTCGAAATTATTACAGTCTCTATTACAATGAATTTTGAAAAGTGCAACATCACAATTATGTTGCATTTGTAGGTTTCCTTTTTTCTGCGGCGTGTTTAGAAAACTTTTTGTACATCAAGAGAAGGCGTCAGTTTGTCAGTGTTTTGGTGAAAAAATGCGTTGTATCATGATACAAGGTGTTGATTTGTAGTTTCTCTTCTAGTTGCTTTTTGTTTTTCATAAAAATATTTCTTTTTATATTAAATGGTTGATAATGGATTGGGTGAATGCGTTTTATATTTATGTTTAAAACAAATTTATGATGTATGTCTGTCTGGCTGTCTGTATGATATGTAATTTTTATGATTTACTTTGGATTTCATTATTTTATTTGATTGGAGATTATAATTTAATACTTCTTGTTGAATATGATGCTCTTAGTATATAATTTGTTGTTGAGATGTTTAAATTTTGCAACTAATTGATTTATGAAGATCTTGTAAAAATATCTGAATGAACACTGCAGTTTGGATATCAACCAAAGAAATCCGAAAAGAAGATATACGGCAAAAAAGAAAATATGTGAGTATATGTTTCCCCGATCAAAGTCCATCCATAATATGGAATTTCATATTTGTTACTTTTAAAAATATACTCCAACAATACTTTCATTAAGTAAAAAAGTATGCAATTAAATTGTTAAAAGGTCTCAAAGTGGTTTTTACATTTTAGCCTGTTTAATTTGTTTGAGTCTGTTTTCTTCATCATATTATTTCCGGTTTTAAAGCTTTTAGCTATCGTCTATTGCCATGTTAATTTTTTTTAAGTAAATTTACGTGGGCAAATGAATTTACGTACGTTCATACCAGAAATTCACATGAATATGAATTGTATATTTAATATTTAAAATTTCATTTGAATGTCAACAGTGCTGACACAAACATGACAAGAACTTGCACTTTTGGATTAAAAGTGGATGAATGTTGTCGCTAGAATGAGTTGGATGGAGTATTTCAAGTGTAGAGGAAAAAAACAGCAACTGTTTTCATTCTATTCATTTATATGTTTTTTTTTTTCATTATTTTGTACAACTTTTGGATAACAAAAAAAACAACGTATAAAAGGAAAAATTGTAAAAAGCAAGAAGAGGAAAACAAAAACAAATAACTTCCTTGTAAATTGAAAAATGGCGTAAAATTGTTTCCTCTCACAATTTTGTTTTTTTTTTTCATTTTATTTAATTTTAATGGTATTTTACATACAGGAGAAGGCAAAGACAAGTGACATTTTATTATTGTTGTTTATTTAATATGGTATTTCTTTTTTATACAAATTCGTACAACAGCCATGTTGTTTTATTTACATTCCGTTTTCTTGTAGCAGATCAAGTGTCAAGAAATCATGTCAACACATACATTCTGGCATATCAGCGAATTCGATGTCGTGTTTTATATGCTTTTTATGTTAATAATAAATTATTAATTTAAAACTTTTTCTTGTTCGTTAAATGTTAATGAATGATACATTTCTTTTAAGTAAAATATCTACTTCAAAGTTAATTCCATCTATTGATGAATTTAAAGTTTGCAGGTATTCTTAGATGCATAAATGAAAATTGGGCAAAATTAAAAGATTATATAGTAGATATTTATAGCCTGAGTTTTTTTTGGGGTTGATGATGTCGAATACACTTAAACAAACTATTCGTTTTAAGTGTTTATTTATAGCTTCACTCTCTTACTTAATGGAATATTTATGAATTTAAACGCCAATAAAGAACAATTTTAGTCAACTGTTTAAGAGAATTATCTCAGAAGTTAGATAATCATTCTACTTTTGTTAATGACTTATTAGATAATCAAAACTGTAAAACATATTTTTCATTTTAATGCTGGGAATACCAAAACGTTTTAATCTCGTAGATATATTTTTTCCACTAGTTTTTTCGCCTGTAGATAGCGTTATTTTTATGGATAGCGATGCATGATTAGAAAATCTTTATCTAAACATATGTTTTTTTTTCAAACTCCGGAGGTACTGCAATACCGGGCCAAACAGTGACAAAAGTAAAGCGAGTTCCCAAACATTCCGTCTATTTCCAAAAATCAGTTTGATATTTGTTGTCTTCCGATCGAGGAACAGATATTACACATAAGGCACGTTCTGAATGAAACTAAGTTTTTAGAAGCTCCAATTAAATACTAAATATAATTTTCTATTGTATCTATATTTTGGTGGCTAGTTTGAAAAACTAAGTGATGGGAAAAAGTAAATATTGATGCTCTTGAAATTGTGTTTGCTTAAAACAATTACTATATTTGTCAGAACATACAAAAATCTAAAACTTAACACAAACACCAAAAATCAGCCAAACTCAAGATTGTTCAATCGGTATTTGGGAATTTAGTGTTAAACCTTCTCGTCATAGATGTGATGACCTAGATACATATGTGAACAATAACTGAATTAAACCTTAATGAACAACCTTATGTTTGGCTCATGTTTAGGGTTTGTGTTGAGTCTTGGGTTTTGTTCTGTTCTGACATATAAAGTAAAATTTTATAAAAGATGACCACTGCACCTTTTTCAAGTTCTATATTCTTCTAACTACAAAAACAGTTGAAATTTAATATTGTATGTAAAGACAAAATTCGATATTTTTGTCAAAACGATGTTACTTTCACGTTATTACGAATAGAATAAAAGCAAAATTTTCCTATAGATTTCATTTGTAGTGTAAAAAATTTATAATCTATTAATAAAAATTATTTTGTTATTTTTAATTTATTCATTAATTTTCAATCATAAAATTTTTTAATTTTGCACAAAAAATTTGTTCTCATCGTTTCGTTTTGAATTACCTGCAGAGAATATAAAAAATAATGTAAGAATAATTTGAAGTCGGCTCGAATTTAAATTATTAAAATTATTACTGAATGAAATTGGAGCAGTTATGATAAATTCTGTGAAGCAGCTTCTTCAAAAGTCTATTCTTGCAAAAACTAGCTACTTCACTTTTTTGTGAATAATTCTATATTTACACTACGCAGCTTTGTTGCATGCCATTTCCATTTTTAACGAGAGTATTGAAATAAAAATGCACACATTTTATATATCTTTTTCTGTCTTTCTCACTTAAAATGAGTTGCGTAGTGTAAACATCGAATAAATTAAGTTTTAGGATCTAACACTACAAGTTAATAAGTTGTGACATTTTCGATTTTTTTTTTATAAATTTAAAAAACAAATCTCTCAAAATGTCAAAAAAAAATTTTCTTCATTTCATTCTGAATTACTCCGAAACCGTTAAATAAATGATAAATTAATATTAGCCTACATTGAATATTTTTTAATGTTTTCTATAACGAATTTGGACAAGTCATTCTCAAGGTATGATAAATCCATAGCAGCCTCTCCAAAAAAGTTAAATTTAGGAAAAAACGCTTTCACAGAGTTTTAATTGTAGAATGTTATTTCTAAATAGAGGAACATAATTAATAAAAAATATATATTTATAAGGTGTCATATAAAAAAGTTTCATTTTGTTGTAGAGTTTAATTGACATAAATCAACAACAACTAGACAGTAGAATACAAATAAGCAGTGATGATGGGGTGCAGCGGCCTCCGTAAGCAGCATAATGTTTCTTATTAACGAATTTCAACAAGTTCAAAATTTTTTTTTAATAATTAATATGTATACGTAATTGTTGAACTGTTTTAAGGTTTATACTGAAATGAAATTTTTATGGCTTAAGTTCAAATCTGAATTTACCCATTAAGAAATTATTTTTGGATAAATTCATTATTTTATTAAGAGAGTAGTCTTTATTTGAAACAATTTATTCATCAGACTTTTTTTTAACAATTCTGAGCATCGATTTGGACAACTATTGTGAAATTTCATTAGGAAGTTCACAAAATATAATTTCATGTAAAATAGTTATGTTTTGAAAAGATGTATTTAAATTGTTTTTCGCCGTTTATGATGATTTTTTCCGAAACATTTGAAATATATTGCATTAATATATTGTTAAGTAACTGGAACCTCAAAATTTCTTACAGTATAGCATATGCTTGCAAACAAAAATACTTTTTCGTCTTTTTAAAGATTTACATTAAGTTTTTTTTTCGTTTTTTGAATCCATCTAATTTGTGTGGTTCTTACTTTTTGCTCCAGAATATTTTGTTCTTTAATTTTATTTGTGTTAGAAACAAACTAGAAACAAACATCGAGCAGAACATTGGTTAACAGTTTTCGATGTTGCAATAAATTTTGTTTCAACATTCCTTAGACTTCATAGACAACATCGTTTATCTTGTGTGAAATATCTTCTTTTTTTTGCTTTTTAGGATATTTTAAGTTTTGTTCGTTGCTATTTAGCTTTAATTTGATTTAAATATTTGTTTTCTTGTAGTGCAATTTTGATCGTTATTTTAAAAATATTATTTATAATGCTTTGATCTTTCAAATTCGAAATCAAATATTGTTCTAACATCTATTAACTGGAGCAAAAGTTCACAGAGGTTTTTATGTTTTTTTGGTAATTAATATATTTGTAGTATCAATAGAACGGGTGATTTTTTTCAGCCCCTATTATGCAAGTATACAACCGATTTTGATGGAGAATATCAAGTGCAAGTTATTACCAAGTGATATTTTTATTGTTAAGTACTTGATATTTTCTTCGTGCAAATTTAGCGTGTTATTTTATATACTAAGTATATCCTTCAGAACTCAAATGAAACCTTAAAGTTAAAGTTCTGCCAAACGCTCTGTGAGGTACTTCACCCCATGTTTCTGGTATTCACTTAATTTTGCGTACAATACTGCTTTCCTTAAGGACTCATTCGTTGCCTATCACGTTCTAAAATTTTTTGTCGAGCTATAGATCTTGGTAATGAAATAAACTCCCAGTAAAGTTCTATTTCGTTGATTTCAATGTAGCAAAAGTCCAAACGTATGTGCCTTACACCCTCTACTCTTCTTACCATATTAACAATAGAATGGATCTCTTGAGTGTTCATATTGAAAGAATTTTTTGCGTGTGAGTTCTATTTGATCATAATAAGATAATTTTGCAATATAATATAATTATATTATGAAGTATTGAGTATTTTCTTTAGATAATTATCTACAAATATACTGTGATTCATAGATAAGTCATATTATATTGTTAATGGGTCATGGTCTCATTAGCCATATACTCCTTGTGTGAAGTCAGTCGAATTAATCTTTAGGGAGGCATACTTGGAAATATCTGATTGTATAGCATTAGCACAAATTGAATTTCGTTTATACGAAATTATTTATAAGTCATACAAAATTAAAGTATTATCTAAATTTAATCTTAAATCTTGTATATTGACTTCGATGACTTATTTAAATTATCTCCACACGATTATAATCATTTACCGATGAGCAAGTTAGCATTTATAAATATAATAAACATGTTAACACAATTTAAAATTCAACATTATCAGTGATACAAATCTTTTTGTGGCCACAATTGTTTTATATTTATGTATGCACAAATAAATAAATAATTTACAAATAACAACAAATAAGCTACGAGTATTTAAATATGCCAGCTAACCTCATGATACGAAGCTTTTGAACCAATAAATAAAACAACAAAAATTCTTTAAGTTATGACCAATTTTGGAACAAATTTATTTAAACTTTTTTGTATTTAATTTTTTAATTTCTTTTTGAAAAGAAAACATTTGCCAAAATAGCAGCCAAACAATACATACATATCGTCATATGAATTCATAAAAGCCCTAAGTTACATTGAAAAAATTTTACACGACATGCCAAAAACTCTCTAATATAAAAAGTTAACCAACATTTTTCCAATTTTTTTCAGCTTAAGCTTATTTCTTATTAAGGAATCAGTAAAATTTTAATATGTGCATTTTTCAAGCGACATGTACTTTGATATGGTACATCGCTATCAACCAAGAAGTTGATTTTAAATCTTTTGTAACTTAGGGCTTTTTTGAAATCATATGACGGTATGTTGATTGACCTTTTCTTAAACAAACTTATTAAAAATTCTGCACAATCTACTCGGATTTCTACATGAAAAAATCTGAGATGTTTTAGAAATAAATTAAGAACCTTTTCTTTGATGTTAATTTATTATTGTCTTCTCATTGAGTGATTTTTTAATTAAAGATTAATTTGAATTTTTAATTGGAAGATATTTTGCTTTTAAAATGTTTAAATAAAAAAAAATAAACAAACTGCAAAAACATGTAATTTTTGTTAAAAGTAGGATTTTTCTTGTATATTTCTTACTTCTGTCCTTTTTTGTTGCATATGCTACTGTAATGTGTGTTAATAAATTGACGAGTTCAAAAATGATTGATTAGATAATTAGCTAAATGGACTGAAGTGAAATTTTGCTAAAAACCATCGAAATATATCTATTTTTTATTATTGCAATTTTTCGCTTAGAAAGTCATAAATACTTATTAATACTATACTAGTTTTAAACAATAAAAACTTTAAAAGTGAATTTTATATTTTAGCTAGAAAAATATCAATTTGAAATACACTGGTATCATGAACAAATACAGAACGTGTTTTAGTTAAGCCCGATAGAAGTGTCAAACGAACTGTCATACTGCGTTCACTTTTAGATACACTACCAAATTATCCAGATTAACATGAAAATCAATCATCGATTGGCGCAGTTTATAGCGAACTTCGTGGTTCTTATGGCACACAAGCGATCTGCCGAATTTTGGATAGATTTCATACCACATACTCGTTCAGTGATGCAATAACAGCAACACTTCGAAGGAATGTGAGCACTGAAGAGAATATCGCCCCTGTAAACGAAAGTGTTGAAAAAGATCTAATATTTATCGATTTGTCGTCGGTTGCAGCAATTGGTGCTTTATTCGTCCACTACGTGGAAAATTTTACGCAAAAGTCTTGGGCTACACCCGTTTCAAATCCAGCTGTTGCAGGAATTAAAGGTACGAGACCATCATATCCGACGTTCTGTCCCAGATTGAGCTATGGAAAAGTTGGTAACTAATCTGATGTCTTATCGCGAAATTGTGTTTACTGATGAGTCTCAGTCTTACCTTAATGGGTTTCTAAATAACCGAATTTGCGCTTATGGAGTAAATCCAACCCACAACTGATACTACATCATCCATTACATCCAGAAAAATGTACCGTTTGGTGGACCCTACACTGTGGTGGAATTATTGGGCATTATTTCATCGATAATGAAGACTGTGCTCGCGTTAAATTCCCGCACAACAATAATTTTTTTTGTATAAAAATATGGATAAGATTGTTTCAAGCGAGAGATGGTTTCAATACGAAATCGAATCAGAATTTGGTGATAAGTTGTTTTAGAGAATTGGACTATTTCCTGTGGGGTCACATGAAGTTACGAAAAGGCTTATGCGGATAAAACAGCAACAATTGACGCCTTCAGGCCAGCATTGTTCATGTTATTCGTGACATGCGATCAGCAACGCTGTAAGAAGTGGTTCAAAGTTGAACGTTCAGAATGCGGTTCGTCAAAAAGAGCCGCGGTGGCCACATGTCCTAAATCATTTTGAAATATTAATGCCATGTATTGGACTTTCGAATAAAAACTTTTTTTATTTAAAATTTTATGTAATTTTTTTGCAATTTAAAGGCTTATCAGTCCTAAAAGAAACACTTTATAAAAACTTAAATGAAAAATATGGAAATATTATAGTGCTTATTATAATAATGATACCACCAAGTAGCATGAACTCCCTGAGACGAATTATAAATAAAATGTGAAAGTTTGTTATCGGATCGCTTAGGAACTCTTATAAATGTATTTATATATCATGTATCTGTATTCCGACAAAAAATAAACCAAACGCTTAAATAATGGGCGTACAAAACATATAGTTTGCCATACCATCGACGTGTCTGCGAATTGCGTCTTCTGTTGACCCTTTGCATGAGAATTTTTTGTGACAGTTTGTTTCATTTTCCATTTCCTTAGCCTTAAGCTGGATTCCTGCCTGCTTTCCATTACTTTGTGTTTTATTTGTAACTTGATTTGTTTTTCTGTATGAATCTTTTTATGCAACATCCAGTCCATGGCACATTCGTTGTCGTCTCATTTAATAAGAATATTTAAATCAAGTTAAACAATTATAAACATTTTAAAACTTGCAATATTTAGAGTATTTTTTCGAGAAATCCAATTTACATCCAGGAAAAATATATAAAGTGTAAAAATAAATAAAGTCACATTAATAAAATCTTTTCCATTTTTTGTGTTGCTTCTGAAATAAGACTACATGTCACATAATAAAATTCATTCTACAACAATTTGTTCATAAATAAATAAATTTAATGAGTTACTCCCACAATTTGTTTATTCTCCGTAACAGAATTTCCAAAATAGAGACAACAAATTTATTCCTGCTTGTTTTCAGTTGACACGCAAAGAAAAATCATGTTCAAAGTAGCAGCATATTGAAGCATATTATTGCCGAATCATAACCTTTCTAAGAATCTCACTTTTTTCTTATAGAAATAATATGATAATAGTGAAACTGTCATGCATGAACGTAGTGCATTCGAAAATAACTTTGTGTTCAAATAAAATAAAGTTATAACCACATATTCTCATTAATAACAAGCAAAACAATCAAATATAATGGTGATTATTAAATATTTTAATAATTTCATACATTTGTTATTCAAAATTTTGTCCCAATTTAATTTCAAAACGTTGTATTTGTTTTTGCTGCTATCAGTATCTTTTAAATAATAATAATTTTTTACAAATCATGAAGCAAATTTTAAAAGAGCTTCTGAAAATTATTTGAGATTCAAAATTTACAATAACTTTTTTTAATTGCCATAAGCTTGGTAGTATTTATGATGTTTAATAATTATTATTTTTTTAACTAAGGACTACTAGAATATTTTTTTAATATAACAAAAGGGTTTTAAAATATTTTGTTAGAATTAGTTTTTTAAAATTTTAAATAACATGCATCTTTGTTCTCGATTTTCTTTTTTGGCTTTCATATTTTATAGCCAATTAGCCTAAAAGTTTCATAACAAAGATCAATCGAGTTTTTGAGTTACAAAATAATATTCTGGAACAGATCAGAATACAGAAAAAAGTATTTCTTTGAGGCAAATTCTAGTTTGTAACTTTAAATCTATGATCGTCTCTATCCTCAGAATAAAATGAAAATAATTTTTTTTTCTAAATAAGTGAAATACTATATATTTATTTTAAATTTTTTTTACTCGCACTTTTTCCCAAAATTAATATTTTACTTATTTAGTAAAACATAAACAATTTTGTTAAAAACAAATTGCAATTGATTATTGAGGGGTATAGCTTGTTCCTATCCGCATTTCACTGTTGCTAATGCAGATCATCAGGGAACTTTGCCCAAATATTTCTTAGAACAACTGGAGATATTATATTAAACCTTCATTAAACCAAATGAAAGGTTTAAACAATATCAAAGTTGTAGCAAGAACTCAATAATCAACCAATATATTTTTTGTTAATTAAAAATGCACTCATTTAACTGCTTGTTTATTTCTTTATCAAAAAAAATACTACTAAAGTTGTGAAAATTTAAGAATAAAAATATACCAAATTTGTACCTGCTAATGACATTAAGAATTTTAAAGTTACAACAAATTCAAAAATTTTCTTTTATTAAGTTTTCTTGTCAAAATCAGAGATATATCAACAAAGGTTTTTTTAGTTTAATTTCTTTGCAGTAATAATTACTTCTCATTATATTGTTGGAGAAACCATAAAACAGCACAAACATTTCATGCTTTCAGCCACAGCAATATCTTTTCTCCGCGTGTATGTTGCAAATAGCGCTTATGCTGCTGGTGCTTGCTACCGTATCACTCACTCTTGTTGCACTTAGTGCAATTCATTTTGTCACAGTTTGTTTAAAGTTTGCAGCACAAGTAAAATTTAATTGCCTGTAATTATGGAGCTGATGTGTGTGTATGAATGTTTCACTAAATATTCATATGATTTCATTCCTGTAGCAATTTTCTGCTTTTATTCACACACTTTTTTCGAGTTTCATAAATATTTAATACACAATTTTTTGCATTTTCCTGTGTTTTTCTCAATTTTTTTTCCGAATGCAAATGTATGAATATTTTATTGCCAATGTATGTATACATGTGTGTGCATGTGTGTGCAAAAGTATTTATATGATGTGTTTAACTGACAGTGAATGTAAATTTTAACTGCACAATTACCGTGCAATTATTGTATTTTTTGAATTTTTTTCTTTATACAGAAATTTTAAAAACATTTATATATATATAATTAATATATACATTTAATCTAATGAAATATTTATATATTTTGCTTTCTGTTTCGAACATTAGATAATAATTAAAAAAGAATGTTTTTCATTACTTGATCATTTCTCATTCGAATGTTATTTAAATGTTAATTAAACGGGTTCTTCTGAAATTGATATTACTAATTTCAAATTGATTGTATTAGATGGACTTGATATTGGCACAAATACACATACACAAATTATAAATACAAAAGCTTTCAACTCTTGACACCTTTTGAATTATTTATTTTAAATTGTTTGTAAAATGACAAACTGGAAATCCAATGTGAAATGTTGTTGAGGGTATGAGAATATTAATCAAAAGCAAAAAACTTTAAATGAAGATGTTAATGAAGGAATGTGCATATTTTATTTTTTGTTAAAGAAGTGGAAAAAATTAGATTAAATTTTTGGAAGAGTATTTTAGAAGATCCACTATATAACAACGACAATTTTATTTGATGCAAATGGGCTTAGAAGTTTACCAACGTAATCTGTCTGGCCCACGATGTCGAACGAAATTACATTTAAAACAAAAACAAAATTTTAGAAATTGTTTTTGTTGTAATTGCGGGCCAGGCAGAATTTTTTATGGTTTGGCGTATGGCTACATATTGAAAAATCTCTTCGATCACAGCCTTTTCGAATAGCGGCAACCGTTGTAGTCTTACTTGCAACGTCATTTACAGTCAAATAACGGAAATGATGTGCAAATAACCAATAATTTTCCTGAGTATTTTCCCACCTGATTGCAAACATTTAACATAGAAATACAGGGTGGCAAAAGGAAGATATCACGCTTTAAAGAAGCGTTTAATAATCTCAATTTATGTGTATGCGTCCCAATTCCTCAAGATTATCTTTTGCTATTCGTAGTCAACCCCTTTTCCCGTTAAAACCAAGACACAACTCCCAATTTGTAGAATAATAACAATCGAATACCATTCATCGATCCTTTTGGTAACATTTTAATAAACACTGTTTGGTATTGAAGAATGCTAATAAAAATCATTTAATAGCCAAATTCATTCTGGAGAAGTCCCACTCTTCAAACCATTATTTTACCCACAAAAACCCTAAGCCGTGAGACAGGAAACAGTTGAATAATTAATCAACTAACAGAAATTTATATCTTCTTAAAAAATTCCTTAACCTATAACATTTCATAATACTTTAAATTTAATACAAATTTAAATGAAAATCATATTTTATGATTAAACTATTTAAATACCAGCTCTCTGCTAAGGTCCATGTCAAACCACCAGCCATCATCTTAAGTAATTCAGACATAAATATAAGTGATAAATAATATAACTGGGACGAAGTAAAATAATAAACTAAAGTAGCATTTGCCAACAAGTCATGTTTTGGATATGTCAATTTTATTGAAATGAAAATGGATTAGATTGACGGAATAACAGGCACAAGCTGTAAAAGAAACCAACGTTTTAGTTTATTAATGATTGACAGATTGATTTAAATAAATAAACACAATTTTCACTACCATGATAATGATTGGCCATCGCAATCGTGTATGTGGACGATGATGGCACCATGCGCACATCTTAAACCCAGCCAACCTAAGCTAAATCATAATAATCATCTTTCATGCGGTTCGGTTCATCTTGTGAGATTTAAACTCACATCCATTAAAATATGAAATTTTAAATTGAGGTGTTTATATTTCAATTAACGCATAATATGAGGGTTTTTAACAATCAGCCATAACAGCAATCAATTTCACTTGCTGCAGCAGCAAACAACATTATTCTTCAATATAATTAACAGCCATTAGGGAGTAAAAGAATAATGAATTAAAAAGGAAAATAATAATTCAAGCGACCATCATCATCATCTTACATACATACTCGTGCATACATATTGCAGTACATTGCTGCTGCACATTTTAACCAAATTAACTTTTCTCGCGCTCTTTGTTGTCTTGTTGTGCGTTTGTGGCTGTGCATGTTGTTGCCTGTGTTCTGTTTCCTAATTGATTTATTTACAAAAATTGTCACTAGTACGTGTGAAAGTCATAAATAAAAATTTTCAGTTTGTTTTTCGTTAGTTGGTTGGTTTCACAATAAATATTATTTGCATTTTAAAACGGCAACAACGACCGCAAATGACATTTATTGTTCACACTTTATTGTTGATGTATTTTTACTTCATGTTATCCTGCTCAATGTTGTTTATCTAAGTTGTTAACAGTTTCGCTGTTGTGATATTTTGTAGCGGAATCAACTAAAAAAAACTCCTAAAATTGCCATCTCAGCAAGAGCGTTTCTAAACGGTGGGAAATGTTCAAATGATATTACTGATATTTGCCTTTTATTGCAAGAAAGTAGTGGGAACGTTATCCACACCAGGCAACAACTGTCTTGTGATCCCTTTTTAGTCTTGCCCCATTAGTATAAGTAGGCAGGAGGAGATGAGGGATAAAATCATGACATAAAATAAAATATAGATGGCAGTTTTGACATTTAGTTTCAACCCAATCACAAACTCTTCCATTGCTAAATTTCATACTTCAAAATGCAGCGGTGACCTAAGACCCGCGTTTACATTATTCCCTAGATCTTCGTGATATCAGTATAAGAGTACAATCCTCTACAGAGGATTTCGTGGATCAACCATTTACTTGAAGGCTTTAGGGTTTTGTGTTTTGCAATGGTCGAAAGCATTTTCATTTCATAGTTTGTTGCGCGAAATAAGCTTTTGATTAGTGGTCCTACGAAGATAGCAGTCCAATTCAGTTCAATTGTTTTCAGGTGAAAGAATGATTAAGTTCTCAGTCCGTAGTCGTTCGGTGTACTGTAATAGCTGTTCCCTATCCTTGGAATAGTAACAACAGCTGTATTCCTTCACCTCTGGAATACTGATACTAAAAATATTAGCAAAAATAAATTGAACTTTAAGATATTTAAGTCACTCCTTAAATAAAAAATGTACCAATCTCTCCGTCTAGAGGCTTTCATTAAGAGGTCTCAACTTAGCTTTTTTCATATAACCCAAACTTCCTTATAATAATAGTACGTTTATTAGGAAAAAATATAATTGCGATCGAGGAAGTCCAATTGGTATTTTATAGCACCACATGACATGCAGTTGCATAATTTTTGCTCTTGGTGAAGTTTTTTGAAAAGAAAAGCAACGTGTTAACCAATTGTTCATGTGTGTTCTTTAATAAATCTAACGAAAATAGCTCCATTGGTCACTCAAAACGAATTTTTTAATTCTGATGGAAACAAAATATTGACGGACATCCAAAATATCCATATGGGGCAATTCTACATACAGCAACTCATCGAGTTAAAAAAACATTAGTTTCATTTTAAAGAGGCTTTAGTTTGACAATAAAGATTCGCTTATTGCAAAAATTTATATTTAAATATCTTTAAATAAAAAAGAAAACCAAAAATACTCCGTTTTTTCATCTCCCAACATATTTCATGTAGTGACTTTTTTTGTAACGGTCGTTAATATTGCGGGGGTTCGCAGGATTTTTTCTCTTATTCTGCTTCCGGAAATTCTTTGCATTGAATTCTTGTCTGATTTTGTTACTTAAAGGGTAGATATCGCCTACAATGCTAATATAGCGACAATTGTTATTAAACGATTCCAAAAAGCGCTGTTCGGAATAAAAAAATACCTGAAATAGTTTACAAAACGCCTCCATAGCTCAAAAAATCTACAAACTCTTTAATTATGAAAAGCACTTGCAACTAAAAGGAAAAAAAAGTCTCAGTAAAATGTTTCTTAAAAAATAACCGACGACACATTTTGAGAGAAACAAAGGACAAACCATGATTCTCCTCTTCCAAACTGCCTAAGGAAGTCAAATCCGATTGATAGAAAAGTTTTATGAGAACAACTAAAAAAATTGTTGTAGTTATTTTGATTACGTTTTTTTTACATGATGAACAACTTTCAATTTTCATACATGGAAATTTCTATACAATTAACAGTGGATTTATCAATACTTATACATCTGCTCTTAACATTTTTGAATTGAATTTTTTATATGTTTAAAAATAAAGTATGTATGTTTATCTATTGTTCATTAACGGTGTCATTGCAGAGTCTAGAAACAATGAAACTTATTCTATGGCGGGTTCGATACAAAAATTCAACTGAAAAAAAATTTTACTCCAAACCTTGCCTTTTCTGGCATTGAGGATTTAAGGGCTATATCTTTTACCAAATAATTTCCCAAATGGCAAATGTCATATAAAATATTTTCCTGACTTTTATATACAAAAAATAAGAAATAAAAAATCTAAAGAAAATCATAATATGTTTTATATCGTTTAATGATTTAAGCTCCTCAGCAAATTAAAACAAAGTAAGGAATTCGGCTGCAAAAGAAACGCAGCCAAAATCTGAATTTAGAATGAGTTCTTCAGATTTTGTAAAAATTTTCTCTAAAGAATTCATTTGTAGTTTCGTAAAATTTAAAGTAGTTATAGAGAACACAATTGAAAAAACTCTTTAATCAGAAAAGCAACATGTAAAAGAAACATGTAAAACTAAAAAAAAAATTTTTGGTAGTAGGCCTGCAAAGCCCAATTATTTCAAGAAAGCTGGCGTAAGTTCTCTATAACCATGCCGTTGATATTCTCTGCAGTCCCTTCGTCGTGCTCGAAAATTTTCAAGGCTTCTATGTGTCAAAAAGTATCATTAAAGTTCTTAGTGACTCCTCATTTTGTGGGATCAATGCGGCAGGAACTAGCTACCAAGGATGTTTCCAGCCGAGCAGTTTTTAACATGCCTTGAATAATATTCTAGAATCGTCACGAAGGCATACGTTTTTTTTTGCCGATTCATTTGGTCCTTACGAAGAGTTAAAGATAGTTAAAGATAGTTAAACATATCAGCAACAATCTATTCCTCTATAAAGAATTGCTCTGGTACGTTGGCATATCAAAAATGACAAAGATCTGCATCGAATATATTAAAAAGCAACGAGTGTCTAAATTCCTAATATATTTAGTATGTCTAAGATCATGAAAGATTTCCTCTTCTGAACCTCTTTTTTTAATGGAGAATATTGCCTCTGGGGCTTTACGCTTGCTCTTTTAAGCTTTTAAGTATGGAATCATAATTCCTATCACAAGCTTGAGGGTTAGTACTAACTACAAAGTTTCTCACCTCTTCATTAGCATCACTAGTTGTTCCTCAGATTACATGATTTGTGTTTAGATAAAGTACGAGATTTCCAGCTACAAGTGTCATCTCCTTTCCCCTTGGCGAGGCCGGAGAATCCAGTTGATTATAGGTAAAGCTACCATTATGTTTCGCTCACTGATAAGTCTGATTCAGGTTTATCAAGGTTATAAGAATTTCGAATGATGACTTCATATGCATGTATGTCTAGTACGGTTACAAAGCTGCAGTGAGGAACCTAGAGTGGAATTATGTTCCCGAAAATTAGTTAAGTTCGGAGAGAAGTGTTGCTCAGAAAAAAGTATTTGTATAAATTTTGTACCTAAAGGTTTTAAATTGTAGGATCGGGAGCAGTTACTGAAAATTACCTTAAGAAGACTGTTGCAGTAAATATTTTTTTATGTTTTGATTTATTTTTAAATCGAGATTTTATAACTCTCCAAAAGTGCTCCTCACAAACTAGACGCTCTTTTAAAAACACGAATGAAATTCTTTGTGCTTAGAAAAGTAATTAAACACTTGTATTTGTTGTAAAAAAACAAACTTACTTACATACATGCTCGAGTATACTTTTGTAGTTTTTATCATTGTTTCTATATGGCCAAGTTCAGTTTGGGCCAAATCCATAACAAGACTTAAAATAACTTTTAACTCGAGCAGGACTTTTGCATGTGTCATTCGCATAAATTATGACGCTTTCATGTGGTTACTACATGCAACAACTACAACAACACACTCGGTAACAACAACATAAACACTTGAAAATTCATTTCACCAAAAATATACAAACAACTTGACATTTGTTGGGTGTAGTATTATGTGTGTATTTTTTATTGTTGCTGCTGCTGCTGCTGAAGTTGTTGTTGCATTTGTTTTATTACAGTGTTGAATGTTTCACATGATTTGTGGCATTTAAATTTTTGGAGGTTGTTACTACAGCAATCCGCCAACAAACAGTAATTTAGCAATAAAGAGAAAATCAAATGAGTTTGTTGCTGTTGCTGCTGCTGTTGCTGCTGCTGTTGCTTTTCTATAATAAACTATAAATTTTTGCAAACACGACCAGGAGGCAACTAAAGGTAGGTCAGTTTCATTTGTAGCAAAAGGAATGAAAGAAGAATTTATTAACTTCAAGCGAAATGTACACTCGTACGATTATATTTGTTAGTAAATGTGTATAAATCTTTCAACTAAATATCCATTAGTAAAATTGCATGCAACATTCACATCAAAGACACACACACACATATTCTTCAATTGTGGTTACTGCTTACATGATTAGCATAACTATTTAATTTTTTTTGCTGCTGCAAAATTTATCCCGCCAACTGCATCAGCATACGACTTTTTTTGGTGTTCGCACATTCCCAAAAAAAATTTTCTTTAATTTATTGTATATTTGCCATAAATTAAATCATGGCCTCTCACTCTCTCTCTCTCTCTCTTGCTATGAGTGAGCATATTAAGATTCATGGTAACTTTGTTGTAATGAATTTGCTATTGCAAAATATAGAAGAATTTTGTAATTTTTTCTTCGACTCCTAGATTTATTAGGCGGGAAATAATTCATGACACTATTTACGGTTTTGCAGGCTTAACGTATGGCTTTGAAAAACGAACTCACACGCAGTTTCACCTACTCTGCATTTTGCCACCTCTTACTGCCACATTCATATAAACGCAGGCAACAAATGCACATTTATGTAAATACATTTATAGTAACAAAACTTGGCTGATGTAGCAATAATGTTACTAAGGCATGTTGGGCTTTGGCGTTTTGTTACCAACATTCATAAATACTCAATCCTGACAACAAGCGTCAAAATGCAATGACAACCACGAAAAGTGCAGATTTTCCTTTAATTTTTTTCAACTCTCACTTTGAATAAAAAGCAATAAAATTTGTTAGAGGAATTTGTATTAAAAACTTTTTTTATTGAGTTAATCAGAACTATGTGCAGAAAGTAAGTGGGATATTCGCTGAAAATAAGTTTGTTATTTTATTTTTTCTTACTTGTTGGAATTCAAATTAGGTTGTTTCGAGATCAACAAGTTGTAAGGTTTTTATAGAATAGCTTTTGATAAAATGTAAATAACTAGAATATATTTCCTTGAATTTGTAACAACAAAAATACAAAATCGAAACATTAACGAAGTTGTATGTATTTTTTAAGGTTTTGCAAATTTTTACTACTTTTTGGTCCCACGCACTCCTTTTAGCCAACCTCCTTTTTATGCTTTCCAAAAAAAAATATATAATAAAAATTCAACGCATTTGGCTCATCACGTTTTGTTACTTCTATCTACAACTTTTACAATGACCGCTGCTTAGTGCATGAATGCTAATCAAAAATTATACAACAGTAATAATTTACAACAATTCTTTATTTTGCATTTTAATTTACAATAAATTTCCAATAGTTTTACAATTTTATGCTTTTATAATTTTTGCAAACTGGAACACCACCTGGTATTTTGAGTTTACATTTGTTGGGAAGGGCTTTAAAAGGTAGATAAAATTGCAATAAAATAAATATTTCCGTTTTGAAATTGTTTTTAAATTTATGTAAATACTTGCACTCGCACTCGCATAAAAATAAATATTATCTCATGAATAACAAAACGAATTCTAAAATTATACAAGTAATCAAGCTGTTCTTTCATACTTTGTTGGTCATGATCCACATGATGATGACGATGATTTTGTTGGCACATGTTAAAAGAACTGTATCAATATTTTGATCCTGCATCAGAAATTAGCTGCACGCATACATTTGTTTTTATTTATTTTTACCTGTAATTGTAAAAACAAAACATTAATACTCGTGCAATATATATTTTAAATATAAATAAATAAATGCATAAATAAATGATGATGGTGATGCCCAGGTCATTGATCAAATAAAACACTTGCTTCATTGCACTCAATGCCAAAAGGAACAAAAATATTTCAACAATAAAACAAAAAGACGAAATGGTTCAATAAAAATTGTTTTCTCAAATGTCAAACATGACAACGGAGCATAATAAAATGCATTGTTGCACCTTTTTTCCTGCTTTCATTTACATGGGAATATTGATGATGATGACGATGACGATGACGATCATGATTCAGTAAAAGATGATGGGCGATGATAATGATGGGGAACGCTTCAAAAATATAAGAGAGGAACAAAATGAATACATCAATTTATATGATGTGTTAAAAAGGCAATGCATTGTCATCCAGGACGACTACAAAAGAGGTTTAATATTCCAAAAAAAAACTCATTCAACGAATCAATAAAAAGGACTTTGAACAGTCATTATGAACATAAATATCTATTCTGCAGATTCCAGAGACTTGAGCACAGCACACAAAAAAGAAGGTGTTTGCCTGCTTAATGTAAGCGCCTATTAAAAATAATTATCATGGACATCGACAACATCGGCATCATCAACATAGTGGTCTTAGTTGCCAAGTCATTTAAGGTTGCGGGTTTTCTCCAAAAGCCTAATGCTACAATTATTTTCATTTAGTTTTAATTGAAAGTTCATTAATTTTTCTTTGAAAAACGGTGTTGGGACTTCAGCTTGCAATGCGACACTTTTTGTGTTGTTTGTTTGATGTTTTTAACAATCATGTTTAATTTATTTATAGATTCGATCAGTATTGTTGTAAACGGTTTAAATGGAAATTTACAATAATTTACAACCATAAATCAATATATAATTCAGATGGTTGGTCTTGACAGCCATAAAAATGAAATATTTATGTTAAACATCGGAAAGGTGTTATTTTTCATATACAACGAAATTTGTATCAAGTGCTTTTGTTTTTAAAAATCATAATTACAAATATTAAAAAAAATATCTAAGAATATTAATATAATTCTTGGTGTTTGAGTATTGAGTCTCTAGTTGTTTTATGATGGATGTTACACCGGCATCACATGCCCCAATCATTTGACCGATCACCAAGGTCAAATTTGGAAATAAATCTGTATTTTCTGAACTACTAAATTGAATGGATTGTTTCGATATAGTGTGTGTAGAAGGTCGACCTTCTTCGGCTTTAAAAACATTTTAAGAGGCATTTTGTGAAATGCGTTTAATAACAAAATGAGAAAAGCTTTTTATTTACTTTTTTAGTTTATTAAAAAAAATTTCTCTTATGCCGTTTTCTCTTCTGAAAAAATGTGACATATCTTATATTTTCATCAAAAATTTGCCATTCAAAGTTTTCTTAAGACAAAAGTTTTGCCTCGTAAGTGATGACATACTAATTTCTAATAAACTCACTATTTCAGAAAATCATTATATTGCAAATTTTCAATAAAAAGGACAAAAAATCTGATCATGATATCCGATGAATAGCGAAATATCATAAATAAATAAAATAAAAATATATAATATATCATTAAATCTGGCCTCAAGTTTGACTCTTTTCTATTTGTATATTAAACAACTGTTTACAAATATTTTTTATTTTGCTTTTTAATTGGATCCGCGATTTTTGAAGTCAAATACCAATTCAATATTTTGTGTTTGGTTATTTATAAAGAAAATAAAAATCTTTTCAAATCAGATAAATTATTACGATATCACAAAAAAATTTTTTGTATGAATTTTTCGATACAAAAAAGAATAGTTCTGAAAAATATGCATATGATTTTTTTTTGTTATTTTTCAGTCACAGCTCTTACACTTCAAATATGTCTTAAATTAAACAAATTCAAAAAAATTTAATTCATTAGAGAATGTAAAAGTAAGAAATCTTAATATGTTTTCAGAACTTGCAATGATCTACTTTGACACTCTATTTATATCGCCCTGTATTGCATTAGGCTGGTCATGGAAACGATTCGCTTAAAACTTAGGCCCTCCCTATGAGGTCTGACTTGATCATTTTATAACTGCTTCAGAAGCAGTGATGCCAGCAGAAATCTAATAAAACCAGTACATGTCTCGAAAAAATTCCTACTTACGAACATATTATTTAAATTTTTAAACTTATGTACATTTGTATTGACTGGTACAAAAATACATACATAATTATAAAAATAACATAAATTTTTATTTTTGACAACCTACAATATCTGTCTTTGTAATATCATAGTTCTCAAACGACTGTACTTAATTGTAGTTCGGCAAAAATTATTTAATTTTTAGAGAAGTCTTTGAATTATCTTGGGAGCTGTTTTATAGAACTATAGTTTTAAATGGTATCCCTAGGCGCTATTTGCATCATTTTTTTAAATAAATATTCGCAATTAATTGCCCATGTAGATTTCGTAAATTTTTAAAAAAGAATGGTAATAAAATGTTTCACAAATTAATAAAAAATGAAATTGTCACCCGGTATAAAAAGAATGAACCAAGGGCTTTCGTTATTTTCGAAGAGCGCATTTGAATAAGTAAAATATCTTAATATATATTTTCAAAACTCTTAATTTATTGTACATTAAACAAAAAAATTTTTATCTTTCAAATTTGTTTTTGTTTTTCATACAAATTCTATTTCCCAGCAAAGCCATAGAAAACCGGACATTTCGTTTTCTATATAAATATTATACTGTAACAAAATTTTAAATTTAGATTTCTATAAGTATATAATAAGACTTCTGTGAAGTGTTTTACGGAATCGCACCGTAATATAAAAGAAGAAAGAGAAAAATTTTTTAAATTCCCTACATTTTCCTTAAAATACAAAATCTGTTCTTTTTCCCTTCACTTGAAATTTTCTAATAAATTCCCAAGAAAAAGGGAAAATTCCCTACTCTTGGCATCTCTATTTAGAAGACGCAGTTTTCTTAAAAATATTTCGGCCCAACTGTGTTTCGCTAACTATGCTTTTTCCAAATACATGAATCTATCAATAAAAAAAGTATGAAAATACATACATTGGGAATTTAGTAGTCTGATAAAAGGAATCTTTATGTCAATTTTATAAGTATGTATGTATGTATCTACTAATGTATAAGATTAAAAATTTAAGAAATGACTGACTGCTTCACACAATAAGCACATTGATTGCAAACAGAATACAAGATCAAATATTTTTCATATACTTTTCGCCGTAAAAGAAAATAAGATATCGAGGAATATTTCGAATAACAAATTTACTAAACTCTTTGCAGTAATTAAAATTTATTTATTTATTCAAAAATGAGCGTTTTAACTGCTAATATTTTATATATTAAAACATTGTTAATACTCGCATTCGATTAGTTAAACTAATAGAAAGTGTTTTATTAATCTATAAAATATTTTATTTGAATAACTCTTAAGTTTATTTAAAATTTAACAAATTAATCTTGTCGGATGATTTATGACTCTTTGATTATGCCCACAAAACAAGAGCAAAGTATTTTATCATTAACATTAGTTCAACTATAAATTTGTTCGAAGAACTGGTGGCGCCACGACGACTGTGGCATGTGCGTTCAAACAATTTTTTCGTTAAAGCGAATTTGTAACGCTTCAGTTATAAAAATACGTTTATAATAGAAATAAACAATATTTCGTTAATAAATATTTTATTTGTTTTAACTACTTCAAATATTTTGTATAGCTTTCGAAATTGTTGATGTTCGTGTTTGGTGTTCGATGTGTTGTTGTTTTTTTTTTTTGGGATATGTAGCTAATTAAAAAAGCTGCAGGGTTTCAAACAGACGAAACTTACACTCGTCTATTGGTGTATGATATATTTCGTTCGTTCATTCTTTCTTTCATTCTATTGTTTTTAAATTATTATTATTATTATTTTTATTGTTACCGCTATTATTTTGTATTGTTTAACTTAAATGCATCTGGGCAGCTGTAGCTACCAGTTTATTAGCTTTATACATTTATTGCATTGCAGTACAGTGGTTGACTTCACTTCACTACGGTTGGTCTGTGCTGTTTTCTTGATGCTTAAATATTCATTTACAAATATTTTTCCAAGCTACCATTTCTACTAATGCTACTTATGCCATGTTATGCATCCACTCTGTTGATAGAAATAGTTGTTGGCATCGTGGTTGGATGTCTTGTAAATGTCCATAAGTATAATTTATCTTAAGATTTGGTTTTTTGATTTGGTCTGGTCTTCATAATTCGTTGCGTGTTATTATTATTGATCATATTTCTTGTGCGATTATTAGCGCATTCTCCAAAACTCGTTAGTACGATTGTACTTTATGTTTTATAAATATTACAATAAAATAATTTAGCTTGTTGCTGTAATTAAAAATATGTTTTGTTTGTAATAATTGAATACTTGTACAAAATGGTTGGTTGTTCAGGAATGGAAAAAGAGTAACACAGGGATATAGAGAGAGTGCCCAATCGTAAATTCTAGAGCCATTGATGAATTGAAAACTTTTTAATTTTTGGATATTATAAAGGGTGGGGTAAAGGCCCTGCCTATAAATAACTTTGTCCAAAGAAAAGATAAGTAAGTTTTTTTTATAAAAAGTTTATTTAGTCCTTAAATTTTTTTTCGTTATGATTGGAAAATTATATCGGCTAAATGGTGACCTCGATTCGCTGTGCAACTTTGGGTTTTTTTAAGGAATATTTAATGACATCCTGGAACATCTCAAGCTGAATTTCTTCAACTGCATGACGAATATTTTCTTTGGGGGTTGTTCATATAAACTTTTGATTTAAAAAAACCCCATTAAAAAAAGTCTGGTGCTGTTAAATCCGGACATCTGGCTGGCCGCTACGAAATTTCCGTGCGATAATGGAGCGATTTTTTTCAATAAATATTGTCATTATTTCTGCTCGTTCTTGTGGCATATATTTATCCATAAACAAGATGGCGCACAATGAAAATGGAGGCGGGACTTTTGACCCGACCGTTATAAGATCTTCAAAAATTTTTATTTTTGCTTTTATTTTATTTATGTAATTTTCTTGTTTTACTTATATCAGATTTTTGAGCTCTTAATTATTTTTAATGGATTATTCTCAAGGCGAATTCAAAACGGGTTGTCTTGACAGCTCAGCTGAATAGTTTTTGCTCCTTGCATCTCCTTGCATTTTGATATGTTTTGTTTGTCAAAATTTGTTTATGTTTGATTTACATACAAAGAAAACAGGTATTTTTCAAATCGAATTGAGGACAGTCTACCTGTTATGAATTTGCCTTGGGTTATTCTGTTAATTTTTCCACTCAAAAATTAGATGTTGCCATCTTTTAAGAACATTTTAGTCCTTCTATGAAAACTAGTTATCATTAAGTTCCATGAAACGGGCCGACTTCAAA
Organism: Gymnocheta viridis; assembly: GCA_956483585.1. Lineage (NCBI taxonomy): Eukaryota > Metazoa > Arthropoda > Insecta > Diptera > Tachinidae > Gymnocheta > Gymnocheta viridis. The sequence continues at coordinate 127,510,557 of OY101440.1, read as the reverse complement.
ATCATTAATACTCAGTTGAGTTGAGACCAGCTGATTTTAATTTATTGTTGCTGATATTGTAACTGCTTGCTGACTAGATTTGGTATTCGGAGTTGCTGAACTTTAGTCGGAACCCTTTGGTCTACGAGTCGTTCCGGTACATATAACAAATTGCCGTCGGAACGATCAACCTTTTTGAGTGTATGTAGATGGTTCCAGCTTGACAGATATGAAGCTTTTGGGAAGCAATTGCCGAGATATATATTTTTTAAAGAAATCTAATTACTTCGAAATTTCAGGGTCAAAGCAGGTACTTATTTGATTGCTCATCGAATAGGCTATCTGTTTTTCTATAAAATGTGGCCAGAACAATCCTCTTGTAGCAAAGTTTTATTGTATATATTTTTAGTTATTTTATTAATTTTACTTATTAAATCTTAAAAATGTATTTAGTCATTGTAACTTTATTTATGACCATTCACATGAGAAGGTATCAAATATTCAATGGACTTAATTTTAATAAGAGCCAATCGACTTTAAGAGATTTATATTCTCAGGTTTTCCTGCTATATGAAAAAATAATCAGTTTTATTAGAATTAATGTATTTTATATCGAAAAGTTTTAAAAATAGGACAACATCTGACCAATCAAGGGAAAACACAAACTTTAAACTCATTTTCTTCAAATTATGCTTTTCATACTTAAACATGTTAAAATATTTTAGCTTCCGAAAATTCTAAAAATACCCGCGTGCTAAACAGCCTTGTCAACTAGTTTTGAATTTCGTACAGATTTGGTAAATTTTTACGATCATAATAAAAAGTAATTTCATAAGTGAAACAGACGGGAGTCTTTTGAGGGAGTCGAATATTACCCAAACGAATAGATCAACCTGTAGTCTACCGGTTCACCCAATTTGCTTGGTATATTAATTGCTATTAATTATTGTTCGAAATATCCACGTTTGAACTATACATATCGCAATTGACAATTGAATAACCTTTAAGGTTTTATTAGATTTTAATTCTACAAACGAAACCAACAAATCTTAAAAAAATTACTAAATTTTCTCTGATGACTCCACGTGAGCGAGCCACCCATAGCAACTCGATCAGTTGAGCAGATCGTTTGTGGGAAAAAAGCACTCTCTGGGAACATAAAAAATAAAATGTTTGTATGTACATATTTTAAGTCCACTTGTTTATGCATATGCATGTGTTCACCTTATATTAGTATCTCAAATATGATTTTGTCCAAAAAGCATGACGTTTCTGACTTTATCTCATTTAAATATCAGTGGTTTTCACAGCATGTTGTCTACCTTTAGTTCTTTAGGTTTTTTCCTCATTTTCCATCCAAAATGCATACGTGTCCGCATACAAAGTTTTTTTTATCACTCTTCTGAATATTTATATATTTTTTTTGTCTTTTAAGTAAATTCACTATCACATTATAAGTTTTATCCCCAGCATGTGGCTTTGTTAGATTTGTTTGTATATTTTTTTTTAATTCCACTCCGTTCGGTAATCTTACAGTAGTTTTATTTATTTCCATTTCATATTCACATACAAAACATACAAAAAGTTTTTGAGTACCAGCGAAAAAAAGTTAAGTTATTTGTAGAAATTATTTTAAGATCAAGTTTCTTCATTTGATAATTTCTGTTTGGAATTTTTGCTGATTAGTTTAAATTAAACGAAAAATTAAAAGGTTTGATAGTCAATTTGACGCCATAAGGATGATATGAATCTATGAATATGAAATTTCTAGGTGCGCTTCTTTCTTTTCTTTTTATTTTTGTAGTGTTGTGTTAAGAATTTTTCTTAATTAAGTGAAGTTGTGGCTGCAGAGGGAAACATTATTTAAAGTCTATCGTTTATCTGTGTTCTATTAGTGATAAAAAAATTCTGTTTGTAAAGTTGAATTCACTTCAAAATTTCCAAATTTTCAGTAGAGGCAAAAAACTATTTTTTATTATACTTCTTTTGTATCAAGAAGAAGGATAAAACTGTATTTTTTTGCGAAAGAGTCGATAAAATGATTTAAGATTTTTACAGTGGGTAATTTATTGCAAAAAGTGAAAGTTAAAAAATTTTGAGTTGACTGTCCTTAGAGGAACCAGTGCAATATAACGAACACCAGTTGTAACAAATTATCATTATATTATTACTACAGTTATAACGAACTTGGGTTATAGGGAAATCCGGCTATAGCGAGTTTCCTCTTCTTACGAATTCGTTTAGGTTACGAAAAAGTGTTTTCAATCTCGTGAAGATCTTAACTCTACATTTACGGTCACAAAAAAAGTTGAAGTAATTCATCGGATCTATTTTAATGTAGTGCAGGCCATTAATTAAATACATTTTATTTAATGTATTTATTAACACGACTTTTTAAGGCTGCTACGACGTTCTTATGGAAATATTCGTTTGCAAATTTCGATTTATTTCTATATGGAAAAACTATTATGTAGAGCTGTATGTAAATTTGTTGTTGTATTCACACAAATTTATTCATTTTCGTTAAATATATGTAACAAGCAAAACCACTTCATATTAATTGATAAGAACAAGAAAATGAAATGTCAAAAATCCCGTGACTAAACTATTGTATCTACATTGATTTTTTCTTTAGCTTACGGGAAAAAGACTCCACTTATTGTTTGAAGATCCCTTTAATATTCAATAAATGTCAAAAATTCCGTGGACTTTTCTTTTGGAAATTTATATAAGAAATTTACCAACCTGAGCTTACATAAAGTTTTTTTACTCGCAGTTCTTATGGTAACCTGAATTTCTGTACGGACATTTTAAAAGGAAACAGTTTAAAAGTCAAGGAACCAATACATTACTCTAATATGATTTTCCCTAAATAGAAATTAACCGTGCTACAAAAGCATATTGAGTACAAACTCGTTTATACAGTGAAAGATTAAAATGATTTGTCAGTGAAAGTGACTTAATTATAACAATAAAAAATGTTGCATTATATTTATGAACTTTTTGGATTGCTGTATCAGAAATTAAATGAAGTTATTTTATTAGTGCAATAAAATAAATTTAATTGTTTCATTTATTTAATGCTATTATGACAGATGTTAAATGAAACTTATTCACGAATTTAATGAAACTTTTTCATTGAAATAATGATTTAATTTCATGAATTCAATGTAGCAAAAGCAATGAAGGCTACATGGAGCACATAAAAATTTATTGATATGTCAATTTAAGTGAAAAGCTTAAGCTGCACTTCATGCAGGGCCAGCTTATAAACCGAATGCAAAGAAAATTACAAAAGTCTGTACCGCTACGGTCGTTTTAAATATTATTTTCTTATTCAAATTTTATATTTATTTTCTTATTCTTTAATATATTTCACATCAATTAGGGTAACCTTGTCCAGCTCTTATTCCTTTTAAGTCTCAGAATTATTGTTAGAAATGACTCTAATTTTGTTACACTCAAACTCGAGTAGGGGTTAACACAATTTTATTAAAGCCATACAAATCGAATCTCAACTAACCAAGAAAACAACAGGATTAACAATAGAAAGCAGACCCATCAAAAAACAGAAAGTAAAAAAGAACAAAATGAACTGCCTGCAAAAGCCGACAAGATCAAATAACTGACAAAACAATTGTATTTATAACAAGATTCAATATGAAAAGATGTCAAATATGACGACATTAACAAAACATAACTGAAATATATTTTTACAAGTGTCGTCGTTTATCTATCGAAAAGCGAAACATACTTATACTTCGGGAACAAAAGAACAAGAAAGACATTCTCATTGTCATTGAAGGTTGCCGGAATAACTTCCATATACGTTCGTTTATATTGCGTAATATTGTTAAAGATTTTTATTTGGGAAGAAATTCAGGCACGTAGCTCGGCTTAAAAGTACTTTCATAGCAAAGCATTTCGAGCAATTACATATTTACACCATGCAAATATGTCGCATGCAATTTTCATTTTAAGTGAGAAAAGCTGAAAAAGAAATATAAAATGTGTGTAAAAATTGTTATTTCAATACTCCCACTTAAAATGAAAATTGTGTGCAAAGAAGTTACGTAGTGTAAATATGGGATGCATTTTGTCAAATCTTATTACCCTTCAATAGCGTTTCAAATTTGACACTTCTTTTATCTTTAGTCGTCGAGCCCCTCTGTTGCCTAAACTAGTATCCCGTTTGTTCTCTGCATGACCACCATGACCTATTGTAGAAACCAATCTGATACAAATACGATACAAATATAAATAAGCTCCCATGATTTGATATTATTCGTGCGAGAAGAAACTCAACAATTCTTACATGTTTATTTTTCTGATAAAATATTTAAAATACAAATCATATTCGAAATACACTCCATATTTAAATTACGCAACTTCGGTGCATTCGACTTTCTTTCTTTAGCGAAAAAGATAGAAAGACCAACACGAAATGTATGCAACAATTTCACTTAAAATTAAAGTAGCGTAGTGTAAATATGGAAATAACAGAATTCAATTCATTTACACATTTTTATCTCGCACTGTAATTTATGTTGCTCTATTTCATCTTTAGAAAAAACGCTGAAACTCTGGTTATAGATTTTGAATTCGAGACATATTTTGCTTTTTAATTTTAATCATTTCGGAAAGATTTTTGTGTATTAGTGCGGTCGAAGAAAATATTTTTAGGTTTGCCCTCGTCTTACTAGCAAGCCAATGCCTTTCTTAAAAAAATTATTGGAATAAAATATAAAAAATAAGTAACGAAATGACCACTTGAGATTTAAGGCCGATTATCGTTGACTTGTGTTGCAAACAGTCAGCCAATAAGAAGAGAAAGCAAAGCACATACACAAACAAACATACAAATGTCAAGTGCTCAATATTGAATGATTTTTGGAAAAAGTGCATATAATGATTGTTTTGGGTTTTTAACTAAAAATTCATAAAAATCATTTATTGAAGCCGAAAAATTAAAAATTTAAATTCCAAAATTCATAGCAAATCGTCCGTAGTCTTTATTTATTTTTTCCTACTTATTCTTTACGTAGTTTTTGTTGAATTGCGGTGAATAAGAAACATTTACGCATGCGCCGACACTTATTTGACATTTTATGTTAAAATGAAAACACAAAGACAGCAGTAACAACATAAACAACAACAATAACAACACCAATGCTAACGTCAATGCCAGCATTAACATTTTAAAGGAAGCTGTTTGTTGGTCATGAAATCTCTACCGTAATAAATCATTTAAATGTATTTTATTTCTTCAGCCATTTCATCTTAAATTTTCCCTGTTTATTGTTGCCCAAGATCTGAAACAAACAAAGTTCACCTGTTTCTCTAAAGATTATTTGTGTTTTCCTGGTTGTTTTGTTTAATAATTTTTAGAAGATCATCGTCATACACTTGTTTGAAGTACAAGCAATTCCGGCACAAGTTTGTAATTTTACATCATGACCTTTTGTTGTTGCCATTGTTAGCCGGCTGTTTTTGCTTGTAATTGTAACGAAATTCTAATGCTTATTGCCACTATGTGGTCATTAACAAATTGTTATATTAAATTTTAGTTTCTTTTTTTTTAGAATTTCTTCAGAAATATTTCTAATAAACATTTTATGGACTCTAAAAAAAATACAAAACCCAAATGGACCCTTTATAAAACATAACTTTAGTACTTTAATACCGGAAAAGCTGTTTAGTGTACACAAGTCCAACATACAAGTGTCAAACATTAAGTGTTTCGAGCAAGACACTTTTCACCTTGTTGATGTAAACATTGTATACTTGGGTAAATTACATGCTCAAAGCGCGTGTGGTCTGTTAGCGTAAGTTTTTAATTATCTTCTTAATTTTGTATTATCAAAGACATAAAACATTTGTCTAAACCCTAATATTAAGGGATTTCTTGGAAGTTTTTATTTATAGAAATTTTAAATAATAAAGGAAATACATTTATTCCCAAAATTAATATTTGACATATTTAGTCAAATATTAATTTTGAGAATAAAATTGCGATTACTTTTACTTTACTTTGGAATCGCTATTACAAGCGGGAGTCTGTTTCAGCCTGAAGTAGAACAGAATGCCAGCTATTTCTGTCTTCTGCATGCTGGCACCAGTTGAAGACACCAAGCTCTGTTAGATTTTGTTGCACATGGATAGGATAGAGATCCATAAATCTTGCGGAGTATCTTTCCCTCGAACACCGCGAGCAATGTCGCAGCGGATCTTCTTATTGTCCATGTTGCAGCAGCATATAATAGGACGTGCAAGATGAGCGATTTTTAGAGTGTTATTTTTCTTCGCTAGGGGATGATTATTGTAGGGTAACGTGATGATTGCTTTAACTTCGTAAAGCCGTTCATTATCCCTGTTGATGTCAGTTCATGTCTGCTCACTTGTGATGACAACGCCACTAGTGATGACCTCGACGTGGTAGCCCCTGGTAACGGCAATTAGCACTGGATGGTTGACGGCCAAGGTGCGGGGCGCCATGTTTCTCGAGGTATCCCTGAGGTAGTACGTTGGCCTTGTAAGCCGCCACATAAATCATAAATTACGATGAAAGAAAATTGCGATTATAAATTTAAAAAACTAAATTTTAGCAATTCCCATTAAATTCATCGATAAAGGAAATATTATGTATTCTCTTAAACTGATGGAAATACTGCTTTTTAGTAAAAGTATTTCAATTCCATTCCTTATTTAAGTAGCTATTTTAGGCTTTAAAAAGTGTTTTCAGCAATTGTAAATTATATAACAAAATATAATTTCATTATTTATTAAGTGAATGTTGGGATACAATTGATAGTTTTACTCTAAGTTCCATTATTTGAGATCGAGATTCTAATTGCTTTCGTTCTATAATTAGTTAATCTTCAAATTAAATTAATCCAATATAAATTTGAATTTTTATTTTTGAGTGTTTGCCTAAACCCTGAACCATACCATACAGAAAAATAAAAAATTACAAGATTTTTGTTATCAAGTTATCAAATAACGCGGCTTTTTCTATAGAAAAAGACAAAAATGTGTACATTTATTGTTGTTAACGTGTAAAAAATTTTATGAGTATTGCAAGAAATACTTAAAAAAATTAGGAAAAACCTAAAAAAATGTTTGAAAAATATTAGCGCAAGAAATTCAGCAAATTTTAAAACTATTGAAATAGAATAAATACACATTTGTTAGTAAAGTGAAATAATATACACACATACATATGGTGGACTCAGAGCTTAAGTGAACCAAGTCACAAAAAGACAATTCGAAGATATTTTGAGTTTCAGTAAATGAACTGCTACGAAAAAAAATAAAATAAGAGCCAAGAATGAATGGCATCACGAATTTTAAAATTGTACCAAATAGTTTGAAAAATTGTGCTTTTTGGAAATTATATTATTTTTATTTAGATTTATTAAGAATATAGGCGAAAAGGCACATTAAATTTAATTTGTACTATAATACAACAAAAAGCAGTTCAGTATTGAATATACATACATAAACTATTTACGTATCCGAAAATCAAAGAACTTTAAATCGATTTCGAGATAACAATTACAATTTTAATAACAACTTAATATATTTATATCATAAAACAATAGCAATTTTGTGAATTCAGTAAAACCTTTGATTGGATTAAGCAGCAAAGAGTTGCAGTTTGCAGTCAATTATTCTCTTTGTTTTTAATTATATTTTGATAAGAAAATATTTTTTAAACATTTTTAAATGAAAGCGAAACTGAAAACTTACCTACTACAATTCTTGAAATTTCTGGAAACATATTCATTTGTCTATTTTTTTTATTTTAGAAACTGTTGCCCAGAAATTGCTAATATTCGAATCTTTGTAAGATTTTAATATTTCAGCATCAGCAAGAGCTCTAAATTGTGAATTTATCTTCTAAAAATTTTGATATTCGTTTGGAAACATTTTTTCTAATAGTGATACTATACTATTAGTTTTCCAATGATTTTCTGTACCGAACCATTTTAATGTTTAATTTTCAAAGTCGAATTTTGTTCTTAAGACTTTGCAAATTTTAAAATAAAAATTTCAGGCAATTGTTTTAAAGTGAATTATCAATCACATCATTTTTAATTTCATTGGTTTCTATATACAGTAAACATCATTGAATGATAGATAATTTGCTTCTAACTTAATCGGAGCTAAAAACCGGTCACAGCATTTGTTGCAATCGGTGCAACAAATATTATTGAATAATAATTATCCTTACAAAAATTTTTAATGTCGGCAACATATTCTGGCCCGTTAGCTTTATAAGTTCCAGTCCAGACTTGCAATTTTTGTTGCAGCAACTTTTTAGCTTTTAGTGCGAAAGAGTGGGAGAAGAATATAAAATGTATATATTTCTATTTCAGTACTCTCCCACATATTCAAGAATTGCTGCAAGAAAAATTGCAAGTCTGGACTGGGACTTACAATTTATTTTTGCTTTTTTCTTATTTCGTTCACTAAACAATTTGCGAATCTGAAATAGCTTTTTTAAGTAGGTTATTTTTAAGTGGTCCAATATTTGGAATTGCAAATTATGATCCGCAACAAACATATTCAACATAATTGCCAATGTTTTTGCTAACTGTTCTATGGGGCACTCTGGGTTTTTCATAAAAACGCCAATTTTTGGCGTTGTTTTCACGGCTAAGCTTTTTGTACTACGCTACCCATTATGTTGACGTTAAATGCTTTACATCTTTTATAATTGCGATCTTTCATTAGTCAAGGGGACATTGTCGTGCACTCTGCTATAAACGGAGCAGCGTATGGTCTAGAAGTGCTAATGTATAAAACTTAAGGTACGGTCACACTTGGTAAGCATTTGCCCAACAAAACGTAGCCAGTACTTTTGCTTAGTGTTAGTGTGATATAATTTGGTTTTTATATCACAAAATGAAGTCAATTATGCAGCAAAATGCTATTTTTATATTATTTTTAATAAATGCGAACCAATATTTAAAAAAAACTATTGGAATTAAAGAAAAAAAAAATTTAGCTTGTCTGTTGGTTACGTCTTTTTTTCGAAAATCTTTGTCAGACGTGACCGCACCTTTGGTTAATTTACATTAAAATGGCTGCAATGATGAGTTTCCATATAAAATTACTAAAACTGGTGAGATTCCTTAATTGTACTAACTAAGCCATTGGTGTACCTTTGCACTATTCGAGTTTGAATAGTACCAAAAAAGTACAATTGTACCAATTTTGCAATCCCTGATGAGAGTCATTGACTTGGGCTTATTACCGTGTCCTTAGGATCGAAACACCTTTTTACTTAGTCCGTTACAGAGCTAAAGAGAGTTAAACTTTGCGGAGAATTTCGCACTAGCTTTGAAATTTTTCATGTTTGGTGACTTGGTTTGTTTCAGTTCTGAGTCCTCCATTTGTAAGTCGGCAGTTTTAAGGCAAAATTAAACTAGAACCATTGGTTTCTTAAAATAAAATAAAACCAAAATAAAATCATTGACAACTGAAAAATTACTTTCAAATGTTAATCATAATTTAATCCCTAATCTTTATAAGAAAAATTATGCTCTAAGATTATTAATATAGAATTGTAAAGAAGCCAGTTACATATAGTGAATCAGTGTCAGTTTTGGCAGAACTTGAACACACAATCCCCAATGTCAACCAGTCTAATTTAACATCCTTGAAAATATATTTTTATTACATACATCCGTATAATTAAACAAAGTACCTTCAAGACAACTTGATTGAATGCAAATTTTTTCGAATCATAAGTGTACAAATGCATGCAAAAAACAACTGATGAATATAGAGTTTTGTTATAAATATGTATATCAGAATTTTGTTATGACTGCTCTAAATAAATATCTGTTTTTCTATTTTTAATTAGTTTTCATAACCATCAGCCAGTATTTACCCTCAGCTGGTGGTAGCTTAAAATTAATATTTTCCAAAAACAAAAAAAGCACAGCTCAACCATCTCATCACATAAAATACGCCATTTTATAGCGCCATCACTCAACTTTGCCTTTAGCTGTAAACTCTCTTCTTTGGACTTTGTCATGCTGCTGCTGTTGTTGTTTTAGTGCATTTTGTTTAGCTGAACAGCATGTTTGATAGACTTGGGCAAACATTAAGTAATCTTTCATTACAACTGTGCAGCCTTAAATTCACACTTGCATCAATCCTTGCAGTTTTTTATTTTTTTTTTTGGTGCTCATACAAATAGTTAGAAAGACATATGGACGGACAAATGCCTTTGGAGATGAATGAAATTGATTTGACTCTGGCTATACCTGTCTGACAATTCTTCAAGCGCAATTTACTCATCAGGTTTTTTTTTTCAAATAAAAAAAAATATTTCATTGCATGGTGTACGTTGCACGAGTAATTATAAGCATGAAGTAATTTATAAATTGTTAGTATTTTATATTTTGTATACTGGTATACTGATATTGAAGCCGCTGTTGATTTGGTAATTTTTAAGCCACCATTTTTATTGTTAGCTACGACTTACTTACACATAATTACAGACATATAATTTTAAAGCTGCAAAACAAATATAATAAAAGTAGTTATAACTATTGAAATAGTGTGTGAACTGTATAAACACACAGAGGAAAAGTATGGTTGTTATATGGTCACGACAAGTATGTATAGTTATTTTACTTCAGCTCTACTTATATAATCTTAATTATTGATTGCGGAGTGCCCTTAAACTAGATGTATGATTGATTTAAGAAACTTGCGCCTGCTTTTGAAAATAAAATGCAAGCTTTCGGTCTGGTATTTATATTGAAAACAAAAGCAAAACCTTTTATTTTGTTGGTTCAATATTAACATGAAGATTCCCAAACGAAAATTTTTATTTCATTTTCAAAAATATGTGGTTAAAATTATTTAAAAATAAATATAAATGGGATTACCTATTTAAGTTATTGTTCAGACCTTCTAGAAGGCCCTCATTTCATTTATGAACGTTTGGTGCTTAAAAATATTTCAACAACAAATTCTGCTTAAATATGAAAACCAAATAATATTCGTATAATTAAGTCATAAACTGAACGGTTTTTAATGCAAAGAAACGGGCTTAATTTCTTATTTAAATTAATTTAGAAATGAAAGAAAAGAGTTTCTAAGGCATGTAACGGTGCAAGAGACAAAGATAAACGGGGGTCGAAGTAGTTCATATCCAACATTAAATCACTTCGAAATCTCTTAGAACTGCAGCCTTATTCCCGCGAGTTTTTATTTTAATTTTTTCATTTGAGGGCTATTTCTCTTTGTTTCATGCTTACATAAGTATTGGTTTCCCAACACTAGGTATTGTGTGAACGTTCCGACCATTTAACAATTAAGTTATGAATTTTAGTCGAACTGAAAGGTTTTTAATCCAAAAAAATTTTATTATTCTGACTGATTTTGCAATTAAATTATTTGAAAACTGTGTACCGAGGCGCTAGCAATCCCTTAACAGTTAAAGATTGTGGCTTTTGTTTTATTGAAGGACTCGTTATCCTTATAAAAATCTATAGAAATGCTTTGAAAATATATAGTTAAGTAAAGCACAATTTGTTTTTATATAAACATGCAACGTTGATCTTGTCAAGCCGTAAAATCTCCCAAAAAAAGTTTTCGTGTCCATAAAATCAAAAGATTGTGAAATGTTCTGCTATTTGCGGCTTTTTGCTTTCAACCGAAAAAATAACGAAAATATTTGTTGCACTCAAGCCTTGTGCTGGAGCCAAAAAAAGGGGGAACAATTGCGTGTGAAACAAAGACGTCAAACTAGACTCAGAAATAATCTATTGTATGGACTGGACGAACATGTAAATGTCTAAGCAGCTAAAAATACAACAAAGAAACAGCAACAACAGAAACAAAAAGATTGCCGACAATCCGTCCAAATAATGCCATAGCACCATGAAGTGATCATCAGCAACCGCGTCTAGGATATGGAAATAGTTAACGGGCATTTACCAGTAGATATTGCCATGTCGCATACTCACATATGTTTGTAAGTATGTATGTAGATGCCTCAATGGAAACATGTCTGTCTGTCTGTCTGTCGGTCTGTCTGGCTGTGTGTCTGAATGTTGCATAAAAATCGACAGTGATTACGACGTGTATGCAGATGAAAAGGAACATTGATTTATCACAAATAATTTATCACTCATTAGGGAATGCGTTTTAGATGAAAAACAACAAAAACAACAACAGCAATAACAAATAACATCAACAACGCGTTCCTCAGAGATTTACATTGATTTTATTTTACTTCGTATTGTTGTTGTCGTTTTCCCTGCATTTTTAATTTACCAAAACATTTAGAGGCGTTGAAAGGTGCAGTAAAAGAAATATTATTTTTTTCAAATGCAAAACATCCAACATATGCATGAGTAGTATATGTATACTCGCACCAGAAACATGGTATATCATCACGCGGCTGTGTCTAGAAACTGTTTTCATAGTTTGTATTTCTTTTCCTTTGGAGCCCCATTCCAATGTATGTAAATTTATGCCATAAAACCTGTTACATTGACATTTATAACCAACCATTGGCATCTATCAGTTGTATGGCCAGTTTAGTTCTTTAAGAAAACAGAATAAATGAAATGAATGTAGATGGGATGGGGTCAGAAAAAAAATTAATTCAAATCTTATGGTGATTTTTTGAAGCGCGAGAAGAGGTAAAAGAGTTCGAAAAAAAAACATTTTAGAAAAAAAAACTTGTAAGAACTTGATACTTATTCAAACGGTTATTAAAAGGTTCTTTATTAATTGAAGGTCATTAGGAAGTCAGGTTTTTCCACTAAACGTTACAAGATTATTAAAGAGTTATTACCAAAATTTTTTTATTTAATATTAATTCTTACTCGTATCTATATCGATTCAATAGGTTTCTCATCTTCTTCGTGGAAGAGCTCACTACGAAACATTTTGGGGAAAAGTAAAATTTCTCAAAAAATTTCCAAAAAAAAATATTTATGTATTTTTGGAAGTTAAAAAAAAACCTCAAATAAAATCGTATTTTATCGCTCCTTTTATCAACCTTGTACCAAAAATGCATAGATTGTTAAATGTTGCCATAAAAAGTTATAAATTGCAAAAAGAAACGTATTTTGGGAACTTTATATGGAAGTCTTTTAATTTTTTCTATGCAATGAGACTGATTCGAGATACACTTTGAATTTTTTTTTACTAAAATTTTAACTTACACAAAACTCTCTTTGTCGAAGTTATTTTTGGATGAATTAAATTTTGAATATCTCAATTAATTTAATTATATGCCTAAGATTGTACAGTGTTCCGGTCATAATTCTAACAGAAATTTGTTATTTTTTAATTGAGGAATTATAGTGTCTTAATTTTAAAATCAAACTTCACATATTTAGGCCACGCATTGTATCCTGCACTCATCTTGTCGATAGTTTTATCATCATATAGAATGTTTTCAGTCAAAATTAAAATTACAAAACCAACAACCATGCACCAATTTTCTTAGTTGTATGACAGGCATAATTTTTTCCCCATTTTGCAAAATTAGCTAAAGTGGTCTCAACTTATAGATTGGCAAAAAGAAACTGAATGATAAGTTCTCCTAGAGAAACTTCACTTTCTAAAAAGAATGTCAAACGACTTATTAACTTCTGCAGTTTTACTTACTGTTTCGGCTTCTACTTTTTCCCCTCACCAACAAACATTTATTGTTTCACTGTTTCAGTTAAGGCTTATTTTTTTACTTAAGATTATACAAAAACCTGTACAACTAATAATCATTAACAATTAAGATAATTTGTTGGCTTTAATATTGCTTGAATTTGCAATTCGTTAACAGTTTTTTCCCCCGTTTTTAAAATTGGTTTTTGTCAAGCTGCTTAACAGTGTACGAGTGAGTATTTTTTAAAAAGCATGTAATACAACTTTTGATTGGGAATTACTACTTTAGTTCCTAATCTTATTGATTGGTTGGCTTGCGAGCTGTTTCTTTTCATAATTTTTTTTTTTCATATTTTTGCATTTTGTATGACAAAACTACTTGTGGTATTTTATAATTATGCCAAGTTAAGTTTGTGTTATTTGAAAGCTATAAAAAGTTTATTTTAATGATACTTTTAGCGTTTTGCTGTCGACGTATTTCCTTGTGTGCATTGGTGGGTAAAGTGGGGAAGTGTATAGTAAAGTGTCTGTTTAAATGTATCTAGTATGCATATAATCTGGCGACTTTTGCAACGTCTTTGAAAGGTTTTGAAGGGGGAAGCTAACTACTTAATACTCTTGGTTATACTCGTATCGTACGTATCGTAGAAAATACTTATTTCTCTGATACGAGTAAGTATGAACATAATGGACAAGTGGTATTGTTAATGTGACACATTGATTGACATTTAGCTATTTTTGTTCAATGGAAATTATTGTAATAATTTTTTCTTTTCTTGTAGTTATTAAATTAATGAAAAAAAATCTTAATTGCACCCACTTTAAATGAAATTTATTGGATTTCTTTAAACATGATTTTTGTAGTAAATTTATATAAATACTTATGAATAATTTATTCAAGAATTCGGCTTTGTTTTGAAATATGTAGATATTTAACCCAATTGCTTATGAAAAATATTCATATTCGTGATTAAAAGCTAAACAAAAATAATGCGTTCAATGTTTATGACAACAAGAAATGTCGATGGTGTAGAAATTAATCTGTATGCAAATTGTTTTCAATACAAAATAACAAAATGAATTGAGATATTGATCTTTGCCGACACAAAATGTTAGACAAATATTTTTTTTTAATTATTGTTATTTTTTTAAGCTAAACGCCCTGATTTCCCCCACTTGACAAAACTTACAATCGTTCAACAAAACAACAACAACAAAAATTATTTTTGATATTAAATATTTCTATTAAAAGCTTCGACATACAAAATAAAAAAAAAAGCGGCACTTAAGGCTAAAAAATATTATATTTTTTTAAAGTAATTTTTTGTTAAGCAAAAAATATTATAGAAATAATACCACACAAAAACAAAATATCAATATGCGTTTGACAAACAGCGCCTTAGAAAAGTGTACGCTCGAAGTATGTATTCGTACTCGATAGCAAGAAAACAACACATTTTGTGCTCTGGACGTGTGAGCATTTTTAGTTAATTGAATATTGTTTGAATACAAAACTGTTATTACAAACATTATATAAAATGGTGAAAAAATCATATCATAGATCAAATATCAATAATAACAAAAGCAAAAAGGTATTATTAAAAATACATCAAAGAAATTGTACACGATGATCCATACAAATCTAGTGAAAAATGTGTCTTGTCATGCTAAAAAAACGAACTAAGCCACAGACAGACAGACAGACTCTTAATGGAAGGACAAAGCTACAAACGATTCTCATTCTTTTACGAATATCCAAGTACCAGATAACAGACATTTAGGCGTTTTCTTATGAATATTGTTCGTTTATAATCTCAAAAAGAAAAAAAGAGTTAAGTGCAAAATTCTACTCTAAGCCAGTAAATAAAATAAAAAGATCTTTAAGTGTTAAGAATTCAATTAAAACCACATACATATTTTCTGGTTGTTTCTTATAAAAAAAGCCGCTCATATTGTAAGGAAAAATATGGTGACGATGATCGTTATGATGATAAAGATGACGGTAAAATTGTTTTAAAATTCTCTCTCAAGTCTTTTAGATATAACATGTCTTTACTGGCAAATTGAATAAAGTGGAAAATTTTTAAGATTGTAATATATAGACCATTTGTACAATCATTCTGCTTTTAAATGAATTTATTTAAGAGTTTAGTGCTTTGTATTAATTCCCTGTCATATTTATAAGACATATTAAGAAATTTATTTATGCTGAATTTAGAAAGCATCATTAAAACGGCAATTTCATCGGAACTACGATCAATCCTATCAGATAAATGAAAACAAAATCTGAGTTTGAAAATACGGTGTTCACTATTTTTGTTGTAAGTTAAGTTCAAAAAGTAAATGCACAGTGGATTTAACACGTAAAAATTTGTGTGAAATTCATTTTCAAAAACTTGAATTTTTTTTTAATTGGTTTTCATTGCAATTAATCAAGCAATTTTAACTAATTTAATCGATCCATATGATATTTTCATTTTTCGTTATTACTTGTGAGCTCGATTCTGAATGTATTCTTGTAATTATGTATGTACACTCAACAGAAAAATTAATCCATCCGTATTTATATGAATCCCAAGAGATGTTAAAAGTAAGGCTATCCCAGATTTAATTAAATCTCAATTTAATTTAAGAATTTTTTAGTTGATTCTAGTTTAGTCACGTGCTTCGAGAACTTTGTACTCATTTTAAAAAACTCCAGGATTGTTTATCTTAAGTAATCTAATTTTCGAATTGATTAAAGTACATTTTATTGTTATTTGTACTCAAAATTTTGAGTACGACTCGTACTCAAAGTAAGTAGAAAATCCTTGAATTTATTACGGCGTTTTTCTTTCTGTGTATAAATTCCAAAACATCCAAATAGCATAGTACATACATACGCACACTCACATGCTTATCAGCTTTGTCAATTGTTGAATTTCAAAAATCACTAAAACCATCATATTCAGATCTGCATCTTTTAAATTATTAAGAGACCTTAGTTATCTACCGATTTCATCTTTAAGCAAATTGCAGCTTAGCTCATCTTCTTCGGATTCTCTTTTTCACAAACCCTTCAGAGCTCGGTACTCGTATGCTGCACAGTGCGGCCCCGATTGCCAAAAAGCTGGCCAAAATTCGAAAATTCAAGTAATTCACTCCTAATTGAAATCTTAGAGGTTTTGGGGGTCGCTGATTACTAATTTTATGTCAAATGTACGGAAGTTCTCCCCCTTCACCACTAATTGACAACCCCTGGGGTATAATATCATGTATAATCTATCATAATCAAGTTACATATTGTTTTTGAGGGTTTTGGGGCCGCTGATAGAAAATTTGTAATCTTCTATCAGAATTATTTTGTATTAATATTTTTTTAATTTTTGTTTTATCTTCTTTATTCAACTCAACCAATCATAATTGTTTCGATCCTTCCATAAACCACGTTGATATCATTCTTCAAAATATCTTTTATTACTTGGAATAATTGTAACCTTAGTAAATCACCAGTAGTGGACATACTGGAACCTAAAAATAATATTATTTTTGTAGTTGAGAGAAAAATTTGAAAAAAATCATATGGGTTTTTTTTTAATTAAGGCATTCGATTTGTTTAAGAAAAATAATAGCTTATCGCAAAAATTATTGAATAATTATTTGTTTAAACAATTTATTAACAATTTTGGGACAAATTTATATTTGATAATTGTAGTTTAAAGCATGACAAATGTTGCTGAATTTTTTCAGATTTTTATTGCATCATGAAGTACGGAAATTTTTAATAAGATTAAATTTTTGCCTTGGAAGTTTGTGCAAAGCATCCTTAGAAAAAAAAACCCATAACAATTCAAGTGGCAGGACGTGACTTCTGAATTTTGGCTTAATCGATAGTTAATACTTTTTTAAGTAACCTCCAAAAGGTTAGGATACAGCATTCGACAGCGTCTTATTGTCACTTGATTTGAAAACTCAAATTTCATTGGAAGAACGAAAAAAGTACCCTTATTAATGTGCTGCTAAAAATTCTCTGTCAAAGAACTGACATTTACAAAGTTTTTTGCGTATTTTACTAACCTTCAAACGTGCATTCCATTTGGTTTTATTAGATTTTAATTACTGCACGCGCTTTCACACGTTAAAAGGTTTTGCCGAAAAACTAGACCCACAGTGCGCTTTCAAAAAGGCCAAACTCCATCTGAAAATATAGAAAGAATTTGGGGTGTAGGACGTTACTCTTATCCATTTTTAATTTTTATAGGAACCTCTAGCCAACTGCATGCTAAAAAAATCTTATCTAGGCACTTTTATTTTTCGAATTTTTGGCCAGCTGTTTCGCAATCGGCTTCAATTTGTGCAAGGTGAATTGTTGTATGAATAATAAAAATATTGCCATGCCCGAACTATCGCTGAATATATCGCTATTAATATCGGATGCTTCCTAAAATTTCGTCATAAGTCTTAACTACAATATCAGGTATTATCCCACTGTTTTTAACTTTATAAAATATTAATATTTATTCGTACTAGAGATAAACAGAGTTCTTGTGATTGCATAGTCACGCATGATCGTATTTTACTATTTCTTCAGTCAATTTTGGTGTGAATAGACCTTTTCATTAGAGTTCTCTATCTTAGAAAAACTTTGCTTTTTTAATGCACCCAACTTTGTTAATGAATATTACGTGAGCGTGCATTCTCGTGATAGTAACTAACTTGTATCTACACTTATGTGAGGATGTGATCTTACACAAAAACGAATCTGCGTAATTCTTAACGTCAAACTACTCACGATCCCATCTCTCATATGTACTTATTTACATAAAAAATGTTTAGTTGGGTCTGTCACCTTAAGAAGAAACAAAAGATGCTATTAACCTGATTTTCCATCATCTTTATGGATCCCAAACAAAAGAAAAATATCAACAACAACAAAAAAATAGACACACATTTTTATCTACCAAAATTATCTTAACCATTATTAAGAAGGCATAAGTTATTTTGTTCGACAATCTGTCCATGTTTCTAATAACTATTAATGTCCCTTTTTCCAAAAAATCAAATTAAAAAATAAAGGTTTTTATTTCTAAAGGGGTTTTTTTTCTTCTAAATCAATTTAATTTGTATTTGTGTGTTTCATGTCATAAACAAAGAAGTCATTTTTGATGCTATTGTTGTAATCTAAATGTAACTATTAGAACTTTTGAACAGAAATAAAAAACTACAATCAACATAATGCGGGGTTTTTTCTATATGTCGTCCTCTATAAAGCAGGTACATTAATTGTTTCTTTGTAAAGAAACACAAAATTAAAAAATTTATTTGATTATATGTTGCATTTAGTAGGAGGCGACGGATTATAGATTTTTTCTTCCAATTTTGTATTATTTTTTTGAAATATTCTTTGATTTTACTCTTTGACGAGTTTTAGCTAGACATGGCTGCGTCTTTCTTTTTATTTATTTTTGTTTTTGATTGCTTTCATAGAGAATTTTGGTAAATTTAAATGAAGTTATCGCCTAAAACTATAATCTGTCCCATTTTTTTCGTCTGTCCAATTCATCATTGTTTCTGTTTTAAAGGGTCAATGATTGACTTTTAGATGTCAAAACTATCAATAGTCGGCCAGAGTAGTGAGTGGTATTTGTTGTAAATTTTTAAGTGTTAGTGGTAAAGTGTGTGTTCACAAATCTGAATGTATGTGAGTTTTAGAGATACAGGTCTTTAATTAGTCTGACCATCACCACCACTACCACCACCATCATTTTGACATACAATTTTTATCTTAATTTTTGTTCTTTTTTCAAAATGATTTTCCATTTCTACAAACTCTTACCACCCTTATGATTTTGTTCAGTTAAAATGTATGCTCTTTTATGTTGTACTTTTTGAAGATCGTTACAATTTAATTGTATGTTTCAATTCCTAAACTGTCAATTTATGATGACGGCTTGATTGATTTTTGTGGAAATTACTCAGCGGGGGACTTTTGAATCTTTTGTTCAGCTTCTATGAAGAAATTTTACACATTTGCAATTTACAATTTTATCGTTTTAAATTGATTCCTAGAAGTCATTTATTATTATTTGAGAAAGCTAATTTCAGAAAAAAATAACTCGAAAATTTTAGAACTTAAATACTTTAACACCAATATAATGTGCAAACCGACAAAATATTAATCTGGTACTTAGGTGTTGAGTAATTCTGAACGATATTGACGACTATTTATTTGATTTGAAATAATTCTAATGTCGGCTTAAAACTTGTTTAATTTTCAGTAGGCCGTTGTGGGCTCTTAGCAAGCTTCAAGACGAGCAGGTCTGTTAAAACCTAGTTGAAGCGCTCGCAAAGAGGCTCAAGAGCTAGGTATAGTCATTACAAAGGGACCAATTTGGATCCAAGTGGGTCTGTGGCAGGCAACTGACAGCCTGCGCGACATAACTTAGATACATCAAGTAGATTTCGTTAAAGTGCAGAATAAAGCAACTTTTTAAATAGTGAACTATTTTGTATGTACTAACAAAACGTAATACGTTTGTTGTTAATTGCGATCGAACGTAGGACTTCATAACGTTGAGCGAATTGCAAAATAATTACACAAAATTTTTTTTTAGAGAAAGAAAAAGAATTCTTTCTTTCGTATAATTACATATAAAACAAAACGAATTCTAAAATTTTGTACGAAATAAAGAATTTCGCACGTGTTCTTTCTTTCGTTGACCTAGCAATAAATAAAATACTTCCAGTTTGGTGTATTTAAATATTTGTTCACAAAATTTGGGTTTTACTGCAAAGTGATGATTATTAGGCTCAAGTTTATAACATTTTTAATGAGCAACAATTGGTCATGCGGCAATAATATAAAGGAAAAAGGGAAAAATGAACTTTAACTAATTTCAACCTACGCGGCAAAACAGAAACAACGTTATTTTTCCGAATCCGCTGCACCAATATTTAATTACGCCTGTTTTTTTTTGTGAGAACTATTTGAGTTTTCCGATTTATTTTAATCGCTTAATGTTTTTTTAACAAATAAAGAGTCCGTGACCACATATCAAGGTGTAGTGCACATTTTTTATGATTTATCTTCAAAAACTTTACTAGTACCCGGCTGCTGTCATTCTTTTATAGGATAGTTTTCACTGTTAGGTAGTTTCCATTTTAAATTTCCCAACTCTTCTTTGCAAAAATCTTAAACAAAACCACAACATTCATATTCCGGGACCCTGTATATAACTTTTATGACATACGCGCTTGAGTTGATATAACTATCTCAATATTGTTTTTGTTGTTTACTTTATTCTAAAATTTACTTAGAAGTTCCTTTCAGCCTTAGGAAATTTTTTCCATAAATTTCCCATAACTAAGTAAGCAATACTACTTATATTCACTTCAAATGTAACACTTTATATATTTGTAGGTTTCAGGAATAACCGCATATGTAAATTTTGATTGATTTGATTTCAGGTTTGAGTTATTGAAGCAAAATTATTTTAGTTCAAACGAATTTTCACGGATCGATTTACAATTTCTTTTACAGAAACACAAAGTAATTTCTACACAGAAAAAACTTAAAAATCATACTTAACTTTCAAAAACACAGCAACTATTAAGAAATCAATTAATTTCCAGCCTATAATTTTTTTTGTTAAACTAACTAAACAATGTATAAGTTCTTTATCGATTTTGTATCTACTCGTAAGCTAAAGAATAGCACATGGATAAAGAAATTTATTGAATTATTAATAATTATATAACGTTATTTCTTGTCAAACTAATAAAAATTTATTATTGTAATTGCTGCGCACTAAACAAAATCTTACATGTTATAAAATTTTAGTTTTAATCAGCAGCATCATACAAACATACATTCTGAAAAATCATAGTTTATTTTATGCTAAAGTTTGTAACATTTTGTTCAGACAATATCCCAAGAAACAATAGGAAAGTTAATTAACTCCAAACCACACGACAGAACATAACATCGTTGCTTTCAGAGTCTCTACGCCATCCCTCATCAATGATCACGTCTATTTGATGTGCCTCGCCACTTTTTCATATAGTTGTAGAGACCGAGACACATAGAATCCGTCGTATGTTATACTTTGCTTTTTTCAACTGACATTAAAGTATCGGCGGAGGAGGTTGACACAAAGAGTACTTTGTTGACGGAATTTGAATCACATTGATTTGATTAAAGTACACATTTTCAATTGAATTCGAGGATATTCTGGAGTTTCTTTTAATTGTAATTTTTATTTAATTTTTTTTTAATTTTGTCACCACACAACACAAAAATCTAAATAAAAACGAAGCAAAAAAACTGCTAGTTATCAAAGTAATTAACGTACGTTAAAAGTTGAAAGTTGCCCAACTTTAGAACTTTGCGTTGAGGGAGACGTACGGAATGTGATAAAGCTCAAAAGAAAACCTGTATTTCAACTTAGTTGTGATTTAAAAAAAAAACAACGTATAACGTACGACGGATTCTATGTGCCTCGGCCTTAAGAAAATTAAAGTCTTATTGTACTTATTAAATTTATTTTTCGAGACAGGTTTTGACATCTTTTTTCGAAGAATTCAACAAGTTTTGTTTGCTGAGGGTTTTTAGCTTGTCTATTTGTAATTTTTGAAATTCTCCTTGGTTTTTAAAAAGTTTTTGTATAAGAGAAGAGGTTTGAAACTTTTCAGGTCTACTGATGATTACCCATAAGCACCAATGAAATATATTTAGATATTTGGAGTAGCTAAAACCCTCAACAAACAAAAGTTTTTGAATTTTTATTTGTACCAATTTGAAAAAAGTGTTAATATGCGAATTGTAAATACAATTTTTTTTTTTGCCAAAATATAACCTAAACTGATTGATTGTTTGTCAAATTAAATAGTTCGTTTTTCCAAAATGATGATTGAAATTAAACAATTGTGGTATTCACACGGTGTCCTATCATGTCATATTGTCATAATGTCTTATTATTTCAGAAAATATTTTAGAACTTTTTTATCTTTTCCACTTTATAGCCATCGACTGAGTATATTTAAATGGTTTTATTTGTAGAGACTTTTTCAATTCCTTTTAAGTCATCACTTTTTTAAACTTTAAACACTATTTTTATAAATCTTATATATATGCATGTGATTCAAGAGTTTGTTATAAAAAAATCGAAAATCAATCTTTATACTTCAAATACACAAATTTTTAACTTTCTTGCCAAAACCTGTATTAAGACATGTGCGGTTTTTAATGAAAACCACAGAGAAAGCACTTCAAAATTATTTTTAAAAGTGTTCGCTTATCACATGATGTGTTCCAACTATTTAAAAGTCCCATTAAAATTATCATATGCAAGGTCTTAAATTCTCTTTACAAAACAAAAAAAAATTTGATATGAAACAAAGAAAAAAAATCCCAATCAACAATTAAAACAAAGAAAAAGAAACACGTTCAATCTTACAAAACAAAAAAAATCTTTAAAATGATTGAACCGAAACCATTCATACCAAATATTCAAACCAAACGACAGCCCTCTTCTCACATTTTTTACAAAACTTTGTTAAACAAATAAAAGAAATTATCTATAAAATGCATATGGAAGAATTCCTTGGGTTGGGGTCGATTTTTCTAATCATATTTATTTTCGAGTGGCTCATTTCAATCATAACAAAATTAGATATTTCAACAATAACGTAAATTATTATTCAAATGATAACTAATGGCTTTTTTCTTTGAAATCATTCCTATAGAGAGAGTTTCTAATTTTGGAATAAATATATTTTTTTTATATTTTCATTTGTTTTAAATTATTGAAATGCAGCATTTGATAATATTTAATACAAACAAATTTTTTCAATTGTATTTAAAAAAAATATTATTCTTTTTGTAAGAAAGTTAATGGTGGTATTTTTATGATCATAATAATCGTTATGGTTATTAGTTTTATGAACAGCATTATCATTTCCAGTAGTAGTAATCGGCAGTTTGATGCTGCCACGTTCATTATATTAATTTTCAATGTTGTAATATTTTCCATATTATGTTTTTAAAGTTGGAGACACCGCATGGGTTAAACTTATAATTATAAAATTTATTGAATTTTTCGAGATATTCTCCCAATTAAGTTGCAAAAATTTGTTGTTTTCTTGCATTTCATAAGTGTTTATGCCAAATCATCAGTAGAACTTTAACCGATTCAAAATTAACTGATTTGTTAAAAAGATGAATGGGTTGAGGAGTGGTAA
Source organism: Gymnocheta viridis (assembly GCA_956483585.1). Taxonomy (NCBI): domain Eukaryota; kingdom Metazoa; phylum Arthropoda; class Insecta; order Diptera; family Tachinidae; genus Gymnocheta; species Gymnocheta viridis. Next base: position 127,486,719 of record OY101440.1, on the reverse strand, counting down.
GTTTTATAAAAATACAGGAAAAATAATATATATTTTATTAAACAAAATTTTACGAAAACGATATTGTAGGATAAGGATTTTAAATTGGGGTATTGGCACTATTTTTTTTTTTTGGAAAAGAGAAGTAACACTCAGGCAAGTAATATGCCTACCAGCTAGTAGGTGTGCTACCTTCTTTGGATAGTGAGAGAGGACAGATGGTGAAAGCGAGAAAGCTTAATTTTTACATCTCTGATATGTTAGTTTTTTTATCAGTGTTACTTCACCAGTGATCTTTCTACAATACCGGTGAATAAGGGCGCCACGATGTACACTACCATACCCCAGTATCAATTGCTGACAGTATTTTTCAGTACAGAGTGCCTTCGTCCACAAGAGGAATAAAAACATAATTGCATAAATAAAATATTGTTAATTTGGGTAAAAATCATCATTTCATTTTTTTTAAATTTAGTTCGTAGTAGTAGAAATTTCGAAATTATTTGCAAAGAAATCGAATCACAAAATGGAAACTTGAAATTGCAGTTTTAATCCATAAAGCTACCACCATAGACTAGTATATAATATCCTAAACTATTAGTCTGGTAGTCGATGTCTGTCAGAGGAATATTTAAAAAATCTCAACATATCCGAAAACCCCCTTTTTCCCTATAACCACATATTTTCCTCTTACATTTTTATTACGCTATGAATTCATTGTTTTAAGCAAAAAACACTTTTGAAAGTATTTGTTCGGTATCCATATTTTTATGTGCTAAGTCCAGTACAATCTTTGAAAGTTTAATATTAATATTTGGGGAATTTCATGTTCTTAGTAGCTAAGTTTTTTTTGCAATGAGCAATATTAAATTCATAGATTTTATTTATATAAAAATTTGATATTTTCAAAAGGAGTAGTGAAATAGACATGAATATTAATGAGAGGATGTTGCGGCCTCCGAAAATAAATTATTATTATATTCTATCGTATTAATTGAGTTCAGGAGGTAATTAATTAACTTTTCAATTTTCCTCCGCATATTATCTCATGTCCAATTCTGGCTGATAAAAATGTTAAAAACTTTAGTCTAATATAAATTACTTTGGCTTGAAAAGAATTGTTTTTAACATCTTCACATGCTCTTGAAAATAATTGATTTTATCTGATTGAGAGGTTTTTTAAAAATGACAAAGTTGATTTCCTTAATTGTTAAAGAAACAAAACTATAAGATCACTTACTTGTAAATACTTAATGAAATGACCATACTTCCATTTAAAAATTTAATATAAAAAGAATCTACATTTCCAAGTTTCCAACATTTTGCATCAATTTAAAAATCTGTCACTACATCAGATCAAATCAGTGCTGAAGCCACGCCAAGAATGCTTCGTAGTTTGAGTTTAGGTAAATTCCTAAATGCTGTAATTTTTCCCAAGTTTTTTATACAAGCAATTGACATTGGTGCCACACATAACTGCAACATTGCATTTTCTGTTGCAAAAATTTGCAGACAGGCTGCATAAATTTACTGCATATATTAATCAACCACTCTTTCTTTAAATAACAAAAAAAACATAGTTCAAAATAAAATTTCGGTAAAAAATTACAAATTTGTTTAAAGAAAATTCTAATTGCCTAAGAAGTTACTGTAAAAAAATCGCAAGATCCCCTGACGATATGGCACGAATTGGCCAAGGGAACTTCATAGATCACGTTGATCAAATTCTGTATAGTATGTATTTTGAAGAAAAATTTCACTGAAAAGCAATTTACGAATTCAAATAAAAACATTTTATTTAAAAAATAATAATTTTTAATTTTTAACAAAATACCGCCTTTTTTCTGTTCACATAACTAAAAATCAAGCGGTTGTTGTAATTTATTTTTTAACTAAATGTATGAATATCATTAGAATTCAGTACTATTCTGTATATTTTTCTCTGACATCTCTAACGACTTGTTTAATTTACGCCTTTATGAAAATAACCGTCAAAGAAAGATCACACTGTAAATTTATTTAAATATATTCTACGTTATCTGATTTACTTTAAATTCAGGTTTTTGAATACCTAATTCAATAAGACACAAATATGTTAAAATATTTTTTTTTATCACAAGAAAAATTGACTTTATTAATGAACTTGATGAGATCTGCAGTTATTTCTGTATGTTTTTTTTTTTGGATTTTTTAAAAAAATTTGTCATTTTAAACAAAAGCCAATCAACGTTTTAGGTTTATTAAAATAATTATAATACTTAATTGTTGGTATTAGCAACACTTTATAAATTTGAAATATTTCTTTCATTTATGACTTAAACGCTGTTTAATATCAAAAGTTGTTTTTATTTTCTTGAAAATTCTATGGTACGTCATTAAAACCATTCAAGTTCTTGTTTTACTTTTAATTTAATTTTTGTTGGTCTTAAATTTTGATCTTTAAATTTATAATTTCTTTGTTTTATAGTTTTTTTTCTAGTAGAAATTTGTTTCATACTGTCAATAAAGATCATTTATTTTATTGCTTAGTTTTATGACTTTCCAATCTAATAAAAAAGCCATAATTCTTCTAATATTAAATTGTGGTCTTTCTCTGTATTGAGAGTTGTTAGTGTTTGATTACGCACAGTAGCTTGATTGGCGATACAATTTGACAGTTTTCATGTATTTTTGTGATAAGTTGTAATTTAAACTATAAGAATTCAATTTAACAAAACACGTTAATATTTTCTTTAAATAATTTATAAACTCTACAGGCAAATTATAAATACAAACAAGAAGCACTTCTGAAGACATTTTACGAGACCATCATTAATTTAGTTGGGAGTTGTAAAAATTATTAACAGAAATGTATATTTTGTTTTACTAAAATAACGAATTGATTGACAAGATATCAACAATAGATTAGTTTTGGATAAGCGATTTATGGATCGATTTTTTTTTGTTTAGATCGTCAGGCACAGATCCGTGTGAGCGAAGGAAGAATATTGCTATCCTAAAGCGAATAAAATACAAATTATATATATTGTGCTGCTTACAAAACTATTGCTTTTATGTGCAAAAAGTCTTTCATAAAAAAAAATTAACTACACATTGACGAATGTGTTATAAAGTCGATGTAATTTCTTTTTTTTAAATTCGTGCACTCAGGGAGAAAACAACCTATATTTTATTTATAAATAAAGGAACGATAAGAAACAGCTTCGAATTATTATTTTCGCCGTTTAAGAGTTAAACGATAATTATTTTAATATGCCACCCCAAAAGCAATCAATAAAAATAAATATTGAAAATTTCAAAGAATGCACAAATTTTAAATGTTAATTCAAACAAAGACAAAAAAGCAATAACAATGCCACACGAAAATTATAATTAATTGGCAACACTTAAGTTTCGATTATTCCTTTAATTACCAACCGAGTGTCCCCAGCTGTTTTGCATAAACAAAAAGAATTAAATACCATATAGAAAAACAACAAAAATATCTCATTTAACTTTGGCTTTTTTCCCTTTGAAACGAATCCAATCAAACAACACTGGCAATAAATTCCAAAAACAGTGGGATTCAAAAGAGCACATACACGCACACAATTAAATCAAAATGAAATTTAATGAAACCCCCCCCCCCCCCCCCCCCCCCCCCCCCGAAAAAAAAGATCAATAAGCCAGGAAGTAGTGCTAAATACAAAATATTACGCCATATTCACGCTTAGCAGTGCAAATCAAAAATAAGAGAGTTACTCGCATCTTAAAAAAGTAAGAAGAAACAAAAAAATATATATTTTAAACAAAATCGAAAACATGGAATCGTCACTTAAAACCCCAACGTAATATATTTAAATTAAGGCTTTCGGGATATAAATAATAATTTTGGAATTGATTTTATTAACACAAAGCAAAAATAACAATCACTGCAACTATAACAACTACCACAACTATATTAACAACAACAAGGGCACAAATGCAACCATTCACTGAACCAAATAAAATAATTTGATTTGAATATTGTATACAAAATTCGAAAAAGAAAAATTTAATCGAGCAACAACAAACACTAAGTATTCGTATTGGTATGAGCGTTGAGGAGAAAAACAAGAACGCAAATTTAACTCAGCAGGATGTAAAATATCAAAATCTGACCGCGTTTCTTTTTGTGTGAGTTGCGTGATGCAGTGTGATCGTCATGCGCCTGCTGTTAATCTCACTAGATTGTGCCTTTTCTTTGGTTTTCATCTTTTCTTTGGAGAAAAAATATCGCTTTCGCTAAAACAACAACAAGAAATATTTAGATTTAATTCTTTCTAGCTTTTTGGCTCTTGTCTGTCTGTCTGTCTGTCTGTCTCTCTGTTCACCTTAACTGGCTGACTGGGTTCTTGTGGTGTATGAAACAGTTTGTATCCTTTGATGTTTGATGTCATGTGGTGGTATCACTTGCAAATACATATTACGAGATTTGTTTTTGTTGCTTTTGTTGTTTTGCTTGAAATATTCTCGAGATGCATGCTTGTATGAACTCGTATATTCAAATTGTATGTATGTATGTACTACGATTTGATACGTTACTAAAATATATTGAAGCGATAATGGATTTGAAGCAAATGAGCATCTTAGTTTAGTTTTGTAAAAATAAATTCAACTTTTTTTCTTTGCTTATTTAATAAATATAAATTAAATATAACAAATTTATATGTATCAAGTTTGAACATTTTAGTTTAGTTAATCCCATTGAAGGTAACTTTTCCATGGACATGCACAGTCAAGCATACAACGTGGTACTTTTAATTAAAGTTTGATCCGATCAAAATGTTATTTTTTGCCACACAAAATTGTTCTTTTAATTTTTTATACAAAATTAAAATTTTATAAAGATCTAAAATTTGTTGTTACAATCTAATGAAATCATTTGATAAACTTTTATACAGCGGCACAAAAATTAGATTTTCTGCTACCAAGTTTAATGGAGTCAATTTAAAATTTTCTATTGTACTCGTAATTGGGTCTGGTGACTCTTGCGATAAGCCTTGTTACTATATTTTTCTGACTCAAACTGCTTAAGACTTTTCTAGTTCGTCTACCAAAACACCGAAAAACAAAGAAAAGTGTACAACAACTCCCATGCTGATGTCTTAGTGTCGCCCTAATGTATATGTAATATGTAAAATGATTCGTTTATGAATCTGGTCAAAGCTCCCGGTGCTTTTCAGGTTGTACTTTTTTAATTTATGCGATTTCAAAAGAAATGTTTGTGTTAACTTTCCAACTTCCAACTTTCAACAGCTAAAAATTTTTTCACTAAAGGCTTTTTAAAAAAGAAGATACATTATCAATGTTATTTAAATAAACGAAATCCCATTTAGAAAATAACAGAAACTCAATAAATAATTCCAGAATTTACATGAAACAATCTAAGATTAATTTCGAATTGATTTAAATTCAAACTGCTTAACACAAAACCAAAAAAAAATAACAAAATATTAATTATCAAATACCTAAAGAAAGCTTACATGGAAAAGTACAATAAAAACATAACAGTTAATTAAAAATATTCACAATAGAAATACATTTTTCCAAATTTACAACGAAATATTTGTGTTTTTAACAATAATAAGAAAAACAAGAAGAATTTTAAAATATTTCTTTAACACTTAGAATTGTTTTACAAATTTGCGTGATTAATTTTATTTATCAATTTTTTCTTCTGCGTATTTGGAATGAAATTATGCAATGAAATTTTATTTTGCCGTTAGGAAATATAACTTTTAGTAAAAATTAAAATCTATAAAAACCCATAAAATAGCGACATGAATTACGTTTTCAGCACCTTGTGAGACTTGAATATTAAAAAGTCAAATGCATTTGAGGTCTTTTTCTACCACTTCAACAGGAACCACTATCTTTAACCGCCACCAACCTTAAACAATTTAAATCAAAACTTAATTACCATTAAAACTGCATAAAAATCATTATAATTCTTTAGCTCAAATATAAGGAAATGAATGTCTTTCTTTTTTTATCGATAAGTATTTTTAGTTTTCTAAAGAAATAAAAAATATAAAAGAAAAAACATCATAAATTAGTTTTATTTCGTTTCAAGACAATCACACCCGATTTAAACTGACAACTGCAGCAGAATGCGCGAGCAGCAGTGGAATAAAAAAAAAAGTTGAAGAAAAAAGGTTTATCGCTTCACATCAACTGCTGCATACTTAAGAGGATCAGGAATTAATTTAACACTTTTAATAATGTAAGAATTAAAACTAAAACAAAAAAGCAAAAAAAAAAACAAATAACAAAGAAAAATTAAAGCTGTTGTTTTTTTACACTTTAGCTCACGAGCTGCAGATTTATTTTATTTGCCAACTGTCCTGTTTGTAACAAAAGCTAGTTATGTACTCCTAAATATACCCGCTTCAGGATCATGCTATTGAGGAATGTGTCGGCTAGTCTTTAACAAAATTATTTTCAAATAGCTTGTGCATTAAATCAAGTTTTATTTTAAAAATATTTCAAATCTTTCAAAGATTTGATTTTGCTTTACATAGAAGTAGATTCAGTCCTTTTCTAACAAAATGAAATTCAAGAGAGAGAGAGAGGAGAAAGGAAGACTTAAATTTCTTTAAGAAAGGTAAGTTTTTTCTACACACATATCTTATGGGAACCAGAATTTCCATAAGAACTCCATAACAGCCTTTAATTCTAAAATAATTATATAAAAAATTGGCAGTTTCATTGTACGAAATATTTCGTAATATCACACCAAAAAATGCTTTTGTAAAATGTACAAAATTCTTGTGGATAGAAAGTAGAGATGGGCACCACTCACTTGATCGACATTAATCATGCGCAATTACGCGTGATCTAGCATGATTGTGATTAATTTTCTGTTATAAAAAAATTAAGCATGGATGAACATGCATGAGTAGATTCTGGGCGAGATTGTTCCATGATTTTTTTAATTATTGTATTTTTTCAATTAAGTTTTAATTTTTTTTTATAATTATTTTATAGTTTTTTTCGTAAGTATTTTGTGAGCGCAAGTTTTCGTGATTGTGACTAACTTTTTTTATACTAACGTAAGCGTGCATGAATGTGAGTCAAAAATATAAGGTCGTGGATGAGCATGCATGAGTAAGCGTGAGTGATATATGTATATTATCTTCAAGTCGATAATTTGTATTTGCCTTAAATATGATTTTCGAAATCGTTCCGAATTCAACCACTTTTTCAGAACGATCGATTTAAAATCTATTGTTTTTCATCACATTCCTGATGATACACAGTTTCCTATTTCGTTTAAAATGGGGCAAAAATACTTTTTCTTTACTTACAAAAAAGCTCAAAACAAACTCTAAAAAATATTAGTGAGTTTTTGCGAGATCAAAAGGTTTTTCATAAATTTTGAATCAAATACTTTTTTGGACTTTGTGGAAATTTATGCGTTTTTCTGCAATCCATCTAATAAAATAATAAAATGAAAAACACGATCTAATTTAAATATGAACAAGCAATAAAAAATTGTTTGCTGCAATTATACAGGGTTTGCCACAATCGTAACATTGTTGTACCTATCATGTCTAAACATATCTCTTCTCTGCGTGCTCCATCAAGAACAGCATATCGTCACCTAAAATGCAAAAAATTAAAAATTTGTGCAAAATTTCAAGCTTTTGTTAACAAAAACAAAAAAGTTATGACCCAAATTTAAAATAACCTATCATCAAGTGAATGATTTTATTAAACAAAAAAATGTTTCATCAGTGTTGTCAACTATTTACATGAAAAATACGCTGTCCTTTTGCTCAATATTTGTTAGAAATCTCTAAAGACCGTGAAAGTATGAATTCAATATCTCAAACAGTTTCCTTATTAAACAGTCTTTTGTTTCTCCTGTAAACTACTGAAAATTAATGTTGCGTTATTTTGCATTTTATTTGCCGATATTAATCTTGAAGAAATTGCAAATAAAATGAGAAATTTACATAAAATCTGAAAGGCATGAAAATTAGTTTGACAATTTATAAAGCTATTTGGCTGGCAACTAGTATTTAGCGAATGTGATTTGAAAGTACTGAATACAACGAATTTCAGCACTAATTCTCAAAACACAGTTTCATTGCATACGTGTACTCTACATCACAGGAACGTATTAATACGATTTTAAAGATATGAGTTTTTCGATTGTAAATTGAAAATATTGTTGCTTTCGTGTTGTACGTATTTGAATTGCATAAACTAATTCTACCAACTACCTGTTAGTAATATTTCATTATGTGTTAAGCATTTTAAATACAATAAAAAAAGAACAAATTATTTAGCTGTACAAAAATCTACACAAACCAACAGCTACAACAAGAAACTCCAAAAAAGGTTTTTAAAATTTTCCATACAAAACAAAAAATGCATTTTAAACAGACAACCATACAGTATTTGTACTTGTGATTGTCTGGCTGGTATCCGATAGAACCTTATACGAGTGCAGCGAAACACATAAACTGAACAAAATGTAAAAGAATCAATAATTTAACCAAAAGCAAAAAGAAACTTAAGTCTACCGTTGCATTTACTTGTGTCGATCCAAGTTGGGTTGAGTCAAATAAATGTCTTTTTGTCGTTTGTGCTGACTTGACTGCACGCATTCAGTCAGTCAAAGATGTCAGTTGTAGGGCTTGGTTTTTTACTTAGCTTTTTATATGTTGGGCCAGGTCTTATTATTTTCAAAGTTGCAGTCCCCACTATACACATGTTTTTGTTTGTTTAACAAACTGACCGACCAAATGCAACCCAATAATACCATACTTGGCGTTTGTTTGTTCTTTTTTTGTGTGTTTGGTGTCTGTTACGTTTTTTGTTTTAATAATTAAAATAAATTATTATTACAAGTATCCTCGCACAATGCTTGGGAAATTTTTAATTTTCTTGGTAAATTCATTTAGCAGTAGAAATAATATTAATTTAATCGTTTTTCATGTGGCATTAAAGTTTGAGAAATGAAAGTTTTTTTTCCAAAAGGCCTCAGATACTGATGTCGATCTGTACTGTTAGTATCTTCATTTTTTAATCTAAAGCAGTTATTCTTAAAGCATAATTTTTTTTTCATTGCACAAACAGTGTCAAACTCAACAACAAATTATTCTTGTTAAACTTCAGTTTGGTTATTTTTGCTCATATAACGATTCAATTTACTGAGATGAAATCTAGCTTAGAGTGGCCAAAATAACACTTGTAATATCTCATATATGAATTAGAGATTCCAAATAAAAAATGGGCGTTAACCTCAAAGACATTTTAAGACATGGTGATACCCACCACCTGAAATGCCACACATTCGTTTGATATATAAACAAATACTTACACACGCACACCTGAAAAGGAAGGCCCACAACATCCATCCATAAAAACATCCATACCACCAACCAACTATTCCAGCCATATGGTAAATTGTCATGATTGCAAAGGATTGTATGGAACGAATCCGCCAAACTGAGCTGAAAGAAAAGCAAGAGGTAACAAATAACGAAATCTAAAACGAAAAAATAATGTTGGTTCAAGTAACAACTTCATCATGGCGCATAAATTTGCAATACAAATTTAATTTATGCAATGAACTACGCATAAGTATTAAAACTAAAGAACTGATCGGACAGCGGACAGACGAGCATGCATGCATGTATGTACACATGTGAGTGCATTTAAGAATTGTACTGCACCTACATACTACATACATGCATAGGCTGATTTCTTTTATATTGGCAAGGAAGAAATCTTCAACTAAAACGAATTAAGAGGCAATCGCTAAAAAATCACTACGAAAAAATCTTTTCAAAAATGAAGTAAAGCTTTACATGCGTATTAACGCATAAAAATATGTTCCTACAAACAAAAGTCATGTGTCTCCTTTTGCTTACAAACACACACAAACACACAGCACACATACTTCCTCATATGCATATGTATCGTAAGCATCAGTATACCACAGACAGTTGAAACGACCAACAGACTGAGACATCCGAAAAAAATATGTATATTTCACATTTTAACTTATTTTATCATCATGTTGGGGAAGGTAGACACAATTAAACAATTTCCACTAAATCTGCTTACTTCCTTGGCAATTTGTTATTTGCCAACAAAAATTATGTGACTTCAGATCATAAATTCTTTTTGCAAAAAAGCAATGAAAAGAAAGAGGCGAACGAACGATTCCAGCTAAGAAAAAGAAGAAAACTAAAAATGCATTATTGACTAAAGGAATATTAGCAAGTAGTGGTAGTAGTTTTTGTTATACTAGTTAGTAATGCAGATCTGTACTTACAGGAGCCCGCTATGTGTCATCAAAGTTTTAAAGATTTAGCAAATGTTTGCGCAATATTTTTTAAACAGATAGAATTATAGTCCGCTTGTCGTAATACATTTTTCTTGTTGTCTTTTTTTAATATCCTTTGCAGTGACGCCACAGAAGCTGCCTTGATTTTATCCGTAAAATGTAAATTTTCCATTGTTGACGCTTCTCCATAAGATACTTTTACTTACAAATTACCAAGTATTCACAATGCATGTAAATTCACATGAAAATGTATTTTAGTGTCGTTTGCTATAATTCTATATAAGAAATTGAAATTATTTTTGGACCCAATATTCAATTTTCATTTTTAAACTATTTTATTTATCTTCTTTTAGCCGCACATGATGTGTGCAGTATAGTTTATGCGTTCATATGTATATGTTCATATACAAGTATGTTCTAATAAGACGTTTCATATTCAATAGCGCACCATTTTAACAGTTGTTATGACCCAACCTATAACTAATCCATAACTGACAAGTAAAAATTATGCCATTAATAATAATAGTAACTGTGCCATTAATAAAAACGGAACGATATACAATAGACTAGGGGATAGTGTACTAGACTATTAGTCTGGAGGTCACAGGTTCAATTCCTGTCTAGATCCTGGGTGTTTCTGCAGATAAGCCAGAAAAGCTTCGCAAGTCTTGAAAAAAAAAAACTTTGTATGTAACAACGGTGATAATTTGGCGGTCACAGGTGTAAAACCAGCAATTGTAAAACTGTTAGAACATTTTGAGCTATTGGGACAAGTTAGTGATGTGGATTATCGTACTCGTGCACGTCGCTCAAGAACAACAGAGAATATTGCTGAATAGTGCTGAGGTTGGTCCGTTTCTCGTTGATCTTTGTAATTGCATAGCAATTTTAAAATTCAGTTAACGCAAAAGCTCACGCCTACCTAACAATACCAATGCTCTTATGGTTAAAAAGTTTCCTGATTATTTGATTTGTCGAATAGGCGATCACAATTGGGAACAGAGATCGTGAGTTTTGAACACCTAGAGCCTTTTTTTTCTTTGGGGCTATGGGATCCAATGATCCACAGTCGTTTTAGGACCTCAAAGATGTAATTCGTGAAGTTATCGAGGACAGCCGTACTCGTAAATGTGCGAATTGGAGATGGAAAATTCCTTGAAAAGAATTTGGTGCCGCAAAAGTAACCGTGACAGCTACGTGGTACTTGATACTGTTTGCCATAATCTCATAGTCTCCTCTTTGCAACTAAATGAACATTCGATGACTTCACTTAAAAATACTCTATTTTTACAAATCAACATGAAAAGAAGACCCTCTAAAAAAGCACCTGTCCTAATATAAACTACCATCTACTTAATTCGAGCATAAAAATGTCAACAGAATGAATGTATTATTAACTAAACCCATTATACAGACCTAATCTATACAATTAAATAAGCATTCTATGATTCCGCTTAATAATCTTCGTTTTTTTGCCTACCTAAATAAAACCTCCTATTTGAAGACCCTTTAAATTTCAATATGTGCGACATTTTTGTAAATGTTCAATATTGTTATAAGGACATCTAAAAGGAACAATTACTCTTCATTCTTAATATGCTGAAAACTGATCTTTTTACAGTCACAAATAAGAAGTTAAATAGTTCAATGGTTGTTTATTTTATATTTATAAATTAATTTTCGAAAAGTTGTTGCTTGCATTTCTGAGTTTTTTTTTTGTAACGAATTTATAGTTTAATAATAACTAAATTTGTAGTTATTAATTAATTGACTAAATTACAAAATAACATAAATAAAACAATAAGAATAATTGAATATAAAATTTTGATAAGAAATTTAAGTTTTTCTCGGAGCTTATGATATTTGCTTCATCCGTTTACTTTTTGAGTGAAATTTAAACATTTTTTTCTTTGGAAATTCTGCCATACTTTTTAAACCTCTGGGATTTTTGAAATACAGTTCATGAAAAGTACTTACAAAAAAATATACTGGAAAAATTATAAAAATTATCAGAAAAAACACGAAATTCGGAAACAAACTCTAACAGTGATTAGGAGTTGCTGTAAGAGCAAAAGACATGAGAAAGATGTATATTGCGAAAAAGGCAAAAACCGAGCACAAACAACAAAATTTATTGAAATTGCTAAAATTGTAAAGAATATAAAAAATATATACACAAAAAAACAAAAAATCGCACACATCGAAACAAGCAAAATAGGATATAGGAATAATACGCTTGCCGTCTTAGCTCAGCTACCCATACATCTATAAATAATTGTGAGAATAAAATAATACAGTTTGAACGAACCCATCCCTTCCAAACATTACGGGCCTGATTAATTAAGCGATCAATAGCCTTGCTTTTTCAAATGTGATCAAATTACACATCTACATATTGAAGAAAAATTTAATTTATTTCGATTATATGTAAATAACTAAAAGAACAACACGGGTTGTGAGTAAGCATGCATTTCTTTAGTGCTTATCCCAACTCATCAATAGATCTTTAACCAAAATTATTAAAAAGCTTCTAAACTCTTGTGAGATATGAAAATTACAAAAATAATTTCAGTAGGCTGAAAAACTTATATAAAAACCACAACAAGCAATTTATATACGATATGAATTTTTTTATTTTTCTAACGTAAAAACGTATTTATAAGGTAATTTGAACATTTTTAAATCTTAATTAACTATTCTACTTATTAAAATCTAAATTGTCATTGTTATAAAAGTTACCAAATGCCAATAATTATGGATTTATTCAATAACAAATAATAATAATAATAACAAATATAATGGTTCAGATCAAAATGAAACATTTCCACATCTATGCACTAAACAACTTCGAAATATTAGTTGTTAAATTTTTGTTAAAAAATTATAGCGAACAGTGGGTCAAACATGTCCGAGCTAGAATACTTTACAAATATAATTTTGGACTAGCAAGGGAATAGTGCCCATGAGATAGATGACACCTTAAGTATTTGTTTGGATGAAGACATTGGAACGAGACTGTAACACAATGTTGATTTTTTATGTAGAATATGAATTTCAATAATAAATATTGCTTATATAATAAACGTTTTGCTAATTTTTCTCTAAATTCATAACAAAATGGTAAAATCACATTATTATTGAAATGAAAAAGTCATAATTCTAAGCCCAGTTCATGTCAAAACGTAACATATCCATTTTGTTCATATCAAAACGAATTTATTACTATGAATGGGATCAAAACGCAACAATTCCGAATGTGTTTTCTAAATGACTTAAAAACTAACTGACAAATATTTCAATTTATTTATGATTTCATGAATAGTAAAAAATGTATTATACCACAACAAGTGTTTAGAAAAATAGTATATAGACTTTAATTAGTATTATTCGTTAATTCAAAAAATTGTTATAGTGAAATTGTTGCGTTTTGTTATGGACCTGCTCATATGAAATTTTTTATTACAAAAAAAAAAATAAAAAACATTAAAATTGTAAATGTTCAAAATATTTGATGATAAAAAACACCTATAGTTTTATAAGTCCTTGCAAACAATGATACGTCATTTTTTCTAAATTATTTTTGCAGAGAAAATTTACTTCTTCCAAAGAACGCTACATTTGTTATCTCCTGGCAAAAAAAACTCTGACAATCCCCTAGTAAATTATTAAGTTCTATATGACAATTTTAATATTTTTTTGCTTAATATCTATTAAAGTTTAGTTGATAATTACACAAAACTGAATGGAAGTGTATATCGCAAAGTCCATGTTCCATATTTGGAAAACTATAAATAATAACAGCAAACGGATTACTCAGATCGCCAAATCTCGTAATATATCTCTTAAAATCAGTCTTATATTAATTTTTTCAATTTTGTTAAATTTTGTGGTATAAAACACAATAATATTTGAAGGACGATTTGATAAAAGTAATAACAGGCAACACCACATTGGGAAATTAAAAAAATGGAAACAAATATGCATTTTCTGAGCTTCTATTTCGATCGCTATAAAGCTCTGAATTACTATAGAAGAAAATTAATTAAATTTAAAGTTTTGAATGAATTGTCACCACAAGGAAGCCATTCATGGCAATATAAATGGACTGTTGTACTTGACTTAATCTCAGTAGAGTTGGGCAAACTTTTATTCAATACCCATAAAAATTTACGAAAATTTTACGTAACAAAGAAAAAGTTGAGAATTAAACTTCCCCTAGATAACATGTTAGGGGTTCAGATCGATGAGGCATTTTCATTCAGATGGTATCTGATTTATTAAATAGAGCTCACAACATGTCAGAACATGAAAAACTGTTTTCCCTGTTAAAGGATTGGGCCGATTGGGTCACTCCTGTTCTCAATCTCACCTAACCTAATCAACCCTACACAATTTGTCTTCACAAACATGGCTTGGTTAACTATTTGCGCAGCGTAGTCAAAGATGGCTTGATAAAGCTTACTACCTCCTCTTTTAACTTTGCAATTGGTATTTGCACAGATTCAGCACTAAAATGGTATGCCCCCACTACACCCTAGACCTGCACTGTCAGGCAACAACTTTTTCAACAAATTTATTTACAAGTTGGGTCCAACCAATTGACCACTTGAATGTAAATTAAATACGAATATATAAATGTGTAAATTCTATTTTTGTTAAAGCAGTTAAACTGTAAATTTATGTTGTAGTAAAAGCGGGTGCACACATGCGCATAAAGTGCGATTAAGTGGACAAGCTCAGTGACCTAAAGCTGCCAGCCAGCAATACAGCCATGCAGCCACTCAAGACAAACAACCATACCACCACAACGGAAAAAACAGCCAACCAGTCTTTCCCACTAGAGATGCAAAACAAACAGAGAGCAAAAATAAAATAAATTTCATCTTAAATCCAGCTGTCATTTAAGTGAACTTAATTTACAAAAGTTTAACATAAATTTAAAGATTTTCTTTGCAGAAAAATTTTAATAAAACAAAAAGACTTAAAGGGAAAGCAAAAATGTTTAAAAGTAAAAAAAAGTACAATTTTATTTTTATATATTAAATTGAAGTTTAATTTTAAAATGAAATGGTAATAAAACAACAACTAAAGGAACTTTTCAAAAACAATTCAATTTTCTGTAACTTCCGGTGGCGGCATTTCGTTGTTGTTGATTTTTTTCATGCACTCAGTTTCAATGGCGCTGACGGCCATTGTTTCGAAATGTCATTAAAATGGGTGCATTCACCACTCTTTATTGTAGGATAGCTTTTCTTTTTTCACCTTTTTATTTTGTAACAGTTATATTTTATTATTTTATATTCGGATGATTGTAACGCTAAGATTACTGTCTGGCATTTATGTATGCATGTACTCGGTGCATTAAATGCAAATGCAAATTTTATTTCAGTTGCATGTTTTTTTTTTATCTAGTGGAATATACAAAAAATTACAACAGCGAAATAGAAACTTAGCTAGCTTTCGGTGGCTTATTATTATTGTTTTACTACATAACTTGTCGCTACTGCCTCGTAGGAATACACTGTTTCCAAGTGCAAGTTATTCCATTTGACATATTAAAATGATCGTGAAAAAGTAATTTCCTAATTGTTTCCCGTTAATTTATTGCATGCAGATGTGGTTTTCAAAGTATTTGCAATATCAATTAGAGCCTAAAAGTTTATTCCCACAGTTTAAGCGGAGTTGGTTGTGTGTGAATTGTAGTTTTATATAGAAAATTCTTGTGAAAAATCTTACCAAAACTTATTATTATTCTAACACATTCGTATAAGCTTTTTCTAGAATGAACTAAAACGCTCATTATTCCTTAGAAACCATCTAATGTACCAATTCTTTCTTAAGTAAAATACATTCTTCATCTTAATATAAAAACTTACTTTGAAAAAATATAATTTTTTAAACTCTTCCCAACTTTATCTTTTCATTTCTTTCTGTTTTCCCTAGTAAACAGTGTTATGCTTTACTTATTATTCAAAAGTTTCTATTTCAGTTTTTACTTCGCTTTTTTTGTTAGTTTGTTTGATTTATATGCCTCTTAACGACATATTTGGCTAATACTTCAATTGGTTGGTTCAACATGGCCTCCGTAGTTATGTGTTGTTACAATATAATATACCATATTTATAGTTGTTGTTGTTGCCGTTGCTTTTGCTAGCAACAATTGCAACTACTTGCAGCTGACCCTGTTTTCTTTATTGTTTTTTTACTTATTTCTTGCAATTGAATCGAGTTTTTAATTTATTTTTTGCGTTATTTACTTGGAGGGTTATTTTTGTGTGTAAAATTGTTTCTTTCTCCCCAAATGTCTTTGTTTTAGATTTTTGATTGCAGCAAGTTGCAGAATGTATTCGCAGTAAAAAGGCTTTTTGTTTTTATACGAAGTTATTATTGCACACTGTGTGTGTGTATGGGTGTGCATGTGTGTGTATGTGTTTCCATGTGCCTCAATAAATGCTAAAATGCTTTAGTAATAACAGTTACTATTATTGTTATTGCGAATTGTTGTTAAGTTGCGAAAATTTTACATCGTCAACCACCGGAAAAATATGTGCCGTTTTGTTTCTGAATTTTTTAGTTTACAATTTTTATATTCTGTTTTTTTTTTGGCAAGACGTGTGTATGTGTTTTGAAATTTTTTTAATGTTTAAAAAATTATTGCTATGTTGCAATTTATATTAGTTGAAAAAACAATTAAGCATTTTTAAAAATACTTAGTTGGGCATTTAAAAACATCAAAAATTTTTCGTAGAACATCAAAATGTCCGACAATAGAATGAATGGGTTTTATTTAGCTCGATTTCGTTCTCCACCACTCTTAAATAGCTTAAATACCCGCGTTATAGTCAAACTCAATAGCTTCCCCAAAAAGAAATGCACCGTATGAACTTTTTATCGTTGACAAATCTCTTTGCTCCAACCTACTTTTAAAGTGTCCTTGAACAATATTATCTCAGAGAAGTTAATTTGTTGAGTAAACTGTATATAAGTGGGTCCCTATTTTTCCTATTTTATTAGTTGGTGTGCAGACTGTCCTATTTAACATTCCGTTCAATATATGAGTATGAAAGTATACTTCCAAGGAATCTGAAAATACTGTCTTTGATTAGGTAAGTTGGATAGTTCGTACATACGGAAGCCATTAATCACATATGATATCTACACATTTCTGTGAATTTCTGTTATTTAAACTCCTGGGAACCAAGCAGAACTTTTCACAAAGCTTAATAGATCAGTAAGTGGTGCATTCCAGTTATAGTCCTAGCGCTGGAGTATATTATCGAATCTTTTTCGTATTGATCTTTTCCTTCTTCGTCGGAGAAGATCTTGTAGTGACCATCATAGAGCAAACATAAAGTTTCCGACATGTCATGCATAATTTAATATAGTGTCCCGTAATGCTGCCAACCCTGACCTTTTTCCAAAGGTTTGAAATCTCGCTGTCCTATCTT
Organism: Gymnocheta viridis; assembly: GCA_956483585.1. Classification (NCBI taxonomy): domain Eukaryota; kingdom Metazoa; phylum Arthropoda; class Insecta; order Diptera; family Tachinidae; genus Gymnocheta; species Gymnocheta viridis. The sequence continues at coordinate 127,468,968 of OY101440.1, read as the reverse complement.
AGCTTATGGTGCATTTACACCAGGACGAAATCTATTAGACCTCAATTGAAATCTCTATTAAAATCTAAACCGTTTACACCGGGTTATTAGCGACTTTTTTCAAGATTTCGTATCCATACAAAAACTTATCAATCAAATGAAAAACAGCTGGCGGACACACCTTTCAAAGATTCATTATTGAGCATTATTGACCAGCGTAGTATTTGACAAGAAACTCTAAATCTACTGGCTTTTGGGTAGATTTCGTCAAAATCTGGTCGCGAAGTAGATTTGCTCGAAATCTCGTAAGTACTAGATTTTAGTCTTGTGTAAACGCCATATTGGTAAAGGCCAAAGAGTTTTAAGTGCCCTACAAGTGGTTTGAGAGTTGTGTTCGTCTGCGCCCACTTCTTATTCTAATTAGACAAAAACGTAACAAAAGTCTACCAAGTTTTTGGGTGAGCCTGGTTTTGCGAATTCCGCTTAGATTTCCCTTTAAAACATTATGCAGGTTCGAGTAGCCTGAGTGAGGCCGAAAGGTTTATCCCTTCACAGAATATCCCCGATTAAAATTAATTTTTATTTCTGTAAAATATCGGCAAACTCCAAACTGAATCATCATCAAAATGATGTTTCTACTGTGCGCAAGCGCAAAAAGCATCAGTTCATTTGGATTCAGCACCACTTTTGGAAATGCCTACTATCTTTCCTATTTCGCGCAACCTAAATGTTTCTGCTAATTGTCTTAACAGCTTGTAGAGGACATTTTCAAAGTTCTATTACCTAAATCGTAGGAAAGGGGAACTTAATATATTTTTTATCTTTAAGCAGTTCTTGCTCATGCTAATGACATACTACGGCCAATCAATCTAGGCGCACGGGAGTGCGCCAGGCTAAGTTCTGGCCACACAGTGTGTATTATTACACGAAACCATTCGAGCTGTTTTTACCCCCTCATAACTTTGCTCCACTTTATCATAAAATAATGAAAATTCAAACATAAAATCTCCCTCCAAAGGTAACCTCTATCGTAAAAGCTTCCCGATATATTAAGGTGTAAAAAGTGCATATTTTAGTACATATTCACTGACTCACTCACTCACTGAGTCACTGACTCATCAATATTAATGAGCACTTCCACTATAGCTACAGAGCTGAAATTTGGTATACAGGTAGGCCCTTGAGAGCAATAAGACTTTAAATTAAAAAATAATTATATATATGTAAATACAAATATAAATATTTATACGAAAATAAGGCCAAGTTTCCATCCAAAAATTTCAGCCGTAAGAAGTAGTACTGAGATCGAAATAAAGACCAAGTTCTTGATAGGCTTAATACCATCTCATTCCTAGGCAACCTGTAAACAACTGAGCAACAGGTGAAAACTGCAGGTAAACAAGGTTGCGTCTTATCACCTCTACTTTTAACTGTGTCCGCGATGCTGTGATGCAGAAAGCAACAAGCCATCATAAGAGAGGTATTATGTGGGGCTTGCAAGAACGGCTGGAGGACCTTGATTATACCGATGACATATGTCTACTTAGCCACTCATTCTCAGAGACACAGTCGAAAATTTCTACCATGACTGACATCGCAAAATTGGTTGGGCTGAAGATAAATATACCCAAAACAAAATCGCTTCGCATCAATAGTAACACAAATCGCAATTTCTTCGTATGTATTCAAGATATTGAAGATGTTAAGTCCATCTGTTACCTGGATAGCATAATTGACACAACTGGTGGCTCAGCAGCAGATATGTCCAGTCGCATAAATAAAGCAAGGAGAGCATTTGTCCAGCTAAGCCCGGTTTGGAAATCTTCTAATATCTCGAAACAAACCAAAATCAAATTATTCAATTTCAACATAAAATCCTCTCTATTATATGGGTGCGAGACCTGGAACATGGCACCACGTGATTGGCAGCGCCTTCAGGTATTTCTCAACAAATGCTTCCGCAATATCTTACGGATTTTATGTGTCAAAGAAGAAGTAAATTGTTTACTTTTTCTCATTTGGATATTATGAAAAAATATCCAACAACCAACTCTGGATGGAGGCGAACCAGCAGCCAATTAGAACGGAAATAAGTAAGCGGAAATGGAGTTGGATAGGTCACACCCTCCGTAAATCAGACGACGATATTGCCAAGAAATGCCTAGATTGGCACCCGCAAAGAAGCAGAAGAGTTGGGAGACCAGTGCACACAGAACTTTCGAGATTGCGTATGAAGTGGAACGAAATCAAGCATCGAGCCGAAGATCGAGATTATTGGAACCACCTTGTTATGGCCCTATGTTCCCTCGAGGAGTGAAAGGAACTTATATATATTATCCAGAAAAAGTCAAATTAGTCAAAAATCTAAATATATGAAAGCAATTCTTTTCACCATACATTTCTATGTATATTTGCTGCGACGTCTATTAACTACAGTTTTTGGATTTATGCAAATAATGAATTTTCGAATTTTCACAATTAAAACAAAACAATTTCTTAAATTTTTATTTGCTCTTTTTATTAAAATCTTAATTACTTATCTCAAAATCGGACACAATCTACACTTCAAGTTCTAACATCATATGACAAAATTTACTTTTAAGCCGACTACTATAAACCGCTTAACATTCTTTTTTCTTTGTTAACGTTTTATTCCTTTTGGCCACGGGCATGTTGCCGTTGCTGTTGCTGTTGCTGCAACAATTAATATGCAACTCGCAGCTTTTCACTTGGCTGCATGTTTATGTGACATTTTTTATTTGTTTAAAAATGTACTTTTCACACGTAAAAATGTTATTAAACTATAACCATAAATAGTTAATAATAATTATTATTTTTCTTATGAGCACGATTATGAGTATGTGTGTTTGTGTGTGTGTGTTTGTGTATTTTTATTACAATTTTCTAGAATACGAGAAGAACATTTTATTCAAATTTATAGGTCATCTAAACGTAAGTTTAATGTTGTGGTTTTAATTTATAATTGTATAAGAATGAGTTAAAAATAAAAAGAAAAAAACTGGTTTTATTATAGATTGGATTAAATGTTGTATAAAATTAATTGTTATTATGCACTCCTTTTGCTGCAATAACATTATATTAGTTCGTAGAGTGTAAAAGTGGACGACTTTAAAATTTGTCTCTAATGCTGCATGTATGGCAGGTGTCACGAAATTAGCATGAATCACACAGAATCCAAGATAATCACGCATTGCAGTAATTTTTTCGGTTTCACTTCTAATTTGTTTGTGATCCACGAGTAACTCAACTATCAGACAAACATATTTAGCAGCCATTTCAAAAAATTGCTCTTCAGGATTGCTCTCAATGGAAGTAGAACAGAATTTTTTATTATGTCACTGACTTAAATTTTTCCTTATTCATAGTCATAGACATGAAACATGGGCTGGTCTCTTCACACTTGTCTTGAAGATTTCCCAACAGTAAAGAACGGAAAAATGTGTATAATATTTAAATATCTTTAATAATTTAAACAAAAAAACCCCATTTATTGACCTAAACAGCTGCACTGCATCATCTTAATTTGAAATGTAGCTAGAAAAAAAATATTAAATAAAATATTATGCAATTAAATAATGTCCCATTCAAATGCTAAAATAAACAAAATACAAATCTTCCCAGTTTGTTGTTGCAGCGATATTCCGCTGATAATAATCCGCTTAATTAGTGAAAATTGAACTCTGACAACAAAATCAAAAAAAAAATTGTATTAAAATGCAAATTTTTTAGACTTTTTTTTTAATTTAATCGACAAATAAAAGGCAACAACTGGAAAACAACTTTAGCATTATAAACATGAATCGTTTTAACAGCTGCCTCTGAAATGAAACCTCACAGTGTTTTTGTAAACTTTTTTTTTTAATATTTTGAAAATTAAATAACATATCCCACAGCGTTGGCTGTCATTTTAGTTAAATGTTTTTTTTTTCTCTTTACTAAAATTTAAAAATAAATACATAAGTAAAACAAAAATACATATTATGTGAAACATGCAATCATCTAAAATTAAAACAGCGGCAGAGCGCACGCAATTTTACCGAAAGATTGTTGTTGGATTTTTTATTTATTTAAATTTAAATTCCAGTTTTTCTGTTTTTAAAATTTGAATTCTTATTTTTAAACATTTTAAAACAATAGATTCATTTGTATTTAAATTACAGTTATTGATAAAAACGAATGATTTGATTTGATTTGATTCCCTAATGATGCGTTAAATCATTTATACGCTTGTTAAAAGAATCCAAAAGGTTGATGTGAAAGTGATCTTGCTCATTTGCAACATGAACTTTTAATATAAAATATGTATTTTAACTTAATGCTTTGATTGCATGTCATTATATTTTTAAGTTGTTTTGTGGTTGGAAATAACTAATTGATTTTCATTTCTTCCTTTTGCTCTCAAAGTTATTTTTTGTTTGTTTTTAAAGTTATTAAAATTAGCCTATTGCTATTTTTTTTCTTTAAATGTTACCAGAAGTATTATGAGCAAAATAGCTCTACAAATACATCCGATCAACCATATTTAATATCAAAATATTATTTATCTACACTGACAAAAACCATACAGCACATACACGAAAACTGATGTACTAAATTGCATGAAATATTTCGCATCACGAAATTTCTTTCGTATAATATAGTAAATCTGCGAAATTATTGTGCAAAAGGAATACAAATTTTAACAACTGTCCCAGATGCGGGGCGAACTCGCATTCATTACATTTGAAAAGAGATCCTCTGCACACCTATATATATTTTTAAAAGTGTAAAAAACATGATCTAAAGTATTTATAGCTAAAAATTTGTCAAAATATAAAAAAAATAACCACCTTTTTTTAAATTTTTTTTTTCGTTACTTCCATAAAATAATAAAGTTTAAGTCTAAAAATTTTTCGTAATACGATGCAACTTCGCTTAATGAAACTGTTTCTATTGCCGAGTTTAACAGTTGGACAAACAAATTTGTGACACTGTTTTCGCAACAACCTCAGTTTTCGTAACTGCTCAATTTGCTATTAGCTGCTTTAAGCGAGGTTTACCTATACAGTATAACATCGTTAATAGGGACAGATACAGTTTCAGCGTTTGTCCGGATTACTGAATAGTCTGGACTACACTCAGTAAAATTTTAAACTCAAATAAAATATAATATCTCCAATTGTTTTAAGAAATATTTCGGTAGTGTGCCCTGATGATCTGCATTAGCAACAGTGATCTTGTAATTTTGAGAAAAAGTGCGATTAAAAACTAAAAAAAATATTATTTTAAATACGAAATTGTTGTTTGTTGTTTGAATACAGTAAACAAAACCCGAAAGTTAGGATCGGAATTGAATTCGTTTTCTTTAAAATGCGATGATGCTTTGTCCAACATTAAAAGGGTATTCGAGTGCCTAATGTCAATAGTTAAAAATTGCCTCACAATTCCTATAAGACATCCTTGAACAATTCTTAATTACGAAAGTCGAGTTAATTTATAGTCATCAGGACATCATCGCTTCCTCCACAGGGGCATTTTCATACTGTTTTTCTTTTCCCTAAATATTTTTTTTATTATTAATTAACTGTTTCATAAACAAGTTAATGAAATGTTTTGATCATCCCAAAGTTTGAGACACATGTTTTCTTATTTTATCTCTTTCGCTTTTATATTAAACTTATTTTTGAGGATTTTGAGACACAGTACTCTTTTATGGTATTTTTTTCCTGCTAATACACAAATGTATGTTGTATTTAGCGGTAAAATAAAAAATAACTGTTGCCCGGACTTTAGATGTAAAAACTGCCCGAATCATTGCACATTGCACGAATTACTGGATAATTAAGACTAGCGAGTGTGCGGACTTTAGAGGTTGTACTGTATTTACTAAAGTTTTGTGCATCTTACGAGAAGACTAAACACAAAAGATTATTTAAAAAAAATCTTGGAGAATATTTGCAAAAATGTATACTAATAAAAAAAATGGAAAACAAATTTTTCACAAATTTACATTAAATTCACTTTCCCAAATCACTTAAGACCATAAGGCAAATATGAAATTATGATCGAGCAGGTAATCAGTGCACAACTGCGGATTACCAGAAGTTTGTGGCAGAAGGGAATAAAAGAAAAGTTGACAAACTGTTTTTGGAATGGAATTAATTTCGAGCGCAAAGCGATTGTTATCACAAGCGCATGGAGTGAGATCTGGACTACGTTGGAGTCACACTGAATATCTCCCCTTCGTGAGATGAGTTTGACAGGAAAGATTTCTTGATAAATATCTCTAAAACTAGTGTCACCTGAATCTTTTATGCAAATTTATTTGCTTCCGCAGATCCAGGGGGATCTTTCAAAGCCAATCAAAATATCTATTATTTCTATAGCATTTCCTTAAAGATCTTTGGTTTAATATACAACTACACCCACCCCCAAAAAGCATCCAAAAAACTTAAGACTTGGTATCTATTCCAAATCCATTGTTGTAGATTTTGGCTAACCAATTCATTACAAAGCATCCTGGAACGGCTTCGATGTCATAACAACCATTTAAGCCCCAGGACAAAAGGAATGGATTTTTTAATCCGGCATCTCTGATAATAATTTTTCGAAATAGCAAGCCACGCTTACAAGCATTTCCGTGTGCTTTTCTTAATAGACAGAGCAAACAGTAAGTAAGGCAAATTTGCTAGGCCTTAAAGAGTACTTTAAGCAATTCTAAAGAATGTATAGATTAACAGATAAAGCATTTGGAGGTCCCCCCGAAAGGTTAAGGATCTCTCCATCAAATTTTAAATGATGAACTTTGTGTAGTAGCCATAAGCGTAACCACGTTGGCCATACTACTTTCAAGAAGCTGTTCAATTTAAGCAATCTTCTGCTAGGTCATTGTAAAATAAACGATTTGCGAAAAAACATTATATTTTGCGCAACTGCGCAGAAAAACCTGATTGTTCGCTACACACAGGAGTCTCCAGAACTAATTTCTTATGAAAAGAATTGATTTGTATGTGACAGCAACCTGGTGCCGACATTTTGTATTAATTAATTTCATTCGCCGGTGCATACTTTAATTCTCGTCTTGTACTAAATGACACATAAACTCAATCCATCCATCCGATATCCTAATAACTCTCGTGGCCTTGATCATCTCCTTCCAGCAGTGGTTATATCTACAATGTGATTTATTAAAGAATCTTTGAAATATTAATGTTAACATTTTTATAAAAGCATTTAGCTTTAGTTGCCCATTTCATTAATTAAACGTTCGCTAGACAATATGCCATTATATCTGTGAGATCCTATTTGCCAAAAAAGAAATTATTAACTTTGAAATTTATTCGATTGCAGTTGGGATCTTGTAGGTTATTTTTTTTAAATATATTATCAAACTTTGAATCGCTTAGCAAATGTGTGTGTGTGTTTTTTTTTGTCCTCTCTGACATAAATATTACACGGCATTTTTAATCAATTTGGAAATGTTGGAAATAAAATAACAAACTTTTTAATTTAATGCCATAAAGCAGAAACTATTTAATTCTGTAAACGCCCTTCAGAAAAGCCATCCTCATCAAAATTAAAATACCACACAGTTACAATCACTCGCATATACAAATAAACGAACATCAAGTAATTATCATTTTGTTTCTTATTTTCTTTATATAAATGTATATGTGTGTGTGTACAGTACGCCCTCGGCTTGTGCAACAATTTCTTTGTTACAATATCCGATTGAAAATTGCATGGATTAGGACCACAAATGCAATGATCTATTCAAAGGAAAATATTTTCCAAATATCAATTTAGTTATCCTATGATAAAATGATGGATATACAATTAATTGATTATGAAATTTTTCATTAAATTGTATTGAAAGTTCATAACATGAAACATTAATAAAAAAAACCTCTTAGACTAGGGGATAGTGTGCTAGACTTTTAGATTTTGCGGTCACAGTTTCAATTCCTGCCAAGACTCTGAATGTTGTTGCTGACAAGCCAAAGACGTTTAAGCAGCTTTTATTTCTTTTATGAAAATAATCACATTCGAATATATTGTAGAGAATAAGCAATGACGTTTTAGAAAAACGTACATAAATTTAAAAAAGTCAGCAATTTTATATTGTTTCTTATCATAAAAAAATTAATTGCGTAATGGAGGTTCACAAAGCTTTTGAGGAGGTAAAATATCTTTTAAATCAATTTTGTTAAAATCCATTTGTATATGAAAAAAAAACAAACTAGGAACAAAAATGAAAAATTGCAATAGCCAAGCCACAAAATTATGAAGTTTTCTCTTAACAGAGTCAACAATGTAGAAAATTTGGCGAGGAGTTGGGGTAATTAAGGATTGCACATGTCGAGGCTGTACTGTATCTATTATTAATGTTAAAACTTTTTTATTTCAAAGGTTAACACACTACCATTTCTTTTGTATATTTAAAGAAATTTTTATAATATTAAACAAAAAAAAACAATTTGTGGCCAAGAAAATGTCTGTCTGTATGTCGTCTGTCTTTCTATTTGTCTATAGATTTGAGTATTCGTTTTCGTCAGCCAGTCAATCCGCCAGTTCATTTTTGAATTGTATTTTCAATCCTGGCTAGAAAACTACACATTCACACACATTCAAATTGAGCTACTCAAATTATAAGAGGAGGGTGCTTTCCCACTCTGCTCGGCTTGCCTCAATGCCAGCCTTGCGACTGCATCAAGAAAAATAAAATATTTACAAAAATATAAAAGAAAGAAGAAAAAAACTCACAGACACACACTTTGTGCGGCGGTGCCTGTCAGTTAAATTGATTGACAGTTTGACTTGAGATCTTCGTAAATGTTTTATTTTGCTTGTGTTACGCTGATTATTATTATTACTACGTGTTACGGCGAATTAACAGGAAAAATACAATATTGTATTTAAAGACAATACAGTTGTGTTTGGAAATGTAGCGGCTGTAGGACATATTGGGAGCCGCAATCTCCGTTACTGTTTAATTTTAGTTGTATTCATCAAATAGATGATGTTTGCAATCAACACTATCCGAGTAAAAAAAGTTACAGTGTTTGCATCAGAATGATTAACTTTTCCTGTATATTTTAAAAACTATCACATACCTATTTTGAATATATTATTTTTTAATAAGCAACTATTAAAAAACAGCTTTGTCTGATTTTATAAAATACGCTTAACAAAAATGTTTGTCGGGTGAAAGTATAAATTACTTTAACTCTACCTATATTTTTAAGCTAAACTGTATACAAATAAATCTGTTAGCCTTAACAGGGTTGTAAAGTAATTATTTCATTTTAATAATAAATACATTTTTAGTTTTATAAATTTCTTTTCTTGTAATAATGAGAGGGGTTTTGTTTAACTAATTCATCATAACAAATACTTAAATATTTCAAAATGATAAACTGACCAAAGCTTGTAATTTTTCTGCTTTGAGCCGATGCAAACATGTATGGCTACAGTGACAGGTAATGAATGCTCTTGATTGTTCTCCAGCGTTTTATAGGACCAGTACGACTACTATGTGTGCAGTGTATTGTGCTGGTGCTAGAGAATAAGTTAAGAGAATGAGGATAGATGGAGGAGTAGTGCTTACGGACATCCGAATTGAATTTTTCCACGTTGAACGTGGCAGAATTGATGAGTTCTGCTTTTGCACGTTATGTTAATTTTCTGAGCAGTGTTGCAACACCTCTGGTGTTAAGTACCCGTGTTAAATTAGTTTTTAAGTATTTTACTTCGCCGACGATTCTGCTACAATCCCGATGAAGTAGTACGATCTGATGTACATTAACATATTATCATTGTTATTATTTAATTCGCGTAGTTCCTAGATGGAACATAAAGCCTCAATTATCATTAAAGAGACATTAGCATAGATTAGAATTTGCCGCTAATGTTCAGTAACCATGCAATGCCTTCGTCACTTTAAACTGTGCAGCAACAATTAACAGAACACCACACTAATGTATATCGTAAAAATGAAAGAAAGTAGACATAATTTTTTTATATTTTAAAATTACTTGCAACATATTACTGATTTTAAAGTTTTTTGTTTTAGAAAACACTCTTTTAAATTCATGCTCAGAGCATTGAGCAACTTAAAGAAATATAAGGTAAAAGTTGAAATTACTTTGTAAATAAATAACAGCAAAGTGTATTTACTACAAAACTGCTTAAGTTAAAACAAATTGAAACTCTTGCAGAGTCTAAGACGACTACATAAAGCCCTTTCTTTTAATTGCAATACGTTTTTTTATAAAAAGCACTTATACAAATCTCACGTTCAAGTCGACCGTCTGGATTCTGGGTACCGCACTCAAATAAAACCAACATCTGATACACAACACAACATCTGATGCACGCATAAAAAACGTTTACTTTTTATATGAAACAGATTTATAAACAATATTTCAATACATATTTTTAACTTAGAATATAATGTTTAAAGCTTTCGAACTCACATAATCCAAAATTATAAATTATTTCAATACACTCATATGGAAGCTAAAAGATTAATTCTTAATCTTAAGTAGCTAATTTCCAAATTGTTTGTACTCTTAACTATTTATTTTTCTTCTTATTGTAATAGTTGTGATATTAAAATTCACCGACTACTTTACTCATGCATAACTATTACTTATCGTAGGGTACTGGCAAAATATTATACCTGGTATAGTTATGCCAAATGGAGAAAATATAATTTAAAAAATCCAATAAAAGATTAGGATAAATTACATATTTGTTATTTATTTATTTAATGCATTTTCCGCACAGTAACTATTAGAAAAATAAGCAAAATATAAACGGAATTCACAAATTAGCTACAAAAGAATTTTATGATTGTGAAACATTACAGGTTTGTGTAATTGAGATTGAAAAGAGTGGATACCTTGAAAGTTTAAGTTAAGGATAATATAATAACATATGGAATGACATGGCTTCAATGTATTTTGAAAAGACTTTTTAAATGTCAATAATTTTAAATTGTAATTAACAATTTCGGTCGCGCTTTGGTGGCGTAGCTGCTTCATTTCTGTGGATGTCAAAATTAGTTACTAAAAAACTTGGTTGAAAATACCACCGACATAATAGTTTTTCGAATAACTCGCACAGTTCAATATTTTAATATGAATCCTCATGTAATGGCGGTTGCACCTGACAACCGTACAAGACATGGGAACGTGAGTAACTTTTTCTCTCAATATTACGTGCGATCAAGAACAAATACACGATCGCTTGCGTAAAAAATAAAATAATTACGTCCATTCAACACTGAGGAAGAAATCATTTGTTTATTTTCACGATAAAATTTAATCACGCATTTCTTAACGATATGCAGAAATGAATGCTCCATTTTCATTTGTAGAAGAGATTAAACGCATCAGTTTTTTGTGCTATCTTATGACAGAGTGGACTTTATATAATTATATTTTTTCAACATAGTTTTAACAATTTTTGATTTTCCATTAACACATTAATAGTGTAATAATTTTTATGTCTTGCTAGAGAAAAGCTAAGAAAAATCACTGTATATAAAAGTACTGATAAAGGACAACAACATTTTTAAGATCATGAAATGATCACGCCAAATTCTGTTCATTCCCGCTTACTTACGGTGAAATTTGTAGACATGTACCCTCATGCACACTCACATGATTGAAGCGAAGAGTTAGTTATACATACGTGATTATGACTGAGTACGACATCCATTGGAATTGTTCCCATCTCTAGTTCTTTAGGACTAGTATTCCTCATGGTATTTTTTGTGGCATATTAACCACTATTTTTTATGTTTGAAGCAAAAAGGCTTAGGCTTAGACGAAGGCCAAAATTTTTACCATTTGGAACACATAAATATATAAAAAAAGACGTGTGGCACTCGAGGACTGTCGCGGCAAAGCTATTGCATAGCATTTTTTTTATCAACTTATGCAATTAAAAATATTTATTTATTTTTTATTTATGCAAGCTGTTCATGTGTACCATATAAATACACGTTAAGCGAACGCTCGGCTGAGCTACATGGTAGGCGGAGTGGGGGTGTTAGGTTTTATTTTCGTTACAGAATTTCTTGATTTGGTCGCCGCGTTCAAAGCCCGCTATAAAAGCTATACAATAGTTTTAAAAAATAATGTTTTAATGCAATATATAAAGTTAAACATGCGCAAAATAACGTTACAATATTTTTCTTTTTAGGTATAAAAAATATCTAGCAGACTTCTAGAATATTGGAGTGCATCATGCTTCGCTTGGCCCCGGTCACACAATCGTTTTAAAAACGCACTTAGTAGATAATTCTACAATACCGTAAATTTTGTTCAAAATGCAAAAACATGCGTTTTTAAAACGCTCTTGTGACTTTGGCTTAAAATTCAATATTTTGTAAAACGAACGTTTGTTTTTTATTATTATTATGTTGTGAAAAAATTAAGCAAATGATTTTTTAAATTTATTCTGCTTTAGTGCTCTGAGTTTTTGTGATTATAAACTATTTTTCTACTCTCGTTAAAGCGCACAAGTTTGTCGTCCTTCGTTATGCATTCGTAAATCTTTATGGCGTGAACGTGCGCTATTGTATTCAAAAATATGGTTAGAGGGCGGTTTTTACAATCTAATTAATCGCATTGCTTAGAAAATGTATATAGAAATCACTCGAAAAACTCAAAAACTAAGTTTCTAGACAATCCGTCCATGTGGATTATGAGTACCAAATTTATTAAGATCACATCGTCAGTATTAAGTTGTATTTAGCTAGAAGTGGGAAATTTTACTTCGTCCCTTATCATGAGTGGATAGATTTGCGGAAATGTACTTAAAGCCAATAATGTGCAATTCTCGCCAAATAAAAAATATTCGATATCTGCTGTACAATAATTCAATGTGGTACCTACAACATTGACAGAAAATATTTCGTCAAGGGCTTAATGACCAATTTTGAAATTATCAGAAAAAAAATTTAAATACAAATACATACATACGTATGTACATAAAAACATCTTTATGCATATGTAAATAAATATATTATATGTAAATAAATATATTTTTTATAAGTATTTATGCATAATATATTTTCAAAAAGGAATCTTATAGATTCTACTTGAATGCCTACGTGTAGTGGGCAGCCACGTAAACCATGCATAATATATTAAAACTACCTGCCAGCGGACGACCCCGCCCACAAAATTAAATCCCTTTGCTTAGAGAAAATTTCATGTAAAAGCTCAAGCGCGATGTGCGCCTGAAATACATAAAGAAATAAATTGGAAAAGCAACAGTAAGCATAACTCTTGACACTTAAATGACCGGAATGACAGCACCAGTGTCAAAATGACAGGCCACCTAAGGGCAAATACAAAAGACAACAGAAATATACTAATGCTAAACATAAGCAAGATCAATGCTTTTGGAAATATCAGTAAACTAAGAAAAGGAAACCGATGATAAAACCATTAAACACTAAGGGTTAAAATAAGGCCTCACTTTTAAAATGCCGCTTCATTCTTGGAACTGTCAATAAAAGTTATACTTGAATTAAAATGAACAAGTAAAACACGCGCACACACACATACAATTGTGCTGAAGGAGTTTGATATGAAAACAATGAATAAAATCCTTGTAAAAAGTTGTCTTCGCAATACAAGTTGATGCAAGTAGAAATTTGCAGTAGCGCCCCTTAACGGCTACTAGCCGAACTAATGCAGAACAAAAACAAATTATTATAAATCAGTATCTTTCATTCACTCACGCGCTCTCACAACAACGCGTTTTTCTGTAGCCATCACTCTTTGTTGCCTTCATTAATGATGGACAGCTAAACATCAATTGCACACAAGCATGACACCACCATCATCATTTTATGAGCACATTATATCCCTCCTTTTATATTGTTATTGTAAATAGCTTAATATAACGATCTCTTTCTGTTCAATTATTCTGTTAATTGTTGGTGGTTGAAGATGTTGTTTCACTTTAATGCTCTTTGTTTATTGCAAGCTCCACCTTATTTTAAATATGGCCTGTTTTCTGATTGGCCACCGTTTACAACAGTAAAAAGGCGTTGCTGATGTGTGTTTTATTTTATTTTATTTTTATTCTTGTTGTTGGCATTTAACAACAATTCTTTAAATAGTTATTTTTGCTCAACGTATCAAGTTTTTGCTAAATGAATATCACCACCGTCTCTGGCCCGTTGCCAACAACTGACGAATGCGAATCTTAAGATAAACAAACTTGCGTGTGCACATTTGTAAAATAAGAAATATGATTTACAAACGTTAACAAATTATTTTTATATTTTTCTATCTGGTTTTTAGGAATTTTCACGTTCATACATTTATAATCTTCATGATTTTGTTGTTCGTTTTAGCAACATTTTCATTAATTGCTGCCAGAGTTGTAAATCTTCATGTTTATTTCATGTTCGCAAGATTCATTAATTACTTGCAACACAATCTAAATTAACAAATTTAAACAAATTACAATTAGCTTCAACTACGTAGATATAACATTTGCTGAGAAAATAAATACATATTTTAAGAAAATTAATTCCATCCTTGTAACAGTTTAATTTATGAATTATTCTTTCAAGTTGTTAAATTGTAATTAAAAGTAAATTTTTGTAGAAATTTTTAAAGTTCATTTTGGAATTTCAATTTGTCAATGTTTTGCGATTAAAATAATTTAATTAAGGTGTTGTCAGGAAATTCTAAAAGGTTCAATAAAGGGCCTCGAATCAACTTTACCAATCATCTTATTCGGCATATTCAGGTACGTCATTATGGATGTGGGCATAATGACAATGTTTCTTTTTTACGAAAATAGTGGTCACGCTTTTTTCAGTACTTCAGTAGATTATGAAACTAACAAAATATTGTTTGAAATTAAATCTTCTCTATAACAGAAAAAATGAGCATTGCTAGGAAATGAAACTGGTAGAATGCTAAATAGGTAAATAATTTATTTTAATTACAATAAGTTTGTTTTACTAGACAAACATTTATGTATATCAGAAAAAATATTCATTAAATTCGATTAAAAATAAACTTTTAATTAATTTCAATATCATTGATATACAAATTTCCATTTTCATCAGAATTCTAGTGTATTTCAGATGATTTAATTTAAATCGAAATATGGTCAGTTGTTTACAAAAAGAAGCAGCATTTTTGTATTGAGATTTTAATACGACCCGAATTCGCATAATTGGACACGATACTTCAGGTTTAACTTTATTTAAATTTTTTTAAAAAAATATTTTGTAAATTCGACAAATATATTTATATGTAATTTCCTGTCTACTCTCTTGATATTTTATTTTTGTACATTTTTTTTATATTTATAACAAGAATTTAAAGATTTTCGTTTTTACTTCAGTTTGATAATTACGATGAGCTCTTGAATATATTCTTTCTGAAGAAGTAAATATATTTTTGTTATCTTAAGATAACTATTTTGTATACAGCACGTCATGGAACTGGTTGTATTATATTTCACTTCAATGTTTTGTTTATTTTTCATTTAATTTATTATACGGTTTTTAACTAAATTAACCTTCTGGTGTATTTTAAGTCAAAATCTAGTTTATCAAACAAAATTTACATATTTAGTTATTTTTATTAGAGTGCAAACCATATACACATTTTATACAACATAGACTTTGGTTATAAGCAGGAAAACCAAAAATATACAATAAAAACCATTTCATGCGCATTAAATATAAAGAGAAATTGTGAAAATATTCTCAAATATTAAGGAAATACTACTTAAAATAAGCAAAGACGTTTTTTACAACTCGATAACATTTGCACTTAAAATTAAAAGAAGATGATTTCGCTTTCAGAATTAAACATTTTTAATATAAGACAATCTTTTTATTGGTTATTGTTATTGCAATAAACCAAAAAAATATTTACTAAGATTTTCAATTAAAAAGCGCTGTCTATAGAATTTAAATTGACTTTTATACATTGAAAATGTTCTATTGCTATAATAAAGGTCCGATTCAAAAGATAACTCTTCCTTAACATCATATTTAAAAACTTCTTAGGCTTAAGCAAATGTAGACCTGAACTGAGATGCAGATAGCAAAAATGTAACACGTGCTCATAAGTCTTTTTAGGTAAATTTTGAATTTAAAAACAATTGTTTGAAAGCTTTTTCTAATTTTTAATATTTGGTTTTTAATGCATTGTGCCGGAACTAGGAAAATTGGCTATGGGAAGGAAGATAGAGGGAGTAGTTCTTGTGGGCATTCGACTTGAACTTTCCCACAATGAAAGTAACAGGAAAGACCTCTGCAGGGAGTTTACTCCACATACGAACTGTACGGCTAAAAAACGAATTTTCTCTGTAATGCGTAGTGCGATCCATTATCATATCAACCACAAACAAATGCGCTCTTAAGGTAGAACGTCTTTTTTGCAAAAATTTAGAGATTTCGGTAATAAGAACCCTCTGTAACAAATATATACAATTGTTAACTCTAAAACTTTGACAGTATTATAAGCTTACTCCAGGCTAATTTTACGTACAAAAGAAAATTGGTAGTACATTGTAATTAAAAGTTCTTACATTGTACATACTTCTAAACTTTAAAGATATGTACACATTTCAAGAACTTGTACTCTATAATTCTGCTTAATAATTAAAATGGTCGACCTGAGAAAAACTAATGAAAAATGGTCACTTAGGTTTTACACATGAAAAAAAAAACGTTTCTAAAATTTGTTTAAAAAATACAATTTTCTATAAAAATCACTAAATTTATTTTTTCTACATTGAAAAAATACAATTTGTCAAATAAACATAACCATAAAAAATATTTCGTAAAAACATTCACATCAACTAAAAGTACATTAACGAAAAATACCAACGAATTTAAAGAAACATTTTTTATTAAGTTGCCCGTTTTACAAATAACAATCTATATTATTAATAGGCAATCACGTTTTGGAAAGATTTATATGTTTTTAAGTGGGTTTTTACATAGCGTTTAATGTTGCTACTAACACATTCACACTTATTACACATGCAGGTATCAGCTTCAACTTGAAAAATAAACAGAGAGGAGCATGTGTGTTGGTCCAATTTTCTTTTGCATAGAAACGAGACAAAGTTTTATGTTGGGTTTTTATATTTTATTTAAATTTATATTATATTTATATTCATATTTTTGTTTTGGTATTTTACCGTATGTATTTATGTAAATGTTTACTACTGATTTCTAGAATGCAGTCGATTGAGTTGACCGCTGGATACGCTAGTAGTAGAGGAAAAGTCATCAGAATTAAAAATATTTGTTATTTATCAATAAGGTATCAACGTATCTTCTTCAGTATAATATGCTCTATAAAATTTTAAAATTACCCAAATATGCCCTTTAGAATGAAATACTCAAAAAGTGCATAAACTTTCTGAAAAGTATAAATATCTTATCTCCGGCTCCATAAGTTGCACCAGAAAAAACATACAATTGCATATTTTCGGTTTATCTGGCTTAGACTACATGCACATGCATGGATATTAAAGTAGTTATACGATGCGATTTTAATGGTGAAAACGATTCACATTACTTCGCTGCTAAAATAAAATTTGTATTTTTTAACAGACCTTTTTTTAAAAGGAAATGTTTAAATGGATCATAGTTGTCATATAAGCAACTTTTGGCTGTTAAGGATCTGGCTGAGTTGAAATATCTATTATTTTTCATATATTTTTATTTTTCTGTTAAATCTGCCATTAAAATAACACATATTTTTGTCTTAATTGTTTTTAGCTGTTAAGTATCAATTGCCAACGTCCTCTTCTTACAGGATAACCTGATAACTGCTACAAACCACACATGAAAGCTTTAACATAAAACCGCAATTACAATATTTTGTTGTAAATTGTTTTTGCGTTTGTTTTTTTTTTCCTTTTCAGCAACATTTCATTACATTTTTTGTTATTGTAATTGATTGAATAAGCAAAGGCGGGTAATAATGGGCATGTTTTGCTAAAAACATGATTGGCTTTTTGTCTGCTTAATGCAAAGTTGAATGAATGCCTTGTCTGGCACCGTTCATGTTTAGTTTTTATATTCCTTCATTCTTTTTTTTTTTTGTAGTTTGTAGGCTGATTCTGGTTGTAAACAGTTAAATTTAGTTAAATTATTGATATTCTCATTTTACTTATACATATAACATTGTTAAATGTTAATTGGCCGTAGAGATGACAGGCCAACTGACGTTTCTGTTAAGAACGAATATATTTTTAACAACAAAACCGCATAATTATTTTAAAAGAAAGAGGGGAGAGTATTTTAAACTGCTCAGGTTTTCGTAAGTCTTGTTAATTGATTACAATTACATACTTGTTTTCTTTGGAAATTTTTCTAAATTGTTGCTCTATCTTTACTCGTTAAAATCCTGTTGTCATTGGATTAATTAAGACTTTAACACGATAGTTGTAAATTTCTTAACAACAAATTAATTTTAAACAAAAAATTTTTAACATCTTGTTAAGGTTAATAATTTATTAGAAAATTGATTCTTCGTTTTTTTTTTATTCCTCATACTGCAAGTTCATAAAAATCATTATTTATTATTCAAAGTTAAGAAGTTGTGGGTATGAGATTTTTTATAAATCTTACACCTTTTTATTATTAAAACGTATTTTTTTTTGTAAATTTATCTTTTTGTGAAAATTACTACACTTAAGGAAATAATAAGTTTTTTTGTGAACAAACTCAATTGAGAATCAAATAGCACAATGTATTTCTTAATTAAAAACGGTTTCTGGTCATAATAGCAAAATTACAACAAGAAATATTATATACCGTCCTGTTCTGTAAATGGCTTTACATTCGAAAATAAATAACGGCCCCATCGATGTGTTGTTTAAAATCTGAAAAAAACTGTAGGAATGAAATATTGGTTGAATTGATTTTCTCAAATGAAATGGATATACGAAACATAGTGAGACATATATCTCTCAATTTAAAAATTTTGAACTAATTTGATCGATCGTGGCATTTATTTTTCCATCAGTTTCTCTATCGTCTTCAATTGAAGTCATATTAATTCACACTTGCTTCTTTACACTTTTGTCCTAAATGCTATTTGAACCACCTTTGCTTTGCTTTATTTTGAACATCATCTTCAAGTGCATAAAAAAAATTATTCGTGTTATTTTGTCAGCATATACGACATACTGGCAGCCAACAAACATTTTATAATGTTGTTTCTATGTTGTTCAGACTTATGAGATGTTATATAAATTGACAAATTGGCATTAAAAACATATTCTCCTTAAATAGCTATTCCCCCAAAATGTGCGGCTCACAAATACTATATCTAAGTGCTCGTTCATGCACATTATTTGCAAATAATTCGAATCGTTTGATTTCAACACCGCTATTCTCCATTCCTTTATACATACATGCTACATATTTACAAAATCATTAATTAATTTAGCAAATAGTCAATCGAATTGACTAGCGATGGTGCCGCCATTGAGTCTCAAATTAATCATTTAGCACCATCACCATTATATGTACGATGAAGTCACGAACAAAACATTGGAATTCAAAAGCAGAAATGTGCTTAATAAATTATTGAAACAAGTGACAATGTTGTCACAACAATATTGGTTTTAAATGTCTATTAGAAGTAACAGCAACTTTTTCACACATTTAGCTCACAAGTATAATTTGTCTATTATTTCGTTTTGAGTTAAAAAAAAGATTTTGAATTGTTGGCCGGTAAGTTTCTTATTTGTCTCTTAAGTTAAGTGAATTTGATTTAAATGCTGTCTTTACCTATTTGAAATGCAATGAATTAATTAATACGAGTACATTTAATATAAATGTAACAGATATTTCTAAGAGCAAATAAAATTGTGCATTAGGATGGATTTACAATTATTATAAATTGTTCGAATTGAAAAAAGAAACTATTTCAACATTGAAATACACCAAACTTTACTATAAGTTTTGTTTAAAAACGTTTTTTTAATGCCGTTAAAAATTACACATATCAGCTACAAAAAACAAATATTTAAAAATATATAATCATGACCTCATTTTTTAAAAATGTTATGAAGAATAGCAAAAAAATCTTTATTGATGAGTTTTTTCCATACAAATTTCAAACGCTCGGAATCGTTTCATTTTATAAAATCAGTCCCCTTGGGAGCAAATTATGGCATTCGATATCGAACGAAATTTCCATACAAATTCAAAAAAAATTTAGAACTTATAAATTTCCAATTATATTGGTTTAACTAAATATTGTTAATCTGGATCGAGTTTGAGGACTGAACTTAGAAAATTCAGTTAATAATGACTGATGCTGATGGTGTGCAAGCCTTCAAAGCAGTACTGTACATTCTACTAATGTAATTAGCTTCTTCTCATTCCTTTCTTAATTATAAAAATTTAATGACGCATATTATGGTTTAAATCGTCTTTCAGTATAGAATTTCTTCGAAAAAACATAATAGCGCTGCTATCTTTTTAAACTACAAGAAAAAATATTTTCTTTCTAAAAATAAAATTAAGCCCGGATTTCACTACTAAGGACATGTATAGATTTTTCTCTACTTCTGACTACACTGAGAGATACTTTTCCACAAAGTACTTTTTGAAAAGACATTTTCTTAAAATATACTTTTTTCGGGAAGAAATTTTTCAAAAGAATGTTTGTTTATAATTTTTAAAAAGAAGTTTTTTGAAAAATATTTAAAAAAAATACTTTTTTGATGAGTACTTTTTTAAAAGTAATTTCTTTAAAAACTATTTCTTTCAGGTGTGTTCCGTTAGCAGATATTGACTGAAATTGTATCGTTTTAAAATGTACTTCGCTGAATGTATGTTTTAAAGCAGGAGCTCCCATCCACCCTTTTATACTTTACGGGCCCCTTGTGGCATTTTTCCTTGTTAGCGTGTCCCCTATTATTTCGATTATTTGGTGGTCTTATTGCATCAATGGAAAGCCTTTTTTACAGATTAAACACTGGAATAGATCCTATTTGTTATCAGTGTTACTCACAAATATGTTTCCTTTTTTAGAGCGGGGTTTTGTAAAAATCAAATTAAATTAAATTAAATTTTTTTGGTAGTGTACCGGAGCTCACCGTAGGTGTCCTATAATATAGCTGTGGACTCTATTTGCGAATTCTTGTTTGAGATGTACTTGTTGAATAAAATTGCCTCAAGGTTTGTTCAAAGTTTATTGTTCTTAGTTTATAAGCAATTGTTTATAAGCAAGTTTATGTGGAAATTACCAACAACAAATACAATTTCTACAATAAGCTTAGTACTCCGTTCAAATCTGCGAATAGTGTTGAGCAGCATTGATTATTTCGTTTAAAAATTTTGACAACTGATCAGTGGCGACAATACCACGATTTAGAACAAATTTATCGGTTTTATTGCCTTGAAATGAGCAACATTGTTTTTCTTATGAAAACAAAAATGTGTTTATTTAAAAAAAATTAAAACAAATGGACAACAAAATAATTTTAGGAGCTTGTACTGCAATGTATCAATTAATGCAATTCGCAGCTGCTTCGGAGGAGCTCATTGCAGACACGCGTTCTGCAAAAATCACTCACCTTCATTTTATATTATATTTACATTATTTTCCATTATTTTAATTATTTCTGGGCCACAAACTTAAAAACCATAATGCCTAGAAATATCTGATCAGCTGTTGTTTGCAATTTCGCACGAAATAAGTGGTGCTTACATTATTTCGCAGTTGATAAATATGTTGCTTGAAACATGTTGTTTTTAAAAAATAATGCTGCCAGAAACATTTCGTATGTTTTCTCAAGATGAACAGAGTACAACTTCGGCCATCTTATTTTGCAATTATTTTGCACGAATTTTTTTTATATGAACTTTTGACAGCAGTTCGCACGAAATAATGGACAGAGTACCCTGCTTAAGATATTAAACAAATTTCTGAAATTATAAAAGATTATTAATACTTTTTAGTCGAAATGTATTGGATAAATCATATGAACGTATTTTTACGTCGAAAATATAAAAGTTTTGTTATGTTGTAATAAATAATTACAAGGCAAAGTTTTTTATAGCAGTTGCCATATTATGAATTCTTTCCCAAAAAGCCTTTGCCGAAATATTTCAAGAAAAAAAAAGAGTGTCGCGGTGTTGACTTCTTAGGGTAAGGGATAGTTAGAGAGAGCAGATGGTTAACAGCGTTAGTTTGTTGCAAAATCAATTTTAATGTCGATGAGTGTAATTGTCTAAGAGCTTAAGTATTCATCTATAACTTTCGCATATATAATTATTTTTAATCGTAATTTAGAAGGAGCAGATATATTGCCACTATTTTTGTAATCGGCTCAACTTTAGGGAATCGGAATCAAATTTTCTGCACTTGAGTTTTCAAAAAATGCATTTAAGCTTTATTGATACAATATAATATATTAAAATAAATTCAAGCACCAAGATTTGATCATTCATTTTCTATTATTTTTCTAAAGCTACTTGAATACAATGTACAAAACGATATTTAAAATTTATGCAAAGCAAATCTAACTAAATCTATCCATGAATATTTTTCTCTTGAAAAAAATCCAAAAAAATTTTAAAAAATGTTTGCTAATAAAGTTACCAAACTTGAAAACTATTTTGCATACAATTGTTCATTCATACATGTCATAATAAAAAGTCAAACAGTTTGTGTCAGTAGCTTTTGGCTGTTGGCATCAGTTAATATTGAAATGAATTTTTGAACAGTCACAAACCCAGAAAAAATTAATAGATATATCTTACCAATAAGCACAACTTACTCGCATCTGATTTTTATTTTACTAAACACAAACAAGCAATTGAACTCTTACTTACCTGCACACACAAACACATAAAACATAAATAATTTATTTATTTAATAATTTTATGTGCTTTGGATAAAATTCATTCTCACGTTTTATGAATTTGACAAAATTGAAAGAAATAGTAATTTGAAAATTTTGCACAGATTTGTTTCCAACAAAAACTTAACAGAAGAAAAAAATGATTTTGACAAAATAGAAATAATATTAACAATGATGTATGAATTGTTTAATGTTCATTTGCTTGCAAAAAATATAAATAAAATAATGAATTATTACAATAATCCAATAATAACAACAGCAATTCAAATGATAAGAATTATTCAAACATGTTAGAATAATTTAGTTTTTCGTATGCTATTTTGTCACTAATAAATAGACCAACACA
The DNA here is from genome assembly GCA_956483585.1 of Gymnocheta viridis. Classification (NCBI taxonomy): domain Eukaryota; kingdom Metazoa; phylum Arthropoda; class Insecta; order Diptera; family Tachinidae; genus Gymnocheta; species Gymnocheta viridis. The sequence continues at coordinate 127,445,747 of OY101440.1, read as the reverse complement.
ATTGAATTGAAAGGGAACTACAGAAGTTGATGTTCGTTGATTAGTTGAGATAAATGGTTTTGAACTTTTGATTAATAAAAATTTAATTAAACGTCACAAAAAATAAATAACAGAAATCCGACAAAAGTGAAAACGTGATGTTTGAAACAATACTTCTTAACTTGTTGTTGTTGTTGTTGTAACAAGATGTCGAGGTTGCAGATTGAGATTGTTTGTGTCTTGTTTCTTATTTGGTACTGTACGATTTTTAATAACTAACTTAAATAGCAATTATATTGTGGGAAAATTAAATACTAGATACAAATTACCCTACAATAGTCAGTGGTACACTTGCCATTTATTTCTTTATTTATTTATTTAATTATTTATTTATTTATTTATTTTTATTTATTTATTTATTTATTTATTTATTTATTTATTTAATTATCTATTTTTTTACATATAAATTCTGCCCAGCTTTATAAGTGATAACAAATCTGATGACACAACGTCATCAATATAAAGATGGTCGATTACTGATAATTGCAGTGAAAAATATGCTCACGGCCGTTTCTGCTCCATTTCATTCACGTGGTCTTCTAAACTAAATATTTTATATAGACAAACGAAACTCTTGTATAAATTGAACCCCAACAAAATTGTTTTACTGCTACCAAATCTCCACCCCAACACTTTATATTTTCTAGATATGAAAATTCAATACAAATCGTTAACAAATTTTATGACACACCATTATTCTATTCAAACAACATTTTTAACATTTATAATTCCGAGACAAGGATTGCTGCAGTTGAATTTGTTGTAGTTTTTGTTGTAAAGCAACATTAATAACACAAATTCATATGCAAATTTTATAAGTCTTTTTATCGAAGAAAAATTCTATGCTTGGCTAAAGTCTTTTAAGCTTGATTGCATGGCTTGTGGTAACCAGCAACTACGGAGACTACAATTTGGAAGAAAAAAGTACGAAGCAAAGTGGGTGGATTAGCGTGAATTACAATTGCTGCAGCATTAAAAGCTTAAAACATGCCGCACTCAGCAGGCTTGTAACTGCAACAAACAATGAATGTACTTGTACAATGTCTGATTACTACAATTGAAAACTCCTTTATTTCTTGACTTGAGTTGACTTGGCCAAGTTAAAAGATTTCACCATAATACATTTTCTAAAAAGAAACAACAACGAAACATGCAAAGCACTACCAAAACAACAACTAACTAGAAAATATTCTCTACTTTGTTTACTAATTTTGCGCATGTGCAGCATTTACATGTTTTATTTTTCATTCTATATTCTTATATTTTTGGCTTCTTTCTGCAAAACTAAACGTTTACTCTTACCACAGAATAAGTTCATTCTAAAGGAAGTAAATATATTACGAATTCATTGGTTTGTACGTTAGACATTTTTACAAAATCATGTCCTCCTTCATTCCCCAGCAATTTGTTTATCGTCATCGTTTCCAACAAATGCAATTCCCTGCCACGAGTTGTTGCATTTTAAGTGTTGCTGTTGTTTATTATAATTTATGTATGTCTCCTGTCATAATTGCGTTACCACTTGCCAAATGAGTGCCTAATGTGTGTCCTAGTAGATGTTTCATATTTGCCTGCTTGCCTGCCTTTTTGTACGAACGTTTCATTTTATTTTTTAGTTTATTTTTTTTTTTAAGAAATAATTCATATTTTTGTGGTTTTTACTCTTTATTCATTTTATTTAGGTGGGTTTTTAATTGACTACATTTTTATTTGAATAAAAGAGAATAAAAATTGAAATTAGTTTATGCTGATGTCTGTAAGCAACGATATATATGATGAATTTTTATAAAACATGCTATTTCTTGTTGAAGTAACAATGTTAAAATTTAAAAGCAAAATACTTTTGATCGTACATTAAATACTATTAAATTGTGTGATTATTTTTTTCGCTCAATATTGATTTTTCCTCAAAATTAATTGATAGATTAAATTAGTTTCATGATAATAAATCTCTCAGATTCGTATATATAAAATTACCGGGGAACTGAGATCGCAGAGAATGTAACTATCGATCAGTGGAAACTTTTGCCAAATAAATGGTAATAAATTTATAACTTCCAAACTACTGATTGGATTTGTTTGAAACTTGAAACATCCAAAGAGCAGGAGCTAGACTTTCAGCATATTGTCTTAGAAATTAAAAGCAGCTGCAGCTGTAGTGGGACAAAGTGAAACAATTTAAGTGCGCAAAACTTTCCAAGTCTCGTAACTTTTTAAAATTTCAAAAATTTCTAGATTTAGTTTTTGACTTCAAACTTTATTTACGAGTTAAAAGTAAAGACGTAAGCTATAAAAGATATTTATCACATTTATTTTTTTGCGTTGCTCAGAAGAATTCTAAAATTTAAAAATTTTCAAATTCATGTAATTTTTAAGAAAGTTTTTTAGAAGTTACAGATTTATTAACCTTTATTTCTTGCAAGTCCCCACTATGCAGGCTGTCAAAGTCAACCATCTCGGCTACTAAGCACCTTTTATAGCTCGTAACTTTCATAACTATAAACCGATTTAACTTTTAAAATCAGAAGATGTGTGCGCAAAAGACAACAAAAATTTCAAGTGTACCGCTTTTTAATTGTCAAACGGCTTTTAATAGAGGATTTGCGATATTACGACGTGAATATATCAAAATTATATAAAGTTTTATAGTTTCCCTTTCCATTATTTCACTCTGCTTCTTTTTTGACTTTTTTAATTACTTCTAAATAAATTCAATTTTATTTCCAAAAACTTAACAGCCTGTCGCGAGATATTGTTTATTGGATTTCTATACGAAAAATAATTGATTTGCGACTCAATAGCAAACTATTTATTTATCTTATTTATTCATTTATTTATTATTTAGTAAATAAATAAACTTCTATTCGTATATTTATTTAAAAACGCCCCACTGCATATCTGTTGGATTAGTCATAATACTCTTTCTACTCTATCAATAGCCGGTGTATAACAAGAAAATAAACTTTTCAAAGTTTCATTGAATAAAGAAAAACTATAGGTCACGACAAAATATATACTTTCATATAGATTCTATAGAAAAGTTTTCTTTGTGGAATTATTTTTGCTTCTTATTTCTCTGTAAATATTTTGCTAAACCATTTATTTATGTCAAAAACACAATTGAAATTAAACGGGAAATTTTACACTTTTTCTTAGACAGTGGATGAAAAATTATTATAAATAAGCCCCAACATAACGAGTATACAAACTTATTATATAAATAAATGAAACAGTTTATTAGTGGAATGTAAATCAGTTGGTTTCCACTCAGATTCCCGGAGAACAATTGCTTACGTTCGAGTTCGTGGAATAGGTCGTAAATGTATGCACAAGGATTTTCTTAACCTATTTCGTATTTCATCACATACTAAGTATTTTGCAAAAACTATTCTAATTTTCTAATTTTATTTTTTATTTCGGATTGAATGTCTGTCTGTCTCTGTGTCCGTCCCTCTGTTTTAGAGTCAGATGGATTTTGCGATAATTATTAAATTTTATTATTATTTATTGCAACTTACCTCATAACTCTAAAACCCAAGATTTTTAATTATTGAAGATAATGTTCTCTCTCCCTCTGCTGGTCCTTTATATTTATTTAAAAAAATTTTAGAAATATATCTCAATCTAAACCAAATTTATAAATACAAGCAAGATAATACAAGTCATAATATATTTCAAAAACTTTAATTATTTGAGTTGGGTTTTTTTTTAGATATTACTATACTACACTGCAATAAAAGAGTACATATATATCATTATTCAAAAGATGTCTTTTGTCCGTATGAAATACCGCTCTGGATATCGTATCAAAGCTAACATTTAAAAAGGAATTTTGTAGATAGTTTTGTGCCCTCATAGTGAAAAATATAAAAAAATGCTCCATAGAAAGTCAACTTCCTTTAAATTTAAAACGACTTGTTTAGTTTAAACAGCTCTAAATTTTAGTTTAGTTAAGATCTCTTTGCCGTAGTATATAAAAAAATATATGCAAAACATTTGTAACTATTTTCAATACAAACCATTTTTTGCAATTTGTTTATCTATATATTTTTTTCTTATGACGAAAACGCAACAGGTACCTTTTGGCAAAGAAATAAAATTAAAAAAATGGTAAACACAACGAAAATAATTATTTTGAAAAACTTAAGATATTTGCAACATATCTTAAAACAGCATGACAAACATGACATAAACCATAAAAGGTGCTGCTGTGTCACTTTATTTAGATTACAAATAAAAACAACTAGAGCGAGCAGACAGCAAAATAAAATCAACAAATTTCCACGAATTTTTCACACAACTACCAAGTAAAGGAAAACTCTGCAACTTTAACAAATTGCTACAGCAACTGAAGTGCAAAGGTAAGCGAGTAACAGACTTGTTAAGTCGAAAACACAGAATTTGCATAAGTTAGTTAAATACAACAAAAAAGAAAATTACTGTCGCTATTTAGTTACGGTAACAAGAAATAAAGAAAAAAACATAAAAATAGAATTTGCATTTGTTTTAAACAGGATAAGTAACACATCTAGAAATGATGCAACAAAACCTTCTAGAAATCTTTCATAATAGTTTTTCAATTTTAAGGTTTTTTTTTTGTACAAACTTTCTCTTTACTTATGGTTTTAATTTGAGCAATAAATGGTTTGATTGGATTCGTCCTGTTTCCAATTGCCTGCCTTTATTCACAGGCAGGAGCACATATTATCTTGTCTGCTGTTGTTTGCAGCACTTCCTTCCTCTCATGTTTCTTTGCTCATTGTAATTGCTACAGTTTCTTGAATTTAAGAGTTTAAATTATGATGTGTTAAACAAACAAATCTGAATAAATATTTTGATAATAAACGAGAAGAAAAAACATAAATAAAAATATTGATTTTTTAGATAATAAATGCTTGTTCATGTGACACCAGATACTTTCTCTTTGTTTTTCTTTTTGATTTTCTTCGTTAAGAATGGTGAGCAAGTGTGTGCGTGTGTGGTCTTTATGTTTGGTTTTTACTTAATGATCAAAACTGTTTATTTCAAACAGTTTTCAAACACTTGAAACCGAAAGTTATTTACCTACCACAGCCTTACAAAATTCACGCTTCCCTGCATTAATTTATGGAAACATATTTTATGTAATTTTAGTGTGCCACATACAACAGTTGAAAGCAATTGAAATCGTTATAAAAATGTTGTTTATGTGTTAAAGGATTTATGGGACTCTAATTTTAGTTGAAATATTTTTGGAAATTTTACTTTTTAATTTTTTTATTTGACAGTGAATAAAGCATTAAATTTATGAAATGTAATTAATTTGTTTTTCCATTTCTTATATCTCTGTGTTACTGTTTCATAGGTGACGATATTGTTATTATTGGTAATTTATTATGATCACAATTGTGATCATTAACAGTGGGATAGAGCTTAGAAATTATATACATAGGTTTTTCTTTTATTCTTGTAATGTTAGTTAAAGTGTTAAATAAAAAACAAGCCGAGAGGTGCTTTAAAACCACCCTGTTAGAGCTAAGTTTAAATTGTTTATTAAATACATTAGTTTTGATTTAGCTGTCATTTTGACTTAACTGCATAAAATTAATTATTTCCATCACTATTCTCTAAGATCCCATACGAATTCCTTTTTATAATATCCTTTTAGGCATTTATCTTAAATGCCTAAAACTTTTGGCATTTTAAAATTATTTTCATAAAAAAAATCAAGGTTAGCTGCTTTTTAAATTAAGTGCCAAAAATATATGGTATAACGAATCTTGCTTTAACGAGAATCCGATATAAAGAACAGTCAAATTTTTAACATTGTCCTGATATAACGAACATTAAAAAACGGTATACTCGATATAACGAACGGTAAGAAAATAATTGCAAATACAAAGTAAAAAACTAACTATCATCCAAAATTTTATCATTGACTAACTTATAAAACAAATGCACTGAAAAAGAAAAATAAGTAAAAGACGGCAAAAAATGTAAGAGCAATAAAATGCTGTGATCCTTTTTATTACATTTTAAGCTGTACAAGTGTCAAAGTGAATCAAAAATGGGAAACAGAAAAAGAATTTCGTTGAAAGAAAATAAAAAAATTTTAGATGATTATAAAAAGCCTGCGTGAAATTTCAGTAAAATATGGAATACCCAAATCATGAATATGTACACCGAAGAAAATTCAAACAAAAATTGTTTCGAATTCGGAAACAACCAACAATGGCTCAAAAAATCGCCTATCTTTGAGAAATAGTGAGTTTTCTAGAATGGAAAAGAAGTTCTACGGTTGGTTTCTCAGCCAACTTTTTACGGATTAAGGAAAAGTTATCATCCAGATCTGATCTAGTAAATTCTTTTAAAATAAAATTTGCAAAAATCTACAAAGAACCATAATTTAACTCTTAATGGAGTTATTATTGAAAGATGCTACCAGATAAATTTGTTTTTAATTGTTAATATTAAAACTAAAAATATTATTATGATATCTATGAACTGAATGATTTTTTTTTTGTTTAATAAAAAGAAAACTTAAACAGAAAAACTTCGCTAAAACGAATTTTTCGAATTATATCGTTCGTCATACCGGGATTTGCCTGTATTTCCTGTAATTATTCTTCCTAAAACTTGCTTAAATGCATTTTATATACCTGCATATTTACATTTTAACAATTTTAAAATATTTTCATACAAAAAATTAAATTTAGGTGCACACATTAAAAAAAAATATGTTGTCCACTTTTATAATTAGGCAAATCGTAAACAAGTCACACAAATCGCAAGTTGTCATACACACATACATACATACATATGAGATAACAACATTTTTGACTCATCAGCACGAAAAATCGTGCAAAGCTTATTGGGCAGATAAGTAAAAATTACTGTACACAGAAAGAAAAACGCCCTTATAAAATTCGAGTATTTTCAACTTAATTTGAGTACGAGTCGTACTCAAAATTTTGATTACAAATGACAATATAATGTTCTTTAGTCAAGTCTAAAATGAGATTAGTTTAGATAACCAATCCTGGAGATTCTTAAAATGAATACAAATTTCTTTAATCACGTTAAAAATATTGAATCAACCAAAAAATTTAATTGAGCACTAAATATTGATTAAGTCCGCACTTAAATCAATCTTTCTGTACTTGATTTTAATAAATCTGGAATTACCGTAATTTTAAAACCGCTTGGGATTGAAGTAACTACGAATGGATTGTTACAGGATGCTTAATAGCTTTGAATAAAAATAGAATAGTTAAGAGTAACAACAGCAATAAATATGCATCACAACATGAATTTCTCTAAAAGCAAAAGTATCGGTTTTCATTGTTACGTGGGTTTTTCTGCCCTTCTAAAAAAATCTTTTGCAAATCAAATACATATATTATTAGAATTTCAAATATTTAAAAATATCATAATTATAATACATTATAATCATTTATCTGCTATTTATTTCAAGGACTGCTGCTTACAATCCATTCGAAGTCGTTTACAAATATTATTATGTATAAATTTTAATTGGGAGGTCTGAGAATTGTTTTGTTGTTACTAATACTCGTTTATATTCAGTTTTCAAAATTATTACTTTTTAGAAAACAATCAAGTAGTTTGACGATATATTTCTATTAAAATGTCTCACTATCAAGTTGTTGAATTATTGGCCTAAAGTTAAAGTAAAAACGACGATGGAGAAGAAAATTTAACTTAAATTCCAAAAATGATTGTTTTATAATGAGCATCAATGGCATTTTACATGTGTTTTTATTATTTTTTTCCGGCTGCTAAAGTACGAGTAGTTGATGAAAAACAGAACCCAAAGATTATTGACAGCAAGAACCTGGTAGATTATTGCCACATCTTTAGCTCGTTTGTACTCATCTCGGTTGATAAAATGCTTATAAAATGTTAAGTTTAAGTAAAAAAAACAAAAGTAAGAATACAAATATAAATAAAGTAAAACCATTTACTCGTACAATCATTGTTAACCTCTTTCTGATGTTTATTCCTTAAGGGCGTATCGTTATAGCCACATTTATTTTACATAATTTTTTTCATGATCCTTTAGTGAAATTCATATTTGTATTTCTTTTTTCATTATAAAAGAAGAATGAGAAAAAATACGGAAAGATTCTAACCGCCTGCAGCGAATTTAATTGCGTTTGTGTTATAAATTTGTTGTCCCCTTGTAAATGACGTTGTCTTACTTCTTGTTAAACACTGCGAATGTATTGAATAAATTGACATTTTAGTAAATGAAAACCTGTGTCAATCGTCTTAGTGGCCAATTTCTAATTGCCACTTATTTGGCTTTGCTTCTGAATGCGATCTTTAAGCAACTACTACTTAGGTCGATCGTCAGAAAAAGTTAAATTTTTTTCTCATTATGTATTAGGCCCATATGATATCTACACTTCATAAACATTTTTTTGCTCAAGTCTGAGACTTTTCACACACAGTTTATAAGTACAATCTTCCATACCTTTCAACTAACACTGAATAAGAAACACTAAATTTTTTATTCACTATTCAAATGTATCGTAGTGTTAAGTTTTTCTGGTCCTAAAACACAGCAACACATTCATGGAAATTATTATTTCTTTCGATGCTTATGAATTTATATTTTAATAACAATAATCTTAAAATGTTGAACTATAAAATTGCGTTTCATTGTACTGCAAAAACAAGGAAGACTCAAGAATGAAAAAAATGAAACTTTTTCTTAACCATACAAAACATAATGCTAATTTATGAGACATGACTATTGTTGTTATTCGTAGATGACAAAACCGTGTTGTAATTCATGTGCTCCCTACACAAAGTCTTAAAGTGGAAAATTTTGCAAATTTTTTTCCTCCATAAAAAGTATCAAATTAGTTTGTAAACGTTTTTGTGTGCTTTGAAAATTTCAATTTTCGTTTAACCTATAACTTGTTAATGACATTTCTTGATTGAAAATGTTGACAAATCGTTTTTAGTAAGAAAAGAATTAAAAACATGACATATTGTTAAACATTTCTAAAAAAAAATTCTAAAAAAAATAAACTTCCTGAATTTATAGAAAAAAGTTAAAAAATAGTGCAAGTACAGCAACAACCATCAGCATACCAATTTTTCTTATTAAAACCACTAAAAGTATTTTGTTGCTGCTACGAGAAAAAACAAACAGAAGCTAAAACTTCAGAAGCAAAAGCCGAATTTATTTATTTGCCGAATAAAAACCACAACTAAACTAATCAAAATATACTCGTATGGTTGCACTGACAACAATTTCACTTACAATTGTTTCCTTACTTTTTTTGCATTCACATTATTGATTGTACGAGTATTGTTCATTATATTTGCAGTAATTGTTGATTTTAACTCCACATTGATCTGCAAAAGCACCTTTAGTACCAAATAATAAAAATAAAATAAAAAAAAAGCTTTAAAAGAAACTGCCGAAAGTAAATTAAAGTCAAAGGACTTTTCCCAATGCTGCTGCTGCGTTTTAAGAAGATTGGCAGCATTTTTATTATGTTTTTAAAAGTTTTATTTTAATAATAGCGTAAAAAATTAATCGAAATTATTTATTGCTGATAATTAAGTAGAAGTTTTTATTTAAGTTTTATTGTTATTTTATTTTAAGCATTCATATGAATTTTGTCCTTTTTTTAAGACTTTTGAACGATACAAAAAGTAATGGCGTTTTCTTTTCTAAAAAAAAGTGCTACATTTTTTGAACTTTTTATTGAAAATTTGCAGTATAATGATTACGATGCAAAATGTTTGTCTTAAGAAATCATGGAATAGCATTTTTTTTTGATAAAAAGTAAAAAAAAAAATTTAATTTTTTTAGAAAAGAAAACGGCATAAAATATTTGTTTTAATTAATATTAAATTTAATAATACAAAAACGGTGTAGAGCATACAACACATTCACGGAAAACGGTGGGCACGCCGAGAATCAATCATCATGGCAATATACTTTTCATTTTATAGCAAAATTATTACCAAATAATTGTCCTGGTCTCTTTCTAAAATATTTTATCTAATTATTCTATACAAAATATTTGATTAGGAAGTTTTTGTTCAAGCGGAACAAACACTATTTTTTTCTTAAATTTTGGGATCATTACATTTCATTGTATAGCATCCTATCCCTAAAATATGTAAAGATGTAAAAAATTTTAAAGATACAAGCACAAGAAAAGTTAAGGAAACGAAAAACTAAGTACTCAGCTTTCGGCCTGTAGATTTCAGGAGACTACCAAAATATGTATAACCGAAAAAGTGGAGTGAACGTACGTGTGTGGACTTCCTTTGAACGTTCTACTAATTCCTTTTGTGATTTTTGTTACTCATGTAGAAGTTCTTGATAACAAGATGAAATCTAGCTTTTTCTATACTTCAAAAACAGAATGAGCTGCCTCAACCAATTTAATTTTCCAATTTTCTATCTATTTAGCATTGTGCCAGTTTCAGTTTCTGGAAACACTGATAATAAACATGTACGTTAATGCTATTTTCTCAAAAAGAAATAAAAATAAACGGTAAAAGTGTTGGCCCTTTAATTGTTACACGTTTCATTCTAATCCCTCATTTTCCTAAAAAAAAATGTTAACAGTCTTTGAAACTTAACACTTGTTGAAATATTTTGTAATTACAAATAAAAGATTATATCGATGGTCTTATGTCGACACTGCTTAACTTAATTTTTATTATTTTTCAGGAAATACAGAAAACATTTAATATTACATATTTACTAATTTATTTTAAGTTATTTCATTTCGTGGTTCGTAACGCTTTCAGGCTAATTATATTATTTCATCGTTTTTTCAACGTATGAACTATGAAAAATATTACAATAAAAATATATTTGTTTTCTTTAATGTTAGTTTTATTTCGACCTTTAAATGGTATTTTAATTCAAATTATTCGTATTAAGCCAAAGCTTGAAACATTTTAGTCAGAAAGGAAGAAAAATTCCGAACAAAGGAAGAATTAACGTCAATTAGTTTAGGTTTTAACTATTTAATTATACAAATCTACTTAATTTGGGAGCACTTGTAAACTGGTAATCATATAATTCTCGTATTCTACTTCCTCAAAAAGCTCACAACTGGCAAGTGGAGAATTAAATGAAATGCAAAAAAAAAAAACACTTATGATCGATTTTGTGACGTTATTTTTGCCTTTGTTGGGATGTTCTCTAATGTTCAGTTTTTCACTTCACTTCACCACTTCAGCCGAATATTCTTATTCATTTTTTTTGCTGTATAATTTAAATTTTTAAAATACGCATAAAATATTTCTAGTAAAACTGTAAAAATATTTCTTGCAGAAAAATATATTTTTATATTTACTTTAAATTTATTAAATATGTGGAAATTATTAATAATTATATTGGTTTTTTAAATACCGTGCAAAAAAATAAGCAGGAATAAAAAACCATGTGCTTTGCATTTTGATATTTAATGATTTTTCACTAGTGAAATTTCGTTAAGAAAATCTTACAGGCCGATCACAGGCCTTTGGTTCCCTTAGCGAAAATAATTTGTTATTTGTTATATTTTTTTAAATATAAATAAGCATCGAACTGTCGACTTATAAATCGACATGAATTAAACTAAATAGATAGCAAAGCGATTACAACAAACCCAACTTCTTCGCAAATGAGCTCAGGCCTGCTTGATAAAATGCCCACCTATGCTAACGGACACCAACAGTGTACAATACTTGAAAACACTTTGTAGTAATAAGAAAATATCTTTAAAATTCGTCTTTGAAATATTACTTACATATGTGTGTATACATTCCCACAAAATGACAATTTGAAAATTTCTTGTATCGAATGTTCGGTCATAAAAAGGCGGAGTTTTTTTTTCTTAAATTTTTTAATCATAAAAATTATTCGAAGCCATTAATTGTAAGAGTTTAAAAGTTTTAATGGTTATAATGGCTATAATTATATGTGGTTATTGTTATTTAACAGGTCTTTTATTTGCTGGTAGCAGTCACTCGACCAACAATAAAAAGAAATATCATTTAATGACCAAAATAAAAACGACAACAACAAAAACAACAACAACAACAGCGGCAAAACAAAAGCCCTCAAAAAGTAATAAAATTTGTTGTGTCTATAAATGGCGCAGTTTAATGGGAAAAATTAAAATAAATATGGCGATTTTATATGAATTAAAAATGTTTAAACACAAATAATGGCATAAATTAAATAAACAATTAAAGAAAAACTGCACGATCAAAGTACAATTTTATTTCTAAATTTCAAAGAAGAGAGAAAATAAAATTAAATAAACATGTATGACTAACAAAAATGAGTAACAGCAAGTAGTCATTGCGGCAAGAATGCAATAACAAGAATTGTGTGCATCATTTAAACATTTTCCATTTGCCAAAACAACCAAAATTGATGGAAGCGTTGAAAAGTTTTTAAACAAAACTAAAGATAGACTGCCAGCCAGCTCGCCAGCCAGCCAGCCAAAAATGATAGATATTTTGAAATAAATTTATAAAATAATTATTCCAAAATGCATTTGCGTACAATCTGTTGGGCATGTTGAGGCTGCAAATGATTTAATAACACCATAACTTTTTTCTTGTGTTTGCACTCGTATTTGCTTAAAGATATTTTTAAACAATGAATAAAATCATTTACATACACTAAGAAAAACTGGGATGAAATAATATGAAACATAAATGTGCATCTGACAAATACTTGAACGATTTGCAAGTAGTGAATTGTGTTTCGTGTTAGAGAACAACGAGCTTTATAGGTTCGAGCTTGTAACTTTATTAAATATGTGCCGAAAGCTATCTTGAGACCTGTCAGTTACCCTTGGGCTTTCAATTGCACTGGTGAGAATTACAATTACCTTTATATGTGGTTAATATTGTAACAAGTTATTTTGGGGAACTATTAATTCTAAGCATCAATTTTCTTTAAGTGCATCTATTTATCTTCTCATACAACACAAAAGTGTTAAATTATTTTTGTAAAGGTTAATTGGGCGCCTTTAAGACATCTCTTTACCCCACATATGTACATATTTTTAATATCAGTTTGCAATACATTTTTAGAGAATTGTGTATTTTTATTTTTCAAATGGAAATACCAAATAATTGAGTTTGAAAAATGAAAAATTTATATTTTTCTTAACATAAACAAAAATCAACCATTCATTTTCATGATAAACCACTATCAACACCACCGGCTCCACCAGCTACACAAATGCTTCCAACAACGCCATCAACACCGCAGGCCATGGCCAATATTTGAAAATTAAGCGCCACTTGCTTGTGGCATTTAATGGAGTTGGGATGCTAGATTCTTCTATATAAATACGAATGTCTATGTGGTTATTTGAGAGCATTAGATTCAACAAAGTACTTTTAGTGCAAGTTGTTGTTGCTGTTGTTGCTGCTTTAGTTGAACATGTTTAGAGTGCTGGCGCCAACACTTAAACACGCATTGATAAATATATGTGTGGCACATTTGTAACAATATACATACATACGATATTTTTAAATTTATTTCTTAAATAAATAAACAATAATACTAAGATATATTTTTGTTTAAATATTTAACATGAAATTTCTGTCTATTTTTATTTATTGACCAAACTTAAATAGTTAATAGAAATTTAGTTATTGGGATAAACTAAAGTAAATCATAGTGAATGGACTGACTGGAAAGGAATGAGTGTCATCAGATGTAGTCACATAAAGATCAAGATTTTAATGACGCATCGATACTACGGGAGGGTCCAATGTTAATAAATATTATAAAATCAATGGACACAGTGACAAACGTTGCTTTAGTACATCATATGGCCTCTCGAACTAGATTGTAGCTGCTGACGCACCGTGTTATATTATGAGAGAAGGCGGTAAAATGTCAAGTAATCAAATTTTGTTATAAAATTTCTTTTACGATAGACGCACTAAAAATTCAATTTAAAAAAAAGTACAGCTATTAATCTTGCTCCAGATACACAGGCTCCAATTTTAGATGTAATACAATTAAATTTACTTTCCCCTCCAATTAAAGCTCGACATTTTTTTGGAAATTGTACACAATTCGGTTGAGAAAGTCAAACACAAACAAACATCGTCTTGGAAAAATCTAATGAGAATCGCTCCAAGATTATTCAGAGCTTCAATATAAAACGAACTCCCGAAAACTACTCCAGCGATCACATATATTCTTCAAAATATTTGTATCAAGTCGAAATTCAGTACAACTACATTGAATATTATTATCTTGCAAACTCCCATCGATTTAACAAAACGGTTGACACCATTCGATTCCCTGACAGAACATTCGCCTAAAAAATTTATGAAATCTGAGCACTAACGTACATACATAAATTGCTGCAAATAAAAAAGCAGTAACATGTGATTTCCTACTCTTAAACAAAATATTTCAACAATAAAAAATAGTAAATATTAAATTAGTTTCTTTACATAAATAAAAATATATTCATAGCATGCAATCAAAGACTGAAAGGCTACACTTTTGACTCCCAATGAATTAAAAATGCAATTCCTTTTAATTTTCACTAGATAAAATTGGAAGATTTTGAGTGTTAGAAGTGCTACTTAACTTGAAACTGAAATTTTTTCTATTATTGCGAAGACATTTTTTATGATAAGTTTTTGTAAAAAATTATTAAAGGAATTTGTCGGTTTCAAAACTTAAAAAAAGCACGGAGTATATATGATATACAAAAGAAAATTTTAAATCATCCTCTTCGTATTGCAATAATCAAAATTAGACTTTGGGTCTACCAGGTACATACTTCCATACGGGTTAATTAGTCGTCAATTCCTTGAGAAAAAAATTTTATTTTATTCCTGACACTGCGTATGCGTTACATACAATTACGTTGTCACGTATACGTTCTAATACACTAAGAGTGATTATTTCAGATCGAAATTGAACTTGCTTATATTCTCTAATTATCTAATCTGAAAATTAACTACAGTCAAAATTAATTGAATTTGATATTTTTGATTGGTAGCTTAAGTCTGAAAAAAATATAAATAAAGAAAGAAAGAAGTAAGAAAAACTAAGAAGAAGTAATGAAAATATTGATGCAAGAATATTAGAAAATTTTACAACAATTGAAATGGAATGAATTGACATGTGTTAGTATGTTAGGTTGACAGTTTGCTGGTGTAAAAGAAACACAGATGTCAGTCCACTTGTGTCCAATAGTTATTATGGTCGGTATATGTCTGTTAATCGAGGGTACTGTTGAGTGAACTAATTTACGCGTTGACTACAAAGCAAATAATGACTAAAAACGTGGGTTCGGGCCCAGTCGTCAAAACAATCATGCATGTGTTGTGTTAATTTTTGTTGGACTGTTTAAGTGACGAAAGCATACCGGTAGTGATTATTTCTGATCTATTCTAATGTACATCACATTGCCATCCTTCGATGGCGTTGCAGCAAAAACTTCGTCGAAGTAAAATAATTAATAAAATGGCTACACCTTAAAAAATGTGTCCAAACACTGTTTGGACCTTAATAATATATAAATAATTATATATTCAACGTCTTTAAAAGTAGTATTAAAAGTAATTATATTGAATTTCATTAAATTTAAGTTATAAACTTTCATATTGTATTCATTGTATAGCAAATTCAAATTTGAACTTATTGTGAATTAACGGTTTTATAAGTCAAATGCCAATTTAGTTTGCGACAAAGAAGCAAACTATGTAAAAATGTGTAGTTTTCAAATATTAGCTGCAGCTTAAAATATAAAATTTTTACTTACTTTTGTATCAACACTTGAACTTAACACAACTTAACTAATTGTAAAACAACACTCTAAAAGAAACGGTTAGAAACACAACTCCTATAAACCCAACCTGAATTTCTCTAATTTAATTTATATATGTGTTTTTCATGTCTTCCAATCCTAACCCGATAATTATAATTACTCACAGTAATTATAATTATAAACGCATCTCTCCTAACAGGTAATTTTCTACCGAATTATACATTCCCCTTCCCCACTGTACCTTTTTTTTCAAAATGTAATCCGTCTGCTTGATAAGAGAAGTGCGACAATACTGTTTTAAAAAAATTTAGAACTCCTACTAGCAGAGTTGTAAAACGGAATTAATTCAGCTTACTAATTTTCACCATCTGTCGTCTCTCACTATCGCCTTCGTAAAGAAAATAACACACCTGCTGAATGTAACTTCTCCTTAAAAGAAAAATAAAAAATTAAGAAATGTCCTAGCTATTTTTTATAACCCCTGTATATTAAGGTAACTATATGTATATACAATTCTAAGGGCATCGTTTTGAACCAACAAACATTTAGTGTTATTTTAATATAAGTATCGGTTTAGTTTTAAAAAAATTTCGTGTTATATCAATTATTTAATCGCATTATAATTACTTACATATTAAATGAATTTTGTGCTAAAAACATACTCATTCAATATGTAATTTATGTTGTTTCAATCTGAAATAATTTTGATTCAGCAAGATTCGTCTTATTATTTTAATGTCTGTACATTTTTATTGAATAAGACTCGCATGTTATATTAACATGTGCTGCTGTTCTTTGCAAGTTATCGTAAAGTCATGTTGTTTTAACACGAAACGAGTATGAATCAAAATCATTACCGAAAAATTTAAAATCAACCTTGTTTTCGCTTAAATAAAATAGCCTCAGAGCTTGACTTAACTCACGATTACTCTGTTAGAAACTCGAAATTAAAAAAATTACGTTATAAAAAAATACATTTTGTGCAAAGATTTTCAAAAGCTTTTGTTTGTTGAGGGTTTTCTAGCTAGACTATATACATGCATTTCAACAAACAAAAGTTTTTGAAAATCTTTGAAAAAAAGATATCGAGGCAATTTTGATTAGTAAATTTAAAAACAACTTTTTGTGCAAACTTTTGCCTCAACTCCTAATAAAACTAATTTATATTGAAACATACTTACGCTACATCCGCAAAAAAATATTAAAATTTGTTCAATACTTCTCAAAGAAAATTTTAACTGGACACTTTAATCTCATCGCAATTAACAAACAATATCTGACGAATTGGTATGAAAACATATAGAACAGAAGTTCTTTTTTTCATATCTGACTATCTAATTCTTTTCCCAAATTAGTTATTTTTTGATTAATCATTAGAAGGAAATATTGTCAGTTGTTGGTGATGATCTGAATCTTGAAAAGGGTTTGACAATATTTCTTCAAAATCCAAAAGCAATACGAACAGCAACAAATAAAACGCAACCAACATGTAGATACTGTAACAACATTTTTAAGGCTAAAATACACAAAGGACATTGTTTAAAATTTTAATCAAAATCAAAAGGCAAATATACGCAAAACTAAAAATATCAACAAAAAAACAAGATTCAAGAACATAAATACAAAATCACAGCAAATTTAACAAATTAGTTATTTGAAAATAAGACAAGGAACATGCAAAGAGTATTTTGAACAACTCCTGCATGCTCGTACACTTGTTACCTACCAATCACAGAACCGTTTGAAGCATTTTTCTCTTGTTTTTCTTTTGTTTTGTTAAGTTCTTCAGTCTTGAGTCAGGCTGATAAAGGACCTACAACGTAACTTGATTAATGCATGCAAAGAGCTGACAGTTTATAGGCTAATTACCCACTTTTAAAATCGGCTTTATTAACAAAAAGATCACAAAACCCCAACAAAAAAATGAGAAAAAAAACAAATAAAATCTCAACAGCAAAAAACACAAGAAAAAATCAGATCATCATGATATGTTGTTGTTTTGTTGGGGCCGACCGTTTGCATATTCGTTCTGCTAGCTGCCCATGTTGTTCCTTTCTTTTGCTGTTTTTGTAATTCAACATAAAACAGAGTTGTTATCTGCGTAGACGTAAGACTTTCATCTATAATACAACACTTACCATTCCTTAAAATTGACTGTATGTAGAACAACAATGGTTTACACGCAAATACTTTGTCGGCTTTTGCTTTTCGTTGCGAGTATTTCTCTCGTAATTTCATTTTTGTGCCTGATTGAAGAAATCCTTAAAATATTCCCACAAAAAGAAAAAACCTTTAATGAAAAGGCAGAGTTGGACATCGAGCTTCGCCATAGAATGGGGCCTGAACAATTGTAGGCCTTAAGCACTGAGTTTTGTTTCACCTTTTTGGAAATATTACACGACAAATTTAATAAAATAAAAATTAATCGAATTACATTAGTTCGAATAAATCTCTTTAGAATAGTAGTTTTTCAATAAAATACTTTCCAATAAATTAGCAAATTTTATATAAATAATATACATTAAATTTTGTGACAAACAATAAAAGTTAGGTTATTATTCAAATGAAGTCTTTGAAAAAGAAACTATTTAAATTGTCAATGGTTTCTTTAATCCAAAGTGATTAATTTTTTTGGCTAAAGTTCGTAACATTTTTTATTCAGAAAGAATTGGACATGAGACAACAAAGCAACAAGGGAAAATTTTAACACCAATTAATTTCAACTTACACGGCAGAACAGAAACAACGTTGTTTTTCGGGAGCCGCTACACTCCCATCATCAGTGTTCATGTGTGTTTCCATGTATCCGCCACTGTTTAGGTGGCTCGGTTGAATGTGATTTCAAATTTGTATTTATACAAATAATGTCTAGAAAAAGGATACAAGAGTTATTTGTATTATTATTTTTGTTTTTACAGTAAACACTGTTTTACCACTATCAATATTCAAATTTTACCATCACTAATTAACGTTAAATTAACCCCTTGTTACATGTTTGTTTTTTTTATCTCATGTACCATTTTTTTTTTTTTTTTTTTTTTTTTTTTTTTTTTTTTTTTTTTTTTTTTTTTTTTTTTTTTTTTTTTTTTTTGTCTTTAAACAAAATTGTTCGAAAAAATTTTTGCTTCTATCAAAATTACGCTAAAAATTTATGAAATAAGAATTGCAAGAATACTGAAACAAATTTAGAAATAAATAAATCAAAAAAATTAATTCGCATAATATTATTCGCATAAAATATTCTCCGCTAAATATTTAATATAAGAATTATTTAAATAGTCTTCTGAATATTCGAAGACAATTATGTATTTCAACAAAATTATGCCAATAAAATTATAAGAAAGAAAGGAAAATTATTAAAGTAAAAATTGTTCGAACATTCGAACAAATTTATTCGATTAAAATTAATTCAAGTAATATTGTCCGAATAAATCTGTTTTCAATAATATTTTTTCAATAAAAATCTAATAGCCTATTTCTGATATAAGAAAGAACACCTTCATTCGCATTCTATGAGAAAGAACATTGATTTCGATTTCTCTACATTATTTCTAAACGAAAAGTGGCTCGAAAGACAATTCGAATGAAAACGTAAATGTTTTCATATAAAATCCGATTTCTGTGCTACGAATGTGTTCGTTAACATTGAGAATGAAATTTTAAATAAGTCACTTGTGGTTTTGCTTTCGCAACAAAATTTTTGAGTTTAATAAAAATAAAGATCATTTAAAAATTAGATGGAAAAAGCAGTCCAACAAGTTAAAATCGCTTGGGCCTCCCACTCGTACTATTTTTGAATGGAAAAAGGTTAGTATGTTTGTTTGTATGCTACAGAAGAAACCTATTGAACATTTTATCTGTAGAGTAAGTTCGGCTATTTTGGCGTAGGCGTGTAATGTGCTAGAGCAGGTTTTCTGACAAAACACGGGCTTATACAAGACGCTTTTTCTATCGTCAGTTGCAGCACCCGGGGTTAAAGTATGTGGTGTAAAGCCCCAATCAATTGATGATTGTTTTTTTGCACAGGTGGAGTCACCAGCATTTAAGTTGCATTAAAATTGTTGCAGTAGTTACTCCAAATACAAACCCGGAAACTTCCCAGGACCAAAATAAACTATGTAAAAATTAATGCTATTCACCCCAAAATGGCCAGTAAATATCCAAAGAAATAAAAAATCCCAAAACGACAAAACTTAAGCAAAATTGCTTAAGTGACAGTGAGCAACGAATCTCCCGTTCGGCAAAAAAGGCAAAATCCGCAGACAGCTAAGAGTTGCTAAGACAAATGCGGCGACAGCTACAGAAAAAGCTAATTCATTAAAAAGAATGGCTGATTCTGTTGAGGTGCACTGAATCAGCAAAAATAATGTCTATCGCCTTTGAAACAACAGCAGCAGGTTTAAATATATTAATTAAATCCACTATAAGGAAGAAAATATTTAAAAAATGTTTTAAATTTTTTTATTATTTTATTTTGGAACTGGAACTAAAATAACACAGTCCATCAAATTTGAATGTTTTATTTATTTTCGAGGAAAACTTTGACGTCTAAAGGAGTTTAATGCGCTTAATAACTCTGTGTTTCTAGATTTTTCTATCGCCGTCGAGAGTCGTAAGCGCGCTTTCGATCAGCAAAGCAAACAAAATTTTGCATAATAAAATTATTAGCAATTAAGTGAACAAAGTTTTTAACTTTTGGAAACAAAAACTAAATTAATTGTCGATAGTACCTTTTATGCTCACACAAAATCTCGCCAGGCAATAGAAAAAAATTGAGAACACATTGATCATGATACAAATAAAATTATTCAAATTTTAATAAAATGTATTTAAAAAATTAATCAAATAAATACTATTTGAATAAAAACGATTGCAATATATTTATCATATAAAAAAATTATTCATTTAAATTAATTTCAATTAAACTGTTCGGTTAAGCATTTTTCTCATAAAGCTGTTCGAATAAAATTTGTTTAAATAAAAATTGTTCGAATAAACATTGTTCGAACAAATATTATTTGAGTAAAAACCATTCAAATAAAAACTATTCTAAAATATATAAAAGTTATTCGAAAAGATTATTCAAATAAATTAAATTATTCTAATGAAATGCTTAATTGTTGTGGTCTATTTTCCCTTAAATTAATATTTTACTTATTCCGGAAAATAGTTGTTTTCTAAAACTAAACGAAATTTATTATTGGGGACTTTTAGCTACTTCCTTAGCTCATTTTACTGTTTATAATTCGTATCTTCAGGAAACCTTTACCAAATGATATTTGAAAGGCTAGAAATAAATTCAGTAAAATATTAGGAAAATCAGGAAGAAGCACGTTACAAATTAAAACTTAATTGCAATAAAATAATTTCAAAAAAATAATTTTTTAGTAAATATTTTATTTAACAAAAAAGTGAAAACTTATTTTCAAAGTCAGTTAGCCATAATCCAAAAATGTGTTTAAGTGCTTGATATTTTTAAAATTTACTCAACATGATTTCCATGGAATTGATTATATTGTATACCTGGGCCACATAGAACCTAATTATAGGGCTCAATTGTGCAGCACTTAAACCCATTGCGGCAAACAAGTTTTCTGCATGTTACTTCCTTCTTTTTTTCCAGCCCCATTTTGTTTAATATTTGTGACGAGGACAAGCTCAACTAAAATCGTTTAAGAAAGAATACTTTTGTGTTGTCGTTATTGTTGACTGCAACTTATCCTTCAATTGGCGACATTATTTCAATCGCAATGTTGGGTTTTTTTTTGCTACTTTGTCATTGTTGCTGGTGATCTGCTTGTTGTTGCAGTAGCTGCTGCTATTGCTGTTGCTGGTAGTTAACATCAGCAGTAGCCGAAAAATAAAAAAAGAGTGGTGGACATACCATTATTTAAGTGATTGTTGCATTGCAATGCATTATTGTTGTATAAAACGCATACTTCTACATATTAAATAAATGTGTAAATGTGTAGGTATGTAGTACAATACAATTTGGAGGACAATGTCAATTTTGTAATTCTACGAAATGGCTTGATCTGCAACAAAAGAAATACATTTCATACCAACTTGCAGCAGCTATGTATAGATGTAAGTATGTATAAATGTATGTATGCAATGCCATCATCATCATCATCGACTATAACAACAACATCTACTACTGCAACAATGACGACAACGACAACCATTCCCGTATTTTATTTAACTTATATTTTTTGCGTAAAACAGTAGCTTAGTTTTTTGTCAGATAACTCACAATCCAAAAATATTTATACTTCGTTTGTCTATGTGTACGACAGACAGCGTGTTTGTATGTATGTCTGTATAGAAAGAAGTCGGAAAGATGATGCAGGAAGGAAAAAATCTTTAAGCTTTTGATTATGTGATGGTAGTAGTGGTTATATGCTACTAAATGAAAAATGGCGTACATCAACTGAATTTAAGCCGCTTTTTTCTCCTAAACTGAACTAAAAAGTTTTTATTTTTTTTACCAAATTTGAGCTGCAACAAAACAAGTAAGCCAAAAGAAAAATCTTACAATTGTAGTCTTGGTTGAATGCCGCTTAAAGATCAAAGTAAAGCGGTTTCATATGTTTTTTTTTTTGTTTTTGTCTTTGCCTGTTTATTTGAATTTGAATTGCATGAATGCAGTATTACTACTGCTAAAAATTCAGTGTACATTGAGGCTTTTTTTTAATCCTGCATGTGTGGAAAATTGCATTGAAATGCAAATTTTCAATTCAATTGATGTTTTAGCAACCTTCACTGGCAAACAGAAACAGCAACAGCAACAACAACAACAGCGGTGGGAGACAAGCGTATTTACCATGATCAAGTCAGAAGATGATTTTTGTTTTCTTTTTTTTCAGCTTAAACTCCTAGTGTTCAAAGTTTACGAGCTGGATGTACAATATTCAAATAATAATGATGGCCGCATTTATTTTTTTGCTTTGTAGTAGTACTTTTCCTTGTAGTCATCGCCATCATTTTCATCCTCATCATCTTTGCCGGCTTCATCATTGTAGTCGTCATGTTGATCACATTGAATAATGCATTCATTCTCTGTGTTTTTTTTTGTTCTGTTGTAGATGTTTCCTTTCTTACATCTTAAGCCGCCAAAAGTAAATGTTTGATTTGTGTAAAAAACAGAATAAGAGAAACTTTTGTTAAATAAAATGGTCTTCAATAGGAAAACAAAAGAAAAATTATAATTCTTGGAATTTCTTATAAGGACTTTCAATGAATTTGTATCTATGATTGGACTTAATAACAATATAAAGGAAAAGGAATGTTGAAAACTTATTTTAGCATTTCTTAAAACAATTACCATTTATTTCTATTTTTAATTTTAATAGACCTTTCTTAATAACCTTCGAACTGATTCCAGTTACTAAATTCTGTGGATGGTGAAGAAAACTTAAATTTATTTTTTATGTTTTAATTTCAAAATCATAATTTTCAAGACTGTATTGTTTTGAACTAGTTGGTAGTTTTGACTGTCCAATCAATAAGAAAAATCTCTTCTATTATTCAATAGTTGAGATTACGTTATTATCGCCACTCGCATGTGGACGATTTATAATAACGAGGGAATGGGGGAAAGAAAACAGGAGGTTAATTTCTTTCTTGATGGGTAAAGTGTATGAGAGCTCTTAAAATATACTTACAACACGAGACTTGTTGCACGAGACCTTAATAACAAGACGCACTAAATATAGTATAATAATGCCAACTGTATTTAGGTTAATTTTTAATGATAAATAGGTACAATTCTTCTACGTTTATAATTCAGGTAATTATTTAAATTTAAATGGTAGAAGTTATAGTTATTTACTCGTAAGTCAATCAACCTTTGGGCTTGAGATCTATCAAAAAAGTTAAGTTTTATGTATACTAGCTTAAGACGGTTTTGCTTTATTATGGAAATTATTAGTGTTACAATTCATTTTTTTCCTTTTCTATTCTAGCGATGATTTTATTTTTCAGATTTGTTTCTTTTTATTTTTTTGAAAAACTCGGAAGAAAACGGTTTATTTTAGTAACTACAAAAGTCCTTGTCAAGTCAAGTATGTATTTAGTGCTTTTAAAATTAAAAACTTTGTGAAATGGCTCAAATTTGATATAACTCGTTTAATTGATTGGACAGATATTGTTGTCGAAAGTTTAAGGAATGTTTCCATATTATATTAGTTTTTCTTTAGTTTTAATGAAACTTGACTTAGAAATAATCCTCTCACTAACCGACGTTGTTAGAGAAATCGAAAGAATATCCAATTTATCAGTCCTCTTTCTGGGTTTCTCTAAACATATTAAATTTTCCATTATGCCACTTGAGTCCAGTTTTAATATTTTTTTAAGTTCTTAGCACTTATAATAGCTTCGGTTAACACAAAATATATAAAATTTTAAAATTAATAGATTTAATCGTTCATCGAAAATATCAAATTTTTTAATAACTGAGTTCCCGCTTTTACAAGAATAACTCGTCAAAAAAAACTACTCCAAGAGAATATAATTTTCATATAAATATGAGAAAGAAAAATTGATTTGCAATATATTGTATATAAGAATCGAATTTTTTTCCATTGTTTTATTAGTGTTATAATTAATTAGTTCATTTTTTGTCCAGAATAAGTTACAAGAACTAGTAGCGAAATATCGAACATAAAATTTTGAACGTATTTTAAAAAGTGACGTCAAGCTCATTATTTAAATTGAAATTAATAATTTGTTTTAAGTTTGCTTTTCTTCTTTCAGATTTTTGTGCACTATATTGCAATTATGTATTGATATAAATATGTAAGTAAAAGTATGAATTAATGAAATGAAACATTTCGCAAATGGCTTAAGAATCATTTTGTATTTTCGTTCTCTAAGAACGAATAAATTAATAGCTGCAAATGTTTCCATTGTATTTCCGCCCACTGTGTATATCTGAATATATTCCAAAGGTTCTTAAAAACATTTCTCCTATATTCTTTTACATATCTTCCTCTCCGAGTTGGTTGCCTCTGCCAGGCATTGACAAGCCATCATCTCACAAAAGTCAATGTTAATATAATTCACAGTTCAATACTAAATTATGCATATACTTATGCGTATATATTTTGCTTATATTCAGAAAAAGTGAAAAGTAAACTACAAATTTTCACTGACTAAAGCAACGCATTTAATTTTTTTAGTCTCTACTAACATTCAGTCTTAATTTTTCTTTAAATAATAATTTTTTTTTAATTATTTGTATATTTAGTGAAGTTTAAGTGAAGCTAGTCACTTACTTATACACATGTTTTATTTTTGCACCAAAAGTTTAAAATATAATTTTATTTGATCTTCACGATCTTGCTCTACTTTAAATATTTTTAACAACAATAAAATGCAACCAAACGATGTACGAAAAAACTATTTCGGCAACCTGCTGAACCTTAGTAAACAAATAGATTGTATTCGGAACGTGCATCGTTGTACCACATACTACAGCTGTTGCTCGTGGTGGAGCTATTGGTGGTGGCAACACAAGAAAATATAACAAAACAAAACAAACAAAAGAACGGAGTACTATTTACTGCTCTTTGGAACATAACAATTACCACAAAATGACAATAAAATAGTCACGTATTCACTTTAAAAACGAAACACTTGCAGCATAGAGGGGCCACAGTTTTATAATGAAGTTGCCAAAAATAAAAAATACATACTGACAATAACAACAACCAAATAGAAGGGAAAAATGAGATTTTATTCTAAGCAAATTGCGCAACAAACCATTTATGATAGTTGTTGGCGTTGTTGCATTGTTGCATTTGGTGGCCGCTGCTTAAGCTGTGGAGACTTTGCAGTTGCTTTCGTGTTGTTAAAATTATTTTCGGAATATTTTACCAATTGCCAACATTTAGTGTCGTTGCCTTGTTAATAGTAGTAGTGGGGCTTAATAGGTTCTTGCAAAATTTGCATTTAAAAACATTAAACCTGCTGTGTGTAAGTGTTGTCTAGGAAGCCAAAATAAAAATTGTCTTGCAACAACAAAAAAATTCGAGTAGCGCCTTTAACAACATAACTGCTGCAAATGTTGTAACAACAACATAATCTTATAGAACACATGCAATCATGTTGATACAACACAAAAGAAATAAACGAACAACTGCAACAACTTTAACAATATACGCGTGCGGTTTGCAACTTTATAGTCACATACATACGTATGATATTTCAACTATTTGGCCGTCCCCCCTTGGGGAAAGAGAACAAAATATGAGCCTTTTAACAGACACTGACAGTTACAAAGTGCCAAACAATTGTGAGACTGTTGAACGGCAGTCGTCGGCTACTTTCAGCATAAAATTACATACAACAAAACACAAAATTCAAATTTTATTTGGCAAATGTTGTCAAAGAACTTGCCTCAACATCATCAGAAGTTCTTTTGCTTTGTTGTGTTTAATTTTGATATTTTAGGAGTCACATACAGTTAGACTTTTCAATGCGAATCACAGTTGCATTACATGCATATGCATCCATCTAAACTATAAACGTTACATACACATACTTATCTATATATGTATGTACGTAGTCGTAGCAGGATCACCGCCTGCTGTGCCAACAATTGTCAGTACAGCAAAGTTCTGGAAAAATAGACAATAACAATACAGCAACCGGCAATACACAACAGCATCATCACCATCACTATGCTGCCTGCCACAAACAAAATAATGCAAAATCAAATGAAAACTTTGTCCAAATCAACACAATTTTGCAGCTTTCAGCAAAAAAAAAAAGAGTAATAAACTACAACAATTCATTTCATCGAGATATTTTTCATTCAAAATTGTATTGAATTAATGAAATTGAAATCTAGAAGACAATTGCAGCTACTGGCGATTACTTATACCCATCTATGTATATTTATTGGCGAATATATTGCTTTCCCTTCGTTCCGTTGCCTACGCCACAATTCCAACATGCCGTTCGTTGCAAACTGTTGCTGGCCAATTCATGTTGACCAAATAATTGCAATGTGAGTTGACTGCATCATGCACAGCTGCACAACCAATTTTACAAGTGATTGCAATCAATATTACGTTTCAGGTTACTTACGTGCCACCTCAGCACAACGGTTAAGCTCCGACCGGCAAAAGAGGACTTTCAACGTCTGCTTTGCAGTTTTATGCTTAAAAACTTAAACCATTTTCAAATAGTTTCAATAGCCGGAAGCTGTTAAATAAAATGTATTCAATGATTACTTTTGGTCTGCATGTTGTCATAGATGGTAAGATGATTCTCTGCAAGTTTTTGAAAAAGCAACAACAAATTTAAAATTTTCTATTTCCTAAATCATTTTTTTCCTAGAGATATGATGATGAGGTAAACTTTTAAAAAGGAAAGTAAAGGATTCTCCAGCAGTTAAATTATGAAGTACACATAAATTTTCACATTGATATTTAAAACGAAATTCTGACAAATTATCTAAGCTTCTTTTGCTAGACATTGAAGGTGAAAGGGCACGCAATTTTTTTTAATAAATAAAACTCTTGTGTAATTTTATTTAGTTGACATATTAAAATCTATTTTAAAAGTATTAAGTGTGTCCGGTGAACTTGTAAATAGTGTTCTAGTGTTGTTCACAGTTATTCGATCGTCGAGGTAATATATTGTTTTATTTTAAAGAATATCTGAGGTAAAATATGGATTTTGAATCCGACAAGGAAGACAGAAGCACACGATTGAAGCCAATGCATAGGAAGAGATAATTTAACGTTAATTCTGCAGCGTTCGCAGGGAGAGGAAAATAAGAGATAGTTCCCCTAAAATTAAAAAATTAATTATTATTTCAATGACGTTGATTTTATTATTTGTTGTTTCATATACAGTTTTCTCCAAGAGCTCCACTCCCCCCGATCTTAGTATACATTTGCGCCTTCATAATTAGTGACGTTAAATTTGAACTCTTCTGTACATTTAAAAAATTTTGCATGTTGAAATAATAATAATAATAATTCTCGAATTCATTTCTCTTAAATTATTTTTATAAATAAGAATTCAATTTTCACTTGAAAATTAATGAAAATTAATTTCAAAACAACTGTAAAACACGAAAATTTGCTCTTGTTTTCAATATAAATTTTCGCTCAGAACTTTGTATTCATTTTCTAAAAACAGGAAGCAAACCATTTGCTTAAAAATTTATTTTTTATAAAAAATTGTGAAGGTGAGTATTCTAACACTCAAAGTGTGTATTTTACTTTGCAATACGTACATTTTGTTTGATAAATGTTTGTATTACTAATAGATGTATCACCTCATGTGTGAACTAACATTATTATCAATTTGTTAAAGAAGAGTGCAAACAACGATAAATTACTGTTTTTTAGAAACAAACTGCATTTTTTTAAATGCTGATTCACTAAAAGAGGGATTGTTGCTTTTAAAAAAAATCCATTGTTATGACAGCTCCAAGAAACATTATTCTTTAAACCTTTAAATCAAATTATGTGGGTAGTGCTTTAATAAATGTAACTTTGCAAATAATTAAATTTTATTTTTCGCAAATAACCCTTTTTGACGCACCACCACTATTTTTGCATTCTAAATTTGGTGGAGCTCGTCGGTAAATATTATTTGCCGTGTCTCAGCGTTTTTCGGATATAGTTCAGTGTAAGGAAGTGTGTGTGGTCGCACAATAATGGAGAGCAAAAGAGTATGGTCACTGTAATCTCTCTTGGATTAAGGGAACAATGTGCATTTTTAGCTGATAAAAATGATGTATACATTAGATCACTAGACAGATAATCAGGTGGCAGGAAAGAATATTTCCGTTGCACTGGAAAATTCATCGGTGATTAGATGCATCTAGCGAGCGAAATACAAATAAATACAAAAATATGACAGCAGAAATGTTTCTGGTAGCAATTTATTTCCAACTACTAAATGTGTCTTGTCTGGCAACATATCTTCCAACTGCGAAATAATATAAGCATCACTTATTTCGTACGGAATAGTAAACAACACCTGATCAGATTTTACTTGGCATTAGCTGCGTTCGAGTACTTTTACAGTAAAATGCACTAAATGAGTACACTCAAAAGAAAAACCAATCCATCCGTACTTATATCAATCTCAAACGGTGTGAAAAGTACGGTAATCCCAGATTTACTAAAATCAAGAACAGAAAGATTGATTTTAGTACGGATGGATTCAAATGCTCAATTTAATTTAATAATATTTTAGTTGATTAAAGATTTTTCATGTGACTAAAGAATTTTGTACACATTTTAAGAAACTCCAGGCTTGGTTATCTAAAGTAATCCCGTTTTTGGCTTCATTAAAATACATTTTATTGTTATTTGTAGTCAAAATTTTAAGTACGACTCGTACTCAAAATATGTAGAAAATACCTGAATTTAGTAAGCCGTTTTTCTTTCTGTGTAATTACTGAGTAAAATGAAAAATTTACTCTAAAAAAAGCTGTTGCCCAAAAAAGTACGCGAAAGGAAAAATTGTAAAAATTAGTAAGATTCAGAAAACAGCTGCTTGCAAGTGAATGTAGTGTTGAAATATATTTACACTTTTAACTCTGCTCAACTCTTTTTCTTGTTGGTAATCGGTGAAATATTTATTAAAGCATCAACATTTTAAGAAAATATAAACAAATTATTTTCTATATTCTTTTTCATATGTTTATTTTTATTTTATTTGATTTTGCTAATTAGTGTCTGATTAAATTCATCCAAAAGTATGTAATTATTTGTTTTTGATATTGATTACCTTAAAAACAAGTGCAGTACTAAGTAATAACGAAATTGGCTGTAAATGGTTTCTACAACATGTATTTTCTTTTTTAAGCTATTGCATAGCTCTTATCGCGGGCTTTGAGCGCAGCGACCGAATCAAGAAATTCCGTAACGAAAAAACCTAACACTTAGTTTGTTTCTTAAGTCTTTTGTATTTATTTAAGTATTTGAAACGCCTAGCGTATGCTAACCCCTAAAGCTAAGTACTCTGTTTGAATTTGTGAAAAATGTTGAGCAACATTGATTATTTCGTTTGAAAATTTTGACAATTAGCCAGTGGTGACAACACTACGATTTAGAAGAAATTTATCGTTTTTATTGCCTTGAAGTAAGCAACATTGTTTTTCTTATGTAAACAAAAACCATGTGTGAAAACAAATGGAGAACAAAATAATTTTAAGAGCTTGTGCTGCTTTGAAGACACACGTTCTCATTCAATCCCATACCTTCATTTTATGTTATTTTCACATTATTTTCCTTTATTTTAGTTAATTGTGCGCAACAAATTCAATGCTAATTAAAAGCTGAGCATCTGTTGTTTGCAATTCCGCACGAAATAAGTGGTGCTTACATTATTTCGCAGTTGGAAAATATGTTGCCAGAAACATGTTGAATTTGAAAAAATCATGCTGCCAGAAACATTTCGTATGTTTTCACAATTTGAACAGAGTACAACTTCGGCCATTTTTTTTTTGCAATTATTTCGCATGAATTTTTTTTATATGGACTTTTGACAGCAGTTCGCACGAAATGATGAACAGAGTACTTAGCTTAAAGTAACACTAAGTTTGTTTCTTAAGTCTTTTGTGTTTTAAAGTATTAAAGTTAACATACGCTAAGCGATTTAGCGTATGTTAACCCCTAAAGTATGCTATTGATTTCACTAACATAAAGTATTGCCAGAACAGATTTTTACATGTAGGAAATTACAAAATGGCGTACGTACGAGCAATCGTAATTATATACACAAACAAACAGACAATTCGTAGGTTTTTAAGCGGTATTTTCCAGATATTTAGAGGATATCAAGTCTCAAACTTATTTTTCTTATTTCAGTTACCATAAACCTATAGTTTCAATGATAAAAATTCCTGAATAACCTACATGTATTGTAAGATAATAAAAATATTTTAAACGATATTAACTTCCCATATATTCAATAAAAGAAAAAAATTTGTTTTCTTATCGGTCACCACGCTCAAAAAGTGTAACTTGAATTAATATAAAGAAAAAACTTGAACTAATATCAAAGAAAAAAAAATACTGCATAAATAAAAAATAATTAAATAATTGTAGTTGCATAAATTGATAAAAAAAATTCTTTGCAATAGCTTTGCCGCGGCAGTCCCCGAGTGCCACACGTCTTTTTATTATTTATTATTTAAAATTTTCTTTATTTAAATAACTTTTTCACAAATTGTATACTTTTTGTTTTCTTATTTTTGTTTGTTTACCTTTTGAATCATATGTTTTTCTGTTTTACTAACTTTTACTACAAGAAATTTCTGCAGTAAAAATTTGTAAGTTCTCAGTCATGAACTTTACGCTCTCAATTTGTGTTCTCATTTACTGTAGCTTGAGTAAACGAACGCAATTTAATAAAATGCAGTAAAGTTCAGTAAAAATTTTTAAAAACTTTTGGGTACTCGAACACACTTATTGTCGTTTTAATTTTAAGTTTATTGCGCACAAATAATTAAAATAATGGAAAATATAGTAAATATCTTAATAAGTGAAGGTAAGGGCTTTTTGCAGAACGTGTGTCTTCAAAGAACTTCTCCGTAGCAGCTGCAATTTGCATTAATTGATACGATGCAGCACAAGTTCCTAATATTATTTTGTTGTTAATTTATTTTCACTTTTTTTTAATTAAACACTAAATATAATACGTTTTTTGTTTACATAAGAAAAACATTGTTGCGTACTTTAAGCAATAAAACCGCCTAAGGCATAAATAGTAGCGATCTGCTTCAATTTAAATAATTATAGACACAGTTTTCTATTGTTTTAGGAACAGATTAACAATTTTTGTTTTTATTATTTTAAATTTAGTTTAAAATATAAACAAATTCATTTATTTCGTATAGAATTCATCAGTCATTTACCAACCGTGTTCTTTTTGCATCACATGTTTATAAATTGTATACGGCACTGGATAAGGTTTGGGCACAGAAATCCTAATCTGTTTTATTATTTCTACAGGATAAGGTTTTTCAACTTCAACCGGATAGGGTTTCTCCACCGTATACGGTATACGTCTTTCGGTGATTTCTGGCACAATACGGTATGTAGGCACCTGAATTTCTTGCTGCACGGGTACATGAACGGCATACGGTTCGGGTATTTGTAAACGAATGACATTGGGAACCTTAACAGCTACCGGATGGGGAATAGGCAAAGGAATTTTTTCAATAACTTGAACTGGTACCGGTTTTGAAATTTCTGAATAAGTTTCCTGGGTTTGATGATGTTGTCCGAGAGATTGTAGTGAATGAGGATCAGATATGGAGTATTCTTCGGTGCCAATATGCGAAGTGGCAACAAATGTTGCGTAGCACACAAACATAACACTAGCATAACATAAGATCTATGAAATGTAGAAAGTAAAATCAACTTGTTACGAACTTGAACAATGTTCTAGGAATACTTACATTTGTTCCTGTCATTTTCTTTATTTAAAACTTTTTATGATTTACTATGTTTGTAAAAATAAATAAATAATTTATGTGTAACTTAGCCGTTGTACGGATTAATACTGTAACAATTTTCCGCCATGGCCTTGGCTTTTATTCAAAAACCTTTCAGTTTTTTTTCAAACATTGCACCTGGTTAGTCATCTCAAACAAAAGTGAAAGATCGGCGGCGTTCAGTGCAGTAAATAATTTTTATTTTTTAGATTTTTCTCTACAAATCTTTTACTCTACTGCCTAAAAGAAAAAGTACTTTGGTCAATATGTTTTACATCTGTCTGTCCGTAATTACATTAACTCTCATATTGTGCAATCAGCCATTTATTATATCATACTAGACGTACTCATATTAAAATGAAAGTACCCTTATTTTTGTCTGTGGCTTTTATAGCTGGTAGAGAAGGAAATGCACACCTTTATAATAGTTTTTACATTTCGGAACAAAATAGATCAAATAACAAGTGGAAGTAACATTTTCATACAACAATAATCACACGTAGCTCCCTCTCACTGAATAGCAAAACAGAAATATCGTTAAGGTACAAAAGACGTTGAAAGTGATTTAGTTACACAAAAAAATTATTATAAGGGTTGCCATGCGTATTCATTGCATTTGAATAAAATTTTTTTTAGTGATTTTAAATTTATAAGGATCTGTGCATATAAATTTCTATGGATGTTTTCATGCCATAAGAATCGTGGAGCTCCAATCTTCGAAGTAAGAATTTTTTTATGGGGTCCTCTGTAAGTAGCTTGGCTCTTTTGTGTAGCAAATAGAAAGTTTAACATGTGCGCGTCTTGTATTCGTGGACAGTTTTCTGATACGAGGGTTAATGATCTTTGAAAATTGAATTTGAGCGAAGCCTATAAATCTTTTCAGGTGAAATGGTTTAGTGCTTCAGAACACTTAGCCGGTTCCTCTTTTGAATCAGTTATTGATTCTTTCGATTGCTTTTTCTAAGAGAACTAGCACTCTAGCAATTAATATGTCTACCAACCATTAGTGGTGTTATCCTTGGGAAAGGGATCGTGAGAGTGCACAGATGGTGAAAGTGGGAAAGCTTAATTTTTTAATTGTTTTACAACTCTGATATTGCGTGTTATGTTAGTTTTTAGATCAATTAAGCGCATCAAATTTATTAAAGCTCTGTAGTCATTTTATTAATTAGTTTACTTCGCCGACGATTCCGCTACAGAATAACGGATTTTCCAAAAATCTTGGCAGTAAGAACTTAGTGCTCATAATTTTTTTTACCGTATTCACTTCCCCTTGGTGAGAGCTAGTCATCCAAAATATCGTGACCGCATTAATAAAATACTAGTGTCCGACTAAACGCACTTTTTCCCATCAAACGCGAAATGATTTTTTTGAGAATTATTTATTTTATAAAAACAAAACAAAAAAAAAACGAGGAAACCTTTATTCATTTGTTCAATAATATTTCCAGTTTGAGTATCTCTGATGGCATACGAACATGTACAAAAAATTCATGCAAAGTTTAATGTTCGGTGCAGGTTTTTGCTGAACTACTACACCGAACCGAAACCGAACGTTCGGTCAGAAAATACAAAAAACATTCTGCTGAGTTTTTCTTTCTCATCGATCTACATTCCTATATTCAATGCCTAAATGAGACTTCTTAACTTCAGAATTTGGCATCTCTGGTCATCGTGAACTTGCAACAAGTGCAGATCATTTTTTTATATTCAAACAATTGTTAATGTAATATAAAAGTTTAAGTAATTCGATCTAAAAACGTGCTTTAACAACACAAATACATAATAATACGATTTAAGTAAAATGTTAGTTTCGTATTGAAAAAAAGTGCTGTGTAATTTAAGAAGGTGGTGCACTATCAAAGTGAAGTTCAGTAAGCAAGCCACAAGCTTTCAAATACAATTAAAAGCTTAAATCAAATTTTACTTTTAAGTTTAATTCAAACAACAGATTTTTTAAGTTTATAATAAAGACCAAAATATGAGTGAGGTTGCATTCAATAGGTTAGCAAAAAACATTTGTTTCTAATTAAACAAACAAACTGTAGACAAAAAACACTAACTTCTTTTATTTTGGAACAAAATTCAAAAATATTTCTAAGAACCATTATTTGGATTTGTTTAAGAATAAAATTCTGTGAAGATTTACAAAGAAAACAACAAAGAACTATTGCGTAAAACAACACGACCCAAAAAAAGCACACACCATCCCATCCACTTACATACTAAATTGAGGACAAACGCATTTTGTTTACGACCCGATCGAACAAACGCATTGTGAAAAGATCAATATGGCTTTGAGATGATTTCAGCGAAATTCTTAAAGACATGCAAATTAGAAACGCTTTAAGATTTTATACAAAAACTATTGTTTATTTATTTTGATACACTGAAAGAAAACAAATGCCTTAAGAAATTTCAAACGCTTAAGGAAAAATAACATTTGAAACGGGACCTAATTTCTGCAGAAAAACTTTTATTTGAGTGTAAAGTCTATATTCAAATTTGTTTCCAAAAAAAAAAAAAATAAAAACAATAAAAAAATACTTATCTAAAGACTTTTGTACGAAAAGTGAAGTACAAAGATTTTTGTTTTAACTGCCGACAACAAATACATGGTATGCAAAGCATCAGTTTTTGGGTAAAAATAACAGAAACACAATATATTTACTAAAGACATTGGTTCGTCTTTTAACCATCAGTAGGAAAAATAGCAACATCATCAAGCTACCTCAGCAGTTTTGTCGTCATCTTAAAGTTTGGCTGGCCTAAGCAGATTTTGAAAAAGTTTTGAAAATATGGAAGAAACCCATACAATATTTATCAGTGATCGCTAAAGTCCAGAGCTGGTAAAGACTGCAATGAAGGTAGGATTTATAGATTTGTATTTGTTATAGATTGCTTGCAACAATGCATTTGAGAAGCTAATGTTGCAAAACTAAAATTTGTATGTTCTTCCATTCATATTGCGCGATGTTTGCTCGATTAACCGATCGAAATAGAAATCTTACTGATTGTATATCCTAACTAACAATTATATTACTCGTGATTTGCATTAATCTCTAATATTTTTATTTACAATATTTTATTTAATATCAATGTCACTCTAAAGCAGAGGTCTTTCAAAGTTTTAGGAATTTTTGAATCAGGATAGACCTCATTTTGTCAGATACTGTCACCTTAGGAAAGGGATTGACCACTGCATAAGTAGTGCTTTGTGCTGGAAGAAGGAACATAATTTAGGGGAACGAGTACAGAGAAACTAATGTTAGTGGACATTAGATTTGAATTATCCCACGTTGAACGTGACAGGAAAGACCTCTGGAGGGAGCTTATTCCACATAAAAACCAAATGACTAAAAAGCAAATTCTCTCGGTAATATCTAGATCTATTCACCGGCTAATCCAGCACATATTGATGAGCTTTTAATAAAAAGTGTGTGGTACGCAAAAAAAATTTCGGGTATCAGGAATAAATTCCCCGACATCATTAGAGGACATTATATTGTAGAAACGATATAATAGTGAAACACACCCCACTTTGTGTCGATGCTCCACTGAATCAATAGAGTTAGCTGCCCTACCGTCACTGATGAGCTTCTTCGTCCTCTCCAGTATGCGTTCTACGAGCTTTCAGCTAGACTTTGAAGCACCGGCTCATACATAAGATTTGTATGCCACATTCATTCAGATACAGCGGGCTTAAAAACGATGATGAGATGGTGTAAAGTTACCTGAGGTACCTGAAAGGTTCTCTTAAGAATTAAAAAATTTGAGTTTCCAGTCAAGAACATGAAGAGTTTCTGATTTTTTAATATCCATAATTACTGATGGAGTAGCAGCATATGCGGGCACTCGTCTGTGCGTAAAATCAACTTTAAATCCATGACCATTAGAGATTCTTACAAGAGTGCGATTAATTGGCTCATTCATGTTCTACATCATGGAACCACTCTTCGATAGGGTTGCCATATTGCTGAATGACCATGAATGGCAAATGCTGTTATCATCCGCGAAAAAGTAGATAAATAAAGAAAAATAATAGATCCTTGGGGTACCCCTGAATAAATCTAGAATTCGTTTGAAGAAATTCCATAGTACGATCACTGTGAAGATTCCATATAAACCGAGAGAAATAATTACTGAAAGCTTAGCTCTTCCTTTACTTGATCTCGTAAAAAAAAATTGGTGTGAAGTCCGCCGTAGGCGCTACATTATTAAAATGAGTGCACAAGTTCGGTTCCCGCCCAAACCCTGGGAGTTTCTGCAGACAACCAAAAAGGTTTGCTAAAAAAAATCGGGATTTGTCAATAACTTCGGGGGTATATTAAGATTCCTAAAATAAAAACAAACAAACCATCTGTCCTCACTTACTATCCCTTTCCCAAAGAAGTTAAATAAACCTATTAGTTGGTCCGTAGTGTTACTTATCTTTCAAAAAATCATTGATCTACTGAACTACACTAACAAGCCATGATCTGCAATTAAAAAAGTTTTGTTTTACTTTCGCTCTTTGTAATTAGTTTATAAAAAAATTGTTATTCAACAACTTCTTTCTTTAATAATGTAAGAGAAAACGACCATAATATAAGCAATAAAACACGGCATCATTTTAAGTGTCTGTATCAAAACATTTACTGGTTGGCTACTTTTTTTATTTATTTTTTATATTTGTTTGCTGTGTTGCTACTATAAAACGGACAAGTTCGTTCTTTCAATCGTTCGATCGATCGATTCATGCCAGGTCGGCAGGCAGTCAAATAAAAATAAATAAAAACCCATCTAAAAAGAACAAAACACTACAACAACATGTAAATATACTCGTACATTGTACAGATGCAAAATACAACAAACAAATATTCAGCATTCAAACAGCCAACAAACAACTTCTTTGAGTTGAAAGAAAGAACAGAAAAGTTATCATACAGCGTTAAATTGCCAAATTCAAAATTTATGGTTTAACTTCATGATTTTCATAAATTTTCATTTCTGAAACGTGTCCTTCTTTGTCATTGTTTTTCCATACGTACTGCATCATTTTGAAGATCAAACTTAATCTAAAAAAAAAAACAACTACAACTACAGCATGTTATAGTGGTAACAGTAGCCTTTTCCCTTCCACTGCCTACTTGCAATTTTTATTCTTCTTTTTTTTACTTTGTGTGCAAGATGTATTGTATTTTGAGCTTAAAATGATGGGGCGGCTTAGATTTTTAGCTTAAAGATAAATACGTTTTGCCAACAATTGAAATCCCGAAATAACAACTTTCTATGGATAAGATTTTTAAGTATGCGAGTGCATCGAAGGAACAAATAAGTAGCTGGTTCACTTCATAAGAACTCATGAGTTTCTTATTATTATAATTTTTTTCATTTTTTTGTTTATTTGCATGTGATTGAAATGTGACTTTAATATTTGTATTGAGGCAATAAATTTATATGAGAGTTTTGTGGGGCTTTTTTATCGGTAAACCAAAATAAACCAAATAAAGATATGCAAATTATCTTTTTTCTAATATAATAAAACTTTTTTAATGATATTAAAAAGTGCTGTTTAAACAAATATAAAGAAAAATTATTGAAATTGTAGAGAAAACGTGATGAAAATTTCAAACAAAATCATAAGCTTTTTGTAATTGCATTGTATGTAACTTGACTTTGGCTTTCTCTAAGAAAAAATACAACTAAGCTACTTCTAAGCTCTGGATCAAAGTTACTTATACCCCATGTTGACATTACAGTGCGATGTGAGATTTCCTGTAGGAAAAAAGCAAACGTTCAGTTTAACACCTTCTTTGTGACTGAAGGTTTCTGAAGGAATAACAAGCTTAAAAGTTTAGAACATGAACTGTATCAAGAATGCTTCACTGATAGTGAAAAGTTGTGAATGGTTCTCAATAGCCGTACTATTCAGAATTTTATAAGAATGTGTGTTGTGTAAATGGCCCTTCAGGTTCCATAAAAGACCAAAAGGACACGAGATTATTCCCGCCTACCACAGGCTATATCTTCTAGACCAACCTAGAATTTTGTTTCACTTTTAAACGACTCTAAAAAAAGGTTATTGATTATTTTTTCTTTGCTCCTTTATAACTCTGCCAATTATGAACCGATTTGAAATATTTTTCTTTAAATTAGAATTTATTATTTTGAGTTCAATATTTGAATCCCCAAAGTTATAACTAGTTATAGTTATAAATAGATATAGAGCACACAGGAATATATACGAACGAGAGAGAGCCACACACGAATATATACGAACGAGAGAGATGCAGACACGAACAAGAGAGAAAGAGAGGAAAAGAGGTTAGGTACACAAGGAAACTATACGAAAGACAAGGGACAACACAAAAAAACGATTAGTTACTGAGAGAACACTGAAGATGGCACATAGCCGAAACCGGTCTGTTTATCAACCAAATTTGACGTGGGATGACGGAAATTCATTCCAAATTATAACCGCATTTAACTTCAAAGTTTTTATTTGAATATTTTATAAATAAAAATAAAAACAAATGTATATTCATTAACACTAAATAAACTCTCAAAATGTATTGTTGTTCCTTGTAAGTCTCTTTTTTACATAAATTTTCTGTGGAAATTTATTATGTGCCTTGAAATAAAAGCAATCAAAACTTTTAAATTAAGAAAGATAAAATCAAAAAATTTTAAAGTCTTTTGTGATTTGCTTAAGGCTGAAATAGATAATTCTTAAAATAGTTTTTTAAGAAAACTTTCAAGAATATATTTGTAGAAGGATGTTTGCTTTTAGTTCTTGTTTAGGGAAACTAAAGAAATTCTTAAATATTCGCTATACAAAACTAAATTTGTCAATGGATTTAGCAGAAATTTGGAACATATAATGTATGTAACATTTGCAAGGCAGCAAAATACTTTTCAATGGATCATGGCCACTTCTAAGACCAGTTTTTCCCATACATCAAAAATTCCTATTTACCATAATTATTTCTACATAAAAATTTTACACGCACAATATTTTCGATATTTTTTAATTAATAATAACCAAATGTTCACTAGAAGTAAATCATATGGAAAATTGACGTTTGCCGGGTCAGCCAGAGATTTTATAATATTCTACAGAGCCTTCCCTTTTAGTTAGTACGAATATTACTAAAAAGATTTACATTTAAATATGGAAAAATTCATTTATTTTAAATAAGCATTATGAATAAATTTAATGTAGTTAAAAAAATAGAAATGATGAGAGAATGAAAAAATCAATTAAGTACCTCTTCTGCCAAAAAAATAATGCACATGGTGCAATTGCTATTTAACAAAAATCGTTGAGCTCAACTGTTGTGAAACTGTTGTCAACTGTTCAGCCCAACAGTTACGTCTTAGAAACGGCTTGATGAATAATTGGATAATGAACAGCTGATTAATGTAAACAATTGAAAAGAAATGCTGCAAAAGAAATAATTTAAATTTGCTAAAATTAATTAGTTTGGCTAATACTAAAAAGTATGAACAACACAGAATTTGCAATGAAGTTTTTCTTGGCAGGAATTTTCCATTTTTATTTTAAAATCTGCACCACAAATTTAATATTCATAACATAAAAACGCACAGCAAAATTCTCGAGTAAAATTATAAACCTATGCCGATAGTATATTTCAACGCTAGGGCGGTACAGTTTTTAAAAAAATCTTTGAGCTTTATATTGAACCAATTATGTAATTAATATAAATAGACACTATAATAAACCGACGTACACTTAATGAAATTTGTATTTTAATTTTATTTCTATATTTTTGTTACTTTATCGCATTTGTAATGCAAAATTTAACAAATTAATTTGTAGTCGCCACCTAACAAAACGGCGTTGCATAACTCTCTTGATCAGCTGTGGATCTAAACACAACATGTTGACTAAATGTAACGAAAAAAAATTTAGGATGGAAAAAATGGCACCAAATACTCAACTGTTTTGCAACAGTTAAGTCTTATGAACGCGACCAATATCTGCTTTAATTGGATTTATTTTATTAATATAATAAATATTTAATTGTTATGTGATCAAAAACATTAAATACTTGCCAATACCATTATTCTGCATTATTAAAATTTTTTTTAAAACTTCTTCTGTAACATTGAAAATACGCCTCTCGAAACAAAGCAATAATTTACCAAAATTTTGTAACTTAGATGAACAAATCAACTTTTCAGCAGCCACGCTGAATATTGTGACATATAACGCATAACAATTGCAACCGATGGCACGGGAAGGGACGGGACTTCATAAGAAATTTACGTCGATATGCAATTAGGATAAAGTATACTTCATTTTCATTTCGGTTTTCTTTAATCTCTCAGTTTCAGCCTTTCATTCCCTCGGCTGTATTGTCATGAACAATTATATTTTCTGAACAAAATATGTTAATTCACAATTATATTAGATATTTCGTAAATTCTTAATATACAAAATCAATTTATTCAATTTGTGGAAATTATTAGAATTTTCAATAAAAAACAAAATTCAAAACATAACACCGACAAATTTAAATTAATTAAAAAAATGCAAAAATATGATATGAAATATGAGGATTTATTATTGGCAATCTCGTCCGTCGGCGTGTCGTTTTTGTTAAATTTATTTTTCTAAGCGATGGGAAATCGTTTTGTTGCAATCGTTTGTTGATGTACAATAAATATTTTGTTCGTTGCAATCGTTTGTTGTTGTACAATAAATATTATGTTCATGGAAAAAAGTAGTATGATCGATAGCAGTTTTCACAATAGCGGAAATCGCCCTTCGTGTCACACCTGCAATTTTAGCACACATATCATGATTCTCCGCTACAAAGCGTGAGAGGCTTTTTCAAGCGTTTACCAAGTTAATTATAACAGCTGATTTTAGAGTAAAAGAAGGAACAAATATTTTTATTATTTTCTTGCGAAAACTCTAATATTTTTTTTATATCTGCATCGGGCCATATTTTGCAGTTTCCTTTTTTTGATAACTTGAATTTTTATTTTTTGTTAATTTTATGCATATTCATTTTTTTCTTGTTTATTATATTTTTTTTATAGAGTTGAATGAATAACTTTGTATACATTTTCTAACATTTTATAAAAGTTTTGTTTGACATTAATTTTTTTTTTTAATTTTAGCAATAATTCTTTCATCAGTATTAACGACAATTTAATTCCAGCACAGGCCTCCGTCGTCGTGAAATTGTTTAAGCGCAGGATTCTACTTATTTTGATTGTAAAAATAAAACCAAAAACAGCGATTTTTGTTTATCCATATATTTTTCTACTGATGCAAATCTCAGTTTCATTTATTTTGTTATTGTGGTCTTGCAGAATATAGCACGTATGCTAGACTTGCATTATCTGCAAGGTTTGCAAGGGTAGTTTGCCACGAAGGATGATTTCCGCTATTATCTTCCTTCTTATACGCACGAATATTAATGATAGTTTGCTATTGTGGTTCTATTAATCACTTTTTTTGTGTGCATATGCTATTTCGTTAAATAGTTGATAATCCTGTTCCCATGAGAAGTGGTAAAATTAAACAAAAAATACTGTAGCGACCTCGAAATCAGTTCTGGTCTGTTTAACTAATGTGATAACTCTAATATTAGTTTCTTAAAAAAACAGTTCAAATTTATAAAAATATGTATAAATAAAGTAATTTGTAAATTCAAGTATTAAACTCAAGCCAAAATAATAACTTTTAACTCCAAAGAAATCACTTATAAATATTTTTTATTATACTTTATGTAGAGAAAATTGCTTCTAGATTGATCACGTTGCTTCAATTGTTTATTACGGATTAAATGTCCGATTGAAAGTCGATTGTTTTCAGCTGCATACGAAAATATTTTCCAAAATACTCCAAGTAAAATTCAGTTGATTTTAAATTAAAATCATGAGACGACAACATAAGCCAACAATTTCTCAAAATGATTCTAAATCTTTGTTTTAGAATAAGACAGAAATTTTTCAAATTATTCTACTCTAAACATACTAAAAAAAAGCTTGAAAATTTAGTGAAATTTAGCATATGTTTCTATAATTATTTCGTCTTTTTTTAATGATTTAGCAAAAAAAAAATTAAAAATAAATAAGCTGATTTTTGTTATCATTTTAAAATTGTAAATCCTTTATTCACACATCATCACTAATTGCGTTAAAATGTCAATTACATGAAAATGTTATTGCAAGTCATTCAATCTTAGTAAATTTTTTTTCTCTCTTATTTTGCTCGTATTAAATTTTCGAAATGTAGTTGTAAAACCACAATAAAAACAGAAACAACAAAAAATTCAAACTTTAACATGGACACCAAACAAATAAAGTAATTAAAATTGCTTGAAAATCAAAGTAAATGATTGCAAAAAATATAAGAAGTAAAAAAATATGCGCGAAAACAGTATTTTACAATGTACGGGAGTAAATAAAAAATAAAATAAAGTACAGAATAATGTCCAATTAAAAGACTGAATAACTAAGCTGCAACAAAGAGTGCGGAAAAAATTTTCTTGCTACCATACATCGGTTAATGGACGATATTGATCGAAGTTTTCATTTGAATTCTATTCGAATTTCGGTCGGTCGGTATTATCTCTTCGAATGCATAAAGTATTCAAAATATTCCCGCTATAAAACTCTTCACTGTACTCAATCATCTAAACTAAACAGAAAATCAACTCGAACTAACGAATCAACAACACGTTCGCTAAACAAAAAATCAATAAGAAGAAAAAAAACTAAAAATGAAAACAGATTTAAATTGAAATCTTTAAGAGTTTGTAAGTTAAGCGAAAAGAAAATTGTTAACTAAACGCGTTTGTGTCTCAACCATTGTCGGAACGTCACATCAAACAAGACCATAAATCTTTAAAAGTGGCCAAAGTCAAATCATTTGCATCCTACTCGATAAATTCGTTTAAATTGCAAACGCAGAAAATGCACAAGAAACTTAAAATTTAACAGAAATCCATTGAACGTCGTTCAAAAACAACAAATAAAATGAACGGTTGGTTTCGTTTGGTTCTTTTTCTTATGTTCGTCGGATGGATTTTGTAAAACCAAAAATGGCTAAATGAAAATGAAAAACAGAATAACAAAAAAAAATAACTCTCATCACAGCTTTCTGTTGCTGCTGATGATGTTGATGCTGGCAGACAAATGCTAGAGATGAAAAGGACACACCGATTTGTTGTTTTCTTAGCTTTTATTTGAGTATGTTTTATTCCTTAGTTTAGAGCTTAAACTGATTCTGATTCCTTCTCCGATGATGATGCGGACGATGAACTGAACTCTCCTCTTTTTTCCTTTTTTTTTGGTATTTTGCATTTGCAATAAACTGCATGCCTAAAAACGCATTTTGCTCTTGTAGTATTTGTGCAACGTTTAATAAACAAGATCTCATGTCGATTGCCACAAATTAGCGAAATAAATTATAAAAATAAAAAGAAGCAGAATGTTC
Organism: Gymnocheta viridis; assembly: GCA_956483585.1. NCBI lineage: Eukaryota > Metazoa > Arthropoda > Insecta > Diptera > Tachinidae > Gymnocheta > Gymnocheta viridis. Next base: position 127,401,994 of record OY101440.1, on the reverse strand, counting down.
TTATATTCATTCCCCACCACAAATATCCATCCATCCAATGGACTATCATCATCAGCAACTACTACTTGTACTGCTGCTGCTGACATACAAAGGAACTTTTTAATATGAGACCTTTTAGGAAATCATTTGTGTAGTAGAATTGTAATAATTTTGTTCTTTTTTCTTCTTTGTCCTCTCAATATCTTTAAGCTAAAAAGTAGTTGTTTTCTTGTATTTTACTATGATTAAATATTAATGGTATTCACTTAATTGGCATATACAAATATGCTTTGGAAACTTTTTTATAAGATCTTTTTACTCAATATTCCTTGCACAAGTCTCCATCAGACTTTTTTATTACGGATGGATTGAATTTTTTTTGAGTGTATAATTTAATGGATGTTTTTGTTGGGATATTTTTACTATATATCTCGTCGGGATCCCCGACTATTAGACAAGGGAACGCAGATTTGATCCCTGCCTAGACGCTGGGAGTTTCTGCAGACAAGCCAGAAAGGTGTCGCAGATTGTTTCTTTCTCTTTGAAAAAAATTTATGATTTTTTATAATAAAATGAATTTATTCTGCACCTAAGAACCACGGTAATATAAATATGTATATGTAAATAGAAAATAAAAAGTACTAGTGTATCCAGCTGTCGACTCAATCGACCGCATTCTAGAAGTTAATATTAAACATTTACATAAATACATACGATAAAATATAAAAACTAAAAATATTCTAAATAAACGACTTAAGACTCTGTCTCATTTCTATCCAAAAGCAAATTCTGCAAACACACATGTACACTTTGTTTATTCTTCAAGTTGAAGCTGATACATGCACGTGTAATAAGTGTAAGTGTGTTAGTAGAAACATTAAACGCTTACAGCTCCCTAAATATCGAAACGATTTAAATAAAATTAAGATTGTGCACATCTATGTTAAACCCTGTTTAAAAACATATAAATCTTTCCAAAATCAGTTCAGTATTACGGCCGTAAAAGGGATCTAAAAAAACCTGTTTGCTTATTAATAATGTAGATATATACTACTTTTATTTATTTGATCGGAGCGGGAATTCCCGAGACCATTGACCGAACGATACTTATTTCATTGAAATTATGAACTCATAATATATTGATTTATTTATTTTTTAATTTTTAGAACATCTAACGATATTTTACATATTTAGATATTAAAGGAATTTCTTTGAAATTAAAAATTTGTCCAATGAATCAAACTATGAAAATGATTGAAGCGCCTTCAGTGAAATTATGTTACTGTATATTCGTGCTGGGATTAATAGTAAAACACGAAGTCACTTCAAGTGTCTGAAACCTGAATCCTTAAAACTTTTCAAAAATCATACAGCCGGATATAGCAGAAACTATAAAGAATCTCCAAGAATACCCTTAATATACAGACCTTGTTTTGGTTTTAGGTTTTTTTTCATAACAGCTTGCTATGAGTAGCCAATCAATAGTTGATAATAGACTTCATTTACTTAATTTTTTAAACCATTTACGATCAATCCTCTCCTATATTTCCTACGCCGAATTCTATAATTTTGCTGTTATTCTTTAATTTCTGCAATCCAATCATCATTGTTGCAACAAGTTCTTGTTTCAGTGGTACTATGCAGTATGGCATGTTATACTCAATGTGCTGTAGTAGTTAGTAGTCGTGTTTTTTTTTTCTTTTTGTCTTCTGATTAATTTATAACATTGACTTAATTGCTTGCAATGTTTCGCTGTTTGTGTCTGATTTTTTTCTCTCTCTTCATTTTCCTGTTTAAATGCTGTTTGATGATGATTATTCTTATTTTGCAGAAGAAAAAAGATAGGATTTTAATAACAAAAAAGAAAGAAAAACTACAAATATTATAGGAGGAAAAAATAGTTTGTATTGTAATGAAACAGTAGGAGTTTTGTAATCGTTTTACATTCAAAAAGTAATTTAACTTTTACTAAAAGGATTCTAGCATAGTTTGTATTTGTATATTTACTTGAACATACACTGTCTGGACAATCAGTTTTACATTTTTAAACATTTCGCTGATGATGATCATCATCATCATCAGCAAGCACCATTATGCTGTTTGGCCTCGTCTTACTTGACTTAGTGTTGGTGATGGTGCTGGCCTAAGGTCTTGCGCATGACTTTGTTTAATATGAAATTCAATTTAGTTTGCATGCAAATTAAATGAAATGTAAAATGTATGAATGCAACTTAAAGAAGTAAAAATGCATTCATTCGTCTGGTTTTATAAGAAATATATTAATGGTTTCTCTTTGGAATATTGATCGTTTGCAAGAAATAAGAAAAAAAAATTCAATATTTCTGTTTAAACTGAAGTTAATTGTTATTTTGTTGTGGTTTTGTGGGCGTTCTGTGGCATGAAAACGATGCCAATTTATGATTAATGACTTTTATTGGCACAAATGTTAAGATGGTGTGAAAATTTTAAATGATCTCTAATTTCAATAAATGTTACTAAAGCACATCATTATAAATAGTTAATATTAAACTTGTTTCTTTTTTCAATTATAAATAGTATACCACTTTTAAGATCTGCTTATATCCATCAGGATATCCACCAAAATCCCTGTAACAAATATGTATTCATAAATGTTTGTGTAAAATCAGCTTATAACGGATATGAAGGATATCTCCGGTTAGCAGGCGGACATTTCCGTTTACAACTGTCATCATATCCGTTACAATTTTCCATATGAAATACTCTTTCGTTATTTTTTTTTATTTTTTTTGCTTTTCAACAAAAAAAAAATGTACTGATAGATATGAAAACATCGTCCAAACAAATACAACAAGTTACATTCTCGTATTTTCCTTTTTGATGCAAGTATACAAAAGGACAACTTTTAAACGGATATTACAGGGATAAGCCCTCCTTTACAAATACAATCGCACACCCACATATATTCATAAATATGTACGTATGACCATTCAAATACTATTGCTGAATTGCACAATAACATTTATGATTTACCCCAGTGATGTGTGTTGTTTAACAAATTTTATATTGAATTCCTCAAGTGTATGATTTGCATGTGGAAGGCGGATGAAAGGATATTTGTAATGATGTCATTATTATCACCAAAAAAGGATGTGAATACAGTTTTTAATTTAATATTTGAATGTCTTTGTACTATCTTGTCTTTAGCAGTTTAATAAAAAGTTGTTTTAAATTATTCGTATTTTAAGGCTCAAGGATTTTTAGTACAAGTTAACCTTTAAAAACGTGTTAATATTTGAGTTAATTCATATTTCATCTTAATTTCAAATCTTCTAAATATTCATTATTTTCTTAGATTAAAAAAATGACCCTGCTTGTGTGCGAATGATTTTTGTCCTCTTTTATATCAAATGTCATTTTAAGCACACTTTAGCTGTCAATATTTCAAGGAGGGGTTAGCACAAGAGAAGTGTCATTGAAACATGAATAAATTGATTTTAAAACTGTTGCTGTTGAAAAGAAGCAAAAAAAATATGAACTTAAACTGTTGGCAATCAAAGTAACTGTCATTTATCACTAAATGTGATGAGATGAGCGGACGGACATGGAAGCAAGCAAACCAAACTATAACATTTGAACGAACAACTGACTGACATGCTGAATAAACGTTTATCAATTGGTGCTACTAACACCGAAGATTTAATTTTTGAGCCCACAAATCCCTATTCAGGTTATGCAGGCATTTATGAGCAGGCAAAAGCAAATTAACGCACCAATGCTGCTGCTGCTGCTCCTGCTACTTATGATTTCCAATTTTACCTTCAGACTTCGTAGATTTCATTTCATAAAATTGAGTTGAGTGTATTTTTATTTTTAAATGCTTTATATGAAAAATATAGGCGTACGAATACGTACGTACCTTTTGGTCATGTCATTGGTAATTTATGTCACATAAAAACCAACTGAATTGAATTCAAATTCCTGACATAGCGCGGCAGCTACTAAGCAGGCAGCATATACAGCAATAACTACAACTTCTTAAGGAAAACAAAAACTGAAGCACCGACAGACGGACATTTGACTTTAAGACAGATAGACGCACACGCAGAGAGGCGAAAAGTTAAAGCACCACAAAATAATCTCACATTTATTGAAAATATTCACACTGATTCTGCTTCAATATTCAGGCTCAACCTTTTATGCAGCCAGTAAATAAATGCTTTTGTCCTCAAATTGTAAAATATTTAAGCAACGCTTTCTTGTTTTTGTTGCTATTGCTGTCTTAAAGCTAAATAAGATTTTTGGACTAATTTAATTTATTCCTTTAGTGCTTCAACTGAGTGAAGAAGATCTTTACACAAAATAAAGAAACGAGAAAAAAAACAATGTTTCAATTCTTTCAACTTGAATAAATTTTATAACGAAAAATTCAAAATTTCTATATAAATTTTCCATGACATTTTTAATGCGTAAATGTCCATCACACATTGTTGGTTGTTTTATGTGATGGGTCCCAAGTGTATGAAAGGAATTCATTTAAATATTTATTTTCTTTTTATATACCTAAATTGACAAAAAAAAACTGCAAGAAAGCTTTTAAAATCACAGAGAGGCCAATGATAACATTGTACACTGTATTTCGATAAGAATTGAAGCGGGCGCCATATTGATTGACTTCTGTCAATATTTGTCTTATTTGTCAGTTAAATTTTGATTGGCATTGGGTTTAACTCGTTGTAACAACATTCTGCTGGACTCAAGCCAATACGAGTATTTGTCAAATTAAGTTGGCGGTTTTTCGTATTTTATTAGCGTTGAATGACATTTTAAATTGCTTAGTTTTTTTAATGTATGAGATTTCTTGTTATGTGTCAATTATAATTGAATGCGATCTATATATACATTAATGTGTATGTACGGAAAGGAAAAGTTAATTTTATTGAATAATTTCTGTTTTATCGACCTTTTTTATTTAAGTTTGATTAGTTTTTATTTGGACGTTATTACCAAAATACAGGCTTTCAAGGTCTATTTTTAAATATCAAATAAATAAATAAAAGATTACTTATTTAATTTTGATTTCATCCTAAGTTTCGTTGGTATTTTTCCAACTTCCTCAGGGATGCTTCTTTATTAAAATAATTGATATTTACATTAGGATATTTGTATTGCTTAAAATATCACAGTTTATGTATACAGTGGACAGCACAAAACACGAACTTAATGAATTAAAATTACAAAAAATATAAAAAGAAAAATATCACAGTCGAATTACTCTCAGTATTGTCGTCATTACACTTTCCTAACCTCGCAATAAACGAAGATCCATCTGAACACAGCGGAGATCCAGGAATAGGCAGAGTAGTGAGCTTCTCCGGATCAACGTGCAGCAAAACAGACCAATGAAGGTCTGCCCGTCAGCATGCTCCAACGTTGGTGAAAGTGGTGTTGGAATGCTTACAATATAATTGACATCGATCACCAGTTAAAATTATCCGCTACCGATAGATAGATTCGACATTAATTTCAACCGAAAAAAAATTCTGGCATACGAAAATTTCTTTCGTCAACAAATTTTCATAAAAAAAATTTTTTCTTGAATTTTAAAGAAAACAATTGAAAACAATTATTTTCTTGAATGTTTTTTTTTCTCATATCTAATAGCTCTTGCTTTTCATATTAAAATAATAAAACTCGTATAACAAAAACTTAAAAAAACACATACCAAGAGATTACCAGAAATAAAAAATATAAAATAATGGAAAAAAAGAAATAATGATGATAACTACAATCATAAGCTATTGTTTTCCAAAATGAAACTAACTCTTGGTTCTGCCAACAATTGTCTCCAAATCAACTTAAATTGTAGAAAAAGAAATCCCTATTTAAAATCGTGTTTATTTTTTTATTTTTTCTGAAAGATTGAACTGAACTAAATTGAACTAAACTGAACTGAGACACATCGCAATAATGTAGCCTTCCAAAGGATGGGCACATGTCGCTCTCGCTTTCACAGTTGGATACTATTCTTACTACCTGATCCAATGGATTGGAGTATAGTGAAAAATGTTTTCTTGATTTGTTGTTGTTGGCTCCCCAATCGCAATCAAAATTTTTCTGATCAACTTTTAGCTCGTTTTATGGTTTTCTTTTGTGGTTCTTTTTTTTGTATCATTTCGGTTCGATTCAATATAAACTGATGATGAAGCCCAATGATGATACCACCGCCAAGAACATGTAGAAAGACAAGAGAATATTAAGGAAAAAGGCAAAGGAAAATCCAGAGAAAAAACAAAAATGACTTTGTAAGGAACCGTCCTTGTTGCCATTGTTATTTACCAATAGTTTTAACAATTGCAAAGTTTATTTCGTTGCTGCTTTTGTTATTATGCTCATATGTGAATGAAACCCAGCTTATACTTTCTGGTATGATATTTTTTTTGGCGCTTTTGTTCGTTTTCGCCTAAACTGCGTTTAATCAGATAAGTCCGCTTTTTTCCTGCCTTTGTTATTATAGCCATAGCCAACAACCTAATAATCGTATTCCTTTTATTATTAAACTTTAAGTAGCATTTGTCTCCATTGCAAGCAAAGCGATATCGCACTGGCAATGGCAACAGTAGCCAATAATAGTGTGGTGGCAGTCATTCCGTCTGGTATAACAGAAGTTAAGAAGTTACCTTAGTTGGCTGTTGTCAGTGCTCCTTTAAATACACACCCATTTTGGCGGCATTATAGCTTTTGATGCCACCAGCAAGTAAACTTTATGTTGCAAGTACTCCGTGGCTTCTGTTGCACTTATGATCGTTGTCATCATCTGTAACATCATCAGCAACAGCACGTTAAGAAAACCTTAAAAAATATCTTAAGAGAGACAACAACAAAAACAACCTAGAATTTAAGTACAATTGGTAAATGTGGAATATTGAATACACTTCAATTAAGTAGATAGAAGTTACAGGCGTTTAAGCCATGTCCGTTTTATCTTTTTTTTTTGCCTAATAGGAAGAAAAAGAAATGGCCTGTGATTTAATTGAATGATATTAACTTTGAATTTACTTTGGTAATTGAAAAGCTAATTATTTCTAACCACATTAGAGCAGAACGTCATATGATGGTGCTGTTTTCGGAGGCCACAACACTTCCTAATCAGGGTTTATATGTTTTTTTAAGTGATCGTCAACTATTTAAAAGAATTATTTAATAATAAAAAATACCGGAATCATTACTTCTAAATAACAATTTCTTATAAAATTCATATTTTTTATATTAATTTGTTTAACATTGGATCACTATGAAAGGTTAAGCCGGGCCTAATATAAATTATGTATACTAGAGTACGCATAGTGGTCGAAATTTAAACGCCAGTTTATATGTATATCTATTTTAGTTGCATTAATTTAAAGAAAAAATACTTAATTTATCATTCCCTTCCCCACAATAAAATTACATACAAACACGCACATTTATTTTGTTAAGTTTTTGTTTTTAGCTAACACATCCATACGTAATGAACATGTACAACCATATTTAATTCTCATCTCTTTCAATTCTCGGGAAGTTCGGGCAGAGGAAACGCTTCTTACTTCCCATAACTGTATAACATACAGAGCACTTTCAAGTTCTAAGAAAAACTCCGCCCCAAAATTACTATTGCTTAACCCATTTACTATACTCAGCAGAAGTTGACTCACCTAGAAATCACTAAATCAAATACAGTAGTGTCGGTCACATGATAGTCCCCTCTAACGTCAACTTGCTGGCGTTTAACCGGCAAGCATTCCTCTTATAATAAAAAGAAAGTATATTAAAGCAAATCTAAATATCCTGGTCAACTTTTCTTGGAGGATGCGGAATTCGTCAACTCCTGAATGACTTGTTCAAAAAATAAATAACGACTTTGTTGATGATTTTGAAACCATATTTTTCAGATATGATATTTTAGACTCTAAATAACTCTTTAAAAAAAAGACATAATTGAACTTTATACTTCATTACATGGACATGGTACTGGCCATAATGTTGCAAAGATTCATTAGAATCAGTTAAATAGAAGTCGTTAAAAAATAATGTTTATTTAGATTGGGCGTGGCACTTTTTGTAACTATTATGTAGTATTATCACGAGAATATTGTAAAGAAAACAAAGACTGCTCAGAGTTTCAAAAGAATCGTTGAAGCAGAAGTTGTTCAAGAATAATATTTACTTTATTTTCACGATAAATGTAGGTGCAACGTTTCATAATTATCAGTGTAGAAGAAGTTGTTAAAAAATAAAATGTAATTCCTTTGTATGTACGTAAGTAGCACTGCTCACTTACAACAGGACCAATCTCGAAGTACATCCTTTGAAATAAAAAAAACATCCGAACTCGGCTTATAAATGGCGAAAATACATTTTTTGAAGGTCAAAAATGAGATATTTTTTTAAATCGAACCGATTTAATATAATACAAGTCATGATATATAATCATCAAGTATATACAAGCTCCGTTTGGTGATTGAATAGTTGAATATAGCGTGGTAGACTACAATCCGGCTTGAACGACCATACGCATATTGCGTTCTGTGATTATAAGTGTTGCCTCGTCGCTCATGTACTCAATGGAGTTCATAAGTCAAAAACGAATTATTCTCCGCACCGCTCTTCATGTTGTGGAAAACATTCAAACAAATATCTTGTTTACTCACCTCTTGAGAGAAGAATATTTATTTCCACTGCGGTATATGTAAATTCAAAATGTTAAACTCGTTTTCTGAAGAACAGGTTGATTTATAGTTATTACGATGTTTGAGTAAATCATTGGTATGCATGTTCTGTGCCTCTGTACAATTCGTATGTTGGTGTCTTTTCTGTTTGGTTTTCATTGAAACCTAAATGAGGAATATGCAACCCAAAGAAACAGACAATTCTAAACGTTTTTCTTATGTAAAATCACAACTATATTCATGTAAAAAAAAATTATACAAATAAAAACACTTTCCGTTACCAACATAACATCAAACTTATAGTACGCCCCCGATTGGCAGAGTATTTTTGATTCTAAATTGTTTGTTGGTGTGGTTTTCTGAGCTGCTGCTCATTTAATGCAGTTGAAATAGTAGCATTAATTATATCATTATCCTTCATCTGGCGATTTATCTTTTTTCTTGTAGTTGTCATTGTTGTTGGCTGCAGTAAATGCTTTAAATTCATACATATACATATAAATGTTTGTGTGTATGTATTTCAGTAGTAGTAGCAGTTATGAGCTGTAGGTTTATAAGTATTATCTTATTATTTTTATAAATTTTTCTAGTAATTTTTGTTAAGCTTTTGTTTCTTTTTTAGTTCCATGCATGCATCCGACTTTTGTTTTCTTTCACGTTGTGTTGCTAATATGATGTGGCAATATATATTTTTTTATATTTTTCTTTGTTTTGTTCGTTTTTGTTTTTGTCTCTTTAGTTTTTAATGAAATTATTGCATTAATTTTGCTTCAACTGTTTGCAGAAGTTGATGTTAATCTTAACAAATTACATCTTCCAAACCGTTAATTTCAAAAGTAATTAAACTCATTACAAAAAGATCAGATGCGAGAGGTTTGATTTAGCAAAAAAAATCACTGATAATACAGAGGCACCCTCTTCTAGCGCCTCTAGTAGACAACCAAATATATTCCCTCGTGAATAAGAAATATTCCAGAACTTGTTGCTTTCGTAAGTCTAGAACAACTCAAAAAAATTTTTGAATTATGTTGAAGACAGAGAAAAATATCCTTTAATACAAGAAAAAATGTATATGCTCCTGAGAGTAAAAAATTCCCGTAGGTGGTTTGAAAACGGCTGCCAAAGCGGTTAATAAAAGGTGCAAAAAGCACCAAACTAATTTTTTTTACTGACTCTTGTTAAAAAAAGCTCCCAGTACTTTTAAAAGTAATCCAATAATTGAATTTAGCTAAAAAAAAACATGAAAAAAATACCATTAAATCATCAAAGTTACAACATTTTCTCAAACATTTTTCTCTGGCGGATTTCTTAATAATTTAGAATTTGATTTCTTTATATGGGAGTGCAACGCCTCCTGTGACATTCGCGACTATGTTGATCATGTCATTCCGATTGGAATAATTTTAATTCCATACATATAACTTGAATTTTTATTTTCCACCAGAAAAAAACTAATACTTCTATATTTTTTAACATGCAAAGCTCTTTTTGCATTTTTTTAACAATATGAAAATCTTATGAACAAAAAATATTTATTGGCCAATCCTTTAAGTAATCTACAGCGCATTTTCCTTATAACGAACACCACGTAAAATGAATTTTCGATTATAACGAACAACTTCTCCGGTTCCAACACTTTTGCATCAATATTTCATAGAAATTTTTACTGTTGTAACAATCTTTGGTTATAGCGAATTCTCGCGTAACTCTTTTTTCCGGTACTCAATATAAAATACGCGTGAATTTATACACTTAGTATAACGAACAGGTAACTTTCGAAGCCATTGTAATAACTATTTAAAATTAATTGAAAAAGCGATAATAAAAACGGAAAATAAGTGAAATTGGTGATTATATATCGACCCCTGTCAGCGAAATTATCGTATGTGACACTTTTTTAAATCGAATTTTTATGCAAATTGGTGCTAAATCCATTGATTCATCTGTTGACAAAATGTCATAGCGATAAATATAATAGTTATGGAGATAACATGATATCGAAATATCAGACATAAAAGTACTCTTTATAATTATTGTTTATTTTTATTAAAAAATAAAAACTAGTATACTTATACTCCGGTTATAACAAATTTAATCTACAAGAAACTAAACTGCGCGGACCTGCAGAATTCGTTGTAGCCAAACTCCACTGTACTAGAAAAGACAATTACTAAATTTATAGTTCAAATGAAAATTGGCTTGTTTCCAAAGAAAACTTTCGTTTTTATTTCTTTTACATGACTAGTTGATCGACAAACTGCTACTTCATACTCACACGTAGTTTGAAAAGTTTCCCAATTTTTACTGAGTTCACACGTCACACAAAAAATTTTTCACGATCTTGACAAAGCTCTTCCCGTCCATAACGCACTTTAAAAAAGTCCAGTATAAATTATTGAATCCGTGACAAATTATGTTTTCTCTGTCGTCATATATGATCCGAAATTTGCATATCAATATATTTTCATATGTGTGTATGTACATCTGAAAATATGCCATTTCGTTTATGTTAACTAATTAATAAAAATTTTTGTTAACTTCTCAACACACAGCCAATACACACACCTGCGAGTGCCAGCAATAATATTTTTCCTATCAAACATCGTTGTCTTTTACGAGTGAATATACGGCCTTAATTAAACAAGGTTTAAAATGCTACGGGTTTGAAGGCATACCCGAAATTGTGTAAAAATATATCATATAAAATTTCCTTAACTTCTTGTGCTAATTTTAAATCTTTAGATTTGTTTGTATTGAAATTATATATTCCTTGGATATCTTATCACTCACACACATTCTTCATTTAGTCGTCGATGAGAAAGCGATGTGCTTATACATTTTTTAAAATTTTTTTATTAATAGTTATGCAGCAAACACCCGCGTTTCATTTTAAATTGTTGATATGCGAAAAATATTTTATAATAAACAATTCATTTGGTAACATATAAAGCTTTTTATATTATCAAATATTTTTAAGTTGAGCAATATAATTAGAGCATTTATAATTATTAATTATTATTAATAATTCAATTTAAAAAGTTTAAAATTTCTATGAAAAATAGCTCATATGCGTTTCAAAACAAAATTTTTCATACAAATTACAAACCGAAAAAACGCGTTTGTATGAAAAATAATTCTTATTGAAAGGCAAAAAAAATTGGAAAATAACAAATTGTAATTTTTGTGATAAGAAGCATTTGTTTAGTTTGAAGGCTTGAAGTATTACCTAAGAAAATATAATGCGGCATCATATTTCAAACACTTGACTTTTTGATTGCTGGGAAAACTCGATTTCTCCACTAATACTAATAAGCAATAACACAATCAGACTTTAAATTTTGCGTATCACTGGTCTAAAATAAAATTGTCGTAATCGCGAAAAATTATCTTCATGAAATACTCAAAACAATTAAAGAAATAAATTGTTATATGTGTATCTCCATGATACATACAGACTCACTCACACCGATTTCGGAGGTAAAATTTGCTCACGATGATGCATTATGACAGGTAGTCATTCATGATTCAACTTAATTAAATCAGCGGTATCAACTTTTTATTGTTTGGCTCGAAAACTAATTATTATCTTTTGAATAAGAAAAGATCTAGATCACTAAATTATTCCAATCTTTGTAAGACTTTCTTAAAGAAGGTCAGTACAAAGGCTGGAGAAGCCCGCCTAATATCATCTGCACAAAGAACTCGCTTTCTAATTTTAAGCTCGCTTAGTGCGTTTTAAGTTTTTGACGCTTCGCAAACTGCAAGTTACACACCACGCTTATCAAGTTTCAAGCTAATTTCTTTGTTTTTTTATTTGTAAAATTTGTTTTGTGTTCTTTAAATGTTGTTCATTCGTTTTCATCGACTGTTGAAGAAAATGAATTTCTAATAATTCAACTTTAATTTCAATGCAAGAGGATTGAACCTTTCATACAACGACTTCTGGTGAAGTTGTTAAAAAGGAAGAGGAGGAAGCAACTGTTAAGCACCTCTGTGTCAATGTACAGCTCTGTCCCATAACGTATCTACGCTATTCGACTTGGCCCGAAATCGCAGAGCTTGCGGAATGCAAACTAAGAAGAATAAGGTTGTTGGGGGGGGGGGGGGGGGAGATTATTCTGCACATCAGTCATTTTTTAAGCGTAACAATACACGTACAAAGAATCTGTGGCGTTGTTTTATCTTTTAGCATTAACACATCAATTAACTACTTATTCGGTTAATTACCTACACCTAAAAAATAATATGTAAGTATGTAAAAAAAATTTTAATAAAACCAAATGCCTGTTACATGTTTCTACGGATTTGATTTTAAAATCTCTACTCATTGCGTATTTACCATTAATACAATTACAAGTATTACTACATAAGATATTATCAAAGATATGAGTACTAGGAAAATGTTTACCGAACTACTTATACACTTTAAAAATACAAATTTTATTTCCCTCTTGTACAATCTTTATATTTGTTTGACAGGATGTACTTTTTATAAGCTCAAATGACCTTTTTGTATTGCCCTCGTAAATAAATTAATATCCATCTACATCCATAGTATAAATATATTGTGGGAACCCAACAGAAGCAAAAGTTACATATAAAAAATATAAAAATGTTTGTTTGTAAAATAATAAACATGGCATTCATACACGACAAACTTACTGCCTTAAAAACACACATCATTATTCAAACAAATTATCATCCAAATTTCCAAGATGTGTTGCAATGATAAATCAGGCGTAAAACACTTAATGAAGAGGACTTCTACAGCAATCAGCAAATGCAACAAATTTCAACACTCTCGCACCAAAATGCATGAGAAAATAATCAAAAACGAGAAGAAAAAAAATCACAAACAAATTCCAAACGCCAATATGTACTTTTAACGACAACCACAAGAAAACAAATTAAAAGGAAGAATATACAAGTGTAACATCCTTAAAAACAAGGCAACAAACTTTTCTAAAACAAACAAAAAATATAATAAAGAAGAAAAAAAACAAATATTTGTTAGAGATTTCTTTCTCTCGAAATACTTCACATTGAAGGCGGTAAATTTAAGGTGGACTTAAGAAAATCAACCAAAACCAAAATAAAACTGAGTTAATGATAAAAATTTAAGTTAAACATTTAACAAACTTCATAACAACACATGAAACTGAAGCAATATTTGTTTACAAAACTGCAGCAGGAACCACAAAAAAGAAGATAAAACTCTGAAAACCATTTCAAATTAATTTTTACGACTCCCTCACATTGTACTTGTAAAACACAATGAAAAAAAAACAAAAAATGGAAACAAAAAATGTGAATAAATACAGAACGCATACTTCAATATCACTGATGTTGAAAAATGCTCGTGTTAGGTATCTTGTCCTCTGGCCTCATTGCTTGTTAAACAAGGAGGCAAATTTTTTTCACCATCTGAATGCCGATCTATTATCAGTTAAGACAAACGGCATCCAGCAGCAGCTTCATACTGCAACAGCAACAGTATTATGCAGCAGCTAGGCAGCAAATAGAAGATGCAAACACCACCGTCAATGATTTAAAATTTAATACAATAACAATAACAAAAGCAAACGGCATTAAACACTTTTGGTAGGAAGCAGGTTACACTTAGAGAAGTAATTCTACAAAATTGTTTGGAAATAAAATAAGGGAGGCGTTGTTGTACAAGAAAAGACCACAAGATCAATCAAAATTTTAGCTTAAATTATTTTAATACAAATTCAATCAAATATACGATTCAATTAAATATACGATTTTGAAAACACCAAAATGTGTTTCGTAGTTATTTTCAAATGGCGCTACAATGTCGCACAAAATTGTGTTACGTACAATTTCACATATTCCATGAGAAATTGTTTTAGTGTCGTACTTGCAATTCCGGTCGTTCTCCGTTTTTCATTTCCATTTTACAGCGCAAGAAGTTGAACATGTGCTTTGCAAAAAAAGGGTATATACTAAAGAAGGTGGTGGGCTTTGGTAGAATCTAAGATCAATTCCGATTGGCATGATTTCGATTCCATACTTGCAATAACGTTGGTCTTAGTTTTACTTTCTTCAGATTCTGATTATTTGAACCCAAAAAAAAAATAATAATCAGGTATGTGATGGAAATCGATCGATTTCTAAACTATCGTTTCAAAAATGTGAATTAAATTTCGAACGATGTTGAGAATAAATTTTTGAGCCAATCTCAAGTTAATAACTTGAAGAAAGCAGTTCAGAAAATAAAACACAAGCAATAAAAGTAAATTTGAAAATAAATATATCAAAAAATATTGAAAAATATATTAAATAATTTTTGTTAAATATTCACGAAACGGAACGTTTTTTTCGGTTTCAAATCTTTTTGTTTTTAAAATCGATTCCCATCACATTCCTGAATATCTTAAACTTCTTTTACGCACTTTAAGCTTTTTCTTTACATTTAAGTCAGTGGAGCAAACTTTTACTTGTCATTTCTAAAAGTATTGACCTGTTCTACAGCCATATTAAACCAGTCCATTCACCTATCAGCATTACTAGGTATCACATGGCTTTGTCATGTTAAAGTAGTGAGCTAAAACGCCCAAAACAAAAGTAGTGAAAAGCATACACTTCATTTGCTTGTTACCATTATTATTCATTGTCGATGAGTTACATATCGTCATATGAATTCATAAAAGCCCTAAGTTACATTGAAGAAATTTTAGAGGACAAGCAAAAACTCTCTAATATGAAAATTTAAGCAATATTTTTCAACATTTTTTTAGTTTAAGTTTATTTCTTATTGACGAATTAGTACAATTTCAATAAATAAAATTTTCCAGGGACATGCATTTTGATATGGTGGATCGAAATCTACCAAGAAGTGGTTTTAGAATTTTTTGTATCTTAGGGCTTTATTGAAATCATATGACGATATGTGGGAATAACCAATAATAATTCTCGTATTCTCTTCTTATAGCACTGATGAGGTAGTTTTTTCCTTGGTAAATCGCTTCATGTCCAATTAAATCTTGAATTATAAAGACTGAATTAAATTAACAGTGATTTTGTTCGGTGTACATCTTTAAGAGTTCTACTTTTACTTGCAGACTGACAATGAGTTTTTTCCTTCAACTTTTTTTTTTTTTCAAAAATGCAATGTAGCAAATTTTCATTGGATGTGTTTTAATTTTTTTTTGGTTTCCGAAGCGCCCTTTAGCATCATTGAACATGAGCATTAAAACAACAAGGTACGAGTACAAAATGCGGCCAAAAAGTACAGAAGTCAACAACTGGTGCTAGTGGCAACGTTGTTGTAATTTTATATTATTTTTGTTAGTGACTTTTTTTCTTTCTGCTTTTTGTCCTCTTCCATAATACGACAAATATACTTTTTGTTATTTGGGTGTAAGGTATAAAGGACAAGTTGGAGTATGACATACAGAGTGTGTTTGTGTGTGAAATGGTCATGTTATCTAAAATGGAATAACATGGGCAGTAGGTTTAAATTACAAAAGTTCATTCTTTTTTTTCCAGAAGTTTTTTCATGTGATTTTATTTCCAGATTCACTTTGTTGAAAGTCTAAACAACTGGAGAACAAGATCCATAAGGTTTATTATGTAGAGTTAAGTAGTGCAAGTGTTGCTTTTGTTTTCTTTTGTTTGTTTTTTAGGTAGTTACTTGTTGGGGAGTTCAGATCGTGAAGGCGGCTTGTGACTTTTATCCAGTCGAGATTTTAGTGGACATGTTACATGTTGAAACATGATTTTTTTTAATCAGTTTTTAAGTTCTTGTTTCATTAGAAGCATTAAGTAAAGTGGTGATACTTTTCTTTAAATACACATGTACATTTGTTCAATATGTTATTTTTATTTCATAATTCAAAAAAACAATTAGGGTAAACAAAAATTTTAATTAAGTAGTGTTTTAAATCATTGGAAGTCAAATCAAACATTTTCAAATTAATTTAAATTTAATTAAACAATGGTTTAGAAAGAAATATAATAATATAATTTTCCTAAAAATGGATGGTCCCAAATTTCATTGAGCACTCTTCACATCATCAATCGCTCGTTATATGCGACATTCACGATGCGTTTTACAGGTTGCGTTTTATCCTTCAGGATTGCTCACAGTTGCTTGTATTAATAGCACTAATGTCCGAACATAATTTTGAGCAATATTACCTAATAGAAATATGTAATACTATGAATGCAAAAATAAACACAATTTTCATCGAATAAAATTTATTTACTATGTTGGAAATATTTTGTGGCACGCTCTTGAATACATTTCTATTGTAATGGCAGCCATCAAGATAATTAGTTGAAAACATCAAAGGCATGGAAAACAACTTTTTGCGAAACTATAAAATAAAAAAAATATTCTTCTCTCAAATGGTTTAGGGAAGGAAAAGTCTTTTAAAAGACGACATGTAACAACATGTTTAAATTAAACAAAAACTCTTACCTAGAAACCACCAATCGCTTTAAAATTAAAAAAAAAATAACTCTATAGAACATTCATTATTTATCACCATTGGAAGGAAGCCAATGAGACACTAAGCCACACATTTTCAACGATCATGATCATAGTGATGATGATGGTGATCTTTGGAAAATACGACAATGTTGATGCCAAAGGTAAAGAAGCGTAGAATAGACTAAAAATACCACAAAAAAACATTCAACTGTTGCGTCTCATGTAGGTAGGTCTCATTTGTCGCAGTCGTTTTTAACGTCATCATGGTTGCTATTTTTCTTGTCGATTTTATTAAAAGCCGACTTGAGTTCTAGTTGTAGATTTTTTTCCTAAATTTTAACAATCTCTGCCTTAACTTTCCATAAGGTTTCATGGGACGGAAAAAAAGATAAAGAAACAAAATGCTTAAAAGACGACCATTACCAATATTTTTATACAATATTTTTGTTAAACTTTAATTTATCCTGTTGCCAAAAAAAGACCAGAAAATTATATTGGCTTAACTTCAAATAAGTAATAAAGACTGATCACAGTTAAATTGGGGTCTAGGTTTTGTTACTTAAATATGGCAGTTATAGACAAATTGGATCTGCACACCAGGGTTTGCAGGATCTTTTGCGTAATCTTCTTATTCATTAGAGCAGCTGCAGGCTGTAAAATAAACTGATGGCTCTGTTCAGTGAGAGACTGTAATATATCTGAGTGCATCTTCACTCTATGAGACATTAGAACTGAACATTCATAAATCACATAACTGGAGGCATCTTCGTGCGTCTTAGATATTAAGTCATTGGTGTTTAAGATTACGGAGTCCGGTAAACATTCATGTGGGTATCAGACTTTGAGCTTACCCAAGACGGGGTAAGACACCCGATGATACCGATTATAGGTCTCCAGACATTGAACTCATGTCATACATAGTCAACCTGCTCGTGCGGAGTCATCATAGCAGAGCCAAGTAGTTCCAAATTTTTGTCAGTTATAAGCATGTGGGCTTCCAGACATATCCTAGCTTTGGCTTTCTGAAATCCACTTGCAAAACTAATCTCCTTCCTTATTGGTAGAGTATTTAATTGAATATTATTTCTTGTGGGTACTAGTAACATGAAACTCTTCAGACTATTATTTACTATACACACGTTGTATTTTTTGTGAAGCCTTATTTTTTATTTTTTATTTTTTTTTTGCTTAATCAAGTCTCTAGATGACAATCGCGTTACTATCGGTAATTAGCGATTGATTGATAATTAACAAGATACAATTTTGTAAGCGCTGATGTAGTAATAAGATAAGAGCACCAGTATCTCTGTCTCACTTACTGATTTTCAAAAATAACAAATATAATAAAAAAAAGCCCTGCAGAAACATGACAAAAAGTTTAGACTTATTAATTTATTTTTCATACCGATATGCTAACATACAGACATGAAAATGATAATAAAACAGCTCTTCTTCCATGGGATATACATTTGTTGCATATTCCTCTGAGACGATTTTTATGCATAATTGGTAGATAGTTTTTATATTTGTTTTATTTTGCTGTGACTTTTTCAGGATTGGCATCAAAAAGAATGTTGCCTGTTGATGATGTTCCATCGCATCTCCGTTGCTGGCTTCATTCGTCTCGCGGTTCGTGAACTTATCACGATCAGCAATAAATCATCTTTTACAAACAACGCATTGCTGTCAACGATTTTACGCTTTACACCATTTATAGTAGAGCTCAATACAGTGAGGACGACAATCAGGAGGATGAGGATGACGATGATGATGGTGGCGACGGCGATGATATTGTTGTAGCTGCTGATGATGGCAACGAAAAGCTTCTCTCACTCTGTAAAGCCGTTAAATATACACAAACTATAAAATATCAACAACACTATGTCGTAATGGAGCACATCAGATGAGACCCTAACAGACCAAAAAAAAAATTAACAAACATACAACATGAGTTGATTGAAATGTTTCGTCGCATCTCACCCAAAAAAAAACACAGAAGGAAACATGATGAAACTTCTACTTCTCGTTATATGTTCTCATCCCTCTTTAACTGTTGAATGTTGTCGTCATTATTATCGCTTATAAGAGATCACAAAACAACAGCTTCCAATTAATCCATGGCCAAGGAGTTGTCATGAACAATCTGTTCTGTTGTTTGATGTTGTTTATAATCACAAACTTTGAAAGCCAAAGGCGTATATGAAATCTTATGCCAATTTTATTTAATAAAACGCTTTCTTTTTCCTTTTTTCCAATCATACATGAATACACAAATGTTTGCGTGTGTGTGTGAGAGTGTGTTAGTATGGTAGGTTTTAAAAACATTTATATATTTTAATTCAATATCCAATATTCCAATATTTTTGCTTCTTTTTTTTGTGGAGTGATGTATGGAGCAATAGTATCGTCGTTAATCTTGTGTTTATTGTACATATTTGTCTGAAATACTTACGGTTGAGATTTTGTTGGGAGATCCTCTTCCTTTTGTTCTCATTTTGGTTAATTATTCTTATCAGTGTCGATAATTAGTACCGTGAAATGTTTCAAGTAGCTTTGTTTAATTAACACTCGAAACTTCATGGAATTTTATTTGTTGGTCTTGAAATAAAAAAGGTATTTGGATATTTTGTGGATAATTTTTTCAAAAAGTTATTCAGTTGAATGGCTTAACTGCTTAAAATGTTTAAAGAATAATTTATTGCAAATATGATGTTAACTTAAGGACTTAAAAATCTTTGTTTAACGCATCAAGGAGTTGTTTAACATGAGTTACCTTTGTGAAAGAACAAATATGTAGTCCTCATCTTTTTATCGTCCGTAGGAAAACTATAGAGCAATTGTGAAATTTGTGGAGCTGGACCCCAGAATGGTCTATCTACCCTTTGGGGGGAGGATCATTTCATTATTTCTTATCTTTCCATTTTGCGATAATGATCTAGAACTAAAAAGATATCCCAAACTTATACTAAAAATAGTTGTGTGACTATTTTATTGTGCCCAAATCAAACATTATGTATTTCATACACATCTGGCAATAGATCTACCCAATAAACTCACGTCTGGGTGTGGGCCTGTTGGCCATATATCTTTGGCTTCAAATAACCCCAAAGCAAGAAATGCAAATGTATCAAATCGCATGTTCTGATCACTGAAAGGAATGATAGAAGTCACAGGAAATGTCTCATGCTGAAATTGAAAAGTTACAGCGCTGCCAACGAAAAATTAAATAATACACAGATGCTTTCAATACAAAAATGGGAGTTATTTCATAATGAAGTCACTTCATTTTAATTTGTTGGGAGTTATTTCAACATGAAATAAGTGCCAAATAATGTAATTCGAACTTTTTGTATTGGAAATTATTTAATTTGTGTTTTGAATTATTTCATTGTGAGTTCTTTAATTTATTTTTCATTGTGACGATTTTCAGTTTTTGTTTTAATTGCCCTCAAAAATTTGCACAATGGTTGTTATTAGATTTTTTCGGTTGGGTATTTTTTAAATTTTGTATGGAATTATTTCATTTGGGAATTATTTCATTGAATTCTTTGACTTTGTCGCACAATCAATGTCTTAAGACAAGTCCTTTTTATGTATAAATTTTCAGAGAAAAATTATATTAGAGAAGACCAAAAAAAATATATTTTTTATAAAACTGCTTTCATTTCGGTTGATTGGAATTGGAACCTTACAAAAACCACTAGAAATAGTTCGCATTTGCACTCCTTTGGGTTCAAAGTTTTGCATTTCATTGACTTTTTCGGAAGCTATATTTACTGGGGATGATTAAATACTTTCAATTCGACTTTTATGAAACAAAAATTCTTATATATTTTTTTAGTTTACAAAAATTAAAAGGCTAATTTAATTACAAGTAAAAAGAGACTGTAGACAATTGGATTTATTTTTTAGTATTAATATATTCATTTGTTTTCACACGCTATTGCATAATAAGTACGTACAATTATTTACATATCTTTAATATTTATTATCACACTCTTCATAATAATATGAACGTTAATTAATCGTAACAGCGACCAACACCTTTTTAACATTTATTTAACTTTATTCACATTTATTTCAAAAAATATGCTTTTTGAGTTTTCTTATTTTTAATTTCATAATTCCCCTCCATTATGGTGGCTCTACATCAGCCGCTAATCTTGTGTTTTCACTTTTGCAAAACATACGAAATTATTTCAAAGCATTTATATCTTTTTTGTTTTGTTCTTTTGCGTATTATTTGGGTAATTTAGTGAGTGCATTTATTCGCCCAAAAAGTTATGGAGGGTACAAGACATGGAAGACATGGTTTTTAATTAATTAACTTGACTAAAATCAATTTATCAGAATTTATCATTCGCACCAGTGTCCTGTCACAAACGACTGCTTATTACACCATCCAATTCACATTGTGTCCTCACACTTACTTGCTTAAGCATTTTCTTTCCTGGTGTGTAGTGCCCAATGTTAAATGGCTTAAAAAAAGTGTTGATCCTGCAACAAAGATAACAACTTCATTAACCAACAAATAATGAAAGTAAAACCCAACAACTGAAACATCGAAACATGGTTTCTGAAAGGAAAAAAACGTATCTAAATATGTATTATTTATATAAATTTAACACAAATGGCCTGGTCATTTATGTTCAACAGAAGATCATCGTGACTAACAAGGTGTTGCATCATGTTGTGTTAGTTATTTCAGGTCCTTAAAAGATTGTTTTATGTTTAACTTGATTTTTTTTTGCAATAGTGTTCAAAAGGGACTTACAGTATTCCGCGGGACTTTGCGTATGTGACTGGCTATTGGTGGAGTCTAATTCGGAAGTACCTGAAGTGGTTGTTGTTGAAACCACTATAAGGCTAGTCCGGTCTTTAGGCAATCAAATACGTTAATATGTCCTGTTGGTATTAAACAGAGCTGCATCAGAAGTGTTGGATGAGCAGTCTACAGATAAGACCGGTAAATATGTATGATGGTTGATACATTCCCAACTTTGTTTACTTTGCAAGTCGCACAGGTTCGTTCGGGTTAAATACTCACGGTAACCTTAGGCAAGTATGTTAATTCGAAATTATCCTCTGGATCACGATTTCGCGTTGATTGCCAACATCTTGATGTTATTGCCATCAGGGAGTTTAGACCAATACGAGATTAGATAGCCCCAACTCCTCAGTAAGTCATTTGTTTTTGCATTATCCGATGTTTCATTTCAACAAGAATAATCAGCTGCGTGTCAAGGCGTTATTCACTCGTTGGAAGGACCACCGTGATAACGGTAATCTTGGATGCATTTCGACAATTCTGAAAGGTACTTATACAATTCTTAGCCATTAGAAGAAGTGTCAACAACCATGACTAAGCCGACTTAAACAATTATTCAAAAAATTTTTATTCCAATAAAAATAATTTTGTAACCGTTTTATTTTAAGTTTTCGAATATTATGAGAATACAACTATTGGAATAAAAGTTATTCGCCTAAAATGGTTTGAAAAGCAAAACTAAATTATTCGAATTAAATTATTTTTGTTTAAATAAAACTTTCACGGATAAAATTATTCAAAAATTTTTTGGAAAAAATTTTTCTAATAAAATTTAATCGAATAATTTTATTCGCATAGAAATTATTTATGTATTTGATGAAAACATTTAATTAAAACAAAAAAAACTATTTCATGATAAAATTATTTTAATGATATTTTTAAATAAAAAATATTCTAGCTTATAACATCCAAACAAAAAGTATTCGAATAAAAGTAATTAGGATAAAATTATTCGAATAAAACTAATTTAAATAATTATTTGAATTAGCTCACAATTGTAATAGTCAACAATCCCCTTAGAAAAGTTTATAACAAATAAGGCCTACTACTACTGTAGTGAAAATTAAAAAAAAGTAATTTGTAAGGGATCGTAACTAAAACCACAACGTTTACAAGAATCATAATTGTAGTTTATTTATTTTTTATTTTTTATTTTTTTTTACTTAATAAATTCTTTCTAGCCTCTGCATTTCCCACTGAATACTGCTCGCTTTATAAAGTGACACAAATTTAAACTTAACAAAAAAATGTTAAACTTAAAATTCTTAACTAGCAATAACCAACAAACTTAATTTCATTGTTGATTTTATTTTTTCCATTCTGCTTCAACAAATGAAACACCAGCTCTCTAACACTTGGTGGCACTCAATAAATTTATTCCTTCTTATGGTTTCGTGTCGAATTCTGGCGATTTATTGTGGTTAAGCCAGAATTTGACGTTTTTCCATTGGTTGACAGTTCACAAAAACCGCAGGCGCACCATTACAAAAGAGAGTAGGGTCTTATGAGTATGTTGCATACAATGTGTTTGTGTGCGCATGTGATTCCAGTAACTGCCACCACCACAAGCAATACTACACTATTTTACCTACTGTTTGTTATTAAGCAGGTGTTTATCTTGCTGCAAACATAGTTTCAGTTGCATTATGTTGCAAACACAGTCTTAAGAATATCTTTGTGCAAACATACACACTACAGTAGATCAAAGTAGCTATTTTTTAAGTACTTGCACAAATAACCAAAAAAATAAATAGATTACAATATGTTCACATGTTGCGCGTTTTTTTTTTTGTTTAGTGTCATGATGTAACAGCTGAATTAAAAAGTTTGTTTTCCATCTCAAGGTAAAATTCTAAGTGATAACATTAAAGCGATAAAATTCTTTAATCTTGTTTCTAAATAATTAAATAAAAAAGGAAGTATGTATTATGACCCACAGTATTTTTTATTTTTTGAATCGCAAACAAATTTAAATATTTATAAATGGTAGAATATTTCACATTAGTTTTAAATTAACGCCCCTGTTCTGTACATCGAGCCGTTTTAAATCGAGCGATTTTTAAAAACAAATTCTACTGAATTTGATGTGTAAACATTTTTATTTGCTCTTCACATTCAAATGTGTGACTTAAAAACTCGTATTTTTTAAATCAATTGTATTGAAATGACTTGACTTACAGAAATGGGGTGATGCATGTTAATTTTCTAATTATAATTTTTTTGTTTAATTTTAATATGAATCACTTCTTTTTATTTTCAGCATAAAAGTACTTGGTAAGTTTCTTCTTTTTATGTTTTTCTGGAATTGAATATTAACATTACAAATCAAACTAGAAGCAATTGTTTTAGATCATATTAAACAGTAAACTTAAATGCACTATTCCATTTCTTCCGCTGGGGTGAATACAATTTAGAATTTGACTTTTGGTTCTTAACAATTACATTATTAAAACGTTCTTTGGCTTAGAACTCAAAATAGGGGTCATAAGTTTATATTTACTTTTCTTAATTCTCTGCTTGTGTTTTATTTAACACTCGTTGAGATTTTTGTGTACAAATTTTAAATATCATAGCATTTTCAGTCAATATAAATTTGAAACTTTAGAATGAAATCAATAATCCTAAATAAAACCAAACTTAAGTCTAATCAATCTATACTGAAAATAGTCCTTGTAATATGTTACAACAAAAAATTTTTTAATTGCTTCTTATTTACAATATACAAATCTTTAGACAGAATTATTTGATAATGGCGAAAGCCTTTCATATTTTTTAGTATAACGATAAAATTTTAAATCAAAGACCATGAACTCTGATGAGGAGATATGTCATGGTGTTAGATTCGACCCTTAATTATAATAATAATTATTTGGGATGCATCGATGCGCCTTGTGGAAGAAACGATACCATCGAAACTCTACAAAAATATCGATGATACAGACACCGATTCAAGTTAAAATTAACAAAACACAAGTAGAGCATTTTTATTATTATAAAAAATTACAGCCTAAGAGGTTATTAGTATTTAAAATTTATATTAATAAGATTTTTGTTTTGCTGAGAAAGACGACTGTGTCCGTTTGTCAGCGAGAGGCGAGAGAGAATTTAAAAGGTGTACACACACATGCATGTACTCATGAAATTCAGTTTGTTCCCTCCTTCGTACAAATGTATACATGAATAAAAATTTTTTGCAATAAAAAATTCACAAAGTAAACGAAACTGTAATTGGAAAGAACAAAAGATGAAAATTGCAGTGACAAAACTTGCATAATGTAAGCTGCTACTTTGTTTGAACGCGAACGTTTAAAATGGACTCACAGATGCGACAGAACGTATTTGAAAACTTAAGTTCTTCTGCGTAAACAAGCGGGTCTGTGCATCTAGATATATTAGGAGATTTTAGGTATTTTTCTTCTTGTTCTATAGAATAATCAAGGCTAAGGATTAGCACAAGAGAACATTCCTCGGATTTTCTAGTGATAGTAAATACCCACAAAGTTAAATCAAATGCACAAAATTAAGTTGTGTTTTTAATCTGTTGAAACGGCAGCAAAATTAGGGAAATTTTTCATTATTCTGTTTTGATCATAATTAATTTCACGAACTTATTTTCGTTTAAATAAATTATTTAGAATAAACATATTCATGCAAAAATGTGGGACCTATTCCTCTAAATGCCAACTAAATTTCATTCGAACATTTAAGATATTCAAATTATATTTAATCAAGGACGCTCGTTTCTACAACAAAAAAATATAAGCATTTTGATTTTGCCACTTCTCCTCAATTTCCAATTCAAACACCAATCAAATTATTTCAATCACTTTTTCCTCTTTTATTTTTTATTTCTGACATTGAATTTTTTCACACAAAATTTTTTTTTTAAGAACAAAATTTGCATTGAAAACAAAAGCCAATTTGAGTTGTTTTCGGATTAACTTGAATTTTTTTTCAATTTTACCATAAAACAAAAATGCATGAACAATTTGCATAGAAACGCATGCGAAACCACGTTCGATGTAAAATTTCGGAACAAAGTTCCAAAAAAATGTATTCCCAACAAAAAACTTTTTAAAAATGTATTATAAATTAATCGACTTTTAGAAACAGCAAAAATATAAACATAAAATGATGAATTTCATTTATTGAAAAATAATAGCTGTCATTGGAGCCGGAAGAGTCCCCGTTTAATTTCCTTGAATTTCGAAAGCGGTTTGTTAAATGTTTATTTATTTAATATTCACTCTAGTGTTGAGTAGAGTCAGCAAATGAAAAGTGTTAGGTTTGTGGCTTTACTTAATTCGCTTTCTTGTATTTTTCATGGCTAGATGGCGCGGTTGTGTTAAGTACAAAAGGTGTAGAGACATAATCAAAAAGCTTAATCTATCAAAAGTTTGACTTGCAAAACACAACGTCTCCAAGCGAATGCAATTTGTAAAGTACATACAAATGTCTAACGAATTCGGGTTATTTTTTCTTTGAAATTTTTATAGCTGTATTTCAGAAAATTTCGATCTAAGGCTATTAATTTCCGTTGCCAAAAAAGATGTTAGCATGTTCTCAGAATGAAAGTACAGTGGGCAAACTATGGCATCATTCGATATCGAACGAAATCCCGTACAAAATTTTTTGAATTTGTATGTTACTTTCGTTCGATATCGAATGCCGTAATTTACCCAAAGGTGTTTTAGATTTTTCTGCTTAAGCCCTTTTGGCTTGTCTGCAGAAACACCCAGGGCCTTGGCAGGATTCGAACCTGCTACTCCATTGGAAAATCTCGTAAGTGCTGGATCTATACCAGTGCTGCCAGGAATTTTTTTAAATACTTACGCGTACTTAAAAAAATTTTTAATTTACTACTTCTTAGAAGGTTGTAGTCTAAATTTAAAGGAAATTTCAATTAGAGCCCTCATAAAAACGATTAAAAACGATTTTCGCAATTGGGCAACTGGCCTTGGTTTAATAACGCCCGTCTTGAATTAACAACTAATTAATGTTAACAATGTACTTTTGCAACTCTACTTCTTGTACTAAATGGAGCAGACCAAGAATGACTTCTTTAAAATTTTTTTGTATTATTATTACTTATTATTATATTGTTATTAATACAGAAATATTTTCAGAAATATTGAATTTCAGCAACGGTAGGAAAAATATATGCATATATCGATACATATAGTTCTTAAAATATCCTACAACATGAAATGATATCATAGTAGAACAAATGATCTCTAAATTTTGTTCATAATTCAAAAAATTCGATGTGCTGTAAGAATGTTTTCAATAAGTAAAAGAAAAATTAGTTAAAAGGAAAAGAGAAAATGTATTGAAATAATTTGTTTGGTGTTTGTAAAAAAAAAAGTACAATAAGAGAAAATTCCCTACGTCTTGGAAAATAAAAATGCTTGGCCGCTTTTCCCTGTTTCTATTTTAGAGGTAAAAACCTACAAATAGAAGTTTTTCCCTATTTGTGACAAATACTATTCTATGGGTAAATGCGTATAGATGTAAAAAGTGTTAACGACTTCTTAATATAATATTCTAAGGATGTTAAGAAGCAAAATATGTCTACATGATTGCAATTTCTGTGGACAAAATTGAAGAAATTACATTATATGTAGCTTGCAATATTAACCCATGTACTTTATATAGAGATTTATTTTAATAAAATTGTTTCCATACAAAGTTTTATAAACGCTTGATGTGTTTCTTATTGTATTAAATTTTTTTAATACATTTTATAAAACGAATAAAAAAAGTGAAAAAATGTTAAAAAAAAAACATTTTAAAAGAAAAAAATCGGGTTAAAAGAATTCCAAAAATTTTTTTTATCCGATTTTGTTAAACAAAACGTTGTAACAATATTTACCACAAACAATTTTTTAATATCAAAACGTTTAAAATTCGCATTTGCTTAAAAAATATTGAAACTTACTAGAAGTTTTCACTTTTTCCTTAAAAACTTTTAAACGTTTAGCGTTTTTCTATTTTTCAAAACACTGTTCTTCTATGGAAAAATTGTCTTAAAGATTTTGATTTTTTTTAATACGACATTTCCAAGCGTTTCAAATTGTGTGGAAAATAAATATTCTTTATTTTATAAATATAAATACATACATATGTATATAATTTAAATATTAAAATGTTTCCCTAAAAAATTTTATGGTTCGTTTAATAAAATTAAGGCTCCATTATTTTTAATTGAAAATAAGTACAACTCCGCGATTTTTATTCTTATTTTTAATAATCATTTAAACTGCTGGCCGGTAACTAAAAACGTAGAATACATTTGATAAAGCTGAAACCTCATACAAAGAACAAAATACAAAAGAAGAGTCGAATAGTAGTGCACATTAAGATTTCGTTTCGTTTTAACGATCTTTCTTATCTAATTCCGCTTATCATTATTGATAAATAATAATAAAAATAATAAAAAGAAATTATGACGTTGCACACGATTTTAATTACGTTGTAGTACAATATCTGTAAAAATATGAAATATGTATGTATGTACATAATATAATAAAATTTTCACTACAACGTAATTAATTCAATCAGAGATTCAAAGAGAAAACAAGTCTTCGAAAATATGCAATAACTCTTGAATTAAACAAACATTTTCTTTTATCTTTAAACGCTTTTAATATAAAGTTCATAAAGCGTTTCTTGCACACGGCACCACAAAACTGTGCAATATTATAAGTGTTGTAGGCTCGTGCGCACAACATCGTTGATGTAGTGTAGTGTGCAAAGATATTTAAATACATTCTGTATTGTTAATGCACACCACACTAATAATAATCTTTGAGTTTGGACAAATCTACTGCGGAAAGTTCTGGAATAATTTTCATATCTATAAAATCCCACACAATCGAGGCAAAGACATCAGTCAGTAACAAAAGTTGCTTAAACAACATTAAAAAACTTATTTCTTGTAATAAAACTTTACAACAACAAAACTATCAACAAAATGCCTTGCCCCTGTGGAACTGGTAAGTTTTTAACTATAAAGTGAAAAAGGTATCAGCCTTTTTTTTTGTTAACAATATCCTTTTTTGTCAATAATTTTAGGTTGCAAATGCACCGCCGAAAACAAAAGTAGCACCTGTGGTTGCGGCACCTCCTGCAAATGTGGATCCAGCAAGTGAAGTTCATTACTACTTTAATTGGGACAAGCTGGATGTTATGAAGATTTAAATTAACTCTGCTTTTATTTTACAAATATATTCAATGTGCATATTAAACTTTTAAATATTTGATTAAAATAAATAAAAGCATAAAAAGATTTAATTGTTTATCAAAAAAAAAATTTATTATAGTAATTGAAGGCGCTATATGAGACCCGTTTGGCTAATGAATAATACTGAAACCTTGCGTACCCGTCTTTTTGAATTTTTTATTTAATTATTTAAAAATAAACTCAATTAGATATTTCGAAAATGTTGTGATCATCGGCCATTTTGTCATATTTCACAATTAAATTTACCATCTTAAAAATACTGATTTCGTTAAATACAACATATCTAAACAACTCAGGATTTCGTGGCAAATGTTGGGAATCCGATAGATGTTGAAATTTTTTCATTACAAAATTTAAACTTTCAGAAAAGTTGGGATAAGACAAGACTTTATTTAGGGTTTGAAATTTGTGCTTTGTTTCGGGGATGTCTTATCGTCCATGCACATTTGGCATCAGGCATTATGAAACTTCCATATACCTTCGCACACTTTTCTATAAATCAAGCGACCAAGTCCTGAATGAAATTTTAGGATTTTTACTTGGTTTTTAGGAAGATGTGTCCGACAGAATGATCCTGAAATTTGGTAAATTTTTTAGACCGAAAGCGGACAATAACAAACATTTATATAATGCTCGGTATACGCCGAATATAAGTACCTTTATGCCGAACTCCGGCACCGAGCTCGAACGTTCGGTCGGACACAAATACAAAATATATAACAAAAAAGGAGCAGGTTACAAATTCATTTGAACTCTGCCATTTACAACACGTTTAGCAGAATGTTTGATTTGTTTGGAAGGACTTGGAAAGAAAATCGCGGTGAATTGAAACAAAAATTAGTTTTATCGAAGAAATGGAAGTACTATATGGTTAAAAGTATTTCTATAACAATATGATGTGAAAAATTTTTTACTAACGCTGTCAAAATTTCTTACATATGAAAACGATGCGAAAAGTATTTCTGCAATTAAAATTGTTCTAAGTATGCGTTTAAAATAAAGAATAAATTAATTTATTTGACGCATAAAGTTTGTTTCATCAATAAATGTAATTTTTAAGTTTAATAATGGATATGAATGGATCATATGAAAAAAGTAATTAATAAAAAAGTAAATGCTTTTGTAATTATGCTTTTATGACTTGTTTCATATTAAACTTTCGTTTTTTCTAGTTGTTAAATTTTAAACTTTCGTTTAAAACCAAAAATGTGTGCCTAATTTTACTTTTTCTACGAAAAATACAAAATTCACTAGCGTTCGATTTATCGGATGTTATGCTTTATGGATGAATGTGTTTTAAACTATTTTTTAAGTATTTAAGAAAATATAAATTGTCTTGAATATAAACGTCATTCACATCAATATCTTCTGATTCCATTCATACAAAACCTTTAATCATCGTTCGAAAGCGCAATCTATTTCACGCAACAGATGCTCTAGTCTCTTTTTCGAAAAAGTAAGTTCCAAATGAACTCGCCATTCCAAAAACCACACTAAACAATCACACTTTGAGATTTTTAAACAATAATTATTGATTTTGACACGAGTAAGATTTTTTTGTTAACTGAACTTTAACTGCCAGGCCCACGATGTCACACATAATATTCGTTCTTTCGTAAGATTTTAGAATTTGTTTTTGTTTTAAATGTTATTGTACGAAAAAACGAATACGTGTGACATAGTGGGCCTGGCGGTAAAAGCCTTAAGACCTGAGTCTTTATGCAACATACGGTGTAATGTTGTAACACCCAATTCCAAATATCGACGAGGAATTGACGGGTTGGGGTTTCCTTAACACTATGGGCTACAAGAGCATTATTTTCAGTTGTTCTTAAGCGACGTGCCCAACAGTTTAAAATTTTCCACCAGTTTCAGAATTGCTAGCCGATCGGTTGCTTTAAGACGACCCAAAAATGCTATTGTTTTCCGAATTATGACCAATCGCACACTTTTCATTATTTTGCGATTTCTTTTGTATTGAAAATGCAACTACAAATATTTTAAAATACAAACAATAAACCGTGCATATAGCACGTGCTTCCTTCAACACGGTCTCGGTATACCACGGTTCATATTTTGTGACACTTTCTTGGTTAACACGGATAAGAACTCGCTTTTACATGGTTTTTTACTTTTATTTTAAGTATGGACGGCGAACAACATATAACAAATTTGTTTTTTTAAGAAAAAAAAAACAACAACAATATGTAGTGATGAAGAATAAACTTTATGATAAAATTTTTTTGTATGGTTTTATGTGCATACATACATTTGGATGTAAAATGGAATAAAATATAAAATATATGGCTTAAAGTGGCTTCTTTTGGAAATCGTGGAACGTAGCCCTTTTAAACGTAACCACCGTGTTAAACGAGGACTACTTGTAATTTTAAAACATGGCACATTAGCTGTGTTTGTTTACTTATTTGTAGTAAAAGTAGTAAATGAAAAATTTTTCAAATATTGTACTCATGAGATAATAATATCAGAATTAAAAAAAACGAGAAAAGTAGTCAAATTATTGTCCCACATGTTTAATCAAAATGATAGAGACGACCAGTTTTTTTTTATTATTATTTGGAAAGGCAAGTGTACATATCTTCATTACTGCATAAAATTTAAATTTCATAATATAAATTATGGTTGTTTGTAAAAAGTATTCAGCTGAAAATAATAGATATAATTCTTTTGTAAAATGATAGGTTTGGAACTTCTCTAAGAATATGGTTTAAGGTCTACTGATGATTTGGCAAAAGCACCAATGAAATGCATTTACATATGTATGCAGACTATTTCTACTCGTGACAACTAACAAAACTTTTTGTTACTTCTTAGGGCACTGCTACACGTTCAATACATATTGTGATATTTGGATCGCGATCCATTTTCCGGATTTCAAAATATCAAGACGTTCAATAAATATCGCGTTACTGGATCGCATTCAATATATATTGAACGTGTAGCAGTGCCCTTAAGTTTTATTTATTGTTTTGAAAATTTTTGCTTTCTTTCTTATTTAGACAACAAAACATTTTTGTCAATATATCCTGTACGAAAATTTATTTAACTAATTTTATGTAAAATTTATCTCTAGATTCCGTATAAACTCGTATTAAAAATAATTTGTATATGCTAAGAAAAAATTAAACTTAAAATGATGAAAATAATCTGTAAAAAGGATTTTTTATATAAAACTTATAACCGTTACGGTGCCTACTATTTTCCGCTTTTACAATCTCTATAGAATTTATGTAATTTTCGCGATTTAAGTGATTTGTTCATAGATATGTCCCTTATTTGCAGTTTAAGCGATTTATGTATGTATGTATGTATGTATGCATGTTCCAACCATGTCTAACCATATATTTTCTTTGCGTGTACGATCTAACAAAATATCGAAAAAGAAATAATTCTTTCCTTCATACAATTACACTTAAAACAAAAAAAAAATTATTAAATTTTGTTTTGTTTTGTTTTAAAAAATTCTAAAACCATTTTTTGTTTTAAATGTAGTTGTAGAAAAGATATACTAGTGAGACAGAACCATAGACTCAAAAATCTAACCGCTTGGATCCACAGACATATACACAGATACATAGATCCATACTTCAAACTTATAATACCCCTCTTCTTTTGTCGGTGTACTGAGCATTGCCTGATCTTATGCGCTGAGCCAGGAGAGGGGAAGGTTTCAAATACCTATTATTTCCGTTGCTATGGATCTGCTCCTTCTTGCTATGACCGAAAATATTTAAAATGCTATAACAGTTTCACATAATTGTTTATGTCACTTTGAATTCAAATGCTGTTTACATTTAGTAGTACATACTCGTAGTATATAGTATATTATTTTCAAGTTCATTTTATATAGTATACATAATTTTATATAGTATACAATATACAAATACATATACATAATTCCCTTAACTGCTGACAGTAGACTAAATTGGTTTTATGGATTCTTAAAAGCAAAGATCTCAAAAAAAACTGAAATAGCAAAGTAAAAAACAATTCGTGTGCAATTGTTGTTTATTTGTTTGTTATTTGTTTTTCTGTCTCGTTACTCGATCGCTTCACGAACGTTCGATTCTTATCGTGTCGTGATATAAAATTGTTTATAAAATTTAAAAAAATAACTAAGAACAAAAATGATTATGACGTTGCACACGACTTTTTTTGTATTTACACGCAGGGTTACCGTTCAACAATTAGCAATTCGCAATTTTACCCTTTTTTAGCGGTCTGCGACTTTTTGTGAGACTTTTTTTATTAGCGACTTTTGCGACTTTTTAATTTCGTTGCGTCCTTTTACCCTTAATTTGTTTCTCACAAAAAACATTTAATTTGCAGTAAATTTATAAAAAAAAAATCATCATATATAAAAGCAAATTTCAGATTATTATTTATTTGGGAACACTTTTATCACTTTTTTGCAACCTTGTCATGTACACAATCTAGTCCAGAAATCGTTCACAAATTTTCGGTAAATGTTTCAAAGAACAGTTTTAACAAAAAAGCTTTTTAAAGTACGAAATTGTGGGTTTGAAGTGCTTATTTTACAAAATTTGTCGTAAAACATGAACATTCTTTAAAATAAGATTTCTTGTTAAAACGAAAAGAAAGTCTGAAAACTAAAAAGAAAATTAAGCTAGAAATACGTATTTAGAGGCAGAATAGGCCACGGAGTCTGAAAGGGATAACGTTAACAACGCTGCAGGTCCCTTCAAGAAACGTAATATTTCGCAATGCTATTGGAGAGACTGGGAACTGAAGTATAAATAGCTTAAGCAAGACATGGAGTCAAATCGCCCTTTTTGCATTGCTTGTAATCAACTTTTAGTGAACCAAAACAATATTCTTTCTCTTCCTTTCACCGTGGCAGCATACGACAGCCAAGTTTACTTAAATAAACTTGTTTAGTGTACATGGAAACATGTATAGATGAATACATAATGCAACTGCATATGTTAAGAAATATGATAAAAATGGATTCTGTAATAAGCTTTTTGTTTTGTTTCGATTGTTTTTTATTTGGTTATGCTATTTATTGATAAGAAAAAGTTTTTAAAAAAGATTTGCGACTTTTATTTTATTAAACGACCTTTTGTGGGACTTTTAAAAAAATCCCAACGGTAACCCTGTTTACACGTATGTTGTATATGTTTTATAGATGCCTATGATGAGTATTTCTGTTTAATGTTATCAAAAATGAGATTTGAGAGTAAATCGGGATTACTTCTAAATATGCACATGATAATTAAAGATATTCATTTTCACCGCTAACTAGACTTTTGACATATTCATTTTCAATCTCGTATCAATGAACCTGCTCCATACATAAAATACCTTTTGCACTCAACACCACACTAACACACTAGGGTTTTATCATTTTGGAGATACTAACGCTGGTGTAGTGTGGAGAAGTCAATGCACACCGCACGACTTAATTTGAAAAAAATGAGTAAATATTTAAATTGGATTGTACGAGCAGAGTCGTATAGTGTGTTGCTTTTCTGAAAAATATCCACAATTCATATCTATAAAACCGCATACATTCGAGACACAGTCATCAGTCAACACCTGAAGTTGCTTAAACAACAGTATCTGAAGACTTTCTCTTGCATCTTGTTTTGTAAAACAACTAAAAAAAATCATTCAATTAAAATGCCTTGCCCCTGTGGAACTGGTGAGTTAAAATGAAAACATACATATTTAAAGTGTATTGAAATAAAATAATTGTATTTTATAGGTTGCAAATGCTCTTCCCAAAATCAAACTGGCAACTGTGGTTGCGGCGCATCATGCAAATGCGGATCTGGTGGTAGTTGCGAGAAGGGCAACTGCGGCAAGTAAAAAATAAATTCTGCCAGCGTGTAAAGAAAAATATACACACAATTTATAAACTGATTAACATTGATTGGTTCAAATTGTATTAAATTAAGACTAATTTAGTTTGTAGTGAAGCATTTTTATAACAATTAAACATTTCTATTTAAGTGAAATTAATTTGACTTTGAAAACAAATACATACGTTCATATACACACATATATTTCTCTGTAATCTTGTAATTTTATTATTGTAGTGTGTTTCTGTTATTGATTTTTAAAAATTGTTATCAAAATTGATTTGCTTGACTAACTTAGGCAAATAATACATAATTCAACTTCCTAGTGTCTGGATTTGATAAACTTGTAGTATATCATCAAATGAATTTTTGTATAAATTCTTTATTTCTTATACATGCTCGTAGATTTGCGTAACCGAAAAGAAATCCGGGTTGCTGCTTTCACCGAAAAGTTGCAATAACCGACCATCGAGAACTTATTATAAAAATATACAACTATTTAACTTAAATTCATTTATTTTTATTGTTTTAACATCGAAAATGCTTTATACGTGAATAAGAAGAAGGCTAAAGTTTACGTTTAAATTTTATACTTCTTAATTTTTTCGAAAACTGGAGCTTCCTTATATTTGTTTTTAATATTGTTGATCTTTCCCTGTTTCTATTTTGAAATTTTCTTTTAATTGTGCTTTTAAGGTCATAATATATAAAAATAAAAGAATATTTTTTTATTATATTCCATTCTACGTTTCGTTGGAAACTTCCAACTTCTTCCGGTATGTTTTTTATTAAATATTTAATCTTAATTTTTACTCATTTTTTTATAGTTAAATCTAATTTTATTTTGCGCATTCTTCCTTAATTTGTTTAATATCAACTAATTTTTCATACGAAATTTTATTTTCTATTGCCCATTCCATGGAATTGTTTAGAGCTTTATTGGCATCATCTACTTTAAGTTCCGGCGCTTTTTCAATTTGTATTGTATGAAATTTTAACATTTTAAGCGCCGCTAAAAGAATTAAAATATATGATATCTCTGGCACAAAAAACCGACTTCAATACAAAGAGCCAATCGAATAAACAACCTTTCAAATAATTTCAATTTAGAAAATTGGTCCATAAATAGTGTTGTTGTGCGATAATCAATATTTCCGCCCGACTTCCATTTATATTTCGGGGCCAAATTGCAGTTATACACTTTCAAATAAAAAAAGTTTTTTTTTTCAAAATATCATTTTTAATGGAAGAGCTACGAGCTCGTTGTGATACTCAATATATCGGACAGGCATATTGTCCGTGCGATTAAAAAAAGAATTTAAAGAAACAAACGGCAAGCATACTCTTTCAAATAGAAATATATTTTTGAAAATTAGTTTTCAAACGAGTTATGTGTGTAAAAACATAAAAAAAGAATACAGACGAATTGATAAAAAAATATATTTGTTGTTAGTTCTTCGCATTGTTTTACACTTTATTCTAAAAAATGGTACTTTTCATACAAATCAAAAAGGATTTGAAACCTTGTTTTTTGCAAAATAAGTCTAGAAATCTATAATTATTTTTAAATTAAATATTTAACGTGTAAAGTTTGTATGAAAAAATTCTATCATTTAGAAAAGTTTTGAATAAAACAATAAAACTTATTTAATAAACTTTTTTAAACATTTAAATTTGTCTTCGTCTATAAATTATAAACGTTAGAAACTTTTCGCACTACAAAATCTCTACATTAAATACGTTTCATAGTTTTGCGGCCTTATTTCGTAAAACTAAAAGTATCTAGTTTCATATTTATATGAATAATACTTAGAAATTTTTATAAATTTTAATATTTTCCTATTAATTTCAACTTTTTACCAATTGCTGTCATTAATTAAATAGTTAATGCGGTTTCCAGAGTACAGACGGCTTATTGTCTACAAATTTTGCTGTCAAACTGATGTTTTTTAATATGAGTTTTCTATAAGAGTCAACCGTCTAGTTTGCGAAAATCGTAATTTTGTGATATTGTTATATAAAACTCTAAATTAAATTAAAAATTCTTAATTTAAGCTAAAAATTCCAACACTGGCTTTAATAAAATAAATCTTTTTATGCAAATATTGAGAAAATTTTTATATTTAAATTTTTTCAAACAAAATTTTAATTTTAGGTTTATAGCTTTAAATTGAAGATTTCTAAAATCAAAATCGGGGCTCTAATCGTCGCTTTCAATATCGAACTGATTCGATCGAGTTTTCTTAGTGTGTTTATATTGTTGGAGAGCAAATGCCATAATCTCAAACTAAGAAAATTTAATCGAATCAGCTCGATATCGAAAGCAACGATTAGATAAAGTTAAAATTGTAGATGAGTGAAAAAAACATGGATATCAATTAGATTGAAAATTGGGTGTTGGAACTTCTACAATTTCAGATATTTTTTTATATGTACATAATTATTTGTTTAAATGATTAATAAATATAATATGTATACCATTCGATATGTGTTTTAAAAGCATTTTTAATGCAAAAAAATGCTTTAAAATTTTTGTTCGTTAATCCGGATAATTTGATAACCCGGATTAGGGTCTGCAATCAATTATTCGAATTATCAAGTTTTTACTGTGTCATCAAATATTTCAACTTCTAGTTCTCACGCTGAAATTCCTGGCTTTCGGCAATTGAAAACTATCCCGGGAACTCTCATGAAAAACTCTAATATATGTACATACTTACATACATATGTACATATGTATATAATTATACATACATATATAAAATTATTAATTATAATTTGTTTTCTTTTATTTTTTCAACTGTTTACTGACAAATCTCGAATTTGATTTGAAAAAGTCCGAATTTGATTTTTAAAACACTGAATTTGATATGGAGAATTCCTTTACATAATAATAGGAATGAAATATTCTTTTATTATATTTTGCATCCATATATATATGTATGTATCTACATACACATATATACATGTATGTAGATACGAGTAGAAAAAAATGCATGTTAGTAGATTTTTCTTGTATCGTAATATGTATTTAAATTAAATTAATTTTTTTTACAC
Source organism: Gymnocheta viridis (assembly GCA_956483585.1). NCBI lineage: Eukaryota > Metazoa > Arthropoda > Insecta > Diptera > Tachinidae > Gymnocheta > Gymnocheta viridis. The sequence continues at coordinate 127,363,896 of OY101440.1, read as the reverse complement.
AAAGCAACAATATTTTTTTAACCTACAATATCAACAATTACCCAAGATACTAAAGCATTTATCAGTATCTATTTGCAGACCGACAAACGTACATGCATACATATATTTCTACATATCCCAACAAACGCAAAATCAAACGTTTTAAATGTGTTACATTCGATTTGAACAGAAATTTTCAATTCGTTTTTAATCAAAAATAAAACTTACCAATTATAATTTTAATTAAAGTTGTTGTTCAACAGTTAAAATATTTTTAAAATCATGTTTAAATTGGATGCCACCGTAGACTAGTGGATAGGTAGTATGGTAGACTATTAGTCTGGGGGTCGTGGGTTCGATTTCTGTCTAGACACTGGGTGTTTCTGTAGACAAGGCGAAAACGTTTCGGAGTTTATGTTTGTCCTTACAAAAAAGAAAAAATATATATGTCCATAACATATAGTACATAGATTAACAATGCATTAAAAAATATGTTTTATTGGCTTTTATTATAGATTTTTAAATAAAATAATTTTTTTAATGCAAATCGAAAACCAAATTTAGGATTTGAAAAAAAAATATTTTCATGTGTAGTACGAGTATATGCAAATGTAAATAGAAAAACAAACAAACTTTGCAACATACAAATCAAGTTTTTAAAATGTTACACTGAAAAAAAATTGTGCAACGTATGTACATTGTACGAAATATTTCGTCGTTTCGCTCCACGAAACTCTTTGGTGAAATATACGAAATTCTTGTGTATAAGAATTTAAAAAGCTTCCCCAGTTAATGTACATCACTACGGTACTCGCTGAGCCGTTGGCGGCTTACATGTTCAAGTGTAAAAAATTTTACATTGAATAAAAAAAAAAGAAAGAATTTTTAGTCATAATATGTTTGCACTGACTTGAAACCAATAGATTTAAACAAATTATTTTGAAGTGTTTCCACCGCCTTGTAAGTGGATTGGTATTCGAATTTTCGTAGTCAAATTGTTGAAATTACCTTTTAAGGTGTGCACATCAGTTTTAATTGATTTTTTTCATATATAGTTTGACATTTAAAATTAATTAAATAAAATTTAATGTAACTTTTTCGAAGTTCCCAATCACTGTTGACGGCTGATTTAAAATAAATCAAGTGCATTGTGGTAATTTGTCCGTATTAAAAATGTATGGTAAATCAAGTATAAAACAAGATGTTTTGATGAAACCCCACCTGTGGAAACATATTTTAAGATAGTTTTGTATTTTCTACGAAAAAAGTAACTACGAAAGCTTTCGTAAAATGGTAAATAGATTATTTTCAGTATACGGTTGGTTATTGTTTATAACTTCGGCTTAGATTGAGCTATAATTCTGAAAGACTTGTTTACTTATGAAGGAGGTGTTAAGGAGCTCTTTTGATTCAGTAACTATGAAATATAACAAATATTTTCGAATTATTGTCATGGATATAACAATAATATATAAGATAAAGTTTGTTTCCAAATCATTTTCAATTGGAGATTAAACCCAAATGCTTGTTGGGATATATCGAGATGCATGCATGTTCTTATTTATGTTTGTGCAAATTGGTCTGAGTAGAATCTGAAATAAAATGCAAAAGCACTTAGTAAATAAGCTACAAAGCTAAATACAAACTACGTAAAATATAATTGACAATGAAAAGGCAAGATGCAATACAGCGGTCAGGTCAGTGTTGCCAAATGTATTATTGGAAAAACTGTGAACCTAAAAGAAACATTTTTTTATTTGATTATTTTCTTTTCGAAACATTTATATATATATATATATATATATATATATATATATATATATATCGTTGGTTTAATATAGAAAGAACCAAAATTTTTTTCTAAGTCCAGTTTGCAGCATATTTCGATATATTAGTGGATCCATCGAAATAGGAATAAATCTCGATTTTGAAAAAAAAATATTGTTAGGGCTTTTTTATATTAAAGTGCGATTTGTATGTTTTGTAAAACGAAACTTTTGGTTGCATGGGAAAATTTCCATTTCGGAAAATGGAAATTTTTCGTTTTACAAAATGTTGAAGGCACTTAGTTTTCATAAATTTTTATATAGCAACACTGATAGTAATGATATTAAGAAAAACAAATAAATATTCACTTAAAAATGTTTGCAACGATAAAAAGAAATAATATTAAATATCACCGTTTTTTTTAATGAGAAGATATTGTGTGAAAAAAATGTTTAGACAAGTTTGAATTGTGTATGGAAAAGATTAAAATTGCAAACGAACTTTTTTCCCTTATTGTTAAATTAGAAACGTGTATAAGAAAAGAAAAGGTCGTAGTAAAAAATCAGGCTTTTTGTTATTATTAATTTTAAGTATGTGAGAAGTGGTCGTTACAAAAATGTTTTTTGGTGATTTCCGTCAAAACAAGTTATCTGCTTAGTTTCTATGTCATTATTTGATAACGATATTTTGTGTCAGCCGTTTAACAAAATCTACATTAAAAACGTTGGCCAACATTGTTAAAACAGATTTTTTAGGTGGTCGGCAGTGACGTAAGCCAGCTTCTTGGCAGCAGACATTAGGAAAACAGTCCAAAGTTGAAGTACAGGACTTAGGATGTAAATCAAATATGGGTGGCGGAGGTGGTGTGCATTCCAAATATTCAGATACTGCATGAAATTTAGAAATAAAAATTTAAGCAGAGAATTTAAATGGTATGCATATACATAAGTAAACTTACAATAATTAAAAGATCTTTGTACCGGTACTGATACCGTATTCAATTCTGGCTGTGAAGTACGGCAGTAACGTCTGCGGCCATCGGGACAACAGACACGCGGCCAACAATCCATATCGGTTTCGCATTCCTTAACTTCCCACCATAATTCAGCTAAAGGTCGGCTTGGACATTTGCGTGGTATAACCCCTAAAATAGCTGTTATAATTAAAAATTTATTTATTAATTAGGTTGTTTTATTTTATAAAACTAACGTGCGTGTGAAGTTTCTTCTAGTGGTTTCGGTATTCCTGATACACAACTCTTTGCTCCAAAAATATCACAACAAATTTCCTCTCGATTCCACACTTTGCAATCTTCATCTATTTTACAGATTTTTGGAAACAGCTGAAATCGCACCTCACTCTCACGTGGACAATCGAAACGCTCTCTTAAATTGGTGATCTCCTTTTCCACATTTCGTTTACCCTTTTCACCTTCTTGATTCGTTTCCCTTTTGTTACTTAATATATTTAAGGTGGGCAAAGCTATACGAAACGGTCCTTCAACTTTTTTTGTATTATTATTGTTGTTATTTTTGTAATTGGTAACAAATACTGGTTGTTTGGTAGTGATCCTAGATATAATAGTTGGTTTTAGTTTCACCAGGTTCAGTTTTTCCTCTTTAGTTGATAGTTGCGTTGCAGGCTTATACTTTTTGGGAGGCCTTCTAGTGGTCGTTGTTGTTGGTGGTAGAGTGGTTAGTTGTAGTCTTGGTGCTGGATTTGAGGTAGGATTTAAAAATTGCCAAAATTCAGGTGTAAATATATTAAAACTGTTGGAAAGTTGAAATGGAGGTCGTGTGGCTGGAAAATTTAGAACAATTTTTATTAGAAATATGAGGATTGTATGACTTAATAAAAGCCTATTCGCTAAGAAATTCAACCGGCTAACCGTTTAAGTTGACCGATTAATTACTGCCCGACTAACAATTAAATCGTTTAATTTGTGTCGATTATCCGACTAAAAAAGATTTAATATTTTTTGTAGTATTCGAACATATTTTTTAATGTGTTTAATTTATTCTAACTACCCGAAACTATTTGAAGTGTTAAGAACACAAATGACATAATGGAAGATTGGATTTGTTTAGATAAGCCCAGAAAAATTGCTGATATTCTTGTATTGATATTCTCTATTATGGGATGCTTTCGATTTCTCCAACTTCTTCGATAAGTGAAAGGAGCTTTCTTAAGTAAAGTTTCATTAAAACTAAAGCAAATAAATCGATTGAAACGTAACATTTGAAACAAATTATTTTTCTAAGAGATTACTTTAGAAGATCTCTTTAAACTATGTAACTAAGTTATAAAAGGAGCTGACTTACTTGTTTTTTTTTTTATTAATACATATTTATGAATTCTTCTTCTGCCTGATTTATCTTAAGAATTGTGACTGTTTTTTACTAAAAAAATCTCAAAATAATAAAAAATTTATGTATTTTTATTTATTGAAACTAATGAATTCGTCGAAAAATCGTCTAACTGATTAATTCAAAATTAATCGATTAAGCCAATACCTCGATTAGTTAATTGAGCGATTAGACGATTAGAACAGAAGCCAAGGGCTTATTCAATTCGAAAGAAAACACTTTCGAAACACAATGTATAAGCTTTACCAGTTCGAATGATTTCCGTTTTGAATCGAAATACCTAATAACCCCTCTGATTAATTGAATACCCTAATAGTCGCTGCAGCTTGTGAGTAAAATGACGGAGTTTTAATTCATTTAACATTTTTTAAATAGAATGTGTATGTAAATTTTTTTATTTTATAGTGTGTTTATATAGAGTTTGAGATTTCAAGGAGATAATTTATTTCGCCGCTAGTCTATTTTTGATCAATTTGCCTTCATGTCTAATTTAAATATTAACTAGCGTATCCAGCAGTCGACTCAATCGACCGCATTCTAGAAATTAATACTCAACATTTACATAAATACATACGATAAAATACAAAAACTAAAAACATTCTAAATAAACAACTTCAACTTGAAACAACTTGATACATGTATGTGTAATAAGTGTGCATGTGTTAGCGGCAACTTTAAACGCTTATAGCTCCCTAAATATCGAACCGATTTAAATAAAATTAAGATTGTGCACATCTATGCAAAAACCCGTTTAAAAACATATAAATCTTTCCAAAATCGCGTCAGTATTATGTCAGTAAAAGGGATCTAAAAAACGTGTGTGGCTATTAATAATATAGATAATGAAAACTGAATTGCAATTATTGTTTAAAACAATGAAGAACATTGCACACGTTAAGTTGCTTAAAAAATAAATATTTTTATTGTGAAATCTTTACACCAGATAATGGTATTTTTAAAGAAAAGACAAACATAATAATTGTGCAATTAAAACAACAATACAGGTTTTGTTTTTTCCTTTGTGCACGTATAAATCTAACAATAGAATAAATTATAATTATTTTGCTGCAATTTATATTTGTGTTTGTAGACCAAATAAATTCACACTGGTGGTAAAGTTGGCTAACACTTGATTAACAGAATAAGATATTAAAAATGCAAAAAAAAGAAACAACATAATACTGTAAATTCAAGTCCGTAAGTAATTATACGTACATAATTAGATATCTGTTAACTGATGTATATCTTAATCAAGTCATAGTTCGCTTAACACTTTAGCTACTTAAAGTTACAGCACAACCTCTTTAAGCTGGTCAGATATATATATATATATATATGTACATAGTTTGCAATCTTTTTTTTTTTTGCTTTTGAAGTCTTATTCGATATCAATCTGAAAGTTAATATAATTTAATTGAAAATTTCGATCGATATCGAATGCTGTAGTTCGACTCCGAGGGCTTTGACCAGCAAAACTCAGATATTTTTTTATGTGGTCATCTGCTGATACATATCTTATTGCCCCCCCCCCCCCCCTTTGTGACCCTAAAACCATATCAAAGGAAAACCAGTTGAGTTTTCAAACACATTCTATCACTATTTTCTAGTACCAGTTTACTTGCTGCATGCAAGAAGAATTTTATTTCCTATCACGTAACTCCCTTTCAAACATCTCATACTGCAGAAGGGATATGAGCTTCCGCAAAGACACGTAAGATGTCTGTGATGTTGAGCCCAATTGATAAAACACCTCATCCTGGGAAAGTTCGGTGCAGCCAGTCAAGTGCCCGTCTTCAGCCAACAAGCCACATACTCTAATGCATTGAAGTATTATTCCTTCTGAGTTCAAGAAATGCATCTTCTATAAAACTAGTTTCATATCCATTTATTCGTGTAGTATCGAGCAGTATTCGTTTTCTCTCTCGAGCAAAGAAAATAAGGTCCAATATATGGACAATCATGGTTGATACAATACCATGTCCTGAAAGCCTGTTATGCAACCTAGAATCGTGTCCACAAACTTGCACTAACTGTAACAATCAATAACATCATCATATCCTATAGCGCGAATGTATATTTCTGGCAACCTCTAACTACCTTTTCCTGTCCAATCCTGAAATGAGTATCATTGTTTCGATCCATTTTATGATAATGAAATCGAAGCGTTTTCTGAGTTTGTCAAAAAAAATTTGACTCACGCCCAGTCTAACGGGGTAAAATAACGTGGAATAACTACGAAGAAAACAAAAGGAAAATTAAAGAGTGGACTGCAGAATTACAGTTTATCAACTGCCCATCGAGTGTTAGTATTATAGAGGTTGTACTGTTACTGTATTTTAATTTGTACATTTATACATTCTTAACTAAATAAATTGTCTTCAATTGAAATCAATTTGGTATAACAAAGTATTTAAAATGTTTGTATTTTGCATGTAAGTTGATTTAATAAAAGTTTTTAGGCGCGCATGTGTAATTAACTCAAAATTTTGTTTATCAAGTTCATGATCATCTGATTCAAATGTGTTAATATGAATGTGTGTATCATTTTTACCTATGCATATAAGGAAGTCAAGAATTCTATCGACAAATTAGTGCATTCTTGATATGGTGGTAATGTGATTTATATATTATAATTTCTTAAAATAAAATATCAGAGTTTTATTCTTATTCATTCGAGTATAGCAAGAATTTATTACTTTCATCCAAATACTAAAGTGAATAAAATTAAGCAGTAGACGTTTACCGAAATGTTCGTGACGGCCCTTTAACATCAGGAATGAGAACGCAAGTACAAACTAGTATTATAAAAACTGAATCTGGCCAAGCTCATGAAGGTTAAATCTGATAACTATCACAGAGTATCTAAATATTATCAAATGCTCCCCTCCATTCACGTGTTAGTTTCCTTTCTTTTAGGGTACTTACACAATATGATCTTTAAGGTCTGGTGAATGTTTTTTTTTCATGTTAGCACCCGCTAGATGCCGTTGTATTGAAATTATGTACATACAGACATGTAATATATATGAATGTGCCCATTATTCATATTTGCCGCATGAACGTTATATTTTAAACTGAAATACATATAAGAATTTCACAAACCAAAAAACAAGTTTGCCAAGGACATTTAAGGGGCAATAAAATTTGTTTATTAAAAAGATTTTTTTTCAAACACAATGTAGACGAACTTGAACCACTTTAAACATGTATGCCAATTAAGAATGCATTTTAATACAATACAGATGCAGTCTAATAATACACTCACTTCTACAATTATTCCTAAACTTGTTTATTTTAATAAGAATGCATAAATTATGAACTTAAGTAAATGTTAAGTGAATATGTGTAATTTCGTAAATGCAGTAATTGTACAATAATGAAAGTTTTACGTTCGAAAAGCATCACTTGGCAGCAAACAATTGACAGCGGCTCACAATTCCGCAACTGCTCCATTATTTTAGTTACTGTTGCAATACTTTGCAAAAATGTTGCACAAATTTCCTGCAATCACAAGTTTACCATATGTTTAGTTACAATGGTTAATTGGTTAAAAGAACTTGTTCTTAAGTGCATACACAGAAAGAAAAATAGCGTACTAAATTCAAGTCTTTTATACTTTCAGTACGAGTGGTGCTCAAAATTTTGTGTACAAACAATAATAAAATCTACTTTAATGAAGCCGAAAACGGGATTCCTTTAGATAACCAATCCTGGAGTTTCTTAATCACGTAAAAAATCTTGAATCAACCAAAAAATTAAATTGAGCACTTAATATTGATTAAGTCCATACTTAAATCAATCTTTATGTACTTGATTTTAGTAAATCTGGGATTACCGTACTTTTGACACCGCTTGGGATTGATTTAAGTACGGATGGATTGATTTTTCTTTTGAGTGTACACAGGACAGAAAAATACTTGGATCCCATGATTTTTTCCATAAATATGAATCGAATATGACATTTTCCGCAAAGACTTTTCATTCAGCCTAAAAATATTTTGTGTAATTAGTAATATGAACGATCAATAACGTTTGTTTGAAATTTTTATTTTAAATAGTATTGAGTTCAGAGGTGCAATCATCGCTTTCGATAACGAGCTACTCGATCACGCATTTTGCGATTCGATCATGTGCTTACAACGTGTAAACACATTTTCCGATGGCCAATGCCATAATCTCAATTTAAAAATACGAGATTGAATCAGCTCGTTATCGAAAGCGAAGATGAGACCCCAGTATTTTTATAGTAGGCAATACTTTTACAGAGTTAAAATAGACTGACTGAAATATGTACATGTACTCAGTTCTTACCAAGATTGGCAACCGAAACTTACAACGATGTCGGTAACTGTGCCACTATTGAATTTGGTTTTCAATTTCGTTATGGCTAGTGGTAATAGTATTTAAACTGTATCGCTATCGGTACATAACGGTATTATTTTTGTTATATGAAACCGAACAATATTATATTTTCGTAATAACACCACATAACAACTATAAAAATCTTTTGGAAATTCAAATTTAACATATTTAGATATCGTGTATATCGTTTATGCTAAGTCGGGCACTTATTGAACCGAAACCTTTGATTTCACTAATTTTTAGAAATGTTTTGATACGTTTTAAAAGCAATGTGCACTCTACCTTGGTCCTTGAAAAAATGTTTTTAATTTGTTACTAAAAAGATTTATATATTTTATGAACAAAAATTTAGATGTTTCATTTTCAATTTGAGTTATATGGAGATGTTAGTGATGTGAAAAATCCAATTCGTGCATCTAGCTCTAGAATAACTTCGAATATTGCTGTTGCAGTCCATAGTGTTGAGGAAAACACAGGTTTGTCCATTTCTCGTCGATCTTTACAATTGGGCATTCCACAAACGATATTAGACCTTATTTTGGATAGGAATTGACGTGCACGACGTTTCTTTTCAACAAGTGTGGCCACGTGCTACACAAGTAATGAGACCAATGCTTTTTTGCTGAAAAGTTTCCTGATCGTGTGATTTCTCGAGATCATGTGATTTAAAACCTTTTGACTTTTTCATCAAACAATAATTTCATGACCTCAAATATGGAATTCGTGAAGTTATCGAAGACATACAGCCGCAACTGTGCGAATTGGAGATTGAAAATTACTTGAAAAGAATATGGTCCTGCAAGCGTTGCCGTAGCAGCCGTTTGCCTGGTGTTGTTTTTCATTATCAATGACATACGCTCCTCTTTACAATTAAATTTGCTTAAAAATACTCGTTCTTTTCATATTAAAATGAAAGCTCTAATTAAAAAACTCTACACTAAAACAAAAATATGCAATCGTTTCATACTATTATTTACAATCAAATTATTTTTAAGAATGCGAGCAAATTTATTTTTTAAATTGTATTCCCAACCCATCAGCAAAGTCTTTGAAAATTGAACTGATAGAATAAGTTACTGCAGAGCCAGCCACAGCAGTCACACGAATGAAATCGTGTTCCATAAATAATGGGAATATTTGCTATTTCTGATAAACCTAAAGAAATTAAGAAAATTTCAAAAAGTCTTGTTTGTTGAATAAGATATCGAGTAAATAAGATGTCTCGAACAATAAATTTAATAAAGAAATCAAGTTTAGTTAATTTTAGTTAATTTTTAAAAAGATACTTGTACTTCGGCCACCCTGTACATTATTAGCTATAATCACCCTGGGAATTTCTTCCCTATTTCCGGTTCCCAGGGAAATTGTTCTCTTTTCCTTCTCCCTTATTCTAAACGAACATCGAAAATTGGAAATTATTCCTCGGGAAAAAAGTAGGTCTCAATTAAAAGAAGAAAGTGATAACAAATTTTGGGAATAATTCCGTCAAAAAATGCAAGGAAGTTGTGCAAAAATGTAAGTATGTATTTAATAAGATTTGTTTATTATTTGGCCAAGTTATTTAGATTATTTTGATGTATTTTGAATAAGCTAATTGGTCCTATTATATTTATGTAAATAAAAAACTTTTTTTTATACTTTTTTACCAACGTCTCGTCAATTATTTGTTGACATCTTCATGGTTCTTTTTTGTAATTATTTTTTTTTTGTCAATTGCATTCACTACACTGTAAGAGGAGTCTGAATTTTTTATATTTTTAAAACTCTGTGCAGTAGGCTAATATTTCGAAATAATAATTGCAGTAAATAAAAATTATGTTTTTAAAGTACACACTTGAAAAGTAAATTTACACTATGCAATTTTTTGCGAACAAAGTAAGAACGTTTTTTTTAAGTGACTGTGACTTAAAATGCCACTTCGCCTGTTTGTTAATAGATGCACTATTACAAGCTGCATAAAAACAATTCCAAAAAAAACTTGCTAACCTCTAAATAAAAAATTTTTAAATCTTAAATTTTAAGTGGTCAAGAGTGGTTGATAAATTCAAACTTGTGTTTATCGTACAAGCGATAAATGGTTAAAACACCGGACAAAGCCAAGAGCAGGTTAGCAAGAACAAATCTGTCATTTCAATGGACAAACATTAAAAAAAAATCTTATGAATTAAGTAAGAAAACGTAAAATTGCATAAAATGCATGTTTGCGCTTGAAAAGTTGTTTGAATTAATAAAAAAACAAATAAATTTTTTTCAATTTAAAATGACATTGGCCTAACTTGCAGCAAGCAGTCAGTTGTACCGGCTCATTCATTCGCATTTCAGACGCTTATTATAAAACTATTACTAAATGGATGGTTAACATGTGTCTTACTTAATAACAACACTTAAATGATTTTCACGCTGCTACTAACTATAAAGTTTTGATTATTTAACACAACTTAAAAATTTTGTTTAATTTTATTTCAAACATTTGTAATTTTTATATCGCACATTAAGTTAATAGAACGTAAAAAAAAGTAATACACTTTCATATATGTAGGCCTCCTCATATTTTACCATTCTCTTTTATAGTTTATTTTTTAATAACTTTTTCATTTTGTTGTTGAAATTGTGCAAAAACAAGTACAAATTTTAATGGCAATTTTTGTTTTGGGATTTTATTAATTTGTTTTATAAAAAATTGTGTGGCTTCGCACAAATAAACTGTAATAAAAGAATTATATTTTGAAAAGTCTTTTCATTTCAGATGTTTTTAATGATAGTTTTTTTTGCACAAAACTTATTTTGTAATTCACTGTATTCCATAATAACCACACAGATATACAGTAGGTAACAAAACAGAACAGATATACAGTAGATTCGGGAAACGGAAATTGGCCTAAATTTTTTTTGATTCCCAAGTAAACTTGAACTTAAAAATAAGCAGGACTCTCATAGCTAAAATGTGATATTACTAATTTAAAAACTGGCCTCCTTGAAAGAACTCATAGTGGAGGCATTTTGAACGGAATCCCGTTTACACTACTTTTCAAGATCGTTCAAGATCGTTATAACTCATAAAACTTGCGTTAAATAAAACCAATTAAAAGTTGTCAATGTAACGAATCGAAATTTTGCATACTTTTTACCATCTGCGCCAATTGTTAGTTATTGATAAAACTTAGTTTTTTTAAGATTTCTGTAAATTTATGAGACGACTTCTTACTAGTTTTTTTATCTTTTCCCGTGATTTTCAGATTACAGCGATATTTTTGAGAGTTAAGTTTTTTCCACGACCTTTTTATTTTCTTTACCGTTTCATTGATATTCCGATTTTAAAAATTTCGGCCACTTTCGCAATAGGAAGATGAAATAAATTGGATTTTACTTGCTAATATCTCCTTTTGGTTGTCTTTCACGAATGGAAAAGCTACGTAGAGACAACTGTGGAAAAGGAGATTTAATTATAACCTCAACCAGTGGTTATAATTAAGGGGTATAGCAATAAAAGAAGGAAAGGGGAATTAGTTCCTTTTCTTTTATTTAAAGGGCATATGCTCACCTTTGTATAGGGGATGCAGAATACTGGTAAGTGTATTCCCGGATTTCGAAACTTATGTTGATCACACGAGACATAACGGTTTTCAGCGAAATGGTAAGGATTCTGGACCACCGCTCAAGTTATAGAGAATATGTATATTTCCTTATAGGTTATACAAAAAAAAAACAAAACTATTTTTTCCAATATTCAACAAATAATGTTATAACTTCGGTTGTTCAAAAATAAGCAAGTTTACAATTCAAGAGATTTAGACTTCGTTCGTCTTTTTTAAAAGATACATTTTTGTATCTTTACAATGCAGTGTTGACATTTGAGGTTGAGTTTTAAATTTAGGGTTTTCATAAAACTCGATCGTGAGTGAAAAATTATTTGTTACTCTCGCTATCATCTAAAATAGTTATTACAACAATTATTAAAAAATACTTATAACTCGCTTGCAAATACATACTTTCTTCTTATTCTCTTAGTAAGAAAAATAGGAAATCGCATTATTCCTGCTTTTGGGATTTTCGAGAACACGATTTCCTGCTTTCTCTATTAGTGTTCATTTAAATTATTTTATTATAGCGAGAGACCGCACTGGTAAAAAATCTCAAATTGGCTCATTGTTATTTGTTACATATCGTCATATGAGTGCATGAAACCCCTAAGTTACATTGAACAAATTTTACAGGACAAACAAAAGACTCTCTAATGTGAAAAGTTAACCAATGTTTTTTTTAATTTTTTGGTTTAAGCTTATTTCTTATTGAAGAATTAGTACAATTTTAATATGTAAAATTTTCCAAGGACATGTTTATTGATATGATGCATCATCGTAATCAATAAACAAGTCGATTTTGAATTTTTTGTTACTTATGACGATATACATTCATATAAGCTGAATGGGAAAATAAAAGAATCTTTTATATCGTTTTTTTGGGGACTAGCAATAAATTATAGCATTTATAATCTAATAATTAAACTAAATGCAACACAATCAACTTACTAGTTGTTGTTGTAGTTGTAGTTGATGTAGATGTTGTAGAGATGATAGTGAAGGTTGATGCATCTGATGTAAATTTTCGAGCATTTGCACGAATATTATTCGTAATATTACTACTGACACTTTGATTGTCTGATATATTATTACCTGTTTGTTTATTTGGACTACTTTCAGTTTTTGATTGTAGACCACTAGCAGTAACCGCATTGGAAGAAGCTAACAATGCTTGCGATTTGCTATTAATGTTGTAATTGTTTCGGTTGCGTTGATGCCTGGCAACGCTTGAGTTACTGCTTGCTGGTTGTTGAGTATGAACATTTGAATTATGTGACGGCAAGGGGGTGTTCTGGTGAACATTTGTAGATGCTATCGACAGCGATGCTGTTGTCGGAATACGTTGACGACTTTTATTAGTTGTTTTGGCCGTTGTTGTGGCTTTTGTTTTGGCAAACGTTTTTTCAGATTCGATATTTAAATTGGAGTAGTGTGAGGGTTGCAATTGTAATTGCTGCTGTGGTTGAGTTTGTGTTAGAGTATTCGTAGAACGTGAACGATATGAAATTGTCGTTCGTTGTTGACCCACTGATGCGGCTATTGGCTTTTTCAATAATTCACTATTCTTGTGTACGATTGGTAATTCATGTTGCACATCCAATTGATTTTGCTGCAATATACTGTCATAACGCCGGGATATGTGATCTTTAGGTTCTATTCTTGAACGCGGCCGATTGCGAGAATTGTGTTGTTTCCGTGCCGGTAAGGCTACATTTATGTTGTTGTTGTTGTTCTTGCTATTATTATTATTATTGTTTGGTCTAGGAGAGGTGGGAGTAAGAAAACGTACTTCCTTATTTGGTATTTTTTTAGTCGTCTTATCGCCATATTTTAATGATCTTGAAGGCGAGCTAGTAACTTGTTGTAAATTCACTTCCGCTTGTATTTGTTTAGCTGACTGTTCAGTTGTTGCATAAGTTGTTACAGCTAAAATTATGGTACATGTTGCTAGCAACAACCAAGTTGTATTTATTTTCATAGTTTTATTATGTATAGATGCATCTATTGCAAATGTTCGCTCATAAATATATGTATTTAAATTATGTATTTAAAAAAAATATATATGTACGAGTATTTCAAAACACAATATTTTTTGCTACGACGAATAAGATTAATTAAGAAACGTTTTACTTTCAAAACTATGTTTATTAACCAACGAATTTAGTTTAAGAAAAAAACACAAAAAATTTCTGCAAATTAAATAGTTAAACTTTTATTTTTTAAGGTATTCATAAAAAATACATGTGTAAGCCAATTATAATTAGTAAATATTCACAACCGATTTTTTGCCAATGAGCAAAGAATGAAATGTTTTTAAATAAAAGATTCCTACATGGTAAGTAGTCTGATTTAGCCAAGTATTTTAACTGCTCGTTGCAATTTTTAACTAGAGCTTATTAATAACTATTAATTTTAAATCTTAAGATTTGTTTAATATAACAATTTTAACTATAAAAATCTTTTTTGTAGGTCAGTTTGACCTTAGAGCTGTTGATCAAACTATGTGCATACATACATACATATGTACATGCATACATACATATATTGAAAGTATGTATTGAGTACCTTTGATCTTGGCAATATTTTTCAACATTCGAAATTTTTATGATTTTTTTACTCGTAATAATTTATGGACACTCTTTAGCACTTTTCTGTTAAAATTGCTATAAATAAGAAAACTGGAAGAGTATTTGTGTTTTCACTTTATTATTACTTATTTAATTGTGACTTTATATTTTGCATTCCCAAACAACGAATTTTTCATCAACGGTTTTCTATAAAACAAAGTGCGCGTGCTCAACCGTCGAAGTTGCGCTATTGACTGCTGTTTGATTTCAACTTCAAAAAGTTTACTTTGAATTGTGCAGTTTCGCAGTTTGGCCACAAGACTTAAAATATGACTATGTACTCCGCTTATGCATTTAACAACCAAAATATTCATCTATGAACACAAAAATTCTCTCAGTCTCTTTATAATACAGTCTATATCTGAATGATACATTGCTCTGTTTCGGCGAAGTTTAAAGTGCAAATTTTTTTTACAAAATTCTCAAGCTGATAAAAGAGCTGTAGTTAAAATAAACCTGCTTTTTATGATGTCTTCCATTCACTAATATAATGTTATAATTGAACTTTATCATTATTTACTAGCATGTGAATAAATGGAAGTAGCATTTTAATATTACTCTGACAAAATAACTATTCAAATGTTTCTCTTTTCTTTTGTGTTAATAACATATTAGTTTAAGCATCTTATTAAGTGACTTTTGATCATCCTTCATCCATAGAACACATAGATGAATACGTGTGGACATTAAGGGTCATTCTCAAAAAAATGTTTTTTTCGGAACCAAGTTTAAAAGTTTCCTCTAGATATTAAAATAGGCCTCTTAAGGTCATTATTACAACTTCTTGTTAGTTAAAGGTAGAATTTTGTTAGCCCGATAAATAGCTTTTCATTATTACAACTTCCATTTTTTTGTATTATTAATAATAATATTTAATGGATAAAAAAATAATAAATCAAGTTTTTATAATGCAAAGCCTTTATCGGTCCGACAAAGTCCTCCCTTTAACTGCCGACAAGTTGTAATAATGGCCCTTAAAATATTAACTCTTAATATTAATGTTAAGACGGTGAGCGTTGCACTTTTCGATTCCCCATATGAATAACACAGGATAAAAAATATATTTTTTCCGTCTGATTTGCGTAGCTAACGAACGATACGTCGTACAGTAAAGTTCTTGGTATGTTTTTGTAGAATTGAACGTTCTACAGATTAAGATTTTTCTGATAAATCTACTCAGGCAAAAGTTATTCAAGGTTAAAATGAAATTCAACGTCAACAATCAATTCTGTACAGAAACATTGCAAGGACTTTACTGTATGACGACGAATCGTTCGTTAGCTACGCAAATCAGAACGATGTTAAAAATATATTTTTACAGTCCCATTTTAGTATATAAATGGAATTTTGAAGCTGTGTTCCGAAAAAAACGTATTTTTCGTTTTTGAGAACCACCCTAAAGTACATACTTATGTATGTATGTATGTATGTACCCTGAAGGAAAACTGGGAACCACTTTTGTCTACTATTTTGGTGACTATTTGGAGACATTGTCATCATTTTCATTCCTTTGATGAGAAAAAATTGTGGCGACTGCAGTTGACTGATAATGTGTCGGTCGGCGGCACTATGGTTTTTATTAATCGATTATTTTTTTTAATGTGCTATAAAAGTTATTCACAATATTTATATTTTTAATTTGCGAAAGTACATAAAACCCCATTTAACGTTTTAGTGTTTTTTAAATGTATTAAAAAATAAGAGCGGCGGCGACTTAATTAAAGTGAATCGCTGGTTCCAATGTCTACCTATGTACCCCAAGTCAGTAGTGGATTTGCAATGACACGCACATGTTTAATATCTCTACTAAATAGCATTGTCTAGGGTATTATAAGTACTGTACTGGTGACTGTGTCTACTAAGTCAGTACAGTTTCACTATTGACATTTCCTGCAGGGTATGTATGTATGTATATATGTATGTACATATGTATGCATGTACACGTATGTCATTTTTTCTTTCCTTTTGATGAGAAAAAGCCAGGTACATTTTTTTTAATTCATTATTACTACACAAAACGATTTATCGAGCCTGTTCTGTAAATCACTAAAATTCAAATCGCATGATTTCAAAAAGTAAATTGTAACTTACTGCGGGCTGTTTTTTTCGCGTTCTAATTTTTGGAAATCCTGTGATTTAAACTTCGTGACTTAGAGAGCATTCATGTTTTTTTAATAAAATTTCTTTCTTCAATTGAAAAGAAGAAATCTTACGGTTTTTGAAAATTAAATAAAAATTTTCGCAAGTCGAATTTTTGTTTAGGAATTTATATTGAAAAATTAAAATTTGTTTTTGTTTTCAATATATGTACATAAATCTCCAATTTTTGCTGAGTATCCATTCAACTTCGATACATGGGAACTTTTTTATTTGTAGGAAATGTATAAGCTGAAGGAGTAAAATAAAATCATTACAAATCTGAAAATATCAATCAGCCTGCTGATAGAATCCAATACGAATTTGTTTGGTAGCACTTCCTGCATTGAAATTCAGGAAATCTTAATTAATTCTTATAACAGCGAGGATACTAATCCGTATCTTACGATTGCTTAAAATACAACATTCATGATTGGACTTGAATTTCATTTCCAATCCAATTACCTAAAGGATTCTATGAAAATGCTCTGTATGTATTTTCATTTTCCTACAAACCATGAAACAAACCAAGTTAAAGAAGCAAGAAAAACTCTGCAGGAATATGTAGTTTTTTTATTCTTTCTAAGAAACAAAAGTTACGTAATAACATCAATATGTAATGTAACCTCAAGACAAAATAGTGTAAGCGGAAACTCTACATTTTGGTCTTACGACTTCCTGCCAACCAAAATAAACACGTATTTTTCCACATGCAACATGTTAGATGTGGTAAACCAATACATAGTACACGTAAAGTTGTTGTAACTAACAGGTAGTGCAGACTCAATGACACATGTTGATGACTCTGAATTTTTCAATATGTTACTGAAAATTAGTTCCATTAACAGGAAGTTACACTTCTAAACATAAATATATCGCAAGCTTTGCACGGAAAGGATAAGCAGGGAAAAAAGTGCTTATTTATGTAATCTCCTTAAATTATCACATTTCACGTATGCCGTAGAAGACGAAAATTCATTCGAAATGAAACAACTTTTAATTTTCAGGGCACAGTAGTTTTGATTTAGCTGCATTTTGTTTAATAGAACTTTTCACTTAATTGCATAAAATTAATAATTTCTGTCACTATTCCTTAAAATCTCATACAAGTTCATCCCATACAACGCCCAACATTATTGGCATTTTAAAATTACTTTCATACAAAAAATCAACGTTAGCTGAGTTTTGACTTAAAAGCCCAAAAATATATATATTCTGTTATTATTCTTTCTAAAACTTTTATTATATTTTTTGGCAGTTTTAAAATCTTTTCATATAAAAAATCAAAGTTAGCTTGCTCACATTAATATAATATGGTGGCCAGTTTTTCACGGAAACATCAAACATAAGCCATTTTATAATTCGCAAATCGCAAGTTGTCATCATCAAAATGCATCTATTTTGTTTTCATGTACATACACACATACATTTAAGATAACAGCATTTTTGACTTTTCTGCACAAAAAATCGTGCAAAGTTGATTGTGCAGCTAAGCCAAAAATCAATTCGCCTTACTTGCAGTAAAAATCATAAAATTATCATACTTTTAGGAGAGGCAAATAAATGCTTGTTCATTGTCGAGGCAGCCTTCCCACTTGAAGGATTTATTTCCAAATCGGTGATTTTTTACGTGTTTGGGGCGAAAATTTCGTGTTGGGTAATTGCTGGTGAACCTTACTTCTTTACATTTTTGCGTTTTAGCACCGATTTTTTGTTTATACATATGTATTACACTTATCAAGCAGGCTCTATTAATTATTAAATGTACATAAGTATGTAAGAAGACATACTTTGATATTAGGGTTAAACTTTTTTTTACAAAATTTCGTAATTTTTTATTAATTAACACAATCTACAATTCTAAGCTGTACATAGAAAAATATAAGGCGATATTATGTTATTATAAAGAAATACAATATTTAAGAGATTCTCGGGGTTTAAAAAAAATATTAGATTAAAATCTTCTAGTGTCTTCGATTTCAATTTTCTAGGGAAGTTATAAATTCTGTGGTCACAATCAATAACCGCCTAAGTCGAGTTAAGTCAATGTGAGCTATGTATGCTATCATATTCCACTAACAAAACTTTATATTTACGTAAAATCCCCATTTCTCTAACGATGTTCTTTTAAAAGTTATTAATAAAAACATATAGACCTAGGTCGTAATGATGCTTTCATTTCTCTCCATAAAAAGTGATTTTTCTCTAAAGTATAATTTTCGACTTAGGCTGTTATTGCTTGTGATCACAGAATTACTGCCGAGGTAATCACAATAACAATTTAAAAAAACGTTAGTTAGCCATTTTCCTACTGGAAAGCCCGAATTGGATATTTCCGGTTTCGATATTCGTTGCTTAAATCCTTTTTTTCCCCCTCAAATAAATATTTTAAGCACAGGCTCATCTGAACTGTAGGCTAATTTCATTTGGTACATTCATTGTTTTGTAGAATTTTTGGTCAGCTGCTCAAAAAAATAACATTAGTGGTGGAAAACTTAAAAATAAGAAAAAAAATTTTAATCCGAATGTATTATTTTTTTTAATTTGTTGACCCATCAGCATTAATATGCTTTTAATTACTACAGATAGATGTTATATTTATTTAATAGACTATTTATTGTAGGTAATCAGCACCAAGTACATATTTTGTAGCTTTTTTAACATAACATAAATGTATTTTTTGTTAATTTTATGAATGTACACATAAGTTTTAATATTAAAACTACACGTTCCCAAATTATAAATAAAAAATAAAATCAGCGATTTTGCTAGGATATCAACTACTTAACCGTATTATTTAACAAATTAGAATATTTCTTTAATAAAAATAATTTGAAGCCCTTAAATTAAAGAAATTGCTACAGATTTGTACTTGAGCTAAACAATACAAAACTATTTTTATTTTTTAAAACAGCTTTTTGCTCTCAAGATTTTTATAACACACTATATAAGCTGCCCCGCTACAAATACGCTTTGGTTCAAAAATATGTTTGCAAAGTAGCCTAAATTGCATATTAATTGTTCAACATTCAACCACCTAAAGCAAAAAATAGAATCAAAATTCAAAATCTGACAGCTGATACAATATCCAATAATCGGAAAACCTCAAGAGGCTCATAACCGTTTATTAAATTTTCTATCACGCTATTTATTTTTTGAGGAGCAGACGTAAATTTAAGCCTAACTTCTTGTTGCTGTTCCTTCATCATATTGATGAGTTGCCACTGTACATTTAAATTCATTTAAATTATACAAACTGATATGGAAGTGAAAAATCCAATATATTTTATGTATTGTTTCTTTTATTTACTTTTGAAAAGTTCAAACAAGACATCTTCGAACAAACATGAAAAATACACAACCCATGAAACATCAAAACCTGACTCCAATAAAGAATTGCTTCACAGAAACATTAAGGTTGATTGATAATCACGGGGTTTTTTTTTAATCATAAACTTGTGTGACCTTAGAAGTTAATCCAACTGCAAGTTAATAGAAAAAGAAAAGATATATAATTATTTAGAAACATTTTTTCTCACTGAACCCACCTTCTTAAAACCAATATCATTGGCGTATTCTCTGAAGCATTGACGGCAAATGTTCAAGCCATATTTACGGATCAAACCATGACGGTTAGAGCAGGCACGGCTAGAAAGATAAGAAAGTCAATTAAACTTTTGTAACTCCCAATTCATGCACATATTTAATAAATTTTAATCTATTTATATATGTACACATTTATGTAAATGTTTTTCCCACCGCTACAATGAAATTCATCCACATGGTTGATTTTCAGTTACAAGACAGATTTCAGAAAATATTGCTGTAGCCACCCTCAATTAAGGAACTTGCAACTCAGTATTACCACAAATTCCGTACTCAACCGGGGGCTAATCTTTAAATATTAATTCAATATATACAACTACAATATATACACCGTAGGCACTAGTGTTAAACACATAACCTCACTTTCATTAGATTAAAATTTATTTTTCCGAGCATTGTAATTCATAAAATTTGAATATAAATTTCGATAATTTCATTAAAAAATATTTACCAGCATCTGGAGCCTTGGCCATATTTACGCGGATGTGAATACCAAAGATTAGCAAAACCCATGTTGGCTACTTAGCTTCGTAAATGCAAAAGAAAGAAAAGATGGCTGCCATCCGCCGTGGTATAAAATAACCACAGTTGTATTTGAAGTGTATGAAAATAACAAAAAATGGTTTTTAGCTACTTGATGTCTACATCGCAAAAAAACTCATTAGCGCCTAACCTCCGTCTCCACGAACAACTTTACACTGTAAATGTACATACAAGTAGTGGCGTACAACTGCTGTATACGTATTATCAACAAAATTGTTCGAAAAACTCATTTTCACAATGTTACCGAAGCGTAAGCCTGAAAACATTTTTAACTTTGCTGCCATTTAAGCTTTTAACGGTTAAATGGTTGACATTTATTGTTATTACTATGTTTTTAACTATATTAATGATCTATTATTTACATACTTTCGTTTTATATGTGCATCTGAATAAATGGTCTTAATTATTTCTTACACAAGGTAAAACTTTATTTACGGCTTTAAGTAATCCAGCAATTTTGCATTAAATGTTTAACAGGTAACATTGTGTATCATTTTGGCATTTAATGGCAAGTGCCAAATTTCCCCTCGCATGAAAATTTGCTATCACTAGAGCTGTCATTGCGAAAAATAAGAAATTATTGATGACAAAGTGTGTGTTGAATTTTTCGAACTTTTAGTGGCACGTGTTAGTGCTAGTTAAACAGTAAAGTCCATACCCCTCGTCTTGACTGGCAATAAAGCAATAACGCCGGCAGAATAACGGAACAATATTACTTATTGCTTTGATTATTGATTTGCTTTGGGTAATCGTATTTATGCAATTTACAAAATTTCAAACAGAAAGTTTCTATAATAAAGAAGAAACTGAGACTTTTTAAATTTTCATCTGAAAAACTCATCCTGAAATAAGAAATTTTTGTCTTAATTTCATAGTTTTTCTGATTATTCCGTAAACAAAAAAACGTACAGACTAAATCCGTGGAACAGCAATCAACCGTAGTGAAATATAATGTCATAATACTTTGCCATGGAAACAATAAAATTTTATCAGTTTTTAATCGCAATTTATATCGAACACCTTTTTAAACCAATTTTGACAGCACTAAATTAAATCTACTATGCTGAAGTGTAGCAACGCCCTTACTAATTGACAACTTTCAAAATAACCAAGCGCTCTATCAAGGATTAAATTTCACATAATTATTTTGCTAGTTATGGAAGATATAGAAGAAAATATTCAAAATACAATAAAAAAAATATCGAAATTAAATGACTTTATAGCGCTAAGTATGAGGAGAAATTATGTATCTAAAGAACTGGACCAACTAACTTTGGAAGCGATTAAAATTCAAGGTTTATTGACTAAAGCACACAATGTAATGCAACAGGAATTAAACAGTTCTAAACATGAATACGAGGAAGTAATGTCCGAAATGAGAAGAAGGCAGATAGAGGTAATGGGATATATAATTAAAGAAAAGCAAAGGAAACTCAATGAAGTTCAACAAGATGAAGAAAATGTTAATTTGATATTTAGTTGTTCAAAACCGAAGTTAAATATAAATAACGCGGGTTCTAAATCTGCTGTTAAACTGTTGGGTCATAATTTGGCAAAACTTACTTTAAACAATGCAATCTCTGTTACCCCTAAAATCAAAATAACTGACTACAAACAATCTCCGCTAATTAAAAAAAAAATAAACCATATACCATTTCAATTTGAGGAGTTTGATGTAACTGTAACGCGGCATCAATTTGATAAAATACCAAAGTAATTTATACAAATTATCACAAATTGTGAATACATAAATAATAAAGTCGATTCTCTTGTAGGTATATGTGCGGTCGGGAAACTTTGGAACAATTGAATAATTTTTTGGAAACTATCATTATTCCCTGCTTCAATGAAAAATATAAACTTATACACAAGCAGCGGGGTTGTCTAAAAAATTTAAATGATATAGAATTATGGAAATTATATAATGAACAAGCTTCCTGTTTACCTGGTAAGAAATTCACCCTTATCGTGTTTGGCGTATTTAAGTGATATTGCTGTTGACAAAAAACCAAAATAACATAGTGTTTTCGCGATAAGGGTGATTGTGAATATATACTAATCCAAATTTATTTATATTTAAAATTTTCAGATCGTACATTTATTACACCTGGAGATTTAACCCGCAAATTGGATAAAATGTTGGACAAAAAGACTCAAAATCGGTTAGTAATGCTAAGACATATCGGTATTTTAAATGAAGTACGTGTTAAGCAAACAGTCTGTTACGTGTGGTCATATAATAATCATCAATGAATATTATTTAACACAAACAATTATTTAGTATAAACAATTCAGCATATATATATAATGTTTTTAATCAATATTTTCATACATTTTCTTGAAAATTAATAAAAAATAAGTTACGTCTAGACATCGTCTGACCATTAATATACATATATATTTTTTGGGTTACAAAAATATTAAAATGCATAATTATGAAAGTAAATTTACCTATCAGCTTTTGTTTTTAGATTTTCCTTGATTGCTATAATATTTCTGCAAACTGAAACTTCGACATAGTGTCACATAAAACCAAAACTAAATAACTGAAAAAAAAATTACACTCGACTACTTGAACGCTTGTAAAACTAAAATAGTGCAGTTTAGTTTTTAATTTCATGTACCGATAAACTGAAAATCAACCGATATATATATATTCTCGTTGTTATACTGGTCGGAAAATATTTCGTGAGCGATTTTAATATACATTGTAGTGTGAATGGAACTGAATAAGTCAGGTTTTGGGGGAGTTTAACTGTTCTCTTTGAATATAAAACATTTTCGACTGCTGGCTGAACACGCATCCTTCAAAAACTAATTCACGTATTCAATATGCAACAACATTTTTTACCGGTGCTTTCATAGCCAGAAATAATGTTTACATATCTTCAATGCATGGAATGATATCCGTCCCATCATGTACAAAAAATGTTTCGCAGTCAATATCGGATATCAAATAAAATAATCAATACTTTTTGCCTGCACAGCAAATAAACATCGGATACAGCGCAGTGATGTACATATATATTTCAGAACCTGATGACTTAAAGCATAAGTGCCGTATACGTATATATGTATGTACATATTTACGTATACATACGTACATATATTGAAAAATTATACAAGTTTAAATAAAGCATTTAACATTATTTACATATACAATAGTTTAATAAATAAAAACAACATTTGTAAAACTATTCAATTAATTATATCGGACATTATGGACTCAAAAACATTTTTGGAAAACTCTAAATTGCCAATCATGAAAATATCATTAAAACTATTATTTCTATCATGTGAAGCTTCAGCAGAGTCATACTCTGGCGGCGGTATATTTGCATTGCTAGCAGATACACAATCCTGATAACTTGTTGTAGTGGCCAATTTTTGCGAGTCCCCAAGCTGTGCTGCTGCGGCTTCTAATTGTAATTTTTGCATTTGCATCATAAGACGTGCATTTGCATCCAGATGAGAATGTCTGGCTCGTATATGTTTGTCCCTATCTCCACGTTGTCTAAAGTTTTTAGTACAAAAGTGACATCCAAATGGCTTTTCACCAGTATGAATACGTTGATGATTTTTTAATGCATCAGCACGGTAGAATCGTTTACCACATGCTTCGCATTCATAACGCCTTTCGCCACGGTGTATGAGTCGATGTTGGTAAAAAACAGAACCTGTAAGAAATCTTTTGCCACATACTAGGCAATGGTAAGGTCTTTCACCAGTATGACATTTACGTATGTGATCGTTTAAGTCAGGACGGATTGTAAATTTTCGCGTACAACCTGGCTCCTTACATGCAAATGGTTTTACTCCTAAAAAATTATTCAACATGTTCTTAGAATTAGTTTCGGAATTAGATTAAATAGGAATAATATTTATGAAAATGAAGTCTGATTATAATTTTTTTGATATAAAAATATTTTACCTTGATGAAATCTCAAATGTTGCCACAAATGACTGGATTGCGTGTATGATTTACCACATATATCGCACAAGTATTGTCTGCTCTTACTAGCACCATTAGTTCCATCTTTATCACGTTTATATTTCCTGTAATGTTTTTCTTCATAGTGATTCACGCATTCTTGTGCGGTTTCAAAAACACTTTCACAATATTCACAGGGTAATTGTAGTGTACCAGTGATTTTGTTAAGGCGGGGGAAAAAATGGTACGATGTATAACTATTGTTGTAAGACGAGATAAAAATTATATTTAATTTAAGAAAATATATTTGAGTGATTGTCAGTAGATTAGTACAATGTGTACATATTGCTCCTTTATTGCAACGAATATTATTACATTCTTCAGAAAACGATCTTAAAGTTTTTGAGTTCCTCAAGCCTCAATGCAAAAATAATATTCTCCCCTCAAGGGATGACTAAACAAGATGTTTGTATGCATTTTTTACACATGATGAAGATCGATACACCGATTAACTCTGCATTCTTAACTCATGTCACGTTTTTTGAGATACGACTCTGATGCATTAAAAGCGCGATATGTGTACTTGCTTAGCTATTTACAAATTAATCTTACAAACTTACCGATGTTCATGCAATAAATCCATAGATTGAAATTTATTCTCACATACGTTACAAACATAATAACGTTGAATAGTTGCCTGATGGACCTTTAAGTTTTCACGCATAAAAACGCATTCTGCGTGCCAGTGGTTACAGATTTCTTTGGATGTTCTTGCATGAATGTCACAAGCAAAGCACTCAAATCTTCTATATGGTAAATGGCATGCAGAGTGTACAAACAAATATGACACTTCAGAGAATACTAGATCACAAAATTCGCATTGTAAAATGCAACTTAATATTACAATTTTAAGATAAACTGGTGTTTTGTCCTCTTGGTAGCTTGAAATAGGATTATAAAATGATTGAGCCTAAAAGAGAGCAATAAAATATATGGATGTACATGCATACATATATTTTTGTACCATAAATATACATATTTATCTACCTATTATTTTTAAATTTAAAAAGCAGTGACATAATAGCTTGTAAGTCAAAATTTGAATTGAAGTTTTTATTAAGGTGAACAGTTGTGCGCCAGATAATATTACACGGAACCATTTGCGGTGGTTTAACTCACCTCATAGCTATGCCTCACTTAATAAAAAAATGATACTTAAAACATAAGGATACTCCGTTCAGGTAACCTCATAGGTGAATTTTTATCATAAACCCGAGACATGAAGGTGTAAAAAGTGTATATTTTAGTACGTATTCACTGACTTATTAATATTAAAGGCCACTGCATATTATTGGAAGACTAAGGTGTATTTTATTTGTCGCGCTACCACTATACATAGAAAGATATTTGAAATACAGGAAGGTCAAGGTGAAAAAGCAGATTCTAGGCAGATTAGTATGCCGTTGTGTGGGGGTCCTCCAATATGGCTTGTTACACCCTTGGCAATATTTTTCTACCTTTTCAATATTGGAAAGATAATGCAAAATTACTAGGTAGTGTAGGATTTATTCCTATCAAGAACTAGGTCATCATTTTGATTTCATTACTTTTTGGGTAGGCACTTGGACTTATTTTCACATTTATATTTTTGTGCGGATCATTTTTCAATACGATTGAAGTTAATATACAAAATTTGTAATTTTACTTGTAATTTTTTGTACTTGTAATTATTTACTAAATAATGTACTTTAAAAACTGTATACTATCGAAGGCAACAAATTTAATGAGACCAGGTAGAAATAATATTTGATATGACTGAATAAATCCACAAATAATATTTCATATGAATTAATAAATACCTCGGACTTTAGGTTATTGTAGGCGTCATCTATATAGGCATCGTAAGGAATTTCGGCATAATTATCCATTTCTTTTTCTTCCGTTACTGAATCAGGAAAATGAGAATACAAATGACTTAAAGCTTCATCCGAATCAAAGAAAATTCTACCACAAAGAGTGCATTTAATGACAACTCGCAATCCACTAATACCCTGCACACCTTGTAAGGATGTGCTTCTGTTATTAGATATAACATTAGGAGTGGGTATTAAATCCAAAGCATGCTTTTCCATATGACGTAATAAGCCCGAGGCGTGCACAAATTTTCGTTCACACAACGTACATTCATGTGGACCATCTTGTTTTTTATTACTGTTTGTAGTAACATTGGATGAATTTAAAATTCCGTTTGAAATAGAAGTAGTGGAAGAACTAGTTGAATTAAAACTACTATTCACGTCATACTTTAATTCCTCTTTGAGAAAACGTCTAATTCGGATTTGATTCTCTCTTAATAAACGAATACATGCAGGCTCCACTGGCAGACGATTTTCATCTTTAAGAGGATTGCAAGAGGTAGTAATTTTCGCCGTTTGAGTTTTCGTTATTATTATATCTTCTTTATTATCACAAATGTGGGAATCAAATTCCTCGCCATTGCACACAAAGTTGCAGTTAACACATTTAATTATCCTATATGTTTCTGAAAATGGCAGTACTTCAGTAGAAGGTACCGTAGCTTCAGCAACTAAAAAAAGTTATTCTGGTAACATTAACATGAATATATTTTTAAATTTAGTATCATACTTTTTAGCTCTGCCGTTCCTTGATTTTCTAAAAATTTCAATATTTTTAATTCTTCATCGGTAGCGTCAAATACGGGCATCGCTGCTTTCGTTGAAACTTCATTTACGTTTGATAGTTCCGGAGCCGATATTAAAGGAATGCTTTCCACTAAATCAAAAAAATTTCCTTCTGTCTGCGTCGAATCTACTTGATGTTCTTTCGGATGGCTTCGGCTTAAATCTAAGACTTCATTTATATCGTAGTTACTTGAAAAAGTATTAACTGATTCGAACGTATCCAAAGGAGTTGATTTTAAATCCTGCCAAGGAATATCATCATCCAGTAACGGCATGCTATTTGTGCAATTCTGAAAGTTTTCACTTAGAAGAAAATCATTCGATGTATTTTTATCTTTATATTCAACGGTCAAATCTTTTAACTGAGCAAATAATTGCTCCGAAAGCCAAGCATCAGAAGTATTTAAATCCTCATCTAAATTCATGTTGGCAGCAATTAGTCGCAATTTTAATTTTATCAACTTCAATACTGAAAATTATTTTTGCAATTTTAACGGCTTCTTGACACTTAAATCAATGCCCACTTCAAATGATTTTTTTAAGGTCGTACAAAGGCGAATCAAAACAGGTGGTCTCCACAGCTCAGGTTAATATTTTTTTGCTTCTTACATCTCCATACATTTTGTTCTGTTTTGTTTGTCAAAATTTATTATATATTAAATTTAGATAGTGGCAAGTATTTTTCAAAGCGAATTGAGGTGAGTATACATATTACGAATTTACCTATAATAATTTTTTTTTACAGCATAGCTGAACTCTCAGCAAACTACACCTACCTGGTAATAATATATACCACGATAAAAAAAGTACAAACCTTATGCTAGAACTAGTCAATTGGTATCGTGAAGCTGCATACGTATCAGCTGATGAAATCTATTACGTAAATAAACATGTTACTGTTTATTCAAAATATATCGCATGTTTTGTGACGAAAAAATCTAAAAAAAAAGATTTTAAATAAAGAACGTCAAACGTTGGCATATAACAAAAACAGAATGCCAGACAAACAATTAAGTATAACATAGCATTTACACATGACAATTGCAATACACTCAAACTTTATCACTGACCCAGTTAAAGTTTATTTACTTTCCACTAAATTTTCAACGATATTTTCAAGAAAGTAATTTGATGTTTTCAGAAAGTAAAATGACAAAGAGTCAAACGCTGTTGCCCTCCTATAATTCTTATACCAATTAACCAGATGGTGGCAAAATTTTAATTGCAAATTTAACTTATTTTGTAAGTATATTTACGGAATTGTTATATTTGTTCTTCAAATATATATAAATAAGACAATTATTGCATTTTTATAGCAATAATCTCATTCAAATATTAATAATAATTATTCTCAACTATTGCTCTATAAATTTGTTTACGTGATAATATTAGTAACTCTAATGAGAAGAAGTAGATGTATTAATTTTTGCCACTCTTCGCTTCGACATTTTTAAAATGAACTTTCACTTTCTTATGAAAACGAACAAGAAATATTCATGAAAGTCAATTATTTCGCACACATTTTTATTTATAATACATTACAAAAATTTCAAGAAAGTACTTGAAATAAAGGCCTATTAAATTGTTGTAGAATCGCTAGTACCATTGACTAGCCTCAATATATGTCAATTATGTAAAATCAAATTTTTGTTGATAATATAACCGTGGTAACATATGTAGCTCAATTTCAACTATCAAGCACTATATACTTATTCAGTTTTATATGATGTTTGACGTTTTCCTAAAGATTCATATGAGCTGACAGTGCCATCCGGTTTTGAACATGTTTTGAAGACGTGTCTGGTATTTTTTTGCAACTAATTTTGTCTTGTAAAATCGCTATTACCTGGTTGATTTGCCTTGTCCTCTGATCATATGATTAATCAATCAATTATAAATACTAATAAATAAATACTACTATTACCATCAATAGTTATAACCATCGCGGCGCTGAATGTAAAATTAATAAGTCCTTGAACCGAGCATTTTGAAAGTTAACAAACATTTACCTCACGCAGTAAAAATCATAAACATTAGGCAAAAACAAGCACTCGTTTAATAACGTACAGAATATTATGCAACGGATTGCAGTAATTGGTGGAACCGGCATGACCGGACAATGTGTAGTCGACTATGCATTACAAAAAGGTAAAAATTACGCCTGGTTCTAAAGAAGTGCTTTATAAATTTATGCAAATATATTCTTAACAGGACTTCAAGTACAGTTGTTATATCGTACAGAAAAAACTATTCCAGCTATTTTTAAGGGTAAAGTAGACGCAATCCAAGGCGATGTTACAAATTATGATGATTGTCTAAAAGTTCTTGATGGTGTTGATGCTGCTTGTATTATTTTGGGCACTCGCAACAAATTGGAAGCTACAACGGAACTTTCAACTGGTACAGCTAATTTAATAAAAGCAATGAAGGCATTGAATGTAACAAAGTTTTCGATTGTTACGTCTTCATTTCTATTACGCCCTGTATCCGAGGTACCAGCAATGTTTCACCGTCTTAATGATGAGCATCAACGAATGCTGGATTTGACAAAAGCATCAGATTTAGAATATGTTGCTATACTCCCACCTCATATAGCAGATGAACCTTCAACTGCATATACTGTGCTTCATGATGAGTGTCCCGGACGCCTAGTATCTAAGTATGATTTGGCCAAATTCGTTGTGGATTGTTTAGAGCAACCAGAACATTACGGCCAGGTGTGTGGCATTGCAAAAAAGGCTGAATAAAAGGTAAATTATACAAAATGCATTTAAAGTAAAAACGTGTGCTCAAAATTTATTAACAGCACTTTTACAGCAATTTGATTAAAAATTATTTGGTTAACTTTAAGTTAAATTGCGTAATAAAAAATTTTATGATGTACCATATTATAATTAAAATTTATTGTTAAATTTACACAAACAAAATTCCAGGTTTAAGAAATAAAGTAATTAAAATTTAACAACAAAAATTTCAAATTTTTAATACCCAAAATTATATTACGGTCCGGCTCAGAAAGAAGAATTTTAAAATTTTGCTATAAATATCTTTTTTAGATAAGTCAAGAAAATTATTTTATATGTTTTCAAAACGCGTTTTCTTTTATCCGGTCGGTGGGTTAGAAGAAAGACGATCAGAGTACACTTAAGGGGTATACCCAATTGCACAGCTGAAGATTTACTTACATAGGAGTTCACCTGTTTTTTAGCAATAAAACTAACTCAGTACCTCACACAAAATAATTACATAATATGAATTTGAAAGCAAAATGTGAAATTTCGTAAAACTTTGCTTTCTGAATATAACAATTCCTTTTTTATATTTCTAGCTCGCACTTTGCGAAAAATCTTAATTTTTTACATTGTAGATTATTTAAATAATAGATTTGTTTAATTTGAAAATCGATTTTGAAACTAATAGGATAATTATGTTAAATCGATAGTTAACAGATTCTTGTGTGTCTTGTCTTTAAAATTTTTAAATTCTTTACGATAAAAATTTATGCAAACATGTATACATAATATATAAAAATAGTACAAAGCCACATGAAATATCCTTTCTAATAAATTTATATTTTTCTTGGTATTAAATAGAGATGTGATCATAACTTTGCACTCACGTTAATTCACGCTCACGTGGGTGGAAAAAAGATAGTCACAATCATGAAAACTCACGCTTATGAAATATTCAAGAAAAAAAAGCAATAAAATAATTAAAAAAATATTACTAATCCGTTCTGCTAGTCTGATAAATAAATTGTTCCAATATTTTCTTAACAAAAATAATT
This sequence comes from Gymnocheta viridis, assembly GCA_956483585.1. Classification (NCBI taxonomy): domain Eukaryota; kingdom Metazoa; phylum Arthropoda; class Insecta; order Diptera; family Tachinidae; genus Gymnocheta; species Gymnocheta viridis. The sequence goes on along the minus strand of OY101440.1, from coordinate 127,332,509 downwards.
TGAATCCATCAAAAAATGTCCTATATTTATTAAAAAAAATGGGTAAAGCCATATTTGAAATTGAGCCACACAATTTCTTTCAACATAAAACTAAAACAGTTCAACTAATTACGTACGAACATTAATTAAAAAACATGAAAAAATTAAAATAAATCAAAAAAAAAAAAAAAATCACGAAACAATGCACGCTAACTGACGCTCAATTTTTAATACTCGGATGATTGAAACAAAAAGCTAATCACGAGAGCGGTGCCCATCTCTAGCACTAAATTAAAAATATATAGCATATATTTAGCCCTATGATTCTTAAAGTAAATATTCAAATAAAGGCATATCAAAAAGTTTTGTTTGTTGAGGGTTTTTTAGCTAGTCTATATGCATGTATTTCATTGGTGCTAATGCGGCAACCATGGGTATAATATTCACGAAGAGAATAAAATTTATTGAATAAATGCCGAACAACTTCGTGAGCTGGCTAATATGGATGATGACCGCTGCATTAAAATCACAAAATATGAGAGTCACAATTGTAAGTCCGAAGTCTATTTAGAGTCACCATAAGTTTTGTAGTTTCTTAATTGGAGTTTGTGGCGCAGTCTCATTGAACAAATGTACTTATATCAATATTTTTGTGATGAACATGCTCGCGCTGTGAAGCTGCTGCCGTTTTTAATATAATTTGACATTTGGAGGAAGGATCCGAGATACCAAACGTCTGACCAAAAACTCACCAAAGAGAAAAAACAAGCTGCAGTCAACTTTTGATCGGAATAAAAATGGTGGCATACAATATACTATATATAAACAATATGTTTGTGACTGCCTCATTTTCGACTATACCTAATATGCAAACATACATATGTACATGCATCTCTATACATATATCTATATATATTTACATATTCTTAAGTAATCAGCATCCTCAAAACATGCATTTGTGATCAAACAACCAAACTTGTTCAAACACATACATTCGCTGCTGCTATTTAATCATTCCATCATCATTCGCTTGTTGGCTTTCTGATTTTAATAACGTGTCGCATCATACCAATCAATGAGCGCAAAAATGAACGCGTATGAACGTGTTGCATATTACGCTGGCTACAGACATTGCAACGTGTTTAAAACACAGAAATGATGTTGGTCTGTGTTTAGACACGTCATGTCTTATTGAGATGATTGCTACTTTATAGGCGGAGAGTGACGAGGGGATAAGAAACGAGTACACACATACATGTGCTGTCATTACGTTTTGTTTTCTCATTCGTAATTTTAAGCCCGAAGGCATTTGCAAGCAAATTTCGTCAACATGACATGACTTGTGTGAACAACAATGAAAGATCAAAGAAGAAAATGTAGGAATCATGTCAATAAGACATGACGCGTCTAAACACAGACTTGCGTTCATGATTTCATTCATGGTTGCAGTGTGTGTATCAAAATATGAAAAATAAACTACAAACGTGTTGCATAAACACGTTGCAATGTGTGTGTAGCCAGCATATACCATTATTATTATTATGTATTTAGCAATATTATGTATGTACATATGCATTAATTTTCATGTTTCATATCATGGATAGAAAGAGGGGTTTAGATTTTTTACTAATTATAAGAACAAAATGTTGAAAAATTTAGCAAAAAACACTTAATCCATTTTTGAGATGAATATGATACTGATTTTATTCAATATTCAGTTTTGTTGCATGATTAAATGTGAGCCAACAGTTTAGTGTTTGATGAATGATGTGAGTAAAGCGTTCACCACACGATGCTAATTTTACTCAACGTTGATTTGTTTTTCTTGATTAAAAGTGAATAACAAATTTAATGTGATTATTGCCTTTCTCTGACATACATACATACATTATTTCTATATATATACATATATACATATATAGATTCCATATGTACATATAGGAGATGTATAATTTTACATACAATCAAAAGCATACGTACATTTGTTTTGAGTTTAAAATTTTAAATTATTTGCAAAAATATTTATGCCAAAAGGGAATGTGCTTTCTGTCTAACGAAAAATTTTTAAAGCAATTAACAGTCGAAAATTGCAATCAAATCTATTTTAGTTTCTTAGTTCATTTGTACATATATTTAGCATCTGGTGAAAAAGAGCACGCGATGCAAAATTTTTTTTGTTGAAAAAAAAAACATTTATTTATTGCGCTAGTTGCTGGGGATCAACATATAGAAATAGATAGATATGCCTTTAAATGTCTTGAACTTGATCTTGACTATGGCACCTCACAAAAATTTCAAATAATGTGTGTCTCTTTTTTAGGTTTTATGAGCTTTCGAATTTAAATAATTTCAAAATATAAATTTGCTGTAAAACTTGGCATCATAAATGTACACAATTTTTGTACACTTGTACATACAATATAAAAATTTTAATTTCTATAAGAATTTAAATACGTATGTAACTATAAAAACAAAAAAGGAAAATTGCTTCGTAAGCATAAATTCATAAAAATTAATAGCATTAAACACAAGTGCAAGTAAAAAAATAGGAAGTGTATGATGTATATTTTGTTCAAAATACATATGTAATTTTATTATTATTTAATAATACAATAGTGAGCAATTATTATAATTATGCTTATGCGGAAGTTAAGACTAGATATGCATAATGCTATAATTAATTTTATATTTCTAATTACATCTGCATTAAAAGTTCAAAACACTTCTATACTAAATTACTATGGAAGATCTATTATTTATATTTGATATTTTAACGTTTAATATTTAACTGAACACATTTAATATAAAGTTGACTTATATAAAAGAGATACAGGATAGTTCTGCAAGAAATACTATATTTATATTTTAACTTAAAATTAAATTAAGTTCAAAATAATTACGTATGTATATTAATGTGCCAGCTTGAGCTACAAATGTTTGGTTATTTAAGTTTATACTTGTGTTTATTAATTTATAAACTTCAAAACCAAAATGTAAAAAGGAAACTTAAAATAAGAAAATTTTATAATAAAAACCATTAACAGTAAAACAATTATAAGAATAAATAATAAACTGAAGTCAAATTTGTTTGAATAGATTTCAACAATTACCTCTTTCGAAAGAAGAAATTTCACCGTACATAATAACTATTTTTTTTTTCATTTGAATCTTCTATGGATACATCCACGTAGCTATTGTAATTTTTTTAAACTAATTTGCATCTATTGTGGCATTTAATATGAAATTTTTTATATTTATCTTCGATCACGTACTGTCGATGTCGTCTATAAAACTTTCTTCATGTATTTCTTTTTGACATTTTGCAGACTAGGCAATTCGCAATTTCTAGGACCATACATTGAAATTGGTACACAAAATTCATAGCCTATTCTTTCATAAAATCCCTCTTGGTCGATTGTAGATAAATACAAAACTTTTATATCTAAAACAACTCGACAATAATCTTCAGCAAATTTCATTATTAATTTTCCAAAACCTTGACCCCGACAACTCTTGTCCACTACCACAGATTCAATAAAGCATGCTTTCTTTTTTGATGGTATTGGGCTAAGCTTGCAATGGGCTAAAACTCGGCTATAGCCTTCAGTGGTCAAAACCAAACTGCACGGTAAGTTATCGCATGATGCTTCAAGAGAACGCATGCGCGCTGTTTCACTGCGTGGCCATTCGGAGTTTATAAGCGCGCATGTATCCTTCATTAGCTCTGGATACTGGTGTATGGGCACCACATTGAACGGACTACCGGATACATTAAATGGTGGAAGACCCTATAATAAATATATATGTAATTTAAAAATGTTAGCAACAAAAATTGTGTTAAAAAATCTTAAACTAAATATGTTGCTATATGTTTTTATACATATTTACTTCGCAACTAAAAATACCTCATAATAGGGTTCCACTTTAAGATAGCGCATATCAACTAAAGCTACTAGGATTCTTAACGATGAAGATTTTTAATGTAAAAAAGCTTTTAATGGTCTAGAAATTAAGAAAAAAAATAATTTTGTATATCTTCCTCAGATAAGTAAGTATGTACATACATATGTATGTGACAATAATTTTGAAGAATCATGCAACAAGTAACACATGTGCATATGTGTGTACAATATACATACATACATATAAATACATAGTATATAACTTTTTGACAATTTTTTTCAAATATAAAAAAAACTATTCATACCGTACATGAAAACCCGTAAAATGGGCTCACTTTATCACGTGTCTTAGAAGTGTTCCCAGCAAGCACATTGATGTTTTGTATATCGATAAGTATTCTTTGTGAATAATATTAAAAATAAAAAAACGTGCATTTATTTTCCTACGCTATTTCACATACCTATATACATACATACATATGTATGTATACCATAAATATACATACATAATATATATTATATGAACGTACATATACACATATGCATATAAATATAAAAAAGGAAGGAATGCGCAGAATGGATTAACAAAACAATTTGTGGGGAAGGTTTTTTCCAAATCTATTCAGCTGAACTGGTTAGTTAATCAGTTGCCATCACGTGGTGAAAGTAGCTAATTTTGGTCAAACGATCCTAAAATTATATTTTTTGACTGTTCCCATGTTTCTAGGGGATGAAACCCTTAATTCAATACTCTATTCATACAACTGAGGACCACCCTTATGTATCTAGATTAAAAATGGACCAATTTAATATTTATTTTTCACCGGCTTCAACAAAATTTGATTATCTATCAATCTTTTAGTTTCTTTTTTTCGTGGCTGTTCCCTCCGACCTTCAAAATTACACATATAGACCGTCATAAAATAATAAATGCTGTGAAATAATTTAGTTTTTTATTTTGTAGTGTGGATTTTTTTAGCAATATGAACTATTTCCGTTTTCAGAGCTATACAATATTATTCACGTACTATCAACAAACATACATACATATGTACTTATGATAATCGATAAGTACATATTTATTAATGAGCAATCTTTCAAAGATTTTTTATTTTCAATCAGGTTATGTAGCATATGAAAAAATTTTACATATGGATGTATTTAGTTCAACCGATGTACAATACATATGTTAAATTCGAGCCTTTACTTTCTTAGTGATTAATATGAAAACCAAGATTTAAAAAAAAAATTCAATAAATAATCCCCGGTTTTCGCGATTGCCCGAAGTAATGTTTTTTTCCTTGTGTTGTTTCTTCGTCTGGCAGATAAGAAAAATAATGAAAAGCACATAAGAAAAACTGGAATGAAAATCTGGATGTGGGAAATAAAATTGCGAGTGATATAAAAATTAATATGTTACATAACAAACGAACATTTATGAATTGGTGTATTTGTTTTTAGACATTTTAATTATATTACTAATATCGTTTGTGTTAATAACAACAATGAAATATTACAAAATTGTGACTCACTAAATATTATGAAACATAAATACACTATTAAACTTAGGTAGGCATTATATAAAAAATATGTTACCATGATGTGTTCTCTACGATTTTTTTCTTCCCGAGTAATGCCGCCACGATGCAAAGCACAAAAAGAACTGAGACTAAGGAAACCACCAATTGTTGTTCTTAACCACATACAATTTTAAATCAACCTCTAATTTTTTATATTAGCAGCAAGAATAAATGTGGAAATATTTCAAATTGTTTGTTTCCACTTTTTCTTATTGATATATTTTATTTTCCAATTTTGATTATTTAGTTCAGTTTTCTTATTTCTTAGAACGTCTGATATGTTTCTATATACTTGTATACGTATGTTATATATATATGTACATCTATATTAATAAAAATAAATTATTTCGCGGATATGTGAAAAATATTCTCTTTAGCTACAACATATAAGTAAATACAGAAACAAAGCTGTCAAGTTTCCTCATTGTTTTAAAAACAAAATACAACGAAAAGAACGAGAAACAAAACAAAAAAAAAAACGGAAAAAAGAAAGCACAACAAAATAAAAATATATGTAAATTAAAGTTGCCAGAAATATATTTTTTCTCAATTTTTGTTTTAGGAAATTTGATAAAATGCAATTATCACCAGGCAGTTAAAAATACGTATGTATTTTGTTTGCTGGCAGTTTAATCAGTCTGTGAAAACAATTTAAAATATTTTTTTTAATTTTCCGCCAGGTTGGTAGGGTGTCATCCGAAAAATTTATTTATTGGTTATTTATTAAGTCTAGTTTAGTGACAGCTCCAAAAAAATGACATAGGATAGAAAATGCAGAAATAAGAAAATGTTATTTTGACAGATTTTTTCTGACCGATACAGCGTTGGGAAATATTGCAAACTTTTTTTCAAAGTGTGTGCTGTGTTGCGTTTGTAAATAAAAGGTTGGGATGAATCAAACACCCATGCATTTCCAAAAAACAATAATCCGTAAACAAACAAAAATTGGATTGGCAGGGCAACCTACTGCGACCCCAGCCGTTTATAATTCTCAAAAATATATTTGTATTTGGACCTCTATGTAGATACATATATATCTATATATATATATATATATATATATATATATATATATATATATATATATATATATATATATATATATATATATATATATATAAATACGTGTGTTGCTGATGTTGTGTATTAAATAATAAAACTGTAGGTTTCAACACGTTCCATATCTTATACAATATTATTCGAGTACATGCCTTCCTACATATAGTGTGATTGTCAAACAAACTCAATATACATTTTATGAAAAATGTATTTTATATGAAGTGTGACAAACAAACGATATATCATTTGTGTGTTATGTAGAGTTTAAAATTTACTTTGAGTATAATGTCCGCTTTTGACATATAAAATGTACTTATTATACAGAGTTTGATGTTCAAAATACAAAAAATAGACAGGTGATAAAACAACTATACCTGATAAATAAATTGGCTTGGTGGCTATATCCGTAAGTTATTTTTTTCGAAATTTTGTCAATATATGTATAACCTAATTTATTTCTTACACATTTAGAGATTTTATTTCACAATGTTTAAATTTGCACACGCATGATTCAGTTTACATTTTTAGAGGCACATCCACTGACATACATACCTTGCTTAAAACTTAAATTGAGGAATATGGTAGCACATGTATATTCTCAAACAGCTGTTCCTGGTGTTTATTGGCATCCGCATCAAAAAAAGTTGTCTCAACGTAGCAAAATAAAATTTTTGTTTTATATTTTTATTTACAATCACACCTTAAATGTAAAAAATACAAAGTATATTTAATTCATTATAATTAACAAAAAAGTGAAAGTAAACAAACTCACCTGTTTAAATTTAGTATATACAGTGTATAATATACACGTCTGTGATAGACGACAAAACGCCGTTTTTTGAAGTTAATTGTACACTAAATTAAAATTTATTACACAACGTGAAAAAACAAATTAGATACGGTAAATCAAAATAAAATATCGCAACTAAAAGAATAGTGTAAAATAAATTAATACAAACTTTGCCTTTGCATTAACATTGACCTCCAATAATAGCATTTTAATCAAATTGAGGAAGAAAAGTGAGCGGTGATGACGTTTTTTTTTTAAAGAATTTTGTTTGTCTAACAATATGCCGGCAAAACGATTAAAATAAACAACACTTGTTGATTTTTATTTTTAATCTTTTTCAGAAACTTGCAGTTGTTGTTGATCATTGAAAATTAACAAAATGTTACCGAGTCGTCAGCCGATAACGCAAGAAAATCCTTTGTGGGTGTCATGGCATGATACTCAAATGATGGCTTCATTGAATCCACAAAATGTAATGGATTATTTCTGTCGAAAGTCTAACCCCTTCTATGATCGCATGTGCAACAATGAAAACATTCGTATGCAACGTCTGGGGTTTGAAAATTTACAGTAAGTTTTACTACTTTATACATTTCTACATGCATACCCACCAAAATTTTGATTGAAAACTACTTAAAATGCTAAGAAGCACTACTACTTTGGTATTTTAGCTCATTACTTGATGTCATCGGAGGCAAGTACTTAACACTTTAGGTTAAGTATAACGTCTTCTAAATGACATTGAATGCTCAAAATACTCTCAACAATTATATCTTATATCTCTGCTGTGATTATTTAATTCGTGATTTTGAAAGAACTTCAGAACATCTCAAGTGCTTCACTCAGTCGTCTATGATAAGCGCACGCTCTACTACTGATAGCAATTTACTAGTTTATTTATTAGTAAGTAGTTGCTTTTGTAGATATATGTATATACTTTGTTTCAAAAGTTATGTTTAAAAGAAGTTGTTACTAAGTTTTTGTTTGGGCGGCAATAAGCAAAACGAAATTTTTACCAAGGTTGGCAATCGATGCCGATTGAATTCGGCCTTATAGCATTTATTGTGTTAAACCAATTACATGGAATTGGATTATTTCTCTTACTATAAGGAACCAAAATTTCTATACTGATATTTTTCATAACAATGAATAGCAACATCATGAATGAGGCTTTAGCATCATTTCATTTAAAATACTTTAAAGATCTTTTTTACGTAAATTAATATTACCAAAAATTAATTTTATTTATCCACTTCTGTTTGATTATTGCTTTGCACAACGTTCTTCTGCTCATTCTTAGAAATATGGTAGGCTTGGAATATATATTGTTGCATGTTCATGAACCGATTTTATATGTTATACGTAAACAACATCGTCATAACCAACAAGAAGCAACTCCTATAGCAGATTACTACATAATAGGAGGTACAATCTATAAAGCACCAGATTTGGGAAATGTTATAAGTTCACGAATAGTAAGTAGGGAAATTTTGTAAGACAATTTTGTAATTGAATTTTGAACAGCTTTCGACGGTAACAAATTTACAATCCGCATTTGAAGAAGCCAGCAGTTATTCTCGCTACCATCCTAATAAAGGTTATACATGGGACTTTAGCTCAAATAAACAGCGTAAGTATTATAATATATAAAGAATACATTTTGAAACCTCATAATTGGGGTTGATTTACATTTACTTGAAAAATGGTTTTTGCCGTTTAACTTAAGGTACGGTCACACTTGGCAAACATTTGCCCAAAAAAAAACGTAACCAACAGACAAGCTAAATTTGCATTTTCTTTAATTCCAATATTTTTTAAAATAAAAAATAGCATTTTGCGGCATAATTGAAATCATTTTGTGATATAAAAACCAAGTTAAATCACACTAACCCTAAGCAAAAGTAGTGGTTACGTATTTTGGGCAAATGCTTGCCAAGTGTGACCGTACCTTTAGTTCCTCAAACTTAAGAAAATAGCTTTGTAAATCAGCAGAGTACTTTTAATGATAACTCGAAAATTGTAAAAAAAGTATTCTCGCGTTATATACGACGAATTTAATTTATTTATTTAGTAACAGACAAATCAAAAGCAGCTGTAAAGAAGGATTCCACAACTACCAAGGAAGATAATGGTACAGTGTTTCAAATGCAGAGAGTTGATATGTTGCTTGCAGAGTTGTTGCGAAAATTTCCTCCACCTATACCACCAATAATTCATCAGCAACAAATTCAACAGCAAAGTGGACAGCCACAACAAAACCAACAGGAAGTAAATGCGACTAATACTCAAGATTTAAGTGGAAACAATGCTAGCAACAACGGCAATACCAATGAAACAAGCCCAACAGGGGGAGGGTCACATCTGGGCATAGATGTTAAGCAAGAGAATGTTGATATGAAACCACCACCAGAAAAAAAATCCAAGACGTCTTAGAATAACAGTTGTGAATAAAAAAAATATAGCTAAAAAAAGTGTCATAAATTTTATTAATATTTAAACGTATAGTAAACATATTTAATAATAATGAAGTCTAGAAAAGTTCTTCCTTTTAGAACATTTACCGCTTGCAGTAAACTTGTCATCGTTTATTTGTTTTAAATTAATGTAAATTAATTTTAAATGTCCAAATGGAACTTTAATAATCCTTTTATTTTAAGCATGTTTTGAAGTAATATTTTGTTTAACAGCTTTGTCTGTGTCGTCTGTAGTGGGTTTGAAGCTACTATGAGTTGTTAAGTTATGATTGGTATAATCCAATATACTCTTAAATGTTAATTTACATAGATGGCAAGCTACCGATTTACTAGGTGTCCTATAAACTCCAGCGTGAGCAGTGATTTTCTTGGCCTTTTGTGCAGTAGTTTGGGATGTTATTACATTATTTCCATTAACATTTGTTAATAAATTTGATGTTGTTTTTTGTATATCTGAAAATAATCCTATTTTAATAATACATACACGAATTTTAATAGTTGACAAAATAAAATAATTCTTGCGACTTTCACATAATTGTATACCAATGGCAGTCGCAGACCCAGTTAAGGAAAATAAAGAATATTTACCCTCAAAAAATAATAAAATATCTAATATTTATATTAAGTGGTTAAAAGGAATATAATTCTTACCTTTATTCTCATTCAACGATTCTGATGAACTCTTTACAATATTTTGTTTCGATGCATATCGTGGTGCATCATTTGCAGAAGAAACTGAACTCGATACACTGTTCTGTAGGCTATTATGTGGAAAAACATTAGGCAGTTGAGCTTTCTCTACATGATTTAAATCAGTGTACTGAAGTTTTCTTTTCTCTGACGGTGGAATTTTCGAACAGTTTTGCAAAAGATGAATATGTAATGCCTTTAATAAAGCAAATTTCTTATCACAATATTTACATTTATTACAATTTCCAAGCATAGTGCCAGCAACAGGTTGTGTTAAACCCGAAGGTTTTTTAATAAACGCTGGTGGTTTGCTATCGCTTTCGTGAGAGCGCTTATGAGCATCAAGCAAAGATTTTATACGAAATTTTTCTTTGCAAACGTTGCATGTGTATGATATAACTGCCTTGTTTTGCCATAGATTAGAATTTGTGTTTACCATCATACCTTTTTCGTAATTATTTGCTAAGGGATAAAGAGATTTCCTTTGTGCGGTATGAATTGGGTTAGAGGATGTTTCTTGTAATGAAACTAATGTTTTGATGTCCGAATGGAAATTTCTGTTCGTATCAATAGTTTTTGGTGCCATACTTTTTCGTGACAATATTTCTGCTTTATTAACCTTTGAATTATCAGTTGTAGTAGTTTTTTGTGGGATCGTACTTTTTCTTGGTAATAAAGTTGCACCGCTTATGGAAATCTTACGAGCATTTTTACGCGCTGGACTATTCAATGTCGTCTTAACTACCACAGACATACGTTGATTAAATTTAAATGGTTTTTTAGTTCCTGGAGCAGGTGGTATAAGTGATGTTCGAGTTTTCATTGAACTCATAATAGAACGTCTTTTATCTGCAGCCGTACAATCCTTCAAAAATTCTTTATCTTTTAGTATATTATTTTTCTCGGTTTCCAGGGGTGTGTTAGTTATTTTTAACATTTTGTTCATAAGCATAGGTATCTCTATTTCAGCATCCATATTTGAAGTAGATTTTTTGCAAGTAGGCAATAAAGATTTCCTTTTATCAGAATTTAAAATTCTTGAAGGCTTATTCATTTTCAAATTAGGCTCACATACAGAACGTCGTGCATTTGCTGCCAACACGGCTATTTTTGGTTTAGATGAATTTTTATTAGTACGTTTTCTTTCATTCTCCAAATCATTTAGTAAAGATATTTTTTCCTCTTGTATTTCCAAGTTTTTAAATGTGCCTGTATTGTAAAACGCAATTTTTTTATAATTATTTTAAAATATTTCAATATATTTTATTATTAAATAAGCAGTTAGAAGCGTTAAAAACTCACCAACAGCTTTTGGAGAGGTTTCAAGGTTTTCCTTGTTATATTTCGAAATATTTGCTGTTTTTTCCTCAGTTTTAATTGCATTGTTAACATCATTTAATATAGAATTAATTTTCAGAATTTCATCACTCATACCAACTGAAGTCCTATCTTCTTTTAAATAATCTTTTTTCTCTTCGATTGCCAAAGATTGATTAATTATACCTGTTTTGTTAATCATTCATTTTTAAATAAACGAAGATAAATAGGTAAAAAAAAATGTAGAGAAAATAACTCACCCATATATTTATTATTCTCAATTTTTGCTTTTGGTGTAGTTTTAAGATTTTCTTTGTTAAATCTTATTATATTTTCAGTTTCTTCAGTCTGCAATGCATTATCTAACCCGGAATTGATTTTTGAAACTTTATCCGCTATATCAACGGATATAGCATTTGTTACAATTTTCATGTCTTCGACAGACTCTTCTACAATTATAGAACCGACATTGGACATTGAAGACATTTTCTTTTCGATAACAGAAGTTGTGATTTCCACAGAAGAACATGTCGACAAAGTAGATACTTCTTCAGCATCTGGCAATACATTTTCCTTATTTTCTTCTAGCAGCCCTAAATTAGGTAGAGGAAAAAATGCCGGTTTTTCATCATCTACACCTAAAAAGGCTAAACCTAAATCCACACATCTAGTGGCATCTGAACCACGCTTAACATCAACAGTTTTTAATAGCTGCTCCCTGGCCGGCGTAGAACATAAAGCTTTATATTCCTTTAAAATATTTTTTGGATGTGCTTTAAAAGGTGTATTTAACTTCACATCTTGAAATTCTACTTTCCTAACAGTTTTTAAAGGGCTCACATTTTGAGAATTGTCATGAACCTCTAATGTGGTATTCATTTCATTATTCCCAGATTTATTTTGATTTACTGAATCATTCATATCAATGGCAGATATATCGCTCATGGCCTCCAATGTTTTGTAACATGCTGTGGACATAGTGCTCTCGGCGTCAAATGATAAATACATTGAATTTGTTGTATCTTCATTTGAATGGCGACGAGAAATGTTGTCCATTTTGTTGACTTTGTGCGCGCGCCTTTTATTTATTTAAATTGTTTTATTAAAATTGCTCTTGGTCCTATAATTGTTTTATATTAAGTTTCTACGGTCCCAGTAGCTTTATTTTTAACTTTAAAAAAAATTTTCCAATTGTGTTTATTTTTAATAAAACAAAAAAAGTTATCCTTTACCGTTCTTGTTCTTGATAAAACTGCGCTTGGATTTTTTTCAAATATCAAAACGATTATTTATGTCACTATACAGTGTTGTATTATCCTACATTATCGTAAACAGTGTTGATCAACGTAAATTGTAATGAATACAGTGGAACTCGTTCACGATATATTTCGTTGGGCCTTTAAATCGAAATCCAGATATTATTTTAAGAAAAGCTTTTTCGCCTATTCGCATATAGTTTTTCTTAGCTGCGTTTTGACTTTGACTGCCCAAAATATTTAAACTCATTTTGTATACCTGCACATATACCATATTTTTTTGCAGTTTTAAAATATTTTCATATAAAAAATCTATGTTAGCTGCACACATTAAAAATATATATATGTACTTAAGCCATTTACAATTTTAAAAATAGCAAACAACACAAACAAATCGCAATTTGTCATCATCAGAATTCATCTATTTTGTTTTCATGTACATACATACATATATATAAGTTAGACTGTGTTTAGACGTGTCATGTCTTATTGACATGATTCTTACTTTTTCTTTGAACTTTCATTGTTTTCTACGCAAATCATGTAATGTTGACGATATTTACTTGCAAATACCTTTAGGATTAAAATTACGAATATGAAAGCAAAACGTAATTAACAGCATTTTTTCATCATCTGCAAAAAAAAACATGCAAAGTTGATTGTGCTGCTAAGTCAAAATTACTAACAATTTTTTGACCATATAATTTTTTTCTTTGGTTGTACCTCATTTTTCTCTTCTTTACAAAACAATTCATCAATAATAATAATTGCTGCTGTTTCACTTAGTTCAAGACTCATTTTTTCAACTATGTTTCTTTCTTGCTTGATGTTCAATGCGAATACAAAATACAGAAATGATGTTGCGTTCATGGTTTCATTTTTGGTTGCAGTGTGTGTATCAAAATATGAAACATGAATGACAAACGTGTTGCATAAACACGTTGCAATGTGTTTAGCCAGCATTATGAACAAAAATTGTTATCGTCTGTGGATGCTTAAACAAAATCAATTTTGTATTTCAAGTTGCCACCATCTTCCGAAAAGTGTCAAATTTTCAATTTTCGTAAGTCATTGCAGTTTTATATTTACATACATATTTGCCGGCAATTAATTAATATATTATAAGAAAATATAACGCAGAATTTATTTCTTTTGTTTTCGAAGGTAAGCAAATGAATTTGTGGTTATTGTGCAAAATATAATAAATGTATATCGAACTTTGTGATTCCTTTATTTGCTTTAAATACGACCATGATTCGTGGCAATTTAATAAAATACCTTCATCAACTCATCCTTTGTTTAGAATATCGTCTGTGAATAAATACTATTAATCACCATTACTTTTTTCATATTTAAAAGTAGAAGTTTTTAATAATAACAAAAAGTTCCGTTCCACATCTAAGAACATACTCAAAATGTTTATCACATACTGCATAATATCGCAATACTGTGCCATCTGGAAGTTTCTACCTACTTACTATATACTTACTTTTTTTGGTTTTGTTTAAAAGTTAAAAGTACTAAAATTTTTTATATTTCAATTTTTATTCTTTTTTTGGCATTACATATTATGAAGTAAAATTTCAATAAATTTTTTTGCAGACGCAATAAATATTTAGGAAATTAGTCCTAAAAATGTTGAGCATAGGCAAAAAAATTTTAAAAGCACCATTAAATATGGCTTATCGCTTGCAAAACTGCCAACCGAGGCAATTTCAATCAAATATGGCCTATATTAGGACTTCAAACAAATATCATCATATTATTAAAATTAATAGTTTATTAAAATTAAATAGACACAATTTAAGGTACATTTTTCTGTCATATTATTAAAATATACAAACTTATTGGCATACATTCTTTTTACTTTAGCTCAGCTATCACTATACGCAGTATGGCATCTACTAACGCTGCCCATTTTGTTTTACCCAATACCCAGCCAATTGCTGATTTAGAGTGTAAAAATGCCTTTGAAAATTTAACGGACAAAGAAAAATACTATGCTCATTACTTTAGCAAAGCATCATGGGATGGTGGACTAATAGCTTTAATACAATCTAGTCCTGAAGGTCCATTGATTTTCTCCCTTTTACACCGTATTTTTGCTGCGGAGCCTTTGGACGATTTGAAGAAAAAGTGTTTGTCTAATAGCATTACAGAAGAAGAATTTACTGTAAGTCAAACATTACGAAATATTTTATTTTTACAGTTTAATATGTACATCTTTTGATTTATTTTATTGTGAGTTATTGAGTAGTAATTAACAACAATTTTCACTTTTTTGCAACACATTTTCGTTTAACACTAAAATCTTTCTGACATGGGTAATGAACACACTTTTTGGTTTGATTAAATACATACTTAGCAGAAAAGTTTAAAGTTAAATGAAATATCCGATGCATACAAAAGATAGTTAAGTATGATATGGAAATTAATATAGTGTCGCAAGTGACTATAATGGCTTATTTTTTGAAGAAACAATTTTAGGTCCTAAAATGGCTGGTCCATTAGAGACTAATCCAATAGAAAACCATTGAAATTACGTGAGTTCATAAAATGAATAAAGAATATGTTTTATATACAAAAATCTAGATAAGTTAAAACTTGTTCAACTTGCTTTTGGATAAAAAAAATATTCGCCCTTATTCCAGTTGATAACAATTTTGTGCTACGTACAGTTTATTTCTGTTCTCTAAGGTATAGAAAATAACAAGAGCCTATCAATAGTGGGCGGTTGTATTCGACAACGGGTAGCCAAACCCCATTTTTTTGGTATTGTATTGACGTGACGACGATGTTGACAACTGGAATAAGGACGAATAATAAAAAGTTGGGTTTAAAAGAATTGAAATTGGGTCTCTGAGTTTTTATTATTGTTTATAAAAATAAAATGAGTGTAATTAGTTTACGTCCAAGTTTAACATGTGCAAAGTTAGTTGATTTAGTTGTAGCTAATGGAGATTTTAAATATTGTAGACTTTTATATTACTTATGGAAAAGTTGAAAATAAAGATTTTAATATATGTATGCATAGTGAAAAATAAAATCAACAAAATTTCTGATGTTTTTTACACTTAACCTTAATGCAGGCATTTCTGGTATATGCGTGTGGTATTTTTGCAAATGCTGGAAATTACAAAGGAATGGGAGATAGCAAAATTATACCAAATTTAAGCGAAGCAAAATTTGAGGAAATTATAAGACTTTCAACTGCATTTAGCAATGATTGTAAAGTTGCTAAAATTTGCAACAAAGTTATTTCCCTTGTTTATGCTTTAGAACCCCGCAATGAAGTTTTGGGTTTTGCACCAAATGGTATTACCACTTACTGGTCTGATAATTGTACCAAGGAAGATGCAGATATTGTAAATAATTGGCTTACATCGAAACGTATGGAGCCCTACATGTGCCGTACTTTTAAAGTTGAAGAAAATGGTAAAATTATATATGACATAAAACTAGGTTCTGTGGCTACTACCGACAAAGATGGCATTACATTGCCAGTAGAAACATATAAGGGCAACAACTTTCGTATAACTCGAGGCGATTACAGTAAATTATTAGCTCGAGTTAATAGAAACCTAGAAGAAGCTAAAAAGTTTGCTGCCAATGAAAATGAAATAAATATGATTGAACACTATATAAGAGCGTTTGAAGAAGGCTCTTTATCTGATCATAAAGACGGCTCGAGATATTGGATAAAAGACAAAGGACCAGTAATTGAAACGTACATTGGTTTTATTGAAACTTATCGCGATCCAGCTGGTGGACGCGCAGAATTTGAAGGATTTGTTGCCATGGTCAATAAAGAGAGTTCCGCTAAGTTCGCAGAATTGGTTGGTAAAGCTGAAAAATTGCTAGAATACTTACCTTGGACCCAGGAATACGAAAAGGACTCCTATTTAAAACCTGATTTCACTTCTCTGGACGTACTAACATTTGCCGGTAGTGGTGTACCAGCTGGAATAAATATTCCAAACTGTATGTTGATCTTCCTTTTTCGTTTTTTTTACTAAATAATTCATATTTATATTTTTTAGATGATGAAATCCGCCAGGATGAAGGTTTTAAAAATGTGTCTCTTGGAAACGTTTTGGCTAATATCAACAGAAAAGATCCCATTCCCTTTTTGTCTGATGAAGACCAAACATTAATGAAAGAATATAAAGTGAAGGCATTTGAAGTACAAGTCGGCCTCCATGAACTTCTCGGCCATGGAAGTGGCAAGTTATTTCGCATTGATGAAAATGGAAAATTTAATTTTGACAAGAATACTACAAAAAATCTTATCAATGGTGAACCTATTACCACTTGGTATTTGCCAGGAGAAACCTATGACACAAAGTTTGGTGCAATTGGCTCATCATATGAAGAATGTCGAGCTGAAGCTGTAGGCCTTTATCTATCATTAAAACGAGATATATTGGAAATTTTTGGCTTTAAAGACCCCGTTGAACAGGATAACATAATTTATATTAATTGGTTGTCATTGATCTGGAATGGTATGGGTGTAGCATTAGAAATGTATAACCCACAATCAAAACAATGGATGCAGGCACATTCAAGAGCCCGTTTTGTTATTATGAAAGTATTATTAGAAGCTGGAGAAGGTTTTGTTACCGTTGAGGAATGTGAAGAAGGCAAGAATTTACGACTTACCGTAGATCGCAGTAAAATTGAAACAGTCGGAAAAAAAGCCATGGAAGATTTTCTGAAGAAGTTGCAAGTTTACAAGTCAACAGCTGATATTGTTAGTGCTTCCAAAATGTATGACCATTATTCAGAAGTTAGCGAATCTGGTCCACATCCGTGGGCAAAATGGCGTGACATATGTCTAGCCCATAAAAAGCCACGCGTCATATTGGTACAAGCAAATACCAAAGAAGAAAACGACAAAATACAACTTCTTACATATGAGGCTTCCCATGAAGGTTATATTAAGTCATGGGTAGATCGTTATCCTGAAACCGATATTGATGACATTTTGGAAGAAATTGTAGAAAGTGATACAAAGTATTTCCCATGTGCCTATGGTAATTAAGTTAAAATTTGAAACGAAATACAGAAACGGAATTTAAATTTTGAGAAAAATAAATAACTTCAAAAATGTTTTAAAAATAATGAAATTAAATTTATTTAAAAAAAATATACGTTTTCATTGTTACTTTTTCCAATTACTTTTGTGTACAATAAATTATTTATACATTAGTGAACTAAACTTTTCGAACTTGGCAACCAACAAAGTTGTATATGTTATTTTCTTCTTTTGGTGTTGGAGGATTTATAATAAAACGTGCAAAGGTTCCACCGTTGATGTCGGTTAAACGTCCGGGATTAATAGCTAGACATCCATTAACAACCTGTAATTAATTAGACAATTTTAAGTAAATTTAAATTCGTTATATGAATCTGATTAAGCAATAGAAATAAATATATAATTTGTCAAATCGTTTTCAGTACATGCAAATGTGTCCGTTTTTCGAATGGATGCAAACGAAAAATATTTACTGGTTAATTTTTATTACAGGAGAAACAAAAAAAAAATAGAAAAAAACAGGTAAAAGTTAATTCAATACAATAAAAAACGAACTGAAATAACAATTCGAATTTTGCCTGTCTAATCAAGATAAAATAGGTACTGCGAAAAAGAAATGTATGTATGTATGTATGTATCAGAGCTGTAAAAAGCTGCAATCAATTGACATTGAAATCAAAGTGATTTCAACCAAACTGATTTCATTCTTTGATTTCTAAATGATTTCAGATTTCAAAATGAAATCTTGTCAAAATTGCAATATTTTTTGATTGCAATCATTTTGAAATCATTTTTTTTAGAAATCATTGAATGGAATTAATTTAATTGCAATCAATTCGATTGCAATCAAATTTTTGTTGAAATCATGTGATTTCAATAAATTCCCTTGAAATCATGTGATTTCAATAAATTCCCTTAAAATCACAACTATAGTAAAAGGCTCCAAAATGACATGAAAAACGTAGGTTTGTTAGTCATTTGTTGCATTTTTTTTTCTACGGAAGAACTGATTGCAATTAGAAATAATGTTTACCAATTTTACAAAACTTTGTAAATAAAAATTGCCATTTTTCATTTGAAAAGAACGAAGATTTTGATTCTGATTTAACTTTGATTGCAATTACTGGATTTGATTGCAATTAAAGTAATTGCAATCAAATCGATTGCAATCAAATTTGATTGCAATCAATTTATATATGAATTGATTTCAAAAAATTGATTCAATCGTTTTTATCATATTGATTTTGAATGCAATCAAAAAATTAGCAATCATTAAAGCGAAATCATGTGATTGCAATTAAATCGATTGCAATCATTTACAGCTCTGGTATGTATATAACAGAAGAATTGACTAAAAATAATGTATACTGACTGCTTGAATAATACTTTTATAAATTTGTTTCTGAAATGAAGTAAATAAGAATAAGAAGACGTCGCCGCATAGTTCTTATCGACATTTTATTGTCCATGTTTTATTGGCAATGTGCTTGAAAGAAGCAAACAGATATCGCTTCGACAAAATTGCTATATATCCATCTGTAATGTTGCTGTTTTTTCTTTGCTCCAAAACCAATATAATCGATCTCTTGTTTAATATTTTATTTATTAAGAAAATAAAAAATCAAAATGCACGAAATGCTCAAAAAATTCAAAGATCGAAAAATAATTATTATCTTTTGATTTTATTCAGAAATAAGTAACTCCGTATATAAAGATCAGATTAAAAAATGATATATTAATACGACTTGAGGTGAATTGGAAAGCAGTTTTTTAGATTTTTAAAGCAAATCTAGCGAACCGTTCGGAAGCAATACCTATAAATAAGCTTTTAAATTTTTGGTCTCAAGATACAGGATCAATACAAATAATGGCTTTGAAATGCATTAACATAATATCAGAATTGACATTCAACAAAAATGGTGTTCCTCTGTGTAATTATCAATGTTGACTTACCCTCAAAAAGCACTTTTGCGAACTTGGTAATATTAATATATTTGGAACCTGATCAATATTAGTAAATTTACTACCCAAATGGCTGTCGAAACACATTTCATCTTCTTTGGGTGGACTCAAAGGGTAGAAAGATTTTTGATGTAATAAATAATTTACTACACGCTTAACTTTATCACCAGCATTTCTAAAAATAAATAAGCAGGAAAAGTTAAAAAATGGTTATCATGCATTGTTGTGGATTAGCTGGTCCGTTTACAGGGTGGCTAAAATGTAAATATATTTTTAAATGTTAAATAAATTAAACTTAATTTCGTTTGGAATATTATGGCTTTAATATAAATTACAAATATTCCCATTGTTTATGGAACACGATATTATTCATGTGACAGCCGCTGCTAGATTCGATTCTGTTTTCAGTTTCTGTTTCTATCTCACGAGTGGCTGGAACGACATCATCCTTAAAGATTTCGCATAGCATCGTTCTTAGCGAGGTCCGTCAAGAAGGGGTCTAAAGGGTAGCCATTCTGCTGAAACCAAAGATTATCCAAGTTCATATCTACGATTTCAATCCAAAAAAGTCTGTAATCATGAATCTGTAGCGTTCGCCGTTGAATAAAATGGCGATTCCCACCGTTGTTCAAGTGTAAAGCGACTCGATGATACACAATATTTTGAACAGAAAAAATCTATCAGTGTCAAAATAACATATAATTTAAAGATACTTGCATTTAGACCACCCTGTATGTGTGCACCTTTATTTATTTTGTGGTTATACCAAGGCAAATCTACCAGGTAATGGCACTAGAACAACTGACTAACTAGAGAATATGCCAGTTGCGTGAATTTCATACTTACATTTGTAATTCATTGTATAAAATGTGATCCACAATATCTGTTGATGTCATAGCAATGGTCAAGCCATTTAAATCAATTATCGAAGGATCCGATAACATATATACATTTGGAAAAGTTTTCTTTAGCCTTATTGGCATTGTAGGGTATACACAATCTGCATTAGCGTCACGATGAGAAGCTACAACTAGAATGATGGTATCACTACCAACAGCTTCTACGATGCCAGTGATCATCTTCTCAAAGAAAACTTCAAATGTTTCTGCCAGTGTTATGTTATCACTTATAAGTTTATGTTCCGATTCCATAAAGGGTCCGCACAAAATTAACACATTTGGCCTATGATCTTTCAAATAAGCCACTAAATCTTGCAGAGGATCGTAAACTAAATCATCATCGTGAGTGTAAGGACCAGCGGCAATAACAAAACACAACTGTTCTGCAATAGATGGTGGCACAGGCGGATTGAGTTTTTGTTCAGTAAATAGCTCTTCAACCATAAAAATATCTCCTTTTGGATTCATGCCGGAAACCATAACAACTTGCCCCGGAAAAATACCAACTGATTTAGTTTTAGTAAAATTAAGACGCACTGTGCGACAAGACATTTCATCGGAACCCACTAACAATGTAGATGAAGCATCTAAAGGACCATCGTAGTCACTAAAAATGGTGCCAATTGCTTTAATCATATCCTGAAAGTGTCAAAGAAAAAACAAACAAATCGTTGTTTCGAAAAACTTTATACGATAGTGTGAAATGCTTTATATGTATGCATGTACATATGTATGTACATTAGGGTGTAAAGAAAAAGTTATATGAGGTTTTTGTTTGCTTGAATTATTATGCCAATTGGTCTAAAATTCACATGGCCAAAAGTTTGAGCCAAATCGGAAAACTTTAATGTACGAGCATGTGGCCAAAGTTCAAAATTCGAAAAATTGGTTAAGCAAACTATTTTGAATGAATGGGTAACTTTGGTCCCTGTAACACAAGAGTATTAATTTTACTCAATCAATTACGAATACAATTTAAAAAAAAATTAAAAGTAGATACGTCAAATTTGCCAACGGAATTTATTTTTGAATTTTATGTACTCTGCAACATTGACTTCAAAGAATCAAACCCTAGAGTTCTCCCATTTGGATCAAAGATTGACATAATAATAACGAGAGGTTTTTACAAAAATCTGATTTTTCTTTGCCCCCTAATTTACATGCACACATACAAACATGAAGACATTTTATTAAAGGTATTACATGGTATGTAAATTAAAAAGACAACTTGCCTGCGAGTGCACGTCCACTTGAGCTAATGGATAGTCTTCTGCATCTTCACCAAATACTTTTTGGCACAAACTCTTGCCAATATTAAAGACACGATCCCCCGCAATTTCTGTCTTCTCACGTAAACTGTCGAACATATATCTGCCATTCGAATTCATGCCCAGACATTCACCATTATGTTGCAACAATTGTTTAACAGATATTTTTGGTTTGGTGGTCAGTGACCATTGGGTATTAGAGATTAAAGCTGGATTACCAAAAGTGTAAACGATTTTACCAGATCCAGGGGCTGCAGTATGAGTGCGTGGTGTTCCACTTAAATAGAATGTAAAATTTACATTGTAAATAGATATTATAATAAATATGTACATACATATACATATTTATTTTAGTGATTTAACAAATACTAGTTAGTATTCATATTAGCGAATATTGGCTTATTTTTGATTTTCGTATTCGTCAAATTCAGGCGAATATTAACGCTGCAAAAATACATAAAATATAAGCGTAATTTGTAATAAGTTTTACTAAAACAGCTTTATCTTTAACTTAAATTAATTTTATTCTTTTAGTGAACTAATAAAAAAGCCAAAAATATATTGCTCTATTAAACTTTTTTTACACCGAATGTCAAGGCTATTGCAATGCGGTGGTTCGTATTTTTGCATATTTACTTTCCACTATTTCCACGGTAGTTATTCATTGGATGAAGGATGAGCAGGATTTCTTAAACTGTGTTGATAAAAGTTACCTTCACCGCCACTTTCAATCGTATGCATTAGTAAAATTATCGAGTCTCTCAAAGATGCACTTTTGCTGCTTACGGAACCTTCTGTTGCATCTATCAGTTACATTTCGAACTTTGACTACGAAAACTTGGAAGACATTTGACTGTCTTCAAGCAAATGCAAAATGTGCTGTATAATACGATCTTTTAATATGTTTTAATAATTTGACTTTATATCTTGGATCGAAGGATATTTAATTTTCTAAAACAGAAACTCTTTCAAAACGACTGAGGTGTAAACAATTAATTCAGCGAATGAATTAAAATCTTTAAGAATATTTTGTGGTCGAAGTAAAAAACTTATGGTGAAAAATTAAGTTTAAGATAAGAAAATTTTAATCGATTGTGAAAGACAAGAAAGTTATTTATTGTTGTCGGAATGTAAATACCGGAAGTTGTGTAGTGATTTGTTTGATTTCTTGTTATTAATGTAAATGGAAGATTTTTTCAAATAAATTTGAAATATTTAATTTTGCAGACGTCAAAATCGAGCCAAAAACTGGTGGTGGTGAATTTTAAATTGAAATTAAAATTTTATGAACCCAGCCATGGTTTAAATTCGAAAAATGATAAAATTGTTGATTACTGTCAGATTTGTTCGAAAACGACAATTTATGTACATATGCATGAATATAAAACATGTTTAAACACAAAAATCTGCGTTTTGAGGCGTTGTTGTGTAAAATAATAAGTATGAAGAGCCTTGTGTGTATGTAAATATGTACATATGTATGTTCTTAAAAATATGATTTTTGTAAGTTTCAATAGCAACAAAACTCAATAGCATTACGAGTCGATAACTGAAAAGTTGTGATTGCCTGAAAATCACTAAATAGCAACTAAAATTAACAACTCTTAGTTGTTATCATTTTCAGGAACTGGCAACCAAACTAAGATTCGGTTACTATCCAAAATCGACTCCATACGCTTTAAGCATTTTTTGTGGTAAACGGTATTAAAATTAATATTGAACAAAATATGAGCAAAATAAATTAGTATTTTCGCCTATCCCTATAAAATTTTTTGAAAACGCCCATATTTCGCAGGACAAGCGCAAACCAAATGGCAAATTAATATTGTGCGAATTACAAACGGAGTGACAATCTTATATGTGAACAACTGTGATGGAGGGTATCTATAAAAAGTGTGAGCAATCTTTTTCTTTTATTTACTGAAGCTATTTTTTAAATATCTAAGTTTTATAATCTATCTGAAATGGTAACAGTAAATAAATTTATGTATTTCCATGTTAAGGTTTATTAATTCTACCATACAAGTGTATATTTTATTTTTGTTTTAGCATGCCTCTAGCTAAGATTGTGGAAAACATGATAAACATTTTGTACGTTTGTAGTCGAACGGTAAAATAAATGGTAAGTGGGTGGAAGTTTTTCTTGCTTTTAAACATAAAAAGTTTTTCTCAATTTGGCAGTGTAATGGTTCTTAAACATTTTTAGTTAAAACGTCGTGATGTTGTAAAAAATAATTACGTTATTCGTTAACACTTTCAAATTTATAATGGTTAAAATCATTTGTATTTATTATACTATTTAAGGCCTTTGTTAGCTCTTTGCATCAATTGATGTAACTTTTATATAATATAGATAATATATTAGCGTTAAAGGACTCGACCAATGTGACAATTTGTAAAAATATTGTTGTGTTCAAAGTGGGGATCTAATATTGTGTTTGATATGTTGTATATTGCATGTATATTGTAGAATTTACGTATGTACATTAGGATGACCCTCAGTTATAGGAAGTAAAAAATAGGCATCGAAAATAAAAGTTATTCTGTGAACTTCAATTCAAACCCATTTTATAGAACTACATTCTTTGTAGCATTTTGTGAATAACTAGGTAGAAAAACGCGTAAAAATAAAATAGCGACACTTTTACTGTTAAAGCAATACATGCAGTGGTTCGTTGTTATTATTCTTACGAGTAATGCTTAAACTTTTTGTGTGAAAAATTGCAATGCGTACTTTTGTGTTGCCAGAAAATGAAACTGGTAGGGTGCCAAACAGATAAAAAAATATTATACCAAAATGTTCCACAGGAGAAACTCTGAAAGGTAAATTTAATTTCAATGTTATTCAATACATATGTATGCATATAACTAAGGAACATACTTAGTTCCAACCTGGATACCTTTCGTCTCTTTTTCTACCAAAACAATATATATATATATGTATATGTATATATAAAATTAAGTTTTATTCTACCGATCGAAAATAGGAGAAACAAATTTGAATTTTATTTTCAATTAAAAATATAAGTACGATTTTAAACGCTATTTGATCTGCTTGTCTCCGTGCAAAAATGCTATGATGAATAGTTGTGTAAAATTTACTGATCTTTTTGAACAAAATAAATTTTAAGTTTTATTAGATGAATTGCAATTTTTGCTTTATGTTCTTTTTGTGAAAAATAATAATGGAAAAGTAAAAGATATTTGAAAAAAATTTTGAGGTGGATAATAATCGATAAAATTTGGAAAGTTTATATACTTTTTATCATAAATATTTTATTTTAATCCATTCGAATATTTCTATGAAGTATAAAATGACAAAAAAAGAATTTATATTGAAAACAACAACTAAATACGAAAATGTGTTTTAAGATTATTTTTCTCACCAAAAGATTGCGAATTCAAATTAATTTTAATATGGCGTTAATGCATGAAAGCAGCAAAAATTATGTTTGAGTTATGTGCTCTTTTTCATAGAGCGCCAAGTGATTAATTTGCCACATTTTGTTTAAAGTTGATAATTTAAGAAAATTAACAACTTTAACAGCAAAAATCGATTTGTAAGAAAATACCACAGCAATTTTATGGTAAGAAGCGGAAAAAAATAAATAGCTGCAAACTTAAATTAACAGACACCATGTGTAGGTGTATGATACCGAATGAGTTTGCAAATATTTTTCAAATAAACGAAGATGAAAAAAGTAAAACAAAAATTAACAAGTCAAATGTCATCGCAAATACGGCTTCACATCTCTGTGCACTTTAATACTCCTTGAAGAAACTGCAATATTTTCAAATGAATATCGAACATTGAATAAATTGAATTTTTGTATTTCTATATTGTATTAAAAAAAATAAACATTAAACTGAAAATATACTAACTGCCATAAATATACATACATTACATGTCGACCCATTATCGCCAAATTATCTTAAGCAATATTTTTAAATTTATTCTATTGTTCGAATTAAAAATTCTGTTTTAAAATATTATTAACCTGACGAAAGTTTAAAATATTAAAATGTCAAAATCGCTGATTTCTTATGTAAAAAATGAAGAGAGAGATAAAATATTTATCTGTGTCAAAAATTTGGATGAATTTTCGTACCGATTTGTTAGTGCATAATTTTGCATATTTTACCGTTTACAGCACTTTTTTTTGTGTATTTCAGTATATTATGTTTCAGTATAACATGTACAATAAATTATAAAGTTTGGTATTCGGTGAAAACTTTAACGAAAGCCCATTACCAAGGAAGCATATATTTTTTTGCCCAATTCCAACACCGAACCCGAACATTCTGTCGGACACTAAAAATTACCAATAAAAAGCTTATATAAAAACGCGGTGCCACTAAATCACCCAAAAATAAAAGCTAAAAAAAGGCAAAAAAAATTTTATTTATAATTTAACGCTTTATTTATTTTTAATAAAAAATGCATAAAACATGTTAAAAGTTATTCAATAAAATGCACTTCAAGTACATAAAAAACGAATAAAAGTCTACATATTTTTAAATTCATATAAGTCAACATAAAAATCAGGTATTTCTATTGACTTCAATTCAGTAATGGATGAAAAATATAACATAATATTTGTATTTAGGCATGATATAATAATTAATGCATCATTATTAAAATAAATTCAAGTTTTATATATATCTGTCTTAAAACAAAAAAAAAATAATAATAATAAAAATATATAATATATACATTTACATATGTATATTTAATATATTATTAATCTAATTTATAATTTAAATAAAAATTAACGAAATTGACCCAGAGCTGGAATAAATTAGATTAATAAAAAAAAGAAGGTCGAATAATATTTAAGAATAATTTAATATATTATATACTTTTATGTGCATTTATTATTTATGCAATGGCGAACATGCATCATAATTTCCTCATCGCCAGTAGAATCGGAACTATCATTTGCATAAATATCACGAGAGTCTAATAATTTTATTAAAGCACCGGAAATTACTAAATCGTGGCAGCATTTCTGTAGATTTTTAATTTTTTTTTAAATTATTTTCATGATACTAAAATTTTTTTAACTTCAGCGTTACTAAAAGATAATTCATACTACGGGGTGGTCTAATCAGTCGTTTCATTATCAATAGCCCGCCATTTTAACAGTTGTCATGACTTAACCTGCAACTGCATTTAAATTATTAAAATTCCCTAAAAGTATGGTGAAAATTTCCCGGTTGCAGTTCGCAAAACTAAAGCCTTTTTTGCGTCGTCATGAATCACCTTCTCGGTCAGCAATTGTAGAACTAGTGGAAAAATTTTAGGAGTTGGAACAAGTCACTGATGTGAAAAATTAAATTCGTTTACGTCGCTCAACTGAGAATATTGCTGTTGTAACCCATAGTATTTGGTATATCTCAGGTTTGTCCACTTCTCGTCGATCTTTGGAATTATGCATTTCCCAAACGGGACTAAACCGTATTTTTAATAAAGATATTGATGTGGACGACGTTAATTTTCAACCAACTGGAGCTACGTGCTACACTAGTGACGATACCATTGCTCTTTTACGTGAAATGGTTCCTGACCGTGTGATTTCTCGAAGAGGGAATCACAATTGTCTACCGAGATCTTGTGATTTAAACCTTTAGTTTTTTTTTGGGGCTACTTAAAATATATGATATATATACCAATGGCCTACAATCGATTCAAGATCTCATTCAGGGACATTCAGTATCAAATGTGCGAACTGGTGATAAGAACTTTAATGAAAAGAATATAGACCTACAAGCGAAGGCATGGCGGTCATTGTCTGATATTGTTTTCCATTGCAATTAAATACTCTTTTTTTCATATCAAAATAAAACCACTTATTGTAAAACCCTATATATAGCTAAATACTAGATTAACCAAATCAAGAAATGAATTTTCTTGCAGCGTTTTCTTAAATTGTCACACCTCCACCCAGAACTCAGCTGTTGACTCAACATTTGTCCATTTCTAATATAATTGCTTTCGCCATTGCATTTTAATCAATGTAATTTTGAATTCAGTGTACTTTTGAACACATTTAATGTTTCAAGTTGATTTTGCATTTTTCAATTTAATAAAAACTAGTGAAAATATTAAAGTTTGTCGTTTACGATAATTTGGCGCTAAGGGTTCGTTGTGTATATGCATCTATTTAATGAAAACAGTTGTTTTTGGATTCGCATCATGACTTATTGTGTGTCTAGTGATTTTATTTAAATTTCTATAGTGACACATACAAACTTTGTGACCACTGAAGTCACTAAAACACCACGATTATTTATTTAACATTTTGCATTTGTTTGTCACTGTTTCTTGGTGTGTTTGTGTGTTGTGGCTTTATACTCCAGTGCATCCACAAATTATAATCATGATATGATGACGAGGACATTGAAAAGAAACAAAAAACGTTGCCAAAATCTGACTTCATGCTGCATCAAACAACGACTTAAATAAAAATACCTCTAACTCCTGCTTAAACACCATCAAAAGTTCAAAAGATCGCCTTAAGCTTTCTCCCCCTTTTTTCATAAACTAAAAGGAAAGCAGCTAGAGAATTGTATTACTATTTGACTTGCTTTCGTTTTGTTGTATGAATAAATGGATTTCTATAAGCCTACAATAAAGAAAACTTTTGGAATTTTAACTAAGACTGCAATTGCATAATGCCTCTAACCACTTACACTACATCTTTGGTTCGAATTTAATTTTGATCTTATATTTTTTTACTTGGAGAACTGTATGTAGCACACAACATGAGGCAGTAATCACGTTGTGAACACGATTCAACACTCTGGAGTGTAACATACGTGCCTCTATACTAACAAAATATTTAACGATACAAAAAAAAGCAAAACTAAAAACTAAAAATTAACAAAAATGAACAAAATTTGGTTGGAAGAACTATTGAAAATTAAAAGAAACTTTTTTATTTTTGTTTGAAAAAATAAAAACCACCTTAGGTTACTTTATTATGCACCCACAGCAAAACATTGGTAAGGATACCTTTATTGACCAAAGCATTAACATTTTAGTACGTAAAATTGAAAAAGGAACAGTCATTTTCAAAAAGAGTTTTGTTTGTTTTTATATAATATTTTGACTTCTTGTATGTTTCAGTTGAATTCATTTTTACAAAAACATTTGCTGATAAATCTTAACTTGAACAGCATCGTTAAATGGAGCCATAATACATTTCTTATGCTTTTTAGTTTCCGGATAGTGTACTATATTAAAATGTTTAGCTCTTATTATGAAATTGCAATATTTACATAAAGCTTTCGACGGATCTTTTATTGGTTTAATCCATTTTTTAGGCGCATGATTTCATCCCAAGCCTTTCTGTACTTCTGGCAGTTGTAATCCGTTTAAATTGTTTTTTAGCAATTGTTGTGCTTTGAAAAATACTTTATCAAAACGGGGTTCTACCATTTTAAGCTTTAATACATAAATACAACTTACATAGTTGCAAAAGGGAGTATCTGTACATATTTACAAAAAATGTATACCAGTATTATCTATGTAAATGACATAAAGACGAAACAAGAGGGAAAATTTACTGAAAGTTTCAAAAAGTGCCAAACGTGCCGTCTACACACTTGAAAAGTGTCGTGTTGGATCTTTTTTTTAAAGACCTAAAGGGGAAAATTACGATTCAAGAATAATCAAAAAGAACTAAATCTAGCTCGAAAATAGGTAAGTTGGCATCACTGCGTAGATATCTGGTTGTGAATTCGCTTTTAATTAAGTGTAGAATTAAACAATATTTTTTTAATCAAATTCGGTTCGGTTTTAAGAAATCAAAAATATATTTTTTCGAGTGTTACGAAAAAATACAATAATATAATAAATAGTATATATTGACAACAACACAATAATTTTGTTTATGATGTACTTTTATATATTTTTGTTTGCAGCGTTTTGTATTCGTATGTATTTATATATATAGTATGAGTATTATATGCAACGTTTGAAAATAGTATTGCGCGGTATTTTAAAAACTTTAAACAAAATAATGAAAAATATTACAACTTGAACAAAAACCCCCATAGTGTTATTTAAATATTATTGGTAGGTAAATATCTAACACCAAACGTATTTCTGAAGCGGCACAATCAAGCATTAACCTCCCAACATGGCATAAAGCAAAGTTGAACAAAAGTTTAAGAAACAAAAAAAAATGCAATTTATTTTATTAAAATGGTATAAATAAATAAGTCATTATTAGCTCTGCATATTTATATGTATTAAAGGGCCCTCGAATATTTAAAATATTTAAAACTTTTGTGTTTTCTAAAACGCAACTCAGCGCTAAAATTTTTAGAAAAATAAAATTTATGAAAAACAAAATTAAATTATTTTTAAGCTCAAGAGCTCGACTGTCTGTTTGTCTCCCAAATATTTTGATTTTTGAAAAAGTATTTTTTATGTCCTGTCTATTGCTAAGCGAACATCAGTTCTACATAATAAATATGTGGCAAATATGTAGTTTTATAATTTTTCCCATATGCCAGCTTGATGTTAAAAATATCCTTTTAACAGTTTTTAAACTTGAAAACTTGATGGTGATGATAAATAACGTTAATACAACTTTAATAAACGTTAATAAAGATGTCTGATACTCGTAGCTCACATAATAAATATGAATGTAAAAGCATGTATGACTGGGACTAGTTATTGCCTGTTTTATAATTATTACTAAAGAAAAATCTTTAAGAATTTATATTTATTTATTTTTACCATTAACTAATGCAGTGAAAGCTTGCTACGTAGCACACACCGGAAGTAGCAAATCTAGTCTGTAACATGTATTTCTGCTGCTTTTACCACGTATTTATTTAATAAATGAAGACAAACGGAAAAACTAAAGCATCTTTTCACATACAGATTTTTATAAACTTTTTTACTCTTTTAATTACAACTATCTGGCTGACTTCTAGGAGTATTATTAATTCAATATGATTGCGTTCACGTTTAATGAAACATGTTTTATGAAGGAAATATGTAGATAGTGACGAGTGGAAGTTTTCAAAATATGTTGAGAATAAAAAACACAATATTCCTAATAAAATAAATAAAAAATAAGTAGCGGATGTTTTCAATGGCGAATAGAGTTTCCGAATTTCCGACTGCTTTAGATTGCCGGGAATCGGAAAGCGTTTTGTGTTGTTCCCTGGTATATTCAAAAAAATATTTTTGAAATGTTATTATATTTTTTATAAAAACAAAGCAAAAAATAAAATATCAAGCAACTAAGAAATTATATTTCTTATTTATTTATTGCTCAGACATTATTAATCGTTCACTTTAGAAAATCGCAATAATTTTTTGTACATGTTTGTATATCATCAATGATACACAAAAATGCAACCCTGTTATAAAATAATGTATGACGCTTTCAATATAAAATGTTTTTCTTTGTGTTAATCCTGTTTTTATTAAATAAATAAATAAACAAGCCACAAAAATTAAAATTGTTCGGGTCTGAAAGTGTGGGTTCGACTTCGGTCCAATTCTACAAATTAATATTCTTTTGTTGCGTTTACCTAATGATTATTTACACTTTGTGTATTTTTTGAAACGTTAATTATTCACCTGAATTTGGTGAATATGAATATGACCATTTAATACACCACTAACGAAAATCTGTTATAATAATTTAAAAAAGTTTTTTAATTATATGTTTATTAGAATAAAAAAAATATCTTCAAAAGAAAACATTTTTAGCCAAATTCACAAAAGGAAGAGGTTCTAAATATGTTCGACTGTAGGTTCACCGATTTTTCTGTGAATTTTGGACTAATTTTTATAATTACTTTTTTACTATTAAACAATATGCGGTTTAATACAAAACAATATTTTAATTCAGACTTAAGTTCCCTAATTTATGTATGCAATAAAAATTTAAGCTGAAATTATATTAACGAAGTTAAGCCAGAATTAATAAAAAAACTCTTTGGATTACAAAATACTTGTTTTATTTAAAATGTTGTACTCTTAAGGTGGTCCCATAAGCAGCGTTGCCATTGTTGGTCGTTATTTTATTTCGTGTTGAATTGGTTTTAATTAAGATACAATTTTCTTTAAGACTCCAAAAGGAATAAAAGAAATACTTAACTTTTTAACTATTAACAATAATTAATTTAGAGAACAGCAAATGCATGAACACAAAATCGAAAAAATTAATTTAGATCATAAAGAGTTAATGCAAAATCCATAGAAGAGTTAATTTCTGCCGCTTTGTTTTCATGTTATAAAATGAAAGTTGAATTAAACTAGAAATAGTTTTTGTGAACACAAAATCAACGTACACATTTTAATCATTACTATCTTAAAGCTTAATTTAATTTTTTAATAATACTAATTTGTCTATATTAATTAATTATTTAAAAGTTCTGCCTTCAACAAACGTCATAGATTGGCATGTACATGTAATGCAATCTTCATATATTTATGATCAATTGTAAATTTATGATTTAATGTATTACCAACTGTAGGCCATTTTAAGATAAGTCTGCAAGTGCTCCAGCTAGTATGCACATTGTACAACGTATTTAAAAGAATGGTATAAATAGTATTTATTGTATTAATAAACAATACAGATACACAAACAGACAGGCAAATAGTCAAAACTATAAAAGTATACTTACATTGGTGAATAACTTGCAGGACTGAAGAGGGCATCATTGTGGCGAGCAGGTGTTCTGGCCATAGCACTTTTAGCCTGCAAAAAATAAATCCAAAGCGGAAGAGAATGATGAAAGAAATATCAAAGCAAAATATACAATATTTTAAAATACAATGCAATAATATTAAAATATCTTGTTGAGCATATTTACCACAAAAACTACATTTATTGTGCAATGACCAGAGAAAAAAATAATAATAAAATAGAATAACATACTAAAAAGTGTAAACATAGAAAATGCAAAAAAATATATATTTAAAATAAACGAACAAAGATGTGGTGGTTGGTTTCTATTTATCAAACTAAGGAAATGCCGTTTTTCCATTTAGGAAATGTTAGCAGCTGTTTTGGCTAAAAAAAAGTACTTATATGTGGCAGATATTAACAAACAATAAAATCATTATTAAAAGTGATTTATTTCACCATTTTAATAAATAAGTTATCTCATATCTCGAGTACAAATCGCGCAAGTTTAAGAATTTAGTATCAAAAGTTGAGTAGATAGTGATAGTAAATATTTATTTTGCAGCCCAACAATTTTTATTGAGGTAAATAATGTTCCTCATTGGACAAACCACAAAAATAATGTTAAAAAATCTGAATCTTATAAGGTAATTGATACGATTACAAAATGATTTATACAGAAGCCATAGAGTAGGATCTAAGGAGAAAATTGAAAAAAAGTGACTCTTCGAGGATTCAAAAGATAGAATTAATTAATTAATTTATTTATTAGGTCAATAGATTTTTACATCCTTACTGACTAAATACGAATAACAAATATAGAACTATATATACAAATAATTGGTTCAACAATTTAGATACGTACGTCGTTACTCTCAGATATGTCAATAATGTTGTACCATTTATGGAAGTTAACACATGCGCGACGAAAAGAATCATTATTTGCATGTACAGGACGGTAGTATTTTAATGCCAAGAGTTCGAAATTACGGGTAGGTCTTACAGAAACATTGAAGTTTAGTTGACTAAGTAGGAACTCTGAATCAAAATCACCACGAATCAGCCCCAGAACAAATAAAGCACTCAGCATCAATCGCCGACTTTTTAGCGTAAGCAATATTATCAGAGCAAGTCTGCTATGATACGGCGGCAAGATATAAGAATTCCAACCAAGACCCTGGAGACAGACAATTAAAAATTGTTTTTATACCGATTCAATAC
Source organism: Gymnocheta viridis (assembly GCA_956483585.1). Lineage (NCBI taxonomy): Eukaryota > Metazoa > Arthropoda > Insecta > Diptera > Tachinidae > Gymnocheta > Gymnocheta viridis. The sequence continues at coordinate 127,298,416 of OY101440.1, read as the reverse complement.
TATTAACATGAATAGAATAACAAGGATCGCAAACAATTAATCCGTACTCAAGAATTGGTCGAACAAGAGAATTATAAAAGTTTTGTAATATAAGGATAAAGAAATTCCTTTGACCAGCGTTTCATGAATTCAAGTACCCCAGAGGCTTTATTTACCATTATAGAAATGTGATCACGAAAGTTGAGCCTATGATCCAACAGTATGCCAAAATCCAATATGGTTTGAACTTGATTTAAAATAGCAGTATCAATATAATAAGAAGTCTCGATCGGATTGTGTCTGAAAAATGGCATGTGCTTGCATTTCAAGATATATAACTCCAATAAATTAAATCTATTGATGTAAATTCCGAAAGTCGACATTTAATAAAAAATTTTAACATCATCGGCGTACATCAGTACTTTAGAATGCAAAACAACAGTAGGAAGATCATTGATGAATGAAGTGAACAAAATTGGACCCATCTGACTGCCTTGAGGGATACCAGAATGTACTTAAATGATTTTTCTATAACATTCCCAAATTTGACCTATTGATTTCTTTGTGATAGATAAGAGTTTAACTATTTTAACGTAGAGTAACTAAAGTGCAATAAAAGATTGTGGTTAACTTTATCGAACGCCTTACTACAATCGGTGTATATCACATCAGTTTGCATTTCATCTGAAAAACCTTCATTGACAATAGTGGTGAGTTCGAAAACATTAGTTGTAGTTGAGAATTACGAAAACCATGTTGACATGGTGATAGAAGGGAAGAAATTTGATGACATAGGTAAACAGTAAGATTTTTTTTTGGAATGGTTGGTTGCTTAATATACACCCAGTGTGTATAAAATAATTTTTAAAACTTTGAAAATAATTAATAACACCCACTAAGGCAACTTATAAACTGCGAAAAACACTTGTCTAACTTTTCTTTTCTCTTAAAAGCCAAGTGTGTGCAATGAAATATTTGAAGTTTGTTAAATCTTACTCCAACTTACAAAAAATAAATAAATAATAAAAACAATAGTTTTGAAAGTCATTGTAGATCAGATATAAATGTTAACAAGTAGAAGTAAAGAGGAAAAATAAAAGAATAAACTTCAAACAGCAAATATATTTAGAGGTGACTTGGAATTTTCGCTAAACTAAATTAAACACTGCTGGAGGAAAAGGAGAACAGGCAACAAGCTACTGCTTTCAACAGATTGTTGCTCTTGTTGCATATAGAGATTCTAATGATTGGCATCACCAACATATTCAACATACCATTTGATATGTTTTTTTTCTATTACAGACTTTTAACAACTTCTGCTGGTGTTGATGTCGTTGTTTGTTTGTGCAGTTGGCTATAAGTTGTGCAACATCACGATGCAGCAGCATAAAAGAAATTTGAAATGGTAAAAGCATTAAACTGATTTAAAATGATATTTGCTCCCGCACTAAACATTTAACATGAACAGCAACAGCATTAACAACAACAACTAAAACACATGAGCATGACAATAGCAACATTTAGTTACACACGGACACTTTTTTGTATTGACTGTTGGTTGCAACTTTTAAGTTGTATGTTGAATGAAAAGGAGTGCGTACATGCATGTACTTTTGAAATGCTTTTGAATTGCTGCAATTACATTTTCACAAAATAATGCAAATGCAATTTTAAAGAACATAAGAAAAATATTGCAGCGACAAAAGTTGCATAATGTAAACTTGCACTTAAATATCTAGTTGAATAAAAACAAAAAATACATAAATACTTTCGTATATGAAGTGCATTTTCCGTGCAGAAAGAGGTTGCAAAGATGTGATTAAGTTGCAAACTGAAATATTGAAATCCAACGGAAATGCGTTACATTCGTTTGCAACAAATAAACAAACACTTCATTTCAACCATATTTGTTTAGAAGTACAAACAGAGCCATTAAATAATGTAATTAATATAATTATATTTGTTAAAAAATAATTGAAATGTAAATAATAAGACACAAGAGGATGAACAGGTGACAATGTATCGACAAAAAGTTTGATGCTGGTTTTGTACCGGTGGCGTCAATGGTTCGATTTGATGGCATCATTATCTCTCGCTGAGGTTACATGATTTTGCCACAAAGATTGTACTGTTTGAGCTCGCTGGACTTTTGCTTGTGACATTTCCTCTGATTTTTAAATAAAATATCATTTTTTAAAGTTTGTTTTCAAATTCAATATTCACTAGAATCGAGTTAATACTTTTGTCAAATGTCGAGTAATATCGAGTATTCAAAGATTATTAATATGCGGCAGACAAATTTAGTCAGTTAGTTTTCTTTCAAGATATTTATATATTAACTCAAATTATTTGAAATTCAGATTGATCAAATTCAATTATCTGTAATAATCAAAATTAATCTATTAATGAATTCGAAAAATCAGGATGTTTTAGTAATACAGAATATCCTAATAATAAATAATCATTTGACAAAACTAAGATTACACTCTTTTAATTCATTCTAAGTTGCAAAGACATTTTTAATTCAAATCGCTTTTTAATATTGAATGCCAAGATTTATAGAAAAAATAGCAAGTATAATTTTGTTTGTGTTACTTAGTTCTCTTTATCAATGTTTAGTTATCTTTTCCTTTGTTTGTAACAAGTGACAGCATTAACTTGCAACAGGTGGAATTTTATTTACTAATGCTCTGTTTTTGTATTGCGGTTGCAATAACAAGAGATTGTGCTACTTTACCCTACAGAATATGCTACCGGCAACAGGTGTTTGAAAAAATTTTGAAAAATCTTAAAGAGATAAATCGTCCTACAAGTTAGCAGGACTTTCTCTTGCTCCTGCTCAGAAGAGGCATGACTCTTTTACAAGTTTGTCGGACTCGGTAGTACTAAAATTTTAAGCTTTTTCAATACAATTGGCTAACAATCATACGTTGCTGAAAAGTTTTGAATGGCAGCTTCCTTTTTTTATCTGTTTCGATTAAAATTAAAATTCTTTAATGGTTTCGAATCGTTAACAAACATGATTTTCCCAGTGTAGAGTATTTATAACATCTTTATAACCGATCTAATTGAAAAAACAAAACTCCCCGTTAAAATTGTGGGAACACTAGAAATGTAACAAGATTGTTAGCATAGTTTTTCAACTGACAATTATATTTTGTAGTTGTTGTTGTTTCCTACGACATATTTGTTTCTTAAGTTGGTCGAGTGGCAGGCTGGTGGTGTCATTGAAGATTATACACATTTTGATTAGATTTATATTGCGGAAACGTTTTGATATTGAAAAGCAATTGTAGAAAATGAGAATTTATGTGTTGGGTATGAAATTATTTTAGTCATTATAAATAATTATTAAATATAGTATATGAGAGAACGGTTAAGAATGGGGGAGGGGTAGATACCATATATATAACTAAGTATCCATGTGGAAGAATTAGGTAATATACTTGTAACAGTTCGAATTTATTTGAAAATCAGCACTCCGCTGTTTTTCTCAGAGAATATTGTTGTTCTCCAAGCTCAAAAAAAATATTTTAAGCGTCAAATATATAAAAAATTGTAATAAGTCAGATTTTTGTAGAAACTTCTTTTTATTTAGAAGCCCACGATTTCCAACACAGAACTGTGTGACTGTTAGTTAACTCAATAGCTGAATGAATATACAATCTTTGGTACGTTTTTTGGGGAAAGAATGTTCTTCGGATTTCGGAAAAATTTCACCAAACGTAGAAACTAGAAAAAAATTATAAGTTGCAATGAAAAAAAAAATTCGGTTTCGAGTTCCGATTCGGTCTGAAAAATATATCGCAGCTCGGATGCGGGTTTGGTCTGAAAAAGTATGTCTCTACGGTAAATTGAATACATTTTTTTAAAAACAATTTAGAGTAGAGTAGGTCTGAGCGGTTGGTAACCGAATTTTGAACTTACTTCCCGATTATCTAGAAATTTTTTAAGTTTTTAAAGTGTTTCAGAGCTGTTGTCCATGATCCATATGTATGTATATATGTATGAAATTTCTTTTATTTTCGAAAAATCTGCACAGGTATGAGATTTAATTGAAATTTATATTTTCATGATTAAATATGCAAATGAAAAAAAAGCTCTCAAATAAGCAAGTTTCGGCATGGCTCAAAAGTTAAATTTGTCACGCCCTTTTTCTGAATTCCGCCCATAAATAACATCCAGTTGTAAATTGCCAGTCAATACGAAAGGTTTTATTGAATTGAATAACATACAATTTAAAAATGCAGTTCAGGCGTATAAATTGAACTTCTATTACTTTATAGTGTTGGAATATACACTGATATTGTGTTTAACGATGTTTTAATTAAAAAAAAATTGAGTTCATAATGTAATGTATTTTGCTGAGAAATAAAATTTGAAAAAAAAAAATGCTCCGCATTGAGTACTAAATACTCAAATAATCAATACTTTTACAACTCACCATATATTACAAGAATTTGAAATAAAAATATAACTTTGATATTAAATTTAACTTTGTTTTTATGATAATGTTACATACTTCAATTTTAAAATTTTTATTTAAAAAATAATTCACTAAAAACCCCTTGAGAAAGTAGCTAAAAAATCTACGTAACGTCGAGAAAACTGTAATTAAATATGAATTTTTTTCCCATAGAAAACTTCAGGCACAATTAACTTACAAGGTAGTAACTTCAAAACTGACCAAATTAGACAAGATAAAAAATTAAATTAAAATAATTATAAAAAATTCAAAACTACAAATGTTCAGGGCAATCAGTATAGTACTAAGAGAAATCATTTTTATGCGTATTACAAACGTTGTTTAGTATTCTTTAATTTTAAAAGTTATTCTTATTTACTAGTAAATTAAAAAAGCTTAAGTGTAGAAACTTTTTTAAGTATCATTTTAAGATTTTATCTTTTTATCTAATGGCAACTATGTAGAGAGTACGAGAAAAATTGTATGATTATGAGAAAATGTTTCTATTACAAAGTTAATTTTTTCGGGCAAACACATCTCCCCAATGCACACAGGGGCAAAACATAACATTTCCAAGAAAATTAATAAAAACAAACACAAAAGTAAAAATTATATTTGATATTTTTTACTTCTTCCGTAAATAAATGTACACAAGTTGTAAATGATATAAAATTTACAAGAATATGTACATATCAAAATAGAGTTCATTTACACCATAAAATTGTTCATGAAATTTGGTGTCGAGAAACAAGCAGCAAAGAAAAAAACTCATGATTTAGATTTTAAGATGTTTTTTATTTATACATACAATACAAAAATTGCTTTTAATGTTTTAACTTTTACCCAGTTTCTTTATTGCAAAATAAAATACTTGATTTATTTGTACCACTATTCTTACTAATAAAAAATAAAACGCTCTTTATTTTATTGTCTTCGCTAAAGAATTATGGCCTTATTCACAAACGATTAATAAAGTTAGAGAATGTTTAATGTTGGATATTTATATGGGAAACCGGTTTTAATGCGTACATTAACTTTATTAATCGTTTGTGAAAAAGGCCATTAAATGGTAAAGCCGAGATGTTTACTTCGTCACCGAACCGCAGAGGAGAAAATCCTTGCGAACAGCTCAAAGCTGGCAAAGCCGAAAGGGTTTGATAAGTGACGTGTAAATACTAAAAAATTCTTTGACCCTGCATACTCTCCATAATTTAATGGGTTTCGATACTTTTTCTATTAGGAGTTCCTTCACTTTTTTGGGACTTATTTCATCATGAGGAGTTATTTCATTTCTCTTGGGCGGTACCATGAATTTACTCTTATATCAAATAACATACAACGAAAAATATAAATAGCACCCAATTTTATTACCATGCAGAACGCGCTGCAGGCTATTTGATTTGACTTCGTTGGGAGCTATTTCATTATGAAATAAGAGGCGTGATTATGTTTCATTGCATGTCAAAAGATTATATGGTGTATTTTTTTAAAATCTCTTGAAAATAAGAAAATTAATTTTCCTCCACAAAATTATATACACCCAAAAGCCGGAATATCTATTTCAGAAGATTAGATTTGCCAGGTCTCTAAGAGGCAAAAATATTAGAATCCCCAAATATAAATGTCTAGTTTCTGAACGGCAGTTCTTTTTACATGCTGTTCGTCTTTGGAATGCTCTACCACATATTCAACAAGTTAACAGCAACACAACAAATTTTAAAAATTTTCGTTTTAGTTACTTTGATTAGACGATTAAATGTTTTTCTATACTTAAGTATGTCCTTATTTTGTAAAACTTTATTCTGTATGTAACTTTAAAAATTAAATATCTAAATTACTTTATTTATGTTAATTTTAATTTATGTAGGCGAATTTACTGTCCATTAAACAGCTTTTCATAGTAATTATAAGACTTTTTTTGTTATGCAAGGGGACTCAAGAAATAAATAATAAATAAAAATAATAAATAAGTTCTAAATGATATAATTGACAACGAAATATAGATGGGAGTTATTTAATTTTGCTGTCTGTTGTTGGTTTTTTAAATTGAAGAAATATTGAAATTGACAATTATTACAATTTTGTTTGGAACTTTCCTAATTTCTTGGATGTTCCGATTAAAAATGCGCTGTTTTTATTAAAGCCTTTTCGCATTCACAGTTTTCGCACGGACGTAAGGATATTATTGGCAATTATTTCATTGCTGTTGGAACTTTTTCTATTGGGAATTATTGCATTTCTGTAGGTACTTATTTCACAGGGAGGTATTTCATTTGTTTTGATCTTTTTCACATTTAGTTATTTTACTTTTTATTTTTATTACCTCAAAAATTGGAAGTTATTTTATTTTGCACTTTGGGTGTTATTATTTCATTTCGGTTGGGAGTTTCATTGTGACTTATTTTGTTTGCGAGTTATGTCATGGTACCGTTTTGGGATTTTTCCATAAGGAGTTATTTCACTTTTTATTTTTATTACACCTAAAAATTTAAAGAGATTTCATCTTGAACTTTGTGTGGTTTTAATTTTTTTCCGGTTGAATATTATTTCATTTATATTGGGAGTTTCATTGAGACTTATTTTATTGTGGACGTATTTTATAGTACCAAAATTTGCATCTGTCACAAGGCTGCTGTGTTAAATTCCATATATTGCCAATCATTTTATTCCATTCTACTCTAAATTTAAACTTTTGAAATTAATTTTAAAAAAAATTTCTTAACTGATTAACGAAATTTTTTTCAAGTCAAACCTATTTTTTACTTTTAAAACAAGTCATTTTTTTAATTTAAGTTTCTACTCTAGGATTTCAAGTAAGATCCTTTGAACAAGCTTTAAATCAATAAGTGTTTTATATTATTTAATATGCCAGATATTATTAGTTTTAAAAATCAATTTTTTGATTTATCGCATTCACTGCTGGTATATTTAGTGAAATATTCAATAATTAGCAGCATTTAATATTATGCACATATTTTTTTTACAAAAGAAAAAGCTAACGAACTTCAAAAAAAAGTTTCCATAAATTTTAAAACTATGAGCGCATTTTATATAAAAAATGTGGTTCTGTTTGAACAGTTTAATTTAGTTTTTTTGTTAATAAGTCAATGAACTTGCTTACACACTCGTAAACATAGTCTTGGCATGAAATTAACCTTTAACTTTGGAAGAAGTTAAATACAAAATTGTAACCACTGAAAAATGATCTAAACATTATGAAAATATAAAGCTGATTAAAAATATTGTATGAATACAATGTAATTTAAAACCAGCAATAAACATAAACTTACAAACAAATATTAACAACAAAAATAACAACAAAAAGAAATCATTTTAGAATATGTAGTCTGTTTAGGGCAAGAAAGACCAGTAGTTGTAGTTGGTAGTTTAAATGGAAGTATCGAGTGAGTATTTAAATTATTGTGGCAACAATGTTGCATTTAACATGGGTAGTTGCAAACAAAAAACTTGAAGTGTAAATTGCCTTAAGAATGCAAATAATCATACTTAACTGAAAAATTGGTAAGATTTTATTTAGTGTGGATAAACTAGACATACATTTTTTTATGCACACCCTACAAGACATTGAATGTGTATGGGGAATTACTTTAATAAAATTCTTTGTCTGATTTGGAAAACATGTTTCATATTTGTATGATCAATGGTGGATGGAAATTCGTTTAAAATTTTGAGTTTCCATAAAAGTTTAAGGTTTGGGAACGTCGTGTTTTTCGAAATCAGGCCATTAGCAACTGCCTTCTGTTTTAATCGTTTAATCACACAGACAAATAATCGAGGTTGAGAATTTAGCGGTTAATTTTAAATTAATTACAATTTGAAATAAATTAGTTAGTTTCAAAAAATAAATCCCGAATAATTATTTATTGTTTTAATTTTTTATTAATACTAAAAAGCTTCGTAGTCGATATGAAGAATAATTTCACAGCACGCATTATAAATACAGCAGCTGAAGCAAAAATTTCAATAAATTTTAAAATATATTTACAATTATTCCAAAAAATAATTACGTTTTTGGCTAATAGATTATTTGTTAAGCGAAAATATTACATTTTGAAATAATCGAATATAAATTAATCGGTTAAAATAGAGTCGAGTGAATACCATAGTTTGTGCGCCAGATTTTTTATTTTTATTTTATGAAAACGTATGAAAAGTAAAGAATTAAAATCATAACGTATCATAAGGTTGCAAATATGTATCTTGAAGGAAGCTAAATATAACGACGAGATCTCCAAAAGATGAAAGTAATAACAAATAGAAAAGAAAAGAGGAAAGTTCGATCAATAGCAATTTTAACACCAATTGCCTGTGTTCATTACACAAAAATGGTGCAGCGAAGTAGCATTGATCTTAGGATGTGTTTCTTTATCATTTGACATACGAGTACTCCGAACCTTGGTGGAGATGAGGAGTATCTTGCCGACTAATATACTAAGTCTCTATTGAAACAGTGAATAATATGTTCTGTGAGTGTTAGCTTTCATTATTGAAGAAGGTTTTGTTGGGAATCAAAATGAAAGAGTGTAATCCAAACTATAATGCTGATTATTTTTACATAAAAGTAGATAAAAATGTAATTTCTGTATAAGAAAGTTTCTATATAGCAGAAGCGAATCCATCTTCAAACGAATAAATATCATATTCATTACTTTGCTAAATTAAAATCTTAAAATTTATATGGATCATTTGAAAATTCCGCTCCCACAAGCTTAAGCTGGATACACGCCTGCTATATAATAATTTTATATTCTGTATATTAAAAAATAGTCCCACTTGATCATAGTATGATAAACCGTAGCCATATTATTATGTATGAAACCTCATATATAATATGTATGAACGGAAAATGTTACATTGTTATCTTTAAAATCAATATGATTTCTAAAATGTACATATTACAGTTATTTTTTATTCTTGGAGTTAAAAATTGTATAATCAAAATAGATGATCACCCATCCCTTACTGTAGAGTATCGTAATAAAAATAATGATGATGAGCATATGGTTTAAAGCTTAAACAACCATTATAAGGCTTAAATAAAGAAAATTAAGCAAATGAGAAATAAATCTGATGTTAAGTGATACGAGTAAAATGGACGATTACAGTAACGAGTGATTTTTGTGATTTTTACTTGTATACCGAATGCTAAGCTGAGTTGCATCTTTGAGATTAAAAAAAAACGTAAAGAATTTGAAAACAAATGTTAAGGTTTGAAAATGAGTTAAGCGCATAAAAAAATAATATACGGGCATTTTTGATAGATACGAGGTGGGTTATTGAAGTCGAACATTTTCAAGAGTTATGAAAAACTTAAAAAAATTTTTTAAAGATTGCTGCTGGGATTGTCGGGTACTTTTTGCGGTTGTCATCAAATAAATTAGAACAAATCCCAAATATATGGAAAATTTGGAAATAAAAGCACGTTTAATGAATTTTATTGAGCGTTAGGTAGTGTATTGATTTAAAGCATGTCTTTACACTTGTGCACATATCATAAGTTACTCATATAGTTCAGCAGTAAAGTTTCTTTAAAATGAAAATTTTATTAAAAGTAACAAGCATTTGTAAACTCGTAACATAATTAAAGGAATTTAAATTTAATTCAAAACTAATATATGAACACAACTGTATAACTTTTGCAGTCTTCTCAAACTTTATTTTTTTAATTTTTTGACAAAAAACCAATAATATCGAAAGTGTAGTCCAAGAATTATAGGTTCCGAAATAAAATTTTGAGAACTCAATCACCCTCGTTATTTCCACAGATGCTTAAAAATTAAAGATATTTTATTTTTGTACGCGTTGCAAGTTGGTACTATCATTATTGCCATTATGGTTATTAAAATATTATTCCCATATCTGTGGTCAACATATAAAAGCGTAATTACACATAAATCAGAGACAAACCAAAAGCTAGCTGGACATACATACATACATACATATGTACTTTAAAGACCCCCCAAGTGCGTGAATGATTTTGTTGTATGTGGAAAATTCAACAATATTTTTTAAGTTGAGTAATTACTCCACATACACACGCTTGAGTGTGTGTGTGTGTATCTATGTGATCTGAAAAACAACAAAACCATGGTTATACAAAGTAAAGAATATATATTATATAAACGAGTATGTCTACCAAGAATTGAGAAAGGAAATCAAAGACTGTGGAACTTTAAACATTTCAGACTTTTTTTACTCTCTTCGCAGAAAAATATGTCAGTAGACCCTAAAAAATGTAGACCAGCAAAGAACGCCATACAAATAATAAGGCGCATAAGAGCATTTTGTTTTACAATTACTGTGGTTTATTGTACATATGTATTGTTGTTATTTAAGATTATTAAGAGTACAATAATGTTGTCAAAGTAAGTTGATTTAATCGAAATTAATATACGAACTTATAAACAGAACTTATGCACACATCGTTTTCAATGTTGCCATCTGACGATGCATTACTAATGTACATATTTATTTAAATATATAAATATATAACGTGTGGTCCAAATACAAGTATATTTTTAAATCATATGTTATTTTGGCACTGACAGCATTTCTCTGTATGATTTATCGACTATCATTCAGTATCATACCTACGAGGACCAAAATGAGTTGGTTTAAGATTGGAAAATATCCCAATATTGTTTGAATATTGGCTATCAGTCTGTATAACGAGTACCTCCGCTGACCAAGATGTGCTTTTGTTAATAATAAGTTTTTGGCTGAAATTAAGCAGCCAGCGCTAGTGTTGCACTCACGTTTTTGCAAAAAGTTGGTGAAATTGGCTTGTGAGTTGACAACACTCATGCTTACCAACGAGAATATTGGCTGTGGCCCAAAATGTGCAACTCAATTCAAGAACGGCAATTGCTACAGAGTCTTAAATACGGACTTTTTATGGAGTGAAATGAAAAATATAAACGTGCACAAACTTTGCTTACAGTAGGATCGCACAGTTTATTAACCAATGGATTTTTCCGTGCTAAGTTCGGCAATCGATGTTACTTTGACTTGGTTGCGTCGGAGTTGCGATTTGACGCGTTTAGCGTCCACAACGGTGTTTCCACCAACGAAATGTTACATTACCTGCATCATTCCAAAATTACCTATACACATGATATTAGGAATTACACATGCTTTCTTGTTTTTTTTTTTTTTGCAAATATGTTTAGATTAAATACTTGACCTTTTCGGTGTAATTCCAAAATTTTAATGATAAATATATTTTCAATATTTGGGCTTTCAAGGTCATTTAATAAAATATTAATTTTTACATATTATTCCGACGATTTCGTTTGTATTTTGTAACTTCTTCAGGGAATTTTTTATTTTTGTAGACATATAATCTTTTTTAGACCAATTCTACATCAATCTCCTTAAAAACATCACAGTTTTGTTTTGTGTAAAATGGACAATCACAAACAAAACTTAATGAATGTAAAGCAACAAAAAAAAAAACAGGTTCATAACAGTCGTCATCACAATAAAAAACTAGTGCTCAAACACGATAAAATTTTCAATTACACAGGAAATACACCTACAGCCAATTACACACGGGCTACACATGAAAATAAAAATTACACATGATATACATATGTAATTATAAATAAGGTGGCAACACTGGTACACAACCTAAGATTAATATCGTCCAGGTACCGTCATCAAAGTCTTGGAAGATTGGACTGAGACGATAAGCTACTGCGAAGCTAGTCGTGGCAGTCACATGAATTCAATCGTGTTTCATAAATAATACAAATAATTTTTATTTCTAATAATGGCATAATATACCAATAGAAATTAATTAATTAATTAATTTTATTTAATTTTTAAAAAGATACTAGTATTTGGACCACACTTTACATACAGACGATTACTTTGTGTACCTAGAACAAATAAAGATCTAGTCTGATTAGTTGGAAAAGCTTTTCAATTCTTTTAATTTCAGCACGACTAGAATCGAATCATTGGAATTCTGTATTATTTTTATAATACTAATACAATTCAATTTAACATGTTTGACAAATATTTAGTTTTCTATATGAGCTAAATTATGAGCAGATTTGATTTTTATATAAAACTATAATGTTTCATTTTACTTTTTCAGACAAAATTAAAAAAAATAAATTTAAAAAATTTTCCACGAGTTTGAACGAAATAAAATTATTCCTATATTATTCAATTAATTTAAAAACCTCAGATTTGCTAAATTGATCAATCAAATAAAAAATTAAAAAAATAAATAACATTACAAATGGTTCGGTGTCGGAATTCGGCATTCGATAAAATTTTCGCTGAACGTCTAACTTGGTACAAATTTATTTTACATTAATTGTTACTACTCAATAAAAACAAGTTCGTTTTCAAGTTCAGGCCCGTTCTGAGAAATCTACCGCAGTTCAGGTGCAGTACTAATAATATAAATAATGTGCTTCTTCAAGTTGAAACAAACATCATTTTTTAAATACGGATTAAATGTTAAAGGTCAGAATTTTTGAAAAAAATCAGTTCGAAAAAAGTATGATTAATGGAGAAAATTTACACATAACGCAATAAATACATTGTAAGCATTTCGAAAGGATTGACAATAGGCGCAAAAATAATAATTAAAGCTGTTGATTTTTTTTTTTTGGAGGAAAAACATCAAAATTTAAAGTTGTTAACCACAAACTGCGTTAATGTTTTATGTGGCATATCATCATTAATATAAAAAAATATATATTTTTGAATTTACTATGAATATGCCTTAAATTTATATTTTTTTGTTTCTAATAAATATTACCTGTAAAAAGAAAATGTTGCATACAAAAGAAAAAATAACTAATTTTTCTTTGACGTAAAGTAATTTTTCGTTAGGTTTTTTTCTTTTTGACTGGCAGCGTATAAAATGCAACAAAGCGTTAAGTGGCAAAGACGCATAACAATGTAGTAACTATGTGTATTCATATGAAGAAGAAAGGCAAATAAAAAATTTAATTTCTCAAAAAAAAGTGCCTTAACCTAAACAAAATCATTTTGGTTTTTAAACTCTTTTGGCTTTTTTTGTGTGTGTTACAAATTCAAGCGAAAAGCAATTTAACGTTAGGTAAGTTTAAAAACCATGTTCACAAAAAAAATAATAATAAAAAAAATGTTAACGATAGCACTCGCAATCATTAAAATAAAGAAAAATTGTAAAGTTATTTCAAATGATTAAAGTAACAAGTTTTTTGAAAATTTTCTACTTTATTTCCTTATTTGGAAAATGTACAGTGTAGGAGTTTCCACCTTAATGCTTTCTTCTATCTTTCATTCTCAAGCATTTCACATAAATCTTCATCAAAGGCCATTTTCAAATGAACTTTATGTTGATACTTAGAAAATGGGTCATTTTAAAGCAATCAACATTAAATGAATGTTAATCAAGGCCTTTAAAAAGAATAAGAGCATGGGTTGTTAATAAAAAATAAAAAAATAAGGCGATCAAGATTAACACCCTGTAGTTTATCATTTACCCAAACAACGGACTGAAAGTCTGACATTAATACAGCTTTATATAGATTTTCAATTTAAAATATGAACATGTACGAGTAACATACTCATGTTAAGTATGAAAAAATTGTTTTTAGGGAGTTTAAATATTTTTAGCGATATTTTTGAAAAAGATATGAAAAAATAAAAAATACACAATTTTAAGACGGATCCAGTTTACAAATGGTCATTGCTGCTCCAAACAGGTTTTCGCAATTCTCATAAAACAGACACAATAATCTTCAATTTAAGAGAGAGATACCAAAAATTTAAATACCAATATCTCCACAACTCGCATCGATTTGGGTCGATCAACTATCAGAACCTTTGCCCAGAAAAAAAGTTCGAAATCCGAACACAGCATAATTAGAGGTGTCGCAAATCGACCGTAATCTTGAAATCAATAATTTTTTTAAGGACTGTAAGGGTTATAAGTTTTATTCAAAAAATAACTAAATTATTTTTCTAGTGCTATTTTTTGTTCGGTAAATAATAGTTATTTTTTAGTTTCAATAAAAATAATCATTTTTAATTTAATTTAAGAACTAAGAGTTTTTGTATGGACTCTGGAGATACATTTTACCTTAAATTTGCTAATGTTAATTTTTGGGCAGAAAATATTGACAAATAAATTTTGTTTTTTGATAAACACTAAATAAAACACCACCAAATATTTTGATTTTCCAAGCAAAAAATTAAATTTCAAAGCAAAAAACAAAACCGAGAAAATATTTCTTAAATAGAATCAAACAAATAAAAATTAGTACAGCCAAAAGTAGGTCTGTATCACAAGGATTATGTTGATGCAATTCTTAATCTTGTACCATTTTTTTTTAATTTTAAGCCCAACTTGGTCCAACTTTACAATTTATTTTCTTTCCGAAATGTCCAAAATCGAACCGGTTGTAATAAAGTTAGGAAATTAAAAATCTGAAAAAGACAGTATTTTATATTTACTTGATTTGGTGTACGGAAATCGACATCCCATCAGTTGTAATCAGTTTTTAATATTAAAAACACCCGACGACAGATACACTAGTCAAACTTATAACACCCCCTTTCTTGGTCGTGCGTTAAAAATAGCATTAATCGAATGATTTTAAGTGCAGTTTCTGACCAGCTAGAGGGTTGAAAATTTAAACAGCGCAGGGTTCGATGAAAATATAATAACCTCTGATAATTTTTAAGCTATTTTTTTTTTAATTTCGAAAACTATTTCAAAATACTATAGCTGGTTACGAATTAGATTTTTGGACAATTTCTCGCACGTCTAGGTTTGTTTTATATATATTTTTATAAGATAAGTAACACTCAGGCAATTAGCGTCTACCAACCAGTAAGGGAATTACTTTCTTTGGGAAATCGTGAGAAATAGTGAGAGAGGACGGATGACGAAATCATAATGCTTAATTGTTGTACAACTCTGCTGATGCGGGTTAAGTTAATGTGCTAATGTTCTAGCAGTTTTGCTCCCTCTCTGGGTGTCATGTAGGCGATTTAAATTTGTTTAAGCTGGTATCCATTAAATACTTTACTTCGGCGATGACTCTGCTACAATACCGACGAAGGAGGGCTTGTCGCTGTCATATACATAGAACAGTATCCAGTCACTTAAAAACCACGTCCTTAGTCATTATTTGCTTTGTAGTCAACGCGCTAACCACTTCAGCCAATAGCACCCAAACTAATGATTCTAAGAATTTGAATTTGTTTTTTCGTACAAGGAGCCATCCTAATGCATACACATGCATATCCACACACTCGTATTATATACAATTACCAAATTTTACATAAATCTTTTATTAGACAATCCTAAGTATTATCTGCTCATTTCGCCAAAAATACAGTAGTAGTAAGCGTTAATAGATTTTAAAATACGATAATTCTAAATAATGTTATATATTTAAAGAAATAAAAACTACATACTTTTAATGTTCACAGTTTTGCGAAAATTGTAAGCCAAGATAAGAATCTGAGAAAATGTGTTTTTTCACAAACACAGATAATATACAATAATAAAAAATTATCATCCGACAACTTAAAATTCAATTGTAATTTGGCTAAAAGTAATGGTTAAAATTTTTTTTAACAAAACAGAGTAACGAACAAAATAAACGTAATAATTACAGCCTTGTAAGGTAAACGGCTTAAAAAGTTTATATTAAAAATTTTTCTTCTCGTTAGTTTGGTTGTTGTTTTGTAGAGAGAGATTATACACTTTTGCTGGCGCTTTTTTCTACGCTTGTAAACACCTCCTTTTACTGTTCCTATTGGAAAATATTTCACTAAACAAGGATCCCAGTAACAAGAGCTGTAACCCCAAAAAACATTTAATTTAAGTGTAGATAAACTCTTTTCACTATCAGCTCACAGTAAAAGCTGCAACTACAGCAAAAGTGTCTACAGAATATGGTATATTGTCCCCTTTTTTTTATTTTTTTTTAAAGTTTTCCGCTAAGGTTGAAAAAAGCTCAGTTCAGGCACTCCTTCTCATCACAGCACATCTTGAATAGAAAAAAAAATATATATATGTATATATGTCTTACTCGTTGTGTAAAAACGTTTATTTTTTGCGCATTTAAACTTAAATATGTTTTAGTTCTATAAAGTTGGCTATAATCGTTATTTCAGATTAGAATCAACCTAAAAGTAACGTTGACGTCTAATTCCATGCACTCGTACTCCATACTATAAACTCTGTTCGTTATTAGAAATGTTAGGTAAGGGAAAATGTGTTTTCGTATTAATTTAGATGTGTGTGGTGAGAGCGGTAAAAAATGTAAAAATAATTTATATATTTATATATATCATTGATGCAACTTAATTTAATAGGTTCTATCTTACAAATTCGAAAAAATATCGTAAAATAGGTTATATATGAGCCTGAGAAGGAATTTTAAGCCTGCCCTATCCTAACCTAATCTATGTTGTTGGGTTAAACAAATATTTGTACTCTACATATTTATTATTTTTGTAACGTTAACTTGTGTGACTGATCAAATGAACTATAAAATACTAATTTTTGTCTGAAGGATACAAGAACACAAATTTGTTTTTTTTATAATAGTTATAAGAAGACCAAAAAAATATTGCTTATTTGTAACTGTTGGTCAGAGAACACTTTTTAAAAGGTCTAGAAAAATAATTATATCAGGATTTTTTTCGAATATTGAATATAATAGTTGTGTTCCTGATTTGAAGTTCAAGTTTTTTTACAAATGTAATTTTTTACAAGGCAATTAGAGGTAATTTGGACTGTTAGCTCACGATAATTGAAATGCAATTAATAAAAATAAATAAAAGTTTTTATTTTCCAAAGAACTTTTGGTGTTTGGAGAAAGCCGATTTGAAAAATTACTTTTAAGTTTTCTGTTTTAAAATTAGTGCTGCCAAACAATTACTTACATTTACGATATTATGTTTTAACAGTGTAAATTTATTAGTATGAAATTTATTAACAATTTCATAATTAATATAAAAATTATAACTAAATTTTAAATTCAAAGTTATAATTTTAATGTACAAAGCTAGTTTGGACAAAAAGTTATTATTATAACAATTAAGAGGTACAAATTTGTAGGTGTTTTTAATTCAGGAATTTTAAGTTATCAAAAAGTAAGAGATCATACTTGAACACGGATTCCTAAAATATTTAATTAAAGGTTGGTACGGAACTGTATGTAAAAAAAGACGTGTGGCACTCGGGGACTGCCGCGGCAAAGCTATTGCATAGCATTTTTTATCAACTTATGCAATTATAATTATTTATTTATTTTTTATTTATGCAGTATTTTTTTTCTTTGATATTAGTTCAAGTTTTTTCTTTGATATTAATTCAAGTCACTTTTTGAGCGTGGTGACCGAAAAGAAAACAATTTTTTTCTTTTATTGAATATATGAGAAGTTAATATCGTTTAAAATATTTTTATTATCTTACAATACATGTACGAGTAGGTTATTCATGAATTTTTGTCTTTGAAACTATAGGTCTATGGTAACTGAAATAAGAAACATAAGTTTGAGACTTGATATCCTCTAAATATCTGGAAAATACCGCTTAAAAACCTACGAATTGTCTGTTTGTTTGTGTATATAATTACGATTGCACGTACGTACGCCATTTTTTTGTTTTCCTACATGGAAAAATCTGTTCTGACAATACTGTATGTTAGTGAAATCAATAGCATACTTTAGGGGTTAACATACGCTAAGCGATTCAAATACTTAAAAAAACACAAGACTTAAGAAACAAACTAAGTGTTAGGTTTTTTCGTTACGGAATTTCTTGATAAAAGCTAGGAATAGCTTAAAATAAATTTTTGGTTACGGAATTTTTGACATTTCTCATTTTCCTACCTTGTAACAAAATTTTAGTGTTTTTGTGTGTTGCAAATTAAAAAATAAATGAATTTGTGTTTATACAACCAAATTCTCTCTAGAAGGCTACACAATTGTTTTTCCGTGTAGGAACAAATGTAAATTTCCGTAAGAAATCCGTACCAGTCTAAACAAACAATTGCGTAATGCTTTTTATTTTTATTGCCAAACTTTCAGCAATAGAAAAAATAATTTACCTTCCACTGAGGAATGCTTTGTAAGTTTAATCGAATTTTATTTAAACCGGACTAAAATTAAACGTTACATGTATAATTTTTTTTAAATTTCCTGCATGATTTTCAGTTGTACAACAATATTCTTTTGTGTGGCAAATTTCATGCATCAACGAATAGTCCTTACATTTTTGGCCTCTCAATGTGAAGACTCTACAATGTGCGACGCACAAGACATTTCAATTACTTACATACATAGATATTCTCAAAACAAATAAAAATTTATTCCCAAAATTAAAGTTTGAATTGGTGACCAAAAAATTTAAATTCTTCAAAGACACCTAACAGCTTTTGCTTCTATCCAATATGCTTTAAATGCTTTAGGCTGCAACTTTCAATCTAATGCACAAGTTCAATTTGGGTGAAAGACATCACAGCAAAAACTACGTGCACTTTTAAAAAATAAAAAAGACTAAAGAAGCTGTAACGAACTTAGAGCCGCTACATATTTAGTATTTTTTATTGATATAAAATAAAATAAAAATTTTACATATTACTACAAATTTTTAGTTTTCTAAATACTTTAGGATCGATTGAAACCGCAAACGTGCTACTATATTTCTTGTAAATGTTTTTAATTGCTGCACAGCCTAAAAAAAGAAATCAGAACAATACTCGGAGGGTATATTTTTGCCATGAACCAAATTTGCCGCATCGTCTACACACATTTGAAGAACTACAACGATTTCTTTTTATATTTTTAATTTTCTTTTTTATGGATGATGAATGGTTTTACCACCGATAACCGACCTGAAAACAACATGTACTCTTATGTATGTACATATGCATGATTTTTTTTAGCTGTTACTCTTCCGTACATCGTTGACATGGTTTAAGCGAGGTACTTGCTGGTGATTGCTTTACAGCGATGGTACACGGTTGTTGAATTAGAAAAAAATGCTCGTATATAAAAAATCAACTAACTTAAACTTCATCAAATCAACTTATCATAGATCAACTTTGGTTAAAATGTCTTATCTGGCATAAATGTAGAAACTTGAAAGAGGGAGAGAGAGAGAGAGAGACAAAAAAACATTATACGAAATGTTTAGAAACTTTTAAGCCTCAAAATCTGTTAAGATTGCATTATAAGATTTTTTTTGTACTTGAGATTGAGAGTATTTAATAATAAAAGTAATTTGCATTAAAAGTGTTTAAACTAATATTTATAGATAAAATATTATGGCATTTATTTACTGTTCAACGTAAAAGATATTTTTTATTGAAAAATCTTTATGTTGCTCCTTTAAGAGATTAATCTTTCATTTTGTGTCTGTTATTATCTTTTAATATAATAAATTAAACGGTTAGTTTAATGATTATTATTATCATAACGGTTGATCAATTATTTTATGATAGATTTAGATTTTTGTCTAGTTTTGATTTGAATTATGATTTTCAATTAATGTAATCAATCAAAATCGCAAAGAGAGATAGGGAGGGACACCATGGGTTTATGGATCGTTTAATAAAGCGATTTAAAGTATAATTAAGATTTATGATTTCATGCATATTTAAAAATATTTAAAGTTTACGAAGTTTTAAGATAAACTTAAATATGAACAAAAACAAAAAATGACCATCAAGCAGACTCATCTTGTATGAAAATTAAAAATCGTTATTTCGTAACGATTCCGAAAGCATTTTGGGGATTTAACGGCGGACATACCTAAGCAGCACCGTGTGCAAAAAGATCCTTCTGTAGTAGTGTTTTTTTTTCAATTGTTGACTAATCTAAAAAAAATGCCAAAGGAAAAATGTAAAACTATTTAATAGCAACCGTATCATTTCGCATAACCTCACGGCTACAGACTTTGAAGTTTGCTAAATTAAAGAAAACTTATTGTCCAATATACATACATACTCGTATGTATGTACGAACTTTAATCAAAACTTATTTAAGATAAAATAAAAACTTTGTCTTAAAACAGCATTATTCAATTGGCACCTTTTTTACACTTCAAATAAGAAGCGTGTGTGTATATTTTTTAATTAAAATTTTCCATTACAAAACAGCAATTTAAAGTCTTGAAAAAACAATTTCATGACAACAACATACCGAACAAATTCAACAATTAAACTTTATATATATTCATTATTAAGTGATTTATGATAAAGACATTTTGAAGGCTATTAAAATCGGCTAAAGTCAACTAGAACTAACTCAAATTACGACAATGAATTGTTTTAATCAAAAATTTTAATAGACAAAAAAAAAGCAGAAATTGTTGGCTTAATTTGAGTTTAAGTTTTTGGATTCATTTAAGCAAAAAAATATATGAAAAAATTAAAAGAAAAAAAATCAGACGTGCAACAATTCAATGCAATTATTGCTGCAACAAAGTGCAAAAAATTGAATTATTCTTCATGCAACAAACTAAGCAACCTCAACATGCATTCATTCTACAGATGGTGATTATTTTTTCTAAAGAAATAAAATCTTTGAGTATACGACCATTTTTTTTGTACTTGTATGATAAACGACATTGTCACTTATGCGAGTATATGACCACAATTTAGTTTAAAAAAATGTATTCCATTTTACTAGAAATAAATCTATTGTTCAAATAAAAAACTAAAAAGACTCAAGGATTACAAAAGTTTGCTGTCTCTTTTAAAATAATATTCAATAAATCAGCACTTTGATGTTAAAGAGTTAGTAGTATCAGTAGTATAAGTTCGAATACGAGTATAAGTTGTACTAAATTTTATATCCTCATCATCATCGTCATCATCACCGTTAACATAAACGACATCATCAAAACATCGCAGAAAACTTCTAAAGTTTCACCTACAAGGGACTGGTTGCCTATTAGAAACTATTGATGTACTCAACTTAATAATTTATTAAGGAGAAAATTTTCATATTCGTTTTAGATAGCTGACATAAAGTAGTATTCGTTATGGGTTTAAAGTTACTCTTTAAGATCCGCTTACGCTATCATGAGAGTAATAAATATGTATGACCTGCGCTGTTGACAGTTTACATTTATCGCCATTTTGTGAATTACAAAAAAAGTGCTAAAGTACATTTTCAAGATTTTTTCTTTTTAATTATGTTTTCATTTCATTGATACTTTATACAAAGTATTAACGCCTCAGCACCTTAAAGGCTTCACAAAACAATTGAAAAAGTATATTAATAAATTGAACTATATACAATAGAAATATATGTCAAGTGAGAGTGTATCAATATATTATTATTTTTGCATCAATGTTCAGTTTGTTTTTATACTTGTAAAGCATCCGAATTCTAGAGGATTTTTGTTGTTGCTTTTAATGAATTTATATGCTAATTCCACAACAAATTGTGGCTCAATTCCATGACCAAATACTTCTACATTTTCCGACCCAGCTACAACAGCCTTTCGTACCATCAATATGAAGTACGACCTTTTCATCGTGTCTCCAAACATAATTTCTAAATCTAAAAAGGTACACATGACAACACATTTTGTATACATTCTTACATAGAAAGGAAACATTTCAGCAATAAGACTTGTATTGTGTGTAGTGCTAGCAAAGTATTGTGTAGTGGGTACCGAGTATCGGGTATTTCCTTTTTTTGGTTACTCAATACTCAAAAGTAGTTACTCGATACGTTCAGAGTTGTATTTTTATGCAAGTTGAGTGGCTAAAATAGGGCATAAAAAAACATCACTGTATAAAAAGACAACTAGGTGTAAGATTCTTTAATCAAATCAAAAAATTATTTCTCAAAAAATTATTTCTTAAGTTGTTGTTAACGTTAAATTAAAAGTTAGCTTTACATTTATTTAATAATAAAAGACATACAAAACCAATAATAGTTTAAGATTTATTTTTAATTTTTGAAGAAATTACTTCAACTTTCAGATAAAAACTATGCGTTACAAATTAAAAAAAATCCGTTAAAAGTATCGAGTAGTATTGAGTACCCAAATGAAAAGTATTGAATATTATTGAGTAATGAAAAGTAGTAGAATTTGTCAGCACAATTTGTGTGAACGTTCAAGGAAGGAAAATTAAGAATCTTATCAATAAGACTTGCATTGTGTGGACACAGACTAAGTGTCTTAGATTATTTTAAAAATACGTATCAGATTACTTGTAATCGCATTTTGTTTTTCTTGACAATCTCCTTTTCTTGCTTTCGAAGTGCAATCCCTCTTCTAATGATATTTTGGTCGTTAGGTTATTGACCCGAAAATTACAGTGTTTTAAATTCGATAGTTCCCTCATAATTGTGGAGAATCGCACGAAAATTTAGCACATAAGCTGATTTTTTTTGCCATTTATTTTTGATGTGCCATAAGACATAATAATATGTTTTTAATCAGCATTAATCTATTGGGTAAATGTATATTGAATTAATTGGCTTCTATAGCGATTAACGCAGCCACATATATACATACACATGCATGTATACGAAAAACAATGATAACATTTCATACTTTGGATATTTAAACGTCAAGACTCTATTCGTAATAGTCTTTTGACTGTAACATTATTTTTAACTATGACATTATTTTGCGTCATAGGCTCCAGCATGAGAGCAAACTAATTTAAAGATTTTCATTGGTTATCTTTCCCATTGACTAAATTCTATTTTTCTACAAGATATTCAAAGATTTCAGCTTAAATCTCAAGTTTTCTTGAATACTTTTTAAATAAACAATCAATGAGTTTAAATTTGATTTGTTGTTGCTGTTGCATTCGATTGTATTAATTTAATAAAATGCAAAAAAAAAAAATTTTGCAGTCCTGAACGGAACAGTTGATTTGCTTTAGGAATTTGAGACACATTCACATCATTCTTAACATCGTCAGCGTCATAGTCATTCACGTCGTCATTATTATTATTAAAATAACAGCATAGAAGAAAAATCCTCACTCATGAAAGAACACCAACAACAACAACAAGAGCAACAAACAACCACGTCAAACATCAACATTAACATCACATCAAATCAAATCGAATTGAATCGAAACGAATCATTCAACATCATTAATGTTTTCTTTAAAAAGTAATACGAAATGAAAAAAGCCAGCCAGTAACTACCACCATTCAACTCTTGGACCAAACCAACATATTTTATTTTTTCCATCTTCATCTTAAAACATAAAAAGCATCTGTCTATAGAGAGGAGGAGAAAAAGGAATGCTTTTCCTAACAGCCGCTTTTTTTCAAACCGACACCACACAAACAAGAAAACTCCCCTCGAAGGAGTTGGGAATAAAAAAGAACTATTTGATTGTTTCAAGTTTTCAAAAGAAAAAAAAATGAAAAAAATCATACAATACAAAGCATTTGAAAGCTGCATCCGCTCAATGTCCCCTGAATGCGATTAGTTGCACATACGCCTCATTTTTGTTTGGCTGTCTGTTGTTAAAGGTTCTAAACTCTATTTATTTTTTGTTCCTCTTACAATGTTTAAGACAATGAAAACAAACATTTAGCTTCTTAGCAAGCAGGGCATGCAAGGAATTTATTCGTTTGTCACAACAACTTAGATTCTTAGCTTATATTAAGTTTTGCTTTTATTTGAACAATTGTTTTTTTTTCAATTAGACCAGCTGTTAGGAGTCTTCTACTCATGAGATGCATTGTGACTGAACGAGAAAAATTTGCTATAGGAAGGAGGGTAGAGGGAATAGTATTTGCGAACATTCGATTTGGACCTCATCAAATTAAAAGTAACAGGAACGACATCTGCAAGGAGTTTATTCCGAATTCGAAGATTTCAGCTTAACTTTCTATGGGATGGGAATGCGATTCATTGATATATCGACCAAACGTGCTGTTCGCGAAAAATTAGCGAGTTTCGAGAACAAGCACCCGTATTTTAGTAGACCACATTCCATTGCAGTAACTATAAAACAATAAGACACACATCACATTGCGCCGATGCTCCTTGATTCAATAGCCTTTTCTAATCTTCTATCACCGATGGGTTTCTTCGTTCTCTTCTGCACGCTATCGATTAATTTCAAAATAGGCTTTGGACTTTTGCATAGACATAAATATGTATGTAGGTTGCATAAATTTATTACACAGTGCAACAAGAAAAACCTGCATCAACAACTTCAATGGGAAATGAAAGTACACCATTAATTAAACAGAACTTCCAAAAGGTTTTGAAAAGTTAGCTCGAGGTAAATTTTCATGGCTCTTAAAGTTGGGCCATTTTTGCCATTTTTTGCACTATGAATGAAAATTGAAAAAAACGTATATAAAAAAATATTTAATGGAATGTAATTGTGCGTACTTATTGTTGCACTGAATCCAATGTGTAAAAATATATGTTTTCCTTTATTTCAACAAATGTATCTAAAATTCTATTGAATACTATAACTTATTTTCAGGATGTGATCTGGATATTTTGAAAAAAATATATTTTTAAGATTTTTTTGTTTTATTAAAACAAATGTGTTTAAAATGTTTAATTGCAATAACAAACTTAGAGTTGCCATTTTGTTCACTGGAACCAATATAAATATTTTAATGGTTCGAATTCTTTTTGATTGGGTTCAATGCAACATTAAGTACGCACAATTAGATTCCATTAAATATTTTTATATATTTATACGTTTTTTTTCACTCATAGTGGAAAATTGGTCAAAAATGCCCCAACTTCAAGAGGCCATAAAAATTAAATTCGAGCTAACTTCTCAAAACCCTTTGGCGCTTTGTTAACTTAATGGTGCACTTTCATTTCCGCAGTTATTGAAGGTGGCGGCGATGACCCGAAATTTATTGCACAGTGTTATTTATGCCATTAGATGCACTGAAGCAAGCATTTCTTACAGAATCTTAAAAAACGTGGCGCTTGAATGCTTTTTTGTGATTTAAAACATGTGATCACAGTTCATCCACCATCACACTGTACTGGATTTTCATGCCAAGAACATTAAATTGAGTTGATTTATTTTAGAAGCACTAGGCATGAAGAATTTTTCTATTAAAAATTATATATTATGAGGGAAGGATCTGAGAATCCAAAAGTGATATTTAGAACTTGTTGCCAGGACGAAATATCATTAAAGGGAACAAGTACATACTGTACGTTAAGATTAAATTAAACGCTCCTTGAGGCGTGACAAAAAATTGTTTTTAATTTTTTTTTGGCTCAAGTTGTTTGTTTTTTTATGGTTACCCACGATAATAACCACGCGATAATGTGGAAAATTTTTTCTTTAAAATTTTACGTGGTGGCAGTGCATTAGAATAATTTTTACGTGTTTAAGAAATATTTTGTGAGTTTCTAAAACTATATTTTCCAATACAGCGAATTTTTTAGTTTTTAGTTGACGCGGCATAAGAATGGTACAATGGCAATACCCTACTTCAAAAATGTACAATAAATTTCAGAAATATTAAACTGAGAAAAACCATGCAACATATAAACGAAACCTTAGGTATATTGTATAAAATTATTCATTAATTCACAGCACGATATTCTTTTGTAAAATATATATCTATCCATTTAAATGCCTTTACATCTGAAAAATATGTTAAAGTATAAAAAAATAAAATTAATTATCGAGTTTAAAATCTTCTTTTTAACGGACGAACGCAATTAAGAAAGGTTTTCGTTACTCCCGTAAAATTACAAAAAATTCTAAACCATATTTTTTTCGAATATTCTATAAGAAAAGTGACTACGAATGTTATTTTTTCGTAAAATGTTGCATAGAAAAATTCTAAAATATATAATTTATAATTATTAAATTTATTAATCGAGATTGCCTCGATATCTTTTTTCAAAGATTTTCAAAAACTTTTGTTTGTTGAGGGGGTTTTTTATGCTTCTACTATTGTAATTTTTGTAGTTCTCATTGAGTTTTTAAAAGTTTTTGTATAAGATAAGAGGTTTGAAACATTTCAAAATATGGTTTAAGGTCTACTGATGATTTGGCTTTAGCACCAAAGCAATGCGTGTATATAGACTAGCTAAAAAATCTCTCAACAAAAAAAAGTTTTTAAAAATATATGATTTATAGATATAAAGGATTCCAGGAAGATACGGCATATCATCGTTTCAGTTTTTTTTAGCTTGGATTAACTCAATAAAACTCCCTTTCTTAAATACAGATGTGTCTTCTCAAATACAATTGTATTTTTCGCACGGGTTGTATTAAAAAGAAATGATCTCTTAAATGTGAAAGTTAATATAAATTCACTACTTTAAAAACTGCCAAAAACATCAAACGAATATTTTCATTCTTGCTGTTTCTTAGCCGCTGTCTTGCTTGATCTTGATTTTTTTTTCTTTTATTTATTTTAGTATTTTGGCATACAAATAAAGTTTGTTTGTGGCTTTTGGTTTTTTATATTTTTGTTTATTCCTTTTTGTATGAGAATAATTTCGTTGTTGTGGTAGGTCCTGTCGGTTACTTACAACCATGTCAATCCGGTGAAAGGGATGTTTTATTACAAGACATTTCAATATTGCTTGATACTTAAAATATTTTATGGATGGATGATTTTTAAAGGTGCTTGTGGGTTGCAACGACATCTCGTTTCATGCTGTTGTTATTGTTATTGTTGTTATTGCATCAGTAATGACATTGATCAACTGTGTTTAAGCAGATTTAAAAAATTACTTGTTTAGAGTGAATTTGACTCACAGATAGATCAAATCGACAACATTAATATGAGTACATATTTTATTTTTATATACAAATTTTTTTTTCTATATTTAAATTAAAAATACGGTATTAGTTTTAGTTGAACTATCAATGATGAGATTTTGAACCTCCAACTGAATTGTTTCATTAACATAAGCTACAGTAAAAATTTCTAGGCATGGATAATTTTATATACACTTCGATATTGCTCTACAGCTAATAATTTTGAGATATTTTTGGGCTTAATGAAATGTAGTTTTTCTATTTTAAATTTTATTCAGAAATTTCGAACTAAGATTTTGAAGGTGTGTGATTTAACTCATTCACCAAATGTTATATTTCTTTTTATATCACTATTTAAATTGTCTTTTAAAATACATGACCTACAAATATATACTTTAATACTTTAACGGACAAAAGATATGGCCTCAAATATAAATTTTTACCGGCTCATTATTCATTTCAGCCAGAAGCTACAGTGAAAATTGTTAACCACGCACACCAGATGGATGATTAAACTTTACAACTAATCCAATTTGTAGCCACAATCAGTTTGAATTTGTTTTTTGCACCAATAACAACTTTTTTTAAAATATTTCTTTTTATATTCTCTAAATGGGACAATTTTCTAATCGCCAACAACAAATCATTTTGCTACTGCTAAATCATGTTAAATTAATCAAAATTTCAAATATATCTTTTAAATCAAAATTTATGCGGTTTTACAAAAAGAATCTCTTTCATTGCAAAGCAAAAAATACAACTAAAAAAAGAAAAAACAAATTGCAACAAAAACAATCTTATCATACAACATAGAACGGATATAAAAGATTGAAATCAAAATATGCACACCATTAACATACTCACAATGAATATAATAAGTAGAAACAGCAGCAGCCTCTAAATAATTAATATGGTAAAAACATATTTCATTGCTTTCAATAGCTAAAACTTTAAAGTGGTTTCGCTATGGTACTCGTAAGAAAATATAAGTATGCTGTTTGCCAGTGTCTTGTCTGTCTTTCTGTGTGTTGATGCTGCCACAAATATGTAAATCAAATCAAGAAATGAACATAATTCTCAAATCAAATGCATCGGCGAATGCAATACATAACAAATTATTTAAACAGATTTCAAATGAAAGCTAACAATAAATAAATACAAGCAACTACTGTATTTCGACTGCCACTCATTCACCTTCTATGACTACGACTACGACTACAATTGCTACAATCATTATTTTTATGGCTTAAAACACAAGACCAAAACCTACTTTTCATAACAATAAGAATTGCAGAGTACAATAGCACAGCTTAGAGACACATAACTACAATTGTAAACGACAGACGACAAACCACAAAGTTTGTAAGTCGGACAAGAAGTATTTAGAGAAATAAAATCATCTTATTTTCTAACCATAATACCACTATTAGTTGGTTTTAGCCAGAAGGGGAATTGTGTTAAATGTTTGTTAAGAGGAATAGAAGGGCATATTAGAAATGAGGGCATACTGGAATTCAAAACAAATATACTTGAGTTGAAATGTTTTCAAAATATGTATATCTGGGCAACGATATAATTTGATTGACACAAATTTGCAGAAAAAACTTACCATATGAATACTTTTTAGCACGATCACTTTTGGAGATATTTCAGGAACTACAAGGATGACCTTTTATATTTTGCGAAAAGCATTGAAATGGACTTATTGGTTTTTAAATTATTCTGACGGTTGCACCTCAAAAATATGAATTGTAAATGAATTAACCGATTCTCGGACATCCAAGAACAATGAACAGGCAATTCAGTTCGGATATGTATGGAATAGAATAATGCCTGTACTTTAAAGGCTGTTGGTAAACAAACGGTTGTGGACCATTCAGAATAAACAGGCGACCATTTGGATTTCCTCGTACTAGGATCACTTTAAAAAAACAGTGGTGTTAATCTCATATATAATAATAATAACTCTGTTGGATAACTATGTTGGATTTAAAAACAATTTATGGCCGTGACTTTTACAAATAAAAATAGATTTCGATGAACTTAATTTTTTTGTAACGCTACTACAAAAAATTAAACTTAGCTGTTGCAATTAGTTTTTTCAGTTTTCTGAAGTATCTTCCAAAATAAAGTGGCAAAAATTCTTTAAAAATATTTTCTTATTTTCTGTAAAATCCAAAATAATAATTTTAAAATAATAATTTTAAAATAATAATTTGAAAATAATATATTGAAAGTAATTGTTTTGAACTTGAGCCAGAAATAATTATGCACATATTTTCAATATAAATATGCGAAAAGTTATTTATTAATTATGTCAACTCATGTGACCGTAAAAAATAATCAAACTCAAGATTTTTAAATCATTTTGAAAAATTAAAAACTTAACTTGTTTTACATTTTACTTAAATATTTCATCAAAAAATCATATTTACACACTTAAAAGAAACTTTGAAGCCGTTTCTTTTAAGTATGTAAATTATTACTAAATTACCAACAATTAATTCAATTGAAATCGATTATTGTATGCACGATACGTTCAGCATTTTTTTCATATATTGAATTCATATTTATCAGTCAAGAAGTTACGTCTAGTTTTCAAAATTAATTACAATAATTATTTTTATTGATTTGCTTAAAAAGAGAACCTTTTATTAAACCACAACTGTCTTTTCAGATGCTAAATAATCTCCCTATAAAGAATTCACATGAAACGCAAATGTTTACTTTCACAATTTAAATTTTGCAGCTTCCCTATAAGGAATTGGCTCTATAACATAGATTCTTGTTGGTCCCCAGCTACAACATTATTATAGAAAAGTTCGACTGATATAAAATTTTTAGAAACAAAAATATTTTTTCCAGTTTTATTTTTTTTGTTATATTTTTTTAAAATTATTTTTCGTATAAAAATTGGTACGTCGGCTTTTGCCTGAATTTCCGATTTGAAAATTTTCATTTATTTCTACACGAAAAATTAAGCATGTAGAATTGTTTAGTTACTTTTTCATATACTAAAATATTTTTTTTTAATTCAACACGCACACTTAAAAATTAATTCAAAAGGATAAAAACTAAATGTCAAAATTTTGGTGACCAAACAATTGTCTCTACATAAATTTTTGTTTCAGATTACGGGAAAAAGTCTCCATTTATTTTTGTTTGTTTCCAATAACCCCTGACGATGTCAACAAAAAATTTACGAAACGTTGAGAGAAAGATGTAAAAAAGTTTTTATTTACATGAAAATAATAGGCCCAATCAATTAGCTTATTGGAAAGATACAACAACTCCATTTATTGTTTTAACTTCCCCGCAGTAGGCAATAAATGTTCAAAATTCGTTGTACTTTCTTTTTGAACGGAAATTTACTTGAAAATTTTTCGTAAATCTTTTTCACACACAGTTCTTGTGGGAATGCGAAATTCAGACAGAATTCAGTAATAGACTTAAGCGGACAACGTTTTATGAATTTAAAAATAAAAATTAAAACTAACAGCAGATTCTTCAAGTTGTTTGGTCAGGTGCCTTATTTATTTTACAGTAGATCTTAAATTTAAATAGAAAAGTGCAAGGCGATAAGTGCAAGAGTGGTCTAACCCACGAAATATTAACAGAGTCCAGTTGAAATTTCAAAACGGCATTTTTATGGGTTTTGTTTGCTTAAGCCACTTTCGTTATTAATGCCTCAGATACACTTTTATATTTATTTATTTTTTCAACGACATGCTGCAATACATGAATTTACAAATATAATACTTGATTGCATCGTTTGTATCTACAACATTTTATAAAATTGTTGCTTGTATTGTGTTGCATCAATAATAGTTTTAAAAGTTTTGAATAATCTTTCAACGTATAAGCGGTACATCATTTAGAACACCTTCTGAATTCCATGAAAACGTCTATATTATTTATTAGAAAATACGCGCGTTCCCCATCACTGTGTGCTCCTTTGCTTCGGACTCATAACATTTACATATATGTTTCGTCATGTTAAACAATCTTATGGACGTTTTTGAAAGTAGAATTTATTGGCGGCCTTCGCGGAATTCGTCCTAGAACAAGCAGTGCCCATGATAACTTTAATTTATATTAATGTTTCGCCTTATTTTGTCTAAATACACATAATACAGTTAGATGAATCAGCGTTTTGTTAACATATTTTTTACTTAATTTTTTTTCCAAATTTTGGAAGCCTCAACCTTGCTTTTATATGACATACTAATATACACACTACACTATAAGCATCATATGGATCATACGGGTCATCATAACTTAAATTATTTCGCTTTGAAAGCTTATCGCCCAACGCTCTAACTCTAACATGTTGCATAAATAAGTCCTTAGCTTGACCACTAATTCTCTGTGTGTTATTTAGTAAAGTGGTTTATAGTGATGGATATAATTGTGTATTAGTGTCGGCATTGATACGCAACAACAACAACATAAAAATCTCTACATCAGCCAAGCAAATGAAATAAAAAAAGCCGCTCTTCCAATTTTATTTTGGTTTTGCATCATTCTTTAGATTTAGATAAGCAATCTAAAATTAATGACGACGTTGTTGTATGTACACCAAGAGGAACAGAACAGAGCTGATTGCTGTTTTAGTAAACATTTCATTAAATAAAGTTTTTCAAGCTACGTTAATAAATCGAAAAAGAAAATTACGTTTAGTTTTTATTTTAGATTAAAAAATTCGTTATGCTAGAGAAAGAATGAAACTACAAAAATGGAGAAATTTAAATATATCATTGTAAAAAAATCTAAAAAAAAAATATATATAGCCATGTTAAAGTCTTTTAGCGAAACTAAGGTTGGTTGAGCAAAATAGTTTTTCTTCATTTCATTTTAAATTTTTACGAGCATTGTTACACAACAAATAACCATGAAATTAATTTAACTAAATATCAAATTTGAATTAAATAAATCATTATTTATAAATTAAAATAGAAGTAACGTTGTCTTCGCAGTAACAAAAAAAAATATAAAAAAAGAAAGAAAAGATTAGAAGAAAGTTTGCTGAAAAACAAAAGACTTAAGACACGAACTTTCTGTTTGAATTAAAAATTTTTGTTTAAAACAAATAAAAATTCGTTCCAGTTATGTACATCTATATTTGAAATTCGTTCTATATTAATAATTTCACCAACTTTCCGGTTTACATTATTTGTAAACAATGTAATCCAAAATTACACTTAAAAATTATTTCATAAAAATTTTACTATTCAAATAAATTTATTTGTTTCAAAAAAAAAAACAACCGTTTATAATTTCATATTTAAAATCGTTTTCTTCTCTTCTTGTTTATATGCATATCTATATTTGTTTATTGTATTATAATTCATGTAACACTTTGCGTTGTAAAGTATTACAGATTACAAAAAAAATAAAAATACAAAACAGTATTTGTTTTCTTATCGATAAAATCTATCATTTTTTCTAGAGAAGCACAAAAATAACATAAATCATTTAAACACGATTTCACGATTTTTCATTGATACATACGTAAAGTTAAAGCTCATAATACAGAAAATATGCACGCATACAAAAGTCATAACAATGCGTTTCCTATATTTTTGAATAATAAGTATTAATAGAATTTCATTTACCCTGCATTTTAGCTATAAGAGGAAAATTTGTTTTTTATTCTATTGCATCAGTTATAATCGGCTTACCTTAAGTTGAACGTTTGCGTTAGTGTACTCAAAAGAAAAATGACGCCAAAAGTACGATAAGTATGGATTTTCTTGAGCGTGATACTTCAAGCGCCAAAATCTTAGTTTTAGCTACTATTAAACCTGGTCACTTTTAGTTCAAGAAAGAAAGTCTTGATTTAAGACGGCTTTGGATTGGATGCATGATGGACGGATGACGAAGATCAATTTAGTCTAGACTACTGTCATTCTTCCAATCCACGCCCATCATGCAACACAGAAGCACATACACACATGTCATGACTTCGGAGAGTAGTAAGAGCGAATAAGAATACTAGTCTTACTGTAAGTTTAAGATTTTGATTTTCAATTTTCTTACTTGAGCCTTAACTCCAATTTAAAAAATTTCAGGATTGATTTTCTTGAGTAATCCTGCGTTTTGTTTGATTCAAGTGCAATTTATTGTTAGTCGTATTTAAATTTTTAAGCACGACTCATACTGAAAGTAGGAAGACAGGACTGAAATTTAGTACGAGGTTTTTTCCTTTCTGACAGGACACTGGCAAGTACACTTGTCTTTTATTTAATGGAAATTGATTTCAGTTTTCGCTTTGTGAATATATAAAACTGTATTTTTAAGACCTTTTCAAAATAACTTTTTTTATAAAATTCTCAAAACTCGTTTTTTGTTTGTGTTTAATTTTTTGTCTGTTTTTTTAAGTCATAATTTAAGATTGACTCTGAAATGACATACAAAATTGTTCGAGATTCATCACACGTTCTCAAAACGATAGTTTTGAAATTATCGATTTCCTTCACATGCCTGTGGGACCTTAAATATCATCTGAAAAAGAGGAAGATAATGTTTGCAGATTGTGGCTTGAGTTAGCTGATGTGGCAGCGACCGTCATGTGCGAGTGGCCAAGTCTGTCATGTGATGCCTCAAACAAATGCTAGCTATTAATAGAGATTCAGTAATGAAAATTGTAGTCGTTCACTTTGATAAGAAAGTCAGATATCTATACGATGCTGATGGCGCAGAACTCAGTAATTGAAAGTTAACGCCTAAATGGATCAGTAATTACTAAGGCGGGAAGATGGTCTTGGGCTTCGGTATGCCCTTACGAGTGAGTGTAGCTATACACATCATAACTACAAATCAAAGTGTCAAATTATAGTTAAAAATAAAAAAAAAACATCTGCAGACTATTGTAAGATCATGCTTATTAAAACAAATTTACCCTAAAAAAACTTTCTCACACAATCGCATTAAAGAAGTAGGCTCCTTAAACAAGTTTAAAAACCTCTTATTTAAATAAGATCTATAAAATGTAAATTAAATTAAAAGCCGTTATAACAATAATACCCAACTGCAACAAAATGTGGAAGAAAAAAGAATTGCTACCAAACATTTCAATTAAATTCCTTTGCATTGCATGAAAAGAACATTGTAAAATAAATGAAAAAAACTAAATAAATAAGTAGAATACGAAAAAAGTCTGAAAGTATGTACGATCACAAACGTTTCCACTCGCAGTGTTCGAAGCAGCCTACATAATTCGTTATTTGTTTTATTTATTTAACTACAAGTACCCACAACACCTACACACATGATGCAAGACACAAAAAGAGAATGAAATAAAAATATGAAAAATAATAAAAAAAAAAAGAAAACAGTCGAACAAACAAACAAAAATGTTGAGGGCGTGTAAATTCCATGAAATGCGTTTGATGCATAAGAATGATTTTTCCGCTTTTATAAATACAAAAAAAATATATACATTACAAGACGAAAGTGCACTATGGGATCAATATTTCAAAAAAGATTATAAAAGGCAGAGATCCTAGAGATCTAAGTAATGAAGATCGCTAACACCTGTCAGCTAAGAAAGATATTGTGGTCCGTCCCAAATGTCAAAAACAGAAAAAGGAAATTTATTTAAAACGTATTTTTGCAATTTTTTTTATTCCTTTAGTGCAACATATTAATGCCTATAACAAAAAAAAAACTTAAAAATCCAGAAAACGCAATTAAAAATTTTGTAAATACAATAAAATTTTGACAAACAAAACAGATCAAAATGCAAGGGGATGCAAGGAGCAAAAAATATTCAGCTGAGCTGTCGAGACCACCTGTTATGAATTCGCCTTGCACTGTTGGCCGGTCCTGCCACCACCCTATAATAAAAACTTTACAATCGCTCCCCCTTGGATTGTATGCAGTTTTTGCAAAAAATTTTGCTAAAAGTTCATAGGACGAAATTACTTTTGAAACAGTTCAAAACGATTTTCGTTGAGAGATAACTTTTGGAATTAAATGTTCGATTAAAAGAACAAATTTCTGAAGTTCAAGAAAATTCTGATGACTCAATAGATGAAATTGAAGGTATTCAAGATTTCTTTCTTAACATATAAAGAAGATTTTACTAAGGCGCCGGATCTTGTAGCGTTTGTGAAGTACAGAAAGTATGAATATACTTTCATCGCTTGACTTACATTTTTAATATGTTATTGCTTGCAGTTGCTTGTTCGATGCATTTAAAAAAAATATGTATTTTTTACTGGTCGTATTCCTTAAATACGCATTTTAATAACTTAAATTTCTTTAAACTGTACACACGAGAACTTTCAAGTAAACTATTTCAAATGAACTTAAGTACAGTAGTATTTGAATGACTAAAAGTGAAATATATAGTAGATAGAAAACGTTAACTACGACGCACAGTGGCTGAAAATCGTTTTTCATTGGCCAAAATTCTGTAACTTTTGAACCGATCAAAATATTGAAGTAATGTTTATTTTATTGGATAGATATTTAGTTCAGCTTGACTCAGTTTAAATTACATTAAAATTGATTGAGGACTTTTTAAGGAATTCTAGGTCAAAGTTGAACTTTTGAATTTTTTTTTTACTTTTAGAGTGAAATATGGGTTTATTATTTTTTTATTTATTAAAAAATTGAATATTTGGAAATTAATAATAATTATAAATATTTTTTGTAATAATGGAATTTTTTTAATGTTACACTTAAAAAAAATTTTACACTGAAAAAAATAGTAAAATCAACTGGAGATTTTGCTATTACAGAAAAATTGAAAATTTTTTGCTGACAAATTTGCAAATTTGTTTACACTCAAAGAATAGTTACACTTAAAAAAACACGTTAATATTACTATTACTACAGAAATATTTATTATTTTTTGCTGTCAAATTTGATAATTTTAAAAACATTTTAAAAATAAAAAATGCAATAAATTTTAATAGCATTTGCAACAATGGTAGGTTCTGTTTATTATTATTTTTTACTAATATTATGTTTTTCGTACTTAAATAACAATGAAAGGCAATTATAATTATTATTCATTTGACTCAAATATTGATTGCAAATATTCCATATTTTGTTCTGTGCTATTTCTGTTCTTTAGTAGTTTTTTGGCTTCTTCATCTAAATCCCGATGTTCCACTTTCCATTGATTTCGAATACTGGAGATGAACGGATCTGACGTTGCCAATAATATATTAAATAGATCTTCATTTGTTGAATTTCTTGAAATTTTTCTAGTATTGTGCTCTCTATAAAATCTGTAATCCTTGTTCCTTTTTTCCTGAGCCTCCTCTGATAGATCGCCAAGTGGCACCAAATGATATTTAATGACATCTTCTCCATGATAAAGAGTTTTGTGAACTGTTGCAGACATATTTCTCCATGGGTAGTTGGTTGTATATATTTTTGCAGTTTCCTTAGCATAATCTCCAAATTTTCTATAGTAAATTTCTTCATTGCACGCAAGTACTTCTAGGATTATTTTAAATCTGAAAATAAGGTTAAAATCCACTCCTGTTATTTCAGATGCTGTTTCTGGATCTGAAAAGAATCTTCTTGCGGTATTGCCATCATTTGTATTGCCTGACCCTTGTTTTGGCTGATCTATAATCAATCCTAAATTGCGATATTCATCTTGAACATGTTTCTTTTTTGCACTTCTTAACTCTTTGTTGGTTTCGTTGTTTCTTATTGATCCTGAGGACCCGAAATCCAAATCATAGCTGATTTTTAGTATGTGTTCCATAAGTCGTATTCTTGCATGTAGTGGTGATAATCCAAATTCATATGCATCGGTATTATCTAATGATTTTGTCGGGACTTGGTTTAATTGGGTTGATGTTGCTTAGCATATAATGCAGCTGGATGCAGCCTTCGTGCTAGTCAAAGCCTGACCTACTTTTCCATCTATCATTGTCAGCACTAATTAGTAGCTTACTTCAATTTGCTGCCCATCCAACTGTAATTGTAATGGCTGTAGTGTTGCAATTTGGGTCTTGATATCACTAACTTCTTTGTTAATGGCATCATGAGTTTCTTTTTTGAATTCAAATTTGATTGGCCTGCAGTATTTCGTAGAAGATGGTGTCTCATTTTTCCAAATATTCATTGTTTGCGTTGTACTAGTCGAAGGCTCTGAATCTTCCAAAATCTTTTTCAATCGCAATGGTACAAATGATACCATGAACATATCTGAGTCCGATATATTTTCACATACAGCTTGTTTGTATTGTTTTTGTCCCGAAGAACCATCACATCCCCATTTACAAAAAAGAATTAACTTTGTGTTTCCACATTTCTTTAACTCATTTCCTGTTATTGATTGTAGCAAGCGTTCGGCTGTGTGATCAAGTAGAGATTGTAGTTGTACGTCTGCCGAAATTGGTGTGATTGTAATAGTGTCCTTTGATGGCAAACAGTCCATTTTAGCAGCGGTTATGTGATGATATGCTGGATACATATTTGAGCCTTTTTCAATCGCACGCAGTCTGAGCTTAATATATTGCTGTTTTGTTAATTTCAAATCCAGAAATAATGCTAATGCTTCCTCATTTGTGTACTGTATTGCATCACTCGGAGTTGGTATACTGTTAAGAATCCGTTTTGTTCTCACTGGACTAGCTTTAACAACTTTTTCAATGATATCCACTTTTGTTAATTGGTTCTGTGATCGTAATTGATGTAGGAAAGATTCTTTTATATTTGTACAACCAATTGCATCGTTAATATCTTTAAGTTTCCGCCTCTTAGATCTATCGCTGCAGTTGCCCATTAATGATTTGCGTGGTCTTCCAGCCTTATCTTGCTTTGCTGTTTCTGCAGCGACAGTAAGTTGGCCCTCTAACCAGTTTGCACTTTTTATATAAAAGTTTTGTTTACTGTAGCGAACTTCTTTGTAGCGTTTTTTTAGTGCTTTGACGAAATTAGATAATTCCTCTTCCATTTCGGTGCTACACGAATTTAAGTTTAATTTTATTTTAACGTAACTAAGAACATCTTCCTGGTTTTTGTTTCTAAAATACTCTTCCGCCAGTTCTTTATAACTGAAGCTCTCCATATTTTTCTGAATATTTTTATTTGCGTCTGTTATGTTTTATCCGTACACTTAGAGGATTAACTGAGTAATCCCTTATCGAATCCGTAGTTTTATACATTTTTAGATACATGTTATTCACACATTGATCTTTAATTTCATAGCAGGTAGTGCTTAAATTGCACAAAACTGCACATGTTGTCCAGACCTTAATATCAGGTAAAACTAATTAGTATCTCGCCAATATTTGTTGTTGTTGTTGGGTTGTTTTTTTATTTTTAGTGGTTTAATGTCCCGATTATTGTTATAAAATTGCTTATGACTTTGGTTGACCCTAACATTTGATAACAGGTAAATTTAGAAACAGATCATATGCTTACTGTAGAATTTTGTGATAATTTGTGATAATTTTATGACTTATTTTTTGCTGATCAAAACAAAGCCATTAAACCCTTTCGCAGGTATTATATTTAATTTTTTTAGTTTTACGTAGTCTAAAGTAAAAACATAAACTTTTAGGCAAAAAAGTGAAAATTATATACACCATTGTATACGAGTACTTTGGAGTAATTTCATTAAAATGAAAAAAGTGTTCTACACACGGCTCGTCACGGGTGCAAAAGTATATATAGCGGTAAAGAGGACACTTTCACCTTTCTCCGGGTGGTATACATTTCTTGTTCCCTTTTGTTCCCTAGAAGTTCTATTCTACTAAAGTTTAAATTTGAGAAAAATATAGTAGTTTCATAAATATTCCGTAACGCCCTTAATATTAAACGCTAGAGCTCTGACCACTTACAAAAACTAAAGACTATAATCCTACCAACATTATAAAAAAGACCGCAGGCCATTATCGATGATAGCTTGCGAGTAGTAATCATTTATTTTTGATAAAAAACAACAGAAAAACACCTTTTTCTGAAATTACAAAAAACCGTTGAGTTTGACAGCATGCCACGCTCACAATTATCAATAGTTTAACCTAATTTTTTGGCTACCTTAATCTGGATATATTAGCTGCAAAAAGGCGTAAAAATTTTAAAAATCGGTGACAAAAAAAAATTTGACTTTTGGCCAATGAAAAACGATTTTCAGCCACAGTGCGACGCCATGTGCAAATTTATAAAAGAAATAAGAAATGCAAGTTGACAATTGTGCTGGTATCAGAAATCTACATACATACATAAATATATGAATTTATTTTTTTTAAACTCGAGCATGTAAATAAATGAATTATTTATTTAACTTTTGTTTAACTTGGTTGTGCATCGTTACCAAATAGCAGTTCTATTTTAAACTACGTACTTTGGGCTGAGGGTTGCAACTTGCAGGTTACCCTCTTAGAAAGTATGGGGGTGTTTTAAGATAATTTCTCACGGTCTTAATTTATACATTAATTAATTTACAAAAACACAATTTATTATTAAAAAAATATTTGAATTTTCAATTGCAAATACTCCCTCAATGTCTTTCAGGGGTAAATTTTAATTTCATGCAGAAAACTAAATTCTCATGCATAGAAAATTATGGCCGGTTCTTTTCTTAAATTGTAGTTTCAGTGCATTCAACCTTTAGTATTTTAAGTTTTTCTTCTCTCCAAATTTTCAAGTTACAGTTTATTTATATAAAAAATGGTGGTAAAAAAAGAATGGCCTTAAATATTAATATGTGTTTGTTTTATTTTTTGTATTGCTGCAAAAGAGACTTTGGAAATTTAAAATGGAAAAGTACACTACTGAACTCTTTCTAATTCACTTTAAAATAAATAAATTATAAAATATTCAAACTTCTTGTAGTTTCTTTTGCGACACTCTCTACATAATTAGCAGGGGAGCCAAAAAAGTGTTTCATGCGCATGAAAATTCTCTAAAAAATTTTTGATGTGCTCTTAATATACGAGAAGAATGTTTTAAAAATAGTATTAATTTTAAAAATATTAAAACTTTATTAATGAAAAAATTAAAATAATAGATTTTCGGCACAACGCAACATTGCGGTTGTAAGGCTAAACACGTAATAAGGCTCAATAAAAAATTTACGCGAATAAGGAAATATGCTCTTAA
This sequence comes from Gymnocheta viridis, assembly GCA_956483585.1. Classification (NCBI taxonomy): domain Eukaryota; kingdom Metazoa; phylum Arthropoda; class Insecta; order Diptera; family Tachinidae; genus Gymnocheta; species Gymnocheta viridis. The sequence goes on along the minus strand of OY101440.1, from coordinate 127,258,144 downwards.
AAAATGCACTTTAGAAAAATATGCTCTGAGAAGCTAAATATGCCAAAGATATCTTGTTAAAACCAAAATATTCAAAAACATACAAGTTATTGAAAAAATAAAGTAAAATTGAACAAAAAAAATATTATATTTCCAAGTTTTTAGTTGTGGTATGGTCTCTGTTTTATTCACGACTATACGTTCTTTAAAATACCCTTAAAGAAATTAATCGATGAAGCGAAACCATTTAAAAGAAGTCGCTGCTGGTGATCAGTGGAGTTTAGCTCTTGAGCAACTTCCATTTTCAATTTTCCAAGTCTTATTTACAAAAAATGTGAAAAATAAAAGTAAATCATATAAAAATAATGAATTTAAAACTCTTCATTTCTTTTGGACACCCTCTTTGTATGAAAGTTTCGTACATTCTACGAAAAAAGTAACTTTTTCTTACATTTTTGTTGATGTTGATGGATTATTTTCAGTATGAGCAATAAGGAAATAAACTAATGACTCGTTTTATGATTTGATTGCTTTGAACAAATTAACATCGATTTTTATAGTATTTTATACTTTATTTTTCTGTTCAAAAATTCAAATTATTGTTCAACACATGCGAATTTTTGTGTCTTTTACTTAAGAACAGATTTCTTTAGTTTTTAAATTTATATTTATAGAAAAAATCGTATATCAATATGATATCTTGATTTGTTAAGGTACGGTTACACTTGGCAAATATTTCACCACAAAAATATAACCAATTTAACTTGATTTTTATATCATAAAATGAAGTCAATTATGCCGCAAAATGCTATTTTTTATATTATTTTTAATAAATGCAAACCCATGTTTAAAAAATATTGGAATTAAAGAAATGCAAATTTAGCCTGTCTGTTGGTCATGTTTTTTTCGGCAAATATTTGGCAAGTGTGACCGTACCTTTAGGCTGAATTGCAGACAAACATATTAATCATAATAAGAAAATAACTTTTAACCGCTGATTGATCTATTTGATTGCTTTTTAGTAGCGCAATAAGAACAACAGATATTTTATTAATTTTTTGGAAAGGGGGAATGCAATTTTTTCGCTCCCCTGGATTCGCCTCTGAAGACTTCACTAAGAGGATGATACGCAATTGCTGTTTTAAACAACCTACTTTGCAATGATATACTACATACTTTCTGCATTACTTAGAAACTGCCAATTATTGACTCTCTATCAATAAACGACAATCCAACGACATCGGCATAAAGTAGTAGTTAGTGTAGGGTATTTTTATTAGCTTTTTAAATAATTACTTTGCCAACAAAGTTTTTGCTGGAAAATTAAAATTAATTAAAATAAAAAATAAGCAAAAACACACTTAAAAAATTAAAATATCAACAAAACTTTCCAATGTACAGTTTATTAATGAAGCAGAAAAAAATAATAATTTACTTTAATTATACAACAAAAAAATTATACATTTGAACTTTGTTAACGAAAAGATCAGCTCAATTCATTTGCTACTTGTGCCAGCATCTCCCAAAAAAATAAGAAAACTCCTTAACTATTAATTGCTGGAAAGTAACCAAAAACAGTAGTTAATGTTAAGTGCCAAGTTAACGAGGAAACTATTAAACTTCAAAAATTATAAATAAAGCAGAAAAAAGACAACAAACTGAAGAGAGAAAACTTGAAAGACCAAAGTCTATTTAATGGCAAATGTGGCCTCAGGTCGCGTGTTATTTGTCAATAAATTTCCAATGTTTACATTAACATAGTAAAAGTCTTTGCTCTTTTTTTTAGAATGGAATGGTATGAGATGATATGGTTTGTATTTGGATGGTTGGTTGCTTAGTTTGGATTGGATTGGTGTTTAAAAGCAACGGTTAACTGTCGCATTACGATAACAACAGCTTCGAAGGAAACAATATGTTACCGTGGGCTGTTTTTGTCAGAAATCCGAGATGTTTGGTTCCAATGATAAAAAATTAAAATATGTAGTATGATTAAATGGCAAAAAGTGCCGTATGGAACACATCACCAGCAGCAGCACAGTGGAATATGTATAGATTAAAGTTTCACCAGTTTTGAGCAAACACACTTGATTACCTTATGCTCGTAGTTTTTTTGTTTTTTGCAGATACTAAGTTAATTGTAAGTATGTAACCATTTCTATGTTTGAAGTAGCATTTTATAAATTTTAAAATGCTTTTCGTTTTTTTTTGTTGTTTTGTTTTGTTATTTGCCGTATGAGCAGAAGAATTAAAAAGCTGCTAAAAACACTGTTGTTTGTTATTTGCTACACAGTGTGGCACAAACATTTATTTCTTCGGGTATTTGTATAGGGGCGACATTTTGACATGCATGCGCACTCCCATCATCGTCATCATTATTATTGGGCGTGTTGCGAATTCGACTGTGTGCAATTGCACACTATACAATAAATAACAGGAGTTAGAAAAAAAATTTATAAAAACAATAGCAGCAGCCATAAAGGCAGTTTGGCAATCGATGACGGCAGTAATGTGTATTTAAAAGATCGTACAGGAGGTAACTCAAATGTTAAAGATCCGCAAATCCAAAATACCGAAAATCGTTGAAAGGTTCATAATCTTACACTTGACTACTGAGAGATGATGTAGGGTGTTGCTGCTCTACATAATTATGTGAATGTTGTATATAGTAGAACGGACTTACCTAAAACGAGATAAAAAGAGTAGAAAAATTGTATTAGAATTTATCAAAAATTATTTAGATTATATAGGAAAACACATATAATCACCCTTATTACAGTTGGCGACATCGACGTCACGTCAACACAATACCGAAAAATTGGGGCTTGTCTACTCGTTGTTGAAAACAACTGACTATTATTGATAGGCTCATGCTATTTTCTAGACCTTATAGAACAGAAGTACACTTTCATTACCACAAGAGCGAGCAGACAAGCTCCAATTTTTTGGTATTATGTTGACGTGACGTCGATGTCGCAAACTGTAATAAGGGGGAATGTATATATCTCGTAATATTGAGAGTGGTTTAAATAAAAATAAAACTGAGTTTACCAACGAATAAGTAAGAGCATTTTTTATAAAAAGCGAGTAAAAATTTATTTTACTTCTATAAAATTGATTTGTTTTTTTTTTCAAAAAATCTATCTTTTTGGAAAAAAAATTATGAATTACATACTTTTGAATAGAAAATTAAATTTAATTTACATGACAACATTGTTTTTCGTTAGCATTAACATAAGAATACTCAAGTATACATGCCCAGAGGAAATAATATTAAATAACGATAAAAAATTATTTCGAAGTTGTATTGTGAACAGCGGTTCCATTCTGGTGAAACGAAATCAAAAAATAACTTGTTTTAATGATAACCCCATTAAAAAATCATAAATTGTTGCATTTTCATGACTTTTTTTTGGAAGATCTTTTTTCGTGCCTAGTGAACATTAAAATACATAATTAAACAATAATAATTAAATGTAATTCTCAACATATTGTGAAAAATTAACTATAAGCGTTTTCAGGAATTCACCTAGTTTTAAATTAACACTTTTATATAAAGAAACATAGAAATGAATATCAAAATTTATTATAGATATTTCGCTACTCTTTGGAATGAATTTCCGTCATCCCACGTCAAATTTGGTTGATAAACAGACCGGTTTCGGCTATGTGCCATCTTCAGTGTTCTCTCAGTAACTCAGTTATTTCAGTTATTGCATCAAACCCCGTCGGAAGAAAAACACAACACTTAATTTCGCTACTCCTTTGTGTAGCTTTTTCAGGCTGAAAACTCCTTTAACAATTAAAATAACAATTAATTGAAAAATATGTATGTAGCATAAATGATTATTTTCGCTTTTCTCTTTTTTTGTATTAAAATTAATAGTGAATTTAAAAAAATTAAAAATTAGGAAATGTATTACTAATTTTGAAAATTTAAAAAACATTGATATTTTATTTTATTTTATTCTATCAGTATCAGCGCTGGGTGGATAGTGATCCTATTTCCTGTTAATCAAGTTTCAAGTTTATTTTTTGTTTTACCTACATAGTACTTTGTAAACAATATTAGACTTATCTAATTTAATGTTTTGTTTTACTAAATAATTTACCTAATGTACTCGTATTATATGTCCTGTGTGCCATCATATATTTATTGGTATTAAAAATATCTGACTTTTCTAATCTTTTTGATTTGTAAGTTTTAGGTTCAATATTGTCTTTCTCGGAATAATTTCAATTCTGTCTCCTATACTGCCCTATCAAACACAAGTCCAATAAGTAAATCATTATCAACCAAAATATCCCTGATAATTCCTATATTCTTTCTGTGGAATCTTACATCACTAATAGTCAGTACTCTGGCTATCAGTTTCTTCGTCGTATTAATAATTATTCTCTTTGGATAAAATATAAAAATATTTAATGGAGTGTAATTGTGCGTACTTAATGTTGCATTGAATCCAATCAAAAATACTTCGAACCATTAAGTTTAAAATATTTATATTGGTTTTAGTGAACAAAATGGCAACTCTGAGTTTGTTATTGCAATTAAACATTTTAAACACATTTTTTTAATAAAACAAACAAATTTTAAAAATATTTTTTTTTTCAAAATATTCAGATCACGTCCTGAAAATAAATTGTACTATTCAATAAAATTTCAGATACATTTAATTCAGAATAGTTTTAAATTTTTCTGAAAAAGACAATGAATGTCATGTAGTGCATTTTAATCGAAAATTGATGATTTCTTTATATTTGACCACGCCTATACCGCCCACCATTTGTTCAAATAAAGGAAAAGATATATTTTTCCACATTGGATTCAGTGCAACAATAAGTTCGCACAATTACATTGCATTAAATATTTTTATATATACGATTTTTAAATTTTCACTTATAGTGCAAAAAATGGTAAAAAATGGCCCAACTTTAAGAGGCCATAAAAATTAAATTCGAGCTAACTTTTCAAAACCCTTTGGCAGTTCTGTTTACTTAATTGTCTACTTTCATTTCGCATTGGAGTTGTTGAGGCCGGTTTTTTTTGTTGCACTGTGTTATTAATGTGTCGAAATAAGTAGGATACCCTTGACTAATTGATAGGTTATTCAATTGGTTAACAGATTGGTCGATTAATTTCAAATTTTTTCAATTAGCGAAATTGAATCTAACGAAATTTACCGAAACTATTAGAAGTGTTCGACTAAAACTTTACCGAACGCTGAACAGCAACCGAATACACTTTTTTGGACAAGCTCAGACACCGAAAGCGAAATTGGAAATGGTTTGCCATTTCAGCATGAATACACTGACAGTTGAACAATGTCTGCAAATTGTTGAAATTAATTAATTAATTTACTCAAAGTAACATTTAAAGAACGAATAATTTCGCGTAATTGATCGGTTAATTGGACTCCAAGATCATGTGCTTAAACACTACTATACTACGTGAAGTCTTTGGCCTACGTCGATAAGACACTGACGATTGATGCCTTGCAAGGCAACATTACCTTTCGAATAACAGCATTTATTTGTGTTTTATTTCAATTTAAAGTTTTATACCTCTGAAAAGAGAACCCCCTTTAACTCAAGAACATTATTTATTGCAACCACTGTGTTACAAATCAATATCAAGTCTGAACAGAGTACTTTATCTTAATTTAAAATTTTGCACTAAAAAACCATAAAAATTATAAAACAATGAAAACAATTTTGCTGCACATTTCTTGTAATAGAGTATAATAGCGCTACTTCGACAGTAATATTTTCCACTCATACCTTCAACTATGTGCCAGAATGCTTGATCTATGAACGTATTACATACATACATATCTCACTCGCATATGAAGTACCGCATTTAGTTTTGATTGCCTGGTGTGTGCCAGCACCAACTAATGTACCATCAGAAATTTATTAAAATTGCGATTACATCGGATGAAAGATAATATTTGTTTGCCGTTGTTTTATTTTATCATTGTGCGATATGAAAATGGTTTGTTACTTTTTAAGCATTTCGATAACTCTGCAGGCTATTTCGATTATGTTTTATTTTTGTTTCGGTTTTATATCATTTCTCATTTCAATTGTCCTACCTTTTGCAACCTCTTGCTCCACCCTAATTTTTCCTTTTTTTTGCATCTAACAAAACTTTGTTTTCTGCATTAGAAATCCGTTAATTTTTTTATTGGTTCAGCTCAGTTTGTCTTACTTGATCATCTTTATGCGGGTCAATTGTAAGTTGTTTGGGTTGGTGATGATGGTGTTGTTGTTGTTTGCTATTTATTGTAGTTGTTGCCATTAGTAAAACTCAACATGCACGCTTCATAAAATCGAATCAAAACAAAATAGAAATGTAATTTTTTGTAATAATTAATTTTTATATTATCAATATGGGTTGGGGTTGTTCGATAAAAATAAAAAAGAAAAACAACATCCTTTGATTATGATGGTTGTTGCTGTTGTTTCCAAAGATTTAGTTTTAATTTTGAATGAGTTTGATTGTGGCGAATGGGTGGGTTAGTCTGCCTGGTTTATTTGATTGCGGTTCTATTGTAGGTGTTGGAGATAAATAATTGGGAATTATTTTCTTTTTCATGTAAGAGGCATTACAAATAAGTTGATTTTATTCAATTTTTTATTACTAAAATAGTTGTACTGAAAATATTGGTAGCAAACCATATTTGAACTGTTTGGCATTAAATTATTTTGCCAAAGGTGTGGTCACATTATTAGCATGTTTAACGCAACTAATTTATGTTTAAATTTAAAGAATATTTAGAGACAATAAAGCATTGTTCACATAAAATTCGTCTGCATTGCAGAAGCAATTCAAAAAGATTCAAAAGAACTAATCGCAAAACTTTGTTCCCGTAACTTTGTTTTTCAGACAAACATTACCGTGTTTCCGTCAAAATCAGTTGGATTATATTTGAATGCGTTGTGTGCAACGGAAAATCATAATAAAAAATGTGCACAAATATTTTGAAAATCCGACATAGTCGGGTCCAGTGATTGGAGAAAAACTAAAACTTCCAAAAGAAACTGTTAACAAATTTATAAAACAATACAAGCATGTCGCAATCACAGATCGAAAGCAAACCTCTTAGTGGATTGAAAAGCACTGATTAAGAAGATAGAGCAGCCCTATAGCACAATATTCAGTGGGACAGCATATGTGTGTCATCTAGTGTGCATGGATTGGCTCTGGATACCTGTTGAGTTTCAGAGTGCGAAGCTTAGCCCCACTTTTTTTGATATACAGGGCTGGAGGAAACTAAAAGAGGTAGTTCCGAGTTAACCCCAGTACCACTCCAGCTCGTGTTACCAAAAATTTCAATTGATGTATCATTATGTAAAATCAAAAAAAAATCATTAGCCCTACTCACAATCTTGAGCATTTGAGATTATAAAACTGTGGAATTGTAAATATTTCCGTCAATTGTGAGCGGCCTTTTTGATTTAGTCGACAATTCTTGTTGCACCAAAACTTCTTTTAATATTTTTGTTACGATTTCTTCGGTCCAATTTTTATTTCTTTTATTTCGCTTTACATATTTTTTTTTCTTTTTCTATAAATTGTTTCCTTTTATAAAACACACACAAACTGCGAAGCCTTTCAGGTTTGTCTGCAGAAAGACCCAGGGTCTAGGCAGGAATCGAACCTACACTAACCATTTTTTCTTGTTAAAAGTAGCAAAAACGGTTACTGAAATAGTATTAAAAAATACACCGTCGGTTTCAAACTGTTTGGCTTGTTTCTGTGCTGTCAGTTTGCAATTAAGTGTTTCATATAACACTTCAATATAAAAACAAAGATTCTAAGTGTTGCATATTTGCATACATATTTACAAAAGAGTACTATATTTTGTTAGTGTAGGGTAAAAGTATACACGTCCCTTCAACTACTAATGGATTATAGAGCGTCACATGAAAGATTACTCTACCTTTTTCCAAATGCTGTGATTCAAGTCCATTTGCACAATATTGTGAATATTGCTACTAATTTTTCTTGTGAAGATTGTTGGAAACTCACACTCTTACTTTAAAATTTGACGATTTGCTAAAATAACTTACATATACATTATAGATTATCAACTCAATCTTCTTTTTTAATAATCAAATAAACAAAAAACTATATCCTCTGAATCTCATACAGCTTTATTTCTTCCTTAATTAGTTTGAGGCCCGTGTAAATCGCAAAGAAAAAAGAAACTACTAACAAATTTTCACCCATTAAAGCACATAATTGGTAAAACAAAAATGTAAAGACAAAACACTTGATGCACATTTGCTGCTGCATTTGCCACATCTACTTGAAACTCCATTCAATTAATAAACTGAAACAGACTTGGCTGCAACAACCAAAAGCAAAGCAAATCAAAACCATCTTAATATTAATATTCATTAAATTTAATTGAACATCGATAAAAAGATAGAAAATGTAGGAAAAAAAAAGAACAAAAACTCAAGTGGTGATTGAATGCAATGGAATGGTCATACTCCATTACCTCCATTATTTTACTAGTTTTACTTGCACCCCAAGAGGGAAACACTTCCATTAGACAATTTACAATCAATTAAATTAAATTAATTAAATGAAGTAAAGAAAAAATAAGAGTATATCTACACTTTTTACGTTTTAGGTTGCCATACGCAACGTAAAAGGTAAAATGATACAAAAAATGTATTCCAATCACAACTCTGATTTGCTGTTCGCCGAAATGCTATCAGTACAATAAGTGTTAATTTTTCAAAAGTTTATTAATCAAGCTCAATCTGATGCTGAGTACATACAATGTAAAAGTTTTAAAAATAGGCTAATGCAAGCTGTTGTGGTTATTCAGTACATTAATTTTTGCTTCACCTCGCGAATAGCGAAAACATACTTTCAGTATCGTATTTTTATCACAAAGTAGAATAAATAATTTAACGGGCGAAAAATTCAAACTGTCAAACTGATATTCCAGGCGAAGGTTGCGACAACAACGATTTCAATGAGGACTAGCGAAATTGCTTGCATTGGTGGCTCGAACGCCTGTCCCGTGTGTATTTAACATGACTGTTTTCCTTCCACTGTATGTGCATTATAAATTGCATCTTGTTTTCCCTTTTTTTGTTGTTAATAAGTTTTCAATTATTGAAACAAAGTTGTTTTACAAAATTCATCATCACTTCCAGGAAATCTTATAAAGAATCCTAAGTAAAATTAATGGTTTAGAGATCATTGAATAATAAACACTTGTCAAAGAAGCAAAATCGTCAATATCTACCAGTTCGAATCGGCAAAAAAACATTTGTATTTAAAAGGCAAGAAATTGCATGTTTTTTCTTGTGAAACCAATTGTTGCATATTTTAAGCTTCAAAGCATATTTCAGTCTTAAGAGCATATTTGCAGCATTTTTTATTTATTTATAGAGCATATTTGACCCTTAAAGAGCATATTTTTACATATTATTGATTTTTTAATATGCTTTCAAACGGAAGCAAACAATATCTTTTAAATGTGCACCTATTACATCAGTCAGTAGTCGCTGAAAAATACATTTTCAACGTGTACAATTTTATTTAGATTTAATAGAAGACTGTTTTTTATTCTGTTAATATTTTGTTGTTTATTAAAGTAAATATTACCAACAAAAAGCTACAGAAATTTTAATAAAATTTTTGTTTTTTATTCAGTTTTTGTTTTGCTTGTTTTCTTATTTGTTTTATTCTTGTCTTATTGTAAATGCAAATGTTATTGAATTGTCGAGTAAATGATATGCATTATATTCAGAAAAAAATATTTTTGTTTCATTTTAAGAACACATTTTTTTAATTTTTGATATTTTCAAATTTTTACTGCATTAATTATAAGCATAATTAGAAGTTAGATAATAGTTAGTGCTTGTACGTAATTAGTTGCATTGTTTTAGGTTTATGTATATATCAAATATGAGTTTACCCACTTCTTTTTTAATTTTAGAAATTTTATTATTTTATTAAGATAGTAATATTAGAAAAATTTATTCATCAGACTAGCGGCACGGATCAGTACTGATTTCGAGGTCGCTACACCATTTCATCTTCGTTCGTTTTTAGCACTTTTGACTGTTCGTACTGGTTAGTCACCATTTAATCGTTTTTGTTACTTTGTTAAACAAAATGTATATTTTTCTTAAACTAAATTTTTCGAATGTAAGGTTTGACAGCAATCTTAGAATAACATCTGATATCACATTGAGAAAGTCTCATTCGTCAAGCATTTATTCTCAAATAAGCAATAATGCATTCAAATTTTAATTTAAGCCTCCCGCTATATTTTAAAAAGAATTGAGAATAACGTTTGATATCATCATATAATAAAAACGTCACATTTCATTTTCGAAAATCTCATTGAAATTCGATTCCCATTTTTTATGGCGGGCAATTATTTAACTAGTTATGAAAAATAAGAAAATACTATTATGCGAAAACACACATTTACACTTCGAAACAGTTATATCTTTGAACACCCCTTTTCATTGAATCTGGCGCTGGCATATTAGCCGAGGCTTTTTGGGCTCGATACCCACCAAAGACTCTGATCTCCTTCACTGTAGCGACTTAAGATTTTTGTTGCTGTTCTCAGTTAATAAAGTTACAATATAATTAATTGTAGTCGTATTTTTACTTTAAACTCGTGAACATTCATAAAAACTAAAAAAAATCAAAAAAATACTCAGCACTTTATATTCTGAGAACTTTACGAAAAGTAGAGCTTCCAAATTCTCAACTGGCATTTCATTTTATAAAAGAAAACTAATAACTCTTTTTCGTTTTTTTAACCCCAACAATTATAAATTACTTCAAAACGAATAATTATAATTAAAATCTCGTTTATAGATTTGCCCCTGGTTAATCCAGCTGCCACCACATCCATAAAGAGGTTATAAACACACATATACACACACAATTATAAACTTTTTTCTTCTAGCAATCCAAGTGTTAGAATTAGTGCAACCAACAAACTCATTTGTTTCATTTTTGAATAAGTTAATTTTAACTAGAGATGGGAGTGTGAGTAACTTTTACTTGCGATCATGATCATTTCACGAACACAAAAAACCGAGCTTATGAAATACTCACGAGCAAAATTAATAATTATGTTAAATTAAAACGTTTTGTAGACAAGAAATATTACACCATTTGCATTTCATAATTAAATATTTTTTAAACCTTATTTTAAGCCTGACTTTTTTTAAAATTTTATTTTAAAGTCATACAAATGCGTTTCAGAATTTAAGACTTTTTTTTTAGCAATTTCCAATTACAAAGAAAAAAAAAACTAAACCACAATTTCAATTACGAAAACGGCATATTCAATTGATTGTGATGATAAATTTCATGTTGCAACGAAAACCATTTATATTCTTAAAATTTTTAAATATTTTTAAAACATTTTTTGTTTTATGGCACGAGTAATTAATTCAATTTCGAAATTCATTAAAACCTATTTTAATTTTCGATCAATTGATTTTATTGAAAGTTTTTTTAAGGAATATTTTTTTCTGTGCACATTTCAAAACTTTACCAATACACACAAAAAAAATATTTCTAAATGTTGAATAAAACATGTTAAAAATTAAAATTGGTTTCAATTAATTCCGTAATATATTTAATTACTCATTTGATTAAATATAAGTTCTCAAAGTTTTCTGCGATATTTTTCCCCATTTTTATTTACTAATGATCACTCATTTGAATAAAGGAAAAGTTTACACGTTCTCCACACTAATTACGTGAGCGGTGTCCATTTCTAATTTCAACTGAACCTATTAATTATTAAAATCTGCCTACGATTTCATGATTTTTAACTTTTTAATAAAACCATTAAACAAATAAAAAAAATATAAACTTAAGATTGCAGGTAAGGATTAGTTCCCCTTTATATGTCTTATATAAGATCCATGGGTGGATATAACGATTAGTGCGTGTAAGAGTACGATGCTTCCACTTTTAAATGTTTAAATTTATTCCATGCTCATCATTATATTTGTTGCATTCATTTTTGTATGCAGGTACTACATGTGTAGTATGCCCAGCGGATAAATGGGATGCGTTTCTTACTACTGCTGGGATGAGAACGATTACTTGTTGTGTTTTTGTTAGTGGGCAACAAAACCGTTGTCGTTGGTGTTGTTGTAAGTGCAAGGTGTTACAAATGATCAAGTATTTTTACACATCCAAACATTGTAATTATGTCTACATATAAATTTCCTTATAATGTTATAAAGAGTTATTCACTTAATTTTATTTCTTTGTCTATAGTTATCTACGCGAATCCATGTGAGAATGAGTCGTATTTGTTTATGTGAAATCTGTTTCTGGCCGATTGTAAACAAAATTGTTAAAATGTTCGTGATTTTCATTTTTTCAAATAACTACTATTTATTAAGTTTCTTTGTATTTAAGGTGAAATAGTAGTATGAATAGAAAAAAGGATATTTGTGAGCTTCTCTCATTAATATTGCTGATCACATATTGTACACAAGCAGCGTGTTGTGGTGTTTTTGGTTTATTCTTTCGATTACTTTTTGTGATTTTTTGTGTTCGACTATAAAACTTGCAGTACAATCTCCTTCCAAAAGATTTATATATATTTAAGTTTGTCAATTCGTTTGTACTATATTTATTTTTAACTCTTTAAAGGATATACGTATTATTGGAGTCTTTGCAGTTAGAAGAGTCGATTTCTGTAAATAACTTACGCATTTATGCGCATATGTTGTTTTGATATTGTCTGCCAGATATGCTATGGAAAATGGAAAGAATCGGACATTTGGGTAAAATAAGAACATTAAAATAAATGAATAAATAGACACATATTGAAAATATTTTCAAAATAAACTTAAAACCGAAAGATTGTGTAAGCATTCGAAAAAAAGGTGGAAAAGCCTCCTGAGCCCTGAGCTTAAAAATTATTTTAAAATTCGTTAGGCTGTGAAAAAAGAGAAACAATTTCGATAAACCGCGTATATAACCAAAATATGAGACTATTGGGGAAAACCCAAAATTAGTTAAAATTCTTTCAAACTGTAAAAAAGATACAGAATTGGAAAAAACAAATTTAGAGAAAAAACAACAACAACAACAAAAAACACTAAAATCAGAAAATTTTTGTGAAATATATCAAAATTCCAAGAAATTCGCTAAAATCTAAACGAGCTTCAAAATTATTTTACAAATCCCTGAAATTGCAAAAAGAGGTAAAACACAGAAAAAGCTTCGCATTTGGTTAAAAACTGTTTAGTTAAAAGTCTTTCACACTGTAAAAATTACTAAATAATCTGAGAAGATCAAATTGCAATAACTATAATCCGTAATAAATCGATATAACTTTGAATTACCAAGACAGACATAGATTAGTTAAATATGGGAACGAATAACAAATAAATAAGAGAACTAGAAAAATCTCACCTTTTAAGCAAAAATAATCAGAACTAAAAAAAATTTTATATCGCGAAAAACAAAATGAAATTTATTGAAAATCATTGCAATTCGAAAGCTTTGCAAAAATTGTCAAATCACTGAAATTGCAAAAATTGCTAAAATCACAAGCAATATTTTACCAACAAAAATTTTATCGGAATACTGTAAAGAATCCAAAATCACAACCACAAGTAATACTTATTGACAAAAATTAACTTCTAATTTGCCACATGAACTTTTTTGATCTTTTTTACTTTATTTTGACTTCCTAAGGTGGAAAACAGAAACAGAAAAAATTTGACACCCATAGTTTTTTTTGACAGGAATTTTATATTTCATAAAAAATGCTGATAATTTACATACAATTATACTTGATATGTTTTTTTAAACAATAATCTGCCAACATTCGAGGACTCCATTTGCCTTGGTATCGTTTTTCCATGCTGGAAATATCCTGTTGAAACCTTTCGCCGTGTTCGCCGAGGTGGGAGTGCAGTAAGTGTATTTTGAGTGACATATTACAACCCAATGCTTGATACGTCGAAAGTAGTTCTCCTATCAGATCTTTGTAGGTTGTGGTTGCCCAAAAAAAATTTGGGCGACATTTTTCCCGTGTGGCAAAAATTTGGTAAATGAATAAAATTGAGAAAAACTTTCATAAACTAATATAGAAAAATTCAAAATCTCTAACTTGAAAAGTTTAATATTTAACTAAACTATTGTGCGAACAGTTTTTTGATTTCACAATTTACTAAAGGGTAAATTAGATTCGACACAGCTGACTGATAGTAGTTTCCTTTCTTGTTAAACTTGTATTTTATATTTTGTTAATAGTTCTACAGTTGAACGTGTAATGTATGTTTCTTGGGTTCTTAAGCGCATAAAAAATAAAAGAAACAAATCAGTTGCATTTTTTGCGACTTTTTCTAATCGGTTCGAACAACATATTGCGCATTTGTTTTTCATTATTTTTTAACTATTACTTTTCTAGTCATCGTTTAATTCAAAATTATATAAAAATTGGAGTGGTCTTGCATTGAAAGCGACGTATGTACATACATTCATATGCATGTAATATAAAACAAAATTAGAAAGGTGTTAATAAAAATTTAGCTTTTAATTAAGATGCTTCAGGTAGTGTTGTCAGCTTTTGAATTTGCAAAAGCGTTATAATCAAAGAACAAATAAGGCACTTAATTTAAGTTTTTGGTTTAATGTATTTCTGTGGGAAATGCTAAAATTTTAAGTGTAAACAAAACTATTTATTTGGTAGCAATTAATTTTAAATACCTTAAGGAAGTTAGAAGATCCTAAATGTAATGAATTTGAGTGCTTTTTATATACATAAATATATTTCTAGAGGAAAACAATTTTATCGAACGCCAGTGAATAGGAATAAAAAAAAGGAACTTCTGGCAATGACAGTGCAATGTAAAGATCATTAGACATTTTCCCAAAATTATACATTTTCTTGACATATTTTGGTATCACGTTTATACTGCAGTCTAATTTTTTCTGAATCTTGACTTAGAACATTATCATTATAACTAGCACGAACTTACACAATTTTTTTGCGGGTTTTCTTTTTTAATTCCCTAAAATAAAATCTATAATATACACCTTTCAACAGCGCAGTTCATTTAAGATTAAATTTGACAAAAATGTTGTCTTGTTTTTTGAATTTTTCCAGCGAAAATAGAAAAAAAAACGTTAAAAATAAAATTAAAACCAGCGAACAAAAAATTAAAAATTTTCAGCGTCGAAAATTTTAAAAAGCACTAAAAACAGTGCCGAAAGCATTGAGTTGACAACGCTGACTTCAGACCTGTTTATTACCATTCTCATATGCGATGTCGGTTAATTGAGCATCACTTTACTGTTAAACACTTTAATTGATTTTCGCTGCTCTGCAGTGGTTGAATACTTTTACAATGGCAAAGTGATCATTCAAATAATTCGTATTTATTATTTAAGAGATTTCGCCATTTTACCTCATGTTGTGTAACTTGAATTCAATAATTTAATAAATGAATATACAATGCATGTTCCTTAATGTCGAATATTTTTAGAAATATGTTCTTTATGGCACATTGTGAATGAGAAGCTACCAAAAAAAAAACGCGTAACAATGAAAAACGACACTTTTAACGTTAGACCAACGCACAGTTACTGCTTGTTGTCGTTATTCTTATTTATTCTAATTTTTTGTGCATAAATTCACATGAATTTTCTTTCTATTTTTCCTTTTTTTATATTTGAACTTTTAAGGAAAATTTTCGTTATTGGCTTTTCCCTATTATAAAAACTTTTCAAATTTTTATATGTAGTAAATTTTAGATATTTAGTTGTTTCGGTAAATGTAAATTTTTTGCTGAAATAGTGTTTTCATGTTGAGTTTTTGTGACCTCAAGAGTTATTTTTGACTAAGCTATTTTCCATTTTTGTTTACTTTGTTTTTGTCTTTTGTAGTTAACTTTCTTAGTATTCAACCACCTGTGACAATTTATTACGGGTGGGTTCGTGTTTTTAATAATTAATATTTATACGTAATTGTTGAACTGTTTAAGGTTTATATTGAAATGAATTTTTTGGCTTGAGCTCAAATTTGAGTTTACCCATTAATCTCAGAGCCAATGATTCTGCAAAAAGCAGGAGAGTATGGAATATTTGGAATAATTAATCATCAGATATGGAAATTCCCACTAACCGAAATTGATTTAACTTGTAAGAAATGAATAAGTTGCTTTTCTCGTATTCTAATTTGTTAAATAATACATACGGTTAAATAGTAATCGAACAAAGAACGCTGATGAGATGGTGTAGCGACCTCGAAATCAATACTGATCCGTTCTGCTAGTCTGATGAATAAGTTGTTTCAAATAAAAACCACTCTCTTAATGAAATAATGAATTTATCTAAAAACAATTTCTTAAAAATTAAGAAGAAAGGGGTAAACTCAGATTTAAACTCAAGCCAAAAAATTCATTTCAATAAAAAAAATTTAGCTGAAATTTATTTTTTTTTAAATTGAAATTTTAAGATTACATTTGAACTTTCTGTGGCTTTTAATTGTTTTAGTATTAGTTCAAATTTTGATTCTTGACTAAATTTTATATTTATAGAAAATTCTATTTCCGATTTTTTGTAAATATATTTTGAAATTTATATATTCATCGATATTTAAAATTTTGGTTACAATCACAGTTTTTTTTGGTGACTTTTCATTACTGAAATCTTGATTTTTTAGTGGGCCTTAATTTTTTTAAATAAATGTTTTCGTTAATTTTTTACGAAATATTTTTATCACCATCGCAAAAAAAAAACTTTGCAATGACTTCTATTAAGAAATTGTTATAAGTATGTAAATTATTATCTATGTGACGCAATACTGCATCGGCATTTCAACTCTTTGTGAAGGAACGTTTTTTTCAATTGTCTGTTTGTTTGTGAAAACCAGGTTTTAGCGTTTAGGTTTTACCCCAACATCTTTAAATACTTTCGTATACCTTCGGAAGGGAAGGCTCTTTCAGCTCAATTTTTCAACATGAATCGGAACCAATTGCGTTTTTAGCGTTAAATCTAGGCGCAGGGTATTGCGCCAAGCCAAGTTTCGGCCACAGAGTGTGTATTATTACACGAAACCATTCGAGCTGTTTTTGCCCCTCTCATAACTTTGCTCCACTTTATCATAAAATAATGAAACTTGAAACATAAGGTCTCCCTACAGAGGTTACCTCATAGGTGAAAGATCTACCGTAAAAGCTTCCCGAGATGTTAAGGTGTAAGAAGCGCATATTTTAGTACATATTCACTCACTGATTCATCAATATTATTGGGCACTTCAACTATAGCTAGATAGCTGAAATTTGGTATGCATTTAGGTCTTAGCGAGCAATAAGCCAGGAAAATCTGACAAGGGGGACTTTACACCCGGGGGAGACTAGGGTGACAGCCTTTTGTATGGGGTACTTCCAGTATAGGTCCTGGTGAGCAATAAGAATTTAAATTAAAAAAAATTATATATAAATACATATACATATGTATAAATATTTATACAAAAATAACTTAGAGAAAAGAAATGAGACCCGCACAAAAACATAAACGTGGCAATAAGACCAAGTTCCTACCCAAAAATTTCGGCCGTAAAAAGTACTGAGATCAAAATAAAGACAAGTTCATGATAGGCACAATACCATCTCATTTCTAGGCAACCTGTAAGCTTGGCAACATTTTTCCTATAATTCTTTCCCATATTAGAAAGGCAAAAAATATTGCCAAGCTAATAGGTTGCCTAGAAATGAGATGGTATTGTGACTATTGTGAATAATAAAAAAACCAATATTACAAACTTGTGCGTGACCCGTTTTAGCAACCGCGAAAAACTAAACCCCTTTTTTGCAATAAATTTCAATGGTCTAATCGACTGTGCGAGTTCGATTTTGATTTGAAAAATAAACTTATAGATATGAACACATGTACTCGACTCGTATAGTTAATATATTCTTTAAATCTTTATCAATAATATTGTTTTTACAAGATGCTTATGACCATATTAAATCACCAATAAGTACATAGAAAAACAACAAATAATATAAATGAACTTTGATCTGGCATAATTAAGCCGACATTTATGACCAAATACGTTTCTTAACTAAATATATTCATACATACATACGAGTATGTACGTCTTACAAAACAATTGCAGTGTTTAGTTAAACTCATGCAAACACCATCATACTCCATTCTTTAGGAAATTTAAGACATCACCTGGAATTGCAACATTATAAAATAAAAACGCGTTTTTTGTTATTTAGATACACCAAAAATAACGAATTACCAAATGCATAATCGTTACTATAAAAACTAAGAGAAATCAGTATGTACTCGTACTTATAGTTTTTCTACCTTTATGGATTTTTATTATTTTTTTTATTTTTTATTTTTTTTTTATAAAATAATCATTGTTATGAAACTATTTTTATTACTAAATAGAAAAAGATTTATTACCACCATGCTACTGCCAAAATAGAAACTTTCAAAGACATTGACTCTCACAGTTGAACGAGCAAACGCCTTAAATGTATTTGAAAACTGTTTTATTACATCTATTACTCGTACATGCAACTCTCAGGATGCCCAACTGTTGTACAGTAACCGCGTGCATTGAACAGATAAGTATGTATGTATGTACATATACATATAAGCACATCTAAAGGTAAGATAAAAAAATAAGGAGACCCTTCCTTTTTTATTTCCTTAATAATATGACGCGCTAGCTTACAATTGATAGGAAGGCTGGCTATTAGGATGGCCGTATTGAAAGAGAAAGATACTCGTGTTTATACCTAAAAGAAGTTTAAAGAAATTACACAAATCCAAGTTAAGTTTCTGTGTTGCGCATTATGAAAAAAGACAAAAGAATCTGAAATCACTATCGCAAAACACTGAACACTTAAATAGACCTTTATTATCATTGCAACAACAACAACAACGACGACAACAACAACGTGTGTTTGGATGCTACGATTGCAAGGGTGCAGCTTTGGGAAAATATTATTTTTAATAAAAGCGACAACGATTTGGATAAAAACGGAGAATAGAAAATTAATACAACAACGCAAAAAAACTGTTAAAGAAATCCTAAAATGATAATAATAGAGTACAACCAAACGCAGCGAAAAAATGGAAAATCTGTTTATTTAAAAATAGTCATATTGAGAAGGAGCAAAAAAAAACAATGAACTTTTTCTAAAGCTTTTTTCTATGATAATAAGTGTGTTCACTTTAAGGTTGAAATGTGTGTAGAATATGTAAATAAATATGTATATGGTTTTCTTTCGGTAACACGAAGTTATAGAAAAATATTCAAGACAAAATAAGAATAACTAATGAATTTTATAAAGCAAATAGACGTTATTGTTTAGGTTTCAAGAAATTGTAAGCAAAAATAACACAAGGAAACTCACGAAGTATGTAGTGTTTCTCCTGGTGTCGGCTTTAGTGTCGCCAAACAGAAGCAACACTTGCAATTATCGATTGAAACTTGTTCGTGGTTCTACGGGATGGATGCTGATTACAGGCGTTCACAAGGCTGCACTGAAAATTTTGGTGTGTAATTACAGTCCACAAAGTCTGTGAAACGAATACGGAATTTATATAATTTTTAAAAAGATTATCGCAGTAGACTTTTCCTTTAAATTATTCTGTTGTTGAAAAATACAGGGGGCAAATCACGGCATTCGATATCGAGTAAAATTCCATACAAAATTTTTTGAATTTGTATGAAAATTTCGCTTGATACCGAATTCCCTGGAGTTTTTCGAAGAACTTTGATGAGATGGTGTAGCGACCTTCAAAGAGTATGGATCCGTTCTGCTACTTTCTTAACCCAAATAATTTTAAGTTATCAAAAATTTCTTAAATTAAAAAAAATTGGTATTTTCAGATATTAGCCAAACAATACTTTTCAACTTAAACCTAAAACAGTTCAACTAATTGCGCACAAATATTTATTTCACAATATATAAAAAATTAGATAGCCATATTGTAAAGTACTTAAAACATTAAGAAGGAAATCACTATGACTTTTTCGCTGCCGTTAAAAATGTTCCCCCGCAAACTGCGCTGGAAATTTGTACTCAGTAATCGCTATTAAAAAAAATCACATTTCAATTCGTATAATAACAAAAAAAATGAAGGAGTAATTGATATTTCCCTGAAAAATTGTGTGTATCGTCACTAAAAACATACAATTTTTTACCTAAACTTTTTAATTTGTTATTAGACCAAATTTATTTTTCTTCTTGGTGAAACGGGTTGAGTTGAAGGGTTTTTTTTTCGAAATGCATTCAAGTAAACTGCTTTACTTGTATACACATCACTGGCCACCTGGTGTGATATCTAAAAACTTCTGTTGTATGCCTAATAAAAATTCTTTTTATATAAAAATCTATTTAATAAAAATTTAAAAAATCTAAATTTTCAAGTTTTTTTCTTAAAGTTAATTCAGCCAAACGAAATATTCAGTTATCAAAAAGTAAGAGATCATATGTGGCGCGTTAGTTTTCTTTTTATATAATTGAATAAAGAACATAACTTTAAAGAGAACGCAGAAGATGTCTAAGATTGACGAAGTATGGCGTTTTTAGTTTTACACCTGGAATATTATAGTTTTGAGATAATTGAGGTTACAGAAAACATTTTAAGCTTCGAATAAAGCTTTACAAGTTTGTCCAAACTTCATTAATTTGACTTTTTAATTTTTATTTTAAGCTCGTTCGTACCGGAATTTAATAGCAACGTCTGCCGATTGTTGACAACTTTTCAGTCTTGACGACTTAAGTTTCTGCAGCATCATTAAAGCGTCTACCAAATTTTCCAAAGTTATTTTAATTGTGTGCTTTACCTTAAGGAACAATAAAATCAATTTAATCAAAATATAGTTCTGATATAATGGATTAAATGATTTCTATCAAATTCCTCTTTTAAGTGATTTTTTACACAATAAATTTTGTAAAATTTTTCTTGCACGATTCGATCGATAGCTTTCAAATAATTTCACAAGAGTTAAGATCATTTTCACTTTAAGTTATCGATAATTTTTTGTAGAAATTTTCAACTGCTTCTTATTGACATTTTCCACTATAAAAAATATTTATTATAGAAAGTTTTTCTCATAACACAGCGTAGAAATCAAATTGGGATGTGATTATCCTTAATTCGCGACAGCAAAATATCTTTAAAGCATTTCTGCTCTCTATTTTGTGTATGTGTGTGTGTTTGTTTATTGTTTCTTTAAATGCTCGTGTACACGTTTAGTGATTGTAACTTAAGAACATTCACCTTTAAATTCAAAGGGTCTTTATTTCAGCTTATTTCTTCTTTTTTTTATTTCCATTATATCCCAACTTTATTACAATACGAGTGAGTGAGTGAGTATGTACATAATAAATACATACATGTATGTATATTTACGGATCTGTACCGTGTGGCCGAAATACAAGTACATTTACAGTTGATCAACGTTGAAAAATATTGCAGATTTATTATCGAACATCGAATTTGGCTGCAAAAGCGTCATATCAAACATTTTAGCGATGTCAATTGATCGCTTTGAAACTTATTTATAATAAACCCATAATAAAACAAAAGAAATTAAGTTAAGTTCAATTTATTTAATTTTCAAAAAGATACTTGCATTTGGACAACCTGGTATATCCATACACACATACATACATCCATACATATTTATATTCTTCATTAGAGTGCTGCTGATGATCATATAACGCAGTTGAAAGTACATCGTTGTTGTTGTAGCGTTTTCAACTATTAAAACTGCTCAGTCGTTTGTGAATAGATAGAA
This sequence comes from Gymnocheta viridis, assembly GCA_956483585.1. NCBI lineage: Eukaryota > Metazoa > Arthropoda > Insecta > Diptera > Tachinidae > Gymnocheta > Gymnocheta viridis. The sequence goes on along the minus strand of OY101440.1, from coordinate 127,236,353 downwards.
AAAAAAATCCTTGTGCTTGCGCTTTATAAGAAGTTTAATTTTATTACCAGTTTTCTAGCCTTTTATGCCTCTTAAGCACACATTTACTAAACCCATTATCTTCATCATCATCATCATCTATGTATGTCGTATTCATCTGTTGCATCTATGGCCGGGCTCGTCTGTAGAAACATATCTTTTTCATAGAGAAATGAAGCAGAAGAAAGATAGAAAAAATGTAAACGTATATATTTATCTATAAGAACTTGTATATTCATAACGAAACGTTGCCTTCTATTGCTTGCAAAACTGAAAGACGAGTTGCTAGTGCATTCAATTGAAGTAATGAGTTGTTGAATTAATTTCAGATTTAAAATTTATAAAATATGTATGTATTCCATTGCAAGAAATTGAAATTTTAATGTTTGAATTCCTTTAAGGTTCTGTTTTACAAATTTTGGTTTCCTAGTGGTTTCCTATGGACTTTTTTCCTTCAATCAGAGACTTAAGCGATCAGAGTGTGTGTTTGTTTGACTGAGTGACTGACTGGGTGAAGTTGTATTGGGGATGCTGCTGCTGGTTTGTGTGCTGGCTTAGTATGGCTTGACTTCAGTTACAGCTTTGGCAGCGTCATCAACATTTCCCACTTTTATCTTCTATCGTATTTGACTGTATTTTATTTTTGTTTTATTATATTTTTTTCTATTTTTCGCTTTTTTGTATTCATTTTTTACAGCGTTGTTTTGATTATCATTTTTATGCGTGTGTTAGTGTGTGATTGCAATTGTTGTTTGTGTTGGTGCTTGCTTAAGTTAAGTGAGGATGAACAGTCATAATTTTTCTTATTGTCAATCTAATAGAAGCAATTTGATACTTTGAAAGTGGTCTTTAATGTTACAACGATTATTATATCTGAACTGACAACAGCAACAACATCAGTTTGTGTCATACTCCAAACTCCATCTACATAAATACTTATGTGTGTTCAGTTGTTTCGAGATTGGGGCAACGTACATAAATATTCTTGCCTTAGTTGCTGCAATGAACCCAATTCAACCACAGGGAGGAATGCTAATTTCATCTGTAAGGGGATATAAAGCTTGAAGATACGATACATACACTCGCATATCACCCAGGTGAAGTTTTAATCAACTTTCTTTTTCAGGTTTCAGATCTTTCCAAATTGAATAACAATATTGTTAGATTTTTTTTAATTTAAAATATTAAAGTTAAAATTTATTGATAAATATTTTTCAAATTGTTGTTTTAAATGAATTTTCGTTTGAAGCTTTACTTACCGCCAAACGCAAATTTGAGTATTTAAAAATACAAAACGAAATTCCGTATAAAATTTCATACATTTTTTATGAAAAAAAAATGATTCTTCTAAAAAATTATATTCTCGACAATTATTTTATGAAAATCGACAAAATGAAGTGAAAAATGTTTATAAATTAAGTTATTTATAATATTTTTATAAAATCTAAAATCGATATTTTTTAATATATCGATTATTATTTAAAAAGTTTTTGATAATTTTTTTTCAAATTATAACAATTTCCTTTGCAAAATTGAACTATTAATGATTTTTTTAAGATAAATACATTTATTTTAAAAAAATATTTAAACTTGTAGAATCATTTGCTGAAGGCAATAAAACGTTTTAGGTAACAACGTAGACTAGCGGATAGTTCCTGATTAAAAAATGTTTAACATTCCCATATACAGACATGTCACAAATTTCAATCGGAATGGCTTCCGTACTTACAATCCGAATTTTCATTTGCCTTAAGACGCCGAGTAAAACGTTTACAATATTATTTAAAGTTTATGAACAAATGTTTACAACTCTAAAAAGTATGTTCACATTATATCTGGCACTAAGCAAGCAAACTAATAGGAAAAAGCACTTTACTTTGAAAATTAAATTTGGTTTGATTCCGAAGAAATTTTTCTTTTATCGTTTTCTGTGACATGTTAGTAATTTTAATTATAATTCTTTCCGATCTTTTTACATTAATAGAAAAATATTACTAATGAATACACACTGTTTGCTTTTAAGTTATTATAAAAAAACACTTTTAATTACATTAGAGGAAATAAATTTTAATTTCCTTTTAAATCAGATATCAGAAACATTGTTGTTAGAAAGTGCTGCTGTCGTTGGTGTCAGCAACAGAGAAGTACCAAAAAATATATAACAATGACATGTTGCTGTTGTTGAGTTAAAAGTGCTCTTAAGACTTTTTATTTTATTAATGTTTAAACAAAAAGATGCTGTTTGGAAATGAAAATAATGAAGTTAACTACCAATTTTCTGTTTTTCTTTTAACTAAAAAAATTTTACTTGTAGTGGCTAAAATGTTGTTGCCTTAAGCTGAATTCGTTGTTTTTGTTGCTGCCATATTTGTAGTAGTTTTATTGTGTTTGCTGTAACCGTGTTGTCGTTGTATCATTTCTAACGTGACACAATCAGTTGTTAACGACAAAGTCACAGAAGACATGACAAACAAAACAACAGCAGCAACAAAAATGTATGAAAAACTAAAACATGAAAAATACTGAAATGAATAAAAAAAAACGAAATAGTAAAACATAGAAAATTATTATGGGATACATTTCGGAGCAGATTTCCTTACTCATATTCAAACGTAAATTAACTAACATTGAATCAAAACAGCCAAAGGAAAATTAAGTACGATCATGTAACATGGAACACTATGAAAAAAGCGAAAGATGCAAGTTACAGCAAAGTTAAGACAAACTTGTGGTGAAAAATTGTACGAAAATAAATTTGTAAAAATGTCATTGTATTTTAAAAGTTATGCAATGAGATGTGAATTTATTGAATAATTGAGAGGAAATAAAACTTTTTTTAAACTAAAGATATAAAAAAAAATTGCAAAAAATACTTTGACTAAAAAGCGTATTTATTTTGAATTTGCTGGAAGACGCTCAAATATCTTTAAATTCTTATAGCCAAAATTCGAAACGAACCAGCAATAAATGTGTATCTTTGAGAGACATGATGATGACTTTTCCTGTGAACACGATTTAAAGTCATGATGAAGTTGACTTTTTTTAATTTAATTTCCAAAATCCTTCTAATCCTTTACGCCGAAAAAATATCGTGAAATATTTTGTGGAAAACCTTCGACTTGGTGAAAAGTATGCAAATATAAGGCCTGCTTTTGCTTATAGCGAGGCAATAATTAGTCAACCCACCGCGGTGCACCTTTAAGTGTTCCGAGTGAGTAAATGTTAGCTAGAATGTAGAATAGGCTTGACGGAGAAAAGACTTAGTTGCAGAAAGTTTACTTGAAAAATATAGTTTTAGTTTGTTTTTAAGTTTGCTCAAATAATATTATTATTATTTAAAAATAGGGGTTTTAATAGAAATTGTTACAAATTCAAATCTTTTTTATTGCATTTATTCGAACTTTATACTCGCGTTATAACAGCAACGACTGGTCGCAAATGTTCATTATGTCATCCGTAGGAATATTATAAAGTGAAACATTGAGAATTTTCGAATAAGTTGCAAAAGCCATTCCAGAGGCACTCCAAGAATGGTGCCCCTACGCCTATGATCGATTACATTATAATGAGATATGATATGTGATTATTGGGCGACAAATTTTATGTTTCGTTCAGCCGAGCCATAAATAAAAAAATTTAGTTCTTCATCCAGTATCGTCGGTACCACACAAATGGTTATTTTGACCTTATCAAATTCCACATTCGGGGTATACCGGCATAAGTATTGCTTGTAAGTCTTCTTCTTCTTGGCGGCTAGTATGAGAACACTGTATAATTGTCGAAATCCAGTCCATGTCTGCACTTACCTGGATATACGGAGCTCTGCGCAGCAGGCAGATATATAGCGCTAAAAGAAATAAAAGTAGTGGCGGAGGGTCGGAGAGGTTAATCAGTGGGTTAAGCCCATTCAAAAATAGAACTTCAACGAGTCGCAGTTAATGCAGAAGACAAGAAACCGGAAGATATCGTAGACGAAAGTTTCCTTGATTTCATTTAAATGTTGAAATAAATCCTATTTAAAATTTTTAAAGGTATTTAAACAAGGCGAATTCATAACAGGTGGTCTCGACAGCTCAGCTGATTATCTTTTGCTCCTTGCATTTCGAACTGTTTTGTTTGTCAAAATATGTTTATGTTTGATTTACATATATATAGTGTTTGACGTTAATTTTGACAAAGAAAGCAGGTAGGTATTTTTCAAAGCGAATTGAGGCGAGTCTACCTGTTATGAATTTACCTTGGTATTTGAAATAAAATATGTATTTTTTCTACGTAAAAATAGTTAAAATGATTTCTTTGTAGAACGCTTGTCCAAAGAAAATTATTATTTATATATTTAATTACGAAACAGATCTCAATCGAAGCGTAATTTTCCATAAAAACTGTCTTTTTAAATACGTCTAGAGTAGCTGCGTGAAAAAAGAATTTGTTTTATTTTGAGGACCGATTCTCAAAAAAAATCTACCATATTTTCACAAAATTGTATGTTTTTTTAAATAAAGCTTAAAGATTTGAACAACGAAAGCTAAAAAGAAAAAGCAATAATTCAACAAAATTAGTTCGAATTTTTTTCGTTTCTGTCGTCGTTTTTATTATGGGCTTGTTTCTATCAGGGTAACTTTCGGTCGACGTTACAATCCTGTTCTGTTTCATCATTTATTTTTAAACTAAAAAAAAACTCATTAAAATAGAAAGTAATTTTATATGATTAAGACGCAAACTCACAGGGTGTTACTCATAAAAACAATTTTCGGATTATAAAGGGGTTATTCAAAATAAATCAAAAATATTTTTTTATGAATAAGGCCGACAGTCTTATAGTTGAATAATGCTGCTTTTTATTATATTCGTAATGTTTTCTATTATTATTAATCATTTTCCACTGTAACCCAAAATATATAAATAGTGAATTTAAATATGTGTATTTATTATTTATCAAATTTAATATTAAGATATGAATGTCTGAATAAATTCAGAAAAATCAAACATTAATTTCACCTTAAATTAAAAACGACAAAAAATTGCTTGTCGTAGAGATGTAATTGTTGTCGCTGTCACTGCTGTTGTTGATGTTGTGGCTGCTGTTGTGTTTGCTGTTGTAGTTTTGCTGAAGCTGACGTTGACGTTGATATTGTTGTTGTAGTTGTAGAGCTGACCCAACTTAATAGACGAGCATGAAATCTAGTCACGAACTTGATTATGAATTAACCGTGCACTAGATCCATGTTCGCCGACAAAATAGAGTCAGATAAATGGTTTAGCAAAAAAAATAAATAAATAAAAAATAATGAAGATCACTAGTATATTTAATAAATTCTAAAAGGAAAACTATGGCAATGCAAAGAAAACTCTAAGAAAATCGTCTGAGCAGAGTCTTATTATAACATTACTTTGCTATTGTGGTCGATGTACTTATTTTTTTGACGCCACATTTCTTTTAGAACAGCAATTTTGCAACTACTATTGTTGTAGTTTTTTATATTTTTTTTCTATTTCTAAAATTTAACAAGCTTCTGATGTTGCAATATTTTTTTCTTAGTTGTTCTTTTATTGTTTTGTAGGTGATCATGTCAAGAAACTCTTTCAGTTCTTTTTTTGTGCGATGTATATAAGTGATTTTTTCTGGTTCATTGATTTAAACTTTGTGATCTTTTTGAGTTTTTTTTTTAAACAAATAAAACTGAACAAGAAATACATTTTTTGAAGTCATGTTAACGGATGGCATTTTTTATTTTAATTTTACTTTATATGAAATTGAGGTTGTTCGATGTGATAATGAACCTTTTCCTCTTAATGTCATAACAAACACAAGGTTAGAAGTTTTACATACGTACGTACGTACGTACGTATGTATGTATGTATATTATGGTTTTATCGTTTGATTTCAAACTTTATCATAAATACTCCTTTTTAATCACAGGCTCGCGATTGCAATTTGAATTGAAATTGATGTTTATTTGGAATAGAGACTCAATCTTAAATTGAATTGATAAAATCATATAATATATGAATGACATGAATAGATTTTAAAGTTGTAACTCATATTTACTTTCGTTTTTTACAAGAGCACAGAACAATCTACGTTGGTATGCATGTGCGGCACTATTGGAACGCTGACTTCGATATCTAGCTAATTATTTCTTTGAAAACTTTTGCAGGGATTCGCCACTGACTGTTCTTTCAAGCATTGTTAAAAGTTCGGTATGGCTGTCAAGAGCCGGATTTAGTTGAATTTCATAAGAATGTGTAGTGTGTAAAATGGTCCGCTGTTGTTACACTGGGTCTGAAGGCTTCGTTTAAACTAGCCTAACATTTAGAAGCACACCTTCATTTTAGCAGTTTCCTTACAAATATTTCAAATTATTCTAAATTTACAATCAGTACAGTTTTTTAACAGTTAATTATTATTTAATATAAAAAAGCCAAGCCCCTATTCATGCGCATGCATGCACGCACACATATATACATACGTATTTTCACCACGCCTGAAAAATGGTGTTTTAAAATTTAATTAAATAACTATGTAATATAAAATGTAATAGATTAAAAAATAATACAGATTTTAGCCGGTGATAACAAAATATAATTTGATATTTTTTAATTAGCCACATTTTCACACGTCAGACTAGACCACAGGCAGACCACAAAGAGCCATTTAATGCACTGAGTAATTGCAATATAAACTAACTGCTGAATTAAAATAAAATAATTGTGTCGATACATATGTACATATTTAACATTATTTATTAGGGATAGGGTGCCTTGCAGTTCTGGCTGATCTTGAACTAGTGATTTTACTAATCATCATTGCTTACGAAGTTCTGCGAAAGTTGTAATTTTTTAAAAGTGTAACCAAACTTTACTTAGCTAACTTGAGATTCGAAAATAAACGCATGATCGCAAAAGCGAAGAAATTAAAAAAAATTGTTCAACAGCGAGAGGATAATTTCTTGAAAATAAGCATGCCGAAAATGTTTAGTTAAATCGCGGAGAAAGGTAAGCACAGGAAATTCGTGAGTTAAAATTCAGAGTAGACATGTGTCCCACAGCTCTGTTCGAACAAGATGCGCTCACGCTCAAATCAAACTTTTTGTCATTCATGTTTTTGCTTTGACTTGTCTCCAGCAGCTCATTTAACTGCCTGTTTGCCGATATCGAAAGAAAATTTTCTTTCATACAATTATATTTGAAACAAAAAAAACTTTTGATTTTTTGTTTGTTTTAAATGTAATTATGCGAAAGAAATTTTCTTTCGATATCGGCAAACAGGCAATTAGTTCAAAAGAGCTGATGGAAGTTCAGCGAGAGTGATCACAAAAAAAAATTAGAAAATGCAGAAAATATATTTCTGAATCAAAGTATGTAATAAATACAATTGAAAACGAAAGCTTTTATCGTTAAAATACCAGATAAGAAATATTTTACTATATCGAAAATGTTTGAATTTCAACGGTTTCGCTATTGATTCAGGAGCGAAGTATCGAAGTCGAAAGATATGCTACCACAAACCGAGCCACGAATGAGCTGTAGCAGCTCTTCCTCTTTTCGCCTTCGATAGATAGCATTTCGACTGTTTTGTCCGAGAAATGTTAGCTGGCCAAGATTTCAATTCAAATTTAAAAAGTGCCGTCACGTAATTATGAATAAAATCAAAACTTGCACATCGATTTTAACTAAATTCATCATGTTTTATTTGTAACATATTCAGCTTTATGGGCGTAAAATAATATATATATTTTTTTTGTAGTTCATGAACTTTTTAGCAAACAAAAACTTTTTCAATTTCGCATAAATTTTTTTCCGTCACAACTTAAAAAATAAATATATCTGAAAACAATATTGATCAGAATAAAAAATTATGTTGAACGACTTGAAGGCAATTAGCATACAATTTTTTTTAACAAAACGAAAAAACCGCTCTCGAATTATATAGAAAGAGGAAGCAAAGTGACTGATTAGTTTCAATAAGTGAAGTCTCAAAGCGATTGTCTTCATATTACAAAAGATAAATTAAGATAAATTGCTGCCAATCAATTAGCAATGCTGTATTTGAAAGTTAGCGATGCCATCAGATCTGCTGGGTAGAGCTACAAGAAAATTATGAATGTAAATACATTTCATGTAGACATATTCATAAAAGCATTAAGAATTGCAAACAAGTAGAAAACATATTTTTTTTACAACGACTTATTAATGTAGAGATAAAAACTCGAATAAAAAAAGAAATAAATCTAAAGTATAAAAGAGTGGGTTTTAATTTAATCTTATGTGCAGTTAAAATAATAGAGAAAACAGAAGCGCAAAAAGGGGAAAATACATAAAGTAGAATTTTATTTTCTAAATAAAACGGATATAAGACTTTAATGAATTGCTTTTCGTATTTTCGAATTAAAAAAATAAATAAAAATGAAACAGGATTTAATAAAAACCGACTGAATGCACATTTTGATCTGAACGGACGAATTTTAATTGCTACTACAGGGTATCTCCTTATGAAGTACTTTTTTTAAAGCGCTAGCAGTGCCTTATTCCATTTTACAACAAAATTCAGCTTTATTACAAAAATCAAGTATTTTAGCTGGTGAAGAAATCGTAGCTTTAGTTCGAGAACAATTTGGTGAAGTCAATTTCATGTAATTGAGCCTGTTCCGCGTTTAGAGCACTTTCTACTTTGGGACTGCATAAATTCAAAAGTAAGCTAGATGTGATTGAATGTCTGAGGCTATGGTTTGAGGAAGTAGGCTCGCAATGAGTGGGATCTGAGCCGCTCTGCCCCGACCATAAATAAAATGTGTTTTAATTTTAAGTTAATTTCTGAGCGGCAAACATCAAAAATGGCAAAATTTTTGTAGATTTCTTAATTTCAAGCTAATAACACAAACCTTTTGCTGGGCAAACCGAGTACGTCGGCTTTTCTAGTACATAAAATTAATTTCTTTTTTAAATAGGAATTTATTTCCATTTTTGTAATTTTCAAAACAAATTTCAACGATTAAAATAAAAACAATTTTATTTTCTAACTTTCAAATAATTATTGAGTAAGCTAAATTTAGTATATCTGAACACTAAAATAATTTTGTCAATAAACCGAATATTGACTCAATTAATGCATGTCTGAATACGGTATAACACAATATGCTTAAAAACACAAAAAGCTTTCAAGGACAGAAAATTTTCTCCTAACCACTGCAGGTATCATTGTTTTTAATTTTGATATCTTTCTGCACATTATACAGAAAGCTTAACTCTCACTCTGTTTTCAGTTTATATTTCATAAAGATAAGTTGAGTAGTTCTCTAATAAAATCATTTCTTTTGCAATCGCACGCACAACTGTGTCTTATCTGAAATAAAATGATCATAAGAAATAGCTCTTGTGTAGTGTTTTTCAATTATATCTTTTAGTGTATGTACAAACAAAAGTTTCCGACCGAGCTTGAACCCGAACTCTGGTGCATTTTTCAGACCGAACCCAAACCGATTTTTATTTTTTATTGTATAAAAAAATTTAAATTTTTTATTTATTTATGTAATAAAAACAAAATTAACAAACAAGAATCCTTTTATTTGAACAAAGTTGTAATTTTTGTACCTTAATATTTTACAGGTTTTGAGTTTCTGCGTACACAGAAAAAAATAAAAATCGTATTTGACTAAAAAAAACGCAGATCTGATTAAAAAATTTGTCAATTTCCAGCCATATACGTTTGATGATGTACCAGCATGTACAAAAAATGTATAAAAAGTTCGGTGTTCAGCGAAAATTTTACCGAATGTCGAACATTTATCGAGCAAAGCTCTTTCTTTGCCTAACTCCTACACTACAAGCAATCTAAAAATATTAATAAAATTTTGTCTCAATGCAATTGTTTAATGAGTTCTTGTATATAGTTTCTCTATTCATAAAATTTCTATTTATTTGAATATGAATAATAAAGTCATTTCATGAACAGATGTAAAAAAGTTGAGCCAATTAAAATAATATTTTATCCAAAAGATTTATTAAAATATTTAATTTTAATGAGTTTATTTGTTCACAATTAATGCGGCCATGGGGGATAAAACATTTTTGTATGTTATTTAGTTTCTTTGTACATTTTATCGACAATAAAAATCTAATTTCTGGTATAATATTAAATTGACAGACTATAATATTTCCTGGTTGTCGTCATAATAGGAGTTTAGCAAAAGCTTATTTCTTTTAACAATAATTTCATCCAATTTTCTTTGCAATTTAATTAAAAATAAATCTATGTATTGAAATATTTAATTTAAATAATTTCATTTATTGGCAACAATTATTTTTTGAGTCAATTCTAAAAAAAAACAAAACCAGACTAACAAGGAAATCATCACACACTCACTACCACTCCTTATCTGAACAATAAAGTTTTTTTTTGCAATTTAAAACCTTTCTTTAACAAAGTTTATGGCCATTAGCTAATGGCTCAAATAACAAAACGTGATCACTTTAAATAAAAAGTAACACCCTCCATCACCTAGTCCACCTTTGGGTTTACTGTTTCCTTATGCTTTGGACATATTTTGCTTTTCTATTTCAAATAAAGAAAAATCTATTAAATGTTGCCTTCATTTAGTTGTCAAAAGCAAAAGACATGCAACAATGTTGCAAATTAAAAGAGGAGGTTAAAATGTTACTTTTTTGTGCTCTTTGACTGAAGTAACAAAAGAACTATTAATTTTCTACAGATCATTCGATGTCAAATAAACGTGTCTTTAAGTATTGATTAACAAGAGAAAGTAAAACATGGAAAATAGTTAAAATAAATAATTATAAATTGTTAACAAGAAAAAAAAGCTTTGGCAAAAGTTTTTGCACGTTTCTTGAAATAATTGACAAATTACAGAGAAATTTTAATTCGTTCAAAATGCTGTTCTCCAAAAAGTAAAAAAATATATTTCGTGATTGTAAAAACGTTTGAGTATTCTGGGTTTAAAATCAAATTATTCAACGAATTCGTATTTTGTAGTAAAAATATTTTACAAAAACAAACAAAAAAAATTTATATATATTATAGTTAAGATGAATTATAGCTATAATAAGGTAACCCGCAAATATGAAATTGCATATTTTTTCTCGAGCAACTTTTGGAGGAGGAGATAAAATATTTATTCGTTTCAAAAATTTTTATGAATTATGGCAGCATTTTGTTAGCGCATATTTTTGCATATTTTAAACTTTACAAAATTTTTTCGTTCTTAACAGCATGATAGCATGTTTGCAGTACTTTTCGAACTTGTATATCACATTCCTTGCTTTTTTAAGATATGCTTATAAATGTTTTTGCAACAAATCTAATTAAAATTTTGATCAAAAGATGGCTTTTCTATTCTGTATATCTATCAGATGAAAAGTATTACTACATTTTCGACATCTTCATCTCATTTTCAGTGTACATTTATTTGCACTTTTAAAATGTTATGTTAAAGAGGTGTCATCCTTTAAGTATGCTCCTCCCAAGTATTAGATCAGCAGACATTGAAAGAACACTTTAAAACAGTTTATTTGAATGTAATATACATATATCGCTTTTAGTTGAATATCGATGTCAATATTTTGTTGTTTATTGCAATAGCAATTACACTCACAATATTATTACAGTAACGGACTGTACGTTATTCAAGAAAAAATCCGTTCAGTAATTTTTAAAACAATGAACATTTAAAATTGTAAGAAATTTTATATTTAACTGATTCTAAAATTCATTAAAAAAACTAAGGACATATTAATACGGATTTTCGGTTACATTCAAAATATTGTCAGTTGTTTTCAAGTGCTGTTTTTTTTTGCTTGCTTATTTGATTTATTCTGTTTGAGATTTCCCCCTACAATTCTACATATGCATTCATTTAATGATCGCCAAAAAATTTTTACAGTCAAACCGCCATGTGGTTACTTGAAGTTGTTTATTTGACAGTAAAAATTGCATAAAAAAAGAAAAAATCTTTTATTTTTACAAAATTAAGTCAATTAATTATTTAACATTAAAAATTAAATGAACATTTATTTAAATGAAAAATGAGTAGACCGGTTTTTAAGTGAACATTCATTTATTTTAAATTACAAATTTCAGTTAATTTTATGTACAGAATATTTTGAGTGTAGCTATAAGAAGCTTGCATAAAAAAGATTTAATTCTAATATCGAGATCGCCTTAGAAATTAAAGTACGATTGCTATTTATTCAGTTGTTTTGTTTCTAGATCTGTTCACTTAATTTTTGTCTTATTTAAAATTTTTTCTGTTATTTTTATTGAATAAAAGTATATCGTCATATGATTTTGAAAAAACCCTAAGTTACAAAAAAATCAAAATCGACTTCTTGATCGATTACTATTCACCATATAAAAATACATGTCCCTGGAAAATTTTACATATTAAAATTGTGTTAATTCCTTAACAAGAAATAAGATTAAACTGAAAAAATTTTGAAAAATGTTGGTTTAATATTTGTTTAATGTAACTTTAATGAATTCATATGACGATATATTATTTCCATTTTTTTCTTTTTAAAGGCATTTTTTTGTTTAAAAAATATTTGCGGTTTCCTTGATAATAAATATTTATTTATTTTATTTATTTATTTTATTATAATTAAACACGCCAAAGTAAAAGATTCAGAACGTATGAGGAGATCATCTCTGCAACAGAAACCTATTTTGAGAACCTGAAGAAATTTTACTTTGCGGACAGATCTGAGAATCTTATTTTAAATCGCATCGTGCTAAAAGCAAACTGTTGAATACAGTTCAAAAAAAATTATTTTTCGCAATTTTTTTAAATACTTAATAACATTCCCCTCGTACATAATTTATTTAATGCTTTCGTAAATTCATTCATTAAAATTTATAATTAGAGTTTTACCAAATATCTTAATGTTAAATACTAATTTGGCATTTTATCTACTCAGTAAAGCTAAACTTTTGTACTCAGAATCTCTAAGCTGTGACTTAAAAATTTAGTTTTAAACTACAGTCGAACTTCTCTATAGTGAACTTCTATAGAATGAAGCTCTCCTTACTATGAATTCATTTCAGAAACACAGCTTTCTCGTTCCAATGTTAATATATTTTCATCTCCTTACATTGAATTTCCATAAAGTAAATTTTTGTTTACAATAAAGCAATTTTTCAAATGCAAATTTGAGTTTCTTCCGCGTTTGTCTCCATATAATGAATTAATTCAGAAATGTTTCCGTTACGCATACTAACAGCACTATGTGACGAGAATAGAGTAATATATAAATATGGGATTCCCAAAAGATGAAAAAACATAACCACGAAAAGAAACAAAGTCCTATCATAAAAAATTTACACAGTAGTTGGCCGTGTTCAGTGAACAAAAATGACTAAACAAAGTAGCATTTATTTTGAAAAAAATTATTATTAATTAATAAAGTTGAAGATGGAGGAACAAAATGATATAGCTAAGGAGTTTGGAATTCTTCCCAGTACTTTATCAAATATTTAATAAAATAAATAAAAGTGCGATTTTCTGGTCCCATGCAGATTCATTATAGGGAAGTTCGACCTTATTTGTAAGCTGTTACATATTTATTAATTAGTAAGAGGATATATGTATATAGATGTGTTCCTTTTATAGTAATTTTTATAATATTCAATACAAAGTTATTCCCCAAAACCATATTCTCAATCCGAATTTCACTGGAATTGACCACAATTTGTTTAAATGTTTTAACTCAACTTTTAAGTGTTTCAACTCAATCAACTTGCTAATTTCTTAGAAAAAATCAAACTTGTAAAATAGTTTCTCGTTTATTATAGCTACGAATATATGAAATAAATATTAAATAAACGGATTTATAACAATTCAAGGTTTTTTTATTTTGTTAAAAAAAACAACTATGAAAACCAATTGCGTGATTAGATATATTGTATCATACAGATACGATACTAAATCAAATGACATTTACGGAGCAAAAAAATATACATACAAATAGACAAAAAAAAACGCAAGATTTTTCTAACAAAGCCCAAAGCCAATTTTATGTAAATAATAAATTTTATATGACTTTGTTCATTACATGGAAAAAAATATATTAAATTCAAGAAAAAAAAGTGCACCTACAACTGATATTTATATTTTTCAAAACAATTTAATTTTTCTATAAATTATTTAAGTTTTAAACTGGCTTTTAAGTTTTTTTATAAATTTTTTATAGCAAAAAATCTTGATAGCATTGAAATATATTGAGTCAGCTTTTGTTTTTATTAAATAGAACTATTGTTTAAGTAAAAATTGATTTCGATTTTAATTGTAATGAAAAAAAAAATTATTTTCAATTTGTTGCTAAGTAAACTAAATTTGTATATTTAGTCGAAACAAGGTCTATTATTGATTATTTAAACTTAAAAAAGTGTTTAATTAATTGATTGTCAAGTGTATTCAAAATTCATTTAACCCAAAATTTGCATTAATTAGATTTTTTTTTGCATTTTAAAATTTTCTATTTAACAAAACTATTTTTTATACATAAATTTTGCAAAGTTCGGCCGAACCCGAACTTTTTGTCAATATATCTGAACAATTGTGCTTTTTAAATTTACAGTTTCGTAAAAATGCAAAATTCAAAAATAAATTGCACTTTAAAATAGTTTTCAAAAAAAGTTCAATATAGTACCGGAGTTAAATATATATTTATATATAGAAAGTGTACATAAATATTAGTAATAAAAATTTAATATTTCTATATTATAACGGAAAAAAATCATTTTTTTGCACTTATGCCATGTAGAGTATTTTATCGTTTTGAATTAAGTTATGCAGCAGCACTAAACAACTGCTGGTTACAGCCTTAAGATTTATGAATGGACTGGAGTTCCAATTTTCAAATGTATCTGTATTTCGAGAATTTAAAGCTTCAGTCAAACTCATTTTAATTCTTTCTGAACAACATTTTCGTTCTATTCTTCTTGGACTTCTATATGTGGTGCTGTATCATGTTTCTCCCACAAAGACGGTATTTTATTTAAACATTTAAAACATATTATTTTGTCATCGCTGTATTTTATCGTACTTATACTCATACAGAAGTATGGTTGTATTGTTTTCGTATTATTTTAATATGCACACATGATAATCAAGGCGAATTCGTGATAGGTGGCCTCGTCTGATCAGGTGATTATTTTTGCTGACGTATTTTGTGTTGGAGTTCGGTAAGAAGATATAATCAGTTGATGTTCGGAGTTCTTTAAAATGTTCACCGAACACAGAACTTTGTATACATTTCTTGAAAATATTTTTATGTTATCAAAGATACGGAAAAATACAACGCTGTAAGATATTAAAGTACAAAAAGTTCAATGTTGTCAAAATAAAAGGTTTGTTAATTTTGTTTTTATTAAATTAATATGGCATTTACACAAAATTGAAATCTAGTCGATTTAAATTGAAATCTCTATTAAAATCTTTACCGTTTACTCCAGGTTTTTCGTGACACTTTTTAAGATTTCGTATGCATGACAAAAACAGTTGATTGGAATTTTCATTTTCAAATGTCAAACTCCATACAAAAAATTATTATTCAAATGTGAAACAACTGGCGAGCATACCCTTTAAAGATATGTTAGGGTAGTATTTCTCAGTACAATTTACGAAAAACCACAGTTGAATAACTAAGTTCTACAGATTTTAAGTAGATTCTGACAAAATCTAGTGACGAAGTAGATTTTGTTCTGTATGGGAAATCTAGTCAAAATCAACAAGATTTTGCTCGAAATCTCATAAGTACTAGATTTTGGTCTGGTGTAAATGCCATATAACAGCCTTTCTATTAAAGAAATAATTTCGATTTTAAGTTTGGAATCGATCTGAAAAATATACTGAAATTCAGCATCGGTCTGAAAAAGTGCGTTCTGTCGGAAACTAAAATAAAACTAAAATGGAAGGCAACGTTGTCAGATTTTACGATATATCTTCACTTGAACGATTTTTAGGAACCAAAATGGACTGATAACGATTCAACAGGGTTTTCTTTTCTAAATTTTGATGATTTTCAAAAACTATTTTTTTTTGCTAAATATTTGTATTTTTACATTTAGTTTCTTTAAATTAGGCAAACGCAAAAATATAGTGTTTCTATTATTTTTTCTAATATGGTTTCACACTGTCACATTTAGACCTACATTTACCGTACATAGACTTTTCAGGCGGGAAATATTTCTCGAGAATTTCGGGATTTATTTTTGGCCAATTCCTGGAAAATTTCATCGGAAATTCAATTTTAGTATATTTCAAACGAGTTAATGTTAAATATTTTTCGAATCACAATCATTTTCATAACTGAAAGCAGTTCCATAAGAGAATCTTTACATAAAAAGGTTTTAATTACCAAAAACTGTAAGTAGCATCAGTCAAAACATTCATTAAATTTTACTTAAATATTCAAAACTCAATTACTGGCGGAAAATCCAATTACATTAAAGAAATACTATTTAGATATACTTCAGAGCTAAATGCTCCCATTCGCTGAGGCAGAAATGCGGTTGAGGTGAGACTTTATGCAGGACAATAATCCTAAGCGTTCCGCAATAAGTGTGAAATCGTGGTGGCAATGAAATCAAATACTCATAGTGGATTGAAAGGCTAGCGAATACTAAAGTATCATATTAAAAGCTTTAAATCTAAGAATAAGAGGGAGACTGATATTTTTATTGTGTATTTTCTTCATACGGGCAATTTGAATATCTTTAACTAAAGACAGAAAAATTTATAGATATATACTCATATGTTGAAAATTGTATGTGCTGTTTTATGTACAAATCGCAATAAATTTTAATACGCTTTTATGAATAAAACTAAATGGTTGCTTGTTTGTAAACAGCTTATAATAAAATTTATTTTCTGTTAACTTTTCCCCAGAAATTCCCGGCAAGCAACCGAATTATTTTTCATTACACGGGAATGAAAAAAAAACTATGGGCATTTGGAACACCCCATTTCATAATAATGCAAAGAAAACATATTTAGAAAAAATATATGAGTGTTTAAAGTTTATTTTCTGCAAAATAATAATCTATTTTTTATATTACTTATTTATTTTTCAGTTGATGTGTTTAAAATAAATATTGTCTGGAAAATCAATTGATCACTTGCATACATAAAAGTTTCTCACGCTTTATGGCGGCTACTATAAACAAACACAGCAGCTTCTAATGTTTGTATGTACGTACGGTCGGTTAAAACAAACTGTTGCATTTTTTTATGCCATTAAAACGTGTCCATTTTTCAAATAGATACTTTTTTCAGAGACAAGTCTGTTGAAGCTTTGCAAATGTTGTTTGTTGTTGCTTTTTTTCCCTCTAATTCAAAGAAAAAATCATAAAAAACGCAAACATTATAAACATTTTATATAGATATTTAACTATTACACAAATAGCTGTTGGTAAAGTAATATTATCTACTTCAAAGCAATCGTCATCACCATCATCATCATTGCCACTTTTTGTTTGTACTCGTAAACACAAAATCAATGACTGCCTGCCTGACTAACTGACTGACTAACTGAACGTACTGGGGCACATACAAGTTCACAAAAGTAAATAATGTCGTCTTGTGAATGTAGATTTTTTTTTAAATTAAAAGTTGAAAAAATAAATATAAATATAAAGTTTCTTATTAAGAGATAATAAGCTTTAAATTTATAGTTTAGACAGTGATAAAATACTGTTTTGGTAATTTTATTTCGAGATCGCTATCATGATCAAATGAAAATGTTGTCTCTGAGAGTTTCGTAAACAAACAGGTAAATTTAAAATTCGCAACATTGTTTATTAAATTTTCAATATTCTGTCTAAATTATAAAGTATTAAAATCTAAACACTGTCGAACAAAATAAAGCGTGGTTGCTTGTAATTGGCTGCTGAGGGTAATGAATTTAGCCGGATCGACCCTATGGATTATTATAAACAAGATCTCTTCGACGTTGACACAGGAAATGAAATTATAGATCTCATTAACATAAATAAAATAAGTTTAGCACAAACATGTCTATTTGACATGTTTCATATTCTCGATTAGCTGTGGTAATATTTGTTTTGTCGCGGGTTCGAATCCTGCTAAGACCCTGGGCATTTCTGCAGGCAAACCAAGAATATCACAATTTGTGTTCGTTAAAAAGGATTTTGCAAGTCAAATCAATATTTTTTAATAAAGTTACATACAAACTTGTTAAAAGTATCTAACAAATTTCTTAACATCGTATCTTTTGAGTTCAATAGACAGTACGTAGCAGCGAACAATTTGTCATCATCCCAAACCAAACTTAAACATTAATAAAAAAAAAGATCAAGTTCATATCTTAGAATTTCAATGTGTTCGCTTTCAAGCAATTCGAACAACAAAACAAGTTTTCAGTGTTTTTTACATTCCAATTTTATCAAGCCTGCCGCCTGGTATTAAGTCGTGTCTAAGCAATCGTTTTTTATTTTTCATTATTTTTGAGCTTTAAGTAAATCAAACTGCTTGTCAGTACTAACAATTATATTAGTTGTCGCATTTTCAGCTTCAAAATTTAATATAATTACTTTAGAAAATGTGATTTAATAAAAATTTTACAGCCAGCACCTTTTAAAAACGAATTATAAAAATTCTTAAATTAATTTGCTACATAAAAACGCTCTTAAAAGCATAAAACCAGTTCAAACTTGTTAAACAGTATGTGTAGACAAAAAGAAAAAAAAAACTAAAATAAGCAGCTAAATAAAGTGTTAAAAATAAAAGGAATTTCTAGGCAAAAAAAGAAAAAATAAGAAAAATTTTATACAGAATAAGGACGAAGATCAATGAGTTCAAAGCATGAATTAACTTGTTCAAGACAGCCAGAGTTAAGAGCAGAGAAAAGTATTCTGAACGCTTTAGTAAAAAGTTGACTGCATGGCTGGTTCAGAACGAACTAAA
The DNA here is from genome assembly GCA_956483585.1 of Gymnocheta viridis. Classification (NCBI taxonomy): domain Eukaryota; kingdom Metazoa; phylum Arthropoda; class Insecta; order Diptera; family Tachinidae; genus Gymnocheta; species Gymnocheta viridis. The sequence continues at coordinate 127,217,397 of OY101440.1, read as the reverse complement.
GCGCTTATTTTGCAACAAGTGGTGGGGGTTTCAGTTTTTCATAAAAATTCAAAAAGTGTTAAAAGTGGCATTATAAAAACATGACTTTCAAAACATTGGCTCAGACAAGTGACTGTTTGGGAACTCAAATGAACAAATTAATGGCTTTTACAAAGTATAAACCTGACAATAAATAGACACACAAGACACCCTCAGGGACTCACAGCATCTATTGTCAGCAAACGAAGCCATTGCTGCACTTAGAGAAGGAGGGTTTTCAAAAATACGGAATGGAAAACAATTCTACAAAAACCACAATAGAAAAATACATAATTTGAAAACCAATACATTTTCAATAACATATTAGTATTTTATCATTACTAAGCTTACAGTAGTACCCCTCGTATGTTTTGTAGGACAAGTTATTCAGTGGGTCATAATGTATGAGTGTGAGTGCGAGTGCATTTCGTTTTCGTTTTTAATGACAGGTGTCACAACATTTTTAAAGCAATACATTTTCTAGTAATTTAAAATTAATTTCAAAGATGTTGAAAACTTAAATGTAAAGTTGTTTTTCTTTATAACAAAAATACATACATACACACATACTGGGAAATAATTTTTTAAGTAGTTGTGACAAAATAGCACAATTTTTATACTTCGTGCTGATCACAAAAACTCGAATGAACTTAAATAACAATTAGTAACAATTAGTAAGAATATTTTCGGCGTTTTATTTTATATTTTATTTACATTGTTGCTCATTTGATTTATTTTCTATATTGTTGTGATTTCGCTTTATCTACAACAGCTACATTTTTACAAAATTGTATTAATTTGCTTTTAATCACGTTGTATTTACGTATGACTCAGTTGCCTTTTATAAGGTGTATTTTTTTTTACTTTGTTCCACCAAAACAAACAACAATAATAAACGTTCTTTTTCCATTTCATCATTAGCGGAAAATGCGGCATGGCATGTTGTATATGTAGGTGCATTTTGCAAAACAATTGTGATAAAGTCGTTGCTAAGGTTCCACTTGAGTGAAACAACGGTTCCAAACTTCCCACAAAAACAAGAGGAAATTAAAAAAGTATAAACAAGTGAAAACGAATTTCTTAGTATTGCAGTAATTTTTTAAATGAATGGGTTTGCAAACAAAAGTTTCAAAAGCAATTTGAAAAAAAGTACATGAAAAATATAACCAGCGAAAAATGCATTTCTCATATTCTAGTTTCAGTAAATGGCTGGTTACTTAGGGGGCTGTTCACATGTTGCGTAACAACAATATTCCCGATTTAATAATATGTTGGTCTTGTAACTTTTGCAAATCAGGGCCGATTTTTATGAATTAAATTTTTTTGTAAAGCCAATAAAAAGAAAACAGAAAACATGCTGTTATATTTGTAAAATAAACTTTTAAATTTATTAATCGAGATTGCCTCCATATCTAAAAAAAAAACACTCAAAAAACAAAAGTTTTTGAAAATCTTTAAAAATTTATGTTTTTCACTTTGAGTTTGTTTTGTTTTTCGCAAAATATTTTTTATAATAGAAGTGCAAAAATTCTAAAAAAATATTTTCTACGTTTTTTTAATGTCAGTAACTTTGAAAATAATATCAATATTTTTTTTGCAATTACCCAACCCATTTAATAGTGAAAACTAATCTAAAATTAGAAATTCTAAATTTTATTTTGGTATAAAACATAATTTATACATTTGCTACCTTCACTTTTAAAAACTTTTTTCTTTTCTTTTTTTTTGTAAAAAAAATTTATAAATAAAATTTGTTTTAATTATTAAAGACATTGTTTAACATAATTATTCAAGATAATTTCTTTTTTAAATATCAAAAAAAGCTTTTAAGCAAATCTTTCAGCGAAACATCTTGAAACCGAAAAAAAAACATTAAAAGCGCATGTAATTTTCTTCACTTTCTTGACTTTAGCAGTGTCTCAGAGCTACAAATCGCAACATAAAATAAAAAAATTTACGATATGAGGTAAAATTTTGTTGTGTATCGATCTGCGAACAAACTCAGCGATAGGTTTATTTCTATTTCTTACGTCGGGCGTACGACTACGAGTACATACTAAATTCAGAAAGAATAACCGTTTTCCTTTTTAGTTTTTCAAATATTAAATAAAGTAAATAAAGTTAATTTTTAATTTAAACATATTAATTAAATATCTCAAAAACTGAGAAAAAAACGCGAAAATTCGTTAACAAAAAATCTGTTAAAATCGAAAAGCAACTTATATAATGATTAAAAGTCGCTAAATCTGTATGGCAAAAACTGCTACAACTGAAAGGAATGCCAAGATTTTAGAAAATTTTTCGGAAATATCGAAAAATCACAAAATCGTGTTAACATCGAAGAGATAAATAATATAAGATTTAAAGTCGCCAAAAATTAAAAAAAGAACAAAGCCTTGGAAAAAATCACGCCTATTGTGAAAATGGTAAAAACTCCCTAAAAATTGCAAAATTGGAAACGGGGCATAAAATTTATCAAAAATTGCTGAAACTGAAAGGAATGACAAGGTTTCAGAAAATTTTTCCGGAATAACGAAATTTCACAATAATTTGCCAATACTGAAAAGATACCAAAGCGCTTTAAGCCGCTAAAAGTATGAAAAGGCCAAAAACATTGAAAAAATATTTTCTTTTGCGAATATTATAAAAATTCGCCAAAAAATAGCAATATTTTAAATAAAAGAAAAACATTGCTTCCTAAATATAATTCAACAAACTTTTTTCCGATATTGCATTACCATTGAAATCACCACGTGAAAGAAAATGTTCTTTGTACAACATGTAGCCGAAGACTATAAAAATCTCCAAAGAAAATCATAGATTTTGGCAAAGAATTCGTTATATTTTTATTGTGTTTTAGTCGACGAATTTACGCAAAAAATACTTGCGGACGAGTTCGTCGCACTGTGCGAATTTCGTCATTCGTACCACAACTCGAAATTTTCTTCTTAATTATTTCCTCTCAATTAAGGTATAATCGCTGTAAAAATTATATTTATTTTGTAGCTAAAGTATGGCATGTATGCGTATGTCATTCATTCCTAATTCTTAACTCAAAGACAAATGTGCTTAAAAATTTTCACACATCTAAAATGGAATGAATTCAATGATTTTTTTCAATTAAACTGACTGATTGTTTCTAAAGTCTAAAGGATCTTGCAACTTTTTCTCTCAGTGTTCTAGCCATATTCTCATTTTGTAAAGTTGTTTTATTACATCAGTTTTCTTTCTTTATTATAAATTCTAATTATTTCCTTAACAAGCCGCCGGCCGCCTGTCTGTCAGTATAGTTACAATTTAAAACGTGTTTTTATTTACCTTTAACTAAATAGAAGATCCATCTTCAAGATCGTAAATCAAATCTTTATAAGGCAATAAAAAAGAAAACACAAAGACAATTAAGTCATTAATATTGAGTAAAATTGTATAAAAAAAATAAATAAAACTACAGTTGTAAATAACAGAGTTTGAGGCAACGACAAAAGTGATTTTGAAATGAAACTAATAAATAAACAACCTGATGGGTCATTAGGAAAACAAAAGAAGGAAATAAACTATTTTAACCTTTTTGGAAATACATAGATGCAAGTTAATATAGCTAATTAACTGACAAAAACGAAAAACACTTAAAGATAAATGAACTGTGAGCGCAAAAATTACATAACCACCAATTTTGCAAAGACTTACTTATCTGCGACAAATTATCTAAAACTAAATTGGTTTATCTGTTGATGGTTGGTGATTAGTTTTGTATTAAATTTCAGCAAGTTTTGAATAATCTGCCGTAGATAAGCCAGGATATGAAAATTTGTGGCTTAGCCCACTTTTCCGCTGACGACCTCCATTGTTTAAAAAATATTTAGTACAGTTTAATTAAAATTCATTTCTTTTTTTTTAATTTTCTTTTATTTTCAAAGAGTAAATTCCAATTTTTAATCGCATCTTTGAAAGCATTTTTTCCTGAACGTAAACGAAACTTAGAAGGTGTAAAAAGCTTTTTAGGAATTTTTTATTAAAAAAAATATAGTAAAAAGAAAAAAATAACACCTTTATGTAGCATTTTTTCAATGGGATGATGGATTGTGGAGAAACAAAAGGATGGAAAAAGTGGATTTTTTTGCAGCTCTTCAATTGCTTTAACTTAGAATTCTTGCAGACTTACGAGAATTCTGTCAAACGCTTTATTATATTAAATTGCACCTGCTCATAATAATTTAAAAACAAGACAAAGTTAATTTGAATATTTCACATAAAAAGCAGAATTGTACAATTGCAGTCAGACATGGATGAAGATCCATTAAAAAAAACAGCAGAATAAATATAAAACAACACCTGAAACCACAAACTCAAGTACAGAAATAACAACAGAGGGAGGGTAGTTTGAATAAAATAAAATTGAAATTTTCGAAGACGGAATTACAATTTTAAACAATTTAAATTTTTTATATGTACTCGTATGTATATCCTTCCTCTATTTTGAATTCCAATTGTAAACGTACGATATGATTTTTTTTAATAACTTTTCGTTAGCATAATAAGTAGAAAATTTTTTTTTGTAATTCAAAAAATTTGTGTATAAAACCGCGTCCAGTTTTGTTGAAAAACATATTTAGAAGCCGACATTAATGGACTCGCCTTCATACATATTTTTTTTAATTGGGAGAAAATCTCACATACATTTTTTTACTTTCTTTTATTTAAAGTAGACGTGGAACTTTCTGTACTAATAGTGTTCAAACTTTGTAGGGGTAAATTAATTAATATCATGTGCAAACGAAGCAAAAATGAGCGAGAATATACATGCATACCTGTAGAACTGCACAAGCTACATAGTAATAAAAAGTTAACAGAAATTAAAATTTTTCGTATATACGGAAAAGTAAAATCAGCGGGAGCTTTCAAACGATTTGCAAATAAATTTATTATCAAGCGATAATAATAGAAATCGGTAGTAAGTGAAACAGTGAACACCAATTCCAATCAGTAAGGACACGGGCTCTAAGTCTATATCAATCCAAGTCATGCATTTCCCCTTTCTGTTAGCAATAAGAAAGCTTTCAAATAAGACGCAGATCAGCCAGTTCTACGCTGACTGGCAGCCTACGCCAGCTAACCTAACTCGTATCATGCTAATTACTTATTCTTAATTCGTTTATCATTTCGAAAGAATAAGTAATATTTTTTATGTATACATATATCTATGAGTTCTATATAAATATGTAGACATAATTGTAACAGCCTTATTCACAAAATATTGTTATTGAAGACATTATGCTCACATTAGTTAATAATCAGTTTTAGTCTTATTAGCCAGTTAAAAGAAACCTTATTCACAAACGTTTAATAAGGTAAAATTAACTATTAAGCGTTTTTTTTCAGTTTTGTGATTGTGTGTTAGCTACACTGTGTTATATGAATTGTCAAGTTAACATTAATGTTGCATACAATAAAATACTCGATTAGCAAGTATTCTCTAATGTGAAATTAATTCCATATAAAGGTTGTTTAATCAATTTAGATGAATAGTATATTGCTTATAATATCCAAAAATATATATAAATTTATTAAGACGTGTTGAAATGGCATTGCCAACAATATGTTTTGACAAAATATTACAAAAATATTCAAATACCGAGTACGTTGCAGTTTTTTATACATCACTAATTTATTTGACTGATTTATTTTTAACATTTTTGGTGGTTGCAAAGTGCAAAAATATGAAAAAATGTCAACTTATTAAACGGATAAAGAAGGGTGATGTCTACAATAAATTTTTTGAGTTTATTAGTGTCTAATTGCAGCTTCATACTGCTATTAAACGTTTGTGAATACTACTTTAACGATTTTTGCTTATTAGCCTCTAATAAAACGTTTGTGAATAAGGCTGTAAATCTTTATCTAGCATCTAATTTAGCACCACTTTTAATAAGTCCATAAAGTGACTTAAAGATTAAACACAAAATGTCAATCGACACATACCGGTCCATACAAAGTAGTTTATTTATTTTCCTTTTCTGTCTTAGATGTTTTTATGTTTTAAAAATCAACTTCTTTGGCCAGATTAAAAAGAGAACAGAAAAATAAACAAAATTTTCAAATAAATTTTTAATGAACAACTTTAATTCAAAATGATGTTGTAAAAAAACTCTGTAAGAGAATTGAAATGAAGCAAAAAATATATATAATACTCGTAAATATGTATAATCAATCTGATCTTATAAAAAATGTAGTTACTGTTGAAAGCCCAGAGCAACAAGAAAATATATTGCTTGAAGAAAAAAACTACGGAATAGCACAATCGACAGTTTCTAAAGCGAAAGACTGAAAACACAGGCAAGGCTGTTAAAAGGCAACAACAACATCAAACACCCAACAAAAAGACAAACAGCCAGATAAAGAAAACAGTTGGAAAAAAATTAAAAATATTCGCATATGAATGTAGTGTAGTTACTCGTAAATATATTATCAAATGTATGAAAGACGAAACTTGTACATACGTGTACATACATATGTGATTAAATCATGAAATGAAAGAAAGTCAGTCAGTTTGTTAATGATAAAAAAATGAATAAAAAAAAACAATAGCAGAAAATATAACAAACGTAACAACAGATTGTACACATTTAATGATAAAAAAAATAAAAAAAAAATTATAAGAAAAGAAAAATAAAGAAAAAATTAGCATAAAAATCTTACTTGGATTTTTCAAAGTACACTAAGACATAAAATTTTAGAATACTCATACATTTACTAAATTTCAACTAGCGCTTGTTAAATGTTATTACAGCTTAAGTGTATCTATAATTAGCAACTAGAGTATGATTATGAACATAATAAATAAATTATGTACATAATATACTTTACAAGTGAAGTAATACAAATATGAAGCACTTAAACAACTTAATAAAGCAAAATTTAAAAAAAGAAAAAAAAATGCAGAAACATTAACCGCTTCAGAAACAAAAACATAAATTCTATTAAGTTGAGTCTTTTATAAATGCATACATAAACAAAATAAGAAAAGCTTTTAGAAAAGATCTAACAAGCAGTGAGATATTCTTAACTTTGTTTGGGTGTGGCACTGCCCATAAAAGAAAGAAACTTTGAAATAAAAGTATTTAAATTTAGTTAGAATTTTTTATTGCAGCAATTCTTGAGTTAATTGGTGAGATAGGTGGGACGATTGGGGAGGGGTACAAAGTTTCATGTGCTCCGCAATTCCCTTTAACTTTGAAATTCGCACTTGTAAATTTGAAGTTGGCTGTAGGTATTATTTTTGCAGCTGTAAGAAATATAACAAACTTTTGTATAAAATGAAATTTAAATTTTATATATGTCAAAGTATAATAAGAAGAAGAGAAATAAATGTATAAGATATACAAAAATTGCAAAACTAGAATTTCATAATGTCGACACTAATGCAATTTCAAAGCACAATTAAAAAAAATTGCAGCAACAAAAGTTGCAAGACTGGATGGGGACTTAGAATGTAAATAAGAGAGCAAAACTCGTAAATAAATCAGTATGGGAAAAGAACTGACATAAAAATCGGATTATATACTAAAATCAAGAAGAGGTATTAAAACTGATTAAACGCGCTACAAATATAAATAAGGGGCAAAGGTCGAAAGAGTCACTACAGAGCAAACAATTAAATAAAAAGTGCTAGTGACCGACCAAACGCACTTTTTGAGAGTGGACGCGCTCACGAGCACGTTTTTATTGAATAAAAACAATTTTAATAATTGTGATTTATTTTTAATAAGAAATAAAATTAATATACACAATAAGAACGTTTTATTTTGACGTTAAATTTAAATATATTACAGGGTTGAATTTTTGCGTATCTTTGATGATAAACAAAGTTGTACAAGAAGTCCTTTGTTAGACCGAACTCCGATATCGAACCCGACCGTTCGGACGGAAACTAAATAATTAGCAAAATAAGAGAACAAAACATATAAAATTGATTAAATATCGTTTCGAATCAGAAAAAGAAACTTCAGAACGGAATAACAAATACCTAGAGCTGCAAGTAGTATCAAAACTCAGAAAAAATCGTTTAAATCTCAAAATTAATTGAAAACTTTATAAAATCAGAGAAATATTAAATTATGGGGCTGTTCATATATTACGTAAATCACTCAGACGGTGAAAGGGGGTCATATATTCGTTGCAGATTTTATCATTTATAAAGAAAAAGTTTTAAAATGCAATAGGAAGGGAGAGGAGCTCTAGAAACCAAAACTGGTAAATATTTGATCTAAAATCGGAAAAAATTACTAATTATTATGAAACGCCAAAAATAGAAATAAGGGCACAAAAATTCAAGAAAAAAATTACTTGAATCCCAAGAATGATAATATTTTTTTCAATTTCTAAAGTTTTTGAAAACTCAAAATTTGGAAAAAAATATCGGAACCAGTGAAATAAAATTTAAAGCTGAAAAAAAGCTTCAAAATTTAATTGAAAGGTAGAATGAGAAAATTTTGTAAACAAAATTGCTAATAACGTAACGCTCTTAAATAAGTGACCGGGTCGAAAATTTGTTACCGAGTGGAGGGAGAACTTGAAAAAAATCATACGAAGTATGCGAATAGCTCATAAATCTTGAACAACTTATATAAGCTAAACTGCATTATTATGGCTGAAACTAGAGCTAATTTGTCACAAATTCGGAAAAAGTTTACAATCACTGATTAAAACTGATTATAAAACGGGTGAAATAGGGAAAAACTAAAAAGGAGAAGTAAAAGCTTCGAAATTAATCACTGAAATCGCAAGAATGAATGCAAAAAGTCACAGGAATGTTTCAAAACCAGAAAAACTGTAAATAGAAAAATAAGGTCGGCTTCATCAGAAAAAAACAATTAAAGAAAGATTAATTCTAAAACATTTCTAAAACTGAAGAAAACTTTGAAATCAAAAAATCGCTTAAATGGCCAAATATAGAAAATTTCTTTGATTGGAATTTATATTTTATCCAGACGGCCGACCTAAGTAGAAAAGTTTTATATAAATAACTCAAATAACTGAGTGATTTTCATATAAATTGTTTACTAAAATCGAAACAGGCATCAGAATCATTCAGAAATTTAGTTGAAAATACGGTAACCTACTCAGGTAATGATTTCTATGGAGAAGAACACACTTTTCCACAGAAAGTACGTACCGTCGTAATAAGCAAGTAAATAATTATCTAAGAATCCCAGTAGTAGATCGTGCGCTTATCATACAGAATATCGACTGTTCAAGGCCTGGCTAACGCACAACAATTCCTTCAAAAGCAGAAGTTCCATACTCACAGCAAGAGTGGACAGTTTTCAATCATTATTTGAAAGTTTAACATCTTGGCTTACACTGACATCGCCATGTTAAAGTAATGAGTTAAGACGCCAAAGTAGAAAGAGTGCAAATTATCTACTCCATACGCTCATTAGTATTTTTACTTTGATGGCAAAATGTCAATTTTTTTGCTGGGGAATTATCAAATGCAGGGTTCTAAGAGTTCGACTCCCCTCAAAGTCTCAGGGTATTTACGCATACAAGCCATGACGATTAGCAGTTTATAATTTATTTATTCAACGAAAAAACAACCGTATGGTAAGAATAAAATTGTCTTTCATAATTATTATTTTGTGTTAGTAAACATTTCAGAACGAGAACAATTCGAAATTACTGATCTAAAAATTTAAATTTAAAGTGAAACTTAAAAAACGTTTAACAAAAAAATTGTTAAATTCCTTAGCAAAGAAAAGTGCAGGTGTTTTCATTTATTTCAACCCAATTAATTTGTTTGGTGGTTGTTTGCAGAGCACCACTAACGCAATAGTCAGGCTTCAATAATTTGTTTTATTGCACAAGTATGCACAGCAAAACTATTATGTATAACATCTGTGCTACAATAAAACTATTATCAAAGAATATTTCCTTAAACAGGAAACAGATTTAAATAGAATTGCATAAATTATCTTTAAGATGGTGCCAGTGCCACAACATTATTGAAATAGCGGCATTCAAGAGAAAGAAGCGAATGAACTTAGACAGGGTGGTTTTAAGCTCGCACAATGATCATTAAACGATCAATTTGAATTAGTATTGGGGTTGGTTATAAGGGAATGTTTCAGAAAACGGAATTAACCTAAAAACAACAAAAAAATTACGTTACACTTAATTAAACGTTTCAAAAGAAAACGCACGAACGATGGTGTTACAGGGAACAAAACACACCCTTATACAGAAATATATATCGTAAATATGTCAAAGCCAGCGTAATTATAAAGCCAACAAGTTGTTCTTTTTTTAGGGATCTTTTTTGGCTATATTTCTTTTCCACAACAAACTAAATGGAAAAGTTAATGGAAATACTACAGTCGAATTTCAATTTTGTTTATTGAAAAATATATACAATTATATAAATTGTGAGTAACCTTTGTAGGTAAAAGATATTTATGTGCTACTACTCTACACCAAGAATCAAATCGTATAGAAGTCACTCAAAAAACAACAATGAAGTTTTTGTAATCCGAATGAGCCACACATCTATGAGGTTTATATGAAAACATTCGGTCTTTAAGCGATTTCTGTATACATTTTCTATACAAATTGCTCAAACGAATTTCAAAACCATCAATCACTTTGTGTTTTTCATACACAATTTCTAAACAATTTAATCATCATTGTATTATATTAAGGCACTGCTTTCACAATCCAGACCGTCGACTTGAGCAAAAAATTAAATGAAAATCACTCAATTATTTAAGTGTTTTCTATACAAATTTTCTAGTCAAGTGTACCGTCTGGATTGTGGAAGCAGCACCTTAATGTGCTGCTTATTTATAAACTCCATGCGATCAAAGTGTCTTCTAGAAAATTTTTACACGAATCAAGAAACTGGGGGTTTTCATATAAATCTTTCAGACTACTTAACCGCTTGTCTTATATAAATAGCACTTAAATTGATTTATGTCTCAAAGTTTATTTAATTCTGTTTACCAAGAATAGCCTCCAGATGAATCAATTCTTTTAAGGGAGAAAAAAATTTTTTCTTTCCGTCTTTTTTATTATTATAAGTATATTTATTAAACCTGATTGCCATTAACATCAGACTTCAAAACTTGTTCAAGCCGTTTAATTATTATCATTATAGTTTTCCTTTACACACTCTTTGCTAAATTATAATTTGTAATATAATAAGTTAATAAAGTTCCTGTAAGTTAAAATTTTGTTCTAACAACCGTTTTTAATGAGTGTGGATCTAGTCACAATATCTTAAATTCCAATGTGAAACACTGGACCCTCACTCACTAAAAACAGCAGTATGATAAATTTAATAATTAAAAAAAAAGATTAAAAATAAAATATAAAAATTGATGTAAAACATATTTTAAACGCATTAAAGAGAAATTAATATATGAGCAAATAAATAGTCATTAAAATAAGCATACGGTGAGTAACAAAATTAATAATTGTTTAATGTTAGAATAAAAATTAATAAAAACTATTTAATAAATAACTTTCGTTTAATATAAATCTTTTTATTCTCATAGTCGATGACATACAATTTAACAGAAACAGACAAAAAACAAACATATTGTTGGCTGAAATACAAAACTACGTAACTAACAAAAAAATTCGAAATCGAGTTTTTATTCTTTATTGTCTGTTATATGACATAAAACAATATAATTAATGCAAATTGTGATTTAAATTGTTTTTGTTAGTTACGTGCTTATGCATTTCATTTAACGATATACAAGTTCTCTTTATGTAGAAGGAAGAAAGCTTGCGTGTGCGCGATCATTAAGGAATAAAAAAACCAAAGAAATATAGAATAATCTAATTAACGATAATAAATTTTGGTTTAGTACCATTCACATTGAAATTGCATATTACGTGTAATTCTCGTATTCAATTTTAACGGGTAACACAAACTTTTTAGATTGACACATGAAGTTTCGATTTCTCTGACACATTTTATAAAGGGAAATTTCTTTTTTTTAAAAGTTGCTCAACTGAAGTCAACAAAATTTACTTGTCAAAGAAAAAAAACTTTATAAGCTGTGCCGTTTTTAATTCATAGAATCAGAATTTGTGACATAGAACGAAAAAAGTGTTTTTTACAACCCGCGTAATAGGAAATATTGTGCAACTTGTGTGAGAAATATTGCAACAGTAAATAAAATGTTACTTTCTGAGAATTGCACATGAAAGTCGCCCCAAAAACAAGAACTTCTGCATCATTCATTTATTCAAATTGGCTGCATTAACAATTTAATTTACATTTTAAAACCAGAAGAACATTGAATATTTCAAAATAGAAAATAACAAGTATACGTATGGTATACCGAGATAAAACTGTGTTAAAATATGGAAAAAGTGAACAAAAAAATTCGTATGGCCATTAAAATATTAATACAGCCAGCTTGACAAAACGAATAATGCAGAAGTTCTTATTTTTGGGGCAACTTTCACGTGCAATTCTCAGAATTGAGTCCCAACATCATGTGTTGTACTGTTTTAGGGAATCTAGCGGCTCCGAAGACATCGAGTTCTTTCTTTATACTGGCGGTATTCAGTGTTTGGTGCAAATGCTCTTGCGAAAGTGCAATTGCAAAATATCGTAGCTTTTTTGTGAAATCCAAAAACAAAATACACAGAGTTGCCATTAATTTAATTTCACAAAAAAACCACGTTATTTTATATTTCCTCTTTCGCAAGAATATTTGTACCAAACACTGAATACCGCCACTGTGTTGTCGGACTAAATAGTTTTTTTAATTTATACACATATTCTAAGCTTTGAGACAAATGAGTAGACAGGGAACCCGCAAATATGCAATCGTATGTAGGCGGAGATAAAGTTTTTATTAATTTCAAAAATTTTAATGAACTTTGTCATCGATTTGTTTTAGCGTATTTTAGCATTTCAATATTTTTTTTTGCATATTTCATTCTTAAACACATATTTGCGACATTTTTTCGAATTTACAAAGCATAGTCGGCCATATAAGACCATATTTTGATACTTTGTTGAAATCTTTTTTAAATACGTTTGCAAACATTTTTTTGCAAGCAAACAAAAATTTTTGTTTAAATACTTCTCCACAGATGATGAATTTTCCGTTTTTTCCATAATTTGAAACGTTTTGCTGATTTTCGCCATCAACTCATTTCCAGTCTACATTTGGAATTTTAAAACATGATGCTAAGGAAGAGTTATCTTTTTTAAATATACGCCTATACAAACAGTTCAAAGCACATTTTTAAAAATAAAAGTAAATATTTTGGTTTTCATTGCTATAGCATTTTTTTTTATTGCTAATAAAAAAGCTTGCATTATTTTATGAAAAACTTCTGATTCCGATATCTAGATCTACTTAGAAATTGACTGCCAGGCCCATCATGTCACACGTATTCGTTCTTTCGTAATTGTACATTTACAACAAAAACAAATTCTAGAATTTTGTTTTTGTTTTAATGTAATTATACGAAAGAACGAATACGTCTGACATCGTGGGCCTGAAAGAAAAAAAATATTTTTTTTCTTTTTATTCATTTGTTTAGGTTCTTGTTTTGTTTTTATTATTTTTATCTTACTTTGAAATCAACTCTTATTAAATTGTGCAATGAAAAATATTTATTACATATTTTCAAAACATCCATTTTTGTTTCTTTTTAAGAGCCCATTTTTTAAATTTTTAGAGTAAATTTTCACTTTTTTTTACTGCATATTAAAAATTTTTTAGAGCTTATTTCGAGTTTTCCTGATTATAACAAATGACAAATTGTTATAGGATATAATTTTCATTTCGTTACAAAGCTTAGAATACGAGTATTATTCTTTAAAAAGTTCCTGTCTTAATGAAATAATCTTTTGAATAAACATTTTTAATGGAACATTAACTTGGATTTTAAAATCAATAAACAAACATACACATGTATTTCGCAAAATAATACATACGACATCCGATATTTATTAATTTTTTTAAATGTAATCTAGTAGTTCTATGAACAGATTTTTAATAAATTAATATTCTAAAACTTGGTTCAATAACTTAAAAAATAAAAAATACATGTAAAATTTTTATTACATTTCTTGCACCCACTGTATGCATATTTCAGCAATCTTAAATAATAATTACAAATAAATTTCCATCGTTTTGTTTTGTTTTAAATTTTATTAAAATTAATATCAAATAACATGCATGAACGTAATTTTAAACTTTGTTCTTGTTTTTTGTTTCTCACTTGGTTTGAGAAGAAAAAAAAAAACAAAACTTTAAAATATAATTTATTTATTTTCATTTAGTAACAATTATGGCAGCAAAAAACACTATTATGTGATAAGATTTTTTTTATTATTATTTTACTTATTTTTTGTTATTGTTGTTTTCACTTCAACAACAATAATACAACAAATAAATTAAAAAAGAAGCACACACATTTCTATCAGCTAAAAAATTAATAAAATAGTGAGAAAAAATATTAAAATGTATCAAATTTTTTTATTTGTAATACATTATTGTTTTAGTGTGTTCATTTTTTAACTGATAATTTTAATGTCTTTAAATTTTTTATTAAAAGCAAAAATAATGGGTGTGCATTACGAAATAGAGAAAATGAAAATCATAAAAATTTGTATTAATTGTGGAAAAAAATATTTAAATAATGAGGGAAACAGCATCTAGTTAAGTAGAGCTATTACAACATAATTTAAAAATATTTAAATACAAAAGAAAATACAAAAAAAGTGAAATAATTGAAACGAATAAGGAAAGTTAAAAAAAAACAAATATTATTTTAAATAAAAATAAATTGTTAAGTGCTGCTTACATAAATCACAAATTCGACTTGTCCGGAAAATGTTTATGGAAGTCCTAAAAAAACTGCGTGGTTTTATATAAATTTTCTGCTCAAGTCGAAAAAGATCTAACGTGAAGTTGAAGAATATTGGCTTTGAGTGTGCCCTCTTTTTCAATCACTTAGTTCTTTAGCTAAATGAAATTATTACGGTTAAAGAAAATTTTAAATGAAGTAAACATTTTGAAAATCGCCATTCTTTCAGAGTAAAAGCCATCAAATCTAATTTTAAAATGATTAATCAATGGTCCGAAACACAAATATTTTTTAAAGCGCTCATTTTTAAATATTAAAAAACGCAATAAGGCATGTAGAATTCGCTTTTGGAAAACACTCATTTGAACATGACTTATTTTATAGAATAGGGCTGCTATTTTCATACGAATTCGAAATCGTTCAATTGATTTTCGGTTTGAATACTCTAATAGCTTCACCCTAATTTAAACAAATATCTTGTTTACTAACCTATTGAGAGGCAAATATATATTTTTTAATTTTTCTATTGAGGTGCGTGTAAATTAATAACTTCTAGCTTGTTTTCTGAGGAGTGATTGTTTTGGAGTTATGACGTTGTATGAAAAAATGAGCGATATGTATTTTATATGACTTCAAATAGAAAATTTTTTCTCGACCTGTGTAACTTTTCAAGTAAAAAAAAAATTCATAATCTTTAAACACTATTGAAAAGTTCTGAAGTAAATTCGAAAAAAAATTCTAAAGTATATAGGAGAAATTTCTAAAAATACACGTTTACAAATGGAAAAGTTATGCTGTTTGTCTGCGAAGCGTTAAAAAAATGTGATAATGATTTCGTTAATTTAACTCGTATATAGTAAATATTTCTTGAGAAAAGAACCATTTTCCCAGTACATTTTTTCTCCTAGGGTTGGTGTACAATGATTACTGATGAGTTACTAAGGATCCCACCTCTATTTAATACACACCTGTTGAACAACCTAACATAAAATAAAAGTCATTCCAAAATCTAAAAATTTGATTGACTTTCTTTAGAATTAATTTAAAATGTTATTACCTTTCAAAAAATCAAATTAATCAAATTTGCAAAAAAAAAATAAAAATAAATAAATTAGTTTTCATTTAAATTACGAATATTCAAAATTTATACAGTTTTTGCTAAATTGCATAAAAATTTAAACTTAAAAAACCCTAATCGAATAATCAAACAAACAAAAAGTTCAATAAACTCTTAACAAACAAGTATAAAAAGAAATATATACATTTGAATGTACATACATACATACTTATATTTATTGAAATTATATACAAAATAAAATAAAAAAACATGTTTGATAAATATTTGTTAATCGATAATATGAGTGATACTTATAAAAAAGTATTTAAAAACTGGTAGGAAAATGTTGTTAAAAAAAGAAATGTTTAAATCAGTGAAAATAATAATTAAAAGAATAAATTAAATTAAACATCAGGAATAGTTTTTAAAATAATAAATAATCCCTAACAATCTAGCGTTATTTGTACTATATTATTTTATAATTTTTTAACAATGCTTTTTCAGATCTTTTCGCAAACTTCTTAGAATTTTTTTGCAAACAGCAACGATTTCAAGAAGAAAAATTTAATAAATACATAATAAAACTGTTTTTTTTTAATTTTTAAATAAAATTTTATAAACTTTGTTTCAATCTCTTATTTAGTTTTTAGTTGAGAATTTAATTTTTATTAAATCATATTTCTTTTATTTCGAATGTAGTTATGAATTGTGGAAGTGTGTATTAGAGATGGTATCGTGAGTAACTTTTTATTGCTTATAATATACCGTAACGAGCATTCCACTGCAAAAACACGCCCCATTTATGTTTTTCCCATTTTATCATATGAGCGTAAGACAAATTTAGCCACGTTTGCAAAAAACTAAGGCTCACAAAAATAATAACTTATATTTAACAAAATCATTTCTTAATTTTAAACAGTTTTTTCTCACAAAACATGCACGTTGAAAACCCTACTCACCTAACCCAATTTTGTTATATTGGTTTTAAAAATTTTTTGTTTTAATTTTATGCATGTGGCTTTCTTGAATAACCGCTTATGTACATTTTTGTAGATATTGAGTTATTGATGCCGCAAATTGTTTTTAATGAAAATAAATAAAATAATTTTGACTTTCACAAAATAATTCTGTTAAATAGTTGATATTATTAACAAGTGACAAGCCACCTAAAATGTGGAATAAAAAAACTCGTGAGCGCTGATAAGACAGTGCAGCGTTCTTCGAAAACAGTACTTCTTTAATTTTGTCAGAATTCCAAAAATACAAATTTGGATCCGTTGACCATCTGCTTTTTTTTTCTAAATTTTTGTTATAAGTCGATTTGAAAAATCTTCCAAGAAAATAAAGTAAGTGTTATGTAGTGGCCAAGTCAATCACTCGGCCTCAACCCGATAGAAAATCTTTGGAGATTTAAATGTGAGGCTTGGAAAAACAAAATATTCTGAACAAGACGGAAGTGGCAGAAAGTGCAGGGGGGTTATTATGTATTTCGATTCGAAAGAAAACATTTTCGAAACACAATGTATAAAGGCTATACAAATTCGAATGATTTCCATTTTGAATCGAAATACTTAATAACCCCCTCCGGAAATATGGTGACAACCAACTGCAGTAGTATAATTTCATCTATGCCCAAAGAGAACCTAATGCTGGCTACTGATGTAGTAATATCTATTTTTTTAACCTTTAATGAAAAATTTTTCTGCTATATGCATTTCTTTTTCATTGGCCAACTTATTTTTGCATTTTTTATTATTTTAATTTGTTACCTTTTAATTGTTCATATTTATTTTTACTTCTACTTCTGGCTTTTTTGTTTGCATGTAATTGAAAAACGAGCGTTTTTTGATAATTATGTGGATGCTACCTATTTTATTGGCCACATGTGTATGTAACTACATAAATTGTAATCAAAATCACAATTCCGCTCAGTTAAAAAAAGCATAGAAGACATTTTTATTTTAGTTTTGACATTTTTTTTAGATTAAAGTTCAAAGCAAGCGTTTAGAAAGATTTGCAAAAGTTTGTTTTTTATTGGAACTTAATTTTTCTGACTGTGCTTTATTTTACTGTACTTATATTACACACACGAAAATTTTATATGAATGTATGCACATATATGAATATGTGCTTATATCCATAAACACATACATATGTACGTATGTATGTACGTATCTCTGTATATTCCTTATAGGTTTGGATTTTATGAAACTATATAAACAAAATTTACTTTATAGGTATGTACTCGTATGTACAATTATTTCCGCACAACAAAACAAACGATGAAAATTTCTTCATAATTAATTATTTAAAAAAAACAACACAATTAAAATGTAGATATGTATAGTATAATAAAAATAAACACTTGCGAATTATGTATAATGATGTAAAATTAAATAATAATACGAAATTTAAATCCATTAAAAATGCGGCTTAAAATTAGGGTTACCAATTCCGTGCTCTTCTTGGAGATTCAGCAAAAACTACATTTTGCAAAACAGCTCACTGCGAGAGTTGATGAACAAGTATGGGAAGAGTAGAAATAATAATGGAAAGCAAAGCCAACTTTGAGGGAGCACAGTGACAACAATGTGTGTGTATTAGTAGTAGTAGCAAGAAAGTCTCCAATTTAATAATAAAAAAAACGATCGCGCCATAGTTATTTTTTAAAGTAATTGTTGTTGTTCGTTCGCTTTGTATATTCCAGTATACTTTTTTGTTGTTTTTTTTTAAATTCTCTTTTTTCATAAACGGCGTTATCTTGAAAATTTGTTTTTGCTTTAATTAAATTTTGATTATCGTTTGGTTTTTACACTCATTTTGCTTACAAATTGTTAATTTTATGTACATATTAAGCGTTTTTTTTTCTTCTTTTTAAATTAGTTTTATTAATTATACCTACATAAGTACATATATATGTTTTTTTTCTTTGCATTTTATTGTTATTTCTTAAGATACGGGCAGGGACAGGGAGCAAATATCAACAATTTTAGGCCAATAATAATTAAAACTTTAATGATATAATTATGTATGCATATACATATGTACATATGTATGCAGCTATAGCGGATGGAAAGAAGTTAAATAAAATGAAGTAGATATACAGTACATTATTTTGAGGTTAAAGACTTATTTCCTTAAATATTTGCACCATCCGATCGTATCTTGAAGGTCTTTAGAACTGTTTTTCCCTTTTATTCTTTTATTTTCATGTTTTCTTGAAGCTTCAAAATTCCATAGAATATTGCAAAAAATTTGTTTTCGTCTTCTCTTCAAAACAATTTCTAATGGCGTTTTTTCCTACATACCACTGGTAGGCTTCATTTCTGAAAAATGATCATAATTAAAGTTTTTTCTTTCATTATATGAGTTTCGTTAGGTATTTTTGTTTTGTATGTACTAAAAAGCACGAATTGAAAACATCTTTTTTTATTGTTGTTGTAGGCATATACTTAAGTATATACACTATAATTTTATTAAGTAAATAAAGGTACGAGTACATATCAAATTTCAACGCATACATTAACAAAAGGCGGTAAATTTTATATACATTTTTTTATATACATATATTTTCAAAGAATTATATTCTGATGTTTTGGGGCTGGCAACAAACGGAGCAAGAGAAGCTTAAAGTTTTTTTGGCGAACTTTAGAATAGCGTGTTCTTTACATTTTTAACTGACAACCGTAATTTAAAATTATTGTATCTTTTATTTTATAAAACTGAGAACAAATGAAAAACACTTTTCAAAGATCTTATTACAAACTGTCTGCTTTTTAACTAAAACTTGAAAACGCAATTTATTCAGCTTGGAAAAGTTTTCATTAAATATCCCGTTTTTCATTATTTTTTTAAACTGAATTTTGTTGTTTTTTTTATAGTTTTCATTTGAAATTTTTGTTAAAACCGCCGTTAATTTGAAACGATCGTTGTTTACCTTAGCGTTACTCTTATAAGACTAAACCTTAGTTTTCAAATCGATGTAGCAACAAAGCGAGCGATTAGAGCATTTTAATGACGGTTTGAGAGTATATTGAGTGGTTTTGTGAGTGTATGGCAACCCATGGTTGATATTTTCGTTGCCTGCTTTTACTCTAATCATACAACAGCAATAACATACAATTACTATCACAAATATCAGAACAAAAGGCAGCAAGTACAACACAAAATATAAAGAAAAAATAAAACCAACCACTACTTTGAAACCTCTTGTACACTTACGATTCCAAACAATCATTATTGCTTAAAAGATCGGGGAGCAACGCAAATGCCGGCAAGCTAATGTAGAGGTTTTTTATAAAATGTACAGTGTTTTTATAACGATTTTACGTTTATTCGCACATTTTTCGAAAAAAAAAAAATACAGAAAGAGACATTGGAGTGAATGAAATTCCCATCATAGTGATTTCCGCTTAAGCCACTTTCCTATTTCGTCTACTCCAGAAACTAACTGGCTGGTAAGAGCGAAGTGCGATAATCAACTTCGTTTATGAGGAATAGTGTTGTAAAAAAACGGATACTTTTGACTAGTCTTACTTTTAATATCGAGTACTCGATATTGCTCAATAATTTTAAGGTTTCTTTTTCATTTCAAAATAAATACAGTGTAACCTCGTTGAATGCAACCCTCGATATGCGCAACCCCTCGCTTAACGCAACACCCAATTTCTTAATATTGGTGACTCTGTAAACGCAACTTTTCAAAAAACAAAGCCTAACGCAACTTTGCAGAACAAGTAAGGCTTTTTTTGTTTTTTTTAGTTTGGTTTTTAATAAATAAATTCAAAACTAAAACGTGTTTGTAAAACCTTATGCTTAAGTGCAATAGTCTTTTTGATTTGCCGTTATTCTAAGAATGACAAATATTTTGTGCGTATTACTTCTGTTTTTGAAATCAATTTAGTTTAGAAACTTCTTTGTTTATGAATGACATAGGAGAATAGCTATTCTTTGGAGGATATAATGGTATTGCAAAAGATTCCTGAAATTGTAGTTAAAAATATATGACAAGTACAAAAACTCAGTCGAAAATTTCAGACTTTTTCCCTTAAAAACATGAATCTTTAACTCGATAACAACCATCAGTACAAATTAACATACATACATTTGAATGTGTACTTTATTAATTTTTTATTAGATGTACATATATTTTTTTTCTGTTTTTATTCATCATTTCAATCAAATAAATACGATTATTAAAAGCTAACCTTAGCTATTTTTTTTATAAAATTCTTGATTGGTTTAAAATGAGCTTTTAAATAGAAAAATATGACTAGAAATTTGTGACTTGGTTTGCGCAACAACTCAGTTATCGCAACAGTCCAAAATTTCTATTGGTTGCGTTCACCGAGGTTACACTGTATATTTAATAGGTTAAAATTCAATTTTATTATTACTCGTACTCCATAATAATTAATGTATTAGCAAATTTAATAATTCATGTAAAACATATAAATTAACTAAACTTAAACCAGGAGGCAAATTACGGCATTCAATATCGAACGAAACCCCATACAAAATTTTTTGAATTTGTATGGAAATTTCGTTCGATATCGAATGCCGTAATTTGTCCCCAGGCTTGTTAATTGGGTCAAACGATTAAGTTACGTTATTGTAAAAAAATTTCTAGCTAACTCTTAGTATTTGTATATGGAAATGCATCTTTGAAAGTATTGAGTAGTTAGTTTTGGGTATTGAGTATCGGGAAATATGTACTCGGTACTAAAATACTCAATACTTTTACAACAACAATGAGGAAGGCTTGCATCAAGAAGAGCTACCATATATCTTTTTCTTCTTTTGAGCCCCTCCAGTGAAAGAAAATCATCCGCGGGGTCACAAGCTACCATCGTAGCGGAGTCAACGGCCGTCGCTGATTATAGATCAAGGGGGTATTCTTCTTCCAGCTTTAAGCTATTGACAGCCGGAGTATTTGAGATTGAGAGGAGTACATTGAGATTGTGTGTTAACATATACGAAAGAAAAAATTCCAAGCCTCTGAGTGAAATTTAAAATTGAAAGTGCGTAGATGCCACAACTGTTCAGTTTCTGCGGCGTGGCGCGCGCACAAGAAACAAAGAGGTTTAAATAGCCTATAATTTCTATATTTTAAACTCAATTAATTAATTTTTTTTATTATATTTCATTAATGAAGAATTTCGTTAATTTAAAAGTGAAGAATAACGTCTCATTAGTGGTGTCCGCCCTCAGCTTCTCGATCTTTTTAATAAACCCCAAGTTACAAGAATGTGTGCTGCAAAAATTTTCATTGAGAGCCATTTGAAGGTCACAGACATCGCCTTTGAGTGCAATCAGACGATTTATTAGTGCCTCTGACGCATAAGTTCGTACATTGAGATAACGAGATATTCGTTCGTTACTTTGAAAAGATTTATGGTCGGTTTTCTAACAAAAAATTCAGTTAGTTCAATAGCGTAGCTTGAAATTTTCAATTTCCCATTTCTTATTTACGTCAATCTGAATATTAAAAGAAAAACATTAAAATAATAAAGTTATAAACTATTCAACATCCATCGTTTCTTTTGCGCCAACCTGTACATTTTTGGAGAAATTGGCGACCATATTTGATCCGTCAACAAATATCTACAAACAAAGAAGCAACTTGCAATGCCGAATTACATAAGTACATTAATGTGAATGTAGGATCTGACGAGAACTAATGCCCCAATCGCACGATAAGAGCATCAATGTTTCTTAGAAAAACCACCATCAAATAGAGTTTCACTTCAAAGAAAAACTTGAAAACACATTTAGCAGCACTTCCAAAAAGTAATCGGTTTTAACACACACAAACACACATTGACATACTACGTAAATATACTTCGTAAAACGTTTCGAGCTCTCGTTCATTTGTACGTACTTGTAGATACTTTCAATCATACAAACATACTTTCATATTGCTGGTACATCCATACATAGAAAACACAAACGGTAAAAAACAATCGATCTTTTTCTTCTTTGTGCATCTTATTTTCTTATATGGTTTTCATTTTTCTTTTCTTCCTTTCTTACTTTTTTCGTATTGCTTTTACTACTACTGCTGTCAGTCAGTAAACCTAATGACGATTTTTTTTATTGCATGTTGTTGTAATTTGAGTTTGAAATTACCTTGTGATGATCTTTAAAATGTAGTTGTTTGTTGTTGTTGTAGTAGTAGTAGTATCTAATAAAAGTTCAGATCGGTACAAATGCGACCTCATCTTATTTTTGGGGAAGAAAGCAAAGATTATAAAAACAAGAAGAACAAGTGAGCGTCATCATCATTATCATTAATAGTACTCACACACTTATTTACTCTCTATTATCAAGAATATTCCATATGGCTCACTTGAAACTAAGAAGTATTAAAAATATTCATGTTTTCTCTGTTTTAAAATCAATAATGCGTGAATTAAATAAGGGGAACATAGCAATAACTATTATAATTGGGTTTTAAATTATTCATGTGTAATTTAATTTCACAATAGCTAAAATTTGGAACTAAAAAGGTTGTTCGTCTTCAATTAGTCGCTTGTAGTATATTTGATCACAAGCGAATTTCGTATATATTTAAAGTATGATATACTACATTCACTAGTTTTCTTTTTTGCAATTAGCCAATACAGATATGTACTTCTATGCACATCTCAAAAAACGCTGGCGCCATGACCTTATTAATCGATTTTACTGTCTTTGGTTTCTTCGCGACGGATTCACCTGAAGAAATTCAATTTGGCTTTGGCTGTTATTTCCTTTCTGCTGCACAATCGTTTTTTAAGAGCTGTAAATCAGCTGCTTAATCAGCCAGATAGCTTTGCATACTAACCGCATCATTCGAAATTGAAATCATTCAAAACTATGGTAATTTCGTTGATCATTTTCAAAGTAACTTCATTAGCTAGGCGTCCTGAATGATGTATGGTCAAGTATAAATTCAGTTACCCATTTACAAATACAGTCGACTTCGGATGATCTAATTCCTTTGAATTGAAAAAATAGCTTAATTCAAATTAAATATGCTTCGCGATTATTTTAGATTAATTTCATTGCACTTTAGTTCAGTAATAGAAAGAAATAGAAAATCAGCTCTATGCCGCTGGTGCAGACGTGTCTTCCTTAATCCAATCTTTTATTTTCTTATGTGTTTTGCCTTTCGATTTTTAATAACCCCAAAATTTCCTAAATTATGTTTTTTAATAATAAATTAACTCAAAAATTTTTTTGTATTTCCACTTTAAAATTGTTCAATTGTTATTTTTTTCAAATAGTATTTCTAATATTTGAAAATCTTTCTAATTTAGTAGTTTAGTAGGCTTTCAATACTGACATACACGTAGAAAAATTCGATAGGTAAATAAAAAAAAACTAAATAAAATAAATTTCAGTCGATATATGTATATTGTTCTTAAAAAAAAATTCCCAATCCCCAACACGATTTTTTCGTCACCAAACACGAACAAAAATCTCCCAAACGGGGAACGCTGAGCACAACAAACAACTAAGGACAATATATTTTTTCCAAAATATTGTATTAAAACAACAATCTTTTCTCTTAGCAATTTTTTTCTTTAATTAATTAAAAATTGTGTAATATAATTAATATTATGTAGATGAAGTTAACAAAAATAGAATGTTAACTCTTGTCACAACTCTCTTTTAAGTGTATTTTCTATGAGCAGATTGCCAAAAAGCAAAAAGGATTTTTTTATTATATTCATTTATTATTATTTTTCTATTTTATTCTATTCAACTCAATTTATTAAAGAAAGATATTTGTTTTCTAAGTGAATGTTGTTTTGCGTAGCAGAACCAGGCTGGATGAAGTGTGGAAGTGGTCTCGCATTAGAGATGGGCAACACTCACGTGATTGTTTAATAACATATGATTTTTATTTTTCTTATTTAGCCTATGAAATACATATATTTTCTTATGGCCTAATAAAACTGAAAATATGTTATGCATATTTTTTAAATATTAAAAAGTATAAATTATGCTTTTTATATTATTGAAATCAGATGTGAAATCAATATAACGACATAAATTGTCGAAATCTGCACACATTCTTCGGAAAGGATAAAAATTTGTATGATTAGAACGGATATGTTGAATCTTAAGAGGCAGATAATATGTTGGAACACAAAGTCATATCTTACAAAGCAAATATTTGGAATCAGTAATACCTCTAATTAAGTTTATAAAAAAAAACCTAGACGACTTTCATAAGATGGAAGAACTCCATGGAAGAAAATAATGTTTTATTTATATGAATTTAATGATACGAATCCCATGTTTCGGAATTCGTCAAACCAGAGATGTGTATAAATGTTTTATAACGCACGTTTAATAATTCTTAGTACTCCTTAATTTTTTATTAAGCAATAAACCAAGATCAAGGATATCATCATGCAGAAAATTATCATCTATTTTATAACTAAAGACTACTCGGTTGACGTATGTAAAACAGCATATATTTACATTTCTTCTAATTCAATTCTATTAAATTGCTTTGCATCATGTTCTAAAATTATTCAGGTCCATTTGAAGCAAGGAGCGTAGGTTGCAGTTGTTCAAGTAAGACATTTTTTATTCAAGCACATAAGCGTTCGTGATCGTGAGCGTTCGTGACGCTGCTAGAATATCATTTGTCCGTGATTGCAAAAATTTTACTTCTTTCAATATTTTGCAATATAACGATTTTTGATTTTCGCTGACCTGACACATATATTTTCGAGTTAATGGAGTATCCATTTTGAAACAAATTAAAATAAACAAATAATAAGTAAACTTAACTTATTGTTTATGTGAATATTTCGTGGTGGTGTCTTTTCATGATTGTGCCTATTTTAATGGACTCACTCGGAATTCCATGATTGTGAGCATAAGCAAACTGGGTTGTACATGAGTAATTTTCTTTTATTCACATTTCCATCTCTAGTAAAACTACATAGAATGTTGTTTTTGTTACTACTTTTATTTCCATTTCGCAATTTTCTACGGTTTCTTCTAATATTTTTTGTAGATAGTGGAAAATACGAAAACTAAACTCGTATACGCAAGATGCTACAACCGATTACTCACCACTACTACTACCACTATAATTGTATCTAATACCGGTAAAAATCGCTAACAACAACAAAAAATTTTAATCATAATTATTTACTTTATAGTATAAACTTTATACGATCACAAAGAGAGTGTGTGTTTTCAAGAGATGGAGTAATAAATAATAAATGTATCACTGCTAATCAGTATAAAGTTGCTGTTGTTTTATTTTTAAGAAAACTATTGATCATAAATAAATAATTTTATGATATAAAATTTAAAATATATAAAATTTCAGCGTTGCCACCACAGATTAACGAAGTCATACCCTGGAGGATGCAAAATTATCCAATTTAATTGAAATCGTACCTGATTTCAAATTGAAAATTTTTTATGGCCAAGAATTATTTTTTAATATCTATGAAATTTATTTTATTCATTAAATATGATTTCGGGGATGCGGCTGACGCGTACATCACTTAATCCGTAGATTACATATTCATATAATCTTTGCAGTGCTGCAATTTTACATATATCCAATAGCGTCAAATCGCTTCATTTCGTGAAGTTAATAGTTTGTCAAATATTTCCTTCAGTAAATCTGTTAAGCTGAAAACATGAGTCTGCAAGATATACCGTGGAATTTATAGAAAAAAAATTAGTAATTATATCTTTGCACTGCGCATCAGTGCATACAACGCATCATAAATTTTGAAGACATGATTCAATGATTTTACAATTTTCAATTATTCAAAAGTGGCTGAGTAGAGCTATTAAGCCAAAAGTGTGAACAAAATAATTCCCGGTGAATTTCTAAAAATGGACCATGTTTTTGTAAATTTTGATTTTTTGATTCAGTTATTGGTCTACCGTACAATATTTTTCAGCTCATTGATTTCGGACTCAATTCTGAGAATTGCACGTAAAAGTAGTTCCAAAAATAAGAAGTTCTGCATCATTCGTTTCGTCCATGTTGGCTGCATTAATAATTTAATTTACATTTTAAAACTAGAAGAACATTGAATATGTCAATATGGAAAATAACAAGTATACATACGGTATACCGAGATATAACCGATCACCTTGTTAAAATATAGAAAAACTGATAAAAATTCACCTTAAAAAAAATTCGTATCGTATGGCCATTAAATTATTAATGCAGCCCAACTTGACAAAACGAATGATGTAGAAGTTCTTATTTTTTAGGCTACTTTCACGTGCAACTCTCAGAATTGAGTTCCAAAATCATGTGTTGTACTGTGATATGTAACGTTTCTGCGGCCTAAGTCGATGAATCGTCAAACCAAATTATCTCCCAAAACAATCGATAACTGTCAAATTGGCTATGAAAGGTTTTTCGACTCAAAAAATAAAACTAAATGTTCAACTAAACCGTAAATTTCGGCATCCACAAAAGACTTGGCAACACAATAATTATTATATAAACGATTTTTATTTCGAAATAACATATTGAGTAATTTGAACTGCGTGATAACAATTTTATACAGCAGATTAATAGCACATTAAAGTATGATTTGCTTGTTACAAAACCTCACGCGAAGTGTTAGATTAAAATAAATTTAAATATAATATAGAAATAAAAAAATTTAAGGTGTTGTTAAACTTTGTGAAATAAAGTTTAAAAAATTTATTTAAAAAGTTGATTAAAAAAATTGTAAAAAAAAACTTTCTTATGGATCTGGAATCGAAAATGGGTTTTTGATTTTCTATCAAATACAAAATGTACTTTCTGGATCATGAGGATACATTTGAAAAAACTTAGAAAAGAAAAATTATAATAATGTTTGAAGATCTGTTTTTATTTTATACATTTATGTTATTTATAAAGTGAAGCAAGATGAATTAATTGACTTAAACAAGTTCTTTGTTTGTAATGAGATCTATACCGTAAGATCCTTGTGCTGAATCACACGTACAAATTTGTCACGGATTGAATCGTAATTATTTTTGCGAAAATTATGTACGGATCATGCGTTTATCGTTCAGTTTAATTTATAATAATTTTTAACGCATTTATTATGTCTAATTAGTCGTAAATTACGTCTTCGGTAATGTGCAAAACCATGCGTTATTGGAATTTTTAAAATTCAATATTGTACGAATTATTATTGTCAAATAATTGAAATTTTTATTTTTTCATTTTACTAAATAAGACGCGGTAGTACAACAGTATTAAGAAGCTCCAAAATGTACTAAAAAAGTACAATTGTACCATGACTTGTGTTCCTATTATGGATGACAATCGAACCTGAGTTGAGTTGCTAGATGCTGAAAACGGTATTACTGATGGTAACTGGCAACTGCTGAGAGTTGTAAATTTCGGTTGACATTTAGTGATTTTCTGGCTACCACAAATTTTTAGTTGCCGGCTGGCAACACAGCTGAAGTTCGGTTGCTACTCGTATCTATAATAGACCTAGAAGTAGCGGATACTTGGAGATTAGTCCAATTTTTAAAGTCCTATATCCCGTTAAGAAGACTTATTAGCAATATAAGAATCATCAAAATTTTCTGTTTATACCGTTTCCGTTGCACCAAGTATAACTTAAGAAGTATAAAATTTCTCTATTTGAAGAAGAGGACTGACATTTTCCATGGCTTTCATGACCAGACTGCAGGTTCGATCAGAAACGCTGTTTAGGTTTCAACGACATCCAATATAGCTGGATGCTGATGAAATGTGTTGCGGAAAATATGCATTCCGTTCCATACAGGGTGGCGCAAAGTTAATCACCCTATTGGAAGGAGTTATAACTTTTGCAAATGATGTCGTACTTTAATTATATTTTTGAGCTAAACAGCTGCAGTATACAAACACGCGTGGCTTGGTGAACGTGTGGTTTCAAGAAGACGCTGCAACGGGACACACAGCAGGAGCCGCAATGGATATTGTGAAGGAGGGATGATTCATTTTGCGCCACCTTATATCTATAGTCCAAACTCCGCTTTAGCACCGCCAAAAACAGACAACAATTGCAATAGCCGATTGCAACTTCTTTATATTAGAAACGCATCGCTAAAATTACACTTTTGTGACATTCTATAGTGATGACGATTTCAATTAAAGACTCGGTATTATAGTTATATGTCCATTATTCGGCAGGGTTTCGTTTAGTTTCGGGTGTACTAGACTATCGGTCGAGGGCTGTTTCTGCAGACACGTTAAAATGGTTTCGCAGTTTGTTCTTTGAAAAAGAAAACAAATTCGGGATAAATGTATTTAAAAAAAAAACAAATAAAAAAATTCCCAATGCTTGTAAAATAATATGATTGTAGTCCTTCAATATATAAATTATATATAAATTTCTATAATTTTCAAACAAACTTCGTTATATGTAAACAAAAGAAAAATACAAGTGATAGAAATTTGCAATTATGACAGCAACAACAACAACAAGAACAAAACCACAATCTACCTAATCAAATACAATTTTATATACACTTATGAACATAGATACATATTTCTAAATAATTGCATAATGATGTTGTAAAAATGACGACAGAAAATAAATAAGACAAAAACGAAAAAATAAACAATGTCAGATAAAAATTACAAAAACAAAAACAGACAGACAGTGAAACAAGCATATTTTAATTTATAAAATGTCAAATAAACTAGAGAAAGTACTTGTAGTTGGGAAGACATAGGCTGGCAATTACTTGAGCTTCAAAAGCAATTAGTAACAATTAGATAAATGTTTTCCACAGTTGTTATTGCAGCATAATGCAGCAACACGAATGACAACAACCTTTAGATTGTTGGCAATATCATGCGGAGTTTTTAAAATACCAGTTAGCGAGATCAACGAACAAATTTCTTTGCAATTAAAACAAAACAAATAGTTTTTAAATTTGTTTTCAGAGAAGTTTACAAGGAATTATAGGTACCCTACTGTTTTGCTTAGCTATTTCGCTTCTTTTTGAAGCGTTGTGTGCATATAAAAACTATGTACTTTGAAACCAAAGTGAGGCAAAATTTGAGAAGAATCCAGTAAGCATGCAGGTTTGGAAGGAAGTTGTTCTAATTGGAAGTTTTTAAATATTTAGTTGATACTCCAAACAAGTAACAGATACCTAATAAGTATATACAATCTATCTATATTATTAATAGGCAAAGACGTTTTTTAGATCCCTTTTACGGTCGTAATACTGAACCGATTTTGGGGAGATTTATACGTTTTTAAACGGGTTTTTACATAGATGTGCACAATTTTAATTTTATTTACATCATTTAGATATTTAGAGAGATATAAGCATTTAAAGTTGCTACTAAAACATTACACATGAAAAATAAACAAATTGTGTATTTGTGTTTATCCAATTTAGTTTTTCATAGAAATGAGACAGAGTTCTAAGTACTGTATTTTAACGTATATATTTATGTAAATGCTTAATTTTAATTTCTAGAATGCGGTCGATTGAGTCGACCGCAGGATATACCAATATAAACAAAAACATCCGAAAATAGCATTTAGTTTATATATATATATATATTTATGAAATGCTGAAAAACGACTTCCCTCACAAAAGCTTCTCTGTATTACAGTATTTTACGTTTAGCTGCATTTCGCTTCACTGTATTTTTCGTCTAGCTGCACAAAATACAAAATATTGTGTATTATGGCAAACTTTTGTTAGAAAATAAATCGTGTACGTGCATTTTGTTTAAGGTCATATTGTGGACAACTGCATTCAATTTTTGGTTAACGATGTTTATTTTTAATACAAAATAATTTACTTGACTAAAAGGGAGGCATCCAAAAGCGTGCAAAAAATATTTTGGAAATTGTTTTCAACTAATCTTTAATCCCAGAGGGGGTGACTGGCTCAATTTTTTTCGAACCACCTTCATGTGCATACCAGGGAACGAAGCCGATACTGATTTGGCGGAGGCATTGGTTTTTCGTTTTAATAAAATCCGAATTCATTCTACTTAGTATGTACGAGTATGTGCCTATTTTATTGTTTTCGTCTTTAGTGCTTTCATTAATAATAAAATAAAAACATTTAAATTGATTTATTGTGGTTAGCTAATCTATATGCCATCATTTCAGTGGCTGCTAATGCCAATTCATCAGTAGATCCTTAAAAACGGTTCCACATTTGTTGTCCTCCAATGGAGAAACTATCAAATGCTAAATAAATGATCCTCATTTGAAAAGTCTTCAAAACTCTTATGCAGGAAACACACATGAACACTGAGGATGGGAGTGTAGCGGCTCCCGAAAAACAACATTGTTTCTGTTCTGCCGTGTAAGTTGAAATTAATTGGTGTTAAAATTTTCCCTTGTTGCTTTGGAATATTGTCTTATGTCCAATTCTTTCTGACTAAAAATTTTACAACTTTAGCCAAAATAATAATCACTTTGGATTAAAAAAAACCACTCTTATGCTTATAGTTAGACTAAATTTATTTTTGCAATAAAAAAACAATTTTTTACATAAGAGCATATTTAGACACTTAGAAGCATTATTTATGCTGCTATGTGAAACTGCATAACAGAATATTTTGCTTATGTGCACGAATTTTCGTACAAACTTGAATGTGCAGTTAAACGAAAAATACTGTACAGACCTTCGGTCAAACACATGGATTTATTTATGTAAGTTATGACTAAATTGCGAACCATTTACTTACAAATACGGGCAAAATCCGGCATTAAATTCAGTGGTTGTGAAAGATATATCAAATATCATTTCTTTTCCGATCGGTTTAATAGACCATCAATAAAATTACATATATCTTATGGCGCTTTAAGTAATTTTTATAACATTTAAAAGCATAAAAATTCCTATATTTCTACCCAACAAAAATTAAAAAGTTTTTTGTTTTTTAAAAGAGAAACTTTATAAATTCCAAAAGGAAAAAAAAAACGTTAAACTATTTATTCTTAAATGTATATTTTGCATTTTATTATTTATGTTTTCCTCTTCCTGTATTATTGGCTGTTTTTGTTGTAACATTTGTTGATGTTGTTGTTGTTGTTTCAATTTTATTTCATGCAATAATACAATAAAAGCAAAAAGTCATTGACGCGTGCGTTAAACCCGCAGTTTGTTCGAAATTTTATACAACAGCGAAAATAAAACTCGCTTCGTTTTATGAATTACATTTTTAACTGAATTCATCAACTTTATGTATTTCCACCTTGTTAATGCTTTTTCTGCGGCTTTTTTTTTGCATTTTCATGAAGAGATGAGAAATTAATGAATGAATGTATGAATGAGTGGATGGATGGTTGGTTGGTCGACTGCAAAAACAAAAAAGACCTGGAAATATATAACATTTTTGTAATTCAAAATAGTATTTCGCTACAACTGCCACTGACAGACAGTTGATCATCCGTCAACTCCACCACTTTAGCGGAGCCACCATATCTGCCAACCACAAACACTGTGCATTCGTATGATGATTGACACTAACAAACGAAATTAAAGTGGTAGTTTTATTGAGTATTCATTCCTTGTTGTTTTTCTTTTTGAATTGATCATCGGTCATCCCCGTTTGAAAGATCTCTCGTGGGAATGCCAATAATATATTAAATGTTTATTATTCTTCTCAAAAAAGGGGTACATTTTCAATGCGGGTCGTCTACTGCAAATTGTTTTGTATGTTTATTTGTTTTTCTTTAAATACTCAAAATGATCATAAATCCTTATTTTAATCAATTTATTGCTTTAATTTTACGAGTGTGCCAAGTGACTTTGGCCAGACTTGTTAATTTGTTTTCGTTTTTAATGTAAATTTTATTAAACTGCTAATGGTTTTCAAAATGGTGGAGTATGAAATACAATTTTCCATAAATAAGTTATTCATCAAATCCACACACTAAACATATTGTCAAGCCAAATAGCAACGGAGCAAATAAAGAATTAAAAAACAATATTAAAATAAATTAAATTAGCCCTATTCACAATCTTGTGCAAATGGGCTTGCATTATTCAGTCCAATTATGAATAAAAAATTCCCCGGGAGATTTCTCCCTTTTCCCTAAAAGGAGCTGTTCACATATAATATGCGAACAATTAATATGTGAACGTGTATGTGAACAGCCCCTTTTTGGGAAAAGGGAGAAATCTCCCGGGGAATTTTTATTCATAATTGGGCTGATTGCATTTGCAAAATTGTAGAGAATATTTTTACTTTTTACCCTGAAAATGGGCCTTGTAGCAGACGTGATGATTTTGACTACAACTACAATAACCACAATAAGAGCTAATATACAGAGATGCACTTCCTACCATGCTTAGCCGAGTTAAAACCGATCACACCGGTGCTTGGTATCCCACATCCTCTACAAGCTCGTAGATTGCGAATTAAGCATTTATTTAATTTTTCTTTTATATTTTAATAATTTGCTTTTTGGTGAAACACTTACGTAAGTTTACAAAAACAAAACTTTGGACAGAAATGATCAGTGATGCCATATTTCTTAGAGTAAACTATCAGTTAAACCAGTATTGCCAGATTAAATTAAATGCAACAGATTTAAAAGGAACAAGTTTGATCCAAAAACATTGTTTGAAAAACTAGAAGGATGACCACAAAAATTTTTTGCTCTTCACCCCGCTGATAAAACTTTAGTGTCCGACGAAACGTTCGGGTCCGGTGACAGAGTTCGACAAAACGCGTTGTTCTGTTGATGTTCGGTGTTAAGTTAAATTTGCCTCGAACACCGATCTTTATATAAATTTGAATATTATCAAATATGTATACGGAAAAAATCAAAAACTTTGATAAATAAAAAAATTTTATGTTTGTAAAGCTGGGTTCACCCATAAAAAATTAGTCCGGATAAAAACTTTATGGGCGAATCCAGCTTTAATTTAATTTAATTTTTGTTAAACAAATAACATTCAAAAAAGTTATGTTTTACATGAACTTCATTGGTGCTTGCGTCAAATCATCCGTAATGAAATGCCGTGAAAGACTAGTTCAACCCTCAACAAAGTAAACTTGTTGAAATTAAACTGGTAGAATATCTCGAACAATAACAAATAAATACTAAAATTAAAATTTTTGCTATTCAATCAAAAAAAGATACGATAGGGAGATCGGGTTCAAGAGGCACGGTGGGGCCAAACGTAATAATAGTGGTAATAATTCTATAATCTTCTAAACTACTGATTGGATTACAAAATTATGTAAATATACGAAAATCATTAGAGAAGAGAGTCATTACTGACTTTAGTTGGGTTTTCGCATGTACAAAAAAATATTCTCTTATTTCTACTTCTTCAAATTTAAGTCAAGAAAAATTTCTTTGCAAATTATTATTGTTCGACTGAAGGCATTTCTGTGAAAACAAATTCAAAATTTGTGGTTTATTTATTTGATAAAAACTAAATTAACTAACATCAAAACCTCTTATTTTGACAACGCGGTACTTTTTGTACTTCAATATTTTACAAAGATTCGTTTTTTTGGGTACTTTTAATGATATACAAGCATGTGCAAAAATATTGTTACAAAGTTCGGTGCTCGGCGAAAATTTTATAGAACGCCGACTATCAAGCCAACGTAGCTTTTTGCCGAGTTCCGATACCGAACCCAAACGTTCGGTCTTACAAGTTAAAGATGTTAATAAAAATTAAATAGATAAATAAGGATATAGAAAGAAGGTCAAATATCTTAGCCACAAGGCTGTCAAAATCAAATTTATTTTATAACTTACATTTTAATAAAGAAAAAGAAGGAATTGATTCACAACATTTTTTTAATTAAAAAAATGCAAAAATAAGTTTCTTAAAAAATGTCAGTACAATAACATTATTTTAATAAAAAGGAATGATCACTTTAAATTCGTTCTACTGTAACAGATAGAAATTGTTCCTTATAATACCCCACAGGTTTGAAAATAGACATCGTAGCAGAGTTATTGCGTTAAAATAGAAATAACAATTGTCTATAATTAATAGCTTTTATTAACCAGTATGGGTCTGTAGCATGGGGCAATAAAAGTTTATCAAGTTAATTCATACAATTTATTTATTATTTATTAAAGGTTTACAAAACAGATTTCCATACAAAAATTTGTCGGATAAATCTTTTATAAGCCAAAAATATCGTTTATAAATAAGACAGTAAATACAAATAGAGTATAGTTATTTGAGAGAATCGTAAAACTAGTTTGGATCTGAATAAAAAACGTATCCAATTAAATCAAAGCGGACATTAAAAATTTTAATTTCTTTAACAAAAATATTTTCATTCACTTTATTTTGAAGTTCTAAATGTATTGGAAAATAAAGTTTTTTTTAATAAATGTGAGTTATTTCATAAATTTTGTAAAAAGATTAAACTTTGATAAAATTCGGCTACAAATGTTGCCGAGACTGAATGTTCGGTCGGAGACTCATATGTGCAGCTAAAATATTTCAATTCTAATGGATGTTACAATTATTATTATTCATTCTCATTCATTGATCGATGCCACATTTATTGATAATTGCAAATGCATACAATTCGAACCGATATGATGATTTTTTTTATGCATTTTTTATTGCTTAGTTTAATTTTTTTAGGTAAAATGGAAATTTATTTAAGTGAAAACTTAGTAAGAAAAAAAATCATGCATTGCAAACATCAATTTCAAAAATAAAAATCGCAAGATGCCCTTAATTTCCATTGAATTATCCGTAGTATTAAGTTTTCCGCAGTACGAGTATTTAAATTTTTATTCGTATTTAAATAGTGTAATAATGATAGTAATTTAAAATAGTTTCTTTAATGTTGTTGTTATTGCTAATCAATTGTATTTGAAAGTTTACTTTAGTTGTCGCATTAGAAATTAGATATATACATTGAAAATAGTATTTAAAAAAGATGTGTTAGATGTGAGTTATAATATTTTTTGCACGCTTGCTGAATAATTAAAAAATCCATCATATTGAAATCAAATGGAAAATTTACTTCACCGCATGGGCTACAATTTACCACATACGATTTCGTTAAGGCAATGAATGTCAACAAAAACAAACATTGATGACACTGTCACACCTTTAAGATTATTAAACGCCTCTTTTACTTTGCTTAACTGATTTTCAAAACAACTTTTCCTGAATGTTTCTTATATTTCAGGACAAAAGACTATCTTTTTCAAACACTCTCTTGTAATATTTTAAACCTAACTCCGATACCTAATAGTTTTTGTAAATTTTTATATTGTAAGTATGTATTCTTTACTAAATTAAGTACTCTTAGCTATCTATGTACATATTATATTCCAAGTCGATTACATTTCTGCTGAGCTTGTTTAGTTTTGTGTCTCTGTAAGTCACGATTTTCAACTGTAATCTAATGAAATCGTTTAAGTATTTTTTTTACGTTTATTTTTTCTCGACATCTTTTCTTCATTTTAAATACTCGTAGTAGTGGCACTGTATCTGTAAAATGTAGGAAAGGAAAGTTAAAGGCTTGTCAATGTTTATTATATTGTTAGTTTTATTTCTAATGTGATTGTTGCCGTAAAGCTCCTCTCTATTTCTTTTTAATATCTTATTACTATTTTTTATTATTATCATTAAGTAAAAATCGCATTTTAAAGAGTTAAAAAAATACTAGACAACAAGATTTTAAAATTGTTTTTAATGATAGAGGAAAGGCATTTATATGAAATCGTTAATTCACAAAATAAAAATCTTATTCTTATTTGCGGAACTCGCACTTTCTTTCTCTCTCACACTTCTTTCCTCTGATTGCAAACTTTCCGTGCAGATCTAGCAAATGGTACAAAGTAAAACAAGAACATTTTGCAAGACTACAACAACAAAATGAAACTTAAGACTTTCTAGGTTTGAGCAAATTTGCAAGACTAAAAATATAAGAATATAAAAATATATGTTACCGGATCATAACGATTATTTGCTACATGCAGCAAAAAAGGTGCAAGTAAAATAATATGAGAAATGCAATCTAAAAGCATATTAATACGATTATGTTGCATTGTTGTTCTATTGGACGAATTTGAAAATGCTATTTACAGTTGAAAAGGTTTTATGTTACACAATTGAAAGATATCAAATAAAATATATTTTTAAGAGCCACTCTAAATTGTGAATTTACAATAATTTTATTAAAATTCCTTGGAATAGAACAACTAATATCACCTTGTTCCGTCCAGGAAAACCCCAGAGTCCTCTTCAAACCTTCCGCAGAAAATTAGTAATGTGTGAACATTTTAAAATTTTTATCTTTATTGTTTTATGTGTTAAAATTATCACTTTAACTTTGCTTTAAAAAGACAACAACGTTTTTATAGTAAATTTTTATTGACTTTTAGATTTTTTTGTTTAAGTAAATAATTGATCGTAAACAATATCTGATAAAACATTTATTGATTAAAATCAAGCACTGTGTTTATGAAAAAATTATAATATAAAATCGCATAAATAATAAAATGTTGATATCTTTGAAGAAACGCATTTTATAAGTATAAAGGAAATAGAAAATCCTTGGCTGGTGACAAGCAGCCGGCTTTTCTTTATATTGCGATCTCGCTCCGCTAATCGAAACACTTTTTCTTTTTTATTAAAAAGATGACTATAAATATTTTAAAATAATTTAAGAATATGACTCACATATTGATCAAAATAAAAAGGAAAGATAGTACTTTTTTGTTTCTGAAATAATGTATTTTTGTATGAAAATATTTCACCGCCGCCGATAAAAATTGTTGATCAGCTGGTTTCTCTGCTTGACACACAATGAATCCAAATATTGAAATAAAAAATCAAACTTTTCATATTGAAATACAAAAAACACACGTTAACATTTTTTTGTTTCACACTACATGGGATAATTTTTACTGGTTTAAAATTCGCCATGGCCAGCTATTTTCGACATCACAAGAAAATATGTATTTGGCAAAAGGTGAATTCTCTTGCTTTTGTCTATCTGTTATGAATTCGTTTTCCTTTTGTTGAAATCGGTTAAAAACAGGTTCTGCACAAGACATTAAATTCCACCCCATATTATTTAAGGATATCGATAGCAAGATAAGGACAAACAAACATGAAACTTTTATTTATCCAATAAATAGACATACCTATGAGAAATTAAAAAAAAATAATAATAGAAATCTTAATCAATCAAAAACGATCTAAACAAGAAATTAAAAAATACAACAGATGAAAAACATTAACTATTACTTAGAAGTACATACATACTTGTATTAGAACAACCAGAAAGAACAATATGTTGCTAAAACACGTAGAAAGCCAAAAATCAACAAGAGCAAAAAGGTACATGAACTACAAATACAAAGTAATGTGTTGGTAGTTGAATGTTAAATTAACAAAAACAAGAAACTCGAAAAATAGTCGTTGGAGTAGAAAAAAAAACAACTTCACTGATCGCCCACTTCCTTCTTTTAAGAATTTTTCTGTTACTTTTTTATTCTTGTAGATTTGCTGCTAAGCGAAATAGAAAAAAAAACTATAACAAGAAATAAAGTTTAAAATCTTGCTTAAGAACCAAGTCAAAGGCCTTTTATTACAAATACACCCGCTAACCAACGTGAAAAATGGAGCTTAAATAGAAAGATAGCATTCGAACATTCAAATGAAACCAGCTACATTTAAAAGAGTACAATCATAACGATATTCTTAACGAAGCATGTAATTAAAAAGACGAGTTCATGCTTATTAAAAATAATTATGCTCAGTTCAACAAATAACGTAACGAATTGTATTTATGAATAATATTCCACAGTAATTCCAAAATTAGAATTTATGTTCGAAATTTCGAACACACTTCTAATATTATTTTGTTTTTGTTTTTTTGCATTTCCGCATAAAACTATTCCTAACAAACAAACAACAACAAACAAACAAAATACTTATAGCAATTCTTTTAAGAAATGTAATAAAATGTTTCATGGACAAATTTCATGAGCATAACTTCTGGTAACACTTTTCAAAGGATAATTAAATTCGGAAATTTTCAAACTTAAAACCCAAAACAAACTATTTATCCTTGAAAACTCTGACGTAAGGAATCCTCAAATTTTTAAATAAAACGGTCAAAGTCGAATTAAAAAAATACAAAACTAAATCATCAAATCATCAAGAGTACAAAAAAATGGAAAAACTATAAAATAAAACAAGCGAAAAAAATCTAAGCTGTACTTGGAGACTCGGGTAAAACCAACATCACCATAAAAATAATTTATTGTAGATGAGAGCGGTAACTTAAAACTTAGAACAATAACAACAGTTTTAGTTGAAAACCCTCTTAAATTAAAGTTTAAAGACAAAATTAAAATAAAAACAACAAAGAAAACAAAGTTTCAATTTTTCGAACTGTATCTAGAGAATATTTTAGGTTTGACTTTTTATTCGTTCTTTTTCTTAAATTTTTAGTTATTTTATTTACATCAAAGCACAATAAACGAAAAATCTTAAAACCAGTTTGACCAAAAAAAGAAACGGAAAAAAACAGCAGGAGCAGAAAAAAGCAGTCAGTCGGTAACAAAACTTCCAAATAACAACAGAAACAGCCATAAACCGATCAACGAAAACTTAAAAAAAGGCTTCAATAGATTTAAAGATTCAAAATACCCAATAGGCAATTCTTATTCAATAGTACAAATTAATATCGTTGCAGATAAATATTAAGCTGCGAGAAATTTGTGGCAATACTCGTCACAGAAATTATGAAAATAGTAACGCTACATGTTATGAGAATTGGAGTTATCGACACGGGTTTTCTACCGGAGTTTTCTGTATTATGGTAATCGGTTTTTGTTTTTCTCAATATTTTCTAATTTGTAAATTTTGTCAATAAAATAGTTTTATTTTACAAGCTGCCAAGCCACGATTTTGAATTTGCTTTTGTTTTAAATGTAATTGTACAAAAGAACGAACTTAAAAAAACGCACAAAGTTTAGAATTTCTCTTTTATT
Source organism: Gymnocheta viridis (assembly GCA_956483585.1). Classification (NCBI taxonomy): domain Eukaryota; kingdom Metazoa; phylum Arthropoda; class Insecta; order Diptera; family Tachinidae; genus Gymnocheta; species Gymnocheta viridis. The sequence goes on along the minus strand of OY101440.1, from coordinate 127,177,518 downwards.
TAAAATATTTATTGAATTAATTTTGCATAAAAGTTATAATATTTTTCTATTTTAAGAGTTAAAAAAAACAACAGAAATAGATAATAATATTTTATTTCTTAGATTCTATACTAAGCATTTTAAATCGAGATCAACGATTAATAGTACGGATTTAAATAAATAATAATAGCTCACTTTCATCCTTCTATTCAAATATTTTTAAAAATTTATTTTTCATCAGAAGTTTGATATTTTCATATCAGAAACGTATAATATACACAGTAGGGTTGGCCGATTTGTAAGGACAACATCTTTTCGATATTGTGCCATCGATTTTTCGATAACTTTTAGGATGAGGAAGTAAAATCTACTACGACATATCAAAAAAAATCATTTTCGAGGCTCCTAAATTTGAAATCATATTTACAATTTTCATTCACATATAATTCAATTCAAAATCAAAACTAATTCAATAATAATTCAAAATAATAATAATCCAAAAATAAATTTCACCTTGGAAAGGTAACATTAAAAAAAATTATATCAGCCGATTCTTTTATTACCTACTAAAAAATCCTTAAAAATAAATTTTTTTCTGCAAGTCCAAAGCTTTCGAAAAATCGATGACACAATATAGGTTGCTAAATCGACCCAACCTAATACACAGCCTTTTACACTATAGTTTAAAAAACTAAACAAATTTGTACATACATAGTTTGTAGTGTTTTCTTTCATTTGTATAAGATGATATATTTTTGCACATTAATTTTATTAAACTTTTTAAAAGGAGATCAAAAATTTATAATAATTATTCCAAGGCCCATATTCTCAATCTTTAGGTAACTAATGACAGTGGTTTTACTAAAGACTTTTCATATAAATGTCATTGGTTAAACGGCCATTATTAGTTAACAAAGGTTGTAAATTTGGGCCTAAATTAAACAGATGTATTTCATTGTACAAAGATTTCTGTCTTACACTGAAATAAAAATTTGTGTTGAATTTGCTTTGGTGCCAACTAAGGAATTTCTCGCACAAAATAAAAAGCTGATCGTGGGACTGGCAGTAAAACTTATAACTCTTTTGTTCGTTTTTCCACTGTAGACGTTTTGTATATTTTTTGGGTATTACAACATTTACTGAAACATTCCTCTCAATCATGGTTGCCAGATTTTGCGATTTTTCTCCCATAACTAACAAAACTATGATTTATAATGAAAAAATAAAACTTACGGTGCTTATTTTTCTAAAACACAACAAAATGTAATTTATATGGAAATTAAGAACAAAGTTCCGAAAATTTTCAGTTTTTTTTATTTACTTATATAAATTCTATCACCGAATAATAGTGTTCACGAATTTGCTTTCATAATTTGTTTGAATTTGCATGAAAATCAAACCGGCTAACAATATTTTCTGAATTTTGAAAACCGTAATCGGTTTATTTAAGTTACAAATATTCAAACTATTCAAATGCCAATAATCGATAACCCAGAAGAATTGTATAAAAACTAAAAAATATGATATTGAAAAAGGACTATAACAGTATTATAGAAACGCTATATATATTTTTTAAGAATTATTCAATAAAATTTAATATAATAAAAATTAAAAAGTAAAAATTTTAAATAATTTCTGAAGTGAATTCAGAAATCAGTGTTAAGATTCCCAAAAGTAAGAGGTCCTATAGAGAATACTTGAACACAATTTCAAAATTTAATTTAAGACCGCCAAAAATCTTAACAAATCACTTCTTTTCTGTTTCATATTTTTCTTCCCAAATTTTTAGTGATAGAAAAAATAGCTTATCTTGTACTGAGGCAAGTCTTATTGTAAATAATAGGGGAAATCACATTAGCTTAGCATGATGCCTTTGCAAACTTTGCAGATATTGCAAACCTACTATATTTGCTACGATATGCAACAATACAACAATAAAATTTATGAAACTAAGATTTGCATCACTTGATGAGAATGTGCTAAACTAAAAATCATTACAAACTGGTTGTGCAAATTTGCATTAGCAAGAGAGATTAGTTTAGAGAATACGAAAGAATTTAAATAGAAATGAAATGTAAATGATGCTTCAATAAATAAAAGTTGACAAAATTGGCATTTTGCATATTTGCATGCATTGGACTTTTTTCATGATTATAGTTTTACTTCAAAAACATATTTATACAAAGTATGTATACAGTTTTGCTTCGGTATTTGCACCGTGTAAATATGCAAAGTTGCGAAACATTGCAACCATGTATATCAAGTTTGAATCCGATCCACAGATTGACTTTTTTCCGCGTTTCTAATATTTATCGACGACGAATTAATACATTTAAATAAATGCCTTTTGAATGAAGAGGTCCACTTTTACGTTTTGCAGCAGAAACTAATAGTTTATATGCTTGATTTGGTGGTAATGCCAACTAAAATATAATTAAAATTTAAGATAATATTTGATATTACTTTTAATTTCCCGTCTAACCGGGACTAAAATTTTCCTGGGAGTTCCCGTTTCAAAATCCCGAGTTAGTTTCCTCTCTTTAGAGGTTAAGTAGCTTTTTTTGTGAGGCTTAAGTTTAATCATACAGATCGGCTTTAGCATTCCCAGAGCTTATTTTCTTTTGTAGTACTTTCAATTTAATAAATGTAATTTTGCTGATTTTAACTAAAAAATCTCTACCGGGTCTTTGATGATGATTTTGTTTTGTACTTATTTTTATTTAAAAAAAATTAATAAAAATAAATTTTATTTTAGCTGTAAGCATTAAAACAACGTACAATTGTGCTCTGAGGTTGTTGTATATTGTTCAACTCACGATTTTTCTGTGTCGAGTTTTGTAAAGGCACGAGCTTGAGTTTTGGCTGCTTAGAGTGTGCAACACCACCATAATTCAAAAAAAATAAGGAGAAAAAAAAACAGATTTTAAAAGTACAACTCTTCTTTTGCTGCTCAAGTATGTACATACTTATATTTCTGTATATTTTTTTATAAATAAATCCAAGCTACTCTAAGCTTAACTGACGCATACAAACGGTTTAGAGAGGACATTAAGTAGTTAAATGCAGGACACAAGAAGCGGTTTAACGGTTTATATTCAATATTTTGTTAAATTTTTCACGTAAAAATAATTTCTTAAAAAGTAAAATTCGGTTTCACAGTTTCTTTTATTAATTAAGTAAGGAAGGGAACAGCTACATTTTTCGGATACCTTGTTACCCAGTGATTAGTATATTATTCGGAACATTACTGTATTGTAGAGTTGTGTTCTTTACATATTATTCTTGAGTAAAAAAGTATAATTTTTTGTATTTTATTTACAGACCAACCTAAATTAGCGCGCTAAGCGTAGCGTTTTTCAGCGCCTAGCTTTTACGTTGAAATGACTTACTTAAAAAAGAGCGTCAACGCTGTTTCATAAACAGTAATGTTAACTTATCTTATTGAATAGAACCCACAAAATATAAATAAAAAATGGAAATATAACTGCTATATTGACCTAAAACTAGCTAAATTGTCATTGCCTTATATCAATAACAAAAGAAAACAGAAAAAAATTGTTTTTAACAGCCAACTTCACTACTGCTGTCAAAAGCGGATATATCAATTGCAAAGCGTTGACGCAGTGCTTTTGGATTTGCTGCATACAATTTGTATGAGCATCAGAATTTATTGACAGATAGAAAACGCTTGACACCCCAAATTAGTTTTAGCTGTCAGTGTTCAGTATTTAAATTTTGAAAAATCTTAAAGGCAGAATTTCTATAGCAACTGCTATGCGTGGAAAGTCTTTGCTTTGCATTCTATCTGTATCGGTATTGATTTTTTATTCCGGTGCCGTTATCGATACCATACTCTTGCCACAAAAGAAATAAAGGAATTCGTGGGAGAAAACTATTCTGTTTTTTTCGATCTGGGTGCTTTTGTTTTTTGAAGTTAATTGATCAGTATTGCAGCTTTTTTTATATCAATGACAGTTTGTTATTGCAGGGTTGATATTCAAATTCGTGTCAAAGACTTATTATATTGATGACAACATAGCAAGGTTGGCCATTGCACTGATGTCATTTGGCATCAATTTTATGACAAGGAGCATGGGGTCAAAAACAGAGACACTTGTCATAGTATTGATATCAAAAAATATGCTAATTTTTCCATCAATAACTTTCCATTTGCGAAATTTTGTCATTAAATTGATAAATAATGATGATAAGATGATCAACTGAAGTAAAGGTTGACATCGCAATGATGAAACGCGTCATGGGGTCAAAAGCGACGGTACATTAGTGTCCCGATTTGTTGGTTGCCATACAAAAAAAGAGCAATATTGAGTCAGTCGCCCCATGCAGTTAAAACTAGTTAGAATTGTTAAAATTGTTAACATTATAGGCAAGGATCCGAGATAAGGAAAATTATTTCTACAATTTGGTATTAGTTTAATGATATACAGTAAAAGCAATTGCAGACGGACGAATCTCTTTTTTTTTTGTTTATAGAAGCGATCCCTTAGACGGACATCTGCCATAACCTGACAAAACAACTACGACAGTCGGTGTCCGCATATGGGAGCTTTCACTATATAGTACAACATGTTGATTGAGATCGCACTTATGTGCTAAAGATTGTAACATTTTTGTAGGTGTTTTGCAATACATCTAACTTTTGTCATGCAGAGAATATTAACAATAATGTTAAAAGATGAAAAAAAAACTTAGTACATGCAACCGGTACAACATTTAGTACTACTTATGAAGTGCTTTACTATTTCAACCATCATAGATTGCATTTTGTAGTAAATGTCTATTATGCATAAAAAAAACATTTTAGCTTTCTAACTGTATCTATTCTATGTGTTCCACTATTCCACATTGCTATGAAAGAGAGATAAAATTCATAATAAGTGTGTAAGCTAAAATTAAGTAATCAACGGTCAATGCCTGCAGGATAAATACGATATGTACCAAGCAATTAAACCATTTTGAAGCGTACTGTAATTTAAAATTTAACAACGCTAATTTTTTTTCACCAAAGATTTACCCAAAGATTTAATGTCTTTAAAAAATGACTTTATTTATCAATATCAACATTGCAAACTTCAAACATTAAGGTGGCAGTTCAAACTGTCATTTTAAAAAAAGATTTCAAAACTAAATGGTTAAAGAGAAATATTTTACAAATGTGTAAAATCATTAGCAATTCAGGGAAATTATGACCAAATAACATAAACTTGTATGAAAACAAAATAACAACGCAAGACACATAATAAATCAAAAATTCATAGAAATTTTAATTTATAACGAAAATATTTCAAAACTGTCTGAAATGTGTGCCTGTTTGTTAGACAGGCTGACTTGACTGGGTTTATGCTAAATAAATATGAATTATAGCTAAAGTCATCAGTTGTGGATCTAATAATGACCAGTAAATGAACAAAAACACAAAAGATAAATTAAGTTTCAACGAAAAAAAAAATAATAATAATAAGCCCTTGTTTTTTCAATTTTCAAAAACTTTTCGTTAAACACAACATGAAAAGTATGTCTAGAATTAAGACAGAAAACAGTGATTAGAAGACATAATGCGAGAAAATAATTGTACAGGCCAAACAACGACAAAGACTTTTGTACTTATTGGGCTATTTTCCTTGGCAACAACAACTGGAAATAATGCCAATGACATCACAAAACTGAGGGAATCAAACTGGCACAACTACTCATACAAATATGTATGCATGTATGTATGTATGTGTGCATGTTTCTACATCTACCAAACATTTTATTAAATAACAGAAATAAAGATTATGTGGCGCATTGAGAAGAAAACAATTACATCAAAATGGAGAGTAATAAAGTTGAAGTTTGAGTTTCATCGAAACCCAAATCACCGTGAATCAACTGAAGCTACCATCATTTGAAATTTGTTGGTGGTCCTTTTAAACGGATTCTGGTTGCAAGCATTGACAAAGCTGATGGTAGTTGCCATAACAATAATTTTAGCATTAACGAAGCTTTCTTTATAGATTTGTTTTGAACTCTTTCAGTTGACCGTTTTATGCAAGCACCTTTGATCAAACCCATATAACTTAAATGGGTTTGATTAAAGCTTTGTGTCAGAAACGAGCGATTGTTCTATAAGCTGACCCAACGCCTAATGTTTCAACCTTTGGTTTTTTAAATTGCACCAGTGCAAGCAGCGCACCTTATGTAAGTTTCAATCCAAGACATCATGAATCCTAGAATTGGGTCGAATCCGTTTAATAGCTCTTTTTGAATACAAACTCATGATGAAACCCATTTTTGTTACATATATGTATGGGCTTGCCCATACTAGCAAATGAACGAGTTTGATCCAACACAAGTATAAAGTAAACTAGACTTGTGTCTAAAAGCTCCGTTCAAACAAATTTTGCTCCCGTAACCATGTTTCAAATGGACGTATGTTCTCAAGCTCACTTTAGGCTGCGTTTAGACGAGTCATGTCTTATTGACATAATTCTTACTTTTTCTTCTTTGAACTTTCACCGTTGTTCACAACAAGTCATGTCATGTTGACGATATTTACTAGCAAATGTCATCAGACGAATGAGAAAACAAATCGTAATGACAGTACATGCATCTGAGTACTAGTTTAGTTTCTTTTCCCCTCGTTTCTATCGCCTATAAAGTACGAATCATGTCAATAACACATGACTCGTCTAAACGCCGACTTAGTTGAAAATAGCTGCTGGACACAAGTCTATAAAGTAAACTATGATCGAACACGTTCAGTAGCTCGATTTGGACACAAACAGATGATCAAACACTTAAAATCAACAAATAATAAATATAATTTAAGTGGGTTTGAACAAAGATATTTGTCTAGAGTAAGCTAATGAAGGAGTTCCATCCAAGTCCTAAGAACAATCTGTTTCAAAAATAATAAAACTAAAGTAGGCTTGTGTTGTGGTTTGACACAAGTCAAAGCAAAAACGTCAATGTAATTAAAAGTAGGTCCAGAGCAAGATACACTACTTGCTGTGGACTCAATCGACTGCATTCTAGAAATTAATATTAATAAACAACTTAAAACGTAGTAGCTCCCTTACTTAGCTCGCTCTTATTACAAAGTACATATAGAAAAAGCTTTGTCTAATTTCTATGCAAAAGCGAACTGGGTAAACACTCATGCACACTTTGTTTACTTTTCAATTTGAAACACGTGTTATTAGCAACTTTAAACTCGTATATCTCCCTAAATATCGAATCGATTTAAATGAAAATAAGATTGTGCACATCTATGTAAAAATCCGTTTAAAAACATATAAATCTTTTCAAAATCGGTTCAGTATTACGGCCGCAAAAGGGGTCTAAAAAACGAATTTGCCTATTAATAATATAGATAAACCAGGTTTGATTCGAACGTCAGGACAATTAGATCAAACAGAGCTGTTGGACGCAAGTCTAAAAATTTAGTTTACTACTCCTTCTTCTTGCAAACTACTTTATTAAGCAACAGTTACAAATTCGACGAAAAGCTAATAATATCTCTGTATTAATTTTGTGTCCAATGTGACAATAGCAATCTAGAACACGAAATAATTTTAAATAGACTGTCAAAATATAGATTGACACCCGAATGACACAGACAGACATATGGACAGACAATGTTGTCACACACAACACAGCAAATTAAAAAGCAATTCAAATTTCAATAAACTTCTTACTTTGGTTATAATGACGACAAGAACAACAGCACTGCTGACATCTGTCCAGACAGACCTTTATTTTTTAATTGAAAATCAATTAAGTTTAGGTAATGACCATATTAGGAGGAGGTTAGACATACTAGATAAATGAGCTACAACCAAAACAATTCCATCCACACTAATTTATTTGTATGAGTATGAAGTACTAAGGATAGAGCAGCAACAACTTTCAAACAGTTACAGTAATTTACTCAAACTTCAATTTTAAAATAGTATTTGGAGTCGAGTCTATTATTGTCAAGACAAATTTTTGATTAGTCTCTGGAGCACAACAATGAAACTGGTTTCTTTTTCAGTAATAGATTTAGTGTTTTCTCAATACCCAACAAACAGAAGGTCAAACGTTAGAAATGTGCTGGTTTTATCATTTGATTTCCGAATATATTTCTCTAAATAAGTATAAGCACATGTTTGAGATACAAATTTGAATTTATGCCTTCATTAGAAAATAAATAGATCTTATTTCCCCTCACGTTACTGAGAAACTGTTCGCTGAAAAGTAGGATTGACGTGTTTACCATTGATCAAACCCATTTCTCGTTCAGTAGTTTCGTTTTAAATAAAAACTAGACATGGGCCCAACTCGTTCAGTCGCTCGTTTTAGATAAAAACCTTTGATCATACCCATTTAAATTATATATGGGTTCGATAAAAGATTTTTGTCTAACACGAGCGACGGAACGAGTTGGACCCAAGTCCAATAAAAACCGTTGATGATTTAAATTACATGGATTTGATCAAAGGTTTTTGTCTATAACAAGTTTGGCCCAAGTCTGAAGGTAGAATTATTTTGTACGTTCTGTTCTGTTATAAATCAGCTGTTTTGTTTATGTTCGATTGAAAATCTGTGTGTGGTTAGGTTTTCCTTTTTTCGTTCTGTTCTGTTGCGGACAAATCTGTAGAAAATAGAATGCAACGTTAAGTGACAGTCAAGAATGCGTATGTATTAGTTTGTCAAATATTACAAATTTTTTGTTAAAAATCAGAAAATTTTGTTTTAATTCAAGATTTTTTAATGATTTATATTTTTATGTCAAATAGTAAACAATGGACAATGAAAAGCTTATTAACAGGTCTGTCCGAAAGTTCAAAGTCAGAATATTAAAAAATATTATTTTTTATTATTAATTTGTTTATTTATTTATTTTTTTGTTTATTAAAAAAAACGAAATTTCACGAAAACTTTTTGTTCACAATTTCAATATTTTTCTTTTGATTATCTTTTGCTTTTAAAAACATCTGACTCCTTTCACAGAACAAGTAATTAAAAAATATTTTCTAAAAACGCTACAGGACGGCTACGAAAAGTCAATACTAAGGAGGCCTTAATCGACTTGTGCCCAACAGCTCTATTCGAACTAGTAGCGCTCAGGTTCGAATAAAACGTTGTTTCAAATCTATTTAAGGTACATTAACACTTTTGCTTTGGCACTTGTGTCCATCAACTAATGCTACAGTTTTTCTAACAAATTGATACAAATGATTTCAAATGATTCTCAATTTAAGATCAAACTCTCGTGTTTGTCTGGATATGAACAACAACCGCCCACAAATCAATTAACCAATAGATTACTTTTCGTTATTACAATTGCAATTTTTTTCTGCCCATTTGTATTAGTTTTTGTGTTTTGAAGAAAACCAAATAAAATGAAAATTGCCAAAACAAAAAAAACGCTAAAAATTCAAACAACAACATTAGAAACTGTTGTCATCAGCACATCGTGGGAATTGTAACAAAAATGAAGAAAAAGACAACAGAAATAAAGAATTACTAAAATGAAATTAAACAATAAAGTAGAGAACAATAAACTTCGATACTCAAGCAATGATCCAATCGAAAAATAATTTTTTTATACACAAAATAATATAAAATTGGGTTATTAGTAACACTTTGAGGACTGCAATGAGCCTACACTAGGATGTTTCACATCAAGTTCTGTAAGCTTTATGAAATTTATCAATACCTGTACATATCAAATATGCAGATCTAATAGAATTTTCTTTCTTTACTTTACGATTTCCTTAATTATACAGTTTTGTTAAACCAAGTTTAATCATAACCATTGGAAAATGTTTCTCATATGTAAATATGTATATTGCACATCAAATACAACAAGATATACTTGTAGTATATGAGACAATAGTACATACGATACAATGCTGTCTGTAGTAAATCTCAATGGAATACAAAAGTATAAATACGCTTTCTATGCGTTAAAATATTTAAGCGATGAATTAGACATACTCTTACATACATACACATGAAGAACGAATATCATTAGCATCGGTATTATTGATTTGATTACAATAATTACAAATCGGCTACGCGCGCGACTGAACACAAAATATTTTGTTAATTTTATCTGGAAGAACAAATATGTAAAAAAGAAACAACACAAAAAACATACTTTGGAAGCAAAATTAAGAACTTTCTTTCTGAATAAAAAATGTTACGAACTTTAGCCAAAAAAATTAATCACTTTGGATTAAAGAAACCATTAACAACAAAATTGTTCGAAAAATAATCACATTAAATAAAAATTAGCTACTGGCATGAGCCTTGCAATGTTTACTGTCACATAACTAGTTAAAATTGATCAAATAAATCAAAAAACTCAGCTAGTTGACAAAAAAACAAAAAGCAATAACACTTAAGTATTAATCAAACCAAAAAAGTTTGTCTTAAGTAAAAACAAAAATTAGAAAGAAAAAATGGTACATGAGATAAAACAAACATGTAACAAGGGGTTAATTTAACGTTAATTAGTGATGGTAAAATTTGAATATTGATAGTGGTAAAACAGTGTTTACTGTAAAAACAAAAATAATAATACAAATAACTCTTGTATCCTTTTTCTATACATTATTTGTATAAATACAAATTTGAAATCACATTCAACCGAGCCACCTAAACAGTGGCGGATACATGGAAACACACATGAACACTGATGATGGGAGTGTAGCGGCTCCCGAAAAACAACGTTGTTTCTGTTCTGCCGTGTAAGTTGAAATTAATTGGTGTTAAAATTTTCCCTTGTTGCTTTGTTGTCTCATGTCCAATTCTTTCTGAATAAAAAATGTTACGAACTTTAGCCAAAAAAATTAATCACTTTGGATTAAAGAAACCATTAACAACAAAATTGTTCGAAAAATAATCACATTAAATAAAAATTAGCTACTGGCATGAGCCTTGCAATGTTTACTGTCACATAACTAGTTAAAATTGATCAAATAAATCAAAAAACTCAGCTAGTTGACAAAAAAACAAAAAGCAATAACACTTAAGTATTAATCAAACCAAAAAAGTTTGTCTTAAGTAAAAACAAAAATTAGAAAGAAAAAATGGTACATGAGATAAAACAAACATGTAACAAGGGGTTAATTTAACGTTAATTAGTGATGGTAAAATTTGAATATTGATAGTGGTAAAACAGTGTTTACTGTAAAAACAAAAATAATAATACAAATAACTCTTGTATCCTTCTTCTATACATTATTTGTATAAATACAAATTTGAAATCACATTCAACCGAGCCACCTAAACAGTGGCGGATACATGGAAACACACATGAACACTGATGATGGGAGTGTAGCGGCTCCCGAAAAACAACGTTGTTTCTGTTCTGCCGTGTAAGTTGAAATTAATTGGTGTTAAAATTTTCCCTTGTTGCTTTGTTGTCTCATGTCCAATTCTTTCTGAATAAAAAATGTTACGAACTTTAGCCAAAAAAATTAATCACTTTGGATTAAAGAAACCAAAATTAAGAACCATCAACTAACAAAAATTCAAGAAAATAGTTTTTTTATTATTTAAAATGTCGTCGCCTTTGTTTAAAACAGTCATTCATCATCTATAACATTCTGGTTGGTAATTATGAGAAACATCAAACGTTTCTTTTTAAAGTTAAAACATTATCTCAGGCATTCAGCCGTAAAGGGAGAAATAAAAGAAATTGGTTAAAAATACCACGACGCACAGTGGCTGAAAATCGTTTTTCATTGGCCAAAACTCTGTAACTTTTGAACCGATCAAAATATTGAAGTAATTTTTTTTTTATTGGATAGATATTTAGTTCAGCTTGACTCAGTTTAAATTTTATTAAAATTGATTGAGGACTTTTTAAGGAATTCTAGGTCAAAGTTGAACTTTTGAATTTTTTTTAACTTTTAGAGTGAAATATGGAATTATTATTTTTTTATTTATTAAAAAATTTGAATATTTGGAAATTAATAATAATTATAAATAATTTTTGTAATAATGGAATTTTTTTTATGTTACACTTAAAAAAATTGTACACTGAAAAAAATAGTAAAATCAACTGGAGATTTTGCTATTACTGAAAAATTTAAAATTTTTTGCTGACAAATTTGCAAATTTGTTTACACTCAAAGAATAGTTACACTTAAAAAAAACGTTAATAATATTATCTAAAAATATTGCTATTACTACAGAAAAATTTATTATTTTTTGCTGTCAAATTTGATAATTTTAAAAACATTTTAAAATAAAAACTGCAATAAATTTTAATAGCATTTGTAACAATGGTAGGTTCGTTTATTATTATTTTTTACTAATACTATGTTTTTCGTACTTAAATAACAATGAAAGGCAATTATAATTATTATTCATTTGACTCAAATATTGATTGCAAATATTCCATATTTTGTTCTGTGCTATCTCTGTTCTTTAGTAGTTTTTTGGCTTCTTCATCTAAATCCCGATGTTCCACTTTCCATTGATTTCGAATACTGGAGATAAACGGATCTGACGTTGCCAATAATATATTAAATAGATCTTCATTTGTTGAATTTCTTGATATTTTTCTAGTATTGTGCTCTCTATAAAATCTGTAATCCTTGTTCCTTTTTTCCTGAGCCTCCTCTGATAGATCTCCAAGTGGCACCAAATGATATTTAATGACATCTTCTCCATGATAAAGGATTTTGTGAACTGTTGCAGACATATTTCTCCATGGGTAGTTGGTTGTATATATTTTTGCAGTTTCCTTAGCATAATCTCCAAATTTTCTAGAGTCAATTTCTTCATTGCACGCAAGTACTTCTAGGATTATTTTAAATCTGAAAATGAGGTTTAAATCCACTCCTGTTATTTCAGATGCTGTTTCTGGATCTGAAAAGAATCTTCTTGCGGTATTGCCATCATTTGTATTGCCTGACCCTTGTTTTGGCTGATCTATAATCAATCCTAATTTGCGATATTCATCTTGAACATGTTTCTTTTTTGAACTTCTTAACTCTTTGTTGGTTTCGTTATTTCTTATTGATCCTGAAGACCCGAAATCCAAATCATAATTGATTTTTAGTATGTGTTCCACGAATTTAAGTTTAATTTTATTTTAACGTAGCTAAGAACATCTTCCTGGTTTTTGTTTCTAAAATACTCTTCGGCCAGTTCTTTATAACTGAAGCTCTCCATATTTTTCTGAATATTTTTATTTGCGTCTGTTATGTTTTATCCGTACACTTAGAGGATTAACTGAGTAATCCCTTATCGAATCCGTAGTTTTATACATTTTTAGATACATGTTATTCACACATTGATCTTTAATTTCATAGCAGGTAGTGCTTAAATTGCACAAAACTGCACATGTTGTCCAGACCTTAATATCAGGTAAAACTGATTAGTATCTCGCCAATATTTGTTGTTGTTGTTGGGTTATTTTTTTTTCTTTAGTGCTTTAATGTCGCGATTATTGTTATAAAATTGCTTATGACTTTGGTTGACCCTAACATTTGATAACAGGTAAATTTAGTAACAGATCATATGTTTACTGTAGAATTTTGTGATAATTTGTGATAATTTTATTACCAATTTTTGGCTGATCAAAACAAAGCCATTAAACCCTTTCGCAGGTATTATATTTAATTTTTTTAGTTTTACGTAGTCTAAAGTAAAAAACATAAACTTTTAGCAAAAAAGTGAAAATTATATACACCATTGTATACGAGTACTTTGGAGTAATTTCATTAAAATGAAAAAAGTGTTCTACAGACGGCTCGTCGCGGGTGCAAAAGTATATATAGCGTTAAAGAGGACACTTTCACCTTTCTCCGGGTGGTATACATTTCTTGTTCCCTTTTGTTCCCTAGAAGTTCTATTCCACTAAAGTTTAAATTTGAGAAAAATATAGTAGTTTCATAAATATTCCGTAACGCCCTTAATATTAAACGCTAGAGCTCTGACCACTTACAAAAACTAAAGACTATAATCCTACCAACATTATAAAAAAGACCGCAGGCCATTATCGATGATAACTTGCGAGTAGTAACCATTTATTTTTTATAAAAAACAAAAGAAAAACACCTTTTTCTGAAATTAAAAAAACCGTTGAGTTTGACAGCATGCCACGCTCACAATTATCAATAGTTTAACCTAATTTTTTGGCTACCTTAATCTGGATATATTAGCTGCAAAAGGGCGTAAAAATTTTAAAAATCGGTGACAAAAAAAAATTTGAGTTTTGGCCAATGAAAAACGATTTTCAGCCACAGTGCGACGATACGATGAGACGATGAGTAAAATAATTAAATAAAAGAGGTGTTTTTCTGTGTCTGACGTTTTTCCAATTGTCTGAATACCAGGGAAATGACCTTCGCAGACTATTTAGAAATTTATAGTTCCAAACAAAATGATCCCATTTGCTGGAATACAAATATGGGACATTTATCTTAAGCACTCCGCCAAAAGTATAAAATCGTGATTTCAACGGAATCAAGTGCTGGCAATGGATTGAAATCCTATAGGACACCTCTGTGGGGAGCTTTAAAAAATTACACTAGTCTTTATATAAAAATAAGCAGGATATGTGCAATAAAGATCAATAAACTTTGTGTTACATTTTCCCGGATGTTTGCGCAAATCTTGCAAGTTTAGTGAACTGGCGATGTCAAGAGGTTATGAAGATGCAAAAGCCTTTTCCCAAAGAGAAAAAAATATAATTTTAGCAAATATATATTTTTTGTTTTTGTAAAATAGAAAAAGTTCGTATTATTTCTTGAAGGCCTTTAAAACAAGTGTATTAATTAATTCGGAGAATGAGGGAGGATTTGTATTTTTATTCAATCTTATCGCAAACAAAAGTTTATCTGAAACGTGTTCTCTCTCTCCCTAAAATAAATTGTATTTTTCCACTTGAAAAAAATAATATCGCATAAGAGGGATTAGGGAGAATATGTTTTCATTTAACAAAGACTATCAGAATATCTTTCAAATTATTTTATAATAACATAATTTTATATATACAAAAGTAAATAATAATTCAGGGGAATATTGGAAATTGTATATGGCCCCATAATAACGGGTGGTCCAAATACAAATACTTTTTTAACTCATGTTATTTGGACACTGATGGAATTTTTCTATTCGAAATATAGACTATCAGCATCAGTATCATACTTCTGCGGACCAACGCATTCCTATGAAATTTTGTAAGTTCCAGCTTTCGAGAAGCAATCAGAACTTTTCAAAAAGTCTTGAAGAAATTGATTGCCGTATATTAAGACCGAAACTGTATTGTATCTAATTTTCCATCAGTATCTCGACTGAGAAGGCTTTGTCAAAATTCCTGAAAGGAGTCATGTAGTCTGTTGCCATCTTCAATGCGTTTATGCCATATACCCAATGACTCTCTCAGGGCCTAACGGTCGATCTGGCAGATTTGTAATTGATGTAAATATTATATGAAAATGTAAATAAATGGTGTCTTCCACATTGCACCAGCAATTGGAGACATGCTAGGCGTTCTCTAGTGCAGGAAGATTTGTACTCTTGTCCACTGTACTCAATCAGACAAATGACCAGAAGCTGAGAACGGGTCAGATCCTCTTACAAAGGCTCTATTGGCCTCTTTCTATAGCTCGAAAGTAATACTCTCAAAACCTGTTAGTCGGAATTGTTATCGTTTGCTAAAAATATTCCCTTCTTCGTGCCTCTTGTAACAACTTATTACTTTGTGGACTGGAAATCGAGGTTCAGTCTTTCAGTATGTTCCTGATTCAGTTCATGATTATATGATTCGCCCCAAGTTTCACATCGAAGATATACTCAAGTTACTACATATTAAATGTATCATAGGAGGAGGCCAAAACGTATTCCTTAGGGCCTTATTTTGAAAAACGCAACGCTTAGCATTGATAAATTTTATATGAAAAAATTAAAAATACAAAACATTCTGAAAGTTTTGCAACGCTTAGCGTTGCGATTTATAAAATAAAAGTATAAATATCAAGGGTGTCACCAGATCTTAATATAATTTTCCTTCAAAGCGCAACTCAAGGCTATTTAAATCTACTTTATTTTGGTCGACAGTGTATCACCGATCTTAAAAAAGAAAAATTTTACTTTAACTCCATCTAAAATATTCTCTGTAATCGCAAAATGCATCTTAGAAATCTATAATTTTGCTTAAACATGCTAAAAATGCAAGCGTTTGTATGCAGACTCTTCTCGTCTCTGTTGAAAATTGTTGAAGAACTGAATTGAAATTTAAATAAATTTTTTCTACGGAATTATGAAAATTTCTGATTAGAAGTGATGATTAAGCGAATTCTTATAAAACAAAAAAAAGAAAAAATAAAGATTTCAAATAATTGTAAATAAAGCAAAACACAAATCATTGAGACAAATTCTAAATTCTTATGGAACTAGGAAATTTATTTTTTCTTTTTAGAAAACAAGTAAAATTAAAATATCAAAAATACAATAAGATCTATCTGTTCGATTGAAGAGAAAAAGTCATGCAATAAAATTCAAAAGAGGAACAAGAAAATTAACAAAAACAAAAACGATGTAAAAAAAATTAAAGGAAATATTTACGTTTAAAAATTTATACAACAATTCATTCTAAACAACGGTCAAAATAAAAGCAGCACCAACATTGGAAAATACATTAAGTATCGTTAGAATGCATGAAAGGACGGATGCAAAAGGAAGAGGCAACTGACTGACTAGCAACACATTGTCGTCATCATCAATGAACACAGCAAGAGAAGGCAATAAAAGCATTGATAATTCCTAAGAGAGTATCAAAGTCCTCACAACAAGAACAAGACGGCACTCATACACACGCCAACCTGACAAAAAGCATAAAAATAATGACTTGTGCTTAGCTAAGCTCTTTTGATACGATACGATACTGTTTGACGTCAACTGTTGCTCCATTTGGTGGTGCTAGCTGGACAACGAAGACACTAACTTTAAATAAACTTTGTCTGTATACCATCGCTATTCATCGTCCCCTTTCCATTATCTTCTTCAACATTTTCTTGTATTCGTAGTTCTTTTTCCTCTTTGTACATCTTTTGAGGAGGAAGATGCCTGCTTTGCTTGCCTGCATCCATGCATGTTGAAATAATTTACTGTACTATTAACACTATACAACAACGATAATAAATTGAAAGGGAAGCAAAAAAAGGGTGTACAGAGGACATACGAGTACACATAACAGAACTTTAAAGTATTCAAAACATCCAATAATTATTTTAATGAATTAATAAAGCAATTCCAACCAAAGAGGCCAAAGAGGTGTGCAGCAAAATAAGAAGTTCTATTATTTTCATTTCTTACTGCTTAGCTAGCTCTACTGAAGAGAATCTGAATGACCTGAAAATTAAATATTATGGCGCGAAAAAAGCCACAGACATGACACCGATCTGTGTCCACAAAGGGCTCATGAAATGCAAAATATTAACAAATCAATTGAACTACTAATTGGATTTGTTTGAATTTATAAATATCAAAAGCTACTAATCTTTTTAACTATTGGGTTACAATTTTGTTTTCTACTTATGCTCTTTATTGTAACGGAGGATTTAAATTTTATAACTTTGAAAGTGGCAGGAAAGACTTCGGCAGAATGGATTCTCCCCATTATACTTAGTGCGTTTCACTCGTCGGCCGACCATAAATGCATGCGCTCTTAGTGAGGAACATGTTTCTCCCAAAGGCGTTTGAGTATCAGGAACAAGTTCCCAGACATCATTAGATCACATTCTATTGTAATAACGATAAACCAGTGACAGACATCCGACATTGCGTCGCGTTCAATCAGCTTCAAAATAAACTTTGAAGCACCATCCCATACATGACAGATTTATTCTGTTTTCGGTAGGATATATGTGGAATAAATAGTAAGGAAATCAGATGAAGAAGTATTCGCTCGATTCGAGTTTAATCCTTCAAACGTACCACTGAATTTTCATACCGCGAACATGTTCTGTGTGTAAGCACAGAACATTGTATCTGACGAGCATTAAAATTTACATTATTCGCAGGACCCCCTTCAGATTTTGTTACAAAATCGGGAAGAAGTGTGTAATTCATAATTTTGCTCACATCCCAAATCTATGTAAGCACGAGAACTTGTAGTTTGACCGCAAATCGCGAAAAATGGTGGATGTTTGTACAAGTAACCAACAGATATCTTTAGGTGTTGTTGCACCAAACCCAGATGCCTTTAGCGGATTGGATGGCTCCGATGGCTGAGAAATATGTTAGTTTGCTAGATGGTGTGCTCCTTATAACTAACGGAAGCCCAGCATGCTGAGGCTGACCAACAGATCCGCCTTGTGCACACATTATTTTAATTTAATTTTGGAATTGTCCTTAAATAATTAACTCCTTTTCATTTCTGCTATTTTTAATGCTGTGCAAAAAGAAGAAATTAACGATCTTTATATTGAATTGAATGTTCTGTTCTTTTTTTTTCATCGTCGTACTGTTTTAATGGAGTAAAAACATGCTTTAGCACAAGAAACCGAAACAAAATAAGAATATATAAGCAGCAACTTAAACTTCAGCTGATCAAGAAAGATATAAAAACAAAAATAGAGAGCAAAAAAAATAAAAAAAAAAAACACCAAACTCAAAAACTAAGAACTCTAGCGCATCATGCTGAAGTTAAAGTTAATTATGATGACGTTGATGTTCTACAACATGTTCTCGTATGCGAGTGCTGCGACTTGCTGTGTACAACTGTGTACATCTGTAGGAATAACGAAGAGATGAAGAACATTGGAATAGATACTTTTTTGTAAGTTGCTGTTACTGTTGTCGTTTTATTAAAGGAAGTTTCCAAAACAATGAAGGAAGGAAGAATTGCATTTGTTAACACCAAACAAAAAACGCCTTTGGATACAATGCAAAAATTAATGTACAAGTTTGGTTCGTTGAGGATAAGAGTGACAGATATTTAAAGGTATCAGCATATTGAAAACTATAATTTTATAATAATTATTTAAATGTTTTCAAAAAATTGTCGCAAAAAGTTTATTATTGACCACTTAAAAAGCTGAAGCTACAATTGGAAAATTAAAACAGGGAACGCAGCCTAACATGTTTAACGAATTTTAAACGATGCGATACTTTAAAACACAACACAGAAGAAAAAATACAATGAATTCATTGGGAACTGGCCCAATAGAAAAAAGAAAGACATATAAATCAAGAAAAAGTTATACATTTTAATCTACGGCTCAGAACTCATAATGTGAAGAGAATGCTGGAAAATGAATTGCATTCTTCTGGCATCTAATAAAGTGCATTAGAACTTTATGAAATTGCCATATTGATTAACTAAAAATATTTTTTTAATAAAGAATTATTGTATTGACAACTCTGGCTTTCAACCAGAACAAATGCAATTACAACTTTTGCATCAGCAATTGCATTTTTAACCACACATTTCAGCTTTTTTCTGAGTTCATTGGAGACGTAAGAAAACAAAAATTTTAGTCTTTACAAATGTTCATTAGATTTATATACTTAGACAAGTATGTTTGCTCTTGTGTTGTATATAGTTGTTGTTGTCAAGTAAGTATTTACTACATGAATGCATCTATTTAGTTATTAAGTAAAAGAAGCTTACTTTGCATTCGGTTAACATTTATTACAGTGGGTTAAAAAAATACATTAAGATATTTAAGTCATATGAAAAAAGCTTTGTAGGGTCTTTAATAAGTACAATTAATTTTGAGATGGTTCTATAAAATCTTAACAGTTCCAACACGGGAGAAGCTAACATGAAAAAATAAGCTTAAACGAGAAAAGACGTAAGAATGATATGACACTAAAGATGCCGAACTGATTCAGAAAATGATTAGCGAAAGCATGAACCCGGAGGGGGTTATCTTAGAAATCAGTAGTACCGTAAAACTACGAAATGGAGCAGTCCTTGTTCGAACGTTTTTCAGCCTGATACACAAACTCCACATATGGCTAAGCACGGCCTAACACTAATACTTCCCGGTAATTAGAAGAACTGCTCAAGAGGCCAGAAGAGGAGGGGCTAAGTCTTGCACCAACAATAAGATATGTGATGGAAAATGTTTTTAAACACCAAACGATTTAAACCGACAAAAGGCACCACGAAATGAGATCTAATAAAATAACCCGCAATTTAAAAAATCAAATTTTAAAAAAATTTTACAAGTGTGCATTATTTCATTTAATTGGGGTTTATTTCATTTAAAAACTTTGAATTATTCCTTGTGAAATAACACCCAAATGTTAAGAAAGACCCAAAAATAAAGTAATTGGATCTTATGTCGAATATTGGCTTTGCCAATTAAAGATACATTGCCTTTACCGGTCTTCTGCATCTCACCCAGGAGAGAAAATCTTTAAGCAACGGTCGGGCTTGAACGCTTCTGACATTTTTAGCGTATTCTTTTTTATCGTTCATCGTTTGTTAGACCGTCTTGATGAGCCAAAGATTTGTCTTGACTAATATCGAAATTAACGACCCAGTTCATTTAGTTGTTCTGATTAATCTGAACAATTCAGCAAAATTACCTATTTTGCAAAACTCTTTTGCAAAAGCAAAGATGTCAGCGAACGTGGCATGTGAATGCCAGCAAACTCCGAACATTAAGCTGAGAATTACAAGAGAGCCACTACATTTTAAAAGTAAATGCCTTGGGGAATCTCAGCATAATTAAAAGCTAGCGAAAAGTGAGGTCGCCAATTAGCGGTCGCCAGATAAAGGTAGATCGTCATAATCACTAAGAAACAACGGGAGTCGTAAAGGTATAATGATTCGGTTTCATTTCTGTCATACTATCATATGTGTGTACGAGTATATGTATAAGCTCAAGTCGTAATTGAAATAGCCCTTAGAAACAGTGTAATCTTTACCGTATTTCGCAATTTCATTTCTCTCTCTCTTTCTTTTCCTTCCAGTTCATTTCTTCAATATAAAATGATCAAAACAATTTATTGATTGTATGAGACTCTTTTACAGCAAATACTTCAAGCCTTTATTCCTCTTAGAACTTAAAAAAATATATATTTTCTACTCAGCATCATCTGTTCTCAAATGCAATGTGTGCCTGTGTGTCTGTCTCTCTGACGTCTTTGAAGACATTTCATTATTGTTTTTTGGCTTACGAACTACAACAACAATATTTCCTTTTAGCTTTACAAGAAAATGTTTATACTTTTCACTACTACTTCAGCAACTTGTTGAACATTATTGCAGCAAGCAGATTGTGTAACATACAGGATGATCCAAATTCAAGTACATACGAGTATCTTTTGAAAAATTAAGTAAAATGGATTCAGCTTAACTTTTTTTAATGTTATGGTTTTATTACAAATAACAAATATTTCCTGTATTCAGGGAATATGATTTCATCGTGTGACTGCAGCGGCTGGCTTCGCAGTAGCTTATCCTGACTGTTAAATTTTCTAAGACTTTGTTCAATGGTTGTACGAGATTAGCCTTAAAGGTTTGGATAGTTTTTTTTAATTATTCGCATCTTTAATTGTATCCTGCAAGAAAAAGTCTAAAAGGAGCCATCTTTCTGAAACTAACGATTAACCAAGTTAATACCTTCCATTTCAGATCATAAAAAGTCTGTAATCATTGCTCTGTAGTGCGTTTCAAAGCATCATTTCTCAACGTTGTTCAAGCGTAAAGCGACTCATTTTGGTCCGCTGAGGTATGATATTGACTGATAGTCAACATTTCGAACATAAAAAAAATCCATTAGTTTCAAAGTAAAGGGTGTTTTTTATAGAGTGATACAACTTTGAGTTGGCATCACTGCTTTATTTGACCACCCATTTAACAGCTGATAGTTGCTTTTTGGTTTAGTTTGCTTTGGCATTTCATTATGGAAATTGTGGAAATTTTTAATCAAAATAATGGTTAAAAATTTTATTTTCCGATGAAGCCCATTTTTGGTTGAATGGGTACGTAAATAAACAGAATTGTCGCATTTGGAGTGAGGAGAATCCACAAGCTTTGTAGAAACACAATTACATCCACAGAAAATTACTGTTTGGTGTGCTTTATGGGCTGGCGGAGTCATTGGCCCATATGTCTTCAAAAACGATGATGGTCAGAATGTTGCTGTCAATGGTGAACGGTATAGGAACATGATTCGAAGTTTTTTGGTACCTCAATTAGCTGGCATTAATCTTGCTGATGTGTGGTTCCAACAGCACGGAGCCACATGCCACACAGCGGACGCTACAATTGAAATAGCCCAATTAATTGGCTCCCATCGTGTGATTTAACCCCATTGGATTATTTTCTTTGGGGTTATGTAAAGTTACTTGTGTACGTCGATAAACCACAAACAATTGAACACCTGGATATCAACATTCGAAGAGTTATCGGCGAAATTGTTGTTCCAGATTGCGCCTTGTACGCGCAAGCCGTGGCGGCCTCATGTCCGAAATCATATTTAAACATTAATGTCATAAAATTTTCTTTCCAATAAAGACCATTTCATTGATATCAAAAATATAATACTATGTTTTATTATGATTAAACTTGTATCACTCTATAAAAAACACCCGATAACATATGATTCAAAAAGATACTTGTATTTGGACCACTCTGCACAAACAAATATTTCAGAGTATTTGGCTTTTTTTCCTTTTCGCCAACTTTATTATCTTTTCAGCTGCTTTTGTTCTTTTTTGTATAGAACTTTACACATGGAAGAAGACGGAGAAGGGTCACTGCTAAAGAAGTAAATATTGGTTTGACTGTTTGTTTCTTTGGCTCGGTTGAATGGTTTAGTATTCCACGTATTGTATGTAGATGTGATATGATGTAATATACATAAATTTTTAGTAGATGTATTGCAAATTTAATGTTTTTTGTTTGAGTGCTTGCTGCTGCAAATATTGTTTTACATTTATGATTTCTTTGCTTATTCGATTTGTACGTAAGTATTTACATGAACTTTTTTTTGCAATTTATTCTTCGTTTTTACTTTAAGTTGCAGCACTTTTTTATATCAATCTTAAACTTTAGCCTTGAATTTATGACATGAGTTATTTTTGCTCTTATGCAGTCTATCTATCTTTTTATTATTATTTTATTTTTGTTGTTTTTGTTCTTCTAAACACAGAGTTATTTTTCGGTGTTTGGGATTTGCTATAAAGAATTTCCTAATGGGGATTGTTTTCAAGAAGACTGTTGTGTGCTGCCCATAGAATCCAAGTAATCGAATTGAGTAAACAAACAATTTGTATGAAAAACATTCAGTTATTCGAGTGGTTTCCATACATATTTTCTACTCAAATCGATTGCTTGGATTCTATGAACAGCACATTAGTAAAAAATTTTACGCAATGGCAACACTGGTTTATTATCAAAATCACACGTACACGAATGTTTACATCATTTTTTTCATATTGCCCTTAATAAAATGAAAGAAACTTTCGATACCCATCAGCAATGACCATCACATGATGATCCAAATGGCCGTCATTGTTGTTTTCGATAGTATCGCTAATCTCGAATATGAATAGTTCAATAAAAATAAAACTATCGATTGCTTTGCAGCTCTACTTTGAATTAAAAACCAACAAATTACGAAAAAAAAATTCACATTAAAAACCAATTTCGTTGAAATTTCTGCATTCGAAATTCAAAGCGTGCTTGACTTCTGAACTTCATGAGGTTCTGGAATCTACGAGACATCAGTAAAAATTTCTTTAAACATGGCGTCGATACAATATCTTTTAAAGATTTGTATGCCTTCTACTAAAAATGCATCAACAAAATCTGTCATAAGACGGTAATACATAATTTCGAAAGATCACTTAATATGTAATCATGATTAATTTTTATCGACAATTATTGATTTGTCAAATCAAATAAAAATTTGCAAGCACTTGTGAATATTTTTCACTTTTTGGTAATAAGCCGTACGCTAAAAAAGTCACCATACATAAAAAACTTGATGTGGCACAAAAATATTGCTTAAATTAGTAATAAAAATTTAAATATTTCTGTTAATTTTTTGTTACATACTTACAATAAATTTGAACTTTTTTTAACATTTGATAATGACTTACCTAAAATGAGAAAAATAAATAAAAAGAATTATTATATGTAAATAATTTCTAAAATAAACATGGCTATAATTCTGTGGCAATAAGAAAAATGTGCTTAAATCATATTTTAACGTTTTGTAAGAGAACAGTTTTCAACTTTCAAGTGGATTTTTAGAAATTTGATCCTGTTGTAGTTAAAATTGGCAAATTCGTGTCTCGTTTCTTTTAATTTACGAATACATTGTTCTACACTCTTTAACTTGAAATATACTAAATTATATGTTAAGTTAAGCTGTTATTCTATATGAAATTATAAGTTGAAAAAAGATAAGAAGCAATTGATTACGCTACAACATTTTGAAAAATCGTGCAAAATAATTAAATCTTTGCCCAGGGTTACTTTTGAATGTAGATATTACAAAGGAAGTATTAACTTAAATTTAGCTTATGTCGGGTTACACACTTGTTCCTTTTTTCCTACAGTATTAATTATTTGTTAATCAATGTTATCTTTATAAGTTACGCTTATCAACACTTTTAGTTTAACAAGTACAAAAAAAAATTGAGATTAACAAAAAGAAACTAAATATAAATAAATTTTAAAACTTTTCATCATTCTAAAGTTCTTTTGGAAAAAATCAATAAAATTTTAGATTTCCAACAAATTTGATATAATCTCAGGCCCACCTGATGACCTGACACAGTAACGACTAGAAAAATTCGGGTTTTGTTTCTTTTTCAAATTAAAAGTTTTAACATTTTGCCTATTACAAAAACTTTCGCGACAAACTGTATAACAGCATTGCAATTATTTGGCAAAAATAGTGCTCACCTTTAAATCTCCAAATATTTGCCTCGTCTGACCGTACCTTTGGACTTGGCATACAATAAAAAAACTGTTGCTAACTGCACGAAGCAAAACAAATCTCAACGAGTCATAAACTTAAACAAAACGTCAACAACAACAAAATTTATTAAAAATTTTCCTCAAGATATTTTATCAAAACTGGCATACAATTTATTTGAATACATTCGATATTGCCATCGTTTTGAACGTTCAAAAAAACAATTTATTTGTGTATGTTCGTGGCAAAAGTTTAATGTTTTGAAATTCAATACTCCACTGTGTTGCCACATGCACTCAACAACAGATTCGATTAAAAATACACGAGCATGCGCATTGAGAAAGTACGCGATAGCGAATATTTGAAGTTAGAGTTTGCATTTCTATAAACAGTTTTGTTTCAATAATTTTTATTTTATTTTTTTTTTTGCCAAAATCAATGATTTATAACATTTATATATATGAATGTATGTACTTATGTAAGTTTTTAAGCATAAATTATTAAATGTTTGTGTATAAAGTTATTTTCATGTGCATTATTTTTTTTAATTTCCATAGTATTTTTCATTTCATACAAGCAACCAAGATGGAAAAGAAATATTTAACGAAAATGTTCCTCAACATACTGTAAGAGTAAAATGCATATTAGTGCAGTTAGATGCATTTATTACTTTTTTCATTTTCTTTTTTTTTTCATTTGGCCATAAAAATTTACTCCCTCAAGACATGACAAAAAGGAAAGCAACAAAAGCAGCAGCAGCAGCAGCCAGCCAGCAGTAAACCCATAATAAAAGAAACATTTCAACGGCATCTCTGGCACATTATAAAGCATGAATACGAAAAAAAGAATCATTTGTTTGAAAAACTAAAGAAAAATCAAACCAACCTTTGGTTATATGGAAATTTTTCTTTCAAGGAAAATACTATGGCTAAAAACAATCATAATAACATATTTGAGTTAAACTGGAGTTGCAAAAAAATATGTACCATAGAAAACCATAAGATATTTTTCCAAGAAGCACAAGAAATATGTCTACAAGAAAAACTTTGCTTTTTTGCATATATTTCTTCTTTTTTTCTCGAAATGCATTGTAGGTAAGTTTAAAGAAACTGAAACAACTGCAAAGTTTGTGTTAAAGTTGCAGCTTCTTTTAGCCTCTAGTTGTAAAGTTGGCTGGTTGGTAGTTCATATACAAAATGTGGTAGGTTGCCATGCAGCAGCATCAGCAGCACCGGCACTAACAAGTACAGTAAAATAAGTTTTTTTTTCTATATTTTAAATACACATAGTATTTTCATATGTAAGTACATATGTATGTATATTTATATGCACAAATAAATATACATAAATGCAAATAAAATGCAACAGTACTGATGCAGGGTATTAATTTGATTTGAAATATTTGGTACCAATTTAATCTAAATTCCTTTCAAATTCAATCAGATGAAAAAATATGAATGCGTTTCGTTTAAAAAAAAAGTAAACTTCATATAGGTACTAGGTAAACTTATGTAAATTGATTTTTTAGAAAACCGATCATAAATAACTTTTCACTCAAGCTCACGAGTCAAACGAAAAATACGAGAGCTGTATTGAGAACAACCAATTAGATCTACATATCGCACTTGATCAACAAGAGGGTAATTAACTCGAAATTTTAAAATTTTCAACAGAAGCAAAATACTTTTTGATTTTACATCAAAGGTATCTGAAAAATAGATTTTAAATCATCCGTTTCATTGGCGAAACATAGACAAAACAATGTGAAATTTTTACAGCAGCTAAATATGAATATTAGAATGCAAGTTTTGGAGAAAAGTGAAAAAATTTAAATTTCGAGTTAATACCCTCTTGTTGATCAAGTGCGATATGTTTCTTATGCCGTTTTTTTTCTAAAAAAAAATATAAAATTTTTTTTACTTTTTACCAAAAAGAAATTGCTATTCAAAGTTTTCTTAAGACAAAAATTTTGCACCGTAAGTGATGACACATACAATGATTTCTAATAAACTCACTATTTGAAATATTTCAACAAAAAGGGTTAAAAATGTGGCACTTTTTTCTAAAAAAGAAAACGCCACTAGCCACATGAGTACATACAACATACAGTTATGTTGAAAACAATAGAAGTGAGACTAACTTACATTTTGCAGTGTTCAAGGTGTTACCTTAGAAACCTTCATAGCACTTGATGTTATAATAATACTTACAACGAAGTGTAAAAAGTGAAATACAAAACAAATGATTATGTTAAATTATTATACCCTGGAACCCATTGATCAACGGGAAAGTCCCTGAGTTTATTTTGCTATTTTCTCCATTCTTCATTTCACTGCTCTCCTCCAGGACTCATTGATCAAAAAAACAAGGGTGTTGAAATTAAAAAAAATTTACTTTGTTTATCACTTAATATCGTTAAAAAAATTATCAATAGTTGATGTGGGGGATAGGGATGCCAAACCCAAAATCCCGATCCCGAAAATCCAGGGAAACAGGAAATAGAAAATACTATATCCGTTTTTTTTTTGTTGTTTGTTTTTATAGTTTTTCTTTAAGTTTTTCATTTCTTATTTTGACAATATTTGTTTTTTTTTCAAATGTAAAAATTTTTAAATAATGTAAATCAAAATGAAAAAAAATTTTATTTTCTGAAGAAGCCAATCAACGATATTGGCGAAATATCGATATAAAAAATAAAAAATATACGTTGTTTATATAAACTAACCTAAGGCTTGAATAATCACTTATAATTATTAAAAAGAAGGTCGAAAAATAAGAGAATATTAATTACATTTAAAACAAAAACAAAATTTTAGAATTTGTTTTTGTTTTGAATGTAGTTGTACGAAAGACCGAATACTTGTGACATCGTGGGACTGGCAGTAAAACTTTTGTTTGTGAACCTATTTCAAAGGCGTTTTCTAAATAAATATTTACAATGTTGCATGTTACAACGGTGTATTTTTATTGAGCTTTCGCGTTAAATTTTTTGTTTCAATATCTATAAAAAGCACACATATAACTCTTAATGTTAAAAAATCCGAATTTAAAAAAAATCTCAGAGTACCGAAAAATTTCAGGATCCCGAAAAATCCCGATTCGCGAAAACCAGTCCCGATTGGCATCCCTAGTGAGGACTGATTGAATAGTTCTTTTCCACAAAAGAATAAAATTGCATTATTTTATTAGTTAAACGAGAAAAGCACTCTGCAAGATTGGAAAATTTCATTATGAATCTCTATAATCGAAGAATGACTTCCAAGGAAATTTAAGAAATGTCTCGAAATATGTATCTCCAAATTATCGCCAATGCATTTTCACATAAAAAGAACGTCGAGATGTGCATGCTCATCTCGCAAAACATCTGTAATAGGACGATTTATCAAATGCCTTTCTGTGATGTATTCAAAGAAGATTTAAAAGAAGCTGAATTTGTCCGTTATGACCGCAAACTGGAATATGTCCTTAAAATGAGTCTACCAAGAAGATATCGACTCAAAATGGAATCGAGTTTATGCCGCGGCCTTCTCAGCCCTCTGACTTATACTGTTTAATGTATCAAAAATATGTGTTTCAGACTAAAGATCGTTAAATGTAGTGTGTTGCATGTTGACGAACTCCGCTACAACGACGTCGTGATGCCATTGGCTCCATGACTCACAGATGTGCTAAGCTCATAAAAAATACTGTAATTATCTGACTTTTTATATGTTTATGCCATTTCGAGGTTTAAATCTTAACAATTATGAAATACTCCTATTATTTTGAACAGCTAGCTTAGAGATGTTTTTGCTAAAAAAATATTTCTTACGCTCTAATCAATCAACCATTAAATTTACCAAAAATAATTGGAACAAAATTGTGCTTTTTGTACAAAAATATTACTTTTCTCTTAAATTCACTGCTATTTTTATGAATACAACTGTATATATTTCATATATTAAATAACAATGAAATCAATTTGCCATTTAGCTTCCTTTTTCTGGCAGCACAAGTAAGGAGCTGTTCAAATATTACAGGGTTACGTATGAAGGGGGTCAAAATTGGCTAAGCTGGCGTTACGCAGTATACGAACAGCCACTAACAAACAAACGAATTTAGACAATAAACATTCTCAAAATATGCTTTGAAAGTAAAAAATTAGAATAAGTAAGAATAACAGCAATAACAATGGAACACTACATGTATTGCTCTAACGGTAAAAGTGTCGATTTTTATTATCACAAGTTTTTCCTGCATTCATAACGTGCCATAAAGAAAATAGATCTATTAAGTGAGCGATCATGCCTATAGTACGGCCAGGTATGTAAGTGTGAAACAAATTCGATCGATAAATTCGATAAAAAATCTGGCTTAAGTTGTTTAATTTAATTATTATTTAGAAAGCAGTTTTTTTGCATATAATAATTAAAAACAAAGGTATATTTTTTGGGGGAACACCGCGCCAAGCTTAACCGGGACATTTTCGAGATCAACCACGATCTCTCATCGTAATTCTTGTGCTTCTTTCGACTCAAAAATGTGTGTAGAAAATTTTGAAAAACCATGCATTTGTAACTTTAAGAAGTGGTTAAATGATTGATGTTTAAAAACCAACACCTTAAACCAGTGAGAAAGCAAAGATGTTGATGATGACGACGAAAAGAGGCTAAGTCCGACCTGCAAAAGCCTAACTTGGCAATGCTGCTCATATGATGCATTGGGGCCCTGCAACAAGTTATCATGACGACGTGTTTAAGATATTCGAAAAAAATATGGAAATTGGAAAACTCTTCACATTCAGCCAGATCACAAAACCGTTTTACATAAACATACACAAAATTATTAGCATATTAGGTATTTGTATATAAAATTCTATTTACTTACGTTAACAATATTTGTATTTACAATAAACTATCAATGCATTTTTATTTTACCTTTATGTGCCAACTTAGTATATTGGTAAGTTCTACTTCTTCGTTTTCTTTCTCTCTATCTCTCTCTCTTCCTTTTGAGATTCTTTTTCGGTATTATTAGTAGAAAAAATAACCAAAGATGGTAATCATTTGCATCATCATGCATTTTGGCATGGAAACATTTTCTTCCATATGCCTGAACAACATCAATAGCAGTAACTGCAAAGACGTAGGTTTTACAAATAAGTTATAAGATCCTTTGTGTCTTTTTTTCCTCATCTTCTTTTTGAACTTTTGACTATATCTAACATTTTCTCAAGCTTAGTTTAATGTATAGGGAAAGCAACAAAAAAGAGGAAATAAAGCCAACAGTATCAAATAAACACAATATTTTTTTAAGAAGAATCACCGATGCATTAAATAACTTTCAAATAGAATATAAAAAAAAACAATGAAACTATTGTAAATGAAGTTTAATGAGAAAATTCAAAGAAGTTTTTGAGATGAAAGATTTTTATATGCCAAAAAAATTGTTATCTGAAGTGCTGCTAATTATCAAGCTTACTATTCAATAATTAAACTGATATAAAAAAAGAATTTAAATTTTGCATTATCGAACCGGGTGATTCAAATACAAGTATCTTTTAAAATCATGTTATTTTGACTATGATAGATTTTCTCTGTTCAAAATTTTGAGTAGCAGTCAGTTTACGCTTGAATAAAGGGAAATAGTGCAAACTTATATTATATATTTGAATTTGACCGAATATCAATGAAAAATCGTGTACTCTGCCATATCGCAGATGTCAATTGGCATCTATGAATCTGCGATTTGACCATATGGGGTTCGTTAAAGAACGACGCTGTGCGAAACGATCCACATCTTTAAGTCTCATATCGTCCGACCCACACGCGAAACAGAACCAAAAACTGTCAACAAAGTCTTTGAAAAATGGATTGGCAGAACAAGCTTTCACAATAGCCAGTCGCGGTAGTCACATAAATAAAATCGTGTTCCATAAATAATGGGAAGATTTTTTATTTCTAATAAAGCAATAATACACCAAAAGAAATTAACTTCCTGATTCACTGACTCGAACAAAAACGTCTTGTTAAAAATTTTTATAAAAAACACTCAATTTAACAAATTTGTTTAAGCTGAATTTCATTAAAATTTCTTAAATTATTGCAAGACTCCTTTGGAATCAGAATTAGCTCAAGCATATAACAATCTGAAAATCAAGGCGAATTCATACAGGTGAACTTGATAGCGCAGCTGATAACTTTTTTTTAGTTTTATCCAAGGCGAATTAGGGTTGGATGTCAAAGTTTATTTATTTCTTTTGTTTACATTCAAGTTGAAAATTTTTTATAAGTAAACAAATATAATAGTGAGAACAAAGAAAAATTAGTTTAGTGCCAATAATTTTTTAAATAAAAGAAATTTATTGCTCGGTGGCTTCATATTTATCACTTTCTCTATTTTTCCACCAATTTCATTCACTTTACAATTTCAAAAAATATATATCGTCCGTCACAGGTTGACAACTCTTAACTCACGAAAAAATTGAATCGGAGACTGTGTTTGTCCTTCTGCATGTTAGTACGTTTCATTTATATTTTTTAAAAATCTTACAATAAATATCTCCCACTAATTTTGGTTTTTTATTTACTTCCAACACGGTTTAATAACGGAGTAATAAGGTTTTTTTGTCTCCTGAAAAGTACAAAAAACATGTTAAGAGTTGTTAACTTGTGACCGAAGATATTTATTAGTGAACTTTATTATAAAGCTGATGTAAGCAAAAAAAATCAAGCTAAATTAACTTTAAGCCACGGTATTCTTCCACGCGATATAAAAGCCCAGCTGGAAAAGCGAAAGTCCCACAGCACATACCTAAAAACAATTTCTTATGAAAATTATAAAAAGGAAACATAAGTTTACGTAACCTCTCGAGGGCAAAGCATTCTTCAATGGAATTGTAATGTGTACTTACAGCCGTACGACGTTGAACGGCATTACGGATGACAGGAGCCAATAATTTAGCAACGAATCTTTGAAACACATCCACACAGAAAGAAGAAATTCAACAAAAATAATATTTGTTAAAGTTATTATTATTCATGAAATATTAATTTTTTATTTTATTTTTTCGCCTCAGTCAAATGTTTTTGACAATGTACTATGATTTTACAAAAACAAAATGCTTGTGGTTTTTGTAATGTTGTACTTGTTGTAATATTAAGTTCACCTGTATGAATTCGCCTTGCTGATAATATGAAACGCAAGGCAAATTCAAAACAGGCGGTCTCGGCAGCTCAGCTGATTTTTTTTGATCCTTGTATCTCCTTACATTTTGATCTGTTTTGTTTGTCAACATTTCTTTATATTTGATTTATATATAGTGTTTGACGTTGATTTTGACAAAGAAAGCAGGTATTTTTCAAAGCGAATTGAGGCGAGTCTACCTGTTATGAATTCGCCTTGCTGATAACATAAAAGTTTATGATTCCGATGTCAAATTTTCTTGTCTAGCTATTAAGCTTTTACAGAAAATTCTATTAAGTTTTATTTAATTTATGAAATATTTACTCTTTAAATTTACATATTATAAAATTAAATCTTGAAATATAAAACAGATTATCATGAAGCCTATATTCAAATTTTAGAAAAAAAAAACACCTATTATTATTTGGATCTCAGATAACACCGCGTAATCTAAAATCCAATACCAGACGAAATTAAATTTTGACCCAAATCCGACATACATACTATGTACATCCATACATATTTAATAAGACTTTTTGTAATTACAATTTCAAATCTACTTCAACAACAGCTGTGGGAATTTCTCAATGCAAACATTGTGAACAAATCATCATTGTGGTAGGTATCCATTAAAATCATAGTATTTTATATTATTGTAATTGTAATAATAATTGAATTACAATATTACTAAACAAATTGACCCCACTGTCAAAATAAGCTATTCGTTTCTGACATTTTGTAATTGTTTTCAAACATAAAAGCAATATTAAACCAATTCAAATGATTGTTAATCTTTGAGAAAAAAAATCACGATAAAAAAATTCGATATTTATCTTTGACACAAGAAACTAATAAACGAATGAATTTGAAGGAGGAAACACAAATGTGCTACAAAAAATAAATAAAAATAGTAATAAACATTAAAATAGATTTTATAGCAATTTAAACTAAACTCTAATAACATGATTTTGTTCAAAACTAAAGAAAAACAAAAAAAAAAGAAACGGTCATAAATGTTAATTTAGGCAAATGTTAATAAAATTGAATATTTCACTTTACGATCAAGAAATTACAAAAAAAACAAAGAAAACTGCAATCAACATTTGAAGTAAAATAAAAGTAAACCATTCCATACCATAATTGAACTTAAGGCAATTTTAAATATGGTACGTGTATGATCATGCTGCTGCTGATGATGATGATGATGATGACGTTGACGACGGCAATGGCTACAATGATGTTGGTGATGTTTGAGACCATCTAACTTTAAATTGTCTAAAAGGATTGTTATTTGTGAAATACAATATAGAAAAGAGCTAAAAACTAAAACAAAAAACTTAAATCCAAATCAAACAGATTTCATTTCCACACAAATAACGTGGGAACCAACCATTTTTTTATCGCACTCCAAAAACGAACACACACACACACATACATCCACCATCATCCATAAAATAGTTATTTTAAGGAAGATAAATACTCGTAGCAAGAAAGCATTTGCAAAGAAAAAGAAATTATTACCAAACACTAAATTTCCAAACATGGACCATATAAAACTGTGTACGGTAAACAAAAATAAAAAGCTCTAGAAAAACCAAATAAATTTTCCTACCAAATAAAATAGAAAAACAGAAAACAATTGATGATAGTATTGTTGTGTACTTTGCTGGTGCCAACAAACAACATGTAAACCAAATTTAGTTTTAGGCCAAAGCCATAAGTAAACCTATTTTTATTGACCTCTCCTTAAACTCACATTTAAAAACAAAACGAAGCCATAATAAAAAAAGAGTTCAAACAAATAGAAACCACATACAATAATCTAAATACTCGTACATAATAGACAGTTTGTATTTTTATTCACGCAAATCCCAAATCTATGATAACGTTTCTTCTTGTCTTTTTTTTTTTTTAATTTGTGATCTGCGTTAACTTAATAGTTTGCAGGACAGCGATTTTATGGTGGGAATTCTTTGAAATCCACGCAATATAAGCAGTCCTATTTGTAAGCGAGCGTTGCTCTAAAGTTACCATACGATGAATATTAATAATATGCTGACGACCGACACAATTTAATTATAATTAATACAACAACACCAAACACTCACGTACATATGATGAAATACACAAAACATTAAAAATAAAAAATAAATTTAAATTAATGAACACCCCACAATTCTAACATTTGACAATCCCAGTAGAGAAAAAGCACTGCCTCATTGTCGTTTTTTTCCATTTCTTTGCAAAAACAAATAATAAGGATTAGTAGCAACTTTAAATGCTTATAGGTCACAAAATATTGAACCGATCTTAATAAAATATATATTGCGCAAATCTGCCAGCAAATATCTTTCAAAACCATAATTAAATATTTAAAACCAATATTTTTCGCAGTACAAATCAATGTAACTCCATTTGTATTCAAAGTTGAAGTACAAATTTTAAACAAGGAATAAAGCAATAAAATAAACCTATTGTTGTATCCCTACAAAGGTAGTGATGTAACGAATATCACTTTTTACGTATTCTCGAATACGAATGCAAATACGAATATCTGCGCAAATACGAATATTCAATTTAAAATTTAGCACCACTAATCTGGTTTGATTTTTACGTCTGCACTATAAAATATTTAAAATTTAATAGAAAAAAAAAGAATCTCCCTTCGCATCTATAACAATAAATTGAACAAATTATCAAACTACTATCGGTATTTACATTCCGACAGCAAGAATCAACAACTTCAATTGATTTTTTTAAGACTGAATTTTAAATTATCCAACTACAGAATAGTTTCACTTTTTCGAAAATCACATATATTTTCCGGTTTTGTATTTCTCACTTTCTGTTCGCGGTTTTTATTAGCAATTCAAAGTGATGTTGTATATAGAAAATTTCCACAAATATTCATAAGCAATTCAATTCAACGTAATTGGGTCTTGTTTCAGATGTTTTGTAGTTGCCGAATGAATGGATGATACCATTTTTTTACTTCAGCGATATTAAACGATATAGTAACCTTGAACAGATATCACAACATTATCTGTTTCGATGAATTTAAAATTTTTAGTTTAGGTTAATTTTCTTAATTTTTTCTTAGCTTAAACTTAATTTGTCTTTTTAATTTTTGCCTCGACCACAAACTATTCTTAATGATTTAAATTTATCCGCCCTGGGAATTCCCCTGAAAAACTCCACAAATTCGCATATCGTCGATTCGCTGACATGGTGGAAAGTAAATAATCAAAAATATTTAGGCACCACCAATTACTCCAAGCGCTCCAAACGAGCGAATATTTAGTGGTGCGGGTCTTATTTATACACCGCATCGCAATAGACTTGAAGGAGAAAAAGTCTTACGACACTTTCAGGGTGCTGTTGGCTGAAGTAGTTAGCGCGTTGACTGCAAAGCAAATAATGTCTAAGAACGTGGGTTCGAGCCCAGCTTCAGACAAGTCATAACATCCAGCATTTTTTAGATGTGCATTAGTATGCCATTGTATTTGTTATTGTTGGACTGTTCAAGTGACAAAGACATAGACTGGTCACTGAAGAGTAACGACAGCAATTGATACTGGTGTATGCTAGCGGACATCACAGCGCCCTCCTTCGTCGGTATTGTAGCAAAATCGCCGGCGCACTGTGGCTGAAAATCGTTTTTCATTGGCCAAAACTCAAATTTTTTTTTGTCACCGATTTTTAAAATTTTTACGCCCTTTTGCAGCTAATATATCCAGATTAAGGTAGCCAAAAAATTAGGTTAAACTATTGATAATTGTGAGCGTGGCATGCTGTCAAACTCAACGGTTTTTTTAATTTCAGAAAAAGGTGTTTTTCTTTTGTTTTTTATAAAAAATAAATGGTTACTACTCGCAAGTTATCATCGATAATGGCCTGCGGTCTTTTTTATAATGTTGGTAGGATTATAGTCTTTAGTTTTTGTAAGTGGTCAGAGCTCTAGCGTTTAATATTAAGGGCGTTACGGAATATTTATGAAACTACTATATTTTTCTCAAATTTAAACTTTAGTGGAATAGAACTTCTAGGGAACAAAAGGGAACAAGAAATGTATACCACCCGGAGAAAGGTGAAAGTGTCCTCTTTAACGCTATATATACTTTTGCACCCGCCACGAGCCGCCTGTAGAACACTTTTTTCATTTTAATGAAATTACTCCAAAGTACTCGTATACAATGGTGTATATAATTTTCACTTTTTTGCCTAAAAGTTTATGTTTTTTTACTTTAGACTACGTAAAACTAAAAAAATTAAATATAATACCTGCGAAAGGGTTTAATGGCTTTGTTTTGATCAGCCAAAAATTGGTAATAAAATTATCACAAATTATCACAAAATTCTACAGTAAACATATGATCTGTTACTAAATTTACCTGTTATCAAATGTTAGGGTCAACCAAAGTCATAAGCAATTTTATAACAATAATCGCGACATTAAAGCACTAAAGAAAAAAAAGTAACCCAACAACAACAACAAATATTGGCGAGATACTAATCAGTTTTACCTGATATTAAGGTCTGGACAACATGTGCAGTTTTGTGCAATTTAAGCACTACCTGCTATGAAATTAAAGATCAATGTGTGAATAACATGTATCTAAAAATGTATAAAACTACGGATTCGATAAGGGATTACTCAGTTAATCCTCTAAGTGTACGGATAAAACATAACAGACGCAAATAAAAATATTCAGAAAAATATGGAGAGCTTCAGTTATAAAGAACTGGCCGAAGAGTATTTTAGAAACAAAAACCAGGAAGATGTTCTTAGCTACGTTAAAATAAAATTAAACTTAAATTCGTGGAACACATACTAAAAATCAATTATGATTTGGATTTCGGGTCTTCAGGATCAATAAGAAACAACGAAACCAACAAAGAGTTAAGAAGTTCAAAAAAGAAACATGTTCAAGATGAATATCGCAAATTAGGATTGATTATAGATCATCCAAAACAAGGGTCAGGCAATACAAATGATGGCAATACCGCAAGAAGATTCTTTTCAGATCCAGAAACAGCATCTGAAATAACAGGAGTGGATTTAAACCTCATTTTCAGATTTAAAATAATCCTAGAAGTACTTGCGTGCAATGAAGAAATTGACTCTAGAAAATTTGGAGATTATGCTAAGGAAACTGCAAAAATATATACAACCAACTACCCATGGAGAAATATGTCTGCAACAGTTCACAAAATCCTTTATCATGGAGAAGATGTCATTAAATATCATTTGGTGCCACTTGGAGATCTATCAGAGGAGGCTCAGGAAAAAAGGAACAAGGATTACAGATTTTATAGGGAGCACAATACTAGAAAAATTTCAAGAAATTCAACAAATGAAGATCTATTTAATATATTATTGGCAACGTCAGATCCGTTTATCTCCAGTATTCGAAATCAATGGAAAGTGGAACATCGGGATTTAGATGAAGAAGCCAAAAAACTACTAAAGAACAGAGATAGCACAGAACAAAATATGGAATATTTGCAATCAATATTTGAGTCAAATGAATAATAATTATAATTGCCTTTCATTGTTATTTAAGTACGAAAAACATAGTATTAGTAAAAAATAATAATAAACGAACCTACCATTGTTACAAATGCTATTAAAATTTATTGCAGTTTTTATTTTAAAATGTTTTTAAAATTATCAAATTTGACAGCAAAAAATAATAAATTTTTCTGTAGTAATAGCAATATTTTTAGATAATATTATTAACGTTTTTTTTAAGTGTAACTATTCTTTGAGTGTAAACAAATTTGCAAATTTGTCAGCAAAAAATTTTAAATTTTTCAGTAATAGCAAAATCTCCAGTTGATTTTACTATTTTTTTCAGTGTACAATTTTTTTAAGTGTAACATAAAAAAAATTCCATTATTACAAAAATTATTTATAATTATTATTAATTTCCAAATATTCAAATTTTTTAATAAATAAAAAAATAATAATTCCATATTTCACTCTAAAAGTTAAAAAAAATTCAAAAGTTCAACTTTGACCTAGAATTCCTTAAAAAGTCCTCAATCAATTTTAATAAAATTTAAACTGAGTCAAGCTGAACTAAATATCTATCCAATAAAAAAAAAATTACTTCAATATTTTGATCGGTTCAAAAGTTACAGAGTTTTGGCCAATGAAAAACGATTTTCAGCCACTGTGCGGCGAAGTAAAATAATGAATAAAATGGCTCAAAAGCTTAAAAACACATTTAATGCGCCTACTTGACATCAAAGGCGCTGTAACACTGATCTAAAAACTAACACAGCGCGCAATATCAGAGTTGCAAAAATTAAGCTTTCTCTCTCTTTCACCATCTGTCCTCTCTCACTATCCCTTTCCCAAAGAAGGTAACACACCTACGGGTTGGTAGGCATACTAATTGCCTGAGTGTTACTTCTCTTTTAAAAAAAAAAAAAAAATATTTATCGTTCCTCTATTGAGATTCGATTATTAATTTGAAGAAACAATATTAAACTTTTTTTTTAATGTTTAATGTTTTGGTTCGTTTGTACTAAATTTTAATAGAGGTTTTTCTGATAAAATTATTAGAAATTAATATTTGTTGTTGCGTTTACCCAAAAGTGTTTTTTTGGAATGTTCATATTCGCGAAATATTCGCATTAAATTGGTGAGCACGAATATCAAAAATATACGAATACTCTCGAATACAAATATTCGTTACATCTCTTATACCAGGCATAAACTGAAAACTAAATAATCGTAAAGTGTGTAAGTTTAGAGCTAATAATTCGTGTTTGTTTAGCTTCAATTTTTTTCTTTCTTTCTTTGGTCTGATGCGGTGCACACAAAAAGCCCAAAAATAAAAAGAAAGATTTGCAAAATTGTAGTTTTTCCTATTTTGAATGACATTTATTGCAATATAATCGTTATTTCGAGCTAAGCAAAAATAAAAATGCCAGCAAAGCGCGCTGATTTTCATCATCCACAATTATTGGGGAGATTTTTGTTTCTTCACATGCTCTACAAAAAACTAAACTAATGATTTGTTTTTAGAAATCATTATGGTGGGTATGTTGCTGTTTGTGTAGCCTTCCTGAGTCCAGCAAGCATGCTTCTCATCACGAGAAATGTAGCAGTTTTTGGTTAAAAAGAAAAAAATAGAAAAAAAATGTTCTTCATTGCAACTTGTTAACATTTATTTTAGCATTTGTAAGCATTAATTTTCAACTTAACAATTTGCTGTTAAACTAAGTAACCACCGACCAGCCACGTTCTCTCTCAATATAAACGGTTTATACCTTAAAAAAATAACAAAAGCAAACCAACATACACTCAAATCACCACTTCAATTTACACTCATGGGAAAATGTCCGTTAAAGGACTTGTACAATGTTGCGTGAAAGACTTGTTAATTAAAAGTATTGCCCAAATTGGGCAAGTGTTGTTTCTTTACATTTACAGTTTGTTTGTGTGTTGGCATCACTCTTGCCGCCGCGGTATTTTCAAGTTTTCTTCAATAAAGTTTGACATAATCAATATCTTAAAAGGCTCATTAAAATTGTTGTTTAATTTAAAATTGAAGGTTTTGTTTTTGTTTTGTTTGTTAGACAAACCGGGCCTAGGCCTTTAATAATATGGGCGGTTGTCCCGTTTTTAGGTAAAGTTACCACAAGTAGTTAAGAATATTTAAGCTCAAGACTTCCTTAATAGCAGCCTTTTGCAATTGCTTTCCAGACATGTTCAATAATATTTATGGCTGGGTAAGCACACAGGTTTTTGATTTCAAATTGAGAATTATTTGAAGCCAAACTTTATATCAAATTGTAAAGGTTTGAAAATGATATGAATGTAATCCGAGAAGCATAGCATTCGCAGCAAACAGAGGACTTTATTCCCAAACTTAATATCAAGTGTTGTTCTCAACTGTTTTTCTAATGTGGATTGTCATTAAATGTGCAAAATAAGTGAAGTTAAATTATTTAATTTTTCATATGAATTTAATTTTTGTTTTTTAAAACTAAATATGCTTTAATAAAAATGAAGAGTCAGTTTCTCTAAATGCGAAAGAAAATCTTATTCGAACATTTATACTGAAAAACGAAAAAAAATTCAAGTTTCTTAAGAATTTAAGTTTTTTAATTATTTTTCTTACACAAAACTTTTGTGTGAGACTTCATAAAAGGCAAACATCTGAAGTTGAAAAATATTCAATTTCCTGTTCTATTTTAATTTAATTTATAAAAATAGAAGAGGAAATTGAATATTTTTTATGTCTTTATAATAGATTTAAGTAATTTTGTATTTTTGTGTAATTTAATTATAAATTTTTTTTGGACAAAATTTTTTATCATTTCTTCAAACAAATTTAGAATAAGTTTTTATTGGTTTGTCAAAACAATAACTGTTATTATTAATTTTTAATTAAATATATACCTGAAGAAGCTTTCCATTGAGAAATCGAAATATCGGATAAAATAAATCAAATATATTTATTTTCTGGACCTAAAACTTGAATAAATTATTTAATAAAATTTTTGAATGCATATTTAATGAACATATTTCACATATGTCGGACACTATTGCATTGAATAATTATCTGAACGAAGATTTCCGAGGACCACCAAAAATGCTGTTTAAACACCTTTATTTGAGAAAAGTTGACATAATAAAGTTTGAGGTAAATTTTTGGCGTTTCTCTTGAAATTGTTGCAAATTAATTTCCATATTTTAGTTAACGAATATCCAAAGTGCAAATGAGGTTTCCTCAACACCTTCAATATGACCAGTGTTTACTCAGCATTATATATAAAATTTTTTACAAACTGTTGAAATATGCGATAGCCATAAGACCCAATGAGCGCCTTCTTATTACGGTTGCCAAATTTTGTCTTCGACATTTTGTACAAGATTAAAGCCAAATGCTGCCTATCTACATATGTACATAGTACAAAATGTTAGTAAATAAGCAACATTTTTCTTTAATCATGAGCAAAATTTCAAATAGGAAAATCGTCAAACATAATAAGTCCGAACAACAAAGTTAAAAAATTTTTGTTTCCCATTAAAAATTGTAACACACTATTTTACAAAAAAAAATGCGTACTGATTGCTATTTGATGCCAATTATGGCCAAATTCTTTCTAATTTTTCCCCAACTTTCAACTTTTTCAAACGATAATTTCAATTTTTGTGAGTATATAAATTTGATGCCATTTCATCGTATGAGAATTAGTGCAATTACATGTTACATTGTCTTAAAAACTTTTTGTTTTACTTCTTGATTGGACTTTAGGCTTTTTTAATATTTTTTTCTTTCTTTTTTATAATATTGTGCTTTTGTATTTACGTTTATTAAGTAAAAGAAAAAAATCTATGTTGTTGTTGTCTTTAGTTTTAGTAAAGACTTCTAAGCAAAAGATTTCTCTCTTTTTGTACGCGATCGTGTTTGAAAAACATGAAAAATAAATTAGATTTTTAGATTAACGTGAGGATTTAAATTTTTATTATAGTTAAATTTGAGTTTTTCGATTTTTTTTTCGTTGGTTTTTGTTGTCTTATATAAAAGTTAAATTATTACAAAATGTTTAGTTTGTTAAAGCATACTTTTTTGTTTGTTTTTTGTTGCATTAAATAAAATACATTTTATGTTGAAGTTTTTTCTTTGTTTCAAAACCATAAATTACAATTAATGTTTGATTTAAGTGTTATACGCTTTAAATTACAATTTTAGGTTAATTTGAGAAATAAATCAAATTCTTTTTTTTTGTGAGTTTTAGATATTAACAAAATAATGTTATCAGACTGAATTCTTTTGTTATTGTACGATGATTGATTGTTGTTAAATATCATTATTCTTGTGGTTTATTAAGAGTATTTCGTATTTCTGAAAGTTTATGAATGAGACTTATTTTAAAAGCAATTGTAAAGTTCTTCTATTTAAAGTTAAAATATAACAAGTAGATTTTTTATAGACATCTGATTGTAATTAATTAATTTAAAATTATTCATTAGAATAGCTGCAACTGAAACGCAAATTCATTGGAATTAGGAATTAAATTTAAAATAAAATTGCAACAAAAAATTGTCACAGTTATAAAAATGAATTTTTTTTCATTCGCCTTTTCTTGTCGTTTCGAGGTGCTCAAGAAATTTGCATCAAAAAAACCTTGCAAAAATATTAGTTTTAGTTATTTCTAGAAACTAATTGTCAAAATTTTATATTTTTAAGAACTGTGTAAAAGTTAGTTATTTATTCTGAATATTCTAAATAAAATAAATAAAATTTGTTGGAGAAACACAGCTTTTGTGGCTTAAGCAATTTACTGCTGTTTGGATAAATCAGATTTAAAGCTAAAAGGTGACGCAAA
Organism: Gymnocheta viridis; assembly: GCA_956483585.1. Taxonomy (NCBI): domain Eukaryota; kingdom Metazoa; phylum Arthropoda; class Insecta; order Diptera; family Tachinidae; genus Gymnocheta; species Gymnocheta viridis. Next base: position 127,135,123 of record OY101440.1, on the reverse strand, counting down.
ATTAAGCATCCAATTTTGCTTTGGAATAATCAATTTAAGTGAGGGAAATCTTTATTTGGACCTTTACAATTGAAATAAAATTTGTCACAAAGCTTAAGAACAAGATTCTAAACAGTTATTAATGTTGCCTACATTCTGGTCATAATTAATTATTTCTTAAATTGAGAATCTTTAAGCCAATTATAATGAAATTAGCTACTGCTCATGAGCATCAACATCCTGTTTGGAATTAAAACTTAAATCTGTTTGATTTTCATACTAAAACTAGTCTACAAAATTGTATGTAACTCCTACAAGTTTACCCATTCATTATATAGGAACGAAGCCCGTTGCGCCGTCCTGCTGGTTACGCATGTCGGCTACAATCGTATCGTTCAATTAGGGGAGCAAATAAATTGGTTTTCATGGATACGTAACGCTCGCTTTTGCCGCTGAGAACCGCGAGGGAATAGAAACCTCTTTAGATGTTAAAAAAAAACTTTGTTAAAACCACAACAGATTACGTTTCATTTAAAAACAGATTTAATTTAGAACTTAATTTTCAAAGTAATTTTACACAAACGTATACAGTACAACCTCCATAATCCGGACACAGCTATTGTCCGGATTAGTGGATCGTACGCAATACATCAATGGAGGGCACAGAGCTGAAGTGAACCAAGTCCCAGAAAGACCACGCTAAAATATTTTACATTTTAAATACTTATTTTGTCTAGTTTTACTGAGAAAAAAGAACACTTGTCTGGACTATAGAGGAAAAATGTCTAAACTGTCCGAAAAATTTAATGCCCGGATTACTGGATAGTCCGAATTAGCGAGTGTCCGGATTAGGGGGGTTGTACTGTATTTCTGAAAAAAAAAAAATTCTTCCAGAAAAACTGTATCATCTTTTATTAAAAACATCCAAAAAGTGTTCGTTTCTAAAAAAAAGTTTGCGCTGCTAATAAATTCACACACACACATGCATGTAAATGTTGTATTCCTTAGATAATAAAATAGATATGTATATATTTTTTAATTATTAAAAAGAAATTAAACTTTTTTATAGCATTAACAATTTGGTTTATTATTATATTATTTGGTGCCCGCTGAGGACTGCATTATTTAACACATTCTCATTTTATATCTCTCGCCAATTGTCCATCTCTCTGTAGGACATTGCCTTCACTAACTGATCATAAAAAGAAAATATGATACATGAGTACGTACAAATGTATATATGTACTAACTTTTCATACACAGTGGGTACAATAATCAACTAAATATAAAGATCATAAAAATAAACACTACTATGAAGAGGTAAAACAGTGAAAATGATGTAGTCATATAAAGATTTTTAGACATTCAAACAAAAAATAAACAAATACAGTACAAAAATAATGGTATAACATTAGAGACTTAACACTGTTTTTAATTATTTTTAATTTACATATTCAGACTTATTATGCATTGAATATATGGATAGATGGTTTCACGGACGGACATAAATAGACATGAAGAGCGAAAAATAGATAGACATAACAATGATTTACTTTTATTGTTATGGTTGTTTTATAATATACTAAATATTCATACCAACGAGTTTTGTAGTTTACAGCAGGTCATACAAAGCAGATATGTACATACATACACATGTATATATGTATGTACATATGTATGTACTAAAAAAACAACGCAAGTATGGCCGAATTGTGATACCCTTTTTAAAAAGTGAAAAATGTTGTTAAGAATACATGTAATACAAGACATACATACATATTTATAATGCGAGAATAATAGTGGAAGATTACAGAAGATTTTTGACAAATTTGGACAGATTATTATCAAAATCCACATAGACTTGCTAACTTATTAATTTTAGTCGCTTAAAACTCATGAAATAAAGTGATTATTGCAACGAAGTATGTGCATCACTGGCAAATATTATTTCTATAATTAAAATAAATGAAATAAGCACACACGAGGTGTAATTAACTATGCAATATTATTACTACAACAATTACAACAATACAAGAACACAAGGCATTTGTTACATTGTTTCTGTCAAAAAAAAACATCTACAGAAAAATATAGTCACAATTTTTTGACATTCAAAATGTAAAAAATAGTCAACTACCGTAACGATGCCTGTTTAATACGTCTTGAGGCCACATATACTTTGATTTTCAAATTGGCAAAAAATTAACCCATTCGCTCAATCGGTACGGCATCAATTCTATTCTTTAAGAATTCATTATTTTTTAAGAAAATCGATTATAAATATTTGAATAATGTAAATAAATTTAAGAATTTATTAAAAAAATTGTCCATTAATTAAAAAAAATATATATTTAAGTTCAATTTAGAAAAAGTTCTTTTTTTTGACTAGAATATTATACATTTTATTTTAATTTAATATATAACATGATTTATGTGTTGATGCTCAAAAGCAATGTATATTTATGCAAACTTTTTAAAACCACTCTTATTAATATGTACATCAAAACTCAAATGAAGCAAAAGAATACACACAACATGAAAAGGATCCTTGAAATAAAGTAAATTTGACATAATCGTAAAAAAGGAATCTGACCGAACGAAAACAAGTTTTAATTAAGCCCATCTACAAAATTGAACCACAATCGTACAGTACAACCACCAGATCACTTCGTTCAGTTGGGTGATTCGTTCAATTTAACCCGTTCGATCATGAGCTAAACAGGTCTAATCCTCAACAACGCGTGCACGATGACGCACATATGAGATTCAAATAACACGTAAAAACGAGCAAGAGTTACTTACTTACTTAACTTTTCGTTGGCACAACACAAATGAAAAGTTCAACTATATATTCGTCATTAATTACATGGACGACAATGTCGTCAATGATTACGTGGACGACAATATCGTTAGCGAAAAGTAAGCTGTTCCGAATTCTAAGGACACGCAATTTTGTGAGGCAATCTTTAATAAGATCAAATGTCGGATATAAACGGGTGTTTTTAGATCATTATTTTACGAAAAAAGCAAACTTCCATGGTTTTGTTTAAGTGATACTTTTTCGAACTAAATTGGTTGTTAGTGGTTTTAATTGACGCTATTATGTTTGTATGTACATTATGACGACAGAAATTATATAGTTCCAAACTCTAAGGAGTCGATATAATATAATGTAAAATTAATGTGTTTTACGTCTTAGAAATCTACAAATCGACAATTTTTATGAAAAAATGTGATGGAAGGAAGTCTTTGAACTATGGGATATTTAGGATGTCGATAAATTGCACAATAAATTACGTTAGAGACAAATAAAATAAACAAAATTTTATTTATGTATATATTATTCTTTAAATTAAGCTTGATCACTTTTTTATTAATAAAAATCATCCAATCTTATTTTATCTTATCTCGATATTTCGTTACCCTTTGGGTAACTTCTTCAGGAGGAAAAAATTAATAAACAATTTAAATAACAAAAATTAACAAATTATTAGTCAACAATTTCTTTTTCCGTTTTGGTTAAAATGTTGTGTAAATTGAAAAAAATTTTTTTTAAAAGTGACCTCAAGCTTAATTTAAAGAAAAATATAAATATAAAAAAAAATCAAAAAATAATATATTAAAATAAACAAAAAATTATTAAAATGTTTGTTTCCAAATATAACGGCCTGTCCCATATTGTGAACATTATCCTTCGCTAGATTTCTAGTAAAAAAATAACTGATTTGCATCTCACTAATAAACTATTTTATTCTTTTATTTATTTAGTAAATAAATTAACAAATAAATGATGGGACTACAATCAATTATTTTTCGTTTAGCGCACAATAACGTTGCTCGACATCCCGGAAAAGGCCGTAAGTTTATGTTTTCTAAAGAAATATTTTTTTTTGTTCCTGTGAATTATTAAAAATTTATTAATAGAGTTCTGAAAGTTCTGTGGACTCTATCTACCCTTTAATTTCGTATATAATTTGTCTAGTTTGTTCTCATATCTTCTTCTAGATCTAGATATCTAGATCGAATAATTACAATGAAGAAGTTTTGTTTTGTCCTCCGTATTTAGTTAATTCAATTTTGATCACATATTCTAGTCCAAAAAAAAAATATATAAATACCGAGAAAGTTTACAAATGAAACAATCATCATTACGAATATTATTCCTATAGTTTTCTGCTTTTTACTCATTTTTAATGTTGTTACTTAAACTTTTGGAGCATATAAACTCAAATTTAAATTGGTAATAATTATTAAATTTTACAACATCATTTCTTAAGACTTCTTTCTGCAATAGAGCTAAATAAACGACCACTAGAGTTCAAATGTTTTCTTTTTTTTTTGTTTTGGAAAAATTAAGAAATGTTTTTCGTGTAACCAATTGTTTTGCTGTGTTTTAGTTGTTATTTCTGTCTAAGTTTTTGTAGTTGGTAATTTTTAGCTGTTTCATGGTGATGCGTTTACGCTTGCGCACTGATGCATAATTCCCCTCCAACACCTGAAATAGATGAACAAAAAACACCCACCACACGTACTATATATTCAGATTTTTGTTTGGTTTTAATATTATTTGTTCATCAGTTCCTCGTACTTTTCAACTTAAAAGAGATACATATATGTATATATACATACATATGTATATAGACATGCTTAGATACTATGTATGTAAGTATTTACATCTATAGCATTCGAAAAAATAAAAGATTTTTTGTGAGGTACGTATGTATGTACATATGTACATATAAATGTATGTATGTATAATAAAAAACATAAGACAGAAAAAAAATTTTCTATAACAATAAGAACAACTAATTAGTCATTTTTGAACCATCTATTGTGTGCAAGCGTAAGTCCAACCTAAAATAACACTTTAATATCATCTTTATTCGATACCGCCCGTGGCTACTTCTGGTTTTACATTTTCAAAACTTCTTTCATTTCACATTTTTATTATCATTTAAAAACACTACTGTTGCGTATACCTACATTAAATAAATGCTATTTATTATTGGATTTTTACAATCTTATTTTGTGTACTTTTTTAATGATACAAAACTATCTTTGTTGTATCAGACGGAAGGGAGCTTTTTATTATTATGATGACATGTTGGTAGCTAAATGTTACTACTGTTAGATATTAGACGCATGAAGAATATTTAAATGTTTTATGGTTAGATACGAAGTGTTAAGATTTCCACTTAGATAAAAATTTAGCCAGTTCGAAACGACTTCACCCCTTTTTACTTATATGTATTTAAATACAGATTTTACAGTTATAAATGCCACTCTTATCAAGTTATGTTACTTTAAAAATGTCTCTTTAATTTAGCATTTTGTTTTTAGAGCTTATAAATAATATTTATACGGCATAAACGGAAAGAGCCAAGCCCTGCTATATTAAAAATCTTTGGTTTTATACACACGAGTATGTACGAGGGCGGATTGATATTGAAGCTACCTAGCGCTACATGGCAGCACAAACACAAAACCTTTTTTTAGAATTTGCAATCTGCCAAACGTCAGCTGTTAAAATTTCACCCAAATTCATCGATTAGTTTATTTGTTGTAGTCGTTTGAAGTAAACAACTTTTGTGTTTCTTGAAAAATGGAAAAAAGTTAATTTCGTACAGTTATTAAACACTATTATTTGAAAGGGAAAACGGCGAATGAGACAAAACAAAAGTTCGATAAACATTACGGTGAGTCTGCTCCGTCAGATTACATGGTCAAATATTGGATTACTGCAACAATACCATCAACAGGAAGGCCAAAAGAGGTGGTTACTGAAGAAAATATGAAGAAAATCCTCAATATCGTTATGAATGATCGCCGAGTCAAGTTACGTGAGATTGTTGAACATATCATATGAACGTGTGTTCAACAATTTGCATGAACATTTGCATATGAAAAAGCTATCGGCAAGATGGGTGCCGCGTCTTCTCTCAATTGACCATAAACCTAAACGTGTGACATGTGCAGTCTCAATGGCAAAGCTCTATGAATTGGGCTACAAATTGGTAGCTCATCCGCCATATTCTCCGGATTAAGCCTCTTGTGACTACTTCCTATTTCCAAACCTAAAGAAATGGCTCGGTGGAAAGAGTTTTAGCTCCAACAATGAAATTATTGACCAAACAAATGCCTATTTTAAGGACCTCGAAAAATCCTATTTTTTGGAAGGGATACAAAAACTGGAGAAACGTTGGACTAAGTGTATTGATCTAAAAGGAGACTATATTGAGAAATAAATGGTTTTTCAAAAAAAAAAAACGTTTTTTTCCTACTCAAGCTGCTTCAATATCAATCCGCCCTCGTATGTACTACATTCATATGTACTGTGAGCGTCAAATGAAAGTAAACACCACAGCCGGATTTACTTCATTTGTCTAATTATAGTCCTTACTTCCTTTGGTCGTCTTCTAAGTAACAAATTCTCCACTGTTTCATATTTGGCATATTTGTTTATAATTTATAATGGTTTCTTTCAACAATTTTACTTATTTCGCGCAATGATTTTCGCTTTTTATGTAAATCTATTATGATTTCACGAGCATCAATTAAAGTTTAGTTTGCTTTCCCATTTTCTACTTTTAACTAGTTCATGTTAAAAGTATTTTTTTATTCTACATACACTTTGGAAAGTGATAAATAAATATTTGTCACGATACTTTCTCGTTATACTTAGAAGTTAAAAAAAAAATTATTAAAAAACTGCCACCATTGTTGCATTTCATTGATATTTCATTAAAAAAAAATTATTATTTTTAATTGTTAAGTATGTATTTGTTCTTTTTCCAGGCTCTAGGACATACAATTTATTTAAATAAAACTCTTTTTATGTTTTATTAAATTTACATATTTTGTTTTACTGCAATCGTGTTTCAATTTATTTACTAGAGACAGGAATTGCAACGCATCATGCTCATTCGAAAATGCTCAGACATTCATTACATTTTCTTATATTGCTCTTGCTCACATGAATCTAACGACGTCAAAAAGTCACACTCACGAAATACTTATGAAAAATTATAAGTTAACGAAATAATTTGCATCAAATTAAACCAATTGATTTTATAGAAAACATAATTTCAAAAATACTAAAATTTCCTTTTGTAGTTAGATCCTGCCGATTTCATTTTAGAACTTACGAATTGTTCTTTAAAAATCTATAACTCAATACAAGAGTTATTACAAAGGAAATCATGAATAATCGCGTGTGAATGCCTTTAATAATTTCTTTCAGGAGAGCCAAAAGAAATTCTGCTTGAAACTGTAGACTTAAAAAACTTGATATAAAAACACCGGATGACATTTTTTTTATAAAGCGAAAAGTGTTAAAAATGTTTAAATGTTGTTCGTTATCGTTGAACATATCTGATCGTGAGCTTAAATTAAGGTAAAATGTTTGGAACTTTTCAAGAATATGGTTTAAGGGCTACTGATGATTTGTCATAAGCACCAATGACTAGCGCAATCCACAACAAATGAAAACATTCTGAAATTAAATTGGAAGAATATCTCAAATAACAATTTTATTAAATGGATTTGAGGCGTTAACTGACTCAACAACGTAAATGATTTGAGCAGAGACCGTAACAATCATGACATTTATAATAAAAATCAAAGTATAATTGTTATTTTAAGTTTTTTTTTGTCAGAAATAATTGTCAGTTCTGATTTTAATTTTTTTGTCAGTTTCTGATTTTTATTCCTTTTTTGTCAATAATATTTGTCAGTTTCTGGTTTTAATTTTTAATTTTTTTTGGCAAAAATAATTGTTATTTTCGGATTTCTTTTTCAGAAATATTTGTCAGTTCCTGATTTTTATTTTTTTGTCAGAAATATTTGTCATATTGTGATTTTTATTTGACTTTTATTTACATATTTTAGGATAAACTTGTGTTTATTATTTAATTATTACCTTTTATCATTTGATATCAAAAAATCAATATAGAAAATATTTCTGACAAAAAAATATAAATCCGAAACTGACAAAAAAATTAAAATCAGGAACTGACAAATATTTCTGACAAAAAAATCCGAAAATGACAATTATTTTTGCCAAAAAAAATAATGAAAATCAGAATCTGACAAAAATTTCTGTGAAAAAAATAAAAATCAAATATGTGTTTAAAAAGCATATGATTTTCTGAAAATATTGTGGAAAACGATTAAAATTATATGCTTGAATTATCTCTCCGATAGTTCCTTACGATTGCTTTTTTCCTTTGAAAATTCAAGAATAATTATTATTTTCGGTCCCTGGATTTGAGAGTTTCAATAATCGAGGAGTTGAGGTGAATGAGTTTTATGCTAAGCGAGATACATACATACATACATACTTATGTATTTATGTACATAGTATGTCTATGAATTTTTCGCACATGATGAAGAACGATACGACGAATAATTTCGCATTCTTAACTCAAAAATCAAGTTTTTTTTAGATATGACTATGTTGTAATAAAGTAGCGATATTTATGTATAAATTTAGCAACAACAACTCAAGACAGACAAATATGGATCTATACATGACAGAAATATGAAAAATTGAACTTACATTCGTTTTAACGGCTATTATCTACATGATATACTTTATCCCCAGTGAAATGCAAATAGGAACTATCTAACACCCCTCAATAACAAGATAATTTATTTCTCCCAAAATCTACCAGCAGCGTAGAATCTGATTTTCATATTGAGCAAGATTTTTCTGTTTCAGAAAAAGTTTTTTTATTTTAATTATTACAACTCACTTATGTACATACATACATATGTAAGCTATTAAGGTGTTTGCAATTTTTTGTTTAATTGCAATAAAATTTTCCATAAAAAAGTCACAAATGGTAAAAAACAAACAAACAAAATAACAACAATAAGGGGTAAAAGTTTTTACGCATCGCAGCCACTGTTAAATACGCATCAAATTTAAACTTTGAAGTTCAAAAGGCATTTACGAAAAATTATTACGGCATAGAAAACAAATTGGCAGAAGACTTTTAATATTGTAAATATGTACATAGTATGTACATATGTATGTATGTATGAATAAATGTATACGTATCATGATCAGCCGGCGAAAAATAGATACAACAGTTGTTAGTTTAGTTTCCTTAATATTATTTTTGAGTTTATTTGATAGTCGAAATTTCAACAGATACAATGCGGCATACAAAAACTTGCAACAGTAACGACGATCATCACTTTACATTTAGTACAAACAGGCTGAATTTAAAGAAAAATTAAAAAAAAACTGAAGGAAAAACAAACAGCAATGACATCTCGTTCACGTTCATGTCATTGTCGTCATCGTCGTTATTATTATTATTATTGCTAGTTGTTTGTTGTATTGTAGATGACGCTTTTGTTGATTCAAAATTGTTGTAACGTACTGTTGGCTGTTGGACGGTTGTTGATCATTACATGAAAAAACATCAAGAATGACAAAGAATACAAAATGTTTGTAAATTTTTTAACAAAAGGAAAATACAGAAAATCAGCCAACAAGAATGGAAACAACAACAGCTAAAAAAAAGTGATCATCAAAAGCTGCGTCATCACCAACATTATTTTCGTCTTCCTCATCATCCTCATTACTATCACCGCCAACTACTGTACGAAAGTATTGAAGTGTAGAAAGAAAAATAGGCACGTTTCCAAGAACCATTTCACAAGGCAACGGAAAGAGTTTCCTTTAAACGTACATATGTACATACGTACTTACATAAATAATGGCATCTGTGTAAGTCTGTACATCAATGCGTCCGTTTGTCTGTCCGTATGAGAAGAAAAACCTTTATTATACAAAGATTGTTAAGGTACCAAACAAGCAAGCAGGCGCAACATCAAACAGAAATATCACAGCAACACACCAATAACAAAATGCAATATGTGCCAACTAGGAAAACCTTCTAAAAAAAAATACGAGCTTATATGTAGTATGCAGCCAGCTCCATCTGTCCGTCTGTCCATACATATTTACGTGTGCATTAGCAATGATAGGTATAAAGAGGAAAACGTGTGTATAATATTCACATTGGCGCAAACGAGCAATTTTGTAGCAGGAGCTAAAACAAATTCCAGGGGATAGATAACTAAAAAGTATTTATTGCTGAAAAATCATAAAGTCTTGTGCAGAGCCCCCCTTGTAAGTGAAAGCTTAACTACGCCAATGCAGAAACTAAAGAATACAAATGCAATAATTAAAAATATAGCAACAACGCACTAAACAATTATTAAGCTCATCCTTATTGTCGCACATATTTATTCACATATACGCAATATTCTTTGATTAGTTTTGGATAAATATACATACTTACATACATACTGATTACATACATACATATATTTGAAAAAACCAGTTGGGTAAACAGTGATTTACAAAAACCCAAATTCGCAGATAACACTTTTAGAGAATGTTAAGTTGTTGGTAAAATGTTCTAATTATAAAATTCATCAAAATTAAGAAATCATTTCAGCAATTATATAAAACGTATTTTTCATTCCAAGCCCCACTGTGTTGCCCTAACTGCGAGCATATTACAACAGACTGCGTTCATTGCTGTGCGCATATTGTTGCAATTGTTGCTTCTGCTTTATGCATGTTATTGCAATTGCAAATTGGAATTGAAATAATTATCTGATGTAACTTTGACGCTTTGACGATTAACTTGACGAATTACGAATTGTTTGTTTGTTCGTTCATTCGTTCAATCGTTTTATTTCTTTCATACAAATCATTATAAAAATAAATAAATAGTGAAGTATTCCGATAGTTGAATGGCTATGGATGATGATGATGATGATGACGGCGTCAGGCCAACAAAACTCAACGTCATAGATGTCACTCAAAACAACTATCGAGTGTTTATATGTACATATTTATGTGTGTTTTTCTTAACTTAAGTCGTCTCTGGGAAGGTAATGGAAAAAAGTGTAGACAATTAAAATTTGTAAATTGTTAACAAGTTTAAAAAATGTATGTTAAGATTGAGTGAGAAAGCCATTGGAGAAGTAGGAAAAATACTCATATACATACATATGTATATATATACATGTGTACATATGCGTGTACATTGCATCAATTATTCTTTTAAATAGTGCACAGTGGTGCCTCTCATATGTGTATGGTAATAAATATTGAATGTTGATAATTTTTTAAAATATTTTTCTAATCGATTGTTCGTAAATTTGATGCTTATTTAAATTGTTTATTTTCATATTGCATTTTTCAAATATTATCTATTTACGGTTACAACCCTTCAAGTGGAGGGTCGAAAACTTTTTACGGAATTTATAATTTAAGCTGAACAATTTTTTTAATGCGTACCGAAGGTTAAGTGGTTCGAAAATATAAAAACTAGCGGCACGCAAATATGTGTGACCAATTTTTCGTATCTTCAAAATTGTTCAAAAACGTGCTTACTGCCCGTTTTCGACGGGCAAAGTTTACTTTGCAAAGTCTTGAGTTGAATGGTGATAAGGGAAAGAAGGATGGGAAGGACTTTGCTGTACTCGCAAAGTTGCTTTTTTGTTCATTCGTCGTTTGCACATACTTGTATTTGGTTGAATGGGTATGTTTCGTTTGTAAGTTCATCCAACAAAAGAATACAAAGTTTGTTGAAGTAAACTTTGCGTGCGGGGAAGTGAAACAAAGTTTAAAAGAATATAGAAAAGACATTGTCAAAGTAAACTTTGACTTACAAAGAACTATTACTATTTTCGAGATTTCCAAAAATTATCTTTATTTTGACCGATATTTTTCCAGTAAAAATAGTAGCTAAAATTTTACTAAAATTTTTTTTCGGTAAAGAATAGAGTTTCCTCCCAACAAACTCAGAAAAAATGCCAAGAAATAAAACAATTTTCAGCTTCCCAATTTTCGGGAATTAAAAGGTATTATAAAATACAACCACGTTGGCTAAAATACTTTTATACAGGTGAACAAATGATTAAAATAAAAAAGTTTTAACGTACATTTTTGGCATACAAATCAAATCTATCAAAAACAATTTATGTAAATATACACATACATATGCAATTTAGACTTTTTTAAAGGCAATTTTTAAATTTTCTTTATATCTTCGCCATTTACAGTTGCTACCGAAATAGCCCCCAATAACAGACACAAAAAATATATAACTTCCAACTGTTTTTTATTGAAAATTATTTCAATTGGGGGTTTATTATTATTATTAAAAATTAAATAAGGAAATAACTCTCAATATTATACAGAAAAATATTGGGTTATATCACATGAGAGTTATTTAATGGTATATTTAAATAAATTTAATTTTATTCATTAAGCTTGAGCATTATGGTAAAAATTTTGAATAAACATCTTTAATTAACTCCGACATTTCGCTACCGATATTATATCTGAAAGATAAGAAAACTCACTCACATATATGATAATAAGAAATATATAATCTACATTAGGTAGATTGTTTAGCAAAGCCAAGAATTAATATATCAGAAATGTCTAATTTAGTGTACAAGATACCATGAACTGGTAATGGCAAAGCGAATTGTAATACGTATACAACGAAACAAAGTATGTACAAAGAAATATAAGCTAGAAACTAATAAAATATATAGAAACATTACACCACGATCCAAAATAGCATTTTTATTACATTGCGCAATATCAAATTACTATCCTGATTTTGAAAGTATGTAAACTAATTTTAAATGGGGAAAATAATTACAGACGTAGAAATTTTACAAATTTTTAAGTTAGAAGTCTTAAAAATTTTAAAAGTTCATTTTCATAACGAATTAACAATAAAACGGATACAGCAAATACAGATTTTTGATGAGCTTATTAGAAATAATAGACATAAAATCTTGGATAGTTAGTTATATAAACATTAAAGTTTTGAAAGTTTGCCTTATCTCTATTATTATTTTGCCACTAATCAAAAACAAACTTAAAATATTAAAAAACGAAAAGTATCTAAATAAATGGTATGTGATGGAAATGAATCGACTTCAAATCGCGCGATTTAGCAAATCGAATTATTGCCATATACGTTTGCTGAAAGATCTAATAATATATTCTAAACGCTGTAAACGGTAAAGAAAAATCAGACAATTTGCTTTAAGGATTTGGTTTTTGAAATCACATACCGGAATACATTTTCTATGTTATGTATGAATACTCTTACACATGTCGCGCTTTAACAATAACCAACATTATTTTTTATTTAATTTTATATTCATCAAAGTCAAAGTATTTTGAAGTCGTGTTGGGTACCGTTAGGGAAATACATGAAACCAATTTTATCTTAAATGTATTATGTCCCTAAATATTTCTATATTTAATTACCAATGATGAATGAATGAAAAATATAACTACAATTATAACAATGTAATAGTTAAATAGCAATTTGCTGTGCAATATAATTAATTGGTTAAAATAATTTTAATAAATTAACTCATTTTTCATAATTGCAAAAAATTGTAATTCATACAAAAAATAAATCGTAATATTAGGTAATTATGTAAGCAAATGCTTTGTTCTCTTAGCTTTGAGATTTGCAGTTCTTAAGGCCACTGCTGCACGTACAATATATGGTTCATTATCTATCAAGACTTGTATCAATAATGCATTCTAAACTTTTAATAAATATCGCGATATTAGATCGCGGTCAATATATATGTTATATGTGTAGCAGTGGACCACGAAATGTCTGTGCAAAATTTATAACATTTGTAGCTGTTTTTTGCGGTGAAGACTACATATATATTCTCACATATGTAAGTACCCAGAGCATTTTTTATGTTTTTTTGATCAGCCACAGCAAATCATTCATTACTCTTCTTTTTCTTACCTTCGGTGTATGATAAACACTTGGTGTACCGGGAACTTTTTCGCTATTATCTAAAGATGTGTTGTGGCCGGCATTAATCATCTCCGGCATATAATCATCCATCATATCATCCTCTACACCATACATTGCCAGTGGATTGGAGTTGCTAGCTGTCATGGCATTCAAACGAGTTAAATTAGCAATAGCTGAAGGCAATTTAACTTTTTTCTTGCTAGCAGACATAAGTTCTTTATCACGCTTTGCTTGGAAAACTTTACGTTCAAATTCATTGAGATGATCTATGGAAGGTTCGTCACCATTCAAATTAGAAATGCTAAAAGCCACCCATTGTTCAACAAATTCGGCGGCATCAGTAATGTGATAGCTAAAGCAAAGTTCGACAGCTGAAAACAAAATGTCAAATAAAATTTAAAAAAATTCAATACTTTTTAATAGTTTTTTGTAAAGAATTCCTACATTTGTCCAAGACATCTTGTGTGGGCTCGATACCCATATCATCAAATTGCTGCTTTATTTCCGCATGCATTTTAGATTGAATTTGTTGTGAATATGATAACAGGTAAAATATTTTAACTATGTATTTTATAAAAATTTTTAATAATAAAAAGTACTTTTAGTAAGAAATTACACTGATTAAAGGAAAACAAAATTACTTTAACACAATTTCGGAAGATATGGTTTGTTTATAAAAAAAATGTCAACAAAAAGCGCGCAAATGATCGATAAGTAATGCCAAGCTCTTATAAGAGCTGATTCTGGCAGCATCTGTATGTCATTTTTATATGAGAACAAACTTGGCATTATTTTTGAGCTTTTTAAAACCCAGCTGATTGTCAAGTTTGCTTAACGGTTGTTGTTGTTGTTGTTTGGCAAACAACCATCAAACCTTGCCAATTTGTAATATTGTAATAAAAATAGCAATTTTCGTTTAACTATTTTTATTGATATTAAATACATAACAATATGGTTATAGGCGCCTTCCCAGCAGCCAAACTGGGTGTTTTGGCTGTAAAACAAATAAGTAAACCCATAGCAAATATAATAAAAGCCAAAGCTAAAGAACATCCACTATTTCGTAACTATGTTTGCATGCCACCGGCTCAATGTAAGTTTTATTATTAAATATCTGTTGATAAATTATTGATTATAAATGTTCTTTTTTGCAACAGTCTTTAACTGGATGGAGGTTAAAATGAAAATGTGGGCCTTAAATTTGGGTAAACCGGTAAATGTCCCACCGCTTACAGAAGCCATGGCTGTAGAGCTGGGAGCCAGTCTTTTGGGGGAATTTATTATATTTGCCATCGGTGCTGGTGTGCTGATATTTGAATATACCAGGTAAACTTGCAACAATATATTCAAAAAAGTTTAGTTATGATTTGCTTGGAGATGCCATCAATAAGTTAAAATATTAAGTACTAACTTCATTCCAAATGAAAATACATGCACATGTACATACATATGTATTTCAATTTGTAATTCAGAAAATATCAATGTAAAATTGTTGAGGGCAGAATATTGTATAAATGTATGTATATAATATGGCTTCTGAGATGAAGGTGATGCAAAAATTTTTATGAATACAAATTATGTTCCGGCAATAAGGCTTTTTAGTCCTTTTTCTTATGTCGCACATATGGAGCAGCTCCACAATGACTCATAATTTACCACAATATAACCAAGTATCACCACGATGATAACATGAAAATCGAGTTGTTACAATTAACACATCCAAATCCAATCTAAAAATCTAACCAGCTGCTCACAATTAAATTTTGTTTTTAATAGTAATTAAAACAAAAATTATATTTTTTATTGTAGACAAACGAACAATGAGGCTAAAAAGCAAGAAAACGCTAAGCTAGAAAAAGACGAACTAACCAATCGCCTGGCCGAAATGACATTCCGTTTGGAACGTCAGGATGCCCAATTAAGAGAGATGACCAGGGTTTTAGCCGACATTGGTAAGTTTTGCAAAATTTTATAGATACATATTAGAAAAAATATGTACATATATAAAACTTTACTAACAAAGAAATCTAAACTTTTAAGATGAATTGAGAATTACTTGCTATAAAACGCTAAAAAATTATGGTGCAAGAAACTTTACAGAACAAAAATAATATTGAGGATAAAGGTTAATAAGAAACATTAATACCTACCTACATACATATAAAGAGTACAAAACTTAAATCTAGGAGAATTTAAATAAAAAAAGATTGATGTAATATATTCTACATAATAATAGTTTTAAAATGCTGTAAAGGCCAAAACTTAAACAAATGTCAACTCGTAATATGTAACATTTACAAGTATTACATAAAATTTCTGAATAATCAGTTTATTGCTTCAAGAAAATAAATTAAAAAATAATGTGTTAAAAATTAATTAGTTGGTCAAAGGCTGAGACAGAATGAAAAAACTGGATATTTATTAAAAAGACATAAATTAAGTAAACATTTAAAATAAAGTATTTCTTAATAATATGTTAATTCAAACGGTCAGAAGTGTGCTTTAGTTCTGGCCAATACTGTGCACGCTTATTTAATGCTTTTATGAACACTTTTTCAGCTCTGTATATATTGTTATTGAAACCCCTATATATGCTATAGCATCAGTTCATTTTTATCATTTTATTGTTTTAATTTGTTCCTCTTATTGTTTCATTTAGTTCCTCTTGTTAATATATATGTATATGGTTTCTTCATCTTAATCATCCATGGTTTTCCTTTTTCCAGAATCACGTTCTATTTTTAGATGGACGAAAGATAAAATACAAGAATATCAACCTTTTAATCCAGACATACCAGATCAATCACCATCATCACATTATAAAAAATCACCCTATAATCCCGAAGGTGGTGTGGTTATGAAAGCATTATACTTTCTAGAAACACAAGTTTTTACAAATTTCAAACAGAAACCCACTGCAAAGCATCATCTTGAACCTCCTTTGCAAATGCTGAATATAACAGATGTTAAAGATGATGAAGAATTAGTTGTTAAAGCTACCATCGGACGTCCATCCTTAAAGCAGTGACTACCAGAGAATATTAATCTTAAGAATGCATTGGCTAAACTTAAATATGAAATTACATTAGCTGCCACATATTTAAAAGCAAGGGAAGATTAGCTAAAGTTTAGAATAGAATGTTGTTAAACAATATTATAACACACATTTGATACAATACACAAACAGAATTTTACATTTACATTTCGTAAAATTAAGTATTAAATACAAAATTTCAATACATCGTTTGTATTATTTGTTAAATAATAAAGTAATTTTATGAAATATACATAAGTATTTTGTTTTATTTCTACTCCTTTTAACAATTTATTTATGGCTCTTTTGGTTTCTTTCTTCAATTTTTGTAGGTGCTCTTAAAAAAACCAATTCGACATTGAATCAAATGGTAAGCTCACCTTTGGCGGAAACTGTGCCTCACACCGCCATTGTTGCAGAAGCAAAGACAGATGAATCTCCTTTGAAAATTAAAAAAATTTCATACACATTTAGAATATAATATTAAGATATTTAATATAAGGTTGTTAAATAAAAATTCAAACAATATTTGATCTTTAGGACAATAAACAAAAAGAATTATGCACAAAGTTTTTGAACTTTAGGAATTCAAAAACTGTAAAACAAAGTGACAAAAAACAACAAAATGAAACCCATAAAAGAAAGTTGTTGGACTAAATTACATATTTATTTCATAAAAGCGCAAGTTCTTAATTCTAGTAATATGACAAAAAGAAAAACTTAAGGTTAAAATTCACAATTAAATAACTGAGAGTACAATAAAAAATAATGTTTCCAACTTTGCATTTAAAAAGATTTTCAGTACTTCATATAAAAAAGAATAATTTAGAAAATTATAAATTCTCAAATATCTTGATAATTAGTTAAACAATGCAAGGTGCGTATTTCTAACGGATCATCGAAGAGATCTCGCAGATAATCACCAAACACTGAGGTAATTTTGTAAAGACTACGCTTTACAGCATTTTTTAAAGTTATTAAATTTCTATCCAGTTTTTTGCCATTTAAATTGACATTATTTAATTTGTCCAATTCTGATTTCAATTTCAGCAATGCTCTAATAATTTGAGGTAAAGCAACTTGTACAACCCCATACTTATCTTCAAGTAGCGAAGCAGCACAAATGCCTGCAAGACCCTGTGTCACCCATACAATCATTTGAGAATTCGAAAGCAAAAAGGCAGTTTTTGCACCATCAGACTCACCAAAAGTGTAATATATTCCTGGAATAGTACGAAATGCGTTGTTGAGAGCCTGATCCAACTGATGTGATATGTGTTCGAATTGAGCATTAATGCGTTGGGCCACATTAGATGCTTGTGGGGAAAATTTTGATGGTACTGCAGAGTCAATGTTGAGAGTAGATGATTCAGACACCATTCTGCGTATACCATATGTTGCGTTGTATTGTTGTAAGAGAATTTTCTCTGCTGCTTCTGTAGCTGTGGGTTTTTCAATATTACAAAATAGTGGAGAACTCTTCATGGTTGATATATTTTTTACTGAGGCTGCCAACTCTTCAATATATGCATTAATAAGAGATAAACATTGACCAGAAATTTGATTCCAATTGTAAGGGTGACCACCTGTTACAGAAATAATGAATACAAATTTTATAGATTTTAAAATCCATTTGAACTTACCAGGTACTGAAAGAGCATATATTTCCTGCCTTTTACTAGGCAAATGAGAAGTAGCAATTGTATACAAATTCATAGCTGCTAAATTTTGCACTACTGGTACTTGACTCATGGATAAAGCCTCTACCAACGTTATCTTTTGATCATCCGTCACGGCTGGATTTTTTCCAATTGCAAATTGTATTTCTTCGGCCAAAAATGTTGAAAAGAATTTTTGCATTAAGTTCATGTTAGTTAATATTTGTGAATTCAAAATCCAGGCGTAAAATAAAAGTCTCAAGTTAATAACTACAGAAAAGAAGGAGAAAGTACTTTCTTCCAACTCAATTCCAAGGAAACGGGCTAACCGGTTGCTTACAAAACCTCCAAATAGACAAAATCCCAATGCATAGCAAAGTGTAGGCACAAAGGATTGCAGCAACGAATTATATAAAGTGGAATACAACAAGGAGCGTATTGTAACCAATTTATTTTCCTGTAAAATAGGATACTCCACTTCAGGCTCTTGTCGAAAATTTTCCTTGAAAAAATTATAGCAGCCTGCCGAGATTCCAGCCCCGATAAGGAAGATATAATATGAATTTAAGCAATCCAGTGTGTAGCACTTATACATAAGAGATCTTTAATGCAAAACATATATTAACCAAGTTCTTTCAGAAATATTTATTATAAACGTACCTATAGTCCATATGTAAATAGCTTGCATAGAGCCAAGTGGTCAGAAAACCTATAGTCAAATGTATGGCAAAGAAAGAAAGCTTCCTTATGCTAGTTCCTAGCAACAAGCTGAAACGGGTAGCATAATATTGTTTTACAGCCAAATGTGACTTCCCCAACAAAATGCCATAAATTATAACTGCCAATATCAAAGGCGTTATGGAGAACCAGGTATAAAATGAAAATAATAAGCCCACAGTCTCGATGATCCATTTCACCGGGTGCAACAGATGAAAATTAACAAAAAGCAAAAAGACGGTCAGCAGAAAAAACTGCATTGATATACTTAAGGCTACCGCCGACAGACACCGGTAAAGACATAGTTTTTTACATTCCACAACTAACGAAGACATGATAAGTACAATTTTGTAACAATTGCAAGCCCAAAATGTATCTTTAGCAACAGATTTTGAGGTTAAGTTGTTATAAATAAATTTCAGGAACTTTTTTGTTAAAACGCTCTAAAAACTAAACTACAAATACTTTTAATATTTAAAACTTGTTGGATCGAATGCAAATTCTCATGGCGTCTCGGTGAAATTTAAGCAGAAAATGTCAAAACTGGTTCAAATAAATGTAGACAAAGCATAAAAGTGATTTGACCGCACTTGGATTACACATGGAGAAAATTTGTAATATATTGAAGACCAAAGATAGTATATAAAAAGAGAAAAGACTGCTTGCCATTAACATAATTTTTATTTGCAGACTTGATACAAGTAACAGAGCAATTGGTACGAAAAACACATTTTATTCTGCTACTGACAAACGAATTCAATATAAAAAAAATATTGTTAATTTTGACACTCAGGCGTAAGCGATAAACTGGCTTAACTTTGCGTAATGCTTGCTGCTCAGCTTGCAAGAGATCTTAGAAGACCGCGATTTTTTTTCACACTTGCTGGAATTTATTTCAAAATAATCAGTGTATTTCCATCAATTTCTATACACATAGTACTGAGGTTCCATGCCTAAAATTTTTTTGGAATATGCTTTGGTTCTTGATATTAGCCCTTACATAGAAAATGATCTCTTCTTCATGATGACATATTGAAAAAAAATCTTTAAAATTGCGTGCAGCCTACAGCGTATGTTTGTAATTTTATGTGTGGCTGTAGGGTAACTCAGTTTTAACATGAGAATGGCATGACAGCACTGCCTCGAACATTTTTCTAACTTGAAAAAATAAGAAAAATTTTATAATATAAATAAATAGATATAGATTAAAAATTGTGATACAAATGTATATGCATATATACATCTATGTAAATTCGTATACATGCACCATTGGACAAAATAAATCGATGAATTGCATATACGGTGAAAAACAGATAAAATCTATGCAATTCAACAATTTTCCAGAAAAAAAAACAAGAAAATCAGCATTTTATTTTTGAAATCTTCAAATCTAAATACTCGTTTTTTATATTTTATGATCATTTGTGTTGTATTTCCTGAGTGCCAAGTTCAATATGAAAGCAACAGACAGTAAAATAATATAAAAGTATTTGTAGTACTAACGGGTTTACCTTGTTTATTGTGTCATGATTTGAATAGATTAATAAAACGTTTAAAATATTTACAATTATATGTACATGTGCAAACATACATACATATTTTTGCATAAAACACTCATACAGAAACAATAATAAAATAAATAACATTCAATTGCGTGTACGATATATATCGGAAAAAGCGTATCTGTTGTTAAAAAAATATGCAGAAGGCGAAAAAATTTTAAGAAAAAAAATTTAGAAGAGTAATATGTATAGTTTTTTACTATAAAAACTGCAGGTTAGTGCTTTTCTGCATTTCTTATTCTTCTAATACTATATATATATATATATATATATATATATAATATTATATATAATATTTTTTGTAGTTCTTTTAATAAGTTTTTGGTCTCGCACTTTAAAATTGGTTATATATTAGATGCGCCTTTTTAATTAAAGGCGACGATAAAACATGTTGAGAAAATTGTTACAATTCAATTTAATTATAAATTAATATAATATGTATTCGGCTTACAAATTTCATTAAGGTGCATATGAAAATTGTTTTTAATTCTTAACGTCTTATAAGATTTTTTTACCCAAACGTTGATGCGGGTATTGATCTGCATTGAATACCGGTATTTTATAACAGAAGAGAGTATTGATACCAGTATAGATACCGTTATCAAATTTTACACGATGTTAAATAAGTATCAGTACGCCCTAATGTTAATAATCTTTATAAAAATTTCATTTCCTACTTTGAGTTTGAATTTCAGATAATGCAGTGACTTAAGATAACGCAGTGTGAGGAAGATACTGCAGTATTAGTTACCATACGTTAATTATCTCTAGATTTACTACTCGTTCTGTTAATTTTAATAAAAGTAGTGTTAAGCACTACAGCACAATTGTATGGATACAAAATTCCCTTTCTATATACATACATATACATCTTTGAATGCAATGTCCACAAAGCTGCATACTATTTTGAGTAAAATTAAAACTATAAATATTTTCAAATTAGTCTCCAAAACTAAACCACTTATTAAACAAGTGCTTGCATTTGCACATACTTTAGTATTTTCCCAGGTTTCGAAGGGATTTTTACTACGACAAATTATACGAGTTGTCATATAAAATGAAAAACCACGTAACTACATATTTTTAAATTTTACATAAACAACAATATTGGCGTATATAGATTTTTACTTAAATATTTTTTAATTGTATTCTGTATAGTATTATATCTAGGCAGTTAAACCTGTTCGTCGATATCGAAAGAAAATTTTCTTTCGAATTATTACATTTGATACAAAAACATCTTTTAAAATTTTGTTTTTGTTTTAAATTTAACTATACGAAAGAAAAATTTCTTTTGATATCGGCGAACAGGCAATAAATTTTATGAAACTGGAAATGAATTCTCTAGACAAAATTTATACAGCATTTGAAGAACTCATTCTAGACTTAAAATTTCGGCTGCGATGTTCTTGAATCTGAATTCCTATTTTTTTCAATTCGCGCATGAATTTAAATTATCAACCAACTTAAAGTAAATGGATATTTTTTTATATAAAAGTCACGAAATTTTTTTATCGAATATGCATGTCACTTTTCATATCATTTACCATTTTTTCATTGGTTTAATTCGTGACATTTTTTTTTAGTACAACTTATAGTCGTATTTTCGCACCGAAAACATCATATAAAGTAAATTCTATGACATCTCAAGTAGGTCAGCAGTGCTTACAACATGACCTGTATTATTAGACATTGCATACATAGATATAAGAATAATATGTACGGATACGTGTACTGAAACTTTATGTCCATCTGAATTAAACTCATTAAACTTGCCTTTTTCAATTTAATCTTTGGTGAGAAATCATTTAAATTTCCTTCTTATTATTTCGCTAATAGTTTTAAGAACTTTTACATATGTAGTAAAATTATATTATACTTATTAGTTTAGTAAAGTTAACTTTTTGAAAAGAACAAAAAGTTAACTTTTTCATAAAATATATTTAAACAAAACTTACCGGCTCAAAATGATTGTGCACTTTATAATTCTTTTTTAAAGTTTGGTACTTTTTATGGCCGTACATGGTACGCAATATTAATACCAACACTGAACCGCTACTAAACAAATGTGTACATTTGCATTAAAGCTCTTTTAGCTCTTTAGTCATTTTCGCTGTGAGCTTGCCAGAGTGCGGTCGTAACGTGTTTATCGCGGACGGTTATTATTAAAGTTTTTGTTTCCGATTTAAACACATTGAAAAAAGAAATAACGTTAACAATGTAATAAAAAAAAGAAATTGTTTAAAATCAAAAAGAAGAAATCAAGAAATATAATATGTAACAAGAGAGCAAGAATAGAAAGTGCATAAGAATATATAATAAAAAAATTATTAAATAAAATATTGATGCTTAATAAAAAATATATGTAAAATTAATATATTAATATGTGAGAGTATTTTTGGCATGAAAGAAATAGAGTCGAAAGGAAAATTCGCAAATCAAAAAATAACGTGTGAGCTTGTTTGTGTTATCGTAATATTTGAAATTGAGAGCTAGTAAAGAAAGAAGTGGTAAGAGAAGTGCGAAAATTAAAATACGAATAATTTGTGTGTATGAGTTCCACTAATTAAAATCAATTTAAAATATTTAATATACAACAGAAAAGTAAAGAAATATATATGTATGTATGTATATAAAAATATTATGGAATGAAAAGAGAAAATCAACAAAAGAAATACCTATTAGAGAAATAAATCAATATTTTGTAATTGAAATAAAATTATTATATTTCGTATACCATAAAGTATCATCCAAATACAATAAAGTATCATCCATCGACTGTTTGTGTCTGTTTGTTGAAAAATTAGCAAATGTAGATGAAATAATAAATAGAAAACAACAAAAACAATATTGTTTTGTTGTTGCGTTTGTGCGTAATATTGAGGTCATTCATCAAAAAATATCAGAGTAGAAGTATAACAACAACAATTTGTATACCAACCACCACAACAAAAATGAACATATAAACAAGTGTTATTTTAATACAAATAATTTTACAAGTGTAATGTTGTCGTTGCCTTCTAGTGTATTCCGTTATATGTGGCTCAAATGTTGTTGGATGATGTAAAACCAAATTACAGCAAAGAGAAAGAACAACAATAACGCAGTGGAATTTTTGAATAAAAAAAGAGAGTGTGAGTGTAAATACGTGCATTCATACATACATTATGCGTGCAAGTTACGACAACTGAACAGCTGCTTTGCTCTTTTTAACAAAAACAACAACGGGGACTAAACTAACATTACAACGTAATCTAATTTACTATGAAATGAAAGGTGTTACATATTTTAATAAATTAAGCTGTCAATAAAATAAAAGTTGTTTGAGAATAAAATAAAACGTATCTAACGCAAAAACAGGTGTGATAAAGAAAAATATCAATATAATTTCAACATGGGTATGAATTATACAAAATGAAAATGCGACACAAAACAAATTAAGCTAAAAACTGAAAACAGAATACATAATTAAACAAAAAAAAAATTGTATCTATTAAAATTGTTATGTTCAAAACACAGCAAATTCATAATCGTTAAATACCCATCGACTTTTAATTTCTGTTGTTGTTTTTTATCTTCATCTCTTTATATACTACATAAATTTCAAGGTGTGTATAAATTTTATTAAACGAACAATTTTATTTGTATATATAGAAGTAGTAGGTATAGTTATTGTGTGTATTTTTATAATTATCACTCCATTCACCTACTTTTTGGTATAAAATTTTCAAAACCCCCTTCGCTTTCTTATCATTAAAAAAACGAAAAACAAAACACGCGAGCTCAAAGAAACAAAATAAAAACAACTTAAAAAAGCAACTATACGCAGCAATGTGATGCAAACTTAGCACTTTTCGCACCAAATTCAGTACATTTTTTTTATTACTCAAACATATCGTGTTCCTTTTGTAATTCCTCATTAAACAGAGCCAACATGAATTTCGAATCTTTAAAGTCAATTGGTAGATTTGCCTATTTTTATCATATTATTTTTGTCTTAGCATTTCAAAACTTAATTAACATTCTATGAAATTCGAATGCAAAATTTGTTTGCAAGTGCTTCGCCGATTGTACATGGTGATCTTCCATTGTAAGTACATATGTATATGTATTGGGGTCGTTCATTTCCGAAAGCTCACAATCTTAATCCTAAGTTATCATCAGTTTTTCCCATATCGTCATATGATTTCAATAAAGCCCTAAATTACAAAAAATTCAAGAACGACTTCTTTGTAGATTTCGATCCACCGTATCAAAATGCATGTCCCTGGAAATTTTTATTTATTAAAATTGTACTAATTCGTCAATAAGAAATAAACTTAAACTAAAAAAAATGTTGAAAAATATTGCTTAAATTTTCATATTAGAGAGTTTTTTGCTTGTCCTCTAAAATTTTATGAATTCATATAAGGATATACTACCTACATGTATAAAAAATTTACTTTTTACAAATTTCTAATGCCCAGTTAACTGTTGCGATGTTGAAGTGCTTTTTATTGGATTTTATAGAGAATTCAAAGCTTTTCAAAGCTTTATCTTATCAAACTAAGACAAATGGTCCTGACAGTATGTCATTCGCTAAGCCGGCACCTCCAGCTCATATTTTGATTCAAAAAGTATGATTTTATTAGTTTATTTGGTATCATTTGTAATTTCACGTTGTACTACATTTGACACAAATTGAATATTTAATTTTGACTTCTCTTCTTAACTTGTCTCTTTAGAGTATGAAGTTTAGACCAGTTCTCATTTTTACATTGACTAAAAAAATTAAAACTGAATAAACTCTCTTACAAGAAAATAAAAATACAACAACTCTCTTTCTCATACCATTTCTCTCACTATTAACTAAAAAAACCGAACCGAATCGCAATTGATTTTGTTAATACTTACATAAATACCTATAGAAAATATCAAACAAGTTAAACCATTAAAAAACTAATGATACACAACTCAAGTATGTTAATATGTACTATGAATTATTTTACAAGTAGGCAGGTTTATATGTATGCATACGTATGTATGTACATACATACATATATCTGCTTATAAAATATTTAACAAATATTGATAACCATTATAAATCAATTAAGATTTTATCGAGCAAGCCAAAGAAGAAAACTGTGTCAAGTGTGTTTATAATAAGATTATCTCGATTTATTCCAATTTCCAAAAAAAAAAAAAAATAATAAACAAAAACAAATTCTTTCATGTCGTTTTTGTCCATTCAACATTTTTTCTATTCAATATTTCATAAAACATGTTGTAATAGTGAGCAGACCTTTAATATGGATTGTTTGTTTGTTTTGTTGTTTTTTATGCATGTGTTGGTGGTTGTTGTTGTTGTTGTTTCCAATCAGAATTATGGAATTTTAATTATAAAACTGCTTGTATCCAAAAGATAGCATTGACAAACAAGGGACTTGTTTGTGGTTGGTTTTTATTTAGAAGTAACACTTTCCTTTAACTATCACACGTATGTGCTGAAATTTTGATAATGAAGACTTGAAATTTAGTGTAATTATTTATCACTTAGGTTAGGTTAGGATGGCCGGTCATAGGCCCAGTTGGTCCTTAGCGTTACCATGATATACGATAACTTTTGTTTGTTGAGGGTTTTTAGCTAGTCTGTATACATGCATTTCATTGGTGCTAAAGCCAAATCATCAGTAGACCTTAAACCTAATTTTTAAATGTTTCAAACCTCTTTACTTATACAAAAACTTTTAAAAACTCAATGAGAGTTATAAAAATTACAATAGTATAAGCATAGTAGGCTTTGAAAATTATTCAAAAATCCCAACAAACAAATTATTATATTCGATATGAATCTGTTTTATTTTCTTTATTTTCTTTTGAGAAAACAGGTGCTATGATAGTTTTTATCCTACTCTTAAAGCTAAAAATATAAAAAATATGACATAATTGGTCAAATCACAACCTATTTTACAAGTTGTATAAATGTTGCTGGTAACTCCCATATAAACATGTTTATAAACAAATGCTTAAATCAAAAATTACCAACAACATTTATACAAAATACAACTCATTTAATTGGCTGTGTTTTGGTCAAATGCTGAATAAATATATGTATCTATGAAACTTTCTGGCTTATAATTAATTGGTCAGCAGTATATTAACTAAACCTCTAATGAACAACCTTTTATATTATCCACCAGCCACCACTTGAAATGATTTAACTGCAGTCAAATTCTAATTAAAATTTCAAACGTGTGCAAACAGTTAATCGCAAAAAAAAACAAAATGCATCAAACCACTTCTCATAAATCAAAGTAAATGAGAAATATTTTTGTAAAATCATATTTTTAATTAAAATGATTGTTTAATAAAGGTAATCGTGACTTCGATGACACTGACAGTGACGTTTTCATTTTAAATTAAAATCAAATACAATCAATGATAAACAAATGACTGCAACAACAACATCGTCCAGCCAATAAACAACAAACCCTTCCACACAAAAAAAAAATTGATTCATACAATGAAAAGTACTTGAAATTATCAACACGTAGCACAACTCACTGGGAAAAAAGGAGAGTGAGAAAGGGAGTGATTGAATGGAAAAGGAGGCACAAGAAATTGATTATAATTTCATATATCGGGAATATAGAAGTGACACAAAATGATATTTTCATCGTACACAATTCCTTAGATATCCAACAATGTAAATGTTAGCTACCTAAAAAATTTATACACAGATGATCTAATCAAAACACTTACGGAGTATGAAATATAAAAATTCTTGTGAAATAACTTGCACACATATTAAGCTTCCACTTGTGTGTCCCTTCCAGACAAGGCAGCTTGAAATTCAATAAGCCACGTACAGCATTGTCACACCTAAAATAAAAATAAAATTTCAAATATCCCAAATATAATAGAAACAGAAAGAAAGAGGGATATAACTAAACACATCAATAAGTTGATGAAGATAAAGACACTTTATTGAACAAATCATTTAGTACGAAAACAAAAGAATTTTTGAACTACACCAAGTGTTGAAAAGAATTCCTTTTTTTTATTTTTTAATGTCGCCGACTGCTATTGACTTGCGTGTGATTCATTCAACATTTAAGTTAATTATAGAGCATTTTGTTTTGGGTATTTCCCAAATACGCTTTCAGTTTAAATTATAGCTACCTGGCAATTTGTTTACCTTTTTTGTGTTGAAAATAAAAGAAATGATGCTCAAGTTTATCTCCTATTTCACATCAAGGCTTTTTTGAGTTTATTAATGAATCATGATTCCCTTAGAACTTTTTTGTATTAGTTTTTATGTTTTTAATTTAATTGAAATAAACTGAAAACAAGAACTAGCAAACACAAATTAAATTAAGTCAAGCCTCCTTATTCTGTAACTATTTGTCGACGTCAGTTTTACCCAACACGAAAAATAGAAACTTGTCTATCCGATGTCGACAACAATCGACTGCTATTAACAGCCTGTTACCGTTTTCTGGGCATTAGAGAATAGTAAGATGCTGTAAATAGTATTAAATTCTTGATGAGAACGAGGGCCTATTCTTTGAGTGTTGGGTTGACTTGGCGCCAACAAGTACATACTTATTTTCAGCAGTATTATATGAAATATTTTAAAACTTCATTTATTAAAAAATTATAAACAATGGCCTTAGTCAAATGATTGTAGCATCTTTACTGTACTGAAAATATGGTTTTCCTACTGCCTGAACTAAGTATTTAAATATATTTGTGCAAGCCTTCACTCATAATCAAATTACAAAATTATATCCTTAAGGCCGAGGCACATAGAATTCGTCGTACGTTATACGTTGATTTTTTCAACTGACATTAAAGTATCGGCGGAGGAGGTTGACACAATGATTACTTTGCTAACGGACATCAAATCAGCTTCATTTGATTAAATTTCACATTTTCAATAGAATTAGAGGATATTCTGTTTTTTTAAATTTTTATTTAATTTATTTTTGTCACCACTCAACACAAAAAGCTTAACAAAAACATAGCAAAATAAAAATATATTTTTCAAAGTACTCAACGTACGTTAAAAGTTAAAAGTTGCCCAAATTTAGTACTTTGCGTTGACGGAGAAGTACCGAATGTGACAAAGCTCATAAGAAAACGTGTATTTCAACTTAGTTGTCAGTTGAAAAAAGCAACGTATAACGTACGACGGTGCCCCGGCCTTTACACTGATATTTATTTTGTTTCAAATACTTACGCAACTGTAATGCTGGAACGAACATGCGCCGACATGATGAAGTTTCCTACACATTCTTCAAGTTAACAATAACTCTAGTATATGGCCACAGTAAATTTACTCTTGCAAATGTATTTGAAATAAAAAAATATACCTTAAATACGACGTAAAGATATTTTGCGCAGGATTTTGTTATTTATAATAATGACGTATCTCATCTACTTTTATTCGTTATTGAACTATGTTGAAGAAAATCTCAAATATATTACCAAAAGTACTATTGTGTCGGTACAAATGTTGATATAAACCCAAATCGATTTTCTATATTTTACAATTAATAAAAAAAATTGTTTTCTTTATTTCTTTTTTTTCAGAATTAATCTAAAACTATTTGGAAATTATTTTCACATCAGGAAAATAAAAGAAAATGGCTGCCACAAGTGCAGGTCATTTACAGCCACAACAACAGCATCAACCCACACAGCAGCAACAACAAAAAATGAACACAGCTGCTACAATAAATGGCAATATGAATAGAAATTCGCCACAGCAGCAAACACAACAGCAGCCACAAATACATAATTTGCAACAGCAGCAACATTTGATGCAACAGTATGCACTCAAACAACAACAGCAACAGCAACATAATTATAATATACAACAACATATGCATCAACAGCAAATGATGCAACAGCAACAGCAGCATATGCATCAACAACAAATGCAACAGCAGCAAATGCATTTAAAAATGCAACAGCAGCAACAGCAAATGTTCCACAATCAGTCAAGTGAAGATTCTGCAACACATATGATGCCTTGTCAAAACTATATGACACCCATGCCGCAAACTCAAAATAAATATGCTGCTAATAATTGCAACAATGTCGCGCAACAAATGGCACACTATCCAAACCAATTTTTCAACAATCAAAGAGCTATGCAACAAACTGGAAATTTACCAGCTGGCTTGGTAAATGGTAATACAAGCAACCACAACAACAACAACAACAACAATAGCACTAACAACAACCGAGCAGCATGCATACCTCCTAATGTGGTAGCACCTTCGGCTAATCAAAGTGTATACCCAAATCAAAATACAAGCAATAGCAACATGATGCATCAACATAATCATAATACTAACAATAATAATACTATAATGAACCAACAATCTTCACATTATAATCAGTTGCAGCAGCAGCAGCAGCAACAACAGCAAAACTCTGCTTTACGAAATCCCCAAAAGCATCAATCAGCGCTTTCACAAGCAGATTTAAAAACTGTTGGCAGCAATAATGCACGACCTCAGTTACAAACTATGCATGCTAACGCTAAACAACATGCTGCCAATAGCGATAACAACAATTGTAATACCAATTGTAACACTAATTGTAATACAAATGTGTCTGGTAATCATTTCAATACAAATGGATTAAATTCAAATGGATTCAATTCGAATTCAAACAACATCAACAACAATAGCAACAACAATCACAATCATTCAATTGTATCAGAAGTTAAAGCAAATATACCACCTGGTTGGCGTCGTCTTACCAACAACAACAATGAAATAGTTTACATAAGGTAAGTTTATTTTAACTTTTATAAAATATTTTATATCGACCCTTTTTTATTTCTACACATTTCGAAAATGTATACAAATTACTTTGCTTTCACTGGCTGGTTACCTTAGAATTTAAGCTTTGAAATATGCTTAAGTATTTTATTTATTTAACAACTATGAAATTTATATTAATCGAGATTGCCTCGATATCTTTTTTCAAAGATTTAAAAACTTTTGTTTGTTGAGGGTTTTTAGCTAGTCTATATACATGCATTTCATTGGTGCTTAAGGTTTGAAACATTTAAAAATTAGGTTTAAGGTCTACTGATGATTTGGCTTAAGCACCAATGAAATGCATGTATATAGACTAGCTAAAAACCCTCAACAAACAAAAGTTTTTAAATCTTTATTTAACAACAATTCAAAATATAATACGATTTGATTATTTAGAATGAGTGGAAAGGAAAGCTGAAAAAGAAAACTTATTAACTTCACTAAGTAGATTGTAAGTAGATAAAATGATCAGAGCACGAATGACTTTCTACATGGGAAAATGAACTTGTTGACTAATCTTTTCTTAATTTTAAATATGCATGTTGTTTATATGTTATTTAATAGACGATTACAATAATATTTCTTATCTGTACACTAATGTAGATAGCTGTTAGCAAGTTTTGCGAATATGAAAAAAACCAGCACGTGGTTCTATCTGAAACCACAAGTCTCTTACTCTGTTTATACGCACGACTTATTTTCAAATAAAAATGTTCAAATAAAAATGTAATGCCGGGTTGACGTAAAATTTTTTTTATTGCAACTTGTTAACTCTCGAAAACAATTACTGATTACCGACACTATTCGCAAATAAAGTGTATAACTTTGTCACATCTGAGCATTTTCACAGATTTTCATTATCCGGCAGATCTGCTGCATTTGTTTGTTAATAAAAAATTACAAATATGTAAATGTCGAGCAAAAATCGTTAATAACACAAAATGTTGACAATAGTATAATTATTTTTTATTTCAATCATTTCGAAATATATATTTTTGTAAAGATTTGTGAGAAATATTCTGTAGCATTGAGACCGACTAGTGACCGACCGATCGCATTTTTCTGATCGAGCCCAAGCCCGAACCCGAGTTTCGAGATATTTTTCAGAGCGAACCGAACACTGAACCCTTTTTTTCATTGAATAGAAACAACAGTAATACTGTTGATTGATTTAACACATAAAATCCTTTCATTTTGACAACGTTGTAGCTTTTGTACTTTAATATTTTACAGGGTTGAATTTTTACGTATCTTTGACGATATACAAAAATGCTCTACCGAACGTAGGTTTTTCCCAAACACCGAGCTCGAACGTTTGGTCGGACTCTAATGCTGGCTACAGACATTGCAACGTGTTTATGCAACACGTTTATCATTCATGGGAGCCCCGTGGACTAGTAGATAGCGTACTAGACTATTAGTCGGGGGGTCGCAGGTTCGATTCCTGCCTACACCCTGGGTGTTTATGCAGACAAGCCAAAATGGCTTCGCGGTTTGTGTTTGTTCTTTACTCTCTAAAATAATAAAAAAAAGGAAAAAAGAAAAATTTATAAAAAAAAAATATTTTGATACAGACACTGCAACTAAGAATGAAACGCAATATCATTTCTGTATTTTGTATTTACATTGAAAATCGCGCAAGAAAGAAACATAGTTGAAAAAATTAGCTGTGAGCTAAGTGAAACAGCGGCAATTATTATTATTGATGGATTGTTTTATGAAGAGGAGAAATATGAGGTACAACCAAAAAAAAATTTATATGGTAAAAAACACAGTGTTACAAAATTGAATGAAGTAGAAAAACCTGGGACCGGATATTATTTTTCTTGTAGGGCTTGTCGAGTAAAACTAGATTCCAATAATGAAATATGCCGGACACCTCCAAAATCCGGATTTACGGTTAAAAACCGGTTTTTGTACCTTTGCGCACTTATAAGCCTGTAATTTTGTTGATAATGATCTGATTTTCAGATTTGAAAAGATTACTAGATTTGAAAAGAAGAAACTGAGATCTTTCCAATGACATATAATTTATCTAAGAAAATTTGAGAAATTTTGGTGTTATTGTCGAGCAAACATAAATTTTGTAGATTTTTCAAAAATTTTTCAACTTTGGTGACGTTTTTATACATTATTTTATTAAGAAACTATAATACGGTTAAATTTATTCAAAAAGTACGTTTATTTACGATTACAACGCATATTTGGGTTTAAAAATAGATAAGTTATTGACTGAGTTATTTAACTTTTCATGAATATAAACTTTTAAACATTTTATACAAATTTTATTAATCCATTAACACAGTGTGACAAAAAAAAAACCTGGGATGTGATATTATTTTTCTCGCATTAGAAATGGTACAATTTTGCAGGGCTGAACTTGTAATTTGGAACTACAATCCGTTTCCAAGCACTATAAACAAATTCTGATTGTTGCCTGTATTTGGCGGTACTCAGCCAAGTCTTGTGAATTGTAATTAAAAAGCAGCAGAATGGAAAACTCATTTTCTGTACCGCTACATACGCTATATTTTTTCTACTTGGATTTCTTTGAAAACTAAATGTACTTGTACATAAGAGTGTCTTTTGCTGAGCATAAATGTAGTAAATTAGCTTTTTGAGAAGTTATTAGAAGATTATTTTCCATCCAAATTATGTTTCAACAATTTATTTGTTTACTTTTCAATTAATCCTCTCAACTAAACTTAAATTATTTGTGTATTAATCCCCAACAACAATATAAATAATATTAACAACAAAACACTAAAAGCATTTCTTTGAAATTTTCTTAGCTGAAATGTGAGAATCTATAAAAGAACTTTTTTTTATTTTGGTTAACAAAATCGTACAAATACTAACAAAGAAAAAATCGGTTTTCATTTCATTTCATTTTTAAGCCAGGAACGTAGCAAAGAAACCGACATAATTCTGAAGCTTCCGGGTGTATGAGTAAGCATTTAATATTGTGCATGTAACCTTACAGAAAAAAATTGTAAACAAACTGCGTCACTCAGTTGTACAAAAAAAAAAACAGGATAATATTTGATGAAACCATAAAAATTGTATAACTATGCGTATACTGGTTTATACTTTTTTGCATTGTTTTATCCTTGAAAGGATATTATTACTGCTACTTTTTTTTGCCATTAAATTTGTTAAATATATAAATTTTGGGGTTGATTTAAGATACTATTTGTGTGTGTGTGTGTGTGTGTCTGTATTTTCAGTATGTTTTTCCAACCTTGGGGTTAATATTGTTTTGTATAGCCTTTCTTTTTTTATATTTAGTATATCTAAATTTCAAATTCCTTTTCCTTCGCCACAAGTGTTGTTATTGTTGTTGTTATTTCTTTTCCATTCTTTAGTTGTTAATAAGCTTTAAGTTTATTTAGACTGCTTCTTGTTCAAAATTATATTTGCATAATTTTTTTTTTCTTTTCTTGTTTTATTATTTATTTCCTTGATTTTATTCGCATAAAATAAGGTTAATTTTTATGGTTAATATAATGCCACTTTAAATGTCAATAGCAATTTTATTAACATAATTTTTTGGAAGTTTGCAAAGAAATTACACAAAAATATGTTAAATTGTTCTTTACGGATTTATTAGCATACATTTTTGTGATGATGCCTTTGTTTGTTTGGGTTTTATTCATTTTTCTTGAAAGGCTTATAAAGGTTTTATTACCGAGCTATTCATGAATTCGTTATAACTATTATACTTTATTTTTTTTTAAATTATTTTAACTAAATTATGAAATCATATAAAAATAGTTTTTATTTATTTGAAACTCAGATTAGGAAGTTGTTGGTTTTATCAAGATATTTTTACTGTCACACAAAATTTATTTAGAAATTTTTCGAGAATAGCACTGATATGTTAAGCAAATTTAATTCAAAATTGTTAGCTTCAGTGAAACATTGATTTATGACTACTATCAAGAAATATAGCGCATCATTGCGATAGACGATCCTTGGAAATACACTTACAACCCGAAAACTAGCGGTTAATCGACTTAATATTGGAAAAAAGAAAAACGATATTCGAAAAGTCACTCACAAATAAAAAGTAAAAAATATTTTACTCATGCACGATCTAATATTTTTGGCTCACGTTCAGGCACGATTACGTGAGTGGAAAAAAGTTAGTCATAATCACGAAATGAGTTTTCTCACGAAAACAGCCGGAAAAAAGTATAAAATAATTAAAAAAATTAAAAAATTATATAAAAAAAAGTGTAACAAAGCAAAAAAAAATGCATTAATCACGCTAAAAATATTCTCATGACGTTCACTCACACTAAAAATTTTTATACTCACGTTTATGCACGCTGACGTGTTTGAAACATGAAAACTAAGCACGACCATTCGAGATCATTCTAATCATAAGAATGGTGCCCACTTCTACTTTGAAGTTTTGATTTACATATTATTCAAAGTCAATTAACATTAAAATTCTTATATCTGTTAATCAGCTTTTTATCTCCTTTTGAACTTTCTGAACTGGTGGGCGCAAATTTCACTTAAATCGGTTGAATGGTATCGAGTGATATCGTTGTTTAATTTAATTTTTGTACACAAAAATCTTTAGATTTTCGAGTGCTTTAGTGTTGAAAATATTTTTTTTTTTCATAAAAAACACAGATAAGAAAATTACGAAACGCAATGTTTAACATACAGCTAGCAAACACAAGTATGTGCATATGTATGGCCTAATTTGAAATTAATGCCTTATTAAACGATTGCAGTAACTAAGCAAATTAAGACAAGTACAAACAATAAGTCATAAATAATATTTCTTTTAACGAGCTTTTAACGGCAAAACGGACGCATTAAAATAAACTTAAAACGTCTGAAGAAACCACATTTACAGCGATAACTTAAGAGTTAAAGTAAACAGAAATACACACAAAAAAAAACTCAAAAAAATACATAAAAACTTTAAACAAAATAAATAAAAAATATAAATAAAAATAAACTTGTACAACATGACTGCGCTTGCGCTTTATTTAAACAAGAACCCGGCAGCAAAGAAATAAATTTTATAGAGATAGACAATAAAGCGGCATAAAGTAAATAAAATAGCAACAATAATAAAAAAACTGTATATAAATATTAATGTCAGTTACTTGAAATGTACGAGTGTAAACTAAAAAGTTATTTAAGAAAACATTAAACAACAAGTATTTTCCATAAGGAAAAATATAAAATTCAGCATGCAACTGAAGCCACTTCATTTTCAGATTGTTTTCAACGTTTTTTTTATTTATTGTTTTGTCAACATTAAGCAGATGTTTAGCAATAAACAGTAGTTTCAACATTAGCTTTCAAAAAAATTAATACATGTTAAAAGACATCGAAGATAACAATGATATAAAGTCCACCAAATGACTAAATAAACGGAGTATTTAATACTGAATTTATTCATTTATATTTATTTAATATCAGAAAATGAAAATAAAAACGATACAATCATTGAGAATGACTTCCATTAAGGCTGTTTGAAGTATTACGAAATTTATGCAACAATAACTGTTCTTACAACATCAAAGTGTTACACCACCATAAGCAGAGCAGCTTTTTTAATGAGCCTCAAGTTAAAGCGGCTTGTGTTTGTCAGGCAGCCATCCAGCCTGACTGTCTATTTATCTTTATTACTGTCGATTTGTGTAACTTTTTATGTACATATTTTAGCAATACAACGGATACAGTTTGTACTTACAGTCAAGTCAATATCAGTGAAATATCAAATGTCCAAAACAACACTTAAGTAAATATTTGCATTATGCAGCAATTACTTACAGCACAATTGCATATGTGTATAAATACAGAGACCCAGCAGCAAATTAAAGCATGAAAAAGAAAATATAAAATAAGGTGCTGTTCACATACTACGTAACTCTCAAACAATTAATGCATCCTATTTTATCTTCTGTTTTTATACTTTTTTCAGTTAAACAGAAAACTGCTGAGATCCTCTTGTAAACACTGCAAATTAGACATTATTGACAACAATCTTAGATCTTCCTTTTATTTTAGATCAGGGAAATGAACACGAAAACTATAAAAGATTTATGGAATTGAAATTAACTGATAAAATATCATGCAAATGAACGAATAAGTTTACTTCTTAACATTTTACGTTACATCGAGTACTTCTTCTTAGGATTTGTTCTTGATTACGAACAAGTGATTACGAAAAATTGACCGCTAAATTGCGAATTCACACAACTACGTCAACGTTAAATCGTGATAGCACTTTATAATTTGTTTTTAATTTATCAGCATTAAAGTAAAAAAGTATGAACTTAAATCGGAGAAATTCAAATTCTAAAAATTCAAAATCCATACAAGATATTTATTATCGAATAAAAGTTTGAGCTTGTTAATAAAAATAACTTTTTGAATTCACAGCCTTCTATTGTAGCAGATGGCGTGTTGTTTAAATATTCTTTGCAATTTCTAAATAAACATGTTTCCAGCTCCAACAGTAGTTGTGAATTGGCAATTGAATTGGTATTGATTAATTCAATTGAACAGTTCGAACTGACAGCCATTTAAAAAGTCAAATAAAACAAACACATGAGCGCCGATATGGCGACGCAGTGGCCTCCGAAAACAGCATGTGGTTTCATTGTGCTTACTTGGTGTCAGAACTATTTAGCTGTATTAATTTTTTAATAAAATAATCCGAAGTAATAATTCTAATTAACGAACTCAAGACTGATTTAAAAATTTTCAATTGTACACTAGAGTTCGAAAAAATTATGTAAAAGTAACTAAATTAAAAGTTAGTATTTATTGTAATTCTCGAGCTCCGACCTTTGTCTGTCTGTAGCAGTGACCGTGCTTTAATTGCTTAACTATTTCTGCAGACAATATTTTAAAAGGCCAACAACTCTTCCTCTATTGATGTTATAATATTCTAATAAGTCTATATGTAGTTTAAAAATTTTATATTTGACATTTATTTATGTATTTTTCCATCGGCTCCACTGTGCGGTGTGAC
Organism: Gymnocheta viridis; assembly: GCA_956483585.1. NCBI lineage: Eukaryota > Metazoa > Arthropoda > Insecta > Diptera > Tachinidae > Gymnocheta > Gymnocheta viridis. The sequence continues at coordinate 127,097,505 of OY101440.1, read as the reverse complement.
TTTAAGAAGGCGTATTTCGATCATTTCAAAGTGTTGAGTAATTCTTTTTTAATATAATTTGTTTGTTGGTATTTTTGAATAAGTTTCAAAGCATATTTTATGTTTATACTATTGTAATTTTTTTAATTCTCATTGAGTTTTTAAAAGTTTTTGTATAAGATAATAAGGGGTTTGAAACATTTCAAAATATGGTTTAAGATCTACTGATGATTTGGCATTAGCACCAATGAAATGCATGTATATAGACTCGAAAAAACCCCTCAACAAACAAAACTTTTTTTAGTGTAATTTTTCTCCTCCTTGAGAAAATATAAAATTGCAATTTGAGGGTGCTGTTGGCTGAAGTAGTTAGCGCGTTGACTGCAAAGCAAATAATGTCTAAGAACGTGGGTTCGAGCCCAGCTTCAGACAAGTCATAACATCCAGCATTTTTCAGATGTGCATTAGTATGCGATTGTATTTGTTGTTGTCAGACTGTTTAAGTGATGAAGGCATAGCACTGGTCACTGAACAGTTCTGGCAGCAATTGATACTGGTGTATGCTAGGGGACATCACAGCGCCCTCCTTCGTCGGTATTGTAGCAAAATCGCCGGCGAAGTAAAATAATTAATAAAATGGCTACAACAGCTTAAAACACATTTAATGCGCCTACTTGACATCAGAGGCGCTGCAACACTGATCTAAAAACTAACACAACGCGCAATATCAGAGTTGTAAAAATTAAGCTTTCTCTCTTTCACCATCTGTCCTCTCTCACTATCCCTTTCCCAAAGAAGGTAACACACCTACGGGTTGGTAGGCATACTAATTGCCTGAGTGTTACTTCTCTTTAAAAAAAAAAAAAAAAAAAAAAAAAAAGTGGATGCAATTGTTAATTTTTATTACTATTTTTGAATTAAGCATAAAAATTTGTTACTTTTGAGTTCCGAAACAATTGTATTAATGTGACGTTATTAAAAAGTTTAGACAATTTTTCCAATTGCTATTACAGATAAATTTTATTTTGCGAAAAGTTTCCTACCGGGTCTCAATTACATTTTGCCATTTAAAATTTAATTTTTAATCATATTTCTTTGTTGTGGTTGTATTTAATGTTGGTAGACCTAGGTTCTTTTAAAATAATTTTGCTTTGTTTGTTAGAAAATTTTCCATGTTAAATATATTTTTCAATTAACATCATTCGGTTGGTAGAAATCAAACGTATCTATTACCTTAAGGCTATTCATTCAAATTTATTTAAATATTTAGTGTAAATAAAAATTTGAATGAGTAAATAAATGTTTACTAATTTTGTGGTTGCTTTCAAATGCTAAAGTTATTTTATGTTCAAAAATAAACAGCAGTTGTATAAATTTAATTAAATGGCTTTTAGGAATTCAAAAGTTTCTGGTAGTTAATAATATTTCTAAAGAATTTAATAAAAGCGTCTCAAATTTGTATCATAATTGATTACTGAAATGTAAATAAAATAAACCGAGCTTGTTGGTTTTTAAATGTAGAAGATAAATTTTAAAATATGCTTTATACCCCTAAATAAAATTATTTACAATAAAAGGGATGTACAGCAAAGACCTGCTCAAGATATATTGATAAAGTGTTTAAGATACGAGTATTTATTTTACTTCACATACTTTTGCAACAGCATTGTTGCAAGGAACATATACCAGTACATACTGCAAATTACTATTGGAAAACATGTTTTTATTGAATTTGTAAGACGAAACGAACATTTCGGCTCGAAGTCTGCACAGACAAACTTAAACACGCGTTTAAGAAGACTTTGATTTTCTTTTTGAATACATTTAACATATTAATCTTGTAACTGAGAGATGCTAAACATTCTCCTAAGCAAATGTTTATACATATAAACATTAAAACAACATTTGTCAACATGCTGGAGGAGTTGAAGGTTGCATATTGAACAAATAATTTTACAAATTCCGATTATTCAGATCTTCACAAAAGAATTTTACAGAATAAATAACAATCACAATTTTTTTCTCAGAAATTATTTAATTTGACATTTAACATAAAATGATATCTTAAGTATTAACGCAAAAATAAACAAAGCAGCAAAACTTCAATCATAAAAATCTAATTAATTACAATCGTACACAGTAACAACAACATGTTCGTACAACAATGTCATTTACATTAACAACCAGCGACAACATCAACCAGCAAAGCCAGCAACAACGACACAAATGTTTAAAACATTATAATTCAAATAAATTAAACAGAACAACAACTTCTGGCAACAACAATTTAAATATTTATTTTATATAAAAAAAATTTATGTATAAAAAAGAAGAAAAACATACAAATGGCATAACATCGTACACTAATCGCACTTGCGAAATGGCAAACAACAAAAAACACAACGTCCTTGACTAAGTAACTGTGAATGATATAACGGAATGTGTTCGGTGCTTTGAGCTTTACACAAAACGAGAACCTTTTAATGTGAATGTGTATGCCAAAAATGGCAAATAAATATTTTTTAAATCGTATGATCTCTGACTCTATCAACAGGTAGTATGTCGATCTACCCTACGATCACTGGCGATGTTTCCAAACTTACAATTTGTTTCTCAGTCTAATGCTAGTCAGCGTTGGCCATTAAGACACAATGTGAACTAGTTCCAATCATCCCGTTTCTATTGCGATTTCTACTTCTGCACAATAGTGTAAAAGATTTCTCTTTTTCCCCTTGTTCACACATCTGCGCTGAATCCTCTGAGCCTCTTTCTTGCAGCTGAACTGTTTCAGAGCTATTGCCCGTAAATCTTTTTATCGGGCCATCCACTGTTAGAGTCGTGCTTTCGCTCGCCAGGCTATCGCTTATTATTTCATCTCATATCCTTACATGTCAGCGTACTACGACGCATCAACTCTGAATCATAGCAGTAACTATTTTGTACTGTCCCTTCCACTTCCGAACTGGAGCCTTCGCTCGCCATAACTGACTATCCATATTAGAACTTTTATCCACCAAATGCCCAGCAACAACTTAGTAGTAGTTTCTATTAACTACAACATATTTTTTTCACACAAACTGCATACCGTCTGCATTACTTTGTAGTAGTTATACAATTAATTACTAGAGAAATAAAAAAGTGAACTTTCCTCAGACTGGTGCAGTGATCGTGCGATTGACGTACAGATGGTAGGCGGTTCAACTGCTGGCGAAGAAATGTGCTTTTCTTTTAATTGTGTGTGTGTGTTCGTGAATACAAGAAAATAGCAGTTGTGTAAAACAAGTGATATCAAACACAATAACTTCTTCAAAAGCTCAAACTCAATACTGACAGCAGATATTTAATTTTTATTATGCTTTGTGTACTCGATGACTTCTATGTATTGACATTTTTAAGTCATTATTTGTGATCAGAGTTGGTAAGTACACATACATATTTGCCTTCAATGACATCGCCATGTTAAAGTAATCAGTTCCAATGGCAAATTAGAAGCAGTGTACTTACTGTATAGGCTTGTCAACATTTTAACTCATTACTTTGCCGTCAAAGTTTTTGCTGGGTAACCTTCCAATATGTTGTTAAAGTGTGAAAATAAACTCATTAAAGTTCAACTTAAATTAAAAAAGCTCTTGTACGAGAGCTATATTTAGCTAAACATGTTTACAATGAATGAGCGCATACCTGATTATTAGGGTTTGCAAATCGATTATAATCGCAATCGTAATCGCTATTTATAGCGCGTGTTAATCGTAATATTGTTTCAAGCCAAAATTTATGTATGAGTTTATTTTCAATTATTTCAAGTGTGGGTGAGAATATAAATAAATTTTTTTTCTCAACAACATATAATAAATAAAGCGCAAAAAGCCTAATGTGTTTAATAATGGAGCAAATACAGCAGATATTATCACGATCAAAACTTAGCATGTAAAATAAAAAGAGATAGTTGAAATAATTTTTACAGCTTAAAAGTAAACAATAGTTTTACATCAACGAAGAAAACTCAAAATAAATAAAATATATCTGTACGAGTATGAATACAATTTGAACAATGAAGCCATTTTCTATACGATCCAAGCAAGCATTTAACGAGCAGCTAACTTTTTAAATTTTTTCTAGTTGAACAATAATAAAATGATTTGCTCTTTTGAAATTTTATTACTTAATGAAAGTTAAATTATGATTTTTTTTATTCTTGAACTTATTCAGTCTTTACATAATAAAAAAAATTTTTCAGAGAAACCGATGCAACCACAAAATGTGGGTGTTTGTTTTCCCGTTTTCTCCCATTTAACAGTTCTTGCTAGAAAACTTTTTAGAATAAAAATTAAGCAAGTCTTAGACGAGGAAAACAAATTGCTAAAATATAAACATTAGCTTTTTAAAAGTCAAGAATATTTGTAAATAATTTATAAAAACAACAACCACCAAAGGAGATGGACAGACATTTAATCCAACATTAAAATAACGCGACGAAGCTGAAAATAAACCGATCCAAATAAAGCAAAAATATTTCAAATCGTTTCATAAATAGCGGAGCGGCCACAAAATTAAAAAAATATATATACAACCGAATTGACAAGGATCTAATATTGTAATTAAATTAAATTGTTTCAAATATCTGGGAAATCTTGTAGAAAAAGTTTCTTAAACAAAAAGATTGCCTTGAGTATTCCTCTCAGTTTTCCATCCACATGTTTTTATTCGCTTTCACTTTGACTATAAAAATTTTGAATTGTAAATCGAATGGACTTTTCATACAACAAAAATTACTTTTCCACCTAAACGGCAATTTTTATTGTCATTTTTGTGTTTTTAGCACAAAATTATAATTTTGTTAAAATTTCGCGATAAAAAACAACAATTTGAAAATCCACTTAAATAGTAAAAAATTTATATTGAAAAGTTTGTATAACATCATTTTGTATTAGCAAAAATTATATCTGTATTAAATGTCGCCAATAATATAATCAGTTCAATAAAAAATTGGTAAATAGTGCAAGATTTTTAATGTTAACACTTTTAAAATTGCTTTTCAAACAAAAAAGTGGAACGCATCTTTTTAATTGTAATCGCGATTATGAAAATCTTCGATTATAGAGAAACCCTAATCAGTATTTTGAAACGAATTTACTCAGTGTTGCTGGCATTGTTTAAATATAATTTATTAACAAATGTCATTGTTGTTGCTGATAAACATGGACATAAAAAATTTGACTTTTTTATTTTTATTTTGAGCGTTGAACAGCCTACGCAATTATAAAAATAAACAATATTCTTCAATTTACGTTTGAAATGAGTTGGACTGTAAAAACGTTGCAGCAACAACGCAAACAGGCATACGAGCAGTAAAAAAAATTAGAAGACAAAAGAATCAAACATGATGATGTTCTAAACATCTGTACTCTAAAGCAGACAGTAACAATATCAACACTTACGCTCACATTGTTTCCTTATACATTCTCTACTTTATTGTCGTTGGTTGTTTATCTTCAGTTGCTGGAAGTGATATTGCTGTTAACTCTACTAGTACTTCGTCATGCCTACTATGTACTTACTGCCTTGGCCAAAAGAAAGTAGTGAATAAAGAAACATGCATCCTACTCAAATAAAAGTTACAATACTTTAGTGTGCTGTTCGATTCTTTTTAAATTTGTATGCCTGTCTGTCTGTCGGCCTGTCCTTTATTCCATCCATCCGTTAGTTTATTTGATTAGAAATTTTTTAAGTTGAAATGATCAACTCGTACGTTGCTGTAAGTTATGCAGTTTAGCTTGTGCTATTCCGCATTCTTGAGATTTCTTCTATGTTGTACTTTCGGACGTTTTGCCCACTTTTTACATTTTGCTTGTATGTTTTTTTCAACTACTCGTTCTACTTCTTTAGGTTTATTTTTATGCTGCCGCTGCCGCTGCTGCTCTGGCTTATTTATGTTTATTTTGTACTTGAATGTTGTTGCTGTTAAACTCTGATTGTGCTTGTCTCTTGACCTGGAAAGTATTTTAAAATCCTATTTTTCGATATTTTTCTTAGCTCCAAAAGATAAATACTAGTTTGTCGCTAGTTTGTTCATTTCTACATTTTCTTCTATTAAAAATCGCTAATTGGAAGAAATAATTTTTTTAAAGAAATCTTGCAGCGTGTCAATTAAAAAGAGTTGAGGAAATTTGTTCTTAATGAAGAATAAACTGTTGAAAAGTTAGTACTGTAATTTTATTTAAATTTAATAGATTGACGATTGCTAAAGATGTGTTCAGTAAATTGCACCTGTTGTGCTCGTTTGTTGGAGCGTCAGTAGAGTTTGGGGACCATAGATAACTGACAGAATGAAATTAATTTTCTTGAAATTTTCTAATGCAACTCCGGAAGGAAGCAGAAGATAGTAAGCATGAACATTTAAAGTTGAGTCTACTAACATTTTGTGAGATTCACAAGTTTAGTCTGCAGTCAAAAAATGGTGTCAGCCCATTCAGATTTGTGGCAAAACTAAAGTGGTGGCTCTGAATATTTCCAAGACGTTTCATAAAGTGCAACATGGAGCACTTTTAGGGTCCATTTCTATCGAACTCAATCAGGGAGTTGTTATTGCTGAGATCTCATCAAAAGAATTCGAGGTTTACTTAGAGGCTCAGCAATATTTTGGTTTTTCCTAACCGGTTTCTTATTTTTATAAATGAGTTTACATAATCACGATCTTGTAATAATCTCCGAATGGGGTGCTGCCAAAAAGGGTCATCTTCAAGACCCGTAAGGCCGTCTTCTTAGGCCATCAGTTTCATTACATCCACTACGCGTTAAAAAGTTGCAGTTCGAGGTAATACACAAGGGGGTGCTACTTGCCTCAGTCTCTGTAAACATATAACTAAACAGACTGGACCATAAATTGTTAACGTATTGATCACATTCTAAACAAAGGCCGCAAAGTAACAAAATTGTATAATAAAATATAGCACGATATTAATGGAGCAGGACTTATAAGACTTAAATGACTATTTTATGCGGTCCACGGCGGTTTGGCAATATCTGAAGTAACAGATATCTGAACACGCATTCGAAACGTCTTAAATCATCAGGCGAGCTTATCAGTAGTGTTCTTGTTATTAGAATGAAACGTCTTCTAATGAAATGAGAGAACTTTTTTCCGATAACCGAAATTTCTCTTCATTAATAAACTCATCCAATGTCAAGAGTTAATGGAAACTCAGTTCGTATGCAAGAATCTTTTCCAAAATAAAATATCGAAACTTCCAGCGACAATCAAGTATTTATCAATAAAAATTGCCGTTCTTAAATCAAACATCGGACTGGAATTTTTAAAAGTCTTACTTACGGAATTTTTAAACCGCAATAAATTGGTTTAAAGTAAGAAAAATGTATGTACTTAATCTAAAATTTGAAATGCAGAACCACACAACTTTGAATATACGATTTAAACAGTTGATAAAAATAATTGAAATAATAATAGTTTTCAATATTTTCTATTTATAATTAAATATAAATTATAAGCTTCTCTTTCTCCCCCTATTTTTAAATCTAAAAAAATATATACTTTTAAATACTTTCATTAAAATTATCTAATCACCAACATTTTGTTTTCCAATAAATTCATTTCGATTGAAAGGTGTCATTAATTCTCGCCAATCATGATGTACGTCTTAATGTCCATTGTGACATGTTGTAGCTGTTGCAATGATTAACATTAATGGAATCAACAGCAGCAACAACATTCAGGCAGTATCGTGTAAATATTGTCGACTTCTTACTCAAAGTAAAAAAAAAACGATGAAATTACTTCTTTTTTTCCTGAATTGAAAAGAATAAATCTACAATAAAGTGACCAAAAAAAAAAAAAAAAAAATAAAAAGTTACAAACACGTGTACAGCACTGTCATATTCCAATATTGTCAGCATCATCGTCATTATTGTCAGCTGTATTATCAGTGAATTCATTATGAAGAATATGATGACATGTGGGTTTTCTTTCAAACGTTTCATTTTGCTATCTCCCAACCTCTTTTTGAAACATGACAATAGTGACATAAAATAAAAGAACTACAATACACATTAATTCACAAAACGTGCATTCACACGTTGTGTAGTTGTCACTTTTCCATGTGGAAAACTTGCATGCGTCGGGAGATCCCTTTACAGAAAAAACAAAATGAGCTAAACGCAATGTTCAGAAAAAATCAAGCTGAATGCCTAGAGGCACATTTACTACGGCCCTTTAGATATGCATTCAAATCTTTTAAGACCGAACGCATATGTTGCTTTCTAATACGCAGCGTTCAGAGCGTAAATATAAATTTGGTTTCTACTGAACGTAAAAAGTATGCTTCTCCATACGTGAACTAAATATTTTGTTAACATATTCTATAACTATCTATTTAATTTTTGGCTTGAACTGTCATTCAAAAAAACTGAATGAAATATTTAGTAAATTTTTCTCATAGAAAATGTAAAATGTTTCGTTCAACAAAATGATTTGATTAAAAAAAGTAAAAAAAACTGAATGCTACGTTTAAAAATACTGAACGCAGCGAAGTAAAAATATTATTTGGAAAGCTTTGCATTTTTTGTAATTTTGGAAATTCTCATTGGTTTCTTAAAAGTTTTTGTATTAGATATGAAGTTTGAAACTTTTCAAGAATATGATTCGAATTGATGATTCGTCAATAGTACCAATGAAATGCATGTACATATATAGACTATCGAAAAAACCCCTCAACAAACAAAACTTTTTGAATTATATATGAACGCATCTGATAAATAACCGAACTCGCGTTAAGTTATTGAACGCTCAGAGGTTATTTTTGAACACACGCTTATTTTACTAAAAATTGAATGTGAATTTTTATTTGTTAGACACACGATTAGTAATACTATAACTGAACATCTGTGATATATTTTTGAACACGCGTTTACATTTGTGTAAGCTGAACTTTAGAAAATAAAAAACGGAATACACGTTTGTCACGACTCTGAACGATTTATTCAGTTTATTACTACAAGCGTTTACGGTGCAGAAAACGTAAGAAAAGTTTAGAAAAACATGGTTTTTTTATTAATTAAACAAATAAGAATAAATCAAGAAATTCTTATTTAGTTTAGAAAAACTACACATTTGTTTGGTTTTATACTACGTAGTTTTTTCTGAACAATACTTTGTGGATGTTACTTTTTTTTAAAGGTGTTTAAACAATGTTGTTCTTGCGTGAATGTGAAACTTCAAACGTATTAAAAAAAACCGATTTTTATGACAATAAAAACGAAATTCCATATGACAAATACAATTCGTGTGAACACTCTTTCAAGGAGAACTAAAACGCAAAAAAAACAACTCAAAAATATACAATATTATTTTAATACAGACGAAACATACAGAGAAAATAATAGCACCATATAATACTAGATAGTAAATCATCATGCATGATGATGTTGCTGTTGCTGGCTGGCTTAAATGATGTTGCTGACGAAAATTGTGATTATGAAAATGAAACGTATTTAAGAAAAATATTATGTCATGAATTTTAAAAGACATATGAAATGTTTTTTTTTTTCTAAATTCATTTCTTGTCTATTTCATTTACAATTTTTTTTCATCATTTCTAAGCAGACAACAACAGAAAAGAAAATAACGTAAAAAGTAGAGCCAAAGTTCGTATTTTACTGTTTTGCATGTAAAATGTACACACAAAATTTATAACAAAGAAATTATTTGTGAGATATGAAAAGAAATACATAAAACTCTAGATTTAACGTTGATGCATATGCGGACGTACTAAAACTCTGTGACCTTTAACTTTTCGTTCATGTTTTCTATTCAACATAAAAACTTTGTTACATTCATATCAAATAATACATGAATTGAAATTCATAATTTAAGCTCGTGGCAAAAAGTTAGTTGGAATTACTACTTCCAGTTGGATTTATTAAAATCTGTTAAAAATCTTTAAAGGGGTCCTTTTTTAAAATACACCCTTTAAAAAAGTTCTTTTTAAGAAATGTACCTGTGTATTTAAAAAAGTACCCGCTGGAAAAGATACCTTTTCAAAAGTGCGTTGAAAGCACTTTGTGAAAACGTATATTTTGCAAAAGCAGCTGTTACAAAAATTAAGATTTTTAAAAAGTATCTACATGAAAAGGTATCTTTGTGCAAAAGTGTCTCTTTGAAGAAGTACCTTTTTATAAAATCATCTTTCTGAAAGCTTATCTATTTGAAAATGTAACTTTTTGAAAATTAATCTTTTTTGAACAGAAACTTTTTGAAAAGGCACCTGTCCGAAACAGTAAATTTTTCAAAAATAATCTTTTTAAAATAAATCAGCGAAAAACTACTTTTTTTCAAAAGGTACTATTTTGTAAAAAGGAAAGCTCAAAAAAATAATTTTAAAAAGATTTTCAAAAGTTCGTTGGTGCCAAGAACAATTCATAACAGGTAGACTCGCCTCAATTCGCTTTGAAAAATACCTGCTTTCTTTGTCAAAATCAACGTCAAACATTATATACATATAAATCAAACATAAACAAATTTTGATAAACAAAATAGGTCAAAATGTAAATGTAAATGGAAATGTAAGAAACCAATTTATTTTTCTATTTCTGACATTTCGCGCCTGCTCGATGGTGTTCGTTGTAATATTAACGGCACCTGCAAAATGAATTCACCTTAATATAAATATATTTAATTTTTCTTGGCAACCAAGGGTAATTTATGCCAGGTGAACTCGACAGCTCATAATAATTTTTCATTGCAAAGAGTGTTTTTTGGTATTTTTTATAGTTTTAAATTCGCCTTGAACAGTTTATTTTGACATCCAAGAATGTTATTTGCTAAAGCGAATTTTCTTCGTATGCTTTTATTTGCTTTGTTTACAACCTTATTTTTTTTTGTTTCCACAAATGAAATTAATTCTCAAGTTAATTACTTCCCAAATCATAAATTTACTAAATAAATTTTTTTAAAAATACATTTTTCGTACAATAGATTGGAAAAGGGCCTTTTTGGCAAAAAGCAACTTGTTTAAGAACGGAATTATTCACATTTGCAAATAAATAAATGTTTGAAAAGTCATTATATTTATTGGAAAAATTCTCGCAATTAGTTAAAAAAAATATTTCTTAAACAGAATCTTCTACAGGTTACAGCATTCGATATCGGAAGAAATTTCCATTTGAATTCTATTCAAATTTCGATCGATATCGAGTGCCGTAATTTGCCCCCCGTTTAAAAAGTACATTTTTCAAAAAGACCCTTTTTCCCAATAACTTTAAGAAAATATATTTTCATTTATCAAGCACATTTTAAAGTTAGTTATTGATGGTTTAAATTAAAATTTGTTCACGTAATGTAAGAACTTGAATGTGATGGATTAATAAAAATGCTCGTATTATTTTTACATAAATGATATGTACAAAAGAGAATTCATATATTACAACCAAACAGCATTAAATCAAAAGTGGGAAATAACTGAAATATACATAAAAACTAATGAGAAAATGTTACGGTCTGCAAAAACCAAGCTGTTATATTCTTTATCGTGTATTTTGGAGTTAGAATCTAAGGCAAACTAAAACGAATACTCAAATAAATGTTTGAATGAAATTTTCTCTCGCGTTAAGAAAGACAGAGGCCCTTAATTAACTTTTGTTGTTGCTTTCTAAATAAAATGTTTCGAACGTTTGCCTAATACAATTAAAAACAATTTTCTACTTCTACAAATTTCTAAAATTTTTCAAAACTTTGGAAATACTAATAATAGTGTTTCTTGATTTTTTGAAGCCAATGAAATATTATATTTTTATTATTATATTTTTAATTATATTATTAATTTTAATCTATTCCCAAAAAACGACTTTTTGTAACTCCATAGAAGTAATAGATTAGTTGATTAAAAATCAAATATAAAAATAACAGGATTTTCAGACATCTTGGACATGAATTCGGATCCAGTTAATATGAATAAAAAATATATTTTTTTGCAATGACAACAAGCCTGTGTAAAAATCAATAAAAAATTATCCGAATATTCACTACTTCCGGATCACGAGTTCATTTCCTGAATCTCTCTCAGTTAGTGGAAATATCTGGTTCAATATTTTTTTTCGTTTAACATTTCTTCAAGTGTTTTATCAATATCTTTTTGATAATATTGGAATAGGAATTTAATTTTTACCCCAAATTCCAAAATAAGGTGCACTTTTTTTCCTGAGTTTATAGCACATAACTATTACATAAATGAAAAAATATTAATCTGGTACTGTCTCTACAACAGCCGACAAATGGGCAGACAGCTTTTCACTCCCATCCATATTTATATATTAACATTTTCCATATGTTCGTTCGTAGAAGATGCTGTCTTGTGTGAACTTCATAGTCTTTTGACTGACGTCACAGGGGAATATAAATTTATGCAAATGATACATGATCTGTTTTCTTTTGTTAATGATTTGTAAATTTTAAAGATGAAAGATAGATACTAAAAGGCTTTGTACAAATTTTTAAGTGTATTAATTATTTAAATAGGCAAATTTTACACAACCAAAACATAAGACTTCAAGTCTATTTTATGATACAAATACACCACCCTTTTTTCTAAGAAGTATTTTTCATTTAACCAGAAAATATGCCAACACTCAATGGTTGGTTTCGCTTTTGGGGTTTTCCCAAACAGTCAGCTTCAATCTTTTTAAATGTTTTTAATTTTTTTTATACTCTTCTTGCTGGCTTTTTCATCTCAACTCTTTGTGTAATTTTATACTGTGTCATGCCGTGTGTGTCAGTTGTAAAGTTGTAAAGTTTATATTCATGTGTATCATACAATATCAACGTCTTTGGCTTTAACACATCTATTCATACTCGTATATTGTTTTTCCTTATTTTTTTTTCGTTTTACATTAGAATTTCATAGTTTTATGTAATATAAATCTTAAGTAGTTCTTGTTGTTTGTTGTTGGCTGGTTTTAACCCCTTTAAGTGTTTTTCTTTTAAGATTTTTAGTTTTCCTTCTTTTTGCCTTTCGCCTTTCATTATTCTGTGTAGACAATACTTTATTTTCCATTTTAAAATCAGCACACATCTGAATAAATAATAAGGTGATTCACTTTAATGGACAAAAATTTTCATAAAATTTAATGTATACTTCTAAAATATATCCAAATTGGTTTACTCCAAATATTTACTTACAATAAACTCTTAGTTTTGTTAACATGTTTGCTTTTAATGTTTAAAATTTTAGGTTTTATCTGAACACTATTATTGTATTTTACTTATCTTTATATGTACATATGAATGTGTGTGTATGTATGTACATATATCGAATATCATTATGTAAAATACATACATACATACATTTCTAAGCAAACTGCATCCTTTAGGTTATGTTAATATTACCGCAAGTCAAAAACTAAAAATAATATAATATGCCATGTAGGTATCTTCATCTGATGCAAATGTAGATATTTGTATGACTTTTATTTATGCTTGTTTAAATGTTCAAATGTTTATTGGCAACATGACAAGAAAACATTTATTTTTCTTCGACGTTATTAAGAAATAAAAGTTAAGTTCATAAAAATAATACCACTCGCAGACATAAATTTAGTACAAATAAAAACTGACAAATCCTTTTAGCCAACCGTCTGTCTAACAAGATTCTTTGTTTACTTTAAGAACAGTATTCGTAATATGTATTTGCGGTTTAGAGTCATAAAATTATTGAATTTAAACGTGTTTTTATTTAAGTAGAGAATACTAATTTTTATTGTTTTCGACTTTTATTTCTGTTGGAATGCGTTTATTTTAACGACTCAAAATTAAAATCTTTCCATGCAACATGTTGCTCGAAAGAGTGGACATTTTTAAAATGTTATATATTCAAATGGTTGTAAAATGTTGATGTTCTAATAATATTTTATTAGAAAAAACTTTAATTGAAATTTGACATATGTAAAGCCTGTTTAAAATTTCATAGAAAATATTGTTGAGAACATATGAAATGTTTCTATGATTATTTTAACAAAAGTTGTTCAAAGTTTGAATTAATATGGGGAGCATTTATTTCTCGAGAAAATTCGTAGGGGCTTCTTGGAGACCGTGTTTTTCCTAAATTTTTCCGTAGGAAGTACTATTAATATGGTGCTTTGCCGTGGCACAAATGTTCCGTGTTCATGTATGTGCATTTTATTTAAAATGAAAGGCAGAGAAGCTTAGAGAAAACAAACAAACAAATAAATGTTGCCCAATATTTTTCACATATTCAAACAAACACGAAACTAGAGTTGAAGAAATAAAATTGAAAAATTATGAAAAAATCGTGGTTTGTTAAAGAATTTATTCAAGCTTTAGGTCCAGAAAATAAATATAAATGATTTATTTTATCCGATATTTCGCTTTTGGAAAGCTTCTTCAGGGATATATTTAATTAAAAATTAATAGTAACAGTTATTTTTTTCACAAACCAATAAAAACTTATTCTAAATTTGTTTGAAAAAAGAATAAAAAATTGTCAAAAAATTGGTATTTAAAAATGTATAATTAAATTATCATTTCAAATCTCAGTTTCCATTTTTTTATTTAAGAAATTTGTTGCATAAATTTGTTATTTTATTAGGAGGGTACTATTTGGAATAATTTATTATTCTTCAGAACGAATAAAATAAAATCATTTTTCGAATTCTTTCGTCAACAATATATTTTTCATAATAAGATGATTTATTAAATAAATCAAATTTTGTACTGCTGAATCTTCAATTGTTGTAATTAGTTTTGTATTGCTTCTTATGATTCACTTAAATGAAAAAACATGTGCAGTTTTTTTTCAATTTATATATTTCAAACCATTTCATTTCATTGTTTAAAGTTAACAGTCAAACTAAATAGGTATTTATAAATTTATTTTAAATTAATTTTTATATATTGTAAAATAAAAAACATAATGTGTAATTTTTATAGATCCTGATGATGAACCAAATGGTTTGAAATATATAGATTTAAAAAAAAACTACACATGTTTTTTCATTTAAGTGAATCATAAGAAGCAATACAAAACTAATTACTATATATATTTCGTCCATTCAAAAGTCATGAGAGGTATGAAACGTATAATAACTATACTTACTTAATCCTGGTACTCCATTAAACACATTCTGCGGAATGTGATAAAAATACATTAACAAATTTGCAAGAAAAATATATGAAATGTATCTGCGATATTTTTTAGTCAACATGCGAAATAATTTAAGTGGCATTTATTTCGTGCGTAATTTTCAAGAACAGCTGATGACAGCCTTTTATCATTGCGCTCCTAAACTGAAAAAGCAATTTCGATTTGATTTTTTTCCTGTGTGATCTAGAAATTTTTTAGCTGCTATATTAATTAAGAAAAACTGTTCAGGCCTATTGGAGCTACGATATCACAGATACAAATGCCAGTGATTTTATATATTGTCTTTCACTTTGATTTTATTCTGTTACATGCAATTTACAAAAGAGCCCTTACAAGTCAACAACAAGTTGGAGCCACTTAAAACAGCATTTAAATGCCTGGTTTCTTTTTATGATGCAGCTAAGAACGTACATACATATTTATTTTAATAAAATAATAAAAAAAACATAAAGAAAGTAATGAAAAAATGCAAGGATGTAGTAAGTAAGCATGAAAAATAGGATTGGGTAGCAACTGGCAAAAATACTTGTTTTTGCCAAGAAAATATTAAAAAAAAGAAATAAAAACATTGTGAAGATGATGCGAATGAAAGGGGAGTGTAAGATTTCTTTACACAAATTAAAAACAAGAGTTATGAATATTAAGAAATCATATTCAAAAATATGTGTAATGAAAAGAAATAATATAATGGTGGCACTTAAGCAACTAATGACCAAAAGCCGGCAAAATGAACAACGAAACCCAAAAATTATGACGTGAGTTGAGGCAAAAAAAAAAAATTTAAAGAAAATTATGTAGACAATTGTTTGTTAAGAAATTTAGCAAGTATACAAGCACACAAATCTACATAAATAATTGAATTAAGAACACAGAAACGTCTGATAAGCTGGCCGGACCGGACCGACCACCGCTCACAAAAAAATAAAAAAATTAAATTTTTTTGCTCTTAATGTTTATTTAACAAGAATACTTGAAGAATATATATTTTTTTTGTTTAATTTATTTATTAAATCAAAAAGATAGAGGAGGGGGTTTCTGCACATTTCAAAGAAACACAAATAATTTTTATTTTGGAAGATCGACATCATTTGGTTGTATTTTAATAAAAAAAGATGATAATTGAAAATAAAAAAAAATATGTATGTTCAACAACTTAAAATTTTATAATTTTTATTGGTAACCTTCCTCATTGCGAGAACCTCCAAGATGTTAAATTTTTTTCTTCTTATTTCTGCCGATGTGCTTGTGGTAGTCACATACAATAAGTGAAATAACTTTTGAAGTACGAGCAATACATTGAATACTTTTTGTACTACAAAGTCCGGTTTTAGGCTTTTTATTTTTAGCCCCTTTTTTTAGTTTCTTTTTTTAAAGAAGTAGAAGAATATTTTATAAGAAAAAATATGAAGTAACAAAAAAACTATTTATAATAAAATGATCAAGCGCATGTGGTTGTTTATTTGTTTGTTGACTTGATACGTACATTGTGTGAAGTACATTTTGTGCATTACTTGTTGTACAGGGTGACTTTCTTGCTGATTGGTTTTTTAAGTCTAAAAAAAAATTGAAACCACCAAAGCCAAAATGTTGATCTTAAAGCAACAACATCCACGATGCCCCGTGTTTCGCTAAAACCTAAGCATGATGTCCGGTTTGCAGTGGTACAATTTTGAAGAGACCCAATTTGCTACCTTAGTCGTTTGCGGTCTCTTAAAGAATCTATCTCCTTCAATGCTGTGATTACACCGGCGCGAACTTAGTTAGAATCCGCTTCGAAGGTCTTTCAGCAAGTTTCTTTCTGTAATTAGAATTATTGTTTCTGCTTACGTTGCTAAAGTAGAATATGTGATATGTAATTAGACATCAGAAACATCGCATACGTATTTAACGTATCGTATCTCATCTTCATCTAAGAGGTCTTGGCTTTCGTTAAAACTTAAGCATTTGATGTTCGTATTATATACAAATATTTTTTCATTTGAAGCCTCATGCAAAATTAAATCCTTTTAAAATAGATTGAAAAAGAAACGGGGTTTCGAACAAATTGTTCCAAAAAAGGTGCCAACTTTGAAAAAAATCTAAAAAGTTGAAAATACTATTGATTAAACTAAAATCCTTTCTTAATATACAGAAAGTAGACTATTAAAAAACTGCCTTTTTAAGAAACCGGTTTTGAATTCTTAGAAAATTATTTTGTTCTTAAGCCCCCGGTGTCAAATAAAGCCTGTCGAATAGTTCGAAACCGATTAATTTTTTTAGAGCAAAAATTCGTAAGCCGTTTCGGGTTTCTTCTCAGGATTTTAATACTCCAACAGAGAGCTTAACAACTCCTTTATTCAAAACAAAGATCAAAATCGGTGCAGAAATAACTCACCCACAGTGTTGGTATCTCTAGAAAGAACAAAAACACCGTAAGTTGTTCCTAAAGGTTATAAAGCGCTAAAAATTTACAAAAAAAGCGTAAAATATTGCCATCAAAAATATTTGAAAAATTTTAGATATGCCAAAAAATATTAAGTAATTTGTAAAAAAAGTGAAGATAAATAACCAAAATACAATTTAAAGTTTTTCCTTCAAAATAAACAAAGGACTTGAGAACAAACAGCAGAATTTAATAACATTTAAAATACGCCAAAATAACGATACAACAAATTTGTCTGTTCACAAGCCCATAAACAAATATCGTCTTTTTTTAAACTATAAGCCATATGACTGAGCTTGTGAATTGAATTTTTACGATTGCGGAGCACATAAATGTGCGTACACGCTGCTTTGCTCTTCTTTTCCGTTGGCTACCTGCACGGGATGATTTTTTTGCATAAAATTCTTTAATGTTTTTTAGGATTTTTGGGAATAACAAAAATTTCAATTATAAACCAGATATCGGTCGATATGCCCGAAAGAGTGTTGCAAAAGATTAATAGATACTACATACACATATGTAAACATTTGACAAAATGTCTGGACTCGAAACAACACAATTTTCCAAGATTTTTATAGTAAATTTAATATTTTAATGCGCTTCTTTTGCTCTAATCCCCGTATTTATACGGCATTTAGAACGCAACATATGCAATCGATTAATCGAACTCTTTAACATTTTCCCCTAGTTTCAATTTGACGACAAAACGACTTCTTTCAGAGAATTGAATATAATTTAAAAATTCAAACAAAAAGCAGAAAGCTGCCATTTGACAAAATAATCATCTAATATTATTTTTGTATATTACGTTGAAACTATAGACTTAATTTCCCAAAGAAATTTTTTTTTAGATACGTAAAGATAATTTTGGGACAAAGATATGTATAATCACTTTCTTAATTCAAAGCTAAACGCTTAAAAAATCACCTCTTTTCGTTTTAAACATGCTCCAAACAGAAGCTTTACAGTCTGTAAACAAAAAAAGTATGAAAAAGTTACAAAATTTGGCATCAAGTAAGAAATCAACTGCAACTAAAGAACGTTGGATGAGAATATAGAAATGTGCTCAGAAATTAAAAAAAAAAATAGAATTCTTGTAAAACCAACAAAAAAAGAAGAAAAAAATCGATACAAAACGCACTGCCCATTTTTCGAATCACAATGTTTTATTGAACCAGGAACTGAATGTGCGTGCAAAGTTTCATAAGAATCGGTTGAGTAGAAAATGTTGAAAAATAATATTTACTTTTCATGGACCACTTCTTGTATTGTATCGTTGAACTAATTGAAAAAGAATATGTATTTAATTTACAATGGGACCAATCTGGAAGTACAACCTTCCAAATAAAGAAAAGGAAAATCATTAATCGATTAATAAATGGTGAAGTTCTATAAAAATGGAAACGAATTGATAACCTTCTCGGTTTTTAAGTCGGTGAAAAAAATATAAATAAAAAAGTGGTCTACGTGATTCTCTACACTGCGCTGATCATGGCATAAAAATAAGAGTAGAGAGGTTATGTAAAACTGGTTAGTATTACCTCTCACATTTATTTTTGTTAGGAGAATATCGAATTTTGGGCCCTTTGTGGGTCCCCTTACTCCCCTGCGTTTTCTGGCTCTGTTGACTTCCCAACTTTCGTCCTAAGGCTTTAATGATGGCTGGCTGCCGACTAATAGTTGTGAACTTCCATTCTCCTTTGCAGTAATCGCTGGTATTGCTTTTAGGTTGAGGTCACCATGTCATCTTCATTTAATATGTTTTTTTTGTCTACTCCAACTGAAGCTAATTGAAATTAAAATTAATAAATAAAATGGTTTGTAGAAACTAAAATAATTTTTTTTCACTTTTACTAATTTGAATTTACATGCCCACTGTGCTATACATAAAATTATGTACTGCATGTGCACACCAAAAAGATGTATCAGAAAATACTTCTTTTACGTACGTACATAAATATATCAATAAAAACCAGAATTAAGAAATCCATATAAAAAAATAATGATAATTCCATACACGAAAAACAGGTCGGTTGTTTGGTCAGTTCAGCGTTTGTTGCAACCAACATCTATAACCAGCTGATTATGATGACGTTGGAAATCATCAAAGAGAAACAAACGAGTTGAATAAAAAAAATTAAAAACATTTTAATTTTCTTTTCGAGTAAAAACAATGAAAAGGTATTGATTGATTTCTTACTAATAATTAAAAAAAATGATTGAGGGATGCGATCATTTATTAAAACAGAATATTTTGTTAAAAAAAATCTGCTGAAAATCGATTGTTTTCGTTATTGAAAATTATAGCTGGATTGAATTTGTGATTTTCAAAATATTTCAAAAGAGTTTTTGCGATACTCACGCACTAATTCACTTCTTGAGCATTATACAGCGTTAATGAGTTTTTATTATTTTTTAGGAAAATGCAGTTAATAAATTTTTTTATTCAATTTTTTTAATTCATTTTTAGTTTTTTTTAAATTTCATTTAATTTCTTACACAATAAGTTATCAAACTCAGCCAAGTGTTGTTAAAATATGACCATCGATATTGGACTTGTGTCCAATATATCTTTTGAACTAAAAGCAACTGTTGGCCACAAATTAAAGCAAAAAACGTTCAATGTTAATTAAATGGATATGATTCGAATGTGAGCGGAACTACAGAGCTGTTTGATACAAGTCTAGTCGATATTCTTAATTTTTTATTCTAGATTTAGGAAAATAGTCAATTCACGTATTAAATCTTAAAAAATGTCAGATTTGCCGAAGCTGCGATATAATCAGTAACACTCGTATGTGAAATGTAAAAGAGAAAACGATACAACAGCGTGAAGAAGTAGAGTTTTGATTTTTTTTCTAATTAAAGTTGAATAATGTGTCGTATATTTCTATATGTGGTAGACTTGGGTCCAGCTCGTTCAGTTGCTCGTCTTAGACACAATCAAACAGAAATAACTGAAAAGAGGTTAAACAAAGATTCATGTGTAAAACGAGCTAATGAACCAGTTTGTCCTAAGACTAATATGTGGACCGTATAGTCGTGTGTCCAACAGCTCTTTTGAACTAAAAGGAGCAAAAACTTCAACGTAAATTAAATATGTATGATTCAAAGTTTGAGTCGAACGTGAGCGCAATTAGTTCGTACAGAGACACAGGTTTTTGCTCTGGTCAGGGCTGCCAGTAATATATTCCGAAAATTCGTCAAATTTTGGAAATAAAATCGTCAGTATTTAATAAAAAAAATCGTCAGAAAATCGTCACACAAAAATCATCTGTTTTATGCAATAACCAACAGTATTTTTTATAAATAAAACACAAAATAATGGAAAACTCAACAATATCTTAAACATGTTTGGTCAATTCAAAGCAAGATTTGAACAGATTTTGTTTTGTGAAACAGTTAATACATTTTCGAAGATAAACGTTAATTTTTATTTGATATGTTTTATCAATATTCATTTCAATATAAACCTGAACAGTTCGAAAAATTAAGCATAAACATTAATAAACTCAAAAGACAAAAACAAGGTAAACAAAAATGGAAAATAGCTTGATCTCAGCAACCAATGGCTCGCTGATGAGATGGTGTAGCGACTTCGAAATCAGTACTGATCCGTTCTGCTAGTCTGAAGAACAATACATTCTTCCAAATAGCACATCTCTTAATAAAAGAATGAATTTATCTAAAAACAATTTCTTAAAAATTAAGAAGATTTGAACTCAAGCCAAACAATTCATTTCAATATAAATATTTTTTTCTATGAGGTTCTAGAGGTTATGTTGAGCAAAAAGTAGTGAAGTCAAAAAATCTTCAATGTACTATAAGGGCTACTAAGCAAAAATCGTCAAACGTCAATCGTCATTTTGTGAAATTCGCACTAAGAAATCGTCAAAATGACGTAAAATCGACAAGCTTGGCACGCCTGGCTTTGACTTGTGTTCAACGGCTCTTTTAGATCAAGAGCTGTTGCGCACGAGAAGTCTATTGATAATTTTCAATTTTAAATAGATTTATTAAAATTTTCTTATTTGTGTTGAAGAGCCAATGTTATTTAAAGTTCGTCCTTAAAAACAAATTTCAAGCGAATTTAACACATCCTTCAAACTTAATATACATAAATGGTGTTAAAAAAATATCTTAAAAATTCTTTTTCCCATTTTTTTTATAAAATCAAATAAATACCGTTTTATGTTTTCTTATATCACGCGAATAAAGAGTGGTAAATTTTTGTTCATTTCGTTTGTTCACAAATTAATTGCAAGTGCGTTCAATTTAAAGGTTTTCTGCTTTGTTTTTTGCTGCAGCATCAACTGAATAAGAAAAACCGATTTAGAGGCCACATAACTTGTTTTTATATTTTTATAAAGCAGATTCTTGTTACAGTCATTGTTGAAATGCTCGTCAGCAACCAACCAACCCTTTTCTTTCAATCTTATTTATTAAAAAAAAGTACTGTGTAATCATCACTTTGTTATTTTTATTCCCCGCTTGAATTTTTTTCGGGCTTGTAGCCTTGATTTAAGTTTTTTTTTGTATTGCTTGAGATATTTGATTTGCTTTGGAAACACTGTTGTAGGGACTCTGGTTTCTTGCTGTTCAATTTGTATTGTGTGGTTATTTTCTTATAAACGTATGAGCTTTTCATTTTTTTATATAATATATATAAATTTCGTTTGGTGTTGTTGTATTAAATCGTGTTTAAATTGTCTGCAGTTAATGTTACATTAAACATTCAGTCAGTCATCCAAGCAACCAGTCTGCTGCCTGCCTCTGTTGTTGATACTTTAACTTTTAAAATGGGAAAAATGATGATCGTGTTGTTTGTAGCTGCTGATGTTAATGATGATGTTTTGTTGCTATTGTTACGTTGCGGTTTAAGCCCGTAAGGGTTTTGTTAATGTTTATTCAAAACCTAAATGATTTGACACAAGGCTTGATTATGGTTTATTTTATTTATCTGGTTTCTTTATATATATTATATATATTTTGTAGCAACTAGCAACATGTTTTTCTTATTCATTTTGTTTTCGTGTGAGCCTTATTTATAAGTATAAATAATGTTAATTTTTTTGTAATTTAATACCTATTTAGGGGGCTTATTAAATTGTATTAAAGCGAATATCAAGCAAGCAGAAGTGTTAAGTATTTGATTTATAATTAGACGGATTATAAAGTAACATTATGTGTTGTGCGATCAAAATAAATTGTGCACAATATTTGGCATAGAATGAGTTAATTTTTGTTGTTTCTTGTGACCGAGTCCAAACAATTTTTTCTTTAACTTTTTTGTTTGATTTTCTGTTTCTTTTTCGTAAATTATAAATCTGTTTTTGATTGTACTTCGGCTTGAAATACTTTAAATTTTGGCAAATCTTTATGAGATTTATTTTATTATGATGATCACAAAAAAAGGAAAATTAAAGAAACTATTTGAAAATTTTTTGTAATCAAAATTTATAAAAAAACCTTTTTTGAGGATTTGCTGTCAATAGTAAGTGGTAATGCATGATCACTATCCACGCCAATCGTGTAAACGGTTCCCATATTTAATCGAAATTGTGAACGAACGAACGTTGTTGAAAATGTTTTCAACATTCCAGGAAAAATGTTTTCACCATTCAAGACAAGAATCATGGGTGACAATAGGTGATCATGTGTGTGTGAATAAGCGTGATCGCTGCCGATCTCTAATTGAAATGATGTAAATGGTCATAGACGAAATACTTTAAGAAATGGTAATTGATGAGGACAAGCTTCGCTCTGGTTAGCTGAAAAATTCGAAGACAAGGAGTCGATGGAATTGCTCTATAGCGATCCAAGACAAGTATAAAAGTTCGCAACCATTGGGAGATACAACTAGACGATTTTAAATTTATTTATTTATTGCATTATTTTTGTCATTGCTTGTCCATTACATGAAAAGTTGGTAAAAGTAGTATCCCGCGTAAAGCAATAATTAGAGTAATTTATTCTGAAACAAATACACTCTAGACCACGAAAAAACGGATTGACGCATAAATTGCTCGTTTATCTTCATGAACGCTGGCGAAGTGTGTAGCGGCGCTGGAAATGCCC
Organism: Gymnocheta viridis; assembly: GCA_956483585.1. Lineage (NCBI taxonomy): Eukaryota > Metazoa > Arthropoda > Insecta > Diptera > Tachinidae > Gymnocheta > Gymnocheta viridis. Next base: position 127,073,859 of record OY101440.1, on the reverse strand, counting down.
ATTTCATTCTACTGGTGACTCTCCGTTTGTACCGCCAGAGACAAAATTGCAACTAACGATTGCAACCTTTTTGTGGTCCTTCGAACCTGCTGTAATCAGATCTGATAGATTCGCTACGATGCAACCACAGCGTTAACATCACTCTAATAACATCCGTCACTTGTTATTATAACTTTGTCAATTACTAAAATTAGAGGTAGAAAAAAGGAATATTAAAAAACAGGTTTCTATTTAATTGAAAACATCAAAAGTGATTATTTACTTTGAGAACACTCTACATAAACTCCACAATAAGATCTTAAAATGCCATAAAAATGCACTCACTATTTTAAGAAGATGCTTTGCAATAATTTAATTTATTTCTTCAATAAATGCACATGCAACTTGAAAATCAGTTTAATGTGTTCGTGTTTGCTTTTTCATCTTTTAAGTGGCGTATTAAAAATTTATGGGAAACTGGTAATGAAAAAAATTCAAAAAGATGTAAGCAGACAGACAGACGGACAGACAGACAGACAAACAGAAACACAACTGTGTTCAAAATCATAGCTATGTTCAGTTTCTTACTTGGAGAACTTTTATATCACTTGATATTAAAGTGGTATTTACTACGTAACAAGTGAAACATAAAACGTTTATGATTCAACTCATTCATTTTATTATTTGCGCGTGAGATTCATTTATAAAAAATTAAAAAAATAAGACTATTGAGATTTTTTTTTAATTCCTGTGTTTACCACTTAAAATCATTTAAGAAATTAAAAAGAAAGTATTAATAAGTGATGGGAAATGCATTATTTTAATAGTAGGACGAGCACAGCACTCTGCCGGAGAAAGGCAAAATTTAATTCAACATCTTTGAACTCAAGGAAAGATTTGTACGGAATTCGTAGAAATATGTTCATGCTCCGGTCAAATAGCCGCCAATAACACATAAAATGATCGCCTAGATTTACGGGCGTAAGCGCGAAACATCTTGAATAGATGGCCATTGTATAGTATGATGTAGCAAAAGGCATCCGACGATGTCACCAAACAATATTCAATAGAAACTGAATCTATTTGCTATCTCTGCGACTATTCGTAGGCGCTTCATTGAAAAAATTTATTTGCTAGGACCCAAAGAAAAGCATCATTGTTGGCGAAGAAAGAGGCAATTGACCGCTGAAGGCTTAGACAAGGATATGTTGTTACTTTTCGACCTTTTCTTAAACGTTTGTTTGACTAGATTCTTTTGATTTGTCAAAAATAAAATAAAAACACAAACAGATTATGTTTATGCTCAATACTGTTTATTTACTTTATAACACTTTAAGAATAAATACACGAAGTAATTGTCTTTGCTTATAGACATTTAGAATACTGTAGCTTTTACAATACTAACTCCTATTGTTATGCAGTATTGTCTTACATAGTAAGAGTATAGAGCAAGCTTTTTCTAGACGGTTCGATGATTAACTAGATTGTGTTCATCATATTTTTTAATTAACGTTGCCAGTCAGCATGTGTTGTACGACAGTGGAATTTCATCCACGTAGATGACCCGCCAACGTAGATAATGAATAAATTAAAACAGCATGTTATAATTTTTACTCGCATTATTCGATGGCGCTGAAGCTTACAGTTGCTATCAATACATGTCCTACTTTTTTTCGAACAATCTTGCACATTTTCCTTGCTGTTTATAGTGCTACCAATCTTGCATATACGGTTGATTAAACTGTACTTAACCATCACTGTATTTTCATGTTCGTTAAATTTGAATCTACATTTGAATTTTGTAACAATATCAACTGGCAGGATGAACAGCGGACGATCTTATTGTGCACCGATGAAGTCAAAATTAGATTGCTTGGATCCAGAGAGTACTTCCGGCGTTCTTCTTGTGTACAATATAAATAAAAATAAAATAATACACAAGAAGAATGGTAAAATATCATATCACGATATGATCAAAGTTGCTCTTATAGCAAAGTTGACCTATAAAATATGTAAATATGTATGAGTGAGTTATAACAGACGCTTTGCTGTAATACGAAAACTGAAATATGCCTTAAAAATTAGTCTCCCAACAAGATATCGATGCAAAACATACAAAAAAACTGGTAAAGGAATGAGGTTATGAAGCGGCTGCTTTCTTGAATTCTCTCACTTAAGCCCCATTGACGTAAAGAAAAGTGTTTCAGACCAAATACATTCAAATATAATGCATATTGTAGAATGTCATGCGAGCTGCATGAAGACGAATTTCGCCCCAGCGATGTCGTGATTTCATTGAGTCCATGAATCACAGATATGCTAAACTCATCAACTATAAAGACTATTCAACGAAATGCTGAAATTTTATATTTTTTAGAGAATAATTTTATAAATTTAGCTTTAAATCTTAGTAACTTTGAAATACTCCTTTACGTAGTTACCTTGTTAAGCTAATAGGCCTGAAAATATTTTGTAAATAAAAATTCTTTTTTATTACAATTCTCCCGACGTTTCGTAGATTATTTGTCTACTTCTTCAGGGGAACGTATTTTTTTAAATTATAATATTTCATACATTGCTTAAAATTAATTGGTATTAAATAATTGTCTAAGAAATAAATGAAATTTAAACACATCTTAATTTAATATCACAGTTTATATCAAATTAGAACAACTCTCATGTTTTGAGGAGATAACTTAAATGCGATTTTGCTAAAAGTTATTTTTCTTACATACTAAATTTATTAGTTTAGCAACTAATAAATTCTTAATCTGGCAAAAAATAGGTGAAACAATAAATTCAATGTAGATAATGAATAAATTAAAAGAGCATTGTATAATTTTTTTTATTAATTTACAATTAATAAATTATTAATCTGGCAAAAAATTATTGAAACAATATTTTTTTGCTGAAAAATTTCATGTTGGTCTAATAAGCATATGGTCACTGCTATTTTTATGAACACAATTGTAAGTACTCAGCCCAGACTCCATCACATCACAGAAGCCAGAGTATTAAAATTACAACAAGATATGACGACTAGTAATTAAAAACACAAAATCACTATCAACTCATAACAGAAAAAAATTGAGTGAAGGCAAAGGAAGCAACCATTCTTCTTTAACCATGAAAGCAGTTTCATTCGCAACAGTACGAGGAACAAGTACATATATTGATGTCAATGTTGTAAACACTGTCATAGTCATAAACGCCTCTAGTTTAATGCAAAAAAAAAACACACACACACATACACACACACGGAGACACAAATATCAATGAACATTTTGCATTTGCTTTTCCATTGCCATGACCATCAATGTTTGTGCAAACAGTATGTCTGTTTGGCTATTTGTCTTTAAAAGTCGGTGCCAGTGTCTGCCAACATGTTTTGGGTCTGATTGTCACTTGGGTCGCAAGCCCATCACTCCCTGTTTTTTTTTGTGTTCTGCTGCCCCTTTTTTATGTTCATTGTTGATGAGAATTTGTGCCATTACATTAAGAGTATACTCGTATGTTGTTTGCTTTTGTACATTAATTGTATTCATACACTTATTGCAAAAAAAAGTAGAGATCCTCTTTTTGGATTTTTATTTAAGTTTTGCTTTTTGAAACTTATTTTCAATAAATGTATATATGTATATAGAAATAAGTTTTTGATTTACTTGATTTAATTTTTTTTTCTTGTATTTTGTTAAAAAAGTTAATTCTATTTAAAACTGATTTACAATTGCTGACATGTATTTTATTAATTGTTAGTGATTTAAAAGAGTGAATTTGTTAGTTGGCGGTTTTCACAATTCAGACGGTCGACTTGAGTAGAAAATTTATGCGAGGGCGGATCAATAAGTCCGTGACTTTTTGAATGAAACACAGTGCCAGTTTTTCTATCCCTTCCAAAAAATATCATTTTTTGAGATCCTTAAAATAGGAATTTGTTTGGTCATTAATTTCATTGTTGGAGCTAAATCTCTTTCCACCGAACCATTTCTTTAGGTTTGGAAATAGGAAGTAGTCACTAGGGGCTAAATCCGGATAATATGGCGGATGAGGTATCAATTCGTAGCCCAATTCATAGAGCTTTGCCATAGAGAGTGCACACGTATGCACACGTGCATTATCTTGATCTTTTTTCTTTGTCATATGGGGTCGTTTTCTTTTTAAATCCTCATTAAATCGGTCTCATAAGTTGGCATAATATTCGCCGTTTATTATTTTTCCCTTTTGAAGGTAATCGATGTGCATCCCAAAAAACTGATGCCATCACCTTGTTGGCCAACAAACTTAGCTTGTCCTTCTTTGGAGCAGGTTCACCCGAAGAAACCCATTGTTTAGACTGCTGCTTGATTTCCGGAGTACAGTAATGGATCCATGTTTCATCCAGAGTTACAAAACGACGCAAAAACTCATTCGGATAGCGGTTAAACAACTCCAAAGTATTTATCGAGCTTTTCCTTGGTTTGATTGACGGTTTTTTTTTGCAAAAAATAATGTTTAATGAGCACTCGAAATTCACTTGTTTTTTAATTTTTTAGAAAAATATTCAAGGTTGTATGTTTTGAACAGCTGTTAAACGTAAAGTAAATGACGACAGTTGCTCAAAATTTGACAGTAGTCTATTAGCAGGTGGAACTTGATGGGAACAGTGTTGCATTTCATATAACTACGAGGGAAGCGCGAAAAGTCATGGACTTATTGATCCGCCCTCGTATTAGAGCCACTCAGTTATTTTCTGCTCAAGTCGATTGCTTGGATGACTACTACTATAAAGTTCTTAACAGTCTATTAAAGAAGATATGAGACAATTTTTAAGCAGCTACAAGAGAAAAGTTAATTGACTGCAATCAATATGGCGTTGTTTTCGAACACCGCAACCGTCCCTCATCAATGTTTATTTGAAATTCAATACTTTTTAGATTAAGCTAATTGTAAATTAAAGAGTTTTTTGTACAAATCATGTATAAGAAGAGAAACTTGTTATTATATGGTCATACATATAAACTTTCTCAAGTGGCCTGAAAAATTAAAATTTGTGGGTCTGCATATTCCATCTTTTAGCTGGTTAGCCGTTGTTAGCAGTGCCTTGCATCTGTTTTTCCCAGGACCTCGACGGAAACATGATCGACAAAGATATAATTTTAAATTATTTTATTGACTTTAATTTTTTTTTATTTATGTTAATTTCTTTTTAAATATAATGTTTTCTTTTTCTTTTTTTTTAGAATTTTTACTTATAAGCCAGTAGTTCAATACAATAAGTTTTTTGTATAAAAATTTCTCCTCTGTTTTTAATTGCACAAAATAAATAAATTACTTTTTTATCTTGACAAGTTGTTTTATCAAACAATTTTATCGTGCGCTGCGATAGCGAGTGCATTTGAATGTGTAAAATGCCTCTAATTTGTTTTCTCAAGTATTTATATTTCCTTGTTAGTTGCTGTTTGTCAAATTTATTTTATAATTTATTTTTCTTAATAAAAATAATTGAAATTAATAACTCGAATAACTCGAAGCTTAAGCCAATTAAAGAAATAATCAGGTATGTGATGGAAATCGATCGATTTCAAAAGCATCGTTTTAAAAACGTGTGATGAATTTCGAACGATTTCGAGCCAATCTCATATTATTAACTCGAAGAAAGCTGACCAGAAGATGAAACATAAACAATGTAAAGGAAATTTTAAATTAAATTTATCAAAAACTATTTAAAATGTATTAAACTGCCTGTTTTAATAAAATGAAAACAAAATTGTGACTGAGAATTTATATTGGAAACCAAAATAATTTTTCGTATTTTATTTTTGTTTTTAATTTTAATTCTTACTCACAATTTTGTTTTCAATTTACAAAAACAGGCAGAAAATATATTTTTAAAAATTCTCAAAACGGAAATAATGAGGACATTATATTAAATCGTTTTGTTTTTAAAATAGATTTCCATCACATACCTGATTATTCCAAAGAAAAAATTTATAAAAAAATTTAGTTATAAAAAATTTAGTTTTGAGAAACTTTCAAATTACCTGACGGGCACATCTTCTTATGTCCTTCAACTGGACTATATGAAAATTAGAGCGTGGAATGTACACTATTCGAGGATACAAAACCGACCTTCTCAATTGTATTTGCGATTTAAAAAAAGAAAATAATTAAAGTATTGGAACCGTAAAAAATCTCAAAACTATTATAAATATTTTCACAATAATTTTGAATGATCGCATTCATTTAAAAACAAATTTCAGCCCCTGGAATAATTTTTTCTTAATTCTTTATAGTTGATTTTTTATTTTATCGACAGCAATATTGTTGACATTATTTGTGTAATCTTTTTTGTACGTACATTTTTGTTTTGTTGAAGCTGTGCTGCTTCATAACATCAGCATCATCACAACAAAAAAAGGCTGCGTTAATAACACACAATTCATGGTAAGTGAATATTGACGCACTAAAAAGTTGTCATTTAAAGCGCAAGAGGAGTGTTGTGTTGCAAAGTAAAGAGTGTTTACTATTTGATTGATACAAAAAGGAAAAAAATCATATCCATAAAAATCCATCTTATTAAAAGTGTCCCTTGATGATGATTTTCTTAATGCCGTAGTTTGTGTCTAGATATGTACTCGTATGTATTTGCTGTCACTGTTACTTTAGTGTTCAAGTGTGCAGTGCGTATATTATTAATTTGTGCTTGCATGCAAATTTGCAAGAAAACCTCATAATCTTATGAACGAAATTATTCTTCTTAATAAAACTGTATGTGGTTGTTGCTACTTGTTGTTACATATCGTTGCTTAATGCTGTTGCTGCTGCTATTGCAGTTGTTGTTGTTGTTGCTATTAATATTGCTGTTGTCGCTGCTGACTGTTGAGTGTTTTGTTGTCATGTATGGTGTTTTTATTATGACATGATTGGGCGTGGTAATACGTTTATTTTCCTGCTTCATTTTTCTGATGAGAAAGATAAATTATTTTAAAATTGTAAATGTGCTCTTCTTAAGATTTTTATTTTATTTTTTATTTTTTTCATTTAATAAAAACTGATATGCGATACGGCAGATTCAACTGGATTTTTTGGATTTAATCATTTTTAAAAAAATCTAAAATTTCATGTTGGGTCAAAGGTGTTTAGAGAAGATGTACGGCAAAATATTTTGTTGTATTTAAAAATAAAAGTGAACAACAAAAACTAATTAGGTTTAGGAATTTCTTTTAAAACCTTTAAAAGCGAAGGAAAGGCTCTATTTGAGATTGCAGAAAATATATATACAGCGTGGTCCAAATACAAGTACATTTTTAAACATTAAATAAAATGAATTAAACTTAATTATTTTTTATTTGAAATAACAAATATTGCGTTTGTTTATGGAACACTGCCTTCGCAGTAGCTTATCCTATCAATCCGATTTTTCAATTTTTCTTTTGTTGACGGTTTCTGGTTTTATCTCACTAACGACTCGGGCGATATAAATCACATGGGTGTGGATTACCTCTGGATTATTCGAATCAAAGAATCACCACTGCTACTAAGAATTGCTTATATCATAGATTCACTGAGCCAACAAGCGCAGAATCTAAGGATCTTATTATCTAAAACACAACTCTAAGCATCGAAAAATTTTATATGGACTTTGTTTTTGTAATTTCAGAATTTTCCATAAAAAATTTCTCAACATTAATTCGTTTTACAGAATGAAGTCCTAAGTATTTTGTTTGAAGTTAGCAACTTTAAAGTTAAAGATTGTTAGTTCAATTTATATTGAAGATACAGTTATTAATAAATGAAAAAAACAATATTTTTGTTAAATTTCAGTGCGATTACAAATTTTTTTCTATGCCTTTTATACTCTTATTTTTATTATTTAAACAAAAGACTCTGCAGCATGAAGACAATGAAACGGTTAAAGATTATTTGCAATTTGAATGTGAACATTTGAATAAAAAATGAATAACAATAAAATATTCAAAATACATAAATAGCTATAGAAACGTTTTAATACACGTATCCTTCAAGGACAAGAATGAATTGAATCTGTTTCAGGCAAATAGAACGTTGCAAAACAATTCAATTTTAATTCAAGTCGGCACAAGGAAAATGTTATTTTAATAAAACTTTATAAGTAGAAGGAAAACTAATGTCGGCAAAAGAATAAAAAAATAAAGTCTGACAATATAATAAAAATAAAATACAAACATTCAAGGTTATAGATGGCAATATTTATATAAAAAAGGACATTAAATACTCATATCTAGATACTGACAAGGATGCCAAGACTCGCATTAAACAAAACAACCCTTAAATCTTGCTTAAGCCTTTATCCTTTGGCCAAACATCAATTCAACACAAATTGAAAAGAATGAGATAATTTGACTGACTGACTGTCTGACTGCGACTGAAACATCTCCTAAATTGCTTAAAATCTTGAAGAAAGAGGCAAGTTAAATCTTGTACCAATTCAAAACTTAGTTTGTTGCAGGAAATCATATTAGGTTTTGTAATGCTGTTGTTTTGAAAAAGTTATTATTGTTTTTCCTTCTAAGCACTAAAAACGAAAAAGGAAATATTTCAAAAGGATATCAAGTTGTTTTAAAGAAATTGTGTATTTTTTTCTTCTTTCAAATGCTGTTGCCATTTGCCGCTTGCTGGTTGGTGGTGGTTGATTCAACTGTAAAACGAAATTAAATCAAATTTGCTATTGTTGTCGTTATTGTTGCTGCGTTTAGATTAAAAACGGCTACAAAAGGATATTGAATTTGCATATCAAGTCTTAATAATGCCAAGCCATATATGTAAATACAATATTAAGTATTTTAACAAGAATACACGTACATACATAAATATAATTTGAAATAAATAATGAAAATGACAGAAAATGTTTTCTTAAGTTGTAAAACTCTTCTTTTTTCATATGAACAATTTTAAATGGGTTTTTTGAGTGCGAGTATTCTATTTTGAAAGACGAAAGTTGTTTAACAACTTTTTATGCAAATTGATTCATTTCTAATGTTCTATTGTTATTTTCTAAGAATTAATTTGTGTAATTAATAAATGCGTTTTAAAGAAAATACGAGGGTAACTATTTGTCATTTGATTAGTTATTGTATTTGCAATGAAATGCTTTTTACAACTTTCTAAGAGTTTATATATTAAGTCATTGCCAAATGATTTGCGATTAGAGATGGGCACTGCTCACATGATTAGAGTGAATCAAAGGTGAGTGAGCATGATAAGATTTTTAGCGTGATTTCTTCGTGATTTTAGCAGTATTTTTTTCATTTAATTTTTTTTTATATTATTTTATAGTTTTTTGTAATTGGTGAGCGTGAGTTCACGTGAGCGTACATAAACGTGAGCGAAAAATATAAGTTTGTGCATGTGGAAAGTCTTAAATTTTTATATCGTCACAATCGCATCTCTAACATGTGCGTTTCTTTCGTGAATTAGCAATCAATCAATCAATCAAAGAAACTTTCGTTCGAATATTTTATATTGAAAATAAAAATTAAAAACTCAAATATTTTTTATTTTCCAATGAAATTTTCTTTCGCATTTAGAGAAACAAGCCCTATTTTTGCTATATTTGGCACTTAAAGCTAACAACTAAAGTCCACAATTATTTATTATGATTGTTGTTAAATAGATAGATAAATAAAAATAAATAAATGGAAAAAACTTTACGGGGTTTTTTTTGTGCTTGACTATCAAATTTGTTCTCATTTAATGCGTCACAATTTTATTACTTGTTTGCTTACGCAACATTTTATCTTCTATTTTTTTTAATTTTGTAATAATGCGTATAATTTATAATGTTCCATAAATTGCTATCTACTCTGCTGTCGTCTTTTTTTCTACTTATAAGTATGCGTTCCAATATTTATTTCAATTTTCCGGTAGGTAATTACCAAGTTTTAATTCTAATATTTCTTTTTTTTCACAAAATTCAATTTTAGCACACGTTTCAGATTACGACAAAGAATAATGGGTATTGTCAGCAGCAGTTTACGTACTACCTTTTTTATACATTAAAAAAGAGAAACGTTTTTTGAATGACAACTTAACTTTCTGCTCATAACATCAAAAAATAATTGCATTTTTTAATTTAAAAAAATAAAATACATTACAAAACAACCTACCTTGGTATCTGTCCCTTTTCTTTTTAACAATTTTTCATGTTTAAAATATTTTTCTTCCATTCCATTTTTTATCATACTTTGAAAATTACAAGATATATTTTTTTATTCTATAGAAAACATACGTCTTGTGTCTCAGAAAGTGTTTTTGGCGACAAAATTTATTAATGAAAATTTCCCCACACACACATTAAAACACTAGCAACACTCCTTTTATACTTTACAGGATATTATCAAATGTAAGAACATATTAACGTTTTGTGTTTTATTTCCTGTATTTAATAAACACATCCTTTTAAAAACGTACAATGCAACATTTCCGTATAGAACAAAACAAAAAAGTACAAACATTTCCACCACCTTTCACATTTAATTGTAAAAGAATTTTTCCAACAAACTGGTAAAGTTTGGCCAATATCAATCATCAGACTGAAGAAATGGCACCCAGAACATCTTGCAACCACCCGGCTGATTTAAAAATTTTGTCTCCCTCAAATTTTGTTTAAATACATTTATGATTATATCCTTTATGTGAACGTGTAAGGTTCATAAATTTCTTATGAAATTTATTTTATTATATAAAAGTTTTTTCTTTATTGTTCTTGTTGTTGAACTAGACAGGGTTGTTTACTGCCGTTTGATTTTAACACACTTTCTTAGATTGGGGTAAGAAATATTTCTTATTTTGTGTTTGCAATATTTTACATTAAGCGACATGTTGCATTAAATCATTTCAGGTCAAATACGTTTTTAATTCGTAGCCTATAGCTTAGTACTCTGTTCAAATTTGCGAATTGGCGACAATACCACGATTTTATAACAAAATTATCGGTTTTATTGCCTTGAAATGAGCAACATTGTTTTTTTAATAAAAACAAAAAAATGTGTTTATTAAAAAAAAATTAAAACAAATGGACAACAAAATAACTTTTGGAGCTTGTAATGCAATGTATCAAATAATGCAAATCGCAGCTGCTACGGCGGAGCTCATTGAAGACACACGTTCTGCAAAAAGCACTCACCTTCATTTTATATTATATTTACATTATTCTCCATTATTTTAATTATTTCTGGGCAACTTCTTACATTGTTTCGCAATTGAAAATGTTGCCAGAAACATTTTGTGGTTGAAAAAATAATGCTGCCAGAAACACTTCGTATGTTTTCACAAGATGAACAGAGTACAACTTCGGCCATATTATTTTGCAATTATTTCGAATTAATTATTTTTATATGAACTTTTGACAGCAGTTCGCAGGAAATGATGAACAGAGTACCATGCTTATTGCATGAATATTTTATTAAAATTGTTTCGAATTTTCTCATAAGCTTGTTTTCTAAGTTTTTGTTTAAGGTTTGTTGTGCCTTCCGTGTGTCTGTCAAAAATTCCTCTGTATCAGTTGCAGTTTCTGTTAATAGTTCTAGCGTATAAGGTTATTGTGTACGTAATTGCAATAATGTTGCATATTTAACCTCTAGTTGATTCTCTTTGAATTTGCAATCGAATCAATTTTCATAAATTCGAATAGAATACTTAGCTAATTGAGAAAGAGTTACTGATAATTGACATATAAATACAGATATATTCCATAACATTTTACATACAACATACAACTTCTACAAAAGGGTGTGAATTAGACCATTGAGTTGCAAAGTCTTCTTTACCATCGGCTAGCAACATGTTCCTTATAATAGGATCTTTTTAGATCATATGTTTTTCTATAGACCAAAATGATTCGCTCTACCCTTGAACAGCGCTTGGCAATTTATAAAACTTGCTATCGGATATCGAATTTGGCAGAATTGTATCGAGAAGTCGTGCTCTCAGCTGTCTTGGCAAGATGAATTGGCTATCACGCAGCACCGATGTTACTCGTTTACACTTTTTCTTGAGATATGCTGTTAAAGACCGATGGTATGCGAATAATCCAGAAACGGGTCAAGATATAACCAGAAATCGTCAATAAATTCATTAAAATTCGGACTGACAGGATAAGCTGCAGCGAAGCCAGCCGCAGTAGTCAGTTGACTGAAATCGTGTTCCATAAATAATGAGAATATTATTTATAGGATTTCTAATAAACCCATAATCAGACAAAAGAAATTGAGATTAGTTCATTTGAATTAAAATTTAAAAATACACTTATGTTTGAGACCACACAGTACATATTTATATTTTAAGCTCCTCTTTTATGTTTTCAACATTATAGATCAGTAAAAGATATCTTGATGTCGTGTTTAAGGCACTTCTAATGTTTTAAAGACTCTAGTAATATTAATAAATACGCCGACTGAAAAAAGCTAGAAAGGAAAGTTGGAAATAAAATGTTTTAATCTTACAGTAAATTTGGAAACCTTTTCTTTGTTCTATAATAGATTTCCAATACATGATCGTAGTATTTAACGCAGTCAAGATGTCTATATTTTTGAAAATTATAAGAAAATGATCTTGAATTAGACTTTTAAATTGTTTATTTATTTAATATTTAAGTAAAATGTAGCAAATAACGCTAAATAATAAAACATCTTAATTGTTGCATTCTCATTCGGTTTATAAGTTTTGTTTTGAAATATTTTTAAACATATTTCTGGCTCAACCTAATAACTCTATCAATTTTCAAAACGCACTGCTGACGTAAAAATTCTGGCGTCATTCACGCCTGTCTTTTCCATCTCTCAAATTTGTAAATACTTAACATTAACATGTCATTTACAAAAACATGCGAGTTATAAATAAAATACAAAAAAGAAAATAAAATAAATTAATTCTTCTACAACAACTTTATCACTCACTTAAACAACCATTCGCATTCATTATCTACTTATTCTTCATTCATTCATTCACTCATTTATTTTACTTCTTTTAAAGTACATTTTTAGTTCTTTTTTATATATTTTTGTTACAAAATTTGTGTACAAAATGTGCAAATGCTTATAAAGAGCCAAAAACAAAATGAAACAAAATTGTTTTATTTTATTACCATCAAGAATATTTCTTGTATAGAAAATGTCAGTAAAAAGTCTCTATGACTCTGACTCCCTGATTGCGACAATGACGACTTTGACTGTGACTGGAACTACCTTGAAATTTAAATTATTTATTTCCTCTGCGTTGCTATTTTGTTGTTCATACATTTTCCCCAGCAGACATTTATAGTGTTTTTTGTTTGTTAATTCCATAAGCCCTGGCTGGTTTTAAATTGCAAATTTTCTTAAGACAATTTCTAAAAGTAACGACATTTGTTGTTATTATTTTGTTTATATATATATATTTTTTTTTATTAAAAACAGTTTGTTTGCAAAATGTCTTGGGTAATTATTGAAATGTCTGTTTGTGGAGATTTTGTAATTAATTAATTGATTTATTTTACATTCTACGTTTTACATTTTATTTTGTTATATTTCATTTAACAAATTAAAATACATATTTAATTTGCAATTGGCAACACCTACTTGTCGTAACCAGTCTCCGGGGGAAAGTGTCGTTAAATAAATTATTTATTAAGTATTTATTATTGAATTGATGTCTACAGTTTGTCCCTGTTTGTTGTTTTTATGACTGTTGTTATGTTTTTGTTTTCTTTATTATTTCATATAGATTGTAAATATGTCTGCCATTAAAAAAATTTAATTAAATATTGTTATTAGTATGAAAGATTTTATGGTTAGTTAATGTCTACAATTAATTAATTTTTTCAGTAAATTTCAAGGCAGTAAAATTAAATTAATCATAGAATATTTTTTAGATATTTTTGACGCATAAGCGTCAAAATACTGTCAAAAGTTCATTTAACAAAATTAGTGCGAATTCGAAATGATGTTGCTGAAGTTGAGTTCTGTTTATTTTGTGAAAGTCACGATACGTGATTTTTCAACTTGAAACTTTTTGTGGCAACATTTTCTTTCAACTGCGAAATAATATGAATTTTTATTTATCATCGTGGTTTTAATTTTAAGTTTGTTATGTTCAGTTTTTTGGAGACCGTCTGTTTTCTGACAAATATAATTTAATGGAATATTTTTAAAGTAGCCTGGCTGTTTTATTTTATAATATATTTTAATAAGAGAAAAATTATTAATTAGCATAAAATTTTATTATTGTATATACATATATCGTCATATGATTTCAAAAAAGCTCTAAGTTACGAAAAATTCAAAAACGACTTCTTGATTGATTACGATCCACCATATCAAGATACATGCCCCTTGAAAATTTTATATATTTTAAAATTGTACTAATTCCTTAATAAAAAATAAGCTTAAACTGGAAAAAATTTGAAAAATTTTGCTTAAATTTTCATATTAGAGAGTTTTTTGCGTGTCCTCTAAAATTTTTTCAATATAACTGAGGACTTTTATGAATTCATAAGACGATATGTATTTTGGAGGAAAATAATGGTTTTATAATCTTAAAACTTCATTTAGTCAACGTGCTTTTGTGAGTTATTTGTTTACTAAACAAAACAATCGAGCAACATTAAGAATTTTTTATATATTTTTACTAACGGCACTTAAAAAAACAATAGTGAGTTAATGACAGTCAGTTGTTAGAAAGATAAAAATGTTAACAATCAATATCACTAGTACATATTGATGTTAAAAATCAAAACAAAGCATTGTAAATATGAGTGGAGAGCGAAAGTGAATCAACTCATGCAATTCTCTGATGTACACTATGATTCTTGTACATTTTATTTGTTTATATCCAAACTAAAGCCCTGCATAGGAGGCATCACTGAGTTGGGCGAAATGTTTACGCCGGCATATAAAAACATCGGTACGGCCGCCCACACAGTCCAACAGCAAAGGTGTTGGCATATGTTTTCTGGTGGATTCACGACACCAACATGTTCTCTAATTAGTAGAATGTGTAGTAGTAACATTCTTTACGTCCATCAGTTTCAATAAAAATGTATCTTTCAGTAATACTCTCCAGTATATATTAATCGCAACATTAGTGTGGTGAAAGCATTTGAAATAAAACATTTTGGGCATTGAATTTTAAGGTCTCAATAATAGTTGCGCGCTAAAGTATTTTCCAATTTGTTCGTTTTAATATATTTTTAATATATTTCTATTTAAATAAAAAAAAAACATTGCTCTCTATCATAAACCTAACAAAATTTTCTTTTTTTTGTTTTTCAGGTAAGAAATTTAATTCAATATGATTTTCAAGTAATTTTTTTCTAATTACATTATGCAACAAAGTGAGAAACACCATATTTGTTTTTGTGTGCTTTAGTACATGAAAAAAATGTAATATTTTTATGCTGTTCTAATAATTTCGAAGATAAGTCACGATAACATTTTTTTAATGAACAATGTCAACAGTTTTAGCATTCATTGGACTATATTAAGTTGGAGTTAAATTCAGACAGGAAAATCTAGTCAGTTTTGCTGAAGGTAAAGTGAAAAATCATTACACACATATTTTCAATTCACAACCTATTGTAGCAGTCGTATGTTGTATGAATATTGTTGGTAATTTCCACATAATGAATGTTTCTAAGAAAATGTTTGAAAAAATGTGACATTACTAGCAACATTTATAGAATTTCGATTTTGATGTTGAACAGTTGATATTCTTAAAAAGTGACAAACAACTAAAAATTTAAATAAAAACAGACATTTGAACGCTAATTATTATGATATTGCGGCCTTCTAAAACAGTATGTTGTTACTACTTTCTGCTTTAAAATTATAGAAGTCAATTAGTTTTCCCTGTATTGTAATATATGAATCAAAAAATCGAAAAATTGAAAAACTAAACAAATTTGTTTTTACTATTTTGCAAGTCAAATGATAAACTTGCAATTTAAATTGTAAATTGGCATGTTTGTTTGCATTTTCATTAAACCGTTAATTTATGTAATTTAAATAATTAATTATCATGGCTTTCAATAGTTTTTATTTATAACCCTTCAATAGATGTCCAACCCACATCTGCAACAATGATTTCAATCGAATCGAATCTGCATACGCGAATAAATAATTTATGCAATTTTAAATAAATTCAAACGATAATAATAACAAACGAACGAACTATAAGTAATCATAATTATAGTAATTTATTAAGAAAAATTACACAACAGAAATATTTCTTCAACAAATTGTTAACGTATCCAGCACTTAAGAAAACTATAATTTGCATTTTTAAAACAACACTTTTCTCTGACTAAAGATGGAATGAAAAAAAACATCCACTTTAACTGATAGAACATGCAACTAATTGTCAGTCTTAACTAACTAGTCGGAGCACACTACAATTATCAGTGTAAACAAGTCATAAGAGTTTATATGCACCCAGCAAACACAAGATCAAAAGTTGGAAAATTTTCGGTTTGATCTTAAAATATCAATTCTTTTTCAAAAGTTGAATATACAAAATTTTAATTAAAATTTATACATGTGTAAGAAAAATACTTGAGAATAATTACAAATACAAATACGTTTGATAATAAAAAAAATTTCTAAATTTAAGAAGAAATTAATTCTCAGTTCTTTTTCAACTTACACAAAGTTTTTAAGTAGATATTTCAAGTCAACTTAATGTTTACTTGAAGAAATATTTGAGAACAATATTTGAGAATAAATAAAATTCTTGATTTGGAAAAAAAATTAACCATTTTGTTGGAAAAGTTATTTTTAAAATCTAGATGCAGGTTTTGGATGAACATTTTAATATAACTGGATGTTTAATTGAAATAAATGTTTGAGAATAACCTTTGAGATTATTTTAATAATAAAATAGTTTCTCAAGATAAGAAAATGTTACCCGTTTTATAGTGAAAGCAGTTCTTTTTCTTTTTAGACTACGAGTTTTTAGACTCGTTTTTGAGAAATTTTTGGAAACTATATTTTAAGTTGAGAAAAACTATATTTTCTATTGAAAAGCTACTTTCTTGAATTAATTTTTAAATAATTTTCATACTTCTGCTAGGTGAAAACACATTTGATTTCAGATCATTTTCATTTCGGCAGTAATTCTATGTGTTTGCTGGGCATTTGATTACAAACTCCTGAGATAAATTGTTTGCAAATATTGTTGTTGTTTTTTTTATTATTATTAAAGTTTCTATAAAAACGAAAGCTAATTGTGTCTTAGTTTAATAGAAGGAAATTATAAATAATGAATGCCACAGGCGTTGTAATGATAACAATCTGTTTAATATGACTGGATGCTTTTTCTTTGTAACGCTTTCATAGACAATCAATCATAATTTCCAGATATTATTTAGTTTTAAAAAAATTTTAAACACGATCTTGTGGTTCAATTAATTCAATTAAACCGCACACTGGCGACTTGTGCAACATAAATGCTACAATATATTCAACTTCTAAACGATTTTTTGAAATTGGCTGAAACTTGGTATTTAGCAAGTAGATGCGGAGTTGGACTTTCAGAATATTGTGTGCAAGGAGCAGCAGTTTAAACAGGGCTGGCAGGTAAAGTGGACTGAACATGACCTCTTCGTATGCCAAACTTCGAAAATTTCAACTGGTTTTAGTGATTTAAAAATATTTTAAATTTAAAATTTAATTATTAAATTCATATGCCAATATAAATTTTTTTTGTGAAATAACACCTATCGCAAAAACAACATATACAATTAAATACTACAATACGTAAATATTAATTGAAAAAAGACAAAATATTTCTCTATTCAAAGAACATTTTATGCTATTGATAAAATACCAAAAAATTTGAGCTTGTCTACTCGCTCTTGAGAAAAAGTTTGTGGTAATGAAAGTGTACTTCTGTTCTATAAGGTCTAGAAAATAACATGAACCTGTCAATAGTAGTCAGTTGTTTTCAACAACGAGTAGACAAGCCCCAATTTTTTGATAATGTGTTGACGTGACGTCGATGTCGCCAACTGTAATAAGGGTGATTGTTTTTATTTTTCCAAAGCTATCAGCTTAGCAAAAAGAAGACATATGGGCATGTCCCAGAAACTGTCGACCAACCAAAATTGTTTGAAATTTATCCAACTTATTTTTTTATCTTTTTTTTAAGAATCTTAGACTAGATATATAATTTTATAAAAAAATAAATGTATTTCGATGATCATTAATGCACAAATTGTAATCAAATCCTACCATGCCTCAGATCTTCTAATTTCAGAACAGAAATGAAAAATTTTTATGTATTCATATCATTACTTTTGTGTTAATGAAGATGGCTCGATGGAAAGCCATATTTTTATACATTAAACTGACTTAAATTTTAATAAAAAAATTTTGTGTTTACTGTTTTGGAAACATTGAAATTAGGTATGAATAGAAAATATAATAGAAAAGGGTTCACGTCTTTTGAGAAAAACGACAATATTTTTTGGTTGCAAATAAGTTATTTTAGAATTCTCTTATATTATTCATCTTTCTTTTAGAAACTAGATTTTATGCACTTTATTATGCAAAATTCGCACTTTAACTTTCAAAGTTACTTCCGCTTTTTTCAGCTTGCATCAGAAATTCTTGTGATCAATTATTTCGCAACAAATACCTGCTAAAAAATTAGTTTTTATGTCATCCGAAAGTACACATAGTGGGATGCACCATGCATGCATAAGTTGAAGGTACCTCTTTTGAAAGACCAAAAAATTTGTATGTATATTAATGTGAAAACGCGTACGAATGTAGTGTTCGTCACACAGAATTTACCCATATATAAAAGTACATATATTAAAAGACCCAAACAAAAGCAATAATAAAATATAAAAGCAATTATTTATGTAAAGGGAAGAAAACATTGTTTTACAGGCCTCAACTTTAGAAGCGTCCCAGCTTAAGCTGAACGTCTTCGTGGGCAATATTTTACAAGGCTGTCTGCCTCATACAATATTCCAAATGATATCCACATCCAATCAGAAGTAGATGTAAATATATTTATAACAATTTATTTTGCAAAAGTCCCCACAGTGCACAGTTTGCTTGAAATATGAGAATTTTGAAAAAATGATTAAACAAATATTTTAATGACATTTAATTGTAGTTAAGTTGTTTAATAGACATATTAGAATTTAGAAAGACTAAATTGCAAATACTTTTAATAGAAAGAGGAATGTTGAAAAAAATCCAATATATGAAAAAATAATAAATCTTTTTTAGATAAATATTTAAAGGCATTTGTCAAGAAAAAACAATAAAACTAGTAAATATTTTAATGAACTCTTAATGAATTAATGAACAAAGTAAAAATTACATATTTCCGTGTCTCTCGAGGTAAAGATCTGAATAAATATTTTAATATTTTAGAAACAAAATAAGACACAAATATAATTTGAAAGAAATTGTGATTTTTTTGGTATTTTTTGCAAACTTCCGGATTTTGTGAACTTGACTGTAAGATCAATAGTAATTAAACAAGTAGATTGTTCTCTGGGTGTCATATTAGTTTAAGAAATGGCGAAAGAATATGTTTTTTCAGGGACCGCAACTAATTTTCAACAAATAAAAAAAAGCCATAATGAATGAAAAATTATACAAAATTAAAAAGTACACCAACGTAATCCTGGTTATACGGAATACCTTTTGCTGTCTTAGTTTTTATTTGTATAAGTTTAATTAATATGCAAAAAATAACTTCAAAAATCATTTTCTGAGTTTTATTTTTTTGATTGGAAAATAAAAATACTTTTGCGTCAGAGATGTTACAGATAATTAATGTATCGTTAGATTTATCAATTAATTTTAGAGTAAAATAAAATAATACAATATTACTGATTTCAAATTTTCAGATTTAATTCATTTCCACATTTTTAAAATTAAAAAAAATATCAACTGACAATAAATTTTTAATACAAAAAAAAACTGAAAAAGAAATTCTTAATATATAATATTTGTTAATTTATTGTTATTTGAATTGTTTAACGATTTTTCATCCGGAAGAAAAAGTCGAAAAATTATTTAAAAAAAAAATACTTTTCGTATATTTTTTAATCTAGTTCTTGTGAGAAAGCAAACTTATTTGTTAATATTTTCCATCCAAAAACTAATATTGGCTGGCTTAATGTGAAATTTATTTTCAGAGTCCTTACTTAAGCTCTTAATTGTTAAATTAAAGTAAAAATTATTTTTATTTTTCAAGCAAAAAATAAGACTCGGAAAATAATTATTATTTTTCAAGCAAAGATCTTCAAAAATAATCATTAAAAAGTAATAATTTTAAAAAAATCTTTTTAAATTGTATGTGTGTTGGTAAAAAAGCGTTTCACGTGCATAAGGGAAGAGTTGTGCAATAGACATCAAACAAAAGAATTCCTTCAAATCATGCGTTCAATTCTGACAGCAGACATTTCATTATTATTGTGTTTTGTGTATTCAATGAGTTGTAAGTATTGACATTTAAGTTAAGGTGGAAAGAATTGCCTTAAATGACACCGCTATGTTAAAGCGATGCGTTAAAACGTCAAAGTATTTTTATTTATTTACAAATTTATTATAATTAAAATTATAATAAATCAAAATCTAAAAGCACTAGCGGCAATGGCTATCGGCTTAAAAAGTATAAGTAAAAGTGGTGAAGAGTAAGTACTACCATGTTTACTACCATTTTAACTCATTACTTTGCCATCAGAGTTTTTACTGAGTATCAAATACAAATCATAGCGTTTCTTCGTAAAACACGTAAGCGCAATTTTTTCGAAATTGATTTTTGTTTTTATGGTAGCAAATGTTATTTTCTACCACAAAAACCAAAAAAAATTAAGTTTCGAAAAAATGGCGTTTATGTGTTTTAAGATAAACGCGACGATATGTTGAGTTGGTATTTCAATGATTTTTGAAATTTTTAAGTAATTTTTTTTCCTCTCGTAGCATTATTCTGCTTCACGCTTTTAAAATGACAAGTTCAGTTTCATAATAAACTGTGAGACATTCAATGCTTACAAATTAATAAAAAATTATAAATACATTTAAAAAATTTTTTTTATGAATAATAACATTCAATATCATACAATTTATTTATGAATTCGTATGTACTGTTAGTAAAATAATAATAAAAAGTAAAATGTATTAGATTTTGCAACAAACAAAAAAACTTGCACATTGACTATAATTTATTTATTGTTATTGAAATTGCTGTTGCTATTGCTGTTGCTGTTGTTGCTGCTGCTAAGTGAGTGCTAATATTAGTTGTTGCCTTTTTAAAGTATAAACAAAATATAGTTTTAATATATTTTGTTTTGTTATTGTTAATTAATTTTATTAACAACTATTTGTTTAAGTTTTTAATAGTTTTTAACATTTGATTGTTTAGTAAACAATTCATGGCAAATAACAAATTTTTGTAATTGGTTATTTGCAATTGACAGTTTTTTTACTATTGAATTTTAATGGAAATAATGATGAAACTTTTGTTGAGTAGCGTATGGCCACGAACTGGTGCGATGATAATAGTACATGAATTAAGCTTAGTTCCTACAAGCTAAAAAGGTTTTTTATCACTTTTGAAAAAAAGGACGTGGTTATGAACGTTTAATCTCATACTATCTGCATAGACAATTTAGCCAGAGATGTCATAAAAAAATACAACCCAACATTTTTGCTTAAATGGCGGCCTTTCGCAGAAAATATTCTGAAAAACATTTTTAAATTATCTTTTACTTCAAATCAGAAGCTTATAAGCTTATTGATTCCCATATATTTTTCAGATTGCCCACTGTGCTTTAACAATTGCCCCATTGTGACTGCCATACTTTGTGTTTTTTTCCTTCTGTTTAAGGTCAAACAGTTGATTAGCTTTGATCACATATGCACACTGACGTCAGCGTGTCTGTATATCTCAGAACGTCAACAAATAAATGTTTTGAGATCTATTTAACCATGAAGTTTTTATGTGAATTTAGTTTACAGATATGCTGTATTGAAGCAAAAAATCATACGTATAGAAATTATAAAATACTGTTAACATTGTCACGACTACAACTTTATCGTAATTTTTGGTAAAATTATGTAATTTATTTTATCAAGTACTCTATTTAATAAAATGCTGCAAATTTCGACTGCAGCAGCAGTGATCAATCAATACGAGTTTTTTTTTAAACCCACAAAATATGTCACGTTTTGTACTACGAGTATTGCTTCCCTTCTGGCCATTTTTGCAACGATCTGGTTTGGTTAACCCAACTTTCCTTGTTTTCTTGCATGTAGTTTTATTGCAACTTATAGCTGAATTATCTTTTCCTTCAAGCACTTAAATACATTTTGCTAAAAAAAATCTTTTCTTTTTTTGTTGGTTTTAAGTTGAGTACAATTTCAAAGTATCTCTAACTGAAGTGAAGTGTTAATTTAAAAAACGTGATTTTATAAATTATCTTCTACTCAAAAATATAGTGATTTTTAAAAATCTTTTGAACAACAAACTTGTTGAAAAATGATTAAAGATAATCACACTATCCAATCATTTAAGCAAACTGTTTGCTTCCACTATAGAAAAAAATAGAGATAATAATGATGATAGTGCTGGGTGGAGGATCGATGCAGAGATTTTGCTCAAACCCCTACACCAGCAAAAATAAAAAAGTATTAAAAAGTTTATTTTAAATTATATAAGAAAGAAATCTAAAGGATACCTTTGTATTCGTTTATTTTTGTGAGTGTGACATTTTGCCATTAACACTTCACAAATTATGAACATAAAATTTGTAAAAGATATTTAACCAATCCAATTTTGGGCAGTTTTATTATAAAAAATACTTAACTCACTGTTTTTTTCTTTAATATGAAAATGTCATTAAATTTAACTGTTGGCTAATAAATGTAGTTCAATGTTTTTATGACCTTTTAGCTAAATACATATTTGATTGTGTAATAAATGATATTTTTAATATTTTAAGTATTAACACTCTTGATTAACACTCTATTTTTGATTAACACTCTATTTGATTTTGTAAAATTACAAAAGTAAAATGATTCTGTATTAATAAAAACAAAAAATAGTTTCAATTTTAGGTAATTTATAATAGGCTTGAGGTCGAGAAATTTTATTATAAAGATTTGGATATGAGATAATATTCTAAGGAATAAATAAAAATATTTCGTTGCATGGAAAAACATAGCAAGGCTGTTTTCAGAAGCCACTACAATGTTGATGTCATTTGAGAACTTTTATATTTTAGATTGAAAAGAATAATTCTCGTATTCTTTTCTCATACATACACTGGGGAGAAACAAACGTATAAACGCTAATTCCTGCATGCTTGTTACATTCTGCTCTATTGTTGTCGGAGCTAATTAGCTGTTTCTGTGTTCCTTTCCTCATCAAAATAGTTAGAACTAATAATTTGACTTAACAATGAAATAACTAAAAAAATTATTTAAAAAATTACTAAATAATAAATACAAAAAATAAGAAGAAAATCTATTACATAAATAGACAAAGGCAAATTTTTCATCCTTTTTTCTCCTTTGTTTGCCAACCGATTTTCTTTATTCTTTTACCAAATGGTAAACATTGTTGAGCCTTAGTGACCCGACTATATATTATTTAAATCGGTTCAGTATTAAAGGAGTAAAAGACTTCTAAAGTTGACACCACTACAAATTTTAAAAATACACACGTACATTCATTTATCCAAGTATTGGTTCAAGTAAAATCATAAGCAAAGTAATGAGAGTGTCTAAGAGTATCTACATAAATATGTATATGAGTAATAAGATTTTTTCTCTTCAAATGAGTGAAGTTGAAAAAAAAGAAGTGATCAGAATTGTAAGAGATGGGAATTAAACATGGATGTACATGTTAATAACGTATGTGAGTGTTTCTATGCAAACTTATTTTCATTATTGATTTTTACATGGGGAATGGAATGGGCAATTAGGTTGTTTTTTTTTAAATAAATGCAACTAAAATAAGTATGGGTTAAAATGGCGGTCGAATTTCAACAACGAACTCTAGTATAAATAAAAAAAATTAAAGGAATCGCATAGTTTTCAAGTTTTAGCCCTCTGAGGTTTTCATTTTATTTTAGAACGTCCATACATATATGGCCAATATTGGTTACATCTTAAAACTTTGGAATAAATCTTTTAGAATATTCAAAATCTTTTAAAATACATTTTATACACAATTTTACACGAAAATGTTACTTGCAGTTAACTAAAACGAAAGGATTTTCTCCTCTATCGTATAAGAAACACCGACAAGGATTTTCTTTTCTATGGTATAACAAACACCGGCTTACCTAACGAAAGTCTTTTTGCATAGTCGGCCACGGACATTACGACACTGCTCTGATGGACATTACGTCACTTTCAAAAGTGTCACAATGCCCATGGTCCTTTCGACACTTTTAAGTGTTTAAGTGCCGCCAACTATTCGCCTTCTCCAGTTCTCAAAAGGTTAAGAAAACATTTTCTGTGTTACAAAATTTGCAAATATAAAATGCAAAGTTAATAAATTTGGCAATTTGCCCAAACTAAATGAAAAAAAAAAAAAAAACTGAAAACGTTAGTTCATGTCATCATTATGAATTATTATGCAAGATCTTATGCCAATATTTAATGTACAACTAAAAAAGAAAAAAAAAAGAAAAAAATCACAGCACTAAACTGACAAAATGTTAAAAAAAGTCAAAATAAAAAAATAAACTACATGCTTTATGCATTTATGCATATAAACATGGGATAATATTGTATAAATGCATTTTACTAACAGCTCCCTGCATAAATGCCAAATAACTGCGGATATTAATTAAAAACAAAAATCTTTGTTTTTGTCGGGGTTTTATTTCGACGACACTGCAACACTTGCAAACACTTGCATACAAAGATAATACACATCAGTATCAGTGCATTAATTTATGCTGTACATTTGGGGAGAAAAATATAGGAATTTGCATAATTTATTTTGGAAAAATGAACAGAGAATAAAAATAAAATCGAATATAAATGTTGCAAAATACAGCTTAAGGGCCTGTTGAGGCCATAAACATTTTGAAATGATTAATTATTTATCAACTGAAAATTGAGAAAAATGTAGAGAAAAATTTTACAAATTAAATTTTTGAATTAAATAAAAAAAGCAAAAAAAAACCAACATAAATGTTCATTTACTTTTTATATTCATCATTTTGCATACCACTGGCATAATTAAAAAGTGGTAAATTGTTAAAATTTATCACTTTTATGACAGTGGCGCAAGAGTTGTAAATAGTTGGACAGATCTAAAAAGTAATATTAATTATTCCGGCAATCTATATTATTAAATAGTTGAGATGTACTTTTAAAAGTTGATATCCATATTAAAAATTTTTGGAGGGTAAAACACTGATAAGAAGATGTTGCGGCATCCCAAAACAGCATGTTTTTTTCGTTTTGCTCTAGTGTCGTCGAAATTAATGTAATATTCTCTTGTATGCTTTAAAACAAGTGTCTGCTTTAATAATTTGAATTAACAAACAATTAGCTTTATTTAATAACTTTCTCTTTATTAAACTTTTTGTTCCTTACAAGTTCCTAAGACTGATTGATGATAACCTCAATAAAATCTATGAATTCCATTAAGTTTTGAAGCCTCCTTCTGGCAAAATGCGCTACTGTAGACGGTTTTGCAAAACAGTATCTACTGCGATGTATGCTGCTACTGAGGTGTGGTGCGACTCGGTATAAAGTGTGAGATGGCATTCAAGCATCAAACAATGCATGAGATGGCATACTTTACACTCGACAGTACATTTTATATGCTTTTGGTCGTTTGTGCTCCCCTCAGCATGATGAACATGTGTCTGTCTGTCCGTCTGTTTGTCTGTTTTTGTGTCTATGAACAGAAAATTAATTGCATTTGAATGCGATGCATTAAACAGTCAAATTTATAACGCTTTTGTTACTTTGTTTATACATTTTCGCAATATTTTCCATTTTTTACAAATTTTGTGTGTTTGCGTGCTGACTGACTGACTGTAGTTTGAAGTTTGTGTATATATTTTTATTATTGCGATTTTCATTAACTCAATGTATGGTGATGACATCGATATTGTTTAATCATGTAAAACATAGTCGTGCATACGACTTTCATCTACTATCAATGACATTCGTTCATACGCACACACACACACACACACACACACACACATTCTCTCATACAATCAAATTCAGTCAAGAACGTTTGAAAATTGTATCTGAAATCAATAAAATCTTTTATGCAACCCACCACCATATATTCTCGTTATAATTATTTGTTTTATTGTCATCATGGTCATTATTGTCTTCATTATTATGATCAGATAGTTACAAGTTCGTGTCATAATTTATTTGTGACTGTGCACCGAGAAATGTGTAGTAATTACGTATCGGAAATGCCATTTAAGTGTTTTGCTTCGAATATTTTGAATTATGCCCATACCCAGATATCTATTTTATTGTAACCAATTTTTTTATAAATAGTCAGTTGGTTTTAAACACATAAAGGAGTTTTTTTTTCAAAATGTAAATCAAAATATGCTGAATTCTTAAAGGTGGATTCACCCAAATTTTATTCACAGATAGTTTGCTGTAACACGAGTCACTCATTTAAAAAATATGTTCCGGAATATCAAGGCTACCAAATGAAATATATAAACTAAAAATAGAAATCTGTTACAAATTGTGTAGAAAAAATTATATACAAGACAAGAGCTTCTGTTAAGAGTTAATGAGCGAAATAAAGTAAAATTAGTTCTAAGGAAAAAAATTAGAAAATAAAAGAATTGCTGTAAAATCGCTTTTTAAACGCTTGAGAGTTGGCAGAACAAAATCATTTTTCTTTTTATGGGTGGATCCAGCTTTAGTCTATTAATCGATTGATTTCAACTCAAACGATTTCCAAAAACAAGCACTTGTCAAATCGCTCCTGTCTTCAATTGATGCCTTGTTTGTCCTTTTAAGTTAACTTAGTTTTTGTTGATAATTTTCACGCAAATGTGATATAAAATCTGTCCATAATTTGCATAATTTACATTTAACAATTTATCGAATTAATAAACATTAGTTTGCAGAATAGCACGTTATAAAATAAAATTAAACATTTATTTTTAAAGTCATATAAATGAAGACTTAGTTTAAGCAAATATTTTGAAGGTTTAAAGAGTTTTCTTGCAAAAACATTTTAATTTTCGGAAATATTTTGAGTGCTAATATAATTTAAAATCGAATCGTATGATGAATTCTAAGCAATAATAATTCTTTGAGAAAAATAGACGATATATTAACTAAAACTGTGCAGCTTAACCGTGCCTGTGACTTAAACTACTTTTCCATTGAACATTACAAAAAACAAATACACGATTTTCATTCACCCATGAACTTTGTAAAATTTGAACTCGAGCCCAACCAAAAATTTTATGTTTAATATTTTCGTAATTACGAAGGCAAAAAGTTCCACTGTGCAGCTACTTTAAATTGAAAAAAAAACTCATTAAATAATCAACAGTCAATATTCTTCGAGCTATATTAGCTTTTTAAATAATTAATTTTAAACAAAATTGATTTATATTAGGCTGAAGTTCGAAACATTTTGTTCTAAAATAATTAGACGGGACATAATATTTAAATCATTAAAATATGTTCTAAAATAACTAAACGGGGCACATTATTTTAAAGAATAAAGAAAAATCAATTAAATGCAAACTTCATAGCAGCACATAACAACGTTGTTTTCGGAGATCACAACACCCTCTTCTCCTCATTAGTGTTAACGTGTATTTCATATGTTCCACAACTTTTCAGGTGATGCTTGTTTTATGTAAATTAAATCTGTAATTATACAAATCATTTATGAGAAAATAATATGAGAACTATTATTGTTATTATTAACTTGAAAAGTTCATTTACTTTTTTCTCTCTTATTTATATTTTTTTTGTTATATCAGACTTTAATACGTTAATAATTTTTTTCTTATATGAAATGAAACTTTTTTAATAAGATAGCAGTTTTTGAACGTGTAATAATTTTGAGGGTATCAAATAAAACAAAGAAAATCAAGTTATTCGGACAATAAAAGCAGAACAGAATAACATGCAGTTTTCGAGGACCGCTACAACAACGCCTTATTAGGTTTAACAGAATTCATGTGTTTGCGGCATTTTCTTCTTTTATAATAATTTAAAAAATGTGAATACGAGAATTATTTGACGTATTCAATTTTAATGTTCGGTACAAGACCAAAATTTGCCATCACTAATTATAGTTTTTGTTACTTTGGAAGAAATACGACTACTTATTACTTGCAAACTTTTGCTATTTTGTCTGTGTTAAAATAATATTGTGGCAAGCTGCTAAAACTGTCATTGTTTTCCAAAAACCACTTAATTTACTAGAAAAAGAAAACAATATTAACATTATCAACAGCCTATTACGCAAAAAAGAAAATTAAATGTCAGCCGCACATTGACGTTTAACAATGATGACGCCGATATTATATTGCAGGCCCCATAAATGACTGCTTACGTATTGAATATTTGTGTAGGCAAAACCAACAAGGAAAATTGCATATCCACACCAAATAGATAAACCAATAGATAACGAAACATAAACTGGCAGAAAAGGCATGTAAAATGGTGTCGTAAACTGTTAAATTATGAGACAATTTAAATGCGTAAATAAAGGCAACAATATCAAGAGCCCAGCCCATTAAGCCAACAAATGGCAATAAAAGCAACACCATTCTCATCATGATCATCAGGAGCAGCCGTGTCATTATCAGCAGCATCATGATTTTAGCCATCAACATTTTTATCAGATACAACTAGAAATTCCCAAATGAAGGAGCAGGAACATAAAACCAGCAGCAATAGTCACATACTACATAAACAGCGACTCTAAGTAAAATATGCGCTAATTGTTTTAAATAATGGCAGCATACGATAGAGACCTTCCAACCAAGCCACTACAACAACTAACCAGCCAGCCATTCAAACAAGCCTGCCTGCCAGTTTTTTGTAAAAAAATAAAAATAAAATAAAAAAAAATTTACGAAAAATTTACAATCATTTGGAGCTTCAAAAGTAAGTGACTAGAATTTACGTGCGTGCACATTTATGTGCACCACATTTGAACTAAAAAAGGAAATTGGAAATCTATACAAACACACATTCATACATGGTAACATGTTGCAAATGGTATGTACAAATGCAATGAACACAAATAAAGTACTTAAAATCTTCAATGAAATGTGAACTGAATTAATGAGAGAAAAGAAAATTTAACAGCACTGAACTTCTCATATATTTATTTCTCATACTTTCGCGATATGAAGTTGTACAGTGGGGTACATATTGTTAAATAAATATGAAATTAAACTATACATTTCTAACAGCGAATTTATATTACATCTCTGCAAAATAAATGGGACATACTGCATGTTTATATTGCATCTTGGAAAAAAATCAATGAATTCCAGTAAAGAATTAAGCACCTTTCGAGGTGTTCATAAAATCTAAACTGACCAAATAAATACTTGACAAAACGTTCGGTAAAAATTGCTTTATAGGGTTGCAATAAAATCATATGATTATATTAAAAAAGCATATTGTTGTATAATTTAATAATAATGTTGTTACAGATCAACATAACAACAAGATTATTTCAAATTATCACATTTTGATTAAACATAAGCATTATTTAGTTTGATGAGAATCTACGAGGGCAGTTTGATAATTCCGTGACTTTCTGGATAAAATGAAAATTTTTCCCCAAAAATGCGTTTTATTTTTCCATATTGTCTCATTTAAGCCCGACACGTTTAGTTTAGCGACTTTCTATTTTTATTATTCCCTCCAATTAATAAAATTTCTCAGCACCCTTAAAATAGGAGTTTGATTTATTGACAAACTCTTCGTTTGATCCAAATTTCTTATCACCCAGTCGACCGAATAAAATGTGACCAATAAAATGTTTACAATTGCGCAGTATTATATTTAAGCTTTCTGAGGTGGCGTTGGCTCAGGTAGTAAGCACGTTGACTACAAACCGAAGGACCTGGGTTCAAACCCAGTGTCAGACAGTCATGAAATAAAAACACCACGCATTTCTCTGATGTGCATTGGTGTGCCTTTGTGTCAGTTGTTGGTGGAAGGTTTCAGTGGCGAAGGCATGGTCACTGGTCACTGAACAGTACCAACTTCAGCTGATACTAATTCCAATGTAACATCAGAGCGCCCTCCTTCGTTGGTACTGAGTAGCACAATCAACGGCGAAGTAAAATAAAATTAATAAAAGAAGTGGCTACTAAACAAAACACAGCTTCAAAACTCGTAATGTCCTCCTCGCCACCAGAGGCGCTGCAACACTGCTCTACGAATAAACGTGCAAAAAAAAAAAAAAGGCAGAGTTGTAAAGAACGAATGAAGCTTCAACCTCCTTTCATATCTATCACTATCCCTTTCCACTAGTTCCAGCACAATGCATTGCATGTGTAGGGGTCATCCCCTGAGTGCTGGTCCAAGATAAAAAAAAAAAAAAAAAAAAAAAATTATTTATAGGATTTTTGAAAACAGAGAAGCGCCTTAACAAACCTGATTAGTTAATTAATTAAATATAAATTAAAAAAAAAAAATAATTATTTTGTCCCACTGTTTGCAGCTGCAAATAATAATGACCATAAATTGAAACACATTCATAATGATTGTCAATAATTTTTAATAGGAAGTATTTGTTTGCTTGCATTCGCAATCTTTCCACCGATGTGCAGCTAATTTTGTGTGTGAGTGTCAAATATCGCTATTTTTGCTGTCTATTTTGTGTGTATAAAAATCCAACTTAAATGCCGGAAAAATCATAAACAATTGTTAATAAAATTAACAACATACAGTCATTCATTCATTCATTCAATATTTCTAATAGACAAAGTCATACCAAACAATTTTATGGTTAAAAACTCACATAAAAGATTAAAAAAAAAATAAAACAAAACTGCCGGCAGTGGTGGGACTTTTAATGAACGGAGACAAGGATTTATATTGATTTTGGTGCCACACACAGCAAATTGATGTCTACGCGTAATGGCGAATAAGTAAAATTGTATTTTTTTATATAAAATTGTTGCTTCAGCTGACATGTTAGATAACTGAAATGACGTTAAGCCAAAGTAGTTAAAGAAATTAAGGACTTTGGAATAAGTTTTAAATAGACATGGTTACGGTTGACTTGATTGGGCTGCATCCGGCGCGCCTATATACATACAAATTAATGTATGTGCGTGAGTATTTTTTCCAATACATTAGCATACAATGGCGTGATTGATAGTATCTGTTTGTGGATCTTGAATGATATAAAAAAATATTATTTACATTTTCTGGTACATGTCAGAAGGATCATACAATTGACATCCCATCTATTATAATTCGCAGATAATTTCATTTGTGAATATAAAGAAGAAAATAATTCATTAAATCGATTAAGTAGTTGATATTCGTAACTACTGGCATCCACCGGAAAAGTGAGCGCTGATGAGATAGTGTAGCGACCACCGAGAACTGTGACTGTTGCTCTTCTGCTGAATTAAAAGATATTTTTTTCCTCTATTCCTTTTGCATTAAAAATAATTTGAATTTATAATTTAAATTAACAAACTCGAGCTTGATTTAATAACTTTCAATTGTTCACTTGACCTGTAAAGAGATTCACCAAAACCGAGAATTTATCAACAACGATTGTGTGATTAACTAGCTGCTACAGAACAACTTTGTTTTATTTTAATATCATGCGAAATCTCTGTTAAAATACGTAATGGTGCTCTCGGCTGAAGTAGTTAGCGCGTTGACTGCAAAGTAAATAATGTCTAAGAACCTGGGTTCGAGCCTAGTTTCAGACAAGTCATCCAGCATTTTTCAGATGTGCATTAGTATGCCATTGTATTTGTTATTGTTGAACTGTTCAAGTGACAAAGACATAGACTGGTCACTGAAGAGTAGCGACAGCAATTGATGCTGGTGTATGCTAGCGGACTAACGGACATCTCAGCGCCCTTCTTCGTCGGTATTGTAGCAAAAATCGCCGGCGAAGTAAAATAATTAATAAAATGGCTTCGCACATTAATGCGCATCAGAGTCGCTGCAACACTGAACTAAAAACTAACACAACGCGTAATAGCAGAGTTGTAAAAATTAAGCTTTCTCTCTTTCACCATCTGTCCTCTCTCAGTATCCCTTTTCCAAAGAAGTTAACACACCTACTGGTTGATAGGCATACTAATTGCTTGAGTGTTACATCTCTTAAAAAAGCCGAATGAAAAAGAAATTAAATGATTTCACATGCACGTACCGGATGGTGTTTTATGTTTTGACACTGATAGTTTTTTGCTGTTCGAAATATTGACTATCGACTATGCGGAACAAACTGAGTCGCTTTACGGTTTAAGCACATTGGGAAATATTGCAATCTTATTTCCAAGGAGTTTAATGCAGTTTAATCTCGGCGGGTCTGTCAACAAACACAATTTCTGCATCTAAGGAAATCTAACAACCATACCTAAATCAGAGCGTTGAGCTTTGCAATAGGGGACGTATTGATAATATATTCTAAGAAACAATTTACTCTGAATGTACTGCAAATACGTACCCTGTTGCGAACGCGACGCTCAACGCTCTGATTTAGGTATAGAGAGTTTTTGGTGTAGCTGATGGAAACTTAATTTAAATGAAAAGGACTGGGGACTATTTGTCGCCTGAAATGAAATAAATCAACTTGGAGAATATTTAGTTTTAGCAGGATTGCGCACCATGTCTCACAGCTCATCAAACAATCGATCTTTTGGCCGTCTCGCTGATGTGACAGCGAAAGGATTTTTTTAAGACAAACATAAACTTCGTAGCCCTTTTGTCTTATCTGCAAAAACACCTTGTGTCTAGGCAAGAATCTCAACTGTGACATCATTTACTTGTCCACGGAGCTGCTACACTAGCAATAGTCATTCTCGAATGTATTTTCCGGCAGAATCATAAGATTGTATCAGAAACCCTGTCAAAGTCTTATTAATTATTAATTGCAACATATGTTGGGATAAAAAACATTCTCTTACTTTCTCCATAAACAAATCACATGCAATTTATTTAACAAAATTACACACAATAAATATGTTAAATTTTTGTTTAAAAGACACGAGAATGGTGGTCGTGGCAGTGCCAGTGATGTTTAGTTCTTTCCTTTAACTTTTAACCACCGGTATTTGGACAATAAAAACAAATTATAGCGGAGACCTAAATCTATATTAAAATATTTGTTTTTTTCTTTATTTAATTCTTGGTATTTCAAACTCTTTCCTTAAACTGTACAACTAGTAATTCCGTGGCTTACAGTTTGCTTTTATTATTGTTTTGCTGCCTCGCCAGCCACAACTTTTATTGCTCGCTATTGCAGTTATCCTTGCAAATACATTTCATTTAGTTGAAATAAGTTTTTTCTTTTCCAATTGTTTTTTAAATTTATTAACACAGGGATGAAGGCCACATAAGTACTTATTTGCTTTTGTAAATAAATGAAATATCAAACATTTAGAAATGTACATTTTTACCTTTAATACTCGACTCGATTTAGTAGTTTCTTTTTTGACATTTAAAGCTTTTTAACCTGTGAAATTTAGCCTTTTGTTCTTCAAAACTTTTAGCTGTTTATTAACGAATTCTAGCTTCTTTCTTCTGACTTTCATTGATTTATAGTTTTAGTTAACTCATTTGGCTTAATCTAAGTTGGTATTTGCAGGAATGTTGTTTATGTCTTTATTAACATTTCTAAAGAATAAATAAGAGAATCCTTTGTTTGCTTTCTATGGCAATTATAATTGTTGGAAAAGTTTGAAAAACCAATTAAGAGTTCGGTTGTGTCTCAAAAAAAAATTTTATGTATTTTTAGTGGTGCTTTTTTTAAAAGTGAAACAAAACGTGAAATAAAAATACACAAAAATATATAAAAGTTAAATTTTATATGACAAGTAGCGCGCAAACCAATCCTCCAAAAAATTCCTTAATCAAATAATTCCATCAATAAAAACTAAATGAACAAACTAAACAAATGACAATTAATTTACTAGCAAACCTTGTTCATTTAAATAGACAACATTTTGTGTAGGATTTTTTATATATAATTTATTTATTAATATAAATAAGCAACGATTTTTTATGAGCAAAGAACAAAAACCATAAAACGACAACTTTGCCTATATTTTCTTCAAGCTCACTTTAAATCATTAATCTAAATAGAATTTCATTGTTTTTGTTGGCAACAACAAACAAAAGAATTAAAACCCAGTGGGTGTTGTAATGGTCATTGCTACTCATGAAACACTGGTGCTGCTGGTTGGTGGTAACAATGACCGCATGTACTCGTATACCAAAATGTGATTATTAGTTATTTGTATACAAATAATGGATGGTTTGCGGATTGTTAGCTGGCTTAGCTAAAGCAAGGCTATCAATAGATTTGAACATTTGAACATTCATATATGTGTACAAAGAAATATACTGCAGTAGCAGCTGCATTAACACCATCTAGCAACACATTTGAACACTCCTTAGAAACAACGAATGTAACAAGCGAACTTTGCTTATAAGCTAACAATCCTCAACACCATCATTATAATCAGCAGTACCAGTTCTACAACGACTGCCTCCATTATCTTCATTCCCATCCTCGTCATCATCATCATCATCATCGTTGGCAGTGAAGTCCCATTGTAAAATGAACAAAAATTTAAAATTGAAAAGAAAAACATTGTTTGGCTTGGACATTATATACATTATTATTGATTACCTGTCGACAAGCTTTAACGTCTACAATAACCATTTCTCGCATTCACTCAGTCCGCTGGTGGACATGAGCCATTCAACCATCCAGCAAACCACACCAAACCAACCCAACCATTTTACCAAACATTCATCTAGCCAAAACATTGATGAATGACAGATACCACCCCATGCAAAGGAGTCTATAAATTATTACATCTGTAGTTATAGAAGTATGTAAAAGCGTTCGTATTTTATTTTTTATTTCCAAGTATTTCAACAATAACTGCAATTTAAATAATACACTCGCACATGTATTTAGATACATTTTTAAAGATGTAAATATATGTGGAATGGCAATGTGTTGTTATTGATGGTGTAGATGACAGCAAACACTAAATGAGAAAGTGAATGAGAAAAATCTAATTTTCCTATCATAAATATATTTCATTAGGTGCCAGGTGTAGAAAGTGCATAGCAAGTATCCTATTATGGAAATAAAAAACAAAAACGCGCTTTAAATTAATGAGATTTTTATTTTGAACTGGGTGTATTGGTTTTCAATCTAAAGTAATTAATATTAGGCTAAAGTCTGTAGCCTTTTATGCGGAAAGCATTGGACAAGAGACACTATGAATAATGGGAATTTTAAGTTATCCTCAACCAACAAGGCTTAACATAGCAACGTTGTTTTCGGCGCCGCAACAATTTGTCATCAGTGTTCATGTATATTGCACAACTTACTTTTGATATATTGGGAATTGTATGTAAATGGAACTCTTATTTTTATAAAACATGTATGCAAAAAGAATACGAGAATTATTATTCGTACAACATAAACAAAGTTCTCAAATAACTTGAAAAGTCAAATTTACTGCCACTAACTAAAGTTAATTCCGAAAATAACGTGGTGTAGGTTTGAGTTCTTGAAAATTTCCTTTTTCCTTGAAATATTGTCTCATGACCCATTCCTGCTGGATGAAATGTTACAAAGTGTAGCTTAATATACATTTCTTTGTAACAAAATGTTTTTATTTACTGTGAAAACTTTTATACACAACAGGAGAAGCTAAATTACGTCAGCAAAGGGAATGCGCAATTTCTGTACAGCCACGCATGTCTATAATAATAGAATTTAATTTTAAAATTGCGCAAGGTACAGCGTGAAATGTTTTTATTCACAACACTAAGTTTGACTACAATAACTTACTATAAACTACATACATATAAAAAATAAATTTTTTTCAAACAAACATATGTTTGGGATTTTTCTTTTAAATTTCAAAATGTTTTAAAATTTCTCAAGGCGAATTCATAACAGGTGATCTCGTTAGCTCTGCTGATTATTTCTTGCTCTTTGCATCTCCTTGCATTTTGATCTGTTTTGTTTGTCAAAATTTGTTTATGTTTGATTTATATGTATATAATGTTTGACGTTGATTTTGACAAAGAAAGCAATAGAATTCGTCGTGGGAAATAGTACCTAAAAATGTACCTAAAAGCACATTTTGACAATGAACAATGATACAACACAATGAGTCAGCTGTACTTTCGAGTTCAACTGGTATGAATTCTTGCGTTTTTTGTTTTCCACTAAAATTCTTTATCAAACAAATCAAGGCGTATTTAAGTTGAATACACCTTGAAACAAATGCCAAGAAGTTTATTCATTGCTTTTCCTTTCATAATTTTTCCAACTTGTATGAAAAACAAAGACAAATAAAAAAAATTTAAATCATTTATGTGTCGTGATTGGGCAATTGGGCTCTATCAAGGCAGATTCACATCAGGTAGTCTGATCCGATTTAGAATTGAAAATTAGAACAGATGTGTCAAAAACGGTTGACAAATTTATAAGAGGAAGAAAAATGTGGGAAATAATGTAAAAGAAAAATGTACAAAATTAAAATAAAATAAAATAAAATAAAATTGTGTTAAATACAATTGAAATAAAATTGAATAGAATTTTTGATTTAAAACAAGAAGTATCACATTTCTTTCACAAATTAACCCTTTTATCACTATTCTCACCTTTAAAATTAAAATTAAGACCTTAACAGTCTTTTTATTTCCCTTATCCAATTATAATTGGAAATTTAAATTTTAAATAAAAGCTGTAACGATTTTTTTTAGTTTTTATTATTTTATTTATTATTTTTTTCAAACAAAGCAAAATAGAGTAAACAAATTTTGACAATCAAAATTCGAGCGAATTCAGTCACCTGATCTCTCAGGGCCACCTGTTGTGAATTCGCCTCGGGCTCTATTTCTTTTATTTGATTCAGTAAACTTTTTTTGAGTTATTTATATACAAAAGAGGAAATAGGAAAAGCAATGAAATGCATGTACATATATAGACTATCGAAAAAAAACCCTCAACAAACAAAACTTTTTGAATTATATATGAACGCATCTGATAAATAACCGAACTCGCGTTAAGTAATAAGCGTATTGAATGCTCAGAGGTTATTTTTGAACAAACATTTAGTAATACTTTAACTGAACGTCCATATTACATTTTTGAATACGCGATTACATTTGTTTGGTTTTATACCACATAGTTTTTTCTGTGTAAGCTTTCACTACTTATTATCTTATTATCTCATTATCAAAATTTGGCGTTTCTTATCGACCAACCATCGCTATGAACGATAGAGGAAACCATATTAGATATAAGTCATTATGCTGCGCTCAGAATATTTTAAATTATAAATCAAAACAATTTGACTAAAAGTATTAAAAATAAAAAGAAATAAAATAATTTCAATACAGGATGGTCCATATACAATTATCTTTTAAAATTATATGTTATTTTGACAATGATAGAATGTTTCTGTCCGAAATATTGTCCCTGACTCAGTATCATGCTTCTGCGGCCCAAAATGATTCACTTTGCGCTTGAGCAGCGATCACGAAAAACCGTGTCATCAGTTGTCTTCGCGATGTCAATTGGACGCATGTAATAATAAAAGTAATAACCACTTCGGATTTACAATTTTTTAAAATTTATTTTATTCATTAAAATTTTTTGTTTGATTTTATTTTTTAGTTTAAAATACACAAACAAATTTATTTTATTTAAAACTTTGATTGAATTTACAAATTTTTTCCAATAAGATGATAATTGCTAACTTTAAAACTAAAAATCCTGTTCATTATTACAATATTTCACAAGAAGAGGATGTAGAGCTGTGTGCTTCGATTTAATTTTCAACTAAGTTTGGAAAAGCCGTTTGCAAAATTTTTGCATAAAAATCTTATCAGAAAGACTTGATATCTTTTCTCTAATCATTGTAAAAAATTATCTCAATACCGACTGTACAGCTATTTATTCTCCTTTTAAATATTATATTTCCGGATTTTTTTATTGACTGCTGTTGTAAAAATAAATTTACATAATTTAGTACACGACTGTTTTACAATTTACAATATTATTTGTATTAAATATTCTTGTGTTCTGTTTCTTGTCGTTCTGTAATAGGAGTCAGATCGAAAATGTCTTAACAGCCATTTCAAACGCTGCTTGCTGTGCGTTTTTTTAATTGATTTTTTTAATAATGATTCCTGATACGTTCCCGACTAATCTCAAAAATAAATTCAAGTGAGCCTTTTAGTCAACAAATTTGTTTGAAAATACATCTTGCATACTCACTTCTTGGGAGGTGAATATTTGTTTACTTTCCCATTAAATTGTGAGTAAATTGAAAATTTTAAACTAGTTTTCTGTCGAACTATGCTCAAGAAAGCAGCGATCGGGCAAGGCGCGGTTGAAAAAAAAT
This sequence comes from Gymnocheta viridis, assembly GCA_956483585.1. Classification (NCBI taxonomy): domain Eukaryota; kingdom Metazoa; phylum Arthropoda; class Insecta; order Diptera; family Tachinidae; genus Gymnocheta; species Gymnocheta viridis. The sequence goes on along the minus strand of OY101440.1, from coordinate 127,035,284 downwards.
TGTTAACGTTATCTTAAGCCCCTCACCATGACTTTGTAACGCCTTCTAATAAATTTTCAGAATAAAATCTAAACTCTGTAACGAATTTTAAATCCTGTTCCACCTGTGTGTGTATGTGTGTGTGTGACGTAGTTTGTGAACAATTTCTAATAACAAAAAACCTTAGGTTTTATTCTAATGTCTGCAAGTTGAGATTTTTACATTCGCACTTCCGACTAAATTCATCTGTGGCTTCTTTGGAACTAAAATTTACACATCTTTATTATATAAAAAGTGCGCTGGAATATTATTTTCTTCTTGACTTCGTATTATTTTATATATTTATTTTTTTTGTTCTTTGAAATTGACAATAATTTTTAGTTATTTTTGCAGTTCATTGCTTCCGTTAACATTGTCACTCTTTATATTTCTTTTACATTTAAGCACAGACTCAGGCAACCATTACGAGTAATCATGTTGGTATGTACGAATGTAAATAAACTTATGTTATGTATGTATGTATTTGTTACCAAATTTAAATAAAAATACATTTGCATAAATGGAAATCCTTATGGCATATTACAAATGTGTATCTAAATTTGTAGCACTTCGTTTTAGTTTAATCTACCTTTGAACAAGAAACATATTTTCATTTATTTGCTGTTGAATTTTTACACACATTTTTAATGACATTGATGTTTTTCGGAATTCGTTAAGTCAAACATTATTATTTTATTGTTTTTTTTTTGATTGGTTTATGTGTAAGCACAAGTAATTTTTTCAAATTATGACCATTTTTGGAAATTTGCATTTTATTTTATATTCCCCATTTGTTGATGGAACATTTTGATAGATTTCTACAATTTCTTCAAACAGCACGAAATTTTTCCATTTTTTATTCCTCTCTCTACAGACTAAATACGAGAAATGTTTTTCGCATTTGTGCTTCGTCGGTGTTAAAAATTTGTTTCTCTTCTAGAAAGTGAAACAGATCGATCAGTTTTAGCTGTTGATCTACTGTTATCTATTTTTTTCTAACGCACACTGTTTAAGCTTTTTTTTGGATTGCCTAGAGTAACACCCCTGTTCTTGGCAGAAATCGAACCTGTGACCCTCCCAGAAATAGTCTAACACATTATTCATTAAGAGCACCCATCTGAGACCACCTGCAGCATTTTGATTTGGACAAAAGTAATTCTTGCGAGAGAAAATTATAAAAGAATTAATGTTAGTCGAACTTATATACATATATTAAACATATGTATATTGAACACATATAGTTTGGCTCAAGTTCAAATCCGAGTTTACCCATTTATTTTTTCTAATTTTTTTTATTTCATTTTTATTAGAATTTGTTTTTTGATAAATTCTTTATTTTTTTATTAAGAGAGTACTATTTATGGAACAATTTTTTTATTATTATTCATCAGACTAGCAGAACGGATCAGTACTGATTTTGAGGTCGCTGCACCATCTCATCAGCGTTCTTTGTTCAATTTTACCACTTTTGACGGTGGATACTAGAAATTAGGAATATCAACTATTTAACCGTATAATTTAAGGAATTAGAATACGAAAAGTGCAAACTTATTCATTTTTTACACTTTAAATTAATTTCGGTTAGTACGAAATCCCAACTCTGATGAATAACTATTCTATATATTCCAGTCTCTCTTGCTTATTCATCGCCATTGGCTGCTTAGAAATAAACTGTTTTTTATCATGTTACATGTACTCTCTTAGTAAAAAAATAATGAATTTATCCAAAAAATTTTCAAATAAAAATTAAATAAAAAAAATTAAAAAAAATAAATGGGTAAACTCGTATTTGAAATTGATCCAAATTATTCGTTTTCAATATATATATACACATTATAAAAGAATTGTATACTCTTGTAGATGGTAAGTCTCTATCTGATTATTAATTTTGCTAAATAATTTGAATTTTGAAATATTCGAAAAAAGTTCATTAATTTTTTTTGTTTGAAAAAGTTTTAATTGGTGCTTTTTATGGAAATTGCTAAAATTTATTTGAGAAAATTTATATAAAAATTACATTTTAGTTTTTTTTTTTATAAAAAAAACAATTTTATACAAAACCATAAAAAAGAATTTTTTCACAATAAAGCAAGAATATAATTAAAAAACGAGAGCAAATTCGTTAAAAAATATATACAAATGTAAATATACAGAAAAAGAGTTTGAAGATACATACATAAATAAATTAAAATGATTTCATAAGTCTTTTTTAATTTGAAATACGTAACCACTTGAGGTATATTTACAAAACATTCGGATAGTTTTCTGGACTTTACGAAAAAATTTAAAGTAGTTGACAAAAACAAAAAACAAAAAGGAATAATACTTAATTAGTAATCAAACCAAAAAAGTTTGACTTAATTAAAAACAAAAATTAGAAAGACAAATGGTACATGAGATAAAAAAAACATGTAGCAATGGGTTAATTTAACGTTGATTAGTGATGATAAAATTTGAATATTGATCGTGGTGAAGTTTTGTTTGCTTTAAAAACAACGAACAGTACCTTCCGCAATACAAATAACTCTCGAGTCACAATTTGTATAAATACAGTTTTGAAATCACATTCAACGGAGCCTGCAAAATAGTGGCGGATACATGGAAACACACATGAACACTGATGATGGGAGTGTAGAGGATCCCGAAAAAATCGTGGTTTCTGTTCTGCCGTGTAAGTAGAAATTAATTATTGTTAAATTTATCCCTTGTTCCTTTGGAATATTGTCTCATGTCCAATTCTTTCTGATTAAAAATAATACGAACTTTAGCCAAAATAATAATCACTTTGGATTAAGAACCACTAAAAACATTGTTGCTGTTAAGCAAGCCATCCAAACGATATCTAACATATCTGATGAAAATGGAAATAATTTAAAACCGCAATTTAATTTGGTTCAACTGAAATAAAGCAATTTTTTGTAATCGAGGATATGGCTGGCATTTTAAATGGAGAAAATGGTTTTAGCTCACGTAAAAAGTTTATTTCCGAGCAAATAATTCATTTAAAAATGCATCTAATACCTCGCAGGATGTATAAACTACATTCTCTATGTACAACAAATCGCCAAACAATTCTTGAAAATTTGTCATTAAATCATTGAAATAAATCTCTGAAAACACAACTGCTTTATTTATTAAAATAACAGCTTCTTTTTGATGGTTTCTATTTATACTTTGAAGAGCTTTAAATATAATTTTAATGCATTTCTTTTGAATCATTTAACATTATAAATTAATAATGTGATGTCTTTTTTTTGTTTCGTTTTAGGTAAGCGTTTTAAATGCGGCATTTACGACTTTATCAGCAGTTTGTAAGTAAGATGGGACGTATACTTAACAATTCCCGTAATAAAATAACAGTAGCGTATACGTAATATTAATTTATTTATCATTTATAAATTATACGTTACATGTTTTTTAACAGATCGAGTAAACACTTTTGTTTAAATCTGTTTTAATTTAATTAAATTTACAAATTTATTTATCCCATCAAAACAAGATTTAATATATTGAAATTGAATGAAAAATATGAATTGTAAAATTTCACTGCAATTCCCTAATGTAAAAATTGTATCCGTTAAAAAACACCAGTAACAAGGAAAAACAACTTCTACATCCTGTCAAAAAATCGCCGAGTATTTTATAATGTGTACATACATACGTCCAAATATCTACATGCAGAAGTACAATTGTTGAACCATTTATGTTATAAAATGAGAAAAAAAGTAGAGATACGTGTAACAATATGTTAACAAACAATTTTTTTGTTGTTGCTATTATTATTCGAAAAGGTATTCGGAAATATTGTCAAACAAAAGAAAACAAAAAAAACTTGGGTGTATAATATTTTATGTGAAAGTAAATTTCCGCTGCAACTTACAGAAATTTTTTGAAGATACATGTATCTGGGTCCTCTCCTTGTCAAATACAAATTTAATACGAACTATAATTAAGGCAGTTTTTTAAATGGATGTTACATTTGAAATATTACTTGGAGAAGTTTCTGTGGAAAGTGAACGAAGTGAATAGAATACGATTGATTAAAAAACATATTTCTTTTAATCTATAACCGGCATATGAGTAATTTTTTAATATTTTATTCGGGACTTGAATATTGAAAATTAAGCAATTCAAACTGTGCAGCTCTACTGAGTTTTTCTAAATAAGCTTTTTCTGTTTTTGTAATATATTAGTGGCGGCTTATTATTATTATTTTTTCGTTAGAACCAGTGCTCTGGCAACGCATTATGCTGGAACTAGGAATATTAGTCAAGGGAAGGGGGATAGAGGGAGTTGTGTTTCTGAATATTCGATTTGAATCTTCTCACGCTGAAAGTGACGGAAAAGACCTTTGCGGTAAGTTTATTCCACATACGAACTGTGCGACTGAAAAACGAATTCTCTCTCGAGTATCGGGAACTAGCTCCCTGCTTTCATTAGAGCACATTCCATTGTAGTAACGATAAAACAGCGAAACACACCCCACGTTTCGACGATGTTGTTGTGAGTCAATACACCCAGAGAAAAATATGAAACCATCCGTGTACAAAATAACCACATACGGTGTCAAAAGTGTATCAACAACGTGTGTGGTCATATTGTATACGTCGTTGTTAATTTGACAACGAAATATTGTCAGACACCGTATCTAAATTGACAACGTACGTGTACATTTTGACACCGTAATGGTTAAAATTTAAAAACTGTAGTGTTTTGACAACCTAACGTTGTCAATTCAACCACGTTTGTTTACAATTTAGGAACGCCCGTTTCCAAAAATGAATAGTGTTAATGTTGTAATTTTGTAAACGTATGTTTACAAGTTGTAAACAAGTGTAAACAATCGGTTTCGAAAAAAAGTGTCAACATAGTGGTATCATATTGATCACATTCATTGTCGATCTTACAACGTCTTTTTTCCCTCAGTTTAGAGTTGGCTCCCTTACTGTTAACGATGAGCTTCTACGCCCTCTAATGTGTGCGGCATAGTAATTTCAAAATAGACTGTGAAGCACCGGCCCATACATGAGCGTTGCATTCCATTTTCGGTCGGATATGTGCAGGTGGTATAAAAACCCGAGGCACTTGAATGCTTCTTTTGAGACCTGAAAGATGTGATCCGTCCATCGAACATCACAGTGTATCGCCATGCTAAAAACATCAAGAGCATCTGATTCCTTAATATCCATACAATCCATAACTGCAAATGCAGTGGCATGTGTAAACATGCAACACTGGGTCTTACGAGCGTTAAAATCGACCCTATTTGGATGACGCCATTCAGAGATTGTTATTAGATCGTGATTGAGTGTATTATTCATGTTCAACCTCTTTACTCCAATCTCTAACAGGCTAGACCCGTGGCTGAATGAATATGAATGTCAAATACTGCTATCATCTCCAAAATAATAGAATAAATAGCTTTGCCATGGATTTTCTTGCAATTGTTATCAAAACCGTAAATATTCCCAGCAATGATTGGCTGGTCATATCATAATATTTTTATTTTCTTTGCTATCGTACAACATCCATTTAACTCAACTGATAAGTGGACAATTTAGCTGTTTACTTATTTCAGTTTATAAGGCATCCAACTGCTTTGACTGTGAATCAATCTTCCAGATTCCCACACTTTGGTTTTATTCCGGCCTGGAAAATACAAGCACTGCAAACTCTTCGATGCATGACCAGCAGTTATTTAAGTTTTATTAGATATTTTTCCTATGCCATTAATAAAGTTTTCTTTAGAAGATATAAAATAAAATGTTTCAGATGAGTAAACTAAATTTAGTCTGCAAATGTCATTGATTTCCAACTTAAATATCCTGGCATATGTACCTTCACAGGTTTTCTGTTTACGACATTATTCAATGTTAATTCAAATAGTTTCTGGATATTTGATCTTCGAAAATGCTTTTTAGTTAATAACTCCAACTGTGGAGCACTAAGAATGGGCTTTATCTTAATCTATCTTACAACTCATCATTTATCTACATAATTAAAATGACTGCTAAAGAACGTAATGCGACAATTAAATAAAAAAGTTATTGGGATTTATCTGTTCGGAAAACTGATAATACATTTCCTGTTTTCAGCTATTTTTTATTGTAGAATTGTTCAATTCCTGCACACAAGCCAAAAAGGCTTAAACAGTTTGTGTTTTTAAAAAAAATAAATATGGAAATTAGCTGGAATGTCAAGATTTCGTTTTAAATATCCCTTCAAAGTGACCCTTGGCACTGATCATCAGCTAGAACGTACGATGGGTTATTGCTCTGAAAGACAACTATTTCGTAAGTGAACCACTTAAAATGATACAGATTTATTCCTTGGACACATTTGTACTTTTGTGGAAAAATTATGTTGTGGTATCTTCATCTATATGATAATAGAACAAATATTTTGATAAACTGTTTAAAGTTTTTGTTTCATTATTAAAGTTTTTGCAAATTTTGTTAGTTTTGTTAGTCATTGACTACAACACAAACATTTGTTAAATATTTATGTGCCTGTCTGTTCGATTTGAATATTATTGACACATGTTTAATATTTTGCAACCACTGGAATCAGCAGACGAAACTTGTATCACGTTTTAATTTCATACATGAAGCTTTCAGTTTTATAACAAAAAAAATCGTTTTTTATATTAATTTTTGATATAAATTTCCTTAAAAAAATATATGTACTCGTATGTATGTATGGCACAGACCGACCTCTAACACTCCACTTAATTTCAAGTTGTTCTTTTGTTTTCATTCCTCGATTCGTTTTTCCTTCAAAGTTAACAGGCATACGATTAATTAACATTCATTTCTTTTTATTATGGTCTGGTCTGGTCTATTGATTGAATTGCTTTCACTTCTCCTCACATTGCACTCACACAATATTAATTTTTTTCACATGTCTCTCTTCCTTTCCTTTTTTTCCCTTTCCAATTGATTCTGCATACATTCTTACAAACTTATGTACGTCCGAGTATGTAGTATGAGTGAGACATGTGTTCATTATCATTTGATTTAATTGATTCTTCAATATTGTTGCTGTTGCTTTTTTTTTCTTCATTTTTGTAAATGAGATGATGACTTTTCCATGCCTTTCTCTTTCTCAATTATATTTTCATTCAATTTATTTATTATTATTTATTATTCGTTCGGTTCAATTCGGTCTGCTCTAGAGCGGCCTTCAATAATGATTCTGGTTCATTATTATTGTATTGTTTATACTAATTTAATGTTGTTGTTAATGTTATTCTTTAGATGCACATACAGTTGCGGTAAAGAAATAGCACTTTGTCCTTACGAGGGAGAGTAACAGTTTTTTGGGGTTCTATTTAATGAACAAATTGCGCTTGTGGCACATAATACGAATTAATCAAATATTTCCGTTAAACAAAAATAGTTTCTGCTACATACACTGACTTTTATTCTTAAAATACCATCTAAACTTGAAAACTGATTGGAAAAAATATCATCTGAGATTGTAGATTACACAGCCATAATAAGTAAATAAAAAACGATTAACATAAAATATAATTATGTAGTTAATATTTTGTGACATGCCCTTTTTTTGTCAATAATGGCAGCGCATCGTCTGCGAACTAAACTTACCAAGTCTTCACATCTCGTCTTAGGAATTCTTTCACACGACTCTTAAACGTTAGCCCAGAGTGGCTCATTGTTAGACGGATTTCACATAGACACATTCTTTTAGATATCTGGATCAAATATATGTAGCTCTGGCGATTATCCAGGCCAATTCATTACATTAATTAAATTGCTTGTATATTTGGGGTCATTATTTTGTTTTGAGATCCAGAACAGAGATATTTCTTCTTCCACAAAAAGCGACGTAGCATTTTGTAACATTTGAATGTAAATTGTTTTTTTATCAAGGAAATTGCTCACCCTCAGTATTATGGGAAATATGTCCAACCCATAGTGCTTGAACTTCGGCGTTTTCTAGTCTTGGACTGCTTTTCATTATTACATTATACATTCAATTGCTACGCAGAATGTGGAAGAGAACTTTCTCTGCACTTTCTCCGTCAATTATAACAATTATGCTCACATCTGACATTACAAAGTTATTCCATTATCTGACGAGGCCTGTTCAGCGGTCATTGTGTGAACATTATTTGATTACTCACATATCTTTCAGTTAATAGTAGAGCTATTCGTGGAGTAGAGGCTTTCAGATTGTGTTCTTGCAATTGATTCCAAATTATATCAACACTTGTTTCCATCTGCAGATAAATTTTTAGCGCTCTGATAATCTTAAACGATATCCTTTTGCTTTCGATAATCAATCGCCTGACCAATAAATTGGTCATTGCGGATTTCTTTGAATGATTTAAACTTGTTTGATTTAAGTTATTACATTGAATAGCATTTTGTTTCAACAGTTAAGCATTTGGCATATTTCGCCACCGTTTTTGCCTTCTGAACTAATTTCCTGTCTCCTTCCTCGTTGTACAGATTTCCATGGCATGTAACTGTCACGTTTTACGTCAGTAGTGACCACAACTAAAACTGTGGCTGTATTGACGCTTATTAGTATTAGTGAACTGGCAGGGCTACCCACCAAACATAAAGACACGAGTTTGAAATATAATGCTGCATTATATTTCCTTAGTTAATATTTTACGCATATGAAATAAAATATTTTTCTTAATAGTTTAAATTGCTGAAACTCACAGGAAAAAGTAAAAAACAAGATTCAATTAAGACAAATTAAGATTCAAATAAGAAGTTGAATTGTTTTCAACCAACTTTAAAAATTTAACAAGTTTTTCAATTTTTTTAACTAAATCAATATTATATTCATTCAAAACTTAATTTAAATATTTAAAAATATCAATTAATTTTCTTAAAACAATATCATATAATTATATTGAAATGATACACGTATTTATGGTTGATAATTATGCATTCGTAGCTGTCTCATCGGCGACTAAAGCGGGTAAGAATATGTGTAAGTACTCTCTGCACAATTGTGCTATAAGATGGTCACCACTGTTTTACATATTTTTGCCAACGAACTATGAAAATTATATAATTAAAAAGAACTTATTTTATTATTACTATTCAAAACACTTATTTTTATTAAAAACAAAATTTGTAAGGAAACAGAGGATCAGTGCTTTATTTTAGGTTTCACTAAAAAACCCGTTTGACATAAACAGATCTCTTGATATTAATGATGAAGGATCATGGTGTAACGAAGAGGGATAGTAAAAATGTTTCCAAAAAGAAAATCATTCATGTTGTCTATAGTGCTATTATTTTTAACGGCGCTATACACATTCATTAGCGAATTTGCGAACACAATCACTTCGCAAGCGACATGAACGTACAGTTTTTGCCAACAATGTTTTTTTTCTTTTTCAAATCATATTATATTCTCCAAGAAATATTCATTAAAAATCATTTGCAGCAATTGTTTCAGCCAACAGTAGTAAAATAATTAAATCATTATTTTCTTCATTTTTATATAAAATCTCTCATATTTTATGTATGATTAAGAGTCAAATGATAAAAAACACATGCGGAAAATGTGTGTGTGTGTGTGTATGGAAATATGTATGTGTACATATTTTTTTATTTAATTCACTCTGTTTAAAATAGCTCATACGTCATGTTGAACGTGTGTTAATTAATTAATTATTAAACTTTTTTTAATATTGATGTATGTATGTTTGTGTGTGTTATGTGTGTGTGTTTGTTATTTAATTTAGCCATACAATCATTTCGAGAGCCATTGTTAAATACTCATAGCAATTAATTAAATTATTTCGTTGGATTTCATTGGATATTTCATTTTAATTAAGTTGCATAATTAATATACAAACCGACTTCAAAAGATAGACTCAAAATAAATTGTTATCTCTGTTATGCAATTTAAAATAATTTAAATGTGCGTTAATTAATGACTATTTCTTTTTTTGGGCTGTATGTTGGTAAATGCAAATAACGAAATCTAATTTTATTTGGTTGTTTATCTTTTGAAATATAAATACATATTTTTGAAAATTCACTGCTTGTTTATAAATTAGTATGAAAATGTATTTGACATTTGCTTCACCTTTTATAGAAACAAGCAATTTATTGGTTAATTGAGTAGCGAGACCAATGAGTACATCGACCGATTCATTGTTGCACAACTTAATTTTTTTTTAACTCATTAACGTTTTATAAGTATAATATTATTATTTTTTTTGCTGTTGTTTTATGCATGTAATTAATATAATGCAAAACAATTGTTTAAAATAAGTTGAAATTTTCCTAAAAAATTACGTAAGGAAAAAGTTGAAAAAAAAAACAAAATACAATTACAGTAATTACTTTTGACTATAATATGAATTTCGCTACAAACAAATCATCATGTCATTTGTTTTTCTATACCATTTTTCTAGTTTTTTTTTTGGTTCTATTTTTTCATTTCATATTTTATTGTTTAACTCATTATAATTATTATTATTTTGCTGTCATGTGTCACTCATGAATTGTTGTTTTTTTGTTAATTTTTTCTACAGAGTTTGCATAATTGAATTTAATTTGTTGTTATTCATTTTGCTTTGTTACTGTTAAATTTTTTTCCTAAAGTTTTAGTTTGTAGTTTCCGTCAAACAAAAAAAAATCAAAAAAATATTAAAAAATAAAAATTGTTTTATCATGAAGTATTTTCTTGTAGTCAGACTACAGACTACAGAGATAATTTTTACTTGGGATGAGTTCTAGTGAATTGTTTTTGCTTTTGCTTATCGAGGTCTATTATTCACTTGTATTGATAGTAATGAATGTATCACAACGTTTATAAAGTCATTAGCTAGATAATTTGCTGCAACTATTGTTGACATAAACACACAATTCAAATAATGACCGAAACTAAATGAAAAATTCATGACAAAACACACAAGTTATTTCTAGTAATTACTAATTTAATTTGAAATATTTTTTGTTACACAGACAAAACTAACTAAGTTACAAATTTAATTATGAAAACTTTATATTCACTTAATTGATTTGTTAGAGTTCGAGCTGCAGCGAAAATTATTTATTCAAAATTAGATTTCAACTATTCACAATTTTTAAAAATTGCTAGCATGTTTAATTTTTGAATATATCGATAATTGATTTAATTAAAAAACTAACTTAATTAAATATATTTTAAATTTTGATAAATAAATTTTATTTACATTTTTTTTAAATTTTTTTCTCTGTTATTTAATCGTGAGATTAAAAAATCAGTCCATAGAATTTTAACTAAATGACAGTAGAACTCATGAGATAAAATTATTATAGACTTTTTACTTAACTTATTCAATTTAATTGAAAGTAAATTAATTTGTAAAAAGTATTTGGTTGTTGTGGGTAAGCTAATCTATATGTCTGCATTTCATTGAGGCTTATGTCAAATCATCAGTAGACCTTCAACCGCCTTTGGAAAAGTTTTGAAACTTAGAATGTTTGTACAAAAATTCTCAAAAATGAAATGAGATTTAATTAACATACAAACGTTTTAAGCAATAAAACTTTATCAAAACGAACACAACAAACAACTTATATTCGGTATGTTTTTGAAAAAAAATTATAATTTACAAAATTATAAAATAACACAGTACAACATTTTTCAGATCATTAATTTTGGACTCAATTCTGAGAATTGCACGTGAATATCTTCTGCACGTAAAAATAAGAATTTCTGCATCATTCGTTTTGTCAAGTTATCAATTTAACAATTTAATGGCCATACGAATTTTTTCGTTCAAAGTGGATTTTTATCACTTTTTCTGTTTATTAACACGGTTATATCTCGGTATACTCGTACCGTGCGCATACTTTTTATTTTCTATATTGAAATATTCAATGTTCTTCTGGTTTTAAAATGTAATTATTGATTATTACATTAACTTATGCAGAAGTTCTTATTTTTGGGGCTACTTTCACGTGAAATTCTCAGAATTGAGTCCGAAATAATTTGTTATACTGTATAATGTATTGTGTAGAATAAGTCTGAATGAGTAAAAATTTAAAATGTGTTTAATGGTTAATTTCGTATGCATACAGACTTATTTAAGTTGAATTATTCATTTTGGTATCTTTGGAGACAAATATTTTTTTTAGGATATTTTAACACTCAATTCATTGTGTGGGTCTTACGTCGCTTAAAATATGGGGAAAATACGCATAAATAGGCAAATAGCTGGTTAAAATGTGCTAAGAAAACATTTTTTATAAATTTTGTCTACAAGTTCTTGAATACGACAAAGTTCAAAATTTGAATGACACACTCAAAAGAAAAAAAAATCCATCCGTACTTAAATCAATCCCAAGCGGTGTTAAAAGTACGGTAATCTCAGAGTTACTAAAATCAAGTACAGAAAGATTGATTTAAGTACGAACGGATTTAAATGTTCAATTTAATTTAAGAATTTTTTAGATTTTTCACGTGATTAAAGAATTTTGTACTCATTTTAACACACTGCAGGATTGGTTATTAAAAGGAATACTGTTTTCGGCTTGATTAAAGTACATTTTATTGCTATTTGTACTTAAATTATGAGTACGACTCGTACTCAAAGTATGTCGAAAATACTTGAATTTAGTACGCCATTTTTCTTTCTGTGCAGAAATAAGTCAAAACTTAAAATGCGTTAATATCGTAATTATTTAGATATTTTAAATTTTGACGTATTTCTGGCGTTCAACAGTAATTGTGATACTTGAAAACTTACAGTAGAATTTTATAATTAACATTTTGATAGGACATGTCAAACCACTTTATTGCGGTTTAAATGGAGTCTTAGAACATTTTCAAAGAACACAACGAAAAAGACCCATACAGCGTAGAGTTAGAGGGTTAAAATATTTCTCGAAAATGTTTTCCGTAGTGTTTTACATTAATCTACTGAACTCAGTGATACCAAGAGTAGGGAATTTTCCCTTTTTGCAGGATATTCATTGGAAAATTTCAAGAGAAGGGAAAAGAGGAAAGATTCCTCATTTTAAGGAGAATATAGTGAATTTTTAAATCTTTGTTTTTCTTCCTTTTATATTGCGGTGTAATTGAGTAAAACACCTCAGAAAAGTGATAATACATATAAAAATCTTTTAGTAAATAATATTTAGAGACAACGAAAGGCAAAGAAATGTTCGATTATTTTGGGAATAGAATTTATATGAACAATAAAAAACAAATTTGAAAATTTTGGATTTTTGTTTTTGATTTGATATAGAGATAAGGACTTTTTAAAAATATATATTAATGTATTTTAAATATTCAAATGCGCTCTTAGAAACAAAAAAATGAAAACTTTCATTATATCCCTTCCGGAATTCCGTATTCAGAACTAAGATTTTTTTAAATTTTGTTATACTGTTTTTTTTAAGAATAAACACAAACCGCGAAGTTATATTGGCTTGTCTGCAGAAACACCCAGGGTCTAAGCAGGAATCCAACCTGCGACCCCTCGACTAATAGTCTAGTACGCTATCTACTAGTCTGTAAGGTTCCCCATACAATGAATGCGAAGAATTATTAAAAAAGGGTATAACAGCTCTTAAGTTAAATACTTCCTTTAAAAATTAAATAATTTTTGAAGAAATGTAATTAGTATAGTCGTTTGAGGACTATAATGGCACAAAGGAGATATTGGAGGTTGTAAAAATTACAAATTTATGCGATATAAATGTACAAAATTTTAAAAACTTAAATAAAAAGTTATTTCTTCTTAAAATCAATGAATTTTTAGAGCAGGGAAAAATGTGGGGAGCTTTTTTTGTGTTTAGCGAAAAAGAGGGAATTTTTTCGAAACATGTAGGGATTTTGTTAAATTTTACAACATTGCGCGAAATAGGGAAGTTTAATTCCGCCCTAAAATAAGACTAATGTGTAAATTTCCAAAATGACGATACATGTATATTTCTGTTGGTTCCTCCTTTTTTTGTATTAGTGTTGTTCAAGATATTTTCCCAATAAATAGTCAAAATGTTATTGTTTTAATATATGAAGAGAATATTTTGTAAGATGTAATACATTCTGTAATACACGATTCACACGATGAATTTTATGACGTCTACTATTCTTAATTCCCGTTTGAAGTTGCTACCAAAAATTCTTTACATTCATAAGATGGTTTGTTTTGCATGTCTAATTTTTTCAATTCTCTTTTCGTAGCATTGAAAATTCTATCTAACATATTTGAAACATAACAACAAAAACATTCATGTCAGCAAAGAGAAATTAAGGTAAAGAGAAATATTAAAAACAGAAATCGGGTAATTTTTCCAACCCCCTTTCTTCACTACACCATTCGCTTACAAGCCAAAAAAGGCGTCGAAAATTTTATGTCGTGTGAATCGAGTGTAATTTAAATAATATTGAAAATACCACGAAGTTGCGAAGTTTCATAACTAGCACTTGGAACTCCTGTTTACTAAAAATATATCAAACTGGAAGAAGCCACAAAAAAACAAGCCTACTAGTATTTGCTTTTTTGGCTGATCAACTGTAGAACTTAGCGAAAAACGTTGAAAACAAATTTGAGAACGGAATGAAACCTGCTGAAGAAGAAAAAAGCCAAAAAGTCGGTATTAAAACCAAGTAAGATTCGTTCTAATCAAACCACATAAACGATAAAGAGAGAATACAATAATTCTCGTATTCGTATTTGTTAAGATTTATCTTCAATTTGTTCAATTCACAACAAATTGTATGACTTGTTGATGGTAATTTCTATATAATAATGTTTCTAAGCAAAATGCTGTATATCAAATGAAAACAACACAGGCAATAGCTTGTGAAAATGAAAAATAGTAATAAAAAAATTCCTGTCGTTTTAGAAAAGTTTTCAATTTTGAGCGAACGCCCTATTTCTGAACGAGCGGAATATAAAATATACTTTTTCTATTAAAAAGTTTTAGTGTAATTGTGCACACTTTAATACAATCCCCACAATTTTAAATACTTTTCTAATTAAATATTCTTCAATATCTTTTTTAAAAAAAAGAGCTGAAGCAATAATAATAAAAATAACATACAAATATTGCATGACTATTAAATGAATAGAATGGTGTGATAGATAGAGAGGGGGGGAAAACATTTAAATAAAACTAAAGCAAACATTTTCACCGGGTTATTTTTTAAAATGAAACAAATATTTGTATACGCTGATGACATGTTGACAATCGTAAAATAAAAGTTAAAAAAGAACATAATAAAAACAGTAAAAATTTATATAAAACGTTAAGAGAAAAGTAGCAAACTGCTGCTGCTGCTTCTGCTGTTGCTGCTGTTTATTCCACAGAGATACAGACAAATAATAATATGGTATGTTTATTATTATTTTTTTATTGTTAGTGTTTAAACAACAAAAACTTCACTTGCAACAAAGTATAACTTTGTTAAAATAAAAATGTTTATAAAAGAAAAACATGCAGCAAATATTTTATAAAGAATAAAGAGTGCAGAGTCTGTTTTTTAATTACACACATTTTGCTGTTTCATTATTATTACAATTTACGTATATATTCACGATTTCGTTGTGTATTTATTGTTTCCATCAGCCGACATGTGAGTTAACATTTAAATGTTTTAAATATTTTAAAATGGCTTAAAGGACAAAAAATCGCAGCCAACAATTTGAACATTTAAAAATGTGTTGTGGGTGTCAACAAGGATTATATAAAAACCTACATATATATTTTGAGGAGATACAAATTGAACGCGGATTCAAGAATCAAGCAACGGTCAAACACCCAAAAAAAGATTCAAGTATATTTACCATCAGCTGGTCCTTGATATATTTTTAAATATGCATATTTAACGCGACTAATAATGTTTTCTTTTCCTATAAAGAGATACATTCTTGTACTTTTTATAAAAATAATAGCTATTCAAAGTTTTCTTAAGACAACAATTTTGCTTTGTAAGTGACGCTACACTTTTTTTAGAAAAGAAAACGCCATAAGATATCCCTAAAATATTCGGATCTCGGTTGGTGTTTTAAACATTCTATGTTTAAACCTCGAAATGTGTCTGCGATTGCATCTGTAGATCGTACAAATTTTTATATAAATGTTCATATAAATTTCCACATACATTTTTTTTATGTTTTATTTACAACATAAAATTACTGTGTAACAACTTTAACAATTGTGGGCGATAGAAACGTAATTGCCGTCGGTTGTTATTTCTTCTTTTTATTGGCATTATTGTGCTGAAATTATAAAAGAAAAATAAGTTACTTGTCATGTTTTCAAGTGCAGACAATGAAATATTTGCTTGTCGTTTTATTTTACTATTATTGTCGTACGTAAATATTAAAGTAAATATAAAATAATACGAGTATTAAAAAAGGTGTAAAAATAACATGTACCAACATTTTGTGAATAAAGGAACGCAGTCCGTTGAGTAACAACTAGTAAAAGTAATAAAAAGCTTTGCACACGCAGTAAATTAGTTTATTTTCGCTTTATATTTTTTTGTTTTAATTCAAAATACTTACAGTAAACTTTCGCTAAGTGGCCGCTAGTTAAATTGGAAATCTATAATTTGGAGTTTTCCACTAGGTCCCTTAGTCTCGGTTCACATTATGAAAGTTTTTATAGTGTGATGGCAAAAATTTTTATGAAAAAGAAGAATGTGAAGTTAAAAATGAAAAATCTTGAAGTTCATTAAAATAATTTCAATGTGTAGACATTAATAAAAGTTTAAAAAAGAATTATATAAAATTTCAGAAAGAATATTTTTATAATGTGAACCGAGAGATAAAAAAAATGTAAAATAAACGGGAAAATGTTGTTGCAATTATTGCTCGCCGACGTTCCATAACTGGAAGAAGTATTTTGTTGTTGTGTTGTTCAAACAAAAAATATACAAAAGCAGTGAAATTTTTTGTTTTGGAGTCTTTCTTTCGCTACTGCATTCGAAGTGAAATTAATCTAACGTTTTTTTATTTGTTTTTTTTTACCTCCCTCTTGGTTACTTAAATTCTTATTTTGTCTGGTCCCCTTAGTTACAAACTATCGAGACTTCACTGTACCTAAAATTTGGTTAAGCTTGATGCTTTTCAATAATTAAGCAAACAATTTTTTTTGTTAAAGATTTCTCTCTAATTGCGTCTTATTTCATTAGTTAAAAGTAAACGTAAAATTATATACTTTTATAAACTCAAAAACTGATTCCAACGTTACTGCCAGTGAAATAATTTGGCTTTAAATTTTCAAAAGCCCGCGGGGAGTGGGTGTCAAAAGCAAACAAAACAGCAATAATACAATATTCATAGTCATAGTCATACCAATCACTATTCGTAGTTGAAGGGTAGAGACAACAATTCAAAATAAAATGATAATTGCGTCTGTCATCAGTCGATAATAAGATGTCGTTCTTTATTATTTATACGAAACAATGTATAGACTTTGTTGGAATTGTTTATTTTTTGTTGTTTTTGTTGTACTTTTTGACAATATTCCAATAATAATTGCCCGTATGCTCAAGATGTTGTTTGTGAACAGAAATAAGTTGGCATAGATAAACTACACATGTAAATAATTATAAAAAAATACACCGTTTACCGAAAAGTAATAAAGCTCAATTTCAAATCCGACTTTATTAATAATTACTTAATTGATAACTTCAAAGTCTATTTATTAAGAAAGTAATATTGGAAAATTTATTCATCAGATGAGATGGTCCCGCGACCTCGAAATGAATGATGAATAAATGTTTCAATATTACTTTCTTAATAAAAATCATTTGATGTTATTGAAAATTCCTTATATTGAAAATAAATGGGTAAAGTCAGATATGAACTTGAGGCCAACAATATCATTTATTTCTAATTTTTAATTGTTATTATATTATTATTGTTGAAAATTTTTATAATTTTGATAAAATAATGAATTTTTGCTAATTTTTATTTGATAAATTTATTGAATTTAGAAAGTGTGTCTCCGAAAACAGCATGTTTTTTACGTTAAAATCTAGTATTATTACAATTAGGTAGCATTTTTCCTATTTCTTTCTTAATGTAAAAATTTTTAATTAATAATTTGAATAAACGAACTCAAGCCTGACGATTTTTAATATAAATGGAATATTTTTAAATGCATTTCGAAATTAATTTGTTAATTTTTGCATTAGAAATGCGATAAAGTAACGAAAATAAAGAAATAAAATTAAAATACAAATTTCATTAAATGTACGTCGGTTAATTATGGTGTCTATTTATATTAATTACATAATTAGTTCAATATAAGATTTAAAGATTTTTTGAATACAGTGTTGGTTCAGCGTTGAAATATAAATACTATCGGCACAGGTTTATAATTTTATTGGAGTATTTTGCTGTGCATTTTTATGTTGTGACAATTAAATTTGTGGTGCAGATTTTAAATTAAATTGGAAAATTCCTGCCAAGAAAAACTTCATTGCAAATTCTGTGTTGTCAATACTTTTTAGTAAAGGATCCGCCAGATCACCTTTTTTTTTTGAAAATGCTATAAAAAAACTACTGAGTATTTTCTCAAATATCTTTTTTATTTGAAAGTACAATCCTTCCGGTTAATAATGAAAAATAATTTCATTGAAATGGCAGCCTAATCTGGCCATGCAGTAGCCTACAAAATCGGTCCAATTTTTAAGCACATTATCGATTGTGTGCAGCTGTATTTCACCAATGGCTTCACGAATATTGCCCTTTAAAGCGTCAATTGTCTCTGGCTTGTCGGCGTAACACTTATCTTTGACGGCACCCCACAAATAATAGTCCAACGGTGTCAAATCGCAGCTCCGAGGTGACCAAACGACATCAGCTCTGCGGCTAATAATGCGATCTTCAAAAACAGGTCGCAAAGCATCGAGTGTACCTTCGGCTGTGTGGCACGTAGCGCCGTTCGTTCAACATGGCCCGATAACGATCGCCATTGACTATAACGTCCACTCCTTGGTCATTTTCGAAGAAAAATAGCCCAATTATGCCTCTGGACCAAAATCCGCACCAAACAGTGACTCGTTTTGGGTGCGTCGGCTTTTCAATGTATGCGTGCGGGTTTTCTGTGCGCCAAATGCGATAATTTTGCTTGTTTACATACCCGCCAAGGTCTTCATCTGAAAAGATGATTTTTTTTTTGGCAAAATCGGCATCTTCTGTAAGTTGATCGCAGGCAATATTTCGCAGCGTTGTTTCAGCGTATACACAACCATATTCGTTCAGCGGAAGGATAAAACTAATTATCTGTCAAATTAGGCATGAGCTAAGTGTTACCATTCACGAAATAAGCACTACTTGAAAAGAAAAACGTTAGATGGCGGACCCTTTATAAGAAACCCAACAAATTAATTTAGCAAATTTAAATTATTTCTTTTGCAACATTTTTATTTCTTTTCAATTGTTTACATTAAACAACTGTTCAGTATCCAATTATTTATCATGGCGTTTCTAAGACGTAACTGTTGAGCTCAACAGTTAACAACAGTTGAGCTCAACAGCTACGTCTTATGAATGCGACCAATTACTTACAATTCCATCTCTCGTGTGTAGTCACAGTGGACTTGTTTTAAAAATTCAAATCAAAGGAGATTTTATTATTTAGTTTTTAGTGAAATAGGAATTGGTGTAGCTTTTAAATCGGTTCTGCCAAGTTTTATTATTTCAATTTTTTTTTATGGTTGTTATTCGAGAAGAAATTAACAATGGAGTTTGTTGTTGACTGTTTGCCATAAGATAATATTAAGATATAAGCTACGAAATCAACAACAGCAGTAAAAGGAACAATAGTAATAATATTAATAACAAGAACAACAACAAAGACAACACTTTCTACTTCAGCTACTATGTCGTTATGAATGTTGCCAGCTTAACATTTTTGGGCGACGTTTTGCTTTATGTGTTTTTTTGACTTCCAAATTTATACTACTTTAGGTTTGAGGTATTTCTTAAGCCTTTTACTGTTTATTTTTAATGATATATTTTTATCGCCTGCCTGAGGAAATTCCGATACAAAGCTAAAATTTATAAAAAATTGTCTGCCTCTTAAATGATAAGATATCTTAAAGCTAGTTCTTGATCTATTAATTGTTTGATTGTATTCCAAAGCGAGTAGAACTATGCACAGGTATAACGGTTTAATTTCTATAATAAAATTAATTTTTAAAGATTTCACTTGCTTAATTTGGCGTCGAGGGAGTCGATGTGTTATAAAAATATTTTTTTGTAAATAGTAATTGATAAAAACTAAAATTAGTATCTCCAAGTTTTTGACTACTAAAAAATTTTTTATGGGTGCGCTTCCTTTTTGTTTTCTAGTCTCTCTTAAAGGCCAACTTAAATTTAGTTTTCTCTAGCTCCTGGCAACACTGGTAGTCTTTACCTTCGATTGCAGCCACAAATAAAGTGTTGCGAGTTGATGTTACTCTTGATGGTGTTAAAAACAAAAATCTCACAGTGAAGCCATTTTTTTCTTAGCACGAAGGCAGCCACAAAGTTTCTTAAGAAAATATAATATCTCTCAAATTCTTTTATCAAACAAAAACGCTAAGAAAAATTGTCGATGTTACACTTTTTATGAAATCGATTAATATAATAGTTATGGTGATAATACAATGCACATTTTATCGTATGTAACAGTTTTGTAGTATATAATAGCAATAAAAATAGTAATAAAAACGGTCTTCTATAAATTTTATTTTTTGTAGCATACGATAATATCGCGCACAGCGGTCGATATGACAAACAAACAAATTCACAGAGACCTCTAAATCCCTTCTATTGTGAATGCAATAAATAGGTTTAGCTCCCGATGCATTAACCGGCTCAGCAACCATTGCAATGTATTAGCAATTTCCTTATTAGATGAAAGAGACGAAATTAAAAGACTGAATAGATTTTACGTATTAGATCTCCCATATAGAAAATTGAACTCTTACTGAAGTTTAATACATACATATATAATGTTATGTAATTTTATCTTTAATTTATCAAATTTACTAAATATTGCAAAATAGATTGTAAATAAGAGGAAATAATAAAAAAAATCTTTTATAAATAAAAGCTTTACGAACTTTAGCCTAAGTAATTACTTTGCATTTAAGCCCATATAGAGTTCGAAATAAAAATCACAAGAAAGAAATAAATAGCTGCTGGTGTAAGCAAACTTTGTCACGTTTACCTTGGTTTGCTACTTGATTTCAGTAAAACAAGACACTTCAGTATTAATCAAGGCGAATTCATAACAGATGGTCTTGACAGCTGAGCTGATTATTTTTTGCTCCTTGCTTTTCTTTGCATTTTGATCTGTTTTGTTTGTCAAAATTTGTTTATGTTTGATTTATATATAATGCTTGACGTTGATTTTGACAAAGAAAGCTGATATTTTTTAAAGCGAATTGAGGCGAGTCTACCTGTTATAATTTTGCCTTGAGTATTAATCAAACACAAAAAGTTTTCTTAAGAAAAATCATAAAGAAAGAAGAAAAACTCATATGAGATAAAACTTATGGGTGCAAGGGTCAATTTAATGGCTGCTAGTGATGAGAAATTTTAAATTTTCAGCTAATTTGGAATAATAATAATAATTCTTCTACACACTTTGCTTAAATTATTTGTCCAAATAAAGACATAAATTTAATTCCTACCTGGCAAGTGGTAAACAACGACATGAAATACACATGAACACTGATGACGGAAGCTGTGGCGTGCTTCAAAAACAGTGCTGTTCTGTTCTGCTTTCAAAACAATGTTGTTCTTTGCTGCCGCTCTAGTTTGGAATTAATTAAGGTTAACATTTCCTTTGTTTCTTGGAATGTTTTCCCTTAACAAATACATTACGAACTTTAGCCTGATATCAATTGCATCTGAGAGTTTGCTTAGCTTAAGCGGCTTACAAGTTTTTATCAATAATTTATATGGAATTTTTTTTCCAACAAAAAACTTAGCTGACTTTTTTATGAGATAATCTATCAAAGCTTTTAAAATGCATTTTCAGATTGCTTTCGTATATTGAAAATTATAAAGTTATTGTGTTTAATATACTTTTTCGTTTTTCTTTGACAATTGTTTTAGTTCTTAAATAAAATTTAGTTGTTTGGTGATTGGGGTAAGAAAATAAACGTAAATTAATGTCTGCTGAGGTAACAAAATATAGAAATAAATATGTATGTGTAAATATATATATATATATATTATATATATATATATGTGTGTGTGTGTGTGTGTGTGTATGTATGTATTTGTCAAGTATTGTTTTGAATTTTTGCGAACATTCATTTAATATTGTATGATGGTGTGTATTCTAAGAGCTTAATAAAACAGATGAAATAAACACAATAAAGTTTTATTAAACCATTCACATTTAATGAGATCCGGCTGGAAAAATTAGAAATGTACTGTAAATCGTATTTGAAAACGCACCAATAGTGTTCTAAATTCACCAAAAACACAAGATTTCTCTAAAGAAATCGAAAACTTCCAATAAGATCGAATTTACTGCGGAACACTAGAAAAATTATAAATTAAACACATTTTATAAAATGCCTACAACGTGGGCTATACTCAATAAGTATCTATAGCTTCGGTAAAGCATCCTTTGATCGTCAAATTTAATGAAAAAAGTACAGTGAACTCGCGAAAACGTGAACTAATTTTTACCAAGACTGTTTACGTTTCCAAATGTGTTCATGTTTGTGATTCAGAAATTTTTAGAACAAGAACGCACGGCTTACCACCAGGTATTAGTTTCTAGCAAATAAATCAAAACCAAATATTCAAAATCGATTGAAAATTGAAAATGTTTGATACATTAATTTTCGCTTTTAACTTTATTTTAGATGGTACCACCAGATGCGGCTGGGCAGAAACCTTTTCTCCTCGAATTTTAAGCAGTCGAATAACATATTTTTTTTTAACTCTGTAGCCTCGATTTCTTTCATTAATTTGTTCATGCATTTGTATTGGCTTTTTTTAATTCATCATGCTAACAAATCATTTATAGAGATTTTTCTCCATTTTCGGGAGCTCATATGCGTGTAATGTCTTGAGAATTCTTGGACCATTGTTAACACATTTTTTTATTACTTTGTCCTTCTTTTTAATTAATCAAATTGTGGCTTTTTCTACTTGTAGTATGTCTAAGTCACTTACACTGCAATGCTTTTGGTAAAGGTCAACAATATCTGCTTTGTCTTTCAAACTCAAAAGTTTTGGGGTTTTAAAGCTTATTTTTTTATTCACTTTCACAATTTATATTTGTACTTTAGCATGTAATTCTTAACTTAACCGTTGTATGTTTCAGAGATCAAATGTCATATAACAACTAAATCAGAAGAGGTATTTAAATACGTATGCATGTATTTGTTGGAAGCAATCTAAAGTAAAACATAAAATATGTATTCTAATATGCTGGGATTACCAAAATTAAAAAAGAATGCTACAAATAAAATTAAAAAACTCAGTAAAGTTTGTTTACGTTTTAGAATTATTAGAACTTGTTTACGTGCTCAAGTTTCCGAGCCGTTCATGTTATCGGGTATTCACGTTTTCGCGAGTTCACTGTATTATCATTAATTTTCGGTGTTCGAATAAAGTCATTATTTATTTATTTATAATTTAGATCTTCCCTCATGGGGGATCCCTACTCCAGCTGTGCATTTTGTTGAAACTATGAAAATATGTTATGGAAATGATGGATGGAGGGAGAATTGGATATTCGAATATTGGCTGTACATTTAAAAAACAAATTTTCCCTGAAATACTTTGTGCCAAAATTACAGCTTTTAAGAGAGGACGTTTAGTATGCAACAATATGCGGGTATTGGGAACAAGAGCTTTAAGCTCATTAGAACAGCTTCAGTGTACTAAGGGGTAGCATAGAGAAATGGCACCTATTTTACGAATATGCTTGAGCAAGCCTGTTGAATTGGATACCCTACTCTCACCGCTGAGCATCTTCGCCTGCACGATTTTGAACGTACTTATGTTTACAGTCGTTTGAATAGCGTCTTAATTTTTTTTTTAATTTTTTACTTAAATCATTACATACATGTGTATGTATTTACGTATGTATGGATGTATACTGTTTAGTTGGCTTTTGTTCAGCTGCAGGTTTTTGCGTCTGTCTTCTTGAGAAACTTAACTTTTCCTTTTTTATTGTAAACAATCATATTCATCATTAAATATTATGAAATGAATAATGTCTTCATCATTTTATTTTGGCATTTTAGTATTTTGTTTATGTTCGCTTTTACACCTTGAGGGCTCATGTCAAAAGTTAGTTTTTTAATAATTTTTTTTATTTTTTTGTGTTTTATTTTCCATGTTGTTGTCTAAAACGATTTTTTCTTATTGTTAAAGGCAGCATGATTTTGGTGTTGCTGTCAGAAGTTGGGTTTTTATTATTATTAATGAATTATTGAAATCAAAAATGATGATTTACAAACGAGTTGGATTTCTTTCAAAGGCGTCTGTCTCACTGTACACCTTCACGACATGTTGGAGAATACGTATTCTACAAGTTGTTACCACTATAATAGAAATAGCGATTACATTGTTTGATAATGTTAATATTTTTGAAGCACTTGCTTAAAAAAATTAATTATTTTTGAATTTTTGAAGCACTTGCTTAAAAAAATTAATGAGGCTTAAAATTTATTTCTTATTAAATACTTTCCAAATTCTATTATTTAAATTTTTTCAATTAAAATTTAAATAATGTAAACAATCCATGATACAAAATATTAGGAGACAAAACTTTCGTATTTATTTTTTTCGTAGAATATACGAATATTTCGTACATATCGCAGACTACATTTTATGGTTCAGAGTCGCGCCTGATAATTTGCATGCAATTTTTTCATTGTATTCATTATTTTATTTATTTTTCAAACATGGCTTGATATATATTTAAATATATGTATGTATGTATTGTTTGTTCTCACTTACATTGTAATGATAATAATTATGCTGTTTTCTCTTTAGTAATTTATTTCAAGTATTTTTGTTGTTGTTGTTTTTGTAAAATAATGAGTCACTTGAGTTTTAATTAAACACAACGAAGAAAATAAACGAATGATAATCGTTTGCCTTTAATCGAATTAATTACCCCGTTTATACTGCTTTAAAGTTTACAATTTATTATTTATACTTATTAATGGTTTTGCTATTGCTTTGCAAATAGAAAGTAAGATAAGAATTTAATTGTAATTGTACCTAAATAAATATATATTTAATTATTTTGTTTACACTATTTTTCTGCTTCTGGTTTTTTGTTTCTTTGTAATTTTACACTACATGTAAAGAAATTCACCAAAAACCTTGAAATCGTGATAATAAGTGAGTTTTTATTCTTCTGTAATATTGAATTAAATAAACTGCTTGAATTACTTAATGTAAAATTAATACTCGTATAATGGAAAAATTATTGAAAAAGAGGGAGCAGACAACAAATATTTTTATTGAATAAATTTTTTTATGTACAATACTTTTTAACCCGCTTCAAAAAGGGTGGAGGTTACATTTTGGCCTATACTGCTTTTTTACTTAATTAAAAAAAAATTGATTTGTTAAAAAGAAATATTTCTCGGTTTCCAGGTATGACAAAAATTGCAGTACATTATTTAATATGTACTAACAGATCAATTGAAAATTTTTCTCAATAAAAATTCTATTGAAATATTATAAATTCAACTAAAAAATTAACTGAACTACATACTTATGTTTATAATTCAATATTCAATTCAATTCAATTAAAAAAAGAATTGAAGTATTTTTAAAGATTCAGCTAAGAAATTCCTAATTATGAAATATTTATGAATATTCAGTTTAAAAACTATTTAAAATATTTTTAAATTATAAGAATTTTCAATTTGAATTTGGTTACCTTTTTCAAGAAAGGGAGAAAAGCATCTGATATAGAGCAGACTTAAAGGGTTTAAATGCTCGTCGCCATTTTTGTCTGATAATTTTTCTCTCAAGTGGTTTTTTCTATTTGCTTAAAGTTCTGGATGCCACTTCTGATATCCCGGATACATCTCCCAAAAGACCAATTTTTACAATCACCTAAAGAGTTGTAGTAAAATTTTGTGAGTTTCATACACTTTGTTTTTTTTTTCCCAAACATTGCAAGTAGACTTCTACCTAAACGATAGTTAGCTATTATCGCATGAGATTAGAATACAAGCTCCAGTTTCGTTATTTATTTTTTTTGTTACAACCATCAATGAACCAAACCTGGCCAGTCCCTCCATGCCGCCAAGTCTGATTAACCCAACTGTCCTTATCGCAAATAGAAACAGCAAAATTCCAAAGCAACAGCAGAGTCTGTTGCATATAGTGTGATACCCTGATGTGTAGGTCGTATGAAAATAGATGAAGTTACTTTAGTTGTCTCACAAAATTTCCATGTTTCATAAAGAATGAATTCGCAGCGCACGTACCTCAGCAGGCCTCCTCTTACGGAGTAAAGTATAGCAGCGGTTGCTGTAGAATAGAGCATAATGATGCTTGTGATTGAGACTAGTGGTGGATATTTTGGTTCCTTAAATTACTCAATACTTATCGATACTTTTAACGAATACTTTTCGTTTGTTTTAAGTGGAGTAGTCAAGTATTCGATATGCAGAAGAACCCAGTTTTTGAATAATTCGAAAATGCATTACTTTCCAAAACCATTTTTAGTTTTTTCTACTAAAACCCGGATTTTAATTATTCTTGTGACTTTATAAGTTCAAATTCACATTTAATTAATATTTGTCATTAAAAAGAAACGAAAAAATTAAAATCCCAGAGCTGAATTTAAACTCAAAACCAAATGAAATTTAATGAGCTGTTCATAGAACCCAAACAATCGAATTGAGTGAACAATTTGTATGAAAACCACTCAGTTATTCGAGTGGTTTCCATACATATTTTCTAATCAAGTCGATTGCTTGGATTCTATGAAGAGCACATAACTTAATTAATTAAAAAATTAATTCTGCCAATCAAGAAAAGTAATTTAATAGAAAGTTATTTCTTTTTTCAAGGTTTTTCATTTTTATATAATAATGATTTGAAATCTCATGATAGCAGTGTTTTAAAGGAACAATAAAATCAATTAAAATTAACATTAATTAAATAAAATAATTGAAAAATAGTTTACTGATCGAATTTGTTTGCAAAGAAATTGGTAAGTATTTTTTTCTGTAAATGTTAACCGATATTTACGTCAATTGTGACCGAGTCAAACCCTCGAAGTGGTCTTTATGTCACCAACTTTAAATCTGTTAAAATTGTCCCATAGAAATCTTCAAAATATCTATTTGAGTTTTATTTCGTTTTGGTATGTTCAACAACTTCAAAGTAAATAATATTTTTATAAGTTTCCTTAACTGCCGCTTTTTTAAGTGTCACTATTTGTGCAAAGTGCTGTAATCTTGTATATGAAGGTGAACAAAGCTACACGTAATTCTAAGAATTCTTAATTAATTCACTTTTGCTTTTAATTATACTTAATTACTTTAAAGGTCTTTGAGCATTTCCTATTATTCGTATTAGTTTTGCTGATAATTAAACGGCTCCCAAAACAAATTGATTAAATAACATTATTAACTCCCACCAGTAACAAAGAAATATTTCGGAATTTTGTTAAATACACCTGCTTTGAATCTCTATAATCGCTGTGGGATGAAACGCAAAAACCTCCAACACATTGTCGTTCAAAGGGCTTCTTATTGTCTTTATTATTTTTGTTGGTTGATTTTAACTCTGACGTCATGCTGGCGCTGTCGTCTTTGCTTGACTTAATTGACCTTCGTACAAGTAATTAATTTAAATACTTGGTATTAAAATTTACAAGAAACAAGCCCTACAAAAAACAAACATGTTTTCTTGCGTTTTTTTTTGTCCTGTTGTTTCTTCTGTAAATTGTTTTAAAACATGTTTCTAAACAACATGACACCTACATAACAATACAACATGTTCATGTGCACTCCTTAAACAGGAGTTCCTATATAAAAATGCGAGGATTGTGTGGAGAAAATGTGTGTGGGTTAAGGTGTATTCATACGGTGTGTATTTGTTAGATAGTTGGTCACATCTGTAGTTAAACAACAAAAATCATGAAATATATATATTGTACACATGCAAGTTGGAAATATTTTCAATTTGAAAAATACACTTCGTCTGACCACGCTTTTGTTGGTTCTTTTAAATGCGTATGAGTATGAATGAGTATATTTGTGTTGCTGACTTTATCGCTCGAGGTAAATCTATGAATGTAATATTGAAAACTACGAGTACAAGAAATGTATTTGCATAAAACAGGAAGACAGGAAAACGAGGAAAAACAAATTAATTAATTTTTTTTCTTGGTTTTGTGCTGTTACTTCGCCTAGAACATGGAAAGTTTTTACATCAATTGTTATCGAATTTCAACTTTACCCTTTTGCGTTATAGTTTTTTTCTAACGCTTTTTATTTGTTCTTGTTTTATTTCAGTCCAACTGGTTCTACTTTGCGTTCACCGTTTCAAATCAAGGATTACTTATTGTCACCGGGTACCTGTAAATGTGGTCTACCATGTCCACTGCAACCAGAATATTTCTTCGATTTTAATGTTCAGGTAAGTGATTTCACAATGATTCTTTCTCTTCTTTTTATTCTATTTTTCGCAAATTGAATTTATTTTGGATAATTGAATATTTTCCGCTTGTTGCTGAGAAAAAGAAATAAATTTTTAATTAATCTTTTTTTTATAATCATTAAGGTTTTATTACTCGTATGTTACGATTTTTCTTGTTTGCTCTTGCTTACTCAGACATGTGGCAAAAAAAGTTTATTGTTGTAGAAAAAGGGAAAGGAATGTGCAAAAAAAACATAGAATATTATTAATTTTTTTAAATCTCGAAAGTGCTTCAAACACATAGAAGACAGCAGGCTACCGACCACAATCTGTCAAAACTGGAACACAAACGTTAATAAAGGGTGTGCCAAAATTTTAACTAAATAGAAAACAGAATTTTTAGTTGCTTGATTGTTATTTTTTTATTGAATCATAAAGTACATAGGATAGGGATATTTATGGGATGAAACATCAGGAAAATGGCCTCCATGAAATTTTCATTATTTTCGAAATATTGTTCAATAATGAAGACACGTTGTTCTATCGTCTAACGCTCCATTTTTACTAACCCTAAAGCTATAAGCTGTCAAATTGTCTTTTTTGGGTTCCCAAGACTTTACTGCACAAATGGCCACAAATTCAAATCTTGCGTTAATTTGGACATTCTTTATTTTAACGATTATTTTGACGCCATCACGGCTACACGTATACGCTACCACCGTTGTCGCTGTCGGCTAATTTCAACAAAGATCAGATTTACTGCTGTCAATTCATTAATATAAATGATTCATATGGGAGCTTAAAAATATTTTCTGTTGTGTCGCGTAAGTTGAAATTAGTTAATATTAATTTTTTCCTTACTCCTTTGAAATATTGCCTCATGTACAATTCTTTCTGACTAAAAAGAAAGGGTTAAGAAGTTTAGCTTAATAATAATTTCTTCAGATTAACAAACAAATTAGTTTACAAGAAAAAAATATATAAATATATATATAATAAATGCATTAACAGTAACGAGGTTTTACATAAATAAATTTATTTGTTTTTACATTTTTATATGATACTCGTATAGGTATATATCGTCAGCTGAAATCCAAGACCACGTAACTACCATTTTTTTTATTTTGCAGTAGAAAAAAATATGTTATACGTTGAAAAATAAATACAATTTTCCTTGGTTTAAATAATGAATAATTGCCCTCCTTCAATGTTGCCATAAAATTAGGAAAGGAAACTAGGTGACTATTTCCAAGAAACAAGTATGAAGTTGCGTCCTTTTGGTTTATATAATAATTGCGCTTTAAGTTGCGTACTTTTGGTTTTCGTTTATAAAATGTCTAATTTTTATCATATGAGAGTAAAAATAGGTGGGGACATGGATGTTGATGATATGCATTATAATCAATAAAAAACAAAACGATTTTAAATAATTGATTTTATGTCTCTAAAAGTGTAATATTTGAAAATGGCACAACTGAAATATGTATTTCTACAACAAACAGCCACTGGCATTTGTAGTGTTGTAGTTGGGTAGCCGCAGTCTTCTATATGTTTAAATGATGATAATCTTTTACATAAAAAGCATATTTATTTTTCTTTAAATCAAGCAAAAACTAGAGAAACTTCTGAAGTCTTTAGGATTCTATAATAAAATAGTTCATAATGAAATTTTTACACTTAAATTTTTAATGTATTCTCGATTTATAATAACATTCAAAACCCTTCAAATTATAAAAAAATTTACAAAGACTTGATTTTAATGATGAATCGAAGAAATAATCCGAGTAGGATAAGTCTGTTAAATAGAATGCGCTGTGTAATATTTTCTAATTTATAAGCTTTTATAAGCGTTATAAGAATATTTTGAAAAACTATGTTTGTGTATGTATATATATTTTAATTCGCTATTGACTCTTGAAATATAAAAATGGTGAACAAACTAGGTTTCTTTATGGATTTTTTTAAACTCTAAACGAACAGATGCATCCATCGTCTATAGAAAACAACGCTTTCTTTTGTGATCTTCTTTAATCCCAGATGTACATAATCTTTCCCGCTTGCAGAAGGAATTCAATCAGATTAATGTTGTTTAATTGTGTCGTCAATATACTCGTAAAGCTGAACAACATAAAACAGCAAAAACTAGAAAGAAAAAAGACAACATTAAATATTTATTGCAATTGGAAAAAGATAATGACTGCAAGAAATATACAGAAAGAAATGTGCGGAAAGATTTTGGACAATACCATCTCTCATATATTTTAGTGTTTAGATATGATCTAGGGATTTGACAAACATTTACGGTCTTGCTGGATGCAGGTACAAAACTAAAATTTTCGCTCTCACCGAAAATACCGTTCATTAAATTGATTGGAGACACAAGTTGTGCTGTTGCAGCGTGCACCGCGTTTCTTATGCCAGAAAGGCAGAGCCTTAGTTATGACGATTTATTGCATGATTTTATGCTATTTATTCATTAAATAACATCGCTCTTATGTTGTAACAAACTTTCCCGATATTGACAGACACAGCTAATGTTTCCTTCACTAAATTTATAAGCGGATGCGCAGTGTGGCATCTTGCACCGTATTTCTTCAGCTTGTTGGGACCTTAGTTAATATGATTTGTAGCAGTGGTGATCATTGCATACTCGTATTTCTGCTAACTATAATTTATTTAATAGCAATGATCGGGTCCAACGACTGGGACAGAGACCCCTTAAGAATCTTTACCACTGCTTTCAAGAACCAACTTACCAACAACAGGCTTGAATTTCCGCATGAAATGGTAGAGTGTCATTTGCAAAATTAACTTGAGTGCTCCCTGCAAAATAAACATCTGCATGAAACTAAAAAATGATGTTCATGAAACCTTCAACATTATTTTTTATTCATTCGTTTCTATTCAATACAGATGCACAACTATGAAAAGAGAACAATCATCACTCGATAGTTGAAAAACAAGCGTAATGAAGTTGGTTTGTTCACTTATCCAAGAGCGTACTAACATATACAAATGTGAAACAGAATAATATTTGACGTGGGATGACGGAAATTCATTCCAAATAACAGAATAATACTTGAATAAATATCAATAAAAGTTCATGCAAAAACAATATGCTTTTAAAAATCATTGTTTCCAGTTCTAGGAAAAAGAAAAATGATTTAAGAAATACTTAACACAATGAACTAAATCGCAAAAACAAATTTGGTAAAATATCTCATTTAAATAACATATTTATTCTATAGTATCTCACGCTATTATGAAAGTTTAGAATGGTTAACTTACATATAATTATTGTATTGTTATCAGTTTTTAAAATTTTGTATTTGCGCAAGAGGGGCATAACGAAGTTCTTAACATATCACCAATAGGTGGACAATGTACCACTTGATTTAACTGCCTTTTGTTTAAGCGCTTTTTTGATTTAACTGCCCACAGCTATTAATTTCTGTCACTATTCCTTAAAATCCGATACAAATTCGTTTTTTCAGTTCAGTTCTGTACCTGCACTTTTAAGATAAATTTCTTAAATTTGAATTCTCAAAATTGGCAACACTGCTTTTGCGTATTAAGAAGAGAGATGAGATAAGAGCGAGAACTACGAAATAAAAATCGTTTCAATCAGTCTTGCCACCTCATGTGTAATTACACATATCTTGTGTAATTATTATTTTTATGTGTAACTCTTGTGTAATTTAAAATTCTATCGTTTTCGAGCAATACTTTTTTTATTGTGATGCCGTCATATAAGGATTGGCTGTGATATTTTAATTTATTTATGAACCTGTTTGGAGTTTTTTTTTTGCTTTAAATTTATTAAGTTTTTGTTAGTGGTTGGCCTTTTTACACAAAACAATACTGTGATATTTTTAGGGAGAATGATGTAGAATTGGTCTGAAGAAGATTATATTCGTACAAAATCAAAAAAATCCCTGAAAATGTTGGAAAATGCCAACGAAACGTCGAAATAATATATAAAAACAATCTTTTATTAAATGACCCTGAAAGCCCAAATATTTAAAATATATTCATCAAAAAAAATTTTTTTGAAATTACTCCAAAAAGGTCAAATATTTAATCTAAACAAACTTATGCACGTTATTTAGCAAAAAAAAAAGCCTGTGTAATCCCGAATTTCATGTGTAATTTTGGCATGATGCTTGTATAATTTAACATTCCGTTGGTGGCAACACCGGTTTCAATGAACAATGTCTTCATGTTAACGAAGTGAAACAAAATCATCTCACTCGTGGTATGAATAAAGCAACAGTTTGTTTGGTATTTTGATTTTTATTCGAAATAAAGTTTTAGTCGATGAACATATGAATATGTTCATTCATGACCACGTTCATGCAACCCTTTACTACATAAGTATTACTTCACATTTCTCTTAACAGCTCTGTCATTTAAATCCCAGTTCGTCCAACACTGAATTTAACTTACATATTCGCAAGTCTTTGAATATACAAAAAACTTTCTCAGTGTATGTTAGTTTTCATGGCAAAAATACTTTTGCAATTATCGTCGAAGGGAGAAGAATTGCAAAAAAAAAGAAATTAATGTCATTATATATTACTATTTATTTTTTGTTGCAGATTAAATTCTGTATTTTTTTTTTCATTTTTTCTCTATTTTACTTTTCATACTCGTTTATCCTCTAACTTGGCTGAGGTTCTAACATTATAAACGTAAATATGTATGTAGATGTGGAAATATTCCATGATTTAATATGTATTGAATTGGAAAAGTTTAAAGAGACAACGAAAACGAAAAAACAAAACTAAATCAAATGACGAATGTTCTAGTATCTGTCCTTATAAGAGAACAGCATTCTTTGTATATTTTTTCTTCGATTTGGCTTTGTACGATTTGTATCGTCGTAGGGAATGTAACAATTTTTACACAATTCTGGTATAAATCAACGAAAGAACTATCTGTCCATCGTCATGTGTTATTGAAGAAAATAAAAATAAAAAAAATTGCGATTTTTCTATCTTTGAGTATAAAAGCAGCCGAGTGTAGATTTTCAAGTTCTTCTTTTACTGTCAATGATTTATTGGAACATTGTCTTAATGCTTGCAACATGTATGAGTGCAAATGATATTGTGTGAGTACGTAAGCGTGTGTGTGTGTATGTGTATGATCATCATCCATGGAGCAGGTGCTTTTTGAAGCGTGTTTATTTTAATTGATGAGGGATTTATTTGTTTTCTTCGTTTCCTTCATCCTTCCATCACATTTTGTATTTTTCAACTTTTAACATTCTATTTTTTTCATTTATTTTTTTTGTTAAGTACAAGTTGATATATTTTGCACAGCATAACAAAAATTTCATAATTTTTTACTCGTTTGCATGTTTGATTGTCGGTTAGTGTAAAGACGAGTAGTTGTTAGTATTGTCGGTGGAAAAACAATGAGAAAGTAAAAAAAAGCAGCAACTAAATAATTATAATTGCACCTGGGAGGATTATTTATTGTTATAATTGGAGTTTACCTTCTTGGGAAGTACTAACTAACCATTTATTTATTACCAGCCGACAATTTTACTTTTTCAAGATCCTCTGTTAGCTCGCAATGAAAAATATAGCAAGTGAATCGCAAAATACAGTAGTTTGCTAAGTTTCTTTTTGTATTTAATTAACCACAATTTTAAATGGTAACTTATGTTTTTTTATTTTTTTGTAAGAAAGAAGCTGTTAGATAACAAATGGTTGGGTAAAAAGAATAAATGATTCTTCTCTAATGACATAGGACTGCTTTATAATTTACCAATTATTATTTCTTTGTCGTACTAATACGGTACAATTAAAAAGAAAAACTATAAATCTTATGAAAGTGTCTTG
Source organism: Gymnocheta viridis (assembly GCA_956483585.1). Lineage (NCBI taxonomy): Eukaryota > Metazoa > Arthropoda > Insecta > Diptera > Tachinidae > Gymnocheta > Gymnocheta viridis. The sequence goes on along the minus strand of OY101440.1, from coordinate 127,000,829 downwards.
ATGAGGGAAAATTATATAAACTTTGCAGATACTAACCAACATAATAAATGGGTTCAAGAAGTTTGAATTGAATAAATCAAACCACAAATGTATTAAGAAAGCAAAAAAATTTTAGAAAACCTTTACTAAGAATATGCTTAATATATTTTTTCATTGAATGTTATTAAATCAGGCTTGAGTTCATTAATTAATTAAAACAATTTTTATTAAGAAAGAAAATCATGAAAAGCTAATTAACTCTAAAAATATTAGATCAGAGCAGTACAAGATTGCAGTTTTAGGGGGCTACAACACGATGTCATGATTTTTCTCCTTGGTAGTCCGTTTTTAATTTTTTCCTACAAGGTGGCGCAAAAGTCATGATCGGAGAAACCGCAAATATGAAATCGCATGTTTTTGCTTGTGCCACGTACGGAGACGGAGATAAACTATTTATCACTTTCAGAAAGTTTTATGAATTTCGACATGGATTTGTGTATATATAATATATATTTCCTTTACAGCATTTTATAGAAAATTTCAGGATATATCAGTTTTTAGAGCATATTTGCAGTATTTTTCGAGATTAGATAGTACATTCGATCCTTTTAAAACCTATTTTAATACTCTTTTGTTATGCTTACAAATGTTTCCGAAACGAAAGCAAACAATCTTCTTATTTATTTATTTATTTATTTATTTATTTATTTATTTATTTATTTATTTATTTTTTTATTTTTTTCTTAAGAACAAACTCAAATCGCAAAGTCATTTTGGCTTGTCTGCAGAGGCACCCAGGGTCTAGGCAGGAATCGAACCTGCGACCCCCATACTAATAGGTTATTAAGCTATCTACTATACTACAGGGGCTCCCCATCGCAGACGGTTTCCATATTTTGTATATCTACCAGTTATAAGCGATATTGAATTATTACATTATACGTCACAGTCTGCATTTGCTTAAGTCAAGGCAATTTTTTTGTGATTTTTTTCAAGATGCTCCATATCATCAGTAGACGTTAAAAAAATATTTATTTTTTAGTTTTCTATTTGCAAATCTAAGTCAATATGTTGTTGTTCAGTACGTACTTTTTTAATATTTAGAGCATATTTTGCCTTTTTCAGTGCATATTTAATGGGTATAATATGATTTTCGGTTTCCCTGATCGTCAGCAAAGGCTAATTGCTAGAAATGTCAATTATACTTTAACATTTGTGAAATAAACGGGTACAAAATGCGGGTCAACATGGCGACCTTTGTCGCCATACTCTTCAAGAATGCGTAATAGACGTTTAAATTCTTTTTTGGAATAACTCCCGGTCATCCGACAGCAACTGAGTGAATGCTTCGGCCTTTAGCCGCGCCTTAAGAAATATAGGACAAGACGAGATATTGCTAGGGTGAGAATATTGCTGTCTTGACTGAAGAAGGCGAAGAGGACACCGGAGCATCGACCAGACTACGTGCTGCGCGATTGGGCATCAATCCGCGGTATTTGTTTATAAATATTTTGCAAGATATGAAGATGTTCTCTTACAAAGTGCACTTATAACTCATACGAATAATCATAGTTATCCCTTCTGGGCCATTATGCTCGCTCCAAGCTTCTGCTTATTGTTGTGTTTACGCTTTAGCCATCATGATGGGCCATCGAGCCTTATTTTTCCCAAACTGTTTTGAACGGTCAGCACTATAAAGCCACCGACTCGTTTTCCCCAATTGGAAGAAATATGATCGAAATAGCAAAGTTCTTACGGCTTAACAGAAAGGAAAAGCAAAAATTATTGACATGCGACCATCAGACTAATAGCTTAGCGCGCTATCCCGATAAGATCGCACGAGTGAACCGTTCCAAATTTTTTGTTTGTGAGACTTTTTCAAATCACAAGCTTATGTCAATAAACCTCAGAATCTTAAATTCTTCAATCATGAGAGCGAGAACCTGTCGCCAGCAGTTCTGTCAAGAGCAGGCGTGATTTCAGCTTAAGCTTTTGGGAGGGGCGGTTTTGAATAAAACGTATAATTTTTAAATAAATCTAATTTTTCTCGAGTTATAGGTCAATTTTTTATAAAAAACGTTTATAAAATTTTATTAATAAACCGATATTTCGCCACATCCTTGTGTGGCTTCTTCAGGGAAATATAAATATTTTTTAAATAAATAATTTTTACAATAATCAAAAAACAAAAAATACAAAAATTGTCAAAATTAAAATATCAAAAAATTAACAACTTAATAAATACGCCTGTATACAAAAAAGGTCGAAAAAATATATAAGAATAACGTATAATTTTTTTTAAATCTGTTTTGACAACGCAATAGAAATGGGATCCCATGGATCCGCGCCTTAAAATGCCATAAATCAGGGCTCGCATTTTCCTCTGTTCTGGCGCCGATCTCTTGACTGATGTCATTTTCTCGATTTTATAAAAAAAATAAGGCATTAAATATAATTCAAATACAGAACTAAAGTTTTTAATTTATAAAAAAATCAAACCAAAGAAAAATGCGTTAAGAATATTGCACCAACTTGTTTGTATTTACTACTTGAAAATAATTTTTAAAACTTAATTGTTTTGATTTTTTAATAAAAAGCAACTGATTTCAAAAACTATTTTTAACAAGGAGTAATTTTATAAATGCACATTCATTACAAAAAGAATTTAAAATAATAAATAAAATGTCTTTTTACGTTTACTTCTGTATTTTTTTAACGCAATTTTTGAATTTATTTTGATTACTATTCTATGGCAAAAAAATGTAATATATACTATTCTTCTTCTATACATAACGATTTGATCTTGCTGGCAAAGTATTAATCCTCGGTATCATCATAATTATCATTACCTGCCTTCTGCTAAGACTGTCAATTAAAAAAGAAAAAAGGAACCCTACAAATGAATAATTTAATGTTGATAAAGAATCCAAAAATAAAAATTAAACTCGTTGAAGGACAGGATATACGCGTTTCACATTTTTGTTGGTTCAATAACTACTTGTATGAATTTATGAAAATTCATGCGTGTTATGAGGATATTGCAATTGTAGTGGTTCGAGCATTCAAGTGTATGCAAGTGTGCGTGTATGTACATAAATTTTATCTTATAATGGGCTTATAATCATTAAAAATCCAAGTGTTGTGTTCAAGTTATGATGGCTAAGGGAATTAAGTATTAAAAGGTAATAAAATTCCTTTTTATAATCGAGCATCATATAAAAGCATTACGGATGCATAAAACACTGTCATGTGTATAAATAAGGCAAGCGCGAATAAAAAGGATTTCATATTATTGACTTTATGCAGTTGCAAACATGTTTGTTTGATAATCTCTTTGTTTAGCTACGGTTTCGTGAAAAGGATCGATTCAAATAAGAAGTTCATCGCCGCAACGGAAGTCTATCGAAATACTACTTCGTGCAGAACTTGGAAAAGTTGGGAACTCGCGGTATGAAGTATAGCGAGCTGAAACGACAGCCTGATAAAATAAATTCAGTCAAGTGCGAGTACGACTCGGGCGTGCAGGGCTAAGTCCTTGTTGCAGTAATGATGCCCTCTAATTTTTAGCTGAATTATATTTTTCATATTTGTTATTAAAGCGGTAAAACACATTATGTGTGCACTTTAAGTGCCTGCATTTTTACTGGCCTCTTTAAACTTCGAAGATATGCGACCGATTTTATTAAAACATGCATTCTTCACTTTAGTTTGTCAAGAGTCGTCAAACAAAGAAATAAGTAAATCGGTTAACAAAAAGATGAGAAAATAATTCTGAACTGTTTCAACTCTGCTTCCACTACTGCGCGCTAGTTGGATAACTTTTAGATGCATTTAATGGGAAATTAATATTAAACTAAATGTATATCAAAAATAACTTATCTTTTTATTATAGCTGTCATAGTAATATATATATATATATATATATATATATATATATATATATATATATATATATATATATATATATATATTATGTGGAAATTTAAATTGTCTAACGAGATAGAAGCCTGTGGATAGGCGGACGACCATCTAAGAGAAATTGATAGGTTTCCGTGTATGGATGCCTAAAAACAGACGCCAGGCGTCTTGAGAATACTCGGCAAACAAACTCTCTGTATTTAATAATAATTCAATTTAATTGACCATTTATATTTTGTACTGTAGAAAATTTTAACTGTTTCATTCATTTCTGGCAACGTTGATGCCCGGGGTCATCGGAAATATACTTTCTCAACAACTCAATAGCATTTGCAGTTAAAATAAGATAACAGAAAATAAGCATAATAAGAAACACAATAAACAACTGAATAAAAAATGAAAATTATTCTTATATATTTTTTCTACCTTTTGTTTTTTAAATGAATCTAATTTATCTCGAGTATAGAATTACAAAATTTTAAGTTAACTAATCAAATTTTGTAAACGTTTTATATAAAAAATTTACCTATAGCTCGAGATAAATTAGATTCATTTTAAAAATAAAAACTGTACTTCAATTTCTAAGGAGAACTCGATATCAGAGTTACAAATTTTGCATAAAGTAAGACAATTTTATGTTGATAATATTTGTTTCAATAGACTACAAAATATTGACTTAGATTTTCAATTAAAAAGCCTTGTCTATTACAACTAAATAAACTCTTACACATTGAACATTTTTTTCCAATGTCTACGGATGTGATAAAACTTCCTTAATACTCATAATTTTTTAAAATGACTTTGGCTTAGGCAAATTTTGACTAGGAATTTGGTACAGATGGCAAAAAGGTAGCAATTCGACTGATAGATATATCCAATATAAAAGCCGTCAGAATTTAAAATAGATTTTACTTTTTCATCTTTTGCGAAAAAAACATGTCAATAAATTATCCAAATATATTCTAAAAGGGTTGAATATATTTAATACCTTTCAAAAATAATGCCGCAAATGTGTTTTCAGACTGAAATATCCAAAAACATGTTGTAAAAGGTAAAATATGCCAAAATATGCATTAACAAATCGGTGCCCGAATTCATAAAAATTTCTTAAGCGTATAAATATTTTATCTCTACGTCCATAAGTTGTACAAGAAAAAATATGCAATTGTATATTTGCTGTTTCCCTGCTGATAAAGAACAAATAAAATAACGACCAATGTCATTGAAGCACATTTGTAAAACTAGACTACATAAGAACAACAACAACAACAGCATATCATCAAATGAGTTGATTTCTCATTGTTCCAATGGCAAAAGTGTCGGTTTTTGATTGTTGCAAATTTTTTCTACCCCCTCATTTTCATTTTGGCATGTAGAACAAACTCCTAAAAATTAATTTAATTAAGCAATATTTTGCTACCAAAAACAAATTTATTTTAGTTTGCTTCGTAGATCTCCTTTTATTTGCAACAGTTACTTGTGCCACTCAATGTATATTTGCCTAAAAAAAGAGCAGGTATACTACGAGTGTGTACATTATTAAGGAGTTGCGCTTACTTCAACTAGTTTTTGCCCAGTCTGAAATTCAATTCTAATTCAATTAAATATATCATAAGAATAATCTTTTAATCTGGTCGTTCCAAATGTCATAAGTGCTAATGGAACAACGCATTCCCTACTCGAATTAGCCGGAGTACAATCATGACCCTTTGGTTTCATTAAACCATTGCAACAGCAAGTTAATAACAACAGCAACATCAACTACAAGGGATAATATAAGAAATATTGTATATAAAAATCAGTTAAACCAGTTTGTCAACCGGTTGCGCAAAAAAAAGAAGTATTTTTTCGCTTCGATTCATGCCACAAAACATGCATAAAACATTCTCTTCTGTTGTACGAGTATTTAAACGTACTACGCATAATTTTTAGTTGTATCTTGCTTGCAACATGATGTGTGTTGACTCTATTTAGAGAAGAAGAAAAAGCGCGTTTTGCTTGTAGTTTCAACGATCGATACAAATATACAATTTGTATTTTTTAACATCGTGCAACACACACTCCTGCTGTTGTTGATTTTTTAAGTAACTGCTGCTTCAACATTTTTGCTGTTTATCCTCTCCTGTCGGTTGTCCCAGTGTAAGGACCCTGATTTAGTTTTATGTGTGTCTTTATTGTCTTTTAAAAAGCTTGTTTCTTCTTTAAATTTATTAGTTTTTTATTTTGTATTTTATTCATACATTTTGTGCTGCAGTGGCAGGATTGTTTGTTTGTTTGTGCTGCTGCAAACGCGTTCATTTCATTGACAATTTGTTAGTTTAACATAAATTCAATTGGAATGAAGAAGAGCATAATATTGAAGTCGTTTTGGCCTTTTTGTGCTGTTCAATGAGTGACTGGTAGGCAGCCTGAGTGCCTGTTAGCCAGCCAGCCAGCCGGCTTGATTGTCTTGTGTGTGCTGTTAGTTGGTTTTTTCTGTTTGTCTGTTTTTATTTTTGTAGTTTTTGCTTCATTTACAAGGACTACTGCCTTTATAATGACTTGTTTTAAGCGTTGACAAAACATAAATAAATTTAAAAAATTTTCATTCTCTTATTTTTTTAGGTGGTGTGTTGATTGTTTTCTTTTGTAATCCATACCTTCTGATGGCATGATTTTTATTGTTATTTAGTTTTTGATTGAAATGTAGTGGAGTTCTGTATTGTGTGTTGGTTTCTGCTGTAAGTAGTTTGTTTGTGCCTCTTTTAGTTTGACTACATGCGACTATATGGGTGCTGAGATAATTAAAAATTGCAAAACATAAAAGAAATCATGTTATTTAAAAGTGTTGTTAAATTTCTTGCTTCTTTTGAGTGGTGGTTTTTTTTTTAAATGATTGTACAAGTAAATAATTTAACCATCTTGTCATGTGGTTAAATATATTAACACTTTTTATGTAGACAATTTATTTATCTTGTAATTTTTATGCTGTTTAAAAGGGTCTATAAATAAAAGTGTTTGTATCTTGAGGGACAAAGATTGATATTATTTATTAAGAACTTAATAAATATTATAGTTATCAGTAATAATTATTAATTAATTTATAAATCAAATGAACATACAATTATTTGACTTGAGGTCGGAGTGCAATCAAAATCAAAAAATTTGACTACTTCCTGGGAAAATAGGCACACAGAACACCTCATCAGCACTCGGCTAATTGTGCAGGTTTTATTTAAACATCATTCTTTATATGATGTACATCAATATCTCAGATTTAGAATGCTAAGCGTTGCGTTAGCAGCCGGGTACGCATTTGCAGTCTATTTTTTTTATAACGTATTGCAATTATGTGGCCTCTTATGGTTATTCAAAAAAGTTTGAGAAACTATTTAATTAAAAGATAATAATTTAGATTGGAGTTCGTTAATTCAAATAATTTTAATAGTTTCTATGAAGTAAAAGTATTAGAAGAAGCTAATTATTCCTGGCAACACTAAAGCAAAACCGAAAAATATGCTGTTTTCGGTGGCCTCAACACCTCCACATGTGCATTCATGTGTTTGTTTACTCCACTTTTTACGCCGCTGTCATTTGCAGGTGTATCAACTATTTAACCGCATTATTGAATGAGAAATAATAGAAAAATTATTTATTTCCTTACATATTTATTTTCAACAACATTAACACAATTGGTCTTTATGAAATATCCGTCACCAATAACACTGTTCGGCAATACATATTGCACTTTACCGGGATGATGTACTTTTATTTATTAAATATTCTAAGATATGCTTTTCTTATTACACAAATAGAGCTAAAAGGATGAGTTTTTACTCTCTACTGCTCCATATTCGAATCCTAACTATACATGTAAACTTTTAAAATTTTAAAGGATTTTGAAAGTTATTTAAAAAGGATCGTCGTCCATCCTTTTTGCTTACAGGGATATACAGATAATTGCATCAAATTTTCCTGATTGGATTTTTTTTTATGCGAAAGCAATGTTAACGATTTAGGCAACAAAATGTATATAAACTTTTATGTAGCCCTTAGAAGAAATAAAAATCTGTAGCAGGAAAGGCGCAAATATACAAATGCATATTTTAATTATACTGACGGATATTAAATATTTATTCGTTTGTATTCAGCAGTCGACGGCGATTCGACCGTATTCTAGTAATTAAATACTAATCATTTATATAAATAATTACGATAAAATACAAAATCAAAAAACCTTTTAAATAAAAAAAAACTTAAAACTCTCGCTTAATACAAAGAACATATAGAAAAAACTCTGTCTACTTTCTATGCACAAACAAATCGGACAAACACACATGCACAACTTGAAGCTGGAACATGCATGTGTAATAAGTGTGCACGTGTTAGTAACAACTTTAAACGCTTATAGCTCCGTAAATATCGAACCAATTTAAATAAAATTAACGTTGTGCACATCTATGTACCATCCCCATTAAAATCATATAAATCTTTCCAAAATCGGTTCAGTAAAAGGGATCTAAAAAAACGTGTTTGCCTATTAATAATATGGATACTTTTCGGAAATTTTTATTCAGGGTTGCATCGTTTTGTTAGTGCATATTTTAAGCTTTGAAATTTTTTGTATATTTTAGTCTTAAAAGCATATTTGCAGCTTATTTCCACATTTATAAATAATATCCGACCCATTTAGATTATATTTTGAATATTCATTCACATATTTTTAAAATGCTTACTGAGTTTTGCGTAACGGAAACAAAAAAACGGATTTAAATTGTGATCAGCAAATGGCTTTTCTAGTTATTTTGTATAACAGTTGATCTTCAAACGCTTTTGTTTGAAAATCTAAGCCATCATTTTGTTAATTGCAGTAATAATTAGCAATAAAAAGCCTGTTTTATTTTATCCAAAATATTATTTTATCGAAATCTCCTCAGAAATTAAAGTACAATTTTTGTGTTTAATTCAGTTATTTTGTTTCTTGTTTTGTTTATTTTATTTTTACCTTATTTTAAATAGAAATTGTTCCAATATTACTTTTTTAATAAAATAATACGAATTTATAAGAAAAAATGTTAAATTTTCATAAAATTGCAAAAGAAATGCAGAAACTTAAACTTGAACTTAAGCCAAACAATTCCTTTCAACACAAATGGTAGATTTCTGCAGGCAAGCCATCTTTTGTTTTTCCTGCAGAGAATTTTTATTTTTAAATTTGAAAGCATATTTTCAATTTTTATTGCATATTTATTAATATTTAATGTGCATAAAAGACTTTTCTTGGATCATATATGCCCCTTTCCAGGTTATGACATATTTTTAATATGTTTATACAGTCGACAATGTTTTGCTTTCTTTTTGCTTCCCCTTAACTTAAATCGGGCTCGGAACTCCAAACTGATTTAATAACTTTCAATTAAATCGGTTACAAAAATTTATGCAAAATATTAAAATGTGTAACATTTTGCTTAAACAGTGCTCTCTATATTGCATTTTCTTTAATAGAAAAGCAAGAATTATAAAAGCAACAGACCAAAATTTGTACACCGCGGTGCACCGGTCAGGCAACGTGGCGGAAATAATGAATTAATCGTTTTGTTTTCAATACGCATTAACATTTCTGTCTCAATTGAATTAAAATTTGTTTAAATTTAATTAGCAAATATATTAAGCATTATAAATAATTCATACTAGTAGTAAATTAATTTAATACCGCTAACAAATTATTCTACACTTCAATTACTGCAAAACACGCAACATCAAATAATAGTTAATCATAATAACAACAAACAAGCTAACTAACTAATCATGAAAAATGATTAGACATAATGAAATAAATTAACATTTTATAATATTGAATATGTAAAGGAAACAAATGCTTACACATAAGAAACTAATAGTTATAAAACGTTAAAAGCCAAAGGCAATTTTTTTTATAACAAATACTCACTCGTTTGTTGTTAATAGCTAACGATTACAACCTAACAAGCCGTATAGCAAAAATAATATATTTTTGGCTGAACATTATCAGTTTGTCACTGTCTTGGGTCTCTCCTGCTTAAAAACAATAAATGCCAAAACAGGGCAAATTCAAACACAAACAACAAACACCCACCCTTTTGGTGGCTGCCTTTGATGGCGCTGCTAACAACAGCAAAACAATAGTGTCATTAATTACAATCACAATCCACGTGTTAGCTGCCGTTTTAATTAAAATAATCGTCTCATAGAAAACTACTCGCAGCCTTAAAAAAAAATGGGGTAAAAATGGGAGAAAAACGTTTTGCTGAAAAAGTACTGACAGCGAATTTTACATAAACATTTTCTTCTTTTTAAAAATGATTTGATAAAAAATGCACATGCGCCATTGCGTAACTAAACACCGTTTATTTATTAGTAAAACGAAATACTCTCACATACTTGTATTTAATATAAGTTCGCCACCGTCCGCCCGTTAAGGCACTCAAAATAAAATGTTAGTCAAAAAGATAAAACAATTAAATAAATTAAACAAATAGAGGTGAATCATCCTGATTATGCATGTCGAAGTCGAATTTTCGACTGTGACCAACTTGTCGAAAGTCAAAGGGAAAAATTATTATTAATAGCCCGATTTTGGAAAGATTTATTTGTTTTTAAACGGGATTTTACATAGATGTGCACAATGTTAGTTTTATTTAAATTGGCTCGATATTTAGGGAGCTATAAGCGTCTAAAGTTGCTACTAACACGTGCTCACTTATAACACATGCATATATCAGCTTCAACTTGAAAAATAAACAAACTGCGCATGTGTGCTTGTACAATTTGCTTTTGCATAGAAATTAGACAGAGTTTTAAGTCCTTTATTTAGAATGTTTTTTGTTTTTGTATTTTTCGTATGCATTTATGTAAATGTTTAATATCAATTTCTAGAATACGTTCGATTAAGTCGACCGCTAGCCACACTAGTTTTCTTTAGCCTGTGACAAAAATTCGACTTCAAAGTATACTTAATCAGGGCGATTACTCAATTCTTATTCCCATTATTTTCGGCTATATTTTCGACCTCTTATTGCGATTTTCAATTAGAACGTCCATTGAACCATCTTAGAGTAGGGCCGACAGCAAAAAATTATAGTAATTAATCCGTGTCTTCTGAACTTCTGAACCGGTCATATAATGATACGTGTAGAAGTCATACAAGAGGAACTGAACTTGTTTTTAAATGCAATTTAACTCTTGGTCACCCTATTGGATCATATTAGGCCATTTTGGTCTAATAAGTTGTACATATATTTTAATATAATAAGGAAATCAACAAAAAAAAACTTACTGCTTAATGATATCCTTGATGTTTCAAAACATATTTGGCTTTGCATCTTGATTTAATTTGATACATTTGCAAAAATGCTGAAAAAATATTTGTTTGATACTTGAAATAAACTCCAAGATATAATTTAAATGTTTTGTTTCTATCTGAATTATCCTTGTTCTGAAAAATTATCACACTTAAGATTTTAAACTGGGCTAAAAACATGGCCAAAATTAAAAAAATACCAGAGCTTACCTGTTTTATTCAATGTAATTTTTATTAGGAACTGTGCTGGTTCTTAATCCCAGCTAAATTGTATTCGGTTAAGGTTCGCAACATTTTATTCAGAAAGAATTTTAAATAGGACAAAATTTTTTTATAGAATATCTGAAACTTTTCTGCATAAAAACATATCTAATCTATATATCGCTCCTTTATTGCAACGTAGTCATATTTCAAAAAACATGGTCTTTGAGTTAAGACTATCGAAATATTCGTCCGTATCGGTCTTCATTTGGTTTAAAAAAAAGTAAAAAAAATCTTGTTTACTCATCGCTTGAGAAGAGAATACTTTTTTATTTATCCATTCATGTGCGTGTAAATTAAAACTTTAAAGTCGTTTTCTGACGAACGAGTTTTTTTAAGATATGACTAAGTTGCAATAAAGCAGCTATATGAGCTGTTTAGAATAATAACTTACCAACATTTCCATTTTAGTGTTTTGGCAGCAATCAACATATTATTTAAGTTAAGAAAAAGTATGCATATGAAATAATTTCGATCCAAATAGAAACATATGTTTGGCTATTTTCCATAAAATATTTGTTTTTTTTTCGTTAGCATTCCTAATGAAATGATTAAAAGTGAAAATTTAATTTATTACAACAAAATTATTTTGAGTGAACAAAATATTACCTTTTTCGCAGAATCGTTCCGTATACTCGTGCTTGCTTTACCAGTTTTTAACATTGAATAGCAAGCAACAAATTTACAATAACTAATCGTAGTAATTTGTAAAACTGTCAACTTTGTCTCTTTTATATTTCAAATAGCAAACAACGACATTAAGCAACGAATTTTAACTACCAAACGGACTAACCAACCAACCAACCAACCAACAAATGTATCTAATAGTTTATGCACTCGAAGTCCAAGCCAAGTTGTAACGAAAACCAGGCTAGAATCTTACATGCCACTCATGCCAAAAACATACTTATATAAATACGAGTATCTATGTGTGTTTGTTCATACTTTGAGTATATTTTATAGTATATTTTTTTGGGGGTATTTAAATTGCATGTAAAAGTAAACACCTTCTTTTCAAGTCATTACATATGCTTACATAAATAGTTACTTACCTCCACAATCTATTAGTATAAAATTGTCTGCTCTTTGTTCACAGCAAATTTATTTAGTTGATATGTGTGTACATACTCGTGTACGTAACATAATCATCTAAACAAAGCGAACTTGTTAACCCAAACACCTTTTGAAATGCAAAAAAATAAAAAAGAAAATAAACCATTTGAAACCCGTAAATTCTCAATATGGTTCTTGCAACAAAACAAATGACGACAACAGCTAACACAACAATAATAAACGAATTTACATAAATTTTAAACTTGAATGTATTCGAGTCATTTATTATGGCTTTTGTTGTCTCCCAAAAATAAACAAAATAAAAAAAAACTAGAAACAAAATAAACTATCACGAATTATTTAACATGAGATAAAACAAACCGCAAATACACATATCAAGCAAATACTTAAATGTTTTCAAGCAAAAGAAAACAAATTTGTGTACTTTTCTCAGATTTGATTTGCAATTTTTTTAAATAAAAATTTTTCAAATAGTTGTAGATTTTGCTCTTGGTATTGTTTGCATATTAATTAATTTTTTTTTCCATTTACTTAGAACAAAAATTGTAAAATTTTCTGTGATATATTTGATAAAAAAATTTACGTGTATTTATTAAAAATATTTTTTGTATTTTCCAAATGAATTTTTAAATCGTTGAATTTATGACAAACATGGTATTCAAACCAATGCAGACTTGTTTATAAGAGAAAATAAGAGAAAATAAGGAAATAATCCTAACATTTCTGGCATATATATACGCTTATAAATAAATGTTATAAATGTTCCGACAGGCCAGAAGATGAATTTTAGGGCAGATACGGCAAATGTTGCACAAAGTTATAGATATTAATTATATAACAATGGAAACACGAACTACAAAATACTATATCCGTTTTATGTTTGTTTGTTTTTTTTTTAAGTTTTTCATTTCTTATTTTGACAATATTTGTTTTTTTTTTCAAATGTTAAAATTTTTAAACAATGTAAATCAAAATGAAAAAAAATATTTTATTTCTTGAAGAAGCCAATCAATGATATTGGCGAAATATCGATAAAAAAAAATTAAAAATTAATTATTTTTTTTATATAAAAAATAAAACTGACCTAACTTGAATAATCATTTATAATTATTAAAAAAAGGTAAAAAAATAAGAGAATACTCTTGAAGTTCATTCATTTTTTATGCATTTCTTACACTTTTCTTTAGATGGGCAAACATTTTTGGTAGCATTATTTAATTAATTAAAAAAACCTAACGTTTAGGCCCGACAAAAAAAGGATGAGGGACAACAGCTTATTATAATGCGGGTGCGCCGTCTAATAAAAATTACTTTTATTCGATATGTTCAGTAATCTACAGACCAAATGTGGTAAAACTGTATATTCAGTTGTGCAATTTCTTATCTCTTGTCTTTTCTATAAGACGTTTGGGTTCAGTGTACGAGATCACCAGAAATCTATGGTCGGTTGTTATTTAGTATTCGTTGAAATTTGCACCTAACACTGAACTTTGTATACATTTTCTCTACATGCTTGTAGATCATCAAACATACGCAAAACTGCAAGCCTGTAAAATATTGGAGCTCAAGAAGATGTGTGTTGCATTTGTTTTTATTAACTAAATAAATCACAAAAATAAATTGTTTTATGCAATAATAAAGTTCGGGGTTCGGGCTCGGTCTCAAAAATCTACAGCAGTTTGGGTTCGTTCTGAAGAAATGCGTTCATTCATACACCAGACTACTTTTTTTATGGAAACTTCAAATTATTTTTTTAAATGTAATTATTAAATTTTTTACTGCAATATAAAAGGAAAATCTCTCCAGAATTCAAAAGAAAACATTTTTCACATCGTTTGCTTAAACAAAAATTAAAAAAAAATTCCTTTGATGTATTTATCCCTCTATTTCCTTGAAAATTTGTGATAAAGATATTGATAAGTGACTCGTTTAAGAATAGTAGTACTATATTTATAACTTAAGTACTTAAGTAAAATTTGTTTTAGAAGTGAAACCTTCTGATTAAAAAATATATGTACATACATACATAAAGAACAAAAAAAAGTGAAACCTTCTGATTAAAAAATTTCAAAGTATAGATTTAAAATTATAACAAGTATTTGTTATAAAATATTTAGATAATCCAATTATTCGAGTTTTTGGTTTTGATTGAGTAAACGATTAATCATTTATCTCGAATTACTCGAGTAACTCGAATAACTAGAATAATTCAAATAAATTCATCCAATGATATGCACTTGGTTTAAGAGTCTTATTTAGGGATGCGTGGTTAATCAATTTTTAGTTAATTATAATTGATCAAAATCTGATCAATCTCGGTCGCTTGATTAATTAAATTAATTAAAACTTTTTTTTGATTAATCATTCAATTGATCAAAATAATCATTCAATTAATGTGAGTATTAATTTACATTGTAAATATTCGATTAATTCGCGTTTTTATTTTTTCCTATTTGTTTTTCTTACTTTTATGTATTTTTTTTTACTTTTCTTAATTTCATTTCTTTCGCATTTATTAAACTAGCTTTTTTTAAAATATTTTGGTTTTATAATTTTTAATAAAATTATTAAATCAGAATTGGAAATATGTGATTAATAATCATTTTGAGTAATCAGAAATTTTGATTGATCATTTAAAAATTTTAAAATAGTCTCATTTAAAAATGTTTAAACCTTTCCATAAATGTCAGAATTAATTTGTTTACTAACTGAATTTTTATTCTTATTAAAATTAGTCGCATTATTTATTTAAAGGAGTTGCGAGGTCGTCTAATATTTTAGTTTTCGCTTCGTGAGCATGAACAATAACAATATCATTCTCATGTATTCTAGAGAGACGGTATTGTGTGTAAATTTTTATTTACTATCAGGAAATTTCAAATTCTAATACAAAATATTTAATGTGTAATTCTGATGTTTTGTGGTGTCCAATCGCACGCTCTTTTTTAGACCGAAGTTCAGAGGATTTTTCAGACCGAATGCGAACTCGAAATTGATATTTCTTTTTACTGAACAGAGAATTTTAATTTTGTGGTTTATTTAATTATTAAAAAAAAATTACGAACATAAAAATCTTTTATTTTGACAAAGTAGTACTTTTTGACTTTAATATTTTAGAGCGTTGCAAAAAGCGTATCTTTGATTATATATAAAAATTTTAAAAAATGTTTTCAAAGTTCGGTGTTCGGCAAAATGATTACCGAATGCCGAACATCAACATCACGGCTTTTTCTGCCGAATTCCGACGTCGACCGTTTGGTCGGACACTAATAATAAATCCTGTTAACTGAAAATATTTAAAGTACAATTGGAAATTACCAGAAAAGTCGCTTGAAGCCAGGAAAAAATAAAAAACCGCTATAATGTAAAATTTGAAGAAAAAGCCACAAACTATTAAGTCATTATTAAGTATTAATTCATAAAAAATTTCAATTAATTCATCCAAACAAATGCTTGTTAACAAATTCTCATTAATAGCAACAACAAATTACAAACCGTCTTTGAAATAGTTGTACAATTGCTTACTAGTAAATAAACCAGTAATTTATTTAACAGATTTTCGGTTCAAACCGAATTTAGTTAATTTTTGAGTCGGTACTTGTGAATGTGCGTAATAAGCATTTCCTTCAATGGCATCGGCAGGTTAAAATTACTTGTTAATTAAAGTATTTGCTGGGACAGTCAAGCACGTCCAAAAAAAATCAAATTCTTGCATGCCCACGTATGAATAACGATATTCACGTGAGCGCTGCCCATCTCTATCTCATTATTCCAAAATATTAAGAATGACAATTTAAAATAAATTTGCATATAATTTCTGTATGAGTTTTTTGAACAGAACTGCAAAAAAGAAACATTTATTTATTTTTAACAAAAAGGCATAATTTACGTATTAATTAACGTTAACAAAAAGTATATTGGATTATTTTAAATTGCCTTAAAAACAAGTTGAATGTTTTTGAAAATTATTAAAATGACAAAAGAATTTGAATAAATTAAGTTAAGTGGCATTTAAATTAATTGCTTTTAAAACAAGTATGTAGCACGTGGGTGGTGTGACGACTGTGAAATAACAAAAATTAATTAACAAGTGAAGTTGAATTTATTATTAAACAAATATCTTATTGTTTCTTGCTGTTTTGGTTTCTCATAATAGTTTAATGGGAGTGCTAAATCAAAGAAAGCAGATCTCCTGGACAAACAAAACTGCATATTAATCACATTTATTTACATCCACAATTGATTTGAGTGATTTATGTTGTAATGAAGCACATCAATATTGTGACTGCCTCTAGAAATCAAATTTGATTGCTTTTTTGCGTACCAAACTGCTCTCAGCATGATCTTTAGGAGTCGCAACATATTTCAAGATGCTTTATCGTTAGATGACAGAAGGCTAAAAAATCAATTTAATCAGGGTTGTCACAGAATCAAATGTAGTCGGGATTGGATTTTAAAAGACGACAAAAAATATTTTTGTGTGATGAATTTCAATGTTATCGGTTTTATCTTCCAAACAGATAGTAATTCTAGATTTAACATGAAACCGATAACATTGAAATTCATCACACGGTATATTTTTTTGTCGTCCTTTCCAATTCATCCGAATTTTCGGAAGATTTTGATTTTTTGGAGTACGTAGGTTTTTGCGAATTTTCGATCTTGTAGTAAGTGATTTTTTAGATTTCTGATTCGATTCTTTCCCAAGTAATGTAGGTTTTTTGCGAGTTTTCGACTTTTTGTTTAAATTGGGTTTGTGACGGATCTAGATGAGAACTCGAATTTTCAGAGAGTTGTAGTTTTTTAGGGTAAGCTTAAGCTTTTTTTTAAGTTTAAATTTTCAGGTAAATTATAGATTTTTGATGTCCTTTCGGAAGGGCTTTTTTTGGTTTTGGCAATTTTCCTATTTATTTTCTTTTTTTTTAAACATTTTCTCTGACTTTGCTAGTGAAATTTTTTTTTCCGGTGGTTTAAAAGTTTTAGCAAATTTTTTAAATTTTCAGTTTGAATATAAATTTTGAGAGACATTTCATAACTACATACTTCGACTTTTTTAGCTCTTGATTTATTTCCTCAATTTATGCACTTCTGGGACATTAAAGCATTTATAAAAATCATTAGTTTTCGGAGAGTTTTAAATTTTTTTCGGAGTAACTTATTTTTTTTAAATAAACTATGTGTTTCTAGTATTCGTGGTGCACTTAAGGAGATTTTTTAATTTTGTTATAGTTTTGAATTTTTGAAAAATTTTAAATTTTTTCGGAGTAATTTGCAAGTTTTTCATTGCATTAGCAAAACTATAGGCTTATGTTAAATATAAGGCTATTTCATGCATTTTCGCAATTGTTGATTGTTGAGTTTTTGGAGAATCATTGATTTGTTCGAGTAAGTTGATTTTTTTTTGTAAAATCTCGATTACTTTATTGAAATTAGCGTTCCTTTGGTGCACATTTAAAATAGTATTAAATTTATAATGTTTGTAAATATTTTTATAATTTTTTGGAGTAATATAGATTTATTGCTAGTTTTCTTTTTCTTTTGTTGTTTCTATTTTATTTGGAGAATGTTTTGTGATTTTTCAAATATAACAAACTCAATTGTAGTAAATTTACAATTTTGTTTTGTGTTCATACCCAGCCTGATTTTGTAGTAAGTAAATGGTTTAAAATACAAAAAAAAAATATAAAAAAATTTAGTAATAAAAAGAAACAACGTGGTTTTTGTTCTGCCTTGTTGATTGAAGTTAACTAATTAATTGTTCCTTTCGAATATCGTTCCATATCCAATTCTCCAATTCTTTCTGACTAAAAAAGTTACGATATTCAGCTTTATTAATTATCATTTTCGATTAATAAAAAATTCAATTCGAAAAATAAAGTAATAAGTTCTTTTTTTATTTCTTTCTAGTATTTTAGCAACCAGAAAAAATTGCTTGCTTTCATTTCTAAGATTTGCTTAATCATGATCGGTCTGTTAATTATTTGACTTATTTGCAATCTGCCATAGTTTCATTTTCTTCAACTCAAAATATTTACATTTTTAATTAAGTTTTTACAGCTTTTAGTTGGTCGGTTTATTTCAACGAATTTTGTTGAAAACAATCATGATTTAAAAAAAAATAAATTTGAAAATCTATGTACCACTTTTTAACACATTTATATTAATTTGCTTTTGCTGTTTGTTAACAAACACTCGTATGCTTATGTTTGCTTCAAAATGCACAATCTTGATTTCCATAATTTATAAACAACAAATAAAAAACTTTCAAAGGTTTTTCTATGCAACATTACTTCCATAACAATCTTACACCGCACACCAAAATCAATAGGAAAAGAAAAAATTAATAGATGTTGGGTTAATAGTGAAACTTACAGTGGAATGACATAAAAAAAATAATCACAAAAAATGTTACGCAGCAGTGATGCTAAGAAAATAATTATAAACAATTTCTATAAAAAATTAAAGAAAATGCTTTTAGAAGAATTCTTTTTACAAACATTTTGTTTCTATATATTGAAATGAAAATTTATGGCTTGCGTTCAAATCTGAGTTTACCCATATCTTCTTAATTTAAGAAATTATTTTGGGATAAATTCATTATTTTATTAAGAGAGTACTTTTTATTTGAAACAATTAATTCATCAGACTAGCAGAACGGATCAGTACTGATTTCGAGGTCGCTACACCATCTCATCAGCGTTCTTTGTTAGATTTTACCACTTTTGACGGTGGATACTAGTGACTAGGAATATCAACTATTTAAACGTATTTTATAACGAATTAGAATACCTTAAATATATAATATATATACTTTAAACAGTTCAACAATTACGTATAAATATTAATCATTTTGTTTTTACTAAAAAAATAAATTACAAAATTAGTTTTTCGTATGGAATTATTTTAACAAAAATTTATTTAATTTCAAGGTTTTTTGCTAAGTCAGGCTTTTAGTTTGTTAAGTTTTTAAGAAAGGAATCTTTTGAACAACTGATAACTTTTAAGAAATAAATGAAACAAAGGAAAAGTGTTTATTAGTGTTTATGTGCATTCTTGAATAATTTTGATGTTATTGGTAATAGAATCATTGACTTGTATTATTCGACTTTTGTTGTATCTCTTCCTGGCTTATGTGCCGTGGTATTCCGTGAAAAGTTTTAACATCAACTATTTCTTTTTTGACCACTGTGCCGTAATTTATGCATGAACATTTTTGTATTGTCTGAGTTTATCAGTCACACTAAACACTTTTAACACCAGCCAAATACTTGAAAAATCGTTATGCATGCGTCTGCGATAGAAATCAATGACTTTTTTATATTTTGCGTTCGCTGCAACAGATCGTCTGAAAATGTTTTTTTCCATCACTTACGAGTACAACAGTGGGTGTGTGTTAAAAAACTTTTATTTCGAAATAACTGTGAAAGTTTTACTTGAAAACGAGATAAAAAATAACGAAGAGAAGAAAAAAGGTTAAAAGCTTTAAATTTTATTTGTTTTTGTAGTTGTGATTGGTCATTGTGCGGCAATTGAAGCAACTGCGGTACAACTACCTCTTGACTTTTTAAAAATGACAATGACGATGATGAAAATATTTGTTAAATGCCAAGCCTATAATTAATGATCCGATAAAGAAATAATAACGGAGAAAACAAATTAAATTCAAGATGTTTTTTTTTAATTAAATTATTACATAAATGAATTTAGTAGACAATAAAAAATATTATTCAGTATTGATATCTTTGACACATTTATATTTAAGCAAAAACATTTATCTAATTAATAGAACTATAAATCATTTTGATCTTTGATTATTTCAGCAATATTTTGTACATGCCTCGTGTTATTTTGTTTCTTATGATGTTATGAATGTTTCTTGTTTTTTTTTCTTTTTTCATTTTGTTAACCGCAATTTTCCGAAATCTGGGTCATCATAATTTGTTTAAGTTGTTTTTTGTTCGGTGTGTCTGCTGTTGTTTGCAGACTTTTACACTTTGCAATGTTTGCACTTCTTTTATGCTCTTATGTTTGCAGTGTTATTATTTTTTAGCTTTTGTGCAAACGAGAACAATATTATCCATTAAACTGTTCAAAAATACAATACAAATTGAAGAAGAAAAGTTTATTCAACCTTTAGACCCAATTAGGGAAGAGTTAGTTTTACAGACGTTGGTTAAACTGTGTCAGTGAGCAGCATTAATCGCTGTGAAGATGTTGTTAAACTTTGCAAACTATTTGCGATTTTTGTAACAAAGAAAAATTGTTTAACTTTGTAACTAATTCTAATATTGTACTGTTAAGCTTTGTGGTGAGTTTGATAGGAATCGGGCAAGGACGTGATTACCTTACACATGTATATCCTTAATTAGAGCTACAAGTATATCAGAGGGTATCCAAAACTAGTAACTATTTTTAAAGTTGTGCTCTTAAGATTTGCGGTAATTTTTATTGCAATCGGTTCAAGGACATCCGATATATTCTTTATTTTTAAATAAAGTTAAAGTTTACATATTTATTAAATTTATTATTCGAGATATCTTATTTCAAAGAATTTCAAAACTTTTTGAAATTCGTTAAAGTTTACAATTAGCAATTGGAATGCAGCATAAATTAGTAAATTATTCCAAATATTCATCCTTAAGCTTTATGCAAAATGTCGTTTTATATGAACCAAGGACATGCCTGTCTCCTACATATCCTTGATTTACAAAGTTAAATTTTAGCTACAATTATGCGGAAAATATTAGTACATATTTTTGAAATGGCTGCTACAAAACTTATTGGTAAATTTTTTTTCAATCTATCCAAGGACATGCCTTTCTTCCATGTATTCTTAATTAAAAAAAATACGCTTTCTCTTAAATTACGACCAGAATTCAACAAGAGCTGTATTAACTATTTCAAAATCTGTGATCTTAGATTATACGGCAAATTTCATACAAATCGAGCCAAGGACATACATGCCTACCTCCCATATATTCTTAATTTTAAAAGTTAAATTTTAACTATAATCATGATCAGAATGCATCAAAAATGAGAAACCGTTTCTAAAATTTTTATATTAAGATCTGCGGCAAAATTATTTTCAATCGGTGCAAGAGCTTGCCTTTCTCCGACACATCCTTTATTTTTAAATTAAATTTTAGCTACAATTACGATTGGAATGCAGCAAAAATTGTTAACTATATATGTTCACTCATAGATTTTGCGGAAATTTCAATTTAAAATGAATCAAGGACTTACCTGCCTCCTACATATCTTTAATTTCAAAAGCTAAATATTAACTATTTGTGAGGAAAAATATATTAAATATTGCTGTAATTATTTAAGTTCAATCGATGCAAGGATATGCCTATCTACCGCGTATCTTTAATTTTAAAAACAAAAGTAAAGCTACAATAACGAGCAGAATGCAGTACATTGGTGATCCTTAGCTTTGTCGTGAATTTCAATACAATCCATGCCAGAACGTGCCTCAAAATTGGTTATAAAAAAGCAAACTGACGATTATCTGCCAGAAACACGTAAAACTAATTTGTATTGCAATTCCTACCAATTTGGTGTGAAACAAAACCATACAAAATGTATAGCAGAATTTGCTTTGCCGAAAATCTGCAGATAAATTATTCCATCTAATAATCATTTTGAATAATTTTTTAATTTTTTTAACAATCCACTCACCCTGCCTGCCACTCCATCTTAATACTTATAATTAAAAGACTTAAACGTTTTGATTGTTACTAATATCACAATCATATGAGAGTTAAAAGTACATTGTGTCACACATTTTGGCCATGCAACTTTACATTCGAATTATGACCAATTATGGTCCGGACACCTTAAAAGCGGACAAAGCAAATTATTTGCTATACACAATACTTAATATGACTTTTATAGCAGATTTGTAAAATTTTAATAAAATTTACCTGCCACTCTCTGTTCAATTTGGTAAAGCAGATACTCACTCTGTTAATCTCAACAAAATGTTTCAATGTTGTTTAACTAAATTTGCAGCAAATAGTGATTGGATTAAATTAAGTTGATTGTTGAGTTTTTTTTTTATTTATTTTTATTTTTCTTTATTTTGCATGTTTAACGCCGCCAATCTTTTCGCAGATTGAATATATTTTGCTAAACTTCAATCAAGTCGTGCCAAACTTTTTGTTGAAAATAACCTGGCCGTTGGACTTTGTTTTGTTGAAAATTGCGTAATAAATTTTATCTGCACAAAATATTTACAGTGAGTTATTTATTGATATTTATTTATTTATTTGAAAGATTTAAAATAGACTTTGAAGAGATAAATGCCATAAAATTGACTGTATGTACGGATCAAAAGTATTAAATTTCGTGTATCTGTGTGTGAATTTTTTAACGTACCACTTGTAGCTTGTGTTGTTTTTATATGGTGGTGGTCAGATCAAATTGAGACAAAGATTAAACATTCAAAATGTTTTTAAAATTATAATTAGGCAATTATGTAAAGAGTTTTAACTGACGTTGTTAAAAATGTCCAGTACTTTGGTTTAACTGAATGGTATCGAAATGTTCGTGCTACTTCTGTAAAGTATTTAGATAAACGAGTTATTAAGGTGTGTATAAAATTTTTGCAAGTAGCGCCATTAAAGAAATAGATGGAGGGGATGGATACACATGCATGAAAATTACAAATAACATTTTCCACTAATTTTGAAGAATAATATATATTTTCAGAGATTCCAAACAATCAATCTAATAAACTTGAAAGTATTTTTCTATCATATAAATTTTGAAATTAATATGGAAAGGGAGGTAGGCCTTCATTGCATGGTTGAAAATAAAATGTATCATATAGATTAAGAGCACAATTTTTGGGATTCATTTTTACTAATTTTTGATGCATTTTGGTATGATTACTATCGCAGCTTAAATCCAACTTTTGAAATTAAGGATATATGGGAGCAAGATAAGTATTTGCAATGATTGAAATGAAATATTCTACAAAGCTTATCTGCATCAATTTTGGCTACATTCCAATTGCAATTGTAGCAAAAATGTCACTTTGAAAATAAAGGATATATGAGAGGTAATAATCTCCTTGCATCGATTGAAATTAAATTTTTTAAAAATCTTAAGAACACAATTTAGGAAGTATTTAAATTTTTTTCGCTTCATTCCTATCATTACTCTAAATGAAATTAGATATATAAAACTAAGGATGTGTTGGGTACTTGCATCAATTAAAATAACATTTATTTTGAAGTTTTAGAGTGCATATCTAGGAATAAGCACAATATTTTCGCTGCATTGGGATGGCAATTTAAGCAACAATTTTATTTGAAAAATAAAGGATACATATGAAGTAGGTAAGTCCTTGCACCGATTGAAATGAAATTTATCACAAACCTTTAGAGTATGATTTCGGAACTGTTTAATCATTTTTGCGCATTTATATTTTTATTGTGCCTAAAACGTAATTTTTAGACTTATTGATACATGGGGGTAGGCAGGTCCTTGCATCAACTGAAATGAAATTTGCCATGAAGCCTTAGAGTGCACATTTAGAAATAATTATAACTTTTCTCTACATTCCGATTTTAATTGTAAAATTTTTTTTTATATAAAGGATATAAGGGAGATAGAAACGTCCTTTCTCCTATTGAAATGAAATTTACCAGAGACCTTAACAGTGCAATTTTAAAAATTGTAATACATGTTTCTTTCATTCTGAACATAATTATAGCTCAAATTAAACATTTGAAATTAAGTGGACAAGTCCTTGCACCAATTGAAATGAAATTGATCACACAGCTGAAGTGCAACAGTCTTCGCAGCATTTTGATCGCAACTCTTGTTAAAATTTAACTTTTAAGATTAGGGATATATAAGACAAGGACAAGTCCTTGCATTATTTGAAATTAAATTTTTCACAAAGCCTAAGAGTGCATAACAGAAAACATTTGCTAGTTTTCGCTGCATTCCGATCATAATTGCAACTAAAATTTGTTTTTCAAAATAAAGGATATATGGGAGTTAAGAAAGTCCTTGCACCGATTGTAACAAAATTTACCACAAGGCTTGAGGTCACAATTTTAGATATAATAGTATACAAATTTGTTTTTAATGCATTCTAATCATAATTGTAGCTCAAATTTAATTCTAAAGACTCAGGATGCAGGAGATGTAGGACTTGCTTTGTTTGTAATTATCTTGCTCAAGCTTCAGAAGTTTCTTAATTTGGAAATCATACACCAGCGCAGCAAGTTTTAAACATCTGCGATAACTTTAATAAGTTAGGCGATTCACTGTGTGGGGCAAATCATTCAAATCTACATCTTCCCACTTAGTCCTTCAGTGTTAAATCATGCCGAAACCTAGATAATCCAGCTTGTCCTTATAGTGTCGATGTTTCTGCTTTGTATTGTAATTTGGGGCTTCCACATCAGCCGTACTTTCTTTTTAAAAAGTCAGAATAATGTCATGGGTGGCTTCTCTTATATAAAAGTTGTGCAGAAGTCGCCATTAATATCGTCACTAGTGTCGTGTATTTGCTTACGGATTTTATTATTGGCTTCTAGGACGGATCCTAAATATTTAGAATATTATCTGCAGTTACAATCGATTCGTTTTTTACAAATGCCTCCTTAAAGCAAATAAATACTCCATTAAAATATTCATCACCACCCATTGTGTGATTCATATCTCATCATCAAATAATCACATTTTACATTGGCTGGCAATCAGTAGCTAATTTTTCATTATATCACATTATCAATTTCAAATCACACCTTATTTATATTTTATTTGAGCTTCAATAGTTTTTATATAATTCTTTCGCATTATAATGCAAAAAAACAAAAACACACACACACACCTCATTAATTTATTGCCGATTCTTGTTTAAAGTTTGCATTGTTTCCTTTCCTTTTAAAAAATTCAACAAAAAAATATCTTTTCTGTCCAACGAATTCTTATTGAATTGTTGCTGCTACCGCTGTTCACACACACACATACACAGTGTTTATGTGAAGCTCATCGAAGATATTTTTGAAAATACGAGTTTGCTTAAATCATTTTTCATTCTTAACTAAATTGTTTCTGACACAATGCATGTTTATATGAGCTTAATTCTCATAATGACAACAAAATATACAACATTATTAATAATATTTAAAACAGATTGTATTGTAAAAGTAAATAAATGCAAAACGAAAAAATCTCTTGCAGGTAACGCATTAACATGCCAGACATGTTGAGCAAACTCTCAAGACAATGCCAAACAAAACTTGCTTGATTGCTCAATAACATCGTCATCATGTGAAATGAGATTGTCCGTAAAAGTATTTAATGACCCCGGTTTCTGTGTTTTTATTTGTTATATATGTATATAAATATATTTATTTTTTTTGTTAAATTGAACACAACAAACAGCTTTTGAATAAAGAAGCTACAAAATGACGAATCAATAAAATAATTATTGCAATTTACTACTGCTGCCGCTGCAATCACTTCGAGTGTTTTGATTTTTATTTTATTAACTTTTGTTTTCATCATTTCATTTTCAATTTCGTATGAAAACTCATAAAAATGAAAAAAGGTGGCAAAACTGAAACGAATTCTTATTGTTTTCAGAAGACTCAAATTCAGCCATATTGTTAAATAAAAAAAAAAGCAGACAAAGTCATAAAAAATAATTAAAATAGTTATTGACAAAGTTTTATTGGATTTTTATGCAAATTTTCATGTCTGCGTATACTTTTATGACACCCATATATTTGGATAAGATTAATTTTTTATCGAAAACAAAACTATAAAAATGTGTATTTGGAAATGCCACATTGAAACTTTTTATGGCAAAGATACAGTAAAATACTCGTATCTTGAATGCTTTTAAAATAGCTATTTAATACCTCAATTAAAGAATTTTTAATGCTTGAGATATTTATTTGGCAATCTCAGCCATTCGAGAGACCAATAAATTAAAAGCCTGCTTATTTTGCATGAAAACTAGTTCTTCTTTTGAACTGCTACGCTCGCTACTCGCACACCGGAGTAAAAGGAATAAAATATATAATTTTAATATGATTTCAGACATGTGAGCGACGCAAAGAGCATTGTTCTACTTGAATTGTAGTGAATTACATATTTGTTGGGCGCTAATTATATGAATATATCGCATGGGATTTAAGTGCTTTAGAAAAATGATGCTCAAAATTTTATCTTATTAAAATCTAGACACAAGTTGGTGGATTTCAATTTTTTAAGAATATTGTTAATAAAAAAGCTGAAATATCTTTTGTGCATTATTTTTAAAAATTATTAAACAATTTTTTAACAAAACTTTAAAAATAACGACTTTAAGCGCAAATTTTGCAATTATTTAATGTTTTTGATATTTTATATTTAAAAAAAAAAAAATCAATAATAAACTTGTCCAAACCAGCTTTTGAAGAAATTTACAAAAACTTCAATTTTAAAAGTCTTTAAATTAACGACTTTTATAAATGAATTTAACTCATTTTCACTCGCTTTAGTTTAATGATAATGAATTTTTTTGAAGAAATATATTTTGAATTTTCCTCTGGAAATATATTACTTAAAAGGACCCATACTCTCAATTTGTTGCTTTTTATGTGAATGCAAGCGAAAACGATGTTTTTATGTAAATTTAAATAAAATATGCGGGTACTTTCAATTAAGACACATTTCAAGAATATGGCTTAAGGTCTACTGATGATGTGACATAAGCACCAATAAAATGCGGCCATGTGGACCAGCTTAGCACACAACATATGATAACTTTTTAAATTAAAAGATAAATACTTAAGAAACCACAGATGGCTTAGTAGAGTCTCGAGTTTTTGCAGCAAAATCTGTAACCGAATCACAAAGTTCTGGGAAAGTAAAATTAATTCTCACTTGCTTTTTAGCTCTTTTTTTATACATTTTCTCAAGAAGTTGAATATATGCACTTAGTGGTACTTTGGAAGCAATGAAAGTATGATTTTTTTTCATTCTTTAAATTTCTAAAAATTAGCATTTAATACATAACAAATTTCGAATATTACAGTGCAAGCTCGATATTCGCGACCACCAATTATCGCGACGGCCCGGTTATCGCGACGGCTTAATTTTTATAATTGCAGGTTCTATAATCGCTTCAGATCTATTTTCGCGAATTTTATCTGTTTTTTTTAACATCATATTTGCTTTTTCATGATACCTATCATCTAGAAATAGAGTTTTTAGTAATATAATGTGAAAAAATCAAAATGTAATTTTTGGCCAGTTTTCTGAAAATGGCCTTGGCAGTCAACGTGTTAATTTGAAATTAGAGATTTTAAAAAAATTTAAAAGTGGAGATTCTATAAATTCAATTTACGTGAATTATAAGTTGCCTAAATCTTCAGTTTCCCGCATTATAAGTAAGAATATATTTTGTTAACGTTCGTACGTGCAACAGTTACAAAGTTTGCACCTTAAAAAAGTTGAGTACCCAGGAATGGAAAAAATGCTTTTAAAACAAAGAGAAAATTGTTTCAATATCAGCAGCGATTTCACGATCAAAAGTCCAATTACACAAAATTAAAGTGGTCGATTCTATAACATCGATAAACATATGCATACAATGGGCTTTGCAAAATGATAAGCCGACAAGTGCATTATATGAACTACGTGATTCAGCTGTTATTTTAAAAAATAATTTGCCAAAAAAGCAAATTGAAATCTCGAATTTCTTAAACATTTTTTAAATGTAAATATATCAAAATACAAATCTAATTTTAAAAATTGCATACAATTTTTCAATAAAATTTTGGGTTCTATTGTCACGAAAATTCAGTTTTCGCGACAGGTCTGGTTTTTAATTAGTCGCGAAAATCAAGCTTGCACTGTATTATTATTTAAACTTGATGCAGTACAAAAATTGTCTATTAGATGGCGCCTTAATGAACATCGTCAAAACTGCAGTAAGATATAAATTTTACCAACAATGCGATGTTAGAACACTAATTTGCATAACCTTTTCTAAGCTACTAGATTAATTGTTCTGCTGTAGGACAAAATTTAACGGTTCAGAGAAACTTGTAACAAAAAGGACATGTGGAGAATACCGTCTCACTTTTAATTTTTTTTCATGAGAATCATGAAGGAATTTCGAAAAAAGTATGAAAACTGAGACGCTCTAATATGGAGTCATTGCACACACTGAACTAGAAAACCGTTGCAAATGGCTGGTAGGCAAGTCCTTGCACCGATTAAAACGTAAGAGCATCACTTTTAGCTCCCGTCCAATCTCAGTTGTAGTTAAAATTTATCATTTTAAAATTTTATACTAATAAAAATAAATTTGCCACTGAAATTAGTTACTAGTTTTTGGAAATTTTGAATTATTATAGCAAAATTGTAAAAATAGATAACAACTTTTGCTGCAATTACATCATTTACATTTCTTAAAATGAAGGATAAACGGCAAGTGGGAATGTCCACTGCCAATGTCATCTGTCACGAAGCTTAAGAGCTCAATTGTAGAAATCGGTTTTGGGGTGTCTCGTGTGTTGATTGTACTTAAAGGTGAGATTTAGTTTTAAAGTCAAGGACATATGAGAGGAGGCCAAGACCTTACAACGCTGCATCGATGCATGATGCATATTTATAAATAGCTATATAGTTTTGTTGAGTAGTGCTTTTAAAATTAAGGACAGGTAGGACAATGATATAACTAGCTCCCATATCCTTGTCTTCATTGAAATGAAATTTAGCACAAAGAATATGAGCACAATATTACTTAGAGTTACCGACTTTTGTTGAATCGTAGCTTTAATTAAAGCCATTAAAATTTTTTTGTTTAGTACATTTATTAATCGAGATATGCCTCGATATCTTATTTCAAAGAATTGTAAAGAAAAATTTTTTTTTAAATTATAAATAGAAGATTGATCTGTCGTTGCACCGGCTTAGCTGAAATTTACCACAAAGCTTTTTAGAAACATTTGCAATTTTGTACTCCGGTCTATGCATTATTTGTAGCAAAAAGTTAATGACACCAGTAACGAAAACTGCAATCATAGCATTTATGTGCGTTGGTCTACCGACATCACCAACCGTAGTCCTCTTCAAAGCCCTCATAGACTAGTGGATAGTGAGCTAGACTATTATTAGTGTGGGGGTCGCAGGTTCTGGATGTATCTTGAGACAAGCCGAAAAAGCTTTAATCATTTGTCATTTTTTTCCGAAAAAAAAATATATAAAATTTTATATTCTTGTACAAATTAAAATAAAGTTGACAAAAATTTAACCTCTACTCCGTAAAACACAGACAACAAGGGTAACTGACATTTGCACAGATGTGTTCGTTTTATTTTTGCTGCTCAGAGCGACATTTGCCTTCGACGCTGGAATTATTATTCTTAAAACGCTGTAGACGTTTTGCTGTACTTTTGAAATTTATAGAAAATATCCCAAAATGTTATGAAAATTTCCATTGCGATCGAATGAAATCAATCACAATCAAGGCGAAATGATATCTGCTACAGCAGCAAATAAATCATGCAAATGCCAATTGCGCATTCAATTGTATATTACCAGTTAACTCGCATAAAGTTTCTGTAATTCCCCAGACGATCCTTTGTTGTATGTTCATATTTACGAGTACATGTAAGTGATTCTATTCGTATTAATTTCTTATTATTACATACATATTTATTTTTATTATTATATTTTCATTTCAATGCAAATTGAATTGAACAAACACTTAGTTTGTCATAAATTAACAAATTTACGAGCGTCAGGCAACAATCATGCCTGCTGCTGAAAGTTGCAAAGAAAAAAACGAAGAGACGCTTTCAATTTATAAGAATGTGTGACAATGCTCACCTAGTTTTTTCTGCTCAAGCTTTCTACGTTTCTTATAGCCTGCGTACATCTTTCTATACACATACTCGTACATACATACATATTTACAATGTAGTGGATGGAGTCTTCGTCTTATAAGATTGTTTTGCAAAAACAAATAGTATTTGCTGTCATTAACAAATATTTACGATGACAGCCGTTTAACAAATTGATTGACAGTTTTTCTTGAAATAACAAACATTCAACCATTCAGCCATCCCGGTATACAAATGCACAGACCACATCCATACACACATATGTACGTAATTCATACTTTTACAATCACATGTTTTTTGTATAATAGAGTGGAGCCAATCGACAATTTAATACACCTCTGCATCATAAAAGGCAACAACAACGACACCAACAACAACAACAACAACAAGCAACATGTACATACGGTTTCAACAACATTTTCTTTTTTAAACAAAGACATTTTGCCATGAAACAATACGTTACAATAGAAGAACTGCAGACCGTGTGTGAGTGCGAGTTTAATAATCGAACACTCACATGCCAAGTTGTTTAACAAAGTGACACCAAATTTTTGCTCTCGACGTGTGTGTTAGTGTGGCAAAGAAGTGGTGCAGGAGGGAGCTAACATCATTTCATAATTCCTTTTTGTTTAAAAGTTTATTATAAAGTATTGTTAGTTGAAGTTGATTACATGGATATTGAATTGAATTTTCATTGTTTTCATTTTGCAGAAAACTTTTTTATGTTGTGTCATATTTTCATGATTTTCGTTTTATTTTCCCAGGCACAGAAAGGTGAAAAGTGTACGAAAAACAAATACCATAGGTACATAAACTCCGGTCGATTGTGAGTAATTGTAGGTCCGGAACCTCTACCACAATATGTAATAAGTCGGTAAGCGCCAAGACAAGATACAACTGGGGTATCCTTTTAACAGGGAGTAGTTAAACCATCTTATGGATGATATTAGTCAATTAGATCAGGAATAGGTTTCTTAAGAGATGATATACATCAATCATAATTTGTTGTTAGAAAAGCACTTCTCTTATCGGAATTTCCTCCCTGGGGGAGGAATGTAAAGGTAAACGGAGGTGATTTATTTAGAGACAATCAAGAAAAAAGAAACGTCCGGCAAGATGAGGTAGCATAAGTTAGCCAAACATCAGTTTTGTTAGAGCGCGGCTAACAATCTGGTAAACACTTACAGATTTATAACTGGAACAACAGCAGCAGCGGTGTCTCCGCATCGCATATCTGTGGTTTCATAATTATTACTCTAAGTGCCAACTTGCTTGTTAGTAAATCCATTGAAAGCCAGCAGATCACAGAGATTAGCATAATTGCTTACGCTAATTTCATGACTTCTGACTATAGTTCTCAAGAGGGTAATATTTTCCGGTAATTTCGCAGCTTTTTGCATCGGCAAACACCGGGATACTTTGGGGATCTAATTTCGAATTTTAGTACACAACTAGTGGCACAGAAACCAAGACCTTTAGAAAACAATATTAAAATATACTTCAAAGCAAAATGCTACCATTTTTTTAAATAAAAAATCCTGCTGAAGAGAGAGTTTATAATGGAATACTCAGCTTTAAGTGTGAAATCATGTTTACAAGAAAATCAAGTACCCACAATGGATTGAAAGTCAGTAGAACACGTCCATGCAGAAATAAAGTATTATATTAAAACTTTTAAATCTAAAAAAAAAGCAGGATGTAGTTCAGCGAACTTGGTGTTATATTTCTATGGAAGTTTGTAAAAATCTTTGAATTTCAATGAACTGGCAGCGTCAAGATATTATAAATATGAATAAGCCTTCTTCCAGACATAAATAAAATATAAAAACTCGATAGTAATAATAAGAAAATATTTTTGTTTTCTGATGTAAAAAAAGTTAAAATTTTTCTCCGGAACAAAAACTAATTAAGTCCGCGAAGGAGGGACTTAATTATGTTTTTTCAGTTTTTCAAAGAGCTACTTGAATAACTTTAAGTTAAAGGACACATGCATTTAATTTCATTTATGTACAGGGTGGCATTCGTGAAATATACAGACAAGCAATGGAACGCTATGACTCCGCAAGAGGAGCGTGCAATAATTTGGTAAATTTTTTTTTAACAATTATCGGTCGGTGGCAGCGCAGCACGAATTTCGACATCGATTTCCCAATTGTATCGCGCCAACATTCCGCCGTTTAGCTGCCCGACTCGAACCACAAAATACCTTACAAGACGGGACCGCCAACGGACTGGTCGTTCTACCGAGAATTTCGCGTCTATGGCTGTCGATGTCGCTGACGCTATAGGGCCATGATAAATGGCTTTTTAGTGCCGCAATTGAATAAGCGGGGCCTGGTGAAGATGTGGTTTCATAAAGACGGTGAAACCGCACTTACAATGGATGCTGTGAAGGAATTATGCTTAATTTTGCGCAACTTTGTACAAAAATTTTACGAAAATATTGAAAAGCGCTTGTTTTTTATGTACAAATCTTTATTGAGGATCTCATATTTTAAAGAAATTTTTAAGGAACTTTGATGATTTTTTTTTACATAAATGTTTTTTGTAAAAGTTATTTTCGTAAATTTTTTTCGGGAACCACCGAGAATAAAAAAACAATAAATTTTTTTATATTCCAAGTATAATATACTAAAAAATTTTAATGTTAGAAAACTACGTGCTGTTGTACCAGCACTCGCTGATAGCCAAATCCGCTTAACAGTATTCAGCGATCGTCACAGTGAGAATGCCTTTTGAACCGTTTCATTTCTTCTTTATTTTGAACAAATTTGTTAAACTTCTTTTATATTAAGTTCTGTCCAATAATGTAAATATGTAAACCATGTTTTTTTTCTCTCAGTGCATTTAATTTAATAGTCAATTTTGTAATTTTTAATTTATTTGTTTCTAAATTACTGGATGGTTGTTGTTGATTTTTATGGTTAATTTGTTAGACGAACTTTTATTTGACTCGATACAGAATTTGCAGTGAATGCAAAACAGATACGACGATGACGATGATGACGACAATGACGATGACGACGATGACGACGACGACGATAACGTAATGGAGTATCTGAGAAAACAATCAACAAACTATTGTTTTGTTAAAATATTTATGTTGTATGCTCTGCATTGTGTGGTTTACAATAAATCAATTTTTTTAGGGGGGAAATACGAAAATCAAAGTTTTATTTTGTTCAAGATATTCTACCTCGACGCTGATGTTGTAACGCAAGAAGAAACCGTAAAAATTAACAGTTAACCTCAATTTAGGTTACTTGCGGAATGAATGAACGAATGTGTCTGCCAACATGAATGTTTGCTTGAGTAACTGACTGTATGACTGACTGACTGACTTAAACAAATAAAACATAAATTGTAGTTTATAGCATTTTCACGGCAATTTTAGCTGCTGCAACACTTTGCATCAATTCTTATTTGTTTAGTAAATGGTATTGGAATTTGTTGGTACGCTCGGTCTTTGCTTTAAAATTCGCTTATAAATGCAATATTTATTTTCAGTTATGCTTTCCTAAGCTACAGAACATAAAAATACATTCTCGTCTACTGCGTGCAATCGTTTATGTTTGTGGCAGCACTGCAATTGCATCACTGCTAACTAATTCCTCATTCACTTTGCAATAAATTCAATTAAATGCGTATGATGGATGGCACAATTTACGACGAGTGAGTTGAGTAGTCTGTCAGAGGTTTTCAAGTTATTTTTTCTGCTCTGTTCATAATCTTCATTATTGTTTTCCTATGTATTCTTCTTTTGGAATTTTTCCTTATGGCATCAACAAGATTGGGGTCACAGTTTACTGACTTTTAAAGTTTGAATTTCTTATGCATTTGTATCTTGTTACAAAATTGCTTTGTTGTATCTGGTGGTTTTTAATTGTATCTTTTTCATTTTTCAACTAAAGATTAAGTTTTAACAAATATTTTAATGTAAAATTAATATGAAAAACCATTTTTTTCCTCTTTCAGGTACGTGTTCAATTAAAATTCACTTGTTTGAGTGTTGTAAGATTTATAGGTGAGTTAACTAAGTGCACATGATTTTAAAGAAATAACTGAAGTTGCGATTTATTTAATTAACAAATTTAATGGGAATTAGTTTTGTAATAAAACAAGATTTTAATATTTTTAACACAACTCAATTCGTGTTCTGATTTGCCGTGAAATCTTGCAGCTCCTGTGTATTTTTTTCAACTTGCCAAATTAATTAGGAAAAGAAAAATCTTTGACTCTTTTTTTTAGTTCATTCTATGAAGTTTATTCCCCATAGAAGAGGCAATAGCCAATTTTGCTAGTGTTCTCTAAACAAATCTAGTCTTAGAATTATATTCCTTAAGATTAGACAAATTAATAATAATAACTTATGCGGAATAAAATATGGACTCGCACATTAACAGCAACAAAAACTTTTATTCATATAATAAAAACTTGAAATTAATATATATTAAAATACACGACAAAACTTATTTTACAAAAAAACATCAAAGCCATAGCGATGGACTTTTCTTATATTCTGATTCACCTTACGCATCTCCTTTAGCTCTCTTTTAATTTTATTAATGAGGCAGTCCAGGTTTTTTGTTTTGTATCCTTTTCCATAGAGATTTCTTTTCAAATTCGCCCAAAAAGTTTCAATTGGCCGTAGTTGTGGAACATTTAGGTACAAATTCTATATCTAAATTTTCCAAAGTAGACTGTGTGGCTCTAGCATAATGTGAGGACGCCAAGTCCGGCCAAAATATGGTTTTGTCATTCCTATGATATTTACTGATAAACTCTTTAAGTACAGGAAGACATTTGTCAATATAGAGTTGAGCATTTACAGCTAAACCAGATTTTATGAAAACTGGATCGCTGATGCTACACTCACTTATCGCCAGCCACAATAAAACCTTTTCGGGAAACTTTATTTTCATAATGTAAGTTACATTATCCGGTGGTCTAGTGTCCTGAAGCTTAAAGTAATATTTTGGGGTACACTTATGACCCTCCACTGTGAAATAGCTCTCATCATTCATGATGCAAATGTATGGTGAACCTGCAGCAAAAAATTTCGTGACACAGCACGTAGTCGATATTTGATGACAAGATACTGTTTTTCTGACACAGCTGGAACGGTCTTTTTTGGACATTTAATCACTCCCATATCTGCTATGTATTTTTTTTACTGTTTTATCGTTGACATTATATTTATTTACTAACGAACGATAAGATTTTGCAGTACGTCCCACAATTTCTGCCGTCAACATAGCTCGAGTTTGGCTGCATATCTACTCCTGAAAGCTTATGTTGTCTTATAAATAAAAGATTTTTTGAATTGAATTTCAGAAAAATGACGAAATAATATAAAACAAAACATGGTTTTATTTGGTTTAATCTCATAAAATTTGCAAATCAACTTGCGAAATTCGTTTAATGACATTGTTAATACTAATTTTAATTTATTGAATTCATCTCTAGCATTACTTTTTTGATATTTTGTTTTGATTTATATTCTGTTTTATTTTTGTAATGAGGGTTTGAAATCAGAACATATTTTATTCCGCATACGTTAATAATAAAATAATATTCCCCATCGATGATAGCGCTGTTCAAAATGAAACAATTTATTCTGTCTGTGTTAAAATTTATTGATGCCATATTGCCAGTCTGGCTTAAGTCTTCTTAATGTTTAGATTAAATACTTATTTTTCTTGTCAACAGATACACGGGCTTATTCATAAATGATTAATAAAGTCAACGCTTAAAACTAGAAAACCTGGTTTAGCATATTAAAATCCTTAAAAAAACCAACTATAACTTTATTAACTTTTTTAAATTAAAAAAAAATTCTAACTTTCTATCTAATTGGCTTTCTTTGTATATAAAAACAGTTTGGCTTCTAAAAGTTAATCTGTTACAGTTTATAGTGAAAATACAAACAAAAAACTTTAAAAACTTCTTTGTAATCAACAGACTCCTTAATAGAGAGAGTGAGAATCAAAAGCCAAATTTACCAAATTTACCATAAATTAAAATTAATGATGATGTAAAGTGTCACCGTAATGGGGAAGAAACTTTTGGTTTTATTTTACTTAAAAATAGAGGTGAACAAAAGTACTAAAAACTCAGTACTATTTTTATAATTGGGGAACTAAAAATATTAGTTACAAAAATCATTAAATTATTTCAAGTTTTGTTTGACTCTCCATGGGAAAGTCAATACAGAGGCTAGAAAAGTCCGCCTAATATCACCTGATCACAGAACATCAGAGCTAAAGGCTCGAAGTGAACTACTAAGCGAAACTATACATTCAGAGATACGAATAATGTGTGGCGTTGTTTCACCTGCTTCCATGCATAAGTGACACATGGGTTCAAGTATTAAGTTAATTTTCCAGAAAGGACAACTTAGACTGAAATTACCAGAGAGGAGACCGGTAAAAAGCCTCATGCCAGAGAAGCAAAACAAAACCTTATTAGTGCGGTAACCGTTTACCATCTGATGCGACAAAAAGGTTGTGGCTGCTACTTCGTCCCATTGATATCCCCTATAATCAGGTATACAATAAATAGAAACCTTGTTACATATTGATAGCTGCTATATTAAGTTGAAGCACTCCAAAACAAGCATGGATCTAAATTCACATGAAAAGAGACTTTTAAAAGCTGCTTGGCTATCTATATGCACTTCCTTGACACCCTTATTTTGATTGATTCCGGCGCATATTGTTATTGTATGAACTTCCTCCAGAGTATCCGCAAGCCCATGGAAGAGAAATCTCGCTGAAAGAGTCGTGTAACACAACAGGTCTTGTCTAAGTATTTATAACCTCTGTTAGAATTCTCATTAAGTTTAATTAGTATTTGGTATAATATGCTTTTGACTTTTTCAAAGATGATGAGTGAAGGTCTCCTCTTAAAGTGGCCTGCGCATCGATCAAATAAATTTGGAAACTTTTTAGATTTTATTTCAAATTTTAATTTTGGAAATGTCACGTGCAAAATAAATTTTTTTAAATATTCTAATATTTGCAAAAAGGATATTTTAGATAAACCAATAAATTTCAGTTGCTTTAAACTAGTGCCAAACTGCTTTGATCATCCCTAATTTTGGTTTGCAGCATACAAAAAGTGCTCATACAACAATTAGTGGTTTTTATAAAGGAAGTTTCTGCAACAAACGCACAAAATTATGAGAATATATACGACAGCAGTAAAAACACGACAGTATCTTCAATATAAAAGACACACTCGAACACACACTTTGTAAATGTATTTAAGCGTAACACAATTTATTTTCATAAAAATCATCAAAAATTGTTTTTGTATGTTTTTCCAAAAAGGATACAAACGACAGGATAACAGTATTGTAGTTATAGTTGTGCTGCTAGAAGAGCTGTGTTTTTTATGGCAAAGGATCTTTCCTTTGTGTGGTTTTATTTTCAACTTTAAAATGATGAGGTTTTTTTTGAAAAGGTTATAAAAATATGAAAATGGTTTGCAATATGGAAATGTTTTTTTTTATCTATTTGTTATTTAAATTAAATTTAAATATTCTTTGTTTTTCTGGAAAATTTGTGTTTTAAACGGGCGTTTGGGGGAGGCGAATTTAAAGAAAAAAATTCTTTGTAGCTCTGCTGTGGCTTCGAATGATGTATGGATATCTTTATTTTCGTTGGATCACATTTGTTTTAGCTATTAAAAAGAAAAATATTGTTTATGGCTTAAAAAGAAAATACAATGAGGCGTAACAAATTGCAACAAAGGAATACATCGCAACGATTCATACACAAACAGGGATTTTGTAATTTTATTTGTAATAATTTTGTAAAGAATTTTTTAATACACTTAGAGAACGTTCTTACTCATCTGTTAAAAGACTTAGAAATATAAGTGTTCTCTAGTTTCTAACTCATATGTAGTCGAGTTAAGTAGGTTTTAGCTTGAGTTTCGCATTACTTAAACAAATACGTTCCCAATTATCAATCGTTTCCAGCGTAAAATCATTATTTCTTATTAAACCAAACACTTAGTTTTTGTTTTAATAAAATTAGAAATCTTTTCCAATCAACTAGACTCTCTATTTCTTCAAGTGTCAAAACAACAAGCAAACCACTTGCAAAATCTTCATAGAACAATTCAGACTTTTACAAAAGTATTACCTTCCCCGCCCCCTAAGAAAAAACTTATGATTTTGCAATACAAAACATCGTTAAAAAGAAAACATCAGCAACAATAAAATAAAAGCTAATTGTCTGAAGTATAATCAACAATTTTTTTTATTGGAAAAAATAATAGAAAAAGAAAAACTCTTTTTAACAAGTATCATTGACCTTTTTATGCGTCCTTAAGCCATCGAAAAGTCTAAGAAAAAGATACTCTCTAAAACCAAACGAGGCAAGAAGCAATTTTTTACTTCTTACCACGGTTTCAGTTGAATGATTTTCATAGACAAAAATAAATTTAAGTGAGGCAAAAAAATAAAAATAAAAATTTGTATATTAAATAAAACAAATCATTCATATTTTTTTCTGAAACTTAACTTTTATATTTATTATTATCCTTATTTTGAGATGATGTATAGATTTTTGGAACGTTTTTGTTATTTGTACCAAGCAAATTCATACCAATTTTAAAACGAAATTTGAAGGTTCAATATGTTTTTCTTATTTTACAAGGATTATATAGACTAGTCAATTATAAGTGGCATAAGATATTTTGGGGTAAAATTAATATACTAGTACATAATTTATTTTTTTACTGCCATATTTTACACATGAAATGCTTATAAACATCTGTATTTATGTTTTCTGAAGTACAATTGTTTTTAATGATAGATTTTTCTACACGCATTTCAAGTCGGGGATACCACAACTTTCCAGGATAATAAAATTGGGAATAAGGCCTGATTCGCTACGAAACGCTGTCGCTAGAAAATAATCTATTTTAGTTTTCAAATAATGTTGGTAAATTTTTGTAAAATAAGACCCTTCTTCATGCAGCGCTTTTAACCGCGTAGTTTCTTGCTTTCAGGAAAATAAAACATGTTCAGTTTTTTTTGTTGTTCAAATTTTTTGGAAACAAATTTGTTCTTTTCAGAGTCTTTTTTTTATCTGCTCTTTTCTTTTATAAATTAGATTACTACCGGGGTAACTTGACCCAAATAAAAAATTTCGGGTACTAAAAAATTTTTTTTTTGATTTTTGCGATTATAAATAAATAAATTTGAATTGAATTTATTTTCTAATGAAGCGCGCTTTAGATTTGTTAAAGTCAATAACAATTTTTTCGTGCAAAAAAGGTTACCTAATAGTTTTTCAAATGTCTGTTTATGAAAACTATTTAATTTTTATTTAAAATATTCCATTAAATTTTCGTTTGCCTTCTTTGCATCACACCACTTTTCCCCCCTTTTATAAACAATTGTCAAGATTTTCTATTGAAAGGGTTAAAAATGAGTAGCCGAAGCTTTTGTCTGGAATCGTAGTTTTATTTATTTATTTATTATTTTTTTTTGCTCCTTATAAGCCATAATTTTAACAACAACCATAAAATTCAAGTGGTTCTTGTAATGCTCTTGTTCGAAACATGTTATATTTTGTAAATTTTATATTATTGTCATTGCCATTGCCGTTGTACGAATGAATTTAAATTTCTTATTTTTTGATTATGATTTATGTGTTCTTCTAAAACATGTGCTCAAGAGTTTGGGATTTTCTTATGGGTTGGTATATAATGACTGCTACAAAGGATTAACAGACTTCATGGGGTTTCTTAGAACAATAATAGTAGAACTTTATTCAAATATTATTTATTCATTGTGTGCTGTAGTGTTAGAGTGCAAAACAGTTGAACAAAAGAAATTCCATTAAAATAAGGAGTTTTGGGTTTAACATTTTACAATTGTGTTAATAAAAATTAGAGAAATTTGTAATAAAATTCAAACTTAAAGCAAATGAAAAGTTTAGATTTTGTCTTAATAAAATTATTTTTAAAAGTGCCAAATTATTTCATTATTAACTTGACACCATTAACTTCATTGATCTATAACTGATTATCTGCATTTTAAACAGGAAATTTAAATAATTTTCTACAACACTCCTGATAATAAAGCTTAAAAAGCTTAAGCAGTAAGATTATTAAATATTACTATGCCTGCGGTGTGTAGAAGGCAGTCAGTAACAGAAAACACTAGTAAATGCTTATACGACGAACAAAATACAACTTGGAATAAAGATACAAATCTCCAACAGCATGAAGACAAAACCACAAGAAACACACACAAAAACTAAATTTTATTTGTCTTGAGTTTTAACTTTTTCAACGCCTTTAGCAGAATTTCTGACCAATATTAACTACAAACAACAGAAAAGCCTCAATGTCATTAAACATATTTAGCTTAAAGTTAACTGAAGCAAAAAAAAAAAAAAACTTAAACCTTAAAATCAGCATAAACAAATTTTGAAAGCAGCTTCTTTAACTTACAAGTGGAATTGTGTGATTGTAGTCAGTAGCCGATTACAGAAGCACATGAAATTTAATATGTCACAGTAATTAAGTTTCAAATGTATACATTTTCAACGAACTTATTCATTGACAGATTTTTTGAATTCTTTATGGAAATAAAATTTAAATTAATTATGACTTTCAAAGGGAATCCGATGTTGAACTCAACAAAATGATGTTGCATGAAACTGATGTTATTCTGGAGAATCAAATAAAATCTTTGGTTTAACAACTATAAATATGAAAATATGTTATTTGAAACTTTTGCAAGAAACTTAATTAATATCTTTTAGGAGTTTTTATGAAGTTTGTATATAAATGTTTTCAAACCCCTTCAAAGCGAGGAAAATGTGAATTTTAAAACAATTTTTTGTTTGTTCAAAAAACATATACACGGATGACTTCTGAGTCATATGATTCGGCTGCCCAGAATGGTGGATAGTGTGCTAGACTATTAGTCTGAGAGTCGCAGGTTCATTTTTCGCCTAGGCCTTGGGTATTTCTGCCGACAAGCTTAAAATACTTGGATTATTGTCTTTAAGAAAAGAACTTCTTTTATGATTTCAAAATGCCAAATATAGCGTCGATTTTGTAGTTTTTTTTTATTCATTAAAAGTTTCTAGAAGTCCGGTTTGTGCAATTTAAAAAAAAAAAACATTAAATTTCAAAATGATTTATGTTGATCTAATTGTTTCTCCTTATATTCATCAGAAAAAACAAATTTGTTTGAAAATTCAACAAAAACTATTTGCTAATGATCGCACTGTCAACACATGTTTAAGGAATAACGCTGCAAATGCAATGCCCACTATTAAAAATAATTAATGAATTTATGTCTTGCTTAATTTAGTAAGAAGCTTCAACTTTGTATATTAAATACACATACATATTTATTTAAATATTTTTTCTTGAAATGATGCGTCATCAATCAATTGGAAAAAATGGTTAATGCTGGCTGCTGCATTATTCAGCAACATTTTTTTGAAACAAAACGCTATTGATTTAAGTTAAAACAAAATAAGTTGGCATTAAGCAGCTTAAAGGTGTTTAATGTGGCGGTTATAGATTTTTATACACCGCAAAGATCAAAATAATTGTTTGGCGAGCTTTGTATGATGAGTTTTAGCTTGACTTTCCAAGACATTTGAGTATATGGATGCACAGGGGTAGCAGCTTAAAAATGTA
The DNA here is from genome assembly GCA_956483585.1 of Gymnocheta viridis. Classification (NCBI taxonomy): domain Eukaryota; kingdom Metazoa; phylum Arthropoda; class Insecta; order Diptera; family Tachinidae; genus Gymnocheta; species Gymnocheta viridis. The sequence continues at coordinate 126,958,733 of OY101440.1, read as the reverse complement.
ATTGTGAAAAAGTCAAGTAAAAAGCCATTGAGTAATTTAAGACTAAGCAAGATGATACAGAAAAAAGGTTACATTTGCTCAAAAGATAATAAATATAAGAAAACAAACAAACAAAACAACCATTTTGTAGAGAACATTAATCAGTGTCAAGTTTTATGAAAGATTTCTATTGACACAATGACAGCTTAGAATTAAAAGATGTGAAAAACAAAACAAAATTCATAAGTAATATATACTTTTATGTACGAGTATGATATCGAATAAGTATATTTAGAAAAACGTGTTTATATTTTTACTTACTCGCCAGTGTATGAATATTTAGTAAAAAAGAAAAGAAACTAAAAATAATTTCGAACAAAAGAAAACAAAGATATGATGAAAAGGGGGAAAAAACTGAAAAATATTTTCTAGACGAAATGGCAACAGCAAGCACAGTGGCGCAGTAAATGAAAGTGGATAGTTAATGAACCCTTCAATTATCAACACTATGTCAAACTGACAGGGCTCCTTCCTGTAGGGAACTGCTCATTTGTTTAGTTCGATGTCAGTTTTCTGTCTTCAGGGGAGACTAAGAAGAATAAAAAACGTTTCTAAAAATTACTTTAGATATTGTGGCCTCACCAGGAAATAGAGCGTACTACTACTTTTTTTTATTAAAGGATGTAATGAAAACTGTTTGTAGCTTATAAACAGCGTTTCCTGTCAATGTTCTCAGTTATATAAGAATCTTGCGAACACATATATTCTACATGCATATATTTTGACGCGGCAATAAATCCAATTGTATCTGCAGTATTAGCATACATTTATTTACGTTCTGCTCGCATGCGAATAAATATTTTAAAACGTTTAAACAAAAACTTATTAAAATCTTAGCATAGTCCCACTGTATTGGCTTAGTCATAAATCGTTTTAACTTTTTATTATTATTAACATCTTCATAATCACCATCAACTTTTGTTTTTTCTTTCAAACGAGAAAAGAAAAAGGTTTAAATATAGAAGAGCACAAAGAAATAAGGTTAATGACTATTGTGGGTATTGCAGTTGTATCAGACAAATTGATAAACTCTTTTCTGTTGTGCCAATATTGTGTTAGAGGTGTTTAGTTTGTCGTTTCTGCTCAAATTATGGCCAAGAGACAAAAGAGATATTATCAGCATCATCCTTTTTAGCGTATAAGAAAGTTTGAGCATTATTTAGACAATTAGTTGGCCTTAATTAGAAAGTAACCACCTCTTGGACAATAAATCAAAAAAATAGTTAAATCAGGTTATATACCTGCGTAAGGGGGTGCAATACACAGAAGGAAAAGTATTCTCCAAAACGCATTAACACACCTGATGTGGTCAATGTATGAAACTTTTGGAAGGCGACCAGGGTGGGGCCTCTACCACCAAGTTTGTTTGAAATCAGTATATAGTATGATATAAAATGTATATCGGCAAATGTTTTAAAATTTTTCTAAATCGACCATAAATACATAATTCAACTGATGAAGTCAAGGACTTTTAAGTAATCCCAGTTGCTACAAATACAAAATTTAAACAACTTCAAAAATGCCCTCCAAACTAAAAGAATCTGATAACAAAAATCCCTTTCTAAATTTCCTATTGGGTTTTACTTGTATTAAAACACTTATCTCAAAGCAAAACCATATTTTCTCACCCGCTTTGATATACTTATTAATTATGATCAATATAATACTGCAATAGGGATACGTATGCATATCGTAATTAAGTTTATATGATCTTAATTCATCTACTCTCATCGATTTTACTCTCATTGTATTGTATTTTATTGATTATGATATTATGTTGAATATTCTTTTTCCTTAATCCAGTTTTGTAGTGGATCTTTTCTATGTGCGTATTTTAAATTAAGAAGATCATTAAATAATACACCGTACAGTCAGTTCTTGACTCTCTAGCAAAAAACTTGTAGTCACCTTTTCTGAATTGTTGCATTTAATAAAATTACAGCCTTGCTGTTTTATAAAGAACTAACATCTTGTATGCATTTTAATAAAAGTGAATTTTAATTAATTTCATACACTACCAGAAAACAATTCACTGAGAGAATAGCTAAACCCGCAGAAACCGAAGTTAGTACGGAAAATTTTAAGTTTTCGAAAATTCGAAATTTAACATACATTTCAAATGCACCAAAAGTTTCTTAAATCCATTAGTAATAATAATAATATCACTAAAGAAATCCTAAATTCGCTAAAAATCTATGTTGGTTCGAGAAAAATTTAATTTTTTTTTTAAATTCTTATTAAAGGGTTTCTCCCGAAATTTATGCAAAATTTAAATTTTCGGTTGTTTTTCAATAAAGTGTTAGTAACCTTAAAATCAATTTGACAGCTGACAGCTGAAGCGTTACACCGCAGAACATCGTGCTTTCATTTCGTTGAAAAATCTAAAAACTTTGTTTTCTATTTAATTCAAATCTTGCGTTAATTTTAGGACTTTATATATATATATATATATATATATATATATATAGAAAAGACAAGACAAGAAAAATATCCTGAAAATCTTTTCAAGTTGTTGTCAATTAAAACCTTTTCTACACAACAATCTTAATTGAATACTAGTTTCAATATAACCAAACTTAAATTTTTGTTGTTGTTGTAAAATAACGTCATATTGACTTAAAATTTCATGGTGAGAAGACGTCGCTTACTGGACTCATACCTCAAATGAAATTTTCGTGCAGGAAAATAAAACAAAACCATAAATTAAGTACATTCAAAGAAACAAAAAGTAAAAGAGGTCTTGCACCTCATACCTTCCTAACACTCGAAAAGAATCTCTTTTCAATCAACATTTTATCAGGAAAAATGGGGGTGTTAAATACTTTTCCAGAAACACAGACATTTGTGTTGCTTCAAAAGTTAGAGGCGGAGGAGTGTGGAGGTATCGGAACACGTAAGTTAAGTTCATTTTTAACCTACAAAGACTTTAAGTATCAAATAAACATACACATATTGCATTCGTGTGATTGTTTAGACAAAATTTTTTCTTTTGTTTCGTAGAAATTATATACATAAACAAGAAATATCCTTTTTCATTAGAGGCTTCTATACTTACATGTACGTGTTTGCGAGTATTTTTGTTTTTTTGTATGTTTTATAAATATATTTCGTTTTCTTGTATTTTTTTAACTCTGGCATGTGTACACAAGCTCTTTATTAACGAATGTAAGAGTTGCAAAAGAATGAAAAGAAAAAAGGTTAAGTACAAACATTATATGTATTCTACTCACTTTTTAATTCTATGGACTTGAAGCTACTTTCAACATATTGCCTCCATTTACTTACATATAATGCTGCTGCAGACATTGTTTCAGAAGTCTATTGTACAAAATTATCATCGTTAACAATCTTTAAAGATGCCATACTCGGCACATGACACTTTTATGATAATTTAAACGTGCAATATGTACGAGTATTTATAATGCATAGAAATTGAAGTACCAACCCCACTGTACGTATGAGTGATATTAATTAAGAATGAAATATATTTCATTTTTATATTTTTCTTAGAAAAAACGCAAGCACATGCATATGTGCAGACATACATTCATATATCAAGTTATGATTGTCTCTGGAACAAATCTGATAAGAATGGGGGCTAAGTATTCTTTTCATTTGCTGAATAGAGGCAGTAGTAGAAACATTAGTCCATGGACATTATTCCATGTACATGCCACCAAAATAAAATGAAGATTAAGCCTTTCTTGTGTATGAAAATTTTTAATGGAAGATTTAATGAAAATTTGGAACTACTAAGGCTGGCGTCAGCTATCACAAATATTTGTCGAAACTAACGTAATCAATAAATTATATCTGATCTCAAGCAAATTTTCATTAAGTCTGTTTAAATTTAAAATACAAAATGTACATCTATATTTTTATATTATTCAACGTCATGGTACATAATTATATCTTAAAAGTGTCCTGCACGAATGCCTTAAAATTGTGACAAAAATAATGGTTCCGATTATTTCGTCAAATAATCGCCACATCTGAATTGTTGAACATTTGAGGAAACCGTACATTCAATTTAATACAAATTCAATTATACGTGTTTTATTGCTGCTTTTAGTTTGTTCTGAAACATTTTGCAGGATTTGAGATTGTCCATATTAATTTAGTATAATTTCTAACGTCTTATATTCTCAGCAAATTTTCTGATATTTTTTCTACATCATGATCATTTTCATGAACTCAATTTAATTGATTGGATATTAATCCATAATACGGGTTGTATGCAAAGAGTGCGTAGAATCTTGCTGCTGTTGTCGGCGTGTGTCAATGGAGATCGCTATGTATCAATATTTGTATTTGTGTTATTCGACCACCTCCAAGATTTTACGCAAGGACCTTGCTATGAAACCATTCAAAATATAGCTGCTGCAAGAACTGAAGCCAGATGACGTACCATAACATCATTTGCTTGCTCAATGGTCCGTGGATGAAGATCTATTCTTTTATCGCAAAGTTGTCTTCAGCGGTTAGGCTCATTGAGGCAATTCAAGTTCTCCCAATGCACCCTGAAACATGCATTATTTGGTGCTGCTTGTGGGACGGTGGCATTATTGGAACGTACTTCTTCAATAACGATGAAATTCGCAACGTTACAGGCAATGAAGTAAGATAACGTGCGATAAGTACCGAAAATGCCCAAAATGAAAGAATTGGTCTTGGTTGACATGTGGTTTCAACAAGATGATGTCACACGGCTCGCGATACCATGAATTTATTGAGACGCGATTTAGGTGAACAATTAATTCCACGTTTTGGAACAGTCCATTGACAACCAAGATCATAAGGTTTAATCCCTCTAGAAAGATTGTTGTGAATATACATCGTCTTTCGTGTATAAGGACAAGTCAGCCAATATTTTAGACCTGGAAGACAGCATTACAGCTGCCAATGGGTAGATACCGACCGAATTGCTGGAAAAAGTTAGTTAAGACTGGAACTCGCCGATGGGTCATCAACGGCGTTGCCGCGTCCAACATTTACTTCAGATAAATTTTAAAAAGTAAATCACAGGCATCTATTTATCGCCTCAAATTTATATTTCATTCACTTTTAAAAATTTTCTGTTTTCTATATTTTAATATTCCATTATACCGAAAAAAGTTTGAATATTAATAGATTTATAGAATGTATTTCATACACAACATAATTTTATTTTTGTGTTTAGGAATTCAAGAAAAAAAATTAAAATTGATTGAAAAAATTTTAAAATCTTGTGTTGACAAATTTCTTTTTCTATTTATATCAAGGCGTATTTAAAAATAAAATAAATATATTACAGTGGACTAGTAATGTGTACGTTCCATGTTCAAACTCTCAAATTTTAAAAAGTTTTTTATTAAAACAAAAATTATGTTCACTTCATATTATTTATTACAAAGTTTTTAACATAATTGAAAAATGTTTAACAAAAATGTCATGTAGGATTCATACTATTAAGGTAAAAATTCATTGCATATTTTTCTGTTTAGAAAATCCCGTTGAATTCATATAAGAAAACTTTCCGAATACTTTAAGTTCGTCACGTGTAGCACATTTCGGAGTTTTGAAAACATAAATGCAACCCTCGTACATGCTATCTTGTTAAATAACAAATTGATCGAAGAATTTCACAGACAACTTTCATTTAGAATAATTCAAGCAGCACATGTTCTTTACCATCACTCACTCACTCATTAAGCTTGATCTTTTGAATTGTCTGAAGATAATTCACCACAATAAATGAGATCATGTTCAGAGGTTAAATACAAATCGAATAATTTATTACGAACAGAAAAGAGTTTAATTAAAAACAAAGAAAAATAAAATCTATCAATTTAAAGAAAATTAAAAAGAAAACAGTGTGTTTGTAGAGAAAATATTTTGTTAAAAAAATTGCGCTTTAAGTGAGATAATTAAAAAACACATTAATTAATCAAAGTGCAGTTGGAACATTTTCATTAAAATTTTACTTTTCCGCTCTAAAATTTTCAATAAATCCAAGTTAAAAAAATTAAGATTAGCTGCAATTAATATCGTAATTGCATCAGTTGCTCGTCTAATAAAATGTACGATTTTCTATTAATTGAATTCCTGCTAGGTAATTTTTCGAACTAAATATCGTCGGTCACAGGTTGACAACTCTTAACATGTTTTTTGTACTTTTCAGGATACAAAAAAAACGTTATTACTCTGTTTATTTTTGTAATGAGAATTACAAAAATAAAATAAATTTATTATTTCCAATTATCGGGAACTGATAATTTGGCCAAAACTGTAGGGAGTTAAGCAATCAAAATTTGATTGGTTACCGCTTGGCTTAGAACGATGTACGAGGTGTACGATCAAAGGGAAAAAATGGGGAGACGGCGGTGAAAGTTCTCAGGAAGGGAAACCTGGATTACTGGGGAAAACTAAAACCAACTTTTCTGTACAAAGCGAAACTTACATGAGAAAATATTTTATTTACAAATATATGAGGATATATATATGTATGTATCATATACAAGCGAGAGAAAGTCTTTGTGGTCGTCGTGAGTACTTGGCGGTTGAAAGATAAGTGCCGAATCAAAAACCAATTATCATCAATCGGACCACAAAGTTCGTTAATATAATTTCGTTAAGTTTAGTACAAAAAATAATTCACCATCAATAATTCACAATTCATTACAATACAGAGATGGGAATGTAATTCAATTCAGTTCAAGTTTATAATTAAATGCAAGTTACAATATATAAAAATTTTAGTTATATTTACGGCAATTTCCGTCTTTTGGTTAAAGGTGATTCTCGCTTTAAACATACTCCGTTACTAAACCCGTGTTGGAAATAAATAAAAAAACCAAAATTAGTGAGAGATATTTATTGTAAAATTTTTTCAAAATATAAATGAAACGTACTGACATGCAGAAGAACAAACACAGTCTTTTCGCATCAAAAACCCGATTCGATTTTTTTGCAAGTTAAGAGTTGTCAACCTGTGACCGACGATATGTCTATTGCTTTCATCCAAAGCTCTGATTCTTGATGAATTTTTTAATCCAAAGCAATCGTAAATCTTAAGTTTGTAAAGTTTTAGTCAGATTAATAGCCCAGCAGTTGCAGTCTTTAACTGCACAAAACAAAATAAAAATTAAACCTCTGCTGTCAGTATTGAGCTCGTGCCACAGGGTAGACCAGAGATGAATCTTTGAGGTTATGTTTCGTTCCAAATCAGCTTTTTTCCCCATCCTTGTTAAAAAGAGATAGCAATACTGTAGGAATATGGGAAAATATACAAAACAAAATTAAAGCACTTTGCAAGTTAAAAATGATGAATTGTAATGGAATTTACTTCTTCTATACTAGTAGGTCATGAAATAATTCATAAAATATATATTTTTTAATGTTGTATTAATATTAGAATTATTTTTGCTTAAGTTAATATTTTTCTACAACTTATTTTATTGCCCAAGAAATTAGTAAGAATACAAAACCTCAATTAAACATGTTTACTACTATTTGTGTAACAGAGTCAGCAAAACAACACCAATAGCATGCCGTCTAGTGTCACATCTGGTCTTCTTTGCACTCGTGCTTTTGAAAGAATGGTTCTTTATGATTTCATGTATTTTACTCATCGACATATTTCGTAACCACATTATTACGCGCTAAAAACTCGTTTTTACGAACACACGCACAATTAAAAAATAAAACGCAGGCCTTCGCCAGAAGATTACCAGCCGACTTTCAGTGTGATAATCACACGATCTACTGCTTAGAGAATAATTTACTTCCTTATTTACAAGTAAGTCGATATATAATTGCTGTAAAGTAATGCTCACGGTATGCAGTTTGCGTAGAAAAGTCAGTTGCTCTTAAAAGCAGCCATTATTAAGTTTTCTTTTGAGAAGTTTTATAACAATTTTTGAGTAAATAAAAATTAGAATTTTATTCGTCGTCAATTTAATTTTAATAACGCGATTAATTAAATATACAGTTAATGCAGTTGAAATATTATTTTAATTTTTTCTATACATATTCTGGAAATATTGTACTTCACTATTTCAGTTTTTCTCAGTGTACAACAGATTTTTGCACATTCTCTATAATATTTGATGTACTTGATGTCATCGATTTAAGTTATTTTTTTTTTAATTTTATTTCTCCTGAAATAACTTCTGAACAAATGTCGCTGGCTATTTGGCTCTTGTGCCAATGACATGTTGACGTTATAATTTTTTTCTTCTCATACCAGCATGATTTTTGTGTGTTTCATGCACACGAGTATTTAAAGATACTCGAGGTGAATGATCATTTTATTGTCTTTCAACTATATATATATTTTTTGCCAATATTTTTGGTCATTTATTTATAACAGATGTTGTTTATTTTTTCAACATTTTTTCCTAAATTCTTTGCTGTTCATTTATTTTGACCCATTTAAATGTTTAAATGTTGCAAAGCAATAATAAATGTTAGTTGATACTAAATTATTTATATGAAGAATTTCAATCGACAATCACAAGAAATATTTAAAATTCTTTCATGTAATTTTATTATATAAATTATGCCATGAAGAAAGATAAATTTTTGTTCTGCTATTATGCTAAATATTGCACGACTGTTGCCATAAATCTATTGGCTGCCAAAAAAAGTTTTTATTAAATTTGAAAATTTTTTATTTTCAAAATTTATTTAGTTTTAATGAAGCACAATCTATGTATTATTTGTATACACATGTATCTACTAATATGTGTTTGAATTGTTTATGATTTATTATTTTATTTTATGGATCGATGAAATATTTAATACGCCAAGGGAAATTTAATGTATTTATAAATAAATTTTTATTGCTCTGGTAAATTCTGTATTTATAAATTAAGGAAATTAATTAATACAATTTTTATGGAGCCAGTATAAAAGAATCAAAGTCGAGTGAAAACTGTTAGCGTGAAAATTTACTGATACAACAATTTAGAGTTTGCACTTCCTTAATAGTTGTTCGATTAATCGAAGAATTTTTCTTTATAATTTTTTGTCAAACACTTAATAGTGGCAAATGTCGACTAACGAATAATAGAACAATTTGCGTGAATTTTGCGATTAAACGATTAAAATTTATTTTCTTTAGTAAATTATCATATTTTTTATATCCAGTCCATATCACGAATCACCATTATCCCAAGAGTTATAGAACTCATTTGTTGAAAAAAAGAAACAACAATTGCAATTATGTTTGTATATGAAATGATAAATATGATTTTTTTATTTATTTTTATTTCCAATAAAAAAATACTCTAAATTGTTCAGAGCCATATTGTGCTCATCAGTTGTAGTTTGCAAAAACGATTTCAATGTTCGATTAGAATTTTCTACATAATTTTTGGAAGGCTACTGAAAAGAAGAACTACGAAACCTCACCTTCACTCGTCGTTCCGACCGCACGAATAAAAATAAAAATATTCAAAGCAATGTACTTCAATAATGTGTATGCAGATCGGCTGATAAATAAGCAAATCACTTCGAGTTATAGAATTCATATGCATTGTAATTTCGTTCGAGTTATAGAAGTTCAAGTTACGGAGAAGTAGAGTTTTAATATAGTTTCTCTTTTCTCTTCGCTACTGCCAATCGAATTGGATCCAGTTATAGGAAATTCGAGATATAGAAGTTCGAGTTATGGAAGTTTAACTGTATTTATTTTATTAAAAGAAATCGTTGAATAAACGTGACTAAGACCTGTCTAATTAGAAACAGTACTATACAAAATATATGTTAAACACTTAATTAGTTGAAACTACATTATTTAATTATTGTACTAAAATATTTTTGAATAAAATCTCCTTCAAAGCCCTTCATTTTATTATGTTGAAAAGATATTTCTTGTTCTTATCCCATTCTTAATTAAATTTGTTTCTTAAGCATTTGAGCTTGAAACTCCTCAGCGAAATTGCCAACATAAATGAAAAATTCTATAGATTTAACAAAAAATAGGAAAAAAAAACAAGTTTCTTTTTCTATTTTCAACATAATACCGAAATGAGTTAATGTTAAGCTCTTCAAGCTAAGTCTTGCTGCACACAGAGAATAGTTTCAGTAACTGCAAATCTTGTATTTTTCTTCTTCTTTATTGCTAAATAGGAAAAGAAATATACTACTGAACTTGCTGGAAACTGCAGCAACATTTGCTACAGTTACCTAAGTTCTCATTATTACTGCCACCCCCACCTTTCCTTGCACCAAACAAATCGTTATAATATGAATGTGGAAACAAAGTCCTAAATAACTTTGATGCTTGAGCTAAACTTCTTAAGCCAAATGTTGCTTTGTTCTACTTTATGTGCTTTTTGTTGCGACTCCTTTGCTTAGTTCTAAAAATATTAGCATGTGTGTATGTCTTGCTCTTAGCTCCTGTGCGTATGTATTTAGAGGAGAACAACAGGAATAAGTTTGGGATTTTTCTTCATACAGGATACGGAGTGGCTTATGAATGGGTTTTGTGTTAACTTACGGTTAACAACATTTTAACGAAGAAATTCTACATAAATTGTATATAGATTTATATTACGAGTACATTAAAGTGTAATAAAATTCTGCATTTGCCTGTAGGTGCAGCTTTAATATGTTTATCCACTGTGCTGAGCAACAAATTCAAAATTTTGCAATTCAAAAACGTACCAACATAGTATTTTACTAGTTGCAATTTCGTATACATTTTTGAGTATTACAATTGAGGAGATAAATTCTCATTTAAGTCTAAACTCGTGTGTAGAGTTTTTCCATCACGAATAAATAAAATTTAATTAAAAAACAGCAATTCCAAAGCAACATTTTATTTTAGTCTGATGGAAACAGTGTAATTGCTTTTGTATACGTAACTAAGACTGAAAATATTTTCTTTGATGCTGTGTATGTGTAGGTGGATTAAGTTACAATGAGACACACACATATACACCCACACACCCACACATACCAACAGATTCAGTAAAAAGCTTTTCTTTTAAGCGGATGAACTTTCTCTATTACATTGTCTGTATTCAGTTTTCCTCGTCTTGCGAGTTTATAAATTTTACATTTTTGTTGCATAAAAATAACAACTGGAGGAAAAAAAAGTCATTAAACATGCATCTGGATTGTGCGATTGCAGCAGCAGGAGTTTCTGCAACAACAGCAGAAAAGAAACAAAAATCGATAAATAAAATTGTGTTTAAGTTAAATGAATAAATAAATTTTTAGTCGTTTTTGGCTTAAAGTTTCTACTAAATGTTATTTGCAATTTGGCATCGTTTACACTAGAAGATAAAATGTTAGTAAAACTAAAATTAGTTTATTTTATTTATAATTAGAGATGTAAGACTAATCAAATAATTTTATTATTCAAATTAATGATAAATCAGTTAATGCTGATTTTTATTATTCATAGTTATAAGCGATTGATTAATCTGGTTTTTGAATAATTTAATTTTGAATAATTGAATAATGTGAGCTTTTGTTTTTTCCTATTAGATTTTTCCTTTTTTTATTTCATTTATTTGTATTTGTATGTATAAATTTAATTTTTTTTTTCAAATATTTCTGTTTTATATTTTTGAATAAAATTTTTCCAATGTGAATAATAAAAATTTCAAATATATGATTACGGTATGTTTCCAATACGGACTTATTCGTAGTTCATCCTACAATTACATAAAAAATTACAAACTTTGCCATACAAAATGTAGAGAAGAAATTACCTCAGTCGGAGGTAGTTCAGTTTAAAATACCTTCAGAACTACGACAGACTTGGGTCTGTTCTAATTTTTCTCTCAAATTTGTAGAAAATTGCTGTCAATTCGAAAAATTAAATTTTGAAAAATCGAAATATATTAAAAAAAACATAATAATAATAATAATAAATATATAAGATTAATTAGAAAATATTTGTTAAATTAAATTTTTCAAATTAAATAATTCAAACGGTAGTGGAAACATGCTATTAGTCAGCATTTTGATTGATTAGAAGTCTTGAAGGTGCGATTATTCGATTAATCACACATCGCTAGATATAACTAACACAGGTCAACAAAATTTCTAAGGCCGGTATTTTCTTAATATATTTGGGTATATATGATAATGATCACCAATGCCTATAAAGTACTTTTTTTGGAATTGACTCTGTATCTCGAGATTTTTCGTTATATAGAAAAAAAGGATGCTGCATAATTAATAAGTTTTAGCTCATATTATTTGTAACGTATGAAGTCAGCACAATTAAGAATAAAAATTAAACTTTTCTTCAGTTTAAAATTTCAATGAGTCTTTAAATTTTTTTTCTTCAAATTTTGTTGAAAAAATAAATTTTATTTTTGATAAAACTTTCTGAATATCTCCGAAACTATAATGTCATAACTGTAAGTCATCTTATGACTTTGTCTTTAAATGTTATTTATGTTTAAGTTCTATTTAAATACGAAATTCCGTTTTGCAGTATAAACTCAAATGAAACCTAAATAATATTTAAATGAGCAACCTTGCTGATTTAAGTTCTATTTAAGTTGTGCACACATACATACACAAACATATGCTTTTCGTTTCGCGCAACAAAGTAAAGAAAAAATTTGCGGCCATTGAAAAATCATCATCTTTTGGCATGAAATTCGGACTTCTTTTATTAATAATTATATCTTTTCTTTCAGCAACCTATCATTGTTGTTATTTTCAGCGTGAAAAAGAATCCACATTAGAAATTTTTATTTAATTTTGTTCAACATATGTTTTTCAAAAAAAAAAAAAAATTAGAGAATTTCATGATATCTGCCATATTGTTATTGTAATTAAATACAAACAATAATTTAACACTGAAACACTGAAACTGTATTTAAATGCAACTTAAATGTAAATGAAAATCAACTAAATGCGTATTTAAATATGAAGTCATAAACTGGCCATAAGACTGTTAAAAAATTATTTAAGACACTAATTCAAGATTGCCGATCCTTCTGTGTGTTTTTTTAATTTAATAGAAGAACTTGTTCTAGAGTAAATGCACATTATGTGATGTGGCATCCTCTTTTTGTATATCACGGAGTCAATTAAAAAAACTATTTTATTTATTTATTTATTTATCATTTATTTATTTATTGGTACATATTCTACAAAGTAAATTTGCAGAATGTAGTTGCACGAAAATGGAACCGGTGACTAGACCATACAGCCATGATGTTCTTGTGACTCACTGTAGCGACCTATGTATGTCTTTACATAGGAAGAAGCAATGTGGTTGTCAACGAAATTCCACAAAAGAACCGCAAGAATATGTGGTTATCCGTGCAAATCAGTCAGCCAGTAAGAGTGAGACGAAAAACTTTAGAAGGTCAAACATGACACGCAAACCTGGTCGCACTTAAGAAATAATTAAGATAATGCGAGAACGGTTCTTTAGCCCAGAGCTGCTTAACGATTGTCAAAAAAAATAATTTATAGGCATTGGAACTCAATACCATGTGTATACAAACTGACTACAAAACATTAGATCTGACATAAAAAATTTCATTTTGTTGAACTGTGTAATCAATCGAACATTACTACAATCCGGGAACGTTCACTAATTAATAGATTTACACGTGCTTTTTTAAATGACTTTTTAACTCATGTTCCATTTTTCTTCAAATTTCTCCACAAAACGGAAATTTTTTTCCTGCCACAACCAAGTCCATTGATTGTCATAATCTATGCTAATATTCTTCTCTACAGTCTAACTAAGTTTTATGTTCGCTATAAAGTATAAACTATGACTATCTTATTTTCTGAGTGTAAGTTGCCAAACTCTTGCCTAAAGTTGTATGAACTACGAACTGTTTGAGGTGAAGGATGCTTAATGTTTGTTTGATTGTTTAAAATTGTAAATGTTTGTTGTCTTTGTATTTGTTGTTTTCATTTGTCTCGTAAGTTTTTTTTACCTATTAGTTTGTTTAATATGTTCATAAATGCATGTAACCTGCTTTACAGACAAATATTTTATAGAACATATTTTTTCGAGTTTTCGTTGTTTAATTAAAGGAAAGTCTATAGGAAAAGTATGGATCTGTTAAATGTGAAATTAGTCTTTTGAGATTATTAATTTTAGAAACCTTTGCGAAAAAGCTAGAAGTTATTACGACCTGATATAGGTCTCTTTGTCATTAGTGTAAGCCAAAACCTCCTCTACTTTGAAACTCAGGTTGCAAGAATGTAATGCAACCAATATTTGTTGGCCAATAATTGTGTACACGCTAGCGAAGTGATATGATAAGACGTGGCTGTGACAACAATATTATGTTTCCGTCAAACATCGTATGTTTATAGAAAATAATCCAGTAATGTTTTCTTATATTTCGAAATATATGATAGGAAAATTTCTGTTTTCATTTTATGATTTAGTAATTTTCATGCTTAACATTTTCAATACGATTGAACAATAAAGAAACTTTTATTAATATATTAACATAATTTTAGTTTTTTTGTAATCAAATTATGTATAAATATCATGAAAATAATTATTTATTATACATTCAGTCTTATATAAAAATCTCAAGTACATGTAGGGTTGCCAGAAGGGCCTGATTTGGCCTGATTGTCAAGTTTTTTAATGCGCGTCAAGTGTCAAGTGAAAAAGTGATTTGTCAAGCTTTTTTGTAAGTTAACTTTTTTTCTCAAATTTATTCTAGCTATGTAATAATACTTAAAAAAAGTATGTGTATATTTCTAAAAAACAAATCTAAAGCCCATATTTTTACTATCAATAGAACTAAGGACTAATATGATACATATTTTTTTTTTGTGCAATTATAGTTTAAAAAATAACTATAACTATAACTTTCTGTACAATTATTATAAAAGTGCCACTGATATTTACCCCATTACTCAACACTAGTAAATTGACAACATTGAACCAGAGAAGCAAGTCGTGAACTTAGCCAGCTTAGCCGACTTGATATACCCATGGTGGAATAACACAGGCGGCTTTTCATTGTTTTTTTTATTAAAACTTATGTGTTTGAAGAATTGTCAAGTTATTTATGGAAATTATTATTTATTTATTATAGACTAGCTAAAAACTCTCAGCAAAATTGTTTTTACGAGTAAAAGTTAAAATTTAATTCCTATTTTCCCAATAATAATTATCCAGAAGTTCTTCTTTAAAAACTAAAAATCTCTTTTATATATTTAGTATGAGTGTTTTTACTTGTCAAGTTTTTTTTCAAAATCAAGTTTTTTTTTGGTCAATGTCAAGCTTTTTGACAAATTAGATCTGGCAAGCCTAAGTACATGTCATTGTACTGTTAAATACATACGTTTCGTATAGTAATGTACTCTATAATTCTCATTTGGCTGATATTAAAATTAGTATATGTATTTCATTTTTATTGCAGGTCATAATTGTGAACCCTTCTAATTACTATATTTTTGTTTATATATAACCATAATATTGTTGTTATACGACAATACATTGTTATTTACTTAATGAACAATATGATATATAAAGTGGCATTGAATTGCTTATAACATGAATTGATTTTGAGCATATAATTCAAATTCTGACTCCATTACAACCAGATACTTCAATCATATTATATTGCTCTTAGATTATGGTTGCCCCAACCATATTTTATCCGTATGGGAAGGGATATCTTAAACATGAATCCAAGTACTTTGAATTGTTTCCTAGCATATCAACTAAAGGTACGGTCACTCTTGCCAAATATAGCATTTTTTTTTAATTCCAATTTTTTTAATATGGGTTCGCATTTATTAAAAATAATATAAAAATAGCATTTTGCGGCATAATTCATTTTGTGATATAAAAACAAAATTAAATCTCACTCACCCTAAGCAAAAGTAGTGGTTACGTTTTTTTTTGGGCAAATGTTTGCTAAGTGTGACCGTACCTTAAGTCTATAATAAACAACTGACATGCATAGCCATTTCATAAATATAATCAATAAGACATTAAAAATTTACGTACATACGATGAAATAAAAAAAAACAAAAATTATTCTAAATAAACAACTTGAAATTAATTAAATCCTTCTTCTTTACCACGCGTTTCCCACAGTTTCACAAATCCAAAATAGAGAAAAAGCTTTGTCTCATTTCTTTGCAGAAACAAATTCGATCATTACACATGACTGTTTTGTTTAGTTTTAAACGTGAAGCTGATACATGCTCGTGCAATAAGGAGACATGGATTAGTAGCAACTTTATATGCGTATGGATCTCAAAATACTGAACCGATCTTAATAAAATAAATAATGTGCCCATTGGTAAGCAAATATCTTTGAAAAACCATAAGTTTTGTCAAAATCGGCTGAAGCATGTGATCATAAGCTGCGTTACAAGAAACATTGTCTCGCCTATTAATTAAAACAGTTATTTCGTTGTCGTTACTGGGAATCCATCGTAGGATCTGAACATTCGAAATTATTTTTTTTAAGATTGGCCTATATTTGCAGTTCTTTTTTCAAGTTCTTGCTACAGAGTTTTATTTACAATTTTCTACCGGGCTTAAAATTGCAACATGGTTTTATTACGTGAAGGAGTTAAACACCAAATTTATTTTACTTTTGCAATTGTTTGCTCATACATGAATCCATGTATTTATAATATCCATTCGTTAAAGTAAAACTTAAAACGAAAAACTTATTTTAATGATTGTTAAGCTGAATGTTTTCCAGCCAACTCCACAACATATAAATTGTCATTTCTCTCGTTTTGATGGGAACAAATTGCATTTGTTAGATTTCTTTTTCTTTTAATTTTCTGCCATTCCTTATGCCAAAGACTACAAGTTTTGATCATATAGTTTTGATATTTATTGTTGAGCCATAAAAGACATTTAAAGAAAAGTATAGGAAAAAGAAAAATAAAAACAGATTTAGATTAAATGTTAGATTTTGAAAATTCTTGTATGATTTGTTTCCTCTGATTGTTGTAGAAACATTTGAACATGAGTTTGAGCTGAAGTTTGGGTGTCATACATAAGATACTCACTCGTAGCAGCTAAATTTTATTTACTTTTTTTAATGTCAAAAGTGTTTTTTTTATTCTTTAATGTTTTATGTTGCAAAACTTTAAAATGAGTTTTATTGTCTGCAAACTTTTTTTAGGATAAACTGTAATTTGATTATGAGAAAATGGAAAATGTAGAAAAATTATAATTGGAATTCTTTCATAAATAGTTTAGTTTTAATTTTCGCATTTGTAAAAGAACGGTTACTTCAAGTATTTTTATAAAGATTGAGTTCTTGGAATGTAGTTGCTGAAAAATATAATAAACGTGGACAAAACATTTTTTACAAATGCATTTTATTTTTTAAATAAATAATTGTCTGTTAGAGCATCCATTCGAATAAAATAAATTCGATTGAAAAATTAAACAGATCAGATGGCATATTGAAATATTTTATAAGACAATAAGTGTTTTAAATCAAATATTAGAAAAAAACTGTGTGGCCATCAAACAAATACTATTTTCTATTATTTAAGCAAATGCCGTCTATTAAAAAAATAATTTGAATTTGAAGTGAAATTTAAGAAAATTTTTTAAACTAGTTTCCTTGAATACGACAGATAATGTTTTTACTTTCAATATGCAGAAATCTTTCAAAACCTTGTTAAAACACTTTTATATTGTAAAATATTTAGACAATAGTCCACCTTTTTTTTGAAGTATTCCTGTTTTGAATCAACATTTGCAAATAAAACTTAAAATTTTATCATACTTAATTCTTAATAAAAACTATATTTTATATTTACTTATTAAGACCTCACCTACCTCAAGTATACAATAACATAAAAAATATTTTTGATGGAATTTTCTCATGCTTTCATGTTCACAACTCACAATTATTGCAACTTAGCAAACCCATTAAAAAATCACATCACTTTTCATGTGGCAAAGTAAATAATACACACTATGCTGTTTCCAACAAACAACCACGTATCATTAACAATGCTGCAGACGCTTCCAAATAGCAACAGCAGCAACAGCAACAGTAACAACAACATTAACAATTTAATGTTTATATTTACTTTGTCAGTTTGACACAACAGAATGACAACTTCTTAATAACGTTAAGCATCATTTTATATTCTACAATCAAGGCAACGAATGAGAATGCAAACCCAACATTTAAAGATTTTTATTCAGATTTTACAATCAAAAGGCTAGAACAACATAAACTTATACTTTTTATATGCGTGTTTTGCATCATTTACAAAAGAAAAGAAATAACTAAACGAAGAGAAAACTTAAATGCAACCAAGCGTTAATTGTACCCCAAATAGTTGTTTGTTGCAAAGTGTAGAGGCAAAAAAAAGAAATTGGAAGCACTAAAATGAAATAAAGAAAAACATAAAACTAAATATTTTACTCGCACAAGTATCAAAGTATCATTGAGTACGTTTGCATGGAAAGCAAGGCCTGCATGATTTTGGTCATATACTAATGGTTCGTCTTAAAAGGAAAGGTGCGGCAAGAGATGCGGATGGTTGGGGAGAAAATATTTAAACATTTCCTTTCTGTTGTGTGAACCAAAAAAAAAAAGATATATATACAGATATTCCATTTCATTGAAATAATATGGGTCATTCCATGAAAACATTTGTTCGCGAATCAAAAGTTAATTTTGATGCACGCACAAAGAAAACACTTTCGCTGTAGTTCAAAATGTTTTTGCTAGTTTACAATTGAATTTAATTCATATTAATTGTAATAAAGGAAATTTATTTATTCATGTAAAAAGTTGAAATCGGTGTATAGTTCTAAAAGTTAGAAGCCATAAAAAATTCTTTAGCACGAAGTGACCTATTTTGGCTTTCTGTGTTCCAGCAGATTGGTCAACAGTTAGGTTTTCTAAAGAGATGTGTCCTCCTAAGTGATCGTAGATGAAGATGAAGGTATGCCATTGTAAAAGTTGTTATGTTTACTACTACACACTTATTCGCCTTGAGCTTCATTTTAAACTTCTGATAAAAACATCCTTCCACATATCACGGTTGGATGAAAGAATATGAAAAGCTTTAATTTAACGCTTATTCCGTTTTCTTTTCTACAAAAAATGTATCATTTCTTCTACTTTTTATTAAAAAATTGCTATTCAAAGTCTTCTTAAGACAAAAATTTAGCCTCGTAAGTGATGAGACAATACTTCATAAAAAAGTGAATGTTTCAAAATATCATTATTTTGGAAATTTTCAATGAACAGGGAAAGAAATGTTGCACTTATTTCTAGAAAAGAAAACGCCATTAGCATCAACACGTGACGATGTAATGTCGTTCCTTTTATTGTACAATTTAATCAAGCTGCAGTTAAAAATGTCCTGTGCCCTCAAAGTTAACTCAATATCTGTCGTCGCTGAAATTCAGCATCGTCAATCCGTTGCGGTCATCGCTAAATGCTTTAATAATGGAAGCACCCACATAAATGATATATGAGTATTACTTTTTCAACTGCTTTTTTTCTTAATTTGTTTTTTTCCTCGCTCATGTTTAACTTTGACAAAACAATTTGTACAATTTAGTTGCAGATTATTGTATGTGACACAGTAGTTTAGATGTAATTATTTTTCGTTTGCTAAATTATCTATGAAAACCAACAATAATAAATGCAGATATAACAACTAGACCAAACAACCAAAAGAATGTTTTCAACATCCTTTTCTTTTCGACAGGCAATTGCGACTTTGTGAAGGCGGTACCAAACAATATATGAAGGTAGATGTTTTCTTATGCAGTATTTGTTTTGCTTTTTCTCTTATTTATTATTTTTATTTTGGAGTAAATCTTGCAGCCGAGTTATGAAACGTGTAAAAGTCAGGCTAATTAATGCCAAAAGAATGATAGAAAAACAGTGTGACAGGTGTCGTGGGAACACCCGGTTGAAATGCACCTCATTTCGTTTTATATTTCATGTAAAAAATTACACTGATATAAATTAACAGTGTTTGAGGATAATTAAACGAATAAGAAATAGAAATGAAGAAATGGTAATAAAATTTTAATTAACGACAGTTTTGTACAATAAAAAGTACATAAAAATAATTAAATCAAAAATACAGATTTTATTACAAAAAAAAATCATAAAACTCAATCGATTTTCAGCCATCGACAGATAGCACAGACTTACACAAACACATATAACAAAGTGTCGGTTTTAGGCGATAAAGAGTGTCGCTGTAAAAATATTTAAATTAACTTCTCAAAGTTTCAAAGTTTTTGGAGAAATTATTTGTACTCGTTTTGACTATATTATGGTCATAAAATTAGACAAGCAATCATGTCTCATGAATTTTGTTTAATTTTTATTTGTAACATGACTAAATTATTTATTAAGTAAACAATTTTTTCTTTATTAATTCAGTAGAGGCCGTTTGCAGCAATTAAGATTAAATTAATCTACAAAATGGAAGTTTGAACGCAAAGTGTAAAACGTGTATTTTATTCATAATATTTAATAAAAATATTACAAAATTTTGTTAGTCTTTCGTTAAAAAACTATATATTTTTTTTAATCTGTAGCGTACACCTGCCTTATTTGTAACTGACCCTTTCTGACAGTTTATTCACAAACTTATTGTGAAATAAATTCAAAAACAAATGTACGAATACTTAAAATGTCATTCACTATTTGGAAATGTACTCGTAGATGTTGTGTGTAAACGTTCAGCTTCAGTGATTTTTCTAAATGCAATGAAAATAAAAACTAGAAAATTTTATAAAAATGAAAACGAGAGGGGTATTTTTTTATAAAGACCAGATACATGTTTCTTTTAAATTTCAGTTCAAAACTTAATTGCTTTTATTCGAGTTTGTTTGTTATTTGTGTTTTGTACTCATGGTATGTAAATTTCGTTCGGAACATTTCCGACTGCCACTGTGCTGCAAAATAAGTGGAGACAGTACTTGGTTAGTTTTAGTGTGGCAAGTATATATTCCTATTCTGCCATCATTTGCAATTTAAGTTGTTTTATGAATGTACGAATACATATTTATATACATACATACATACTTAGATACTTAAATATATATTTTGTTTTTAGGAAGACAAAAAAAAACTAATTTTTGTATTTAAGGAGCGGTAGCAATTATTTTCATTAAAAAAATTTGCAATGCAAATTTCAGTAGATTTATTAATTGAGATATTAAGACTTCATTAAGACAAACAACCAACAGCATTAAAGAAGCATAAATAAAATTTGTAAAATTTTTATTTCAGTTTTTTTGTGAGGGGCTTTTCTTCAAGTATTTAGTTTACATTCATAAACATTTTTATACATTTTTTGTGTAAAAATATTTATAATCTTAATTATAAAATTGTTATAAAGAAACACGAGAATAAGTACTTAAAAATTTATATAAATAATTTGTGGCAAAATGGATTAAAAGTAAAAACAGGGGCAAAAGCAAAGTAGTTCAACTCACAGGGTGTTTTTATTGCCACTTTAACTAAAAATTAGAGGGTGGTAGGGAAAGAACCCTACACGCGCAAAGAGTCGATCTTGAAGTTGACTGAGTTTGTTGCATTCTTTTATGACTCTGGAAAAGTATTAATAAATTGTAGTCTATCGTTTATGAAAAATATCAGAAATGCTAAAATTTATAAATGAAAATTTCTCAACCCTGCTAAAAGCCCATGTAGCTTCAAATACAAGTCACATTTAAAATTCACAGGCATATTTATATTTATTTACTGCAACTGCTGACAAGTATTTATAATATACGAAAAATATATGCAGATTTCCTCAGATAACGTTTATACTTAAAACAATTTTCCAATTTAACTAACGGACCGGTGGTTTATTTGGTTTTCCAACAAAAAGTTTACTTCAGATAAAATATCAAATAACATTTTACTCACATGACACAAAAGGAAAAGAAAATCTGCTAGAATTTTTAATGAAAAAAAAAACACAAACAAGAGAAAAGAAAAAGTTCATCACGTTAAATAAATCAAAATCTAGGAATGTTAAGATACAACCCACCGATTATATGCGTTAGTGTGTACATGTGTGTGCATGTATGTAAATATATTATAGTAAATATTAAGAAGAACTTTATTTGCATACTGAAGCAAACTAATCCATGTAACACACACTCACTTGTCCTTGTTGGTCTCCCATGTTGTCATAGGAACACACAAATTTTAAACTATTAACTGCTTAACTTTTGTTTTATGTCAGGATAAGAGACAACATCAGCTTGAGTTTTCCTGTTACTAAAGTATATAAAACTATTATAGTGCAATTGCTGCACTTAAAAAGTTTTTAATTTTAAAATCTGCTATTTGCTGTTTTGATCTTACTTCATAACTACATAAGGGAAAGGTAAATGAAATAATGTGTAAAATAATGTGATTTCGATTAGAACACTGTAAGATCTTCTACATATTCGAATTGAATTGGATCATAAAGGATCTGTTCCAAAAACCGGCACTGCGTCATCTGATGTTTTTTGTTTGTTTGATGCCTTAGATCACTAAATTATTATTATATTATTGCTTGACTCTCCTTAGAAAAGTCAGTGCAGAGTAGAGATGGGATTGTGAATAACTTTTCACTCACGCTCATGTATCCTCACGATAAAAAAGTTTCAATTATGCACGTTCATGCACGGCCTCATACATTTGGCTAACGTTCATGCACGCTTACATGAGTGAAAAAAAGTTGGTCATAACAACGAAAACTCACACTCATGAAATACTTACGAAAAAAAAACTATAATATAATTTAAAACAAATTAACAAAATTAAAATAAAGCAAAAGAATCAATCACGCTAAAAATCTATTTATCCACGCTTACTCACGCTCAGTTTTTTAACGCTCATGTTCATGCATGCTCACGTGATTGAAAGAATAAACTAAATACGGCTATGCGTGACTACGAATGAATCACGCTAATCATATGAGCGATGCCCATCTCCAGTGCAGAGGCTGGAAGTAGGCTAAAGCCCGCCTAATATTATCCGAGCACAGAAGCTTCGAGTGAAAGACCCACCTTCTATTATTACGTAAACTATCCCTTTCCTACCGGCTATAACATGGAATAAAAAAATAGTAATTTATTTTTATTATAATGTTAAGATATTATAAATGAAACTAATTAATGTATTTTTCAAATTTTTATTTTGACTCTTAGTATTAGTTTTAGGACCTAGACTTATAAGTACCGTCAGTCTATTAGTGTCACAGATGAAAAAAATAAAGTAAAGGAGTTATTTCAAAAATGCTAATTATTTGCCTCATGATATTCAGTAAAACAGTTTTTCTTTTCATTCAAGCATAAAAAAACATCACAATGAGAGCACTTGGAATGAGGTTTGGATTGTACCTTCTTCATGCTGCATACCTCACATCTCACTCTTCTTTCCACAAACACTGGCCAATGAATACCTCTGTTACCAAGCCTGACATCTTTCAATGTTGAGAAGTCCATTTTGCGCCTTTTGTTTGAACATGGACTTGAAACATTTTGTTTTGAAGTTCGTTTTTTCTTTCTCAGATCTTTCATGGTCATTAAACCTTGTGCTACGGATCTTCTGAAATCTTTGACTGTAGATTTTTCAATTATAAGTCCATGTACTACATATGCATTTACAAAAGCGATATCTAACACACCCCAAAATAACCTATGCCACCATTTAGGCGATTTACGGTCAACACAATAGAGTGCTCTCAATCGATCAGCGGTGTCAACACCTCCCATATATGTGTTATAATCCTTGACAGACCTAGGACAAATAACCGTGGACTTAGTTCCATTCTTCTCTTCTTCTCTTTTTTTTCAACTGCGATGACTTATCTAAGGTGTTTTTGGCACTTAAAGACGTCATCGTAGAAGAATTAGCATCTGTAGGAGGTACATCATCTGCTTCATTCTCAGCTTCCAATGTGCATAAAGATTGATGTATAGTTTCATCAATAATTTCATCAAAACTTCTCAGAGGTTGGTGTATGTAATTTTCATCATCAGATAATTCTAAATCTGAGTTAATATCGCATTCTGGGATATCTTCGATCAATAATGCTTCTATTAGAGCAGTATTTTCGGAAATATCCATCTAGAAAGCAAACATTGCACAAATATAGTTATAAAGAACATAACTTCTAATGAATAAAAAAAATATCTTAAAGTCACTGTTGGTACTTGTAAGTCCCCTACGGTTTTATGCGGATTTTACGTACATGAAACTTAAAAAATACCTTTATAATATAAACACAGCGTAACATATGTTGTAAAGTTACTATATATATAAAAATAATATTACTTACCTTGTATAATCTGTATATATATATACCAAAAAAAAACGGTGAAATTTTTGTCAACAATGCACCTGCTAGTAACAGCTTCAAAGTCATACTGAATGTGGATTTTTTTATTTTTTTGAACAGAATCTTTTTTATTTGCTCGCTCAATTCTTTTAGAAGAGATATTTAAGCAGAGCGAAAGCTGCGACGATCTCTTGTTTGTTTAATTTACCGTTAAAAAATGTGGTACGAATTAGTACCGTCAGCTAGGAAAGGGCTATACATTCACAGATAGTGTGTGCCGTTGTTTTAACTTCTTCCAAGCATAAACGACCCAAAGGTGAAAGAAGGAAGTCACTTTTCCACAAACGAGATCTATACAAGGACATCGTTATACAAAATTAGTTCCAACAACGCTTTAGCCCCTGTCCCATATCAGGAGATACAAGCCAATACCTTCATTCCGGTTGTAAGTTAAATTGAACTTGTGTTGTAAAATTATTGAGTATTTGAGTACCGAGTACTTAATACCGTATATATTTTCCGGTACTCAATACCCAAAACTAACTACTCAATACTTTCAGAGATGCATTTCCATATGTACATAAATACGAAAATTTTACTTAAAAATGTTTGAAATTAATACAATTTGGTTTTGAGGAAAGCTTAACGCAAATGATTTAATCGTTTGCAACAATTAATAAACCTGGTTTTAGTTTAATTAGCTTAGATATTTTCAATGGCTTAATGAATTTGATAATTCATGAATTATTATGGAGTACGTGTAATAATAAAATCGAATTTGAACCTATTAAATATTTTTATTTTGAAATAAGAAAAAACATTAAATGTATTGAGTAGTATCGAGTAGTCAATGGAAAAAGTATTGAATAGTCAAAAGAAGCTTTTTACAACACTAACTTGAATTTATTAGTGAAGTATCCGTTAACCAACTAAAGCCACAAAAACCGATTGGGCCTATAAGGGAAGTACCAGCTTTCCTTCTGACTAACTCATTTCCTACCTCGTTTCCCTGATGAGCCACTCCTATGACCAGGTACTCAGTAAATAGAAACCTTGTTACCTATTGATAGCAAAGCAATCCAAAACAAGCTTGGATCTAAATTTCTACAGAATGAAAGATTTACATAAATTTATATAAATATATATTTTTATGTCATAAGATCTTTGTTTGAAAATTTCAAACTAAAATAAGATCAGAGTGATTTTCTAATAAGAATGAACCGCTTATTTTGCACAATACTGATAGTTAGTAAACAAAACACAAAAAATTATCACAGGTTTGAAAAACTTTATTTCTTGAATGAATGAATGAATGAATGAATGAATGAATTTTGATTATTCGGGAAACACGGGATACTGCGACCGAAGAAAATCTATTGTATCCCTTGCCAGGTGCCACAGCACTTCATCTAGACCTTCTCTACTGAGGAATCTCAAGATTGCTAGTGGTTCTTGTGTTGGCAGGTCCCAATTCTCCAATAGGCGCTTGCCCAATTGGATATATCTTCTGTGGTATAAAGCTTTACAGTTCTTCAGAATATGCTCTGTAGTTTCATTCTCTTAACTTTATTTCTTAGTAAAAGAATTGGAAAATCATTTTCAGCCTAAATAGCATTTGTTCAATTGCAAACAAATGATTGTTTTCTTTTAAGCTTTTATGCACCTCTTTTTTTGTGTAAAATCACAACATTTCCTGATTTTTATCCCTAAATAACGTTTTTACTTGAGACCATATTAAATCAACTCAGCATGTTAAAATTGTTTATTGTTTTCTATTTACATATTGCAAGTTAAATAAATTTCTAAATCAATAAAGATTTCAATCAGTTGTTTAGCTGAAAGCAATTTGTAGTTTACCTATAAACATTTTTATTTCAACATATTCAAATAACTACGAGAATTACCTTTGAGTGCCAGTTTTTTGTTTGTGCTCTTGCTGGTTTGCATGACAATTTTCCATAAATGTCAAACATAAACTGAAACGACAACGAAATTCTTATAACTTTTTTTTATTATTTAAAATATTTGAATTCATTCGACAGCAGACAATTAACAAAGTACTAACAAGCAATTTTCAATTATTATAGACTTTAAATAGATTTTCGATAAAAAAAAATGACTCAAAAAGAAAACAATAAAAAACAACCATAAAAATGTTAAATAAGCAAATGAATATTTATTAATTTGTTTAAATAGCAGTGAACATAAAAAAAATTCCAATACAGATTTTTAAATTAAAACAAACAATTCAATGAATTACAAATAAAAAAAACCAACAAAGTTAAATGTCTCAGTAACAAACATGACGGCAAATAATAAAAAAGTTTTTAAGGAAATAAAACAAAACAGAAGGAAAAAAAACTTCTTTCCAGTTGAATGGTGTTTGAGGACCCAACAAAAGAGTTGAAAAACAACTCCCCAACAAATAAGAAAAATTATTCATTTAAATGAATTTATTTTTGCACGGTTTGATAGAGACAAATAATGATTGCGTGCGCGTATGTTGTACACGATCTTAACGATTATTTGTTTGTTTTTGCAGTTTGAAACATTGAAGAAAAAATTTGTTCGTCTGTCCTAATTGTGTATTTCTTTGTTTAAACAATTTCCAAAGGTAAACAGACACAATACTCTTTTGTTTTTTGTCAGTTATGTTTCTTGAACAAAGCATGCGCGACCTACTGCACTTCAATATTAAATAGGACTTTTTCATTCGTTTTATATTTGTTAGCAATTCAAGAAAAACACGCAAAGGAATTGTATGACGGCCAAACTTATTTGGAACATTTTTTGAGGCGTTATATTCACGACATTTTGTTGTTGTTCTCTGTTTTATTGGTTTCGTTTTTAACACACAAAAAAAAGGAGGTTAAACCAGGTCAATTGGAAAAAATACAGTGAACCAAATTTTGTTGGGATTATTAACTTACATGTCTTTTGAATTAAACAAAAATTTTTATATTTCAATGAATAATTTTAGTAAGAATCTCAGTCACTTTTCAATTCTCTGTTGGAAACAAAAAACGGCTTTTATTAATGTAATAATTATTAATGAAGACAACGCAAGACAAGACAAGCCAACAAGGTAACTTGGGCAAAGAGCATTTCCTGAGTTACCACGGCCGTCATCAGTAGCCGCGGTCTATCCCCATACAAAAGAAAGGTGTGCCACTCACTTCCCAGAATAAAAACTTTGTCAATAACTGCACTTTTTATATTTATATACACCCAATGCCAGTCAAAGTCCGATTTCATCATATCGCATATCGTTGTTTATGACTTAAATGCGACTTCATGTTTGCCTCTGGTTGCTTTTTAATCCGACATCGAATTCTGGGCTTCATAAAAACATATACATAAATATATATGTATTTTTAAAAATGGTACTGTCTTATATTCGCAGGCATTCATGGGTAATTGGGAATGAAAACGAAAATTTACCGATTCCCGGGAATACAAAAAAATCGTAAATTCGAAAAATCTAGCAACGAATAAAAGTTAAAATTTGACTGTTGTTATAAAATTGAATATAAAAGTAAAAAAAACTTACTTACATTATTCTTGTGAAAAGCAAAATTTTAGCTGTTGTTTTTAAGGGAAAAAATATAGGATTCGATTGACGTTGCAGGCCATTCACAAAACCTACTGCTACGCGAAACTGAAAGCCATCAAAAATAATAATATTAATTAAACATCAAAAAAACTAAATATTTGACGAAGAATTTTTAATTTATTAAATTACATTTGCAACGTTCGACGTGGTTTTATGATGTTAAGAGCTGATTAGATTTTGGACTTGATTGGTTGAGTGGTTTAAGGCTTATATGTAAAAAACATTTTTGCGAATATTTTATTTTCGAAAATTCTCGAAATCTACTGAATTAAATCGGATCATTATCTCAGGACATCTAAGTGAGTTCAATGCTTTTAGAATTTGCCTAATTTATTCCTCATCTGTTAAGCCGTTCTTAAATTATGAGATGTGTTTACACGCACACACACACACACACTCACACAAACACACACACATCCATACAAACCTCATCGCGAAATTAGTCAGAATCGACTCCCAGGTCATCAAAACATGTAAATCTGATGACAACGCGATTTTTGAAAATTGGTGTAAAATCAGTAACTTCTTATAGTGGGAAGTTAAATATACATACATATCTGTCAAATTTCAACTGATATTTTTAACAAAAAAAAAATGGTAAAAAACACAGATAATTTTTTAACTATTAGAAATGTTACGGTGGGAATATGTAAATAGAAATTGCTACAAACGCAAATACAAAACACAACTTCCACAATAGGTTGTGAATGGGATAAAAGTTTTTGTACTTAAACATGTAAAAAAAACCCAATAAAATACAAATAATTTCCCCTATAATTTTTTTAAGTGTAGCCTACTATTATACATAATAAAACATGAAACTAAACAACAATGGTAGAAAAAAGTCTGCTTTATTTTAGTATCCCAATTTTTTTGTAAAATAATTTTTGTCTTATTTAGTCGCCACTGTTCAATTAGTCATTGTTTTTAATAAACCCTCAAATAAATATTGTTATTATTATTAATATTTATTTAATGCAAATTTAATTTACAGAAAATGTACATATATTGAGAAAAAGACTGGCTGCTAGGGCCTTCGCCTTCAAAATAAATAATGTTTGTGTGTTGTAAGTATGCACCTTCTAAAAATATTTTAAAATTAAAATAATGCAAAAAACCTCCACGACTTTGTTAAATAAAATAAAAAAGAGGAGGCAATATGAAGTGCATAATCGTACAGTATTACTTACAAAAAAACTATAGAAAAAACAAAACAAATTATAAGTTTTGTTTAACTTATATGTGCATGTCTTTATAGACGAAACTGACTCACAGCGGGTGTTTGAAACTCCAAAAAGGTGTTTTATATTTGTTAAGCTACAGAAATACCAAAAAACTACCGCATAATAATAATAATAAAAAGCAAACACTTAACCAAAGAGGGACTCACTGGCCCGTGGAGGACTACATTAAAAAAACTCACACCCCCAACACTTTAAAGTTTCAAATTTGAAATATAATTTTCATGTGTTTTGCAAAGTTTTGAAAAGAAATAAAAAAATTAATTAACATAATCACATGCGTTATTTAATTTTTATAACGTGTGCAACTTGTTAAAAGTGTTTTTTTTTTTCACTGGAACTGTTTTCTTTATTATTTCTTTCCAAGTCCTTCTGTTATTTTACTGTCTATTGGTGTAAACAAACCATCAACAATTTTTGCCCCCCTATTTTATGTTTTGATGGCCTGCCGAAATGATGTTTAAAGGTTTGTGTTGACACATGGCAGCTGTTTCTTAAACGAAGCCTACGTTTTTATTTGCCACAAAACAACAACATGTGTGCATGCTGCGCATTTTGTTGCTTTATACCCCAAAAAGCAGAAATTGCATATTCTTTTAACAAAAAAAAATTAAAAAAGGAAGAAAAAAAGTTTAACTTTGACAGTCAAAAAAATAAAATTTTATGCTCTGGTTGCCTTAGCGGCTGCCCCACCACTCACTTACTTACTCACTCGCTCACTCATGTTTATAAGCCAAATGTCAGTCAAACTTTTAAAATGTCTGAAGACACAGTAAAACAGCAGTAAGTAACTCAGTAACATCCCAAAAAAAAATATGTATGTATGTATATTTGTATGTATGTGAATTTGAAATCCTCCAATTGGCTTATAAAACATGTCTTGAAATTGCTGAAATTTTATTGTGTACCGCAAGTCCATACTTTTTCGTAAGACAACAACTGATGCGTTTTAAGTAGAAAATGACAAATTGTTCGACATTGACATTGAGATTAATTTTGTGTAGACAATTGGAGACGTTGATTGATATCAAATTGCATAATGTTGCATTGCAAAGTTGCGACAAAGTTACTTACTTACATACCAATACAATTAAGTGTATATGCTGTTGAATTTGTTGCATTCTTTGTTAGCTGAAACAGAGTTTTACGGCAGCTGGCGGCATTTTTGACTCATGCCAATACTTTGTTGATTTTGTTTAATGGTGCCTAGAAAAGTACCAATTAAATTCAAATTATATTTTGTCATGTAGTAAAGACATGGAAAGTATTCAGGCTTTTGAGGAGGAGAACTGTAGAGCTGAAGTGTTTGTAAATGAATTCCTGCAAAGACCAGCTTTAGTGTCATATATCCTTTTTGCTAGTGTCTTGAAAACCATTCCATATCGTCCGATAGTAATGAAAATCAACAAAGTAGTTTAAAAAAAAATATGCAATTTGTATTAGAAAAAATTTTACAAAATATAAAACCTTTTTTAAAAACTTGCATTCATAATGATTAATTTTTGCGTCATCTTGTAATGATTCAGTAAACTACAGAAAATTTCAATAGCAATTTTAGTTATCTGCATGCATATTTTATGTTTATTATGTGTTAAACTATTTTTTTAATTTACAATAAATTATGTAAAACAAGTGTAATTTTGAAAAACGTGCTAACTCGAACTGGGGTTTTAGTATTTCAAGCCGTAAATTTTTGTTACAAAAAATCTCATAAATTGCGCTTTATAACAACAGATTAATATTTTAGAATATTTTAGGCCGGAATAAAAATATATAACCACAATTTTTGCGTAAAAATTAAATATCTGAAATAAAAATAAGAAAAATATATATCACTACTTTCACAGTGGATCTCCGAGTGCATCTCCGAGTAGAAGTATCACTGGCACTACCCTTCCTAACCCAATCCAGCCCAGCACGAAATTCAAAATGCATTAAAAAAACACGTAAAGAAATCTTCTAAGCTGCGATCTAAACATGTTTTAACAAGACATAAAATTCTTGTTTTCCTTACAATTTATTTAATTCGTTTAAATTCGTTAATATTACTAAATCGCCCCAAACTAAAACCTGGAATAGAAAACAAACAAATGATAAGTTGAGACCTTCAAAAACAGGGGGCAAATTACGGCATTCGATATCGAACAATATTTCCATACAAATTAAAAAAATTTTGTATGGGGTTTCGTTCGATTTCGAATGCCCTAATTTGCCCCCAGCATTCAATTCTTTCTGACAAAAAACATTACGAACTTTCGCACAACATCAATTACTTTGTATGAAAAAACCAAACAGAGTTCAGTATAAAAATCACATTAAAAAGGTATGCTGAAATTGCTTTTGATTTATTTCTTCTTTGTTTAAATATGTATGTTGAAATTAGCGACCTGAATCCTGCCTTCATAAATTTTATTTAACATTTTTAATAAAAATCTATTGTCATGAAAATAATCAATTTTTCAAAAATATTTAATAAAATTGAATACGAACTGAGTTACATTTTTTTCTAAAAGGTCTAATGCAAGTCATACACTATGCGACCGTTAGTACAATTTGAGAAGGTTGTACCCGAGATTGGAACGTTTGAAGGCTGCTTGTATGAAGTTGCGTCTTGGTTGATAACAATGTTTAGATTTTTGTCAAGATATTCAGCATGTTTAACAAACTAATTTTGTTGTGATTACTTTCCGGGTGAATCACTTAAGCTGGCAGTCCCTAACACGCATTGTATGTGTTGTCGCGTTTTATGTTTTTCATACTTTCTACACGTTCTATGTTTTTTTTTTAAATTCAAGTTACATGCCACGCTTTTGTTTGTTTTGATAAGCTGTAGTTTAAATATTTTTATCAAAAATTTTTGTTTGTTGAGGGTTTTTTATCTAGTCTATATACATACATTTTATTGGTGCTATGGCCAAATCATCAGTACACCTTAAACCATATTTTTTAAATGTTTCAAACCTCTTATACAAAAAACTTTAAAAAACCAATGAGAATTTCAAAAACTACAAAGGTATAAATAAACATAGTAGACTTTGAAACTTATTCAAAAATCTCAACAAAAAAAATTATGTTATTCGATATGAATCTATTTTATTGTCTTTACTTGGCTATCAAAAACAACGCACATTTTCATGAAACTTACGACGCGTACAAAAGTAGAAAGTAAACCTACGTGTTTTAAGCGCTTCTACGCTTTGTGCTGTTTAGCTTGTCATATATAACTGCACTGATTCTACTTTTTTGACAGACGCTTAGAAGTCGTTAACGCTTAGTAAGTTGTATAATTGTTGTTGGTGATTTCAACATAAAAATCTTTCTAAACAAATGTTTGTTTAGAATTTGTCCGCAATATTTATACAACCTGCAATTAATTAATGCAATGAGGGTTCCATGAGCAAATCTGTACTTGTTTTAGTTGCCATCTTTACTCAAAATGACTTGTTTACAAAATGAAGTTGTACACACTGTTGGTAAAACGCCCAACTTGATTACCAACCGAGTTGTATCAAGAGTCGTAACGTGTATGGCTTGCATTAAATAAAAATAGAGCACTGGTTTATCAATTTAATGGTACATAAGACGTATGTACAATCCTCTTTGAATAATAAATCAACTGATCTCAAAAGTGATCACTTGCTTCGAATTTGTCAATATTTATTATTTTCTACTTTACGTACACTACGTTACATAGAACTCAGCATGATTGCTTGTCACGTATACGCTCTGTGCTAAATAAACCAGAAAAACTTCTTTCTACTTGCTTAACAAAAATGACTGGGAGATTTGTATAAATTAAGGGCTCTGAAAGGATTACTGAAAGCGAGAATGATGACTTTTTCACCCGGTCGCTCCAATAAAATGGTTGATAATATAATTTTCTGAAAGCTTTGGACCTTCTCTATGACCTTTGCTTAAATAGTATTACAATCGAATCAGAAAATATTTATTTATTGATATTATTTTTGCGGTCGGTATCGCAATTAAATATCTTTATAGATGTGTAAATAGACGTTAAAAATGTTTTACTAAATATATATATTTTTTTCTCTTTCTTTACAGGTAATTTTCCAAATAATTTCTATCACCAAAGATTTTTTTACAGCCTGTAAGTATAAGAAAAACTTCATAAACTTTATTGTTTTTAATTAAATGTGCAAAAATTCTTTATTGCAAAAGTATAATAGAAATATTTTATAAAAACCACTCCCCAATAAAAATTCACTTCACAATTTGAAATTTCAACCAGTGGGTGCTGAGAGTGTTAATACCTACGAAATGCAATTGTCTACTCTAATTTAATTTGAACTAACTATTTTACTTAAACTATTTATTATTCTTTCGAAAGTACCCTTGGCCACCTCTAAATGAAATTATCATGCTAAAATACTTTCATTATTCATTCTTTTAGCCAATAAAAATACAAAAACAAAAATAATTTTAAAATAAAACAGCAAATTTGCATTTTCAGAGTCATTTATCGCAAAGCGAAATTTTAAGGTCGTGAGGCTTGAAACAGCATCAGAAATTGCTGCAACAACAGCAAACCTATAATAATTCAACGGCAACATGAATAGCAGCCACAAAATGTGATGTGACATTAAAATGTTGTGACTGCATTTCACCTCAAATAAATTGATGTCGCCTTGATGTGTTGTTCACTACGTTGCCTAAACGTTTATGTATGGACGTGCACAGTTCTTTCTCTTTTAAAATTTCTTGCTTTTTTTGTTTTTTGTTCTTGATCGTTGCATTTTGCTTCAATCGTTATTAGCTTTTTCTTATTGAAATCATTTTGTAGTAGAATTTCAAGCTTAAACTTGCCAAAAGATTTCAGAGGTTGAGGTTACTTTCTATATTCTCTAGTTAAACTCGTCGTATCTTGTATATAAAATAATTGTACATAACGAAGTATGTAAATAGAAAATTAACTGTTTATTGTTGTAATGCTGGCTGCATTTGCCTTGAGATATTTGAGGAGGAAAAAAAACGTAATAATGAACCATCCAAGGAGTTGACAACACAACCATTCAGGCATTCATTCAGCCAGCCAAACAGTCAACCTACAGTCATGACAGCATGACTTTTTCAATGCGGTTGTTGCAAGTTGA
The DNA here is from genome assembly GCA_956483585.1 of Gymnocheta viridis. Taxonomy (NCBI): domain Eukaryota; kingdom Metazoa; phylum Arthropoda; class Insecta; order Diptera; family Tachinidae; genus Gymnocheta; species Gymnocheta viridis. Next base: position 126,924,471 of record OY101440.1, on the reverse strand, counting down.
ACTGTTAAAAAAATCCCTTCCTGACAAGTTTTGCTATAAAACCATTCACTTTGCTGATAAATCCAATGTGTTTATTCCTGGTTTTATGCTGCAATTTTATGAAGCTTTTTAATTTATTTATATTTATTTATATTCTTATAAACTTATACTCTTGTAACGTAACTACATATATGACCATGATTATATAAAGATGAGGATAAGGACAAAGATTTTATTTTCATATGAAATAAGGGGAGTTTTATATGTAATATTATATTCAATTATTTATATATTTACTCTGTTGTCACACTGGCACAAATATTTGCTTTATATGACATTTCACCAGACCGAAATCTAGTAGATTTCAATTGAAATTTCTATCAAAATCTATACCGTTCGTTAATCGTGACATTTTTCAAGATTTCGTATTCATGCCAAAAACAGTTGATTGATATTTTGATTTTCAAATGTCAAACTCCATACAAAATCATCATTCAAAAGTGAAACAGCTGGAGAGCACACCTTTCAAAGAATTGTTATTGAACAGTGTTGTATTTTTCAAAACAACTTAGGAAAAACCATAGTTAAAGAGATAAAGAATAATCATTACCAATTTCTAAAGTTTTCTCTTGCGGTTAAAATGATTTTTTTGTGATTTAATTTTGTAATTTTTGCTTTTTGCAAATATCTTTTGTAATAGCTGTGCAAAAAATATTGTAAAAATATTTTCTTATGTTCAATGAATTATCAAATTTATTTTAGTTATCGCAATTCATGTTGTCATGAAAAATATTTAAAGTGAGGACTTTGAAAAATTAATAAATATAAAAATTAATAAATATAAAGATCATTTTTAAGGATGTATGAAAAAATTAAGCTTTATATAACTGAAAAAAATAAATTTTCCAATAATTTAGTACATGTACGTTACGTCCAATGTTTTTCGAAAATAATAAATTCTTAAGAAAATAACAGATTTGTCAGCGAAGAACAAAAATTTTATTTTTATTTTTGCAAATTATAAAAAAAATCTATTTCAATTTGTTTTTAATATAACTGTTAATATTTTTCTATACATGTATGTAGTATATCAATTATGGGAAATAGTGCGATTAAAATTTAAAATACTTAAAAAAATAATATTTTTCTAAAATTGATTTGTCCACCAACTACATTCCACCTGTCTGAAAACGTGCCCTGTTCAAGTTCGATTTTAAAAAAACAATCAGTTCTGTAAATTTATTAAAAATATTTTGTTTAATAAAAATTCTTTAACAATTTCAATTTTTTATCCAATAAAAATTTTACTGAGCTGAAGTTCAAGTCCATTAGGTTCCACCGGTGAATAAAAATTAATTGTTTGCTGGTTTTGTTGTTTTCATGATTAAAGAAGCCAGAACAAGAAAATTGGACTAAAAGCTGGGATCCTTAATTTATTGTGCTGTCTTTTTCAATCATAAGAACATAGAAAAAGTCCCAATAAAACAATTATGGTTTTCGTTGATGTGTGATGGCATTGAACTCGAGCCTATTAAAACTCTTCATGGAATTGATCAATAATTTTCAACTATGAATAAAAAACAAAACTTTTTTTTAATATACCTGTTGGACCAAATACAAGTATCTTTTCAAATCATCTGCTATTTTGATACCTTTAGAAACTGTTTGGAATATAAAGCAACACATGAACGAAACTCGTGGCGAATAAATTTCATGAGACGGCAGCAGCTGCGTATTAAATTCGCTTGGTTCAATTTGCTATTATACGAAGGCTGCCAGTCAAACTTCATATACGAGTATGAAAAGTTTTGTTCATTTTGTTTATATGTCTTGTTATAAATTTCATACGGAGTACGAGAAAAAAAGCATACACCTTGCAACACCAATTATTTGTTATATTTTGTTGGGGGATTTGTTTTCAGCTTGTAAAATTAATATATGGAAAAATTAATCATCAGAGATGAGAGTTTCGTACTAACTGAAATTGATTTAACTTGTATGAAATGAATAGTTGCAATTTTCTATTAAATTTTTTTTTAAATAATTCGGTTAAATAGTTGATATTCCTACTCACTTGTATCCACCGTCCATTGCCGTAAAATCGAAAAAAGAACGCTGATGGGATGGACCTCGAAATCAGTACTGATCCACACTGCTAGTGTAATGAATAAATTATTCGAATATTACTTTCTGAATAAAATTCTTTATTTTATTCAGAAAGTAATTCAATAAAAAATTTCTTATATCAAAAAGAAATGAATAAACTCAGATTTGAACTCATGTCAAAGAATGCCTTTTAATTAATTTGCCTTGTAAAGTTCGAACAAAAAAATATGTCATCGTGTAAATGCAGTCTGGCTTGCAGACAAAATATTCGACATTCTTTTATATATAAAAATTAAAAGATAAAAATAATGATGAAATATTTAACTGGTTTTATGATTTTGTATAAATTTGTTGAACAAAATCTGAATGTTCGTTTAAATAAGTTTTCTTTGCATACGAAATGCCCCCTCAGGTCGTAGTTTCTTACGTTGCTTTTAGTTTTAGGCTTTAGCATTTATGCATGTTAATATAAATTGTATATTTCAACAAATAATAATAATAAAAAAAAACGTTGGTTGGCATTGTCACGTCATTTTAATTGCTTCATGCCGACATCACGATAAATGACATAAAATTTAATATCGATATTCACATGCCACCATAAAGATAAATATTTTTAAACTTGCCAGACAGTGCCGAAGGGAAGGAAACTTTTTAAAAACAATTCTATTGTTAGCCGCTATAAAGACGTTATAAATATTTATCACCTTTGTCTGTTAGCGTAGCTAAAGCCATAAAATGTTTTATTTTAATTTTTAATTAATCGTTAAATATTGGTGTAGATCACAATAACTTTAGTGCTGGCATTTGTTGCCTTTTTAGACTGCATATTATTTAGGATACTCAGAAACAGGTTCCATAGACTGTGTAGTAAATAGCAATTGCGAGTAAAACAAGTAAGTTGTTAAGGTCAATTGCTAGAAGGGAATGATTTGGTTAAAGGTTAAATATTATGTGTTTGGTCAATTAAGTGGTTATATTTTTAATATATATTCTTTTTGGCAGACAAAGCGTCAACTATTTTGTTACTTAACGTGTATGTTTAATGCCATTTTATCACCTTAAATTTTGCATTAAATATTGTTAATTATATTTAGTCATTAAATCAAAAGTTTACATCATATAAAACGAATAATTGCAAACAATGTATTTACGTACAAAAAAAATCTCACCTTAGAATGTTGTTTTTTGTTTAAATTCAGTATAATCTGCTTCAGTCAGTCACATGCTCAAATTTTAGAGTGATCGAATTTACGACCGATTATCAAATACTTGGACAATTATATACAAAAAAAAGGAAATAAGTCTTTCATAATAAAATAACTTTCCAATAGTTTTAGTTGTTTGATTTTTCAGTAAGAAATACAAATGGCCCGAGCGTTTGACGTTTTCTTGAGTATTTTCAATAAGATTTTGAAAGAGAGTTTTTTTATTGGTAATTTTTTCGATCACATTTAATTTTACTGAAACTTGTTTTATTAAAAATATCTTGAAATTGTTTATTGAGCGATATTAGCATGTTCCTAAGTTGATTTAACTTTTGTTAATGCAGAACATCAAGAAACTTTTAAGTAAAGGAATAAAAGAAAAACCATTATAATATCAAAGTGGAAACAAAACTCAGTAATCCATCATGTCGTTTTTATTTTCTTACTTTGCCTTTGCTTTTTCTACTCTTTCGATTTTTCAATCTTATTTAATCTCAGTAAATTTTATTTCCAGCAAGATTCTTGCAACTTGTTTTGAATTTGGGAAACCATTTCATAATAATATAATAACCGTTTTATAACACCCCTTGGAGCAAGAGATTTCAAATTAAGTTACAACCAGTTTTATGAAAAAGTAAGTGTCCTTTTTGACAGTTCCTAAATCCATTTGAGCGATTGCAAAATCCGGTTTTAAAACCGATTGCAAAACTCAGCCGATCACTCTAACATAAAAAGTTGTAGATTGTCATAAAGTTTTAGCAAATGTAATAAAGCTTGTAATAAAATGTTTACATTATTGATAGAATAACAAGCCAAGCTTAAAGTCCATTTACTGTAGTTGTGTTTGCGTTGATTTTATAACAAATTCCCATTAATCTGTGGATTTTGAATTATGGCCATTAAAATAATATTAGTAAAGTTGAATGACATAGAATAGAGTGTTAATGAAAAGTAAATATAGTATATAAAAATGTAAAAAAAACTGGTACAATTTTAATTGAACAAATGTTTTTCGTAGATAGTTATTTGGATTAATTATTGCAATTAAAATTCAAGCAAAACATTTAAACATATTAGAGCTTACTTTATAAAGGTAAGTGACATTGTTTTAAGCAGGACAAGTTTTTCGTGATTTTTTGCATGAAAAATATGCATTTGCATATTTTTAAAATTTTTCCCAAGAAAACCATTTTTGATATAATTTGCATAAGTTTGCATATTACGCAGGTTGGTAACAAAACTTGCTTGTAGTAGCTGACACAGCTCCATATATGGTCTCCACAAGGCGATCATTAAAAATTCTTTACCCCGAATATGTTGCACGTTATGTGTCTGGGTCATGGATTGTATAGAAGTGCAGATTTTGTTCACTTACATTTTGCAATGTTAACTCACTTGTTGCAAATTGCCAAACCATTTTTCTTATGGTAGAAATGCATACACGTATAATATGTATTATTTTTGCAAATAAACTTATTGTCTTCATTAATTTCCAGGCGCCTTCTCGTATCAATGTAATGCATTCATCACCCCAAAAATCCCTGTACCACCCACTAGATGGGAATCTTGGTTAACAACTTTATAGAAACAAGCAGCGTTTTAAATGAGCACTGTGATGATGAGGCAGAATCGATAAGTAATGCAAAGACTTATATTAAGAGTTCATCGGTAAAAACAGATTTAGCATGCATCAAAGATAATTTTGAATGTATTTGCCACAGTTAAATCAAATTAGAAATCAAAGGACTTCCTTTACATGAAAGTTTATTCGTCATAGAAGTCGTAAAAAAACTTCAAAATATTAAGAATAAAAACTTAACAAAGTTCTGAATCGGAGATCCTTTCAATTCGAAAACTTGAAAAAACATATGATTAAAATTTGTAATGAACAGTTGTTGAGAGAAAACTGATTTAAAGTTAATTTTCGGTGTTTTTTCGGGGGCATATTTTTGAGCATATTTAAATTTATTTTTTTTTAATATTTGAATGCATTTTTTGATAATTTTTTTGCATATTTAAATTTGCCCTGGTTATAAGATATTTAATAAATTAACTAAATAGATATTGGTTAAATTGAAATATCTAAGTTAAAAATGTAATTTACGTAAAATTTTCACAGTAACCGAAAAACTAGAAGTCGGGGAAAAATGAATATCGTATTATATTCTATAAGTCGTGCAAACATAGAAGGTAGCTTTCTTTCCGTTTCACAGCATTTTATGAATTTTTGGCATCGATTTATTACAGATTATTTTTGCATACTTTGGTCTTTGATAGCATATTTTTGTTGTTAAGATATTCAGCAAAGCACACAATTTTTCACGCAATTAAACATTTCAATGAAATCTTAACACGTCTTATTTTGTGTACTTTGTTTTTACTTTTTATAAGACACATACTGACTCATTAGGGTAATAAAGTAGAAGTAAAAGGTTGCCACAAGATGTCTGCATATTATTTTCAACTTTCTGCTTTCAAGAATTGGATGTTGCTGATTTCAAGCCAATTTTCGATAATCGAGTTTTCATCATATCTTGACGGTTTGAGGTCATTGGAATCTATTCTAAATATTTTTACAATGATGTCCGTAAGCCAGGAAGTGTGTGTGATTGTGTATGTGAGTATATAAACTTTTCATAACTTAATCAAGGCTTAACCGACCGGAGCCTAATTTCTAGAGACATTGAACACACTTTCATTTCTTGGGTTTAATGTCAATTTCGAAAATTAAAAAGAAAAGTTTTCTTACAAATAACCTCGAAAATAAATGTCGACTGCTGCGAGCTCTATGAAAATTTATTGATCCGTTCGAGAGATATCGTTAACTAAAAATTTCGAAAAAAAAAGTATTTATTTTATTTATTTCAAAAGTTATTGACTTGAAAAACTTCCCCAAAATTTTATTTAAATAGATTAAATAGTTCGAAAGATATTGTGTTGCAAAATTTAAAAAAAGATTTATTTAGATAACTCCAAAAATGCTTCTCAAATCGATTGTAGTAGTTTTTGTGGCTAAAAACATTGAGTCAGTTCCGTTCAGCGGGAAGTTCCAGGCACGGCCTGTAAGATTATACATTTCCGACATTTTTTAGAAACATTCTTGAAAGTTTCAATAATACAAATATTTTTACAGAACTGTCGGTACGGTCTTAGAGTCAAATTTCTCATATATTTTTTTAAGTTGTCTAAAGGAGTCCAATTTGCCGCATTAAAATTTGCACATTTTCTTTAGATAGCTTTTTCGATGATATCGCCATATACTTCGAATTTTTATCTGACATAAAGGTATCGTTCAGTCTTTGCTCCAAATCAAATACATCCAGACTTGTTATGTGCTGGACCTCAGCATCAATACTATAGTATATTTTAATTTTCATTCGGAGGAAACTGAAATTTAATAAATCTTGAATCTTGACTTATTATTGATATGATTAGATTTCTTTTCTTTCGACTTCACTAAAAAAAATAATGGATAATCTTACTATTCTTTCAGTGTAAAGAAAAAATAAAACTTTTCTACAAAATATTTCAAAGCAATTTTAGTCGGTCTTTAACTGTTTGAAGTGCAAATAAATATTCATTTGCAATGCGGCACATTGCAAACTGTGTATAAGGAAATTTAAAAAGTGTTTGTGGCGCATTAATACTGACTCATTCAGTTTCACGGCTTTTATGTCTTTAAGCTTGTTTTTTTTTTCTATAAAGTTGTTAAATTATATCCAATGTTTATTTTCACTCATCCACAACTTTTCATGCATGACTATATGCTTGAATTAAAATGTTATTTTAATTATTTTCTAATCAAAATTCATTAGTAATTCATTAAATGTTTATTTTCTCGCTCAGCTCTACACAACACTTGTGCTTTCATCGTGGCTATTTTGCATTTTTTTGTTGCTGCCTCATTTGGCATTCAATTGAAAATTCATGTGTTTGCATTTATTTTATAATTATTTAATTGTTTTCAGATTGCAGGCAATTAAAGGGAATATTTTTTTCAAGAGAATGTGAAAAGTCTATTTAGTAATAGATTTTTGAAAGTTTTTTTATTTGCTTGGAAAAAACTTGCAAAAAATATATATTTATATTTATATAAAATATATATTTATATAAATAAATAACTGGCATTTAAAGGCGTTATACTTGTCATTATGTGAAAGTATTTGGAATAACTATTTACAATTAAATTTTTTATGATTCACATTATTATCTTTAGTGTTTTAAGTGCGTTGCTTTTTTCGAGCTTGATTCCAACATTTTACTGTTAAAATACCCTTAAATTTGCATTTGTGATTCCCCTTAAATCAACTTAATCGTGTTCTTTTGAACTGTAAGGAGCTCACATGCTTTAATTTGACAATTATGACTGATCTTTCATTTAATTTTTTTTCTTAAATCCCAATAATATCTGTGAATACGAGTATTAAATGTATTTGATGCAGTTGCCATTAGTCTCGTTTCTTTTTTCTTCAAAACGAGTATTTTATATATTAGCTGATAAGTAAACTATTATTTCACTACTTCCAAATAATGCTGACGATATACAGTAGATCATAGAAAGATGTGTGGCTGCCGTCTCTTACCATCATTTTTGCTGACGGAGATGAATATTTTTTGGCAAAGTTTAAGGTTGTTCTTGAGTTGGGTAGAGTTTTGTTTTTTATGTAAAAAAGTATGTCTTAATGAATGACTTTTTATAAAGTTGCTTAAAATCATAGGCAAACATTACCTTAACTTTCGCTTCACATGCAGACAAGTGCTTATGGAAAGAAAGTATGAAAGCATTGAATTCGCAAAATGTGCAAATAGATTAAAAATCGCAAAATGTTCGCAAATAACTTAAAAATACCGGCTTAGGTAGGAACCATTTAATTAAACACATAAAAAAATAAACAAATACAATAACTACAGTATCTCAATTCATAGCAGATTGTATAAGTTGTAAGTTGTATATATTTTGCAAGCAATTTCCACATAAACTTGTCTCTAAAGAAATTACCGGCAACATTCGCACAACCTACAACTCATACAATGGGTTGTGAATTTGACAAATATGGTTTCAAAAAATCTTTCTAAGAACATTATATAAAACAGTTCTTTCAGCATATGCTTATTGCTTTTGGCGTAAATGAAGGGTATATAAGATTCGACACAACCGTCTATCGCTCTCTTAATTGTTGTTCCAACCTTACAAATCGTAATATTTACATTTTCCTAAATTATTTACAATTCATTTATGAGTTTTCGCAACTTAATGAAATCATCATATATTAAGATTGAAATAAATGGTTTTCATGCTGTTGACAGATTTATTTAGATTTTTAAAAAAAATATTTATAATTTTTTTTTTCTTTAAGCTCAAAAAATCCACTCAATAGTTTAATGCGAAAACAGAAATTATGTAGGCTAAGCAATTTATTTTTATCTGAAATGTTTTTAGAAAAAAGTTTAACAATTTATTAATTTATAACAACTACTGCAGCACACAGCACACTTGCACTACTGTAATTATAATTGATATTTATTACAAGTGAATGCATTAAACCAATGTCAATAAATTAGAGACAGCAAATAACAACAAGCGGCTGCTGCAACTGCAGCAGCAGCAACACAGCAAGAACAAAACAAATTCATCGACAACAACTTTATAAAACATTTTAGTATTGATAAATAAATAAATAAATTAATTATATGTTTGTTGTACGAGTATAACTATGACTGAGAGTTACAGCTTGAAAGCTTAACTGGCTGCGAATTTCTAAAAGCACTCACACATTTGATAGACTGAGCAACAAAAGTAACAAACTGACAGTCTGTCTGATTCTATGTAGCGAAATGTTGGGTGAAGGGATATGATGTCAGCAAATTTTTAAAGCTGTGCATAATTTTCGGAGATAATAATTATTTTTCAATCATAACATTTAGAAACTCATGTGGCAAATGAGACATATTGTGGCTTATAAATGACATTTCTTTTAAATTGTAATAAATAAAATTTTAGTTTTATCCTTAGAATCTTATATTTGTTTAATTCACAATCTCCTGTATGAGTTCTATGTTGAATAATAATGCGTATTTTTTTTAATTTCCATATAAACATATTCCCAAATGTTTATCTAGAAATTACCAACAGCATTTATAAAAAATACAAAATGTACAATAGGTTGTGTAATGTACAATTGTTTTTATACTTGCCCAAAAAAGACTCTTTTGTAATAAATACTTGTGCAACAGTGATGTTGCAACGAACATATTCTAGAAATACATTTTATGTTGAACTAGTAGAATCTACAGAAACATTCTTGGCGTCCCACAAGCTTCCAGTATATATTCGCTGCATCATTAGTGTGGCAAAAATATTTGGAACAGATTAAAAGTCTTAAGAACAACATCAAAATACCCTGAGAAAGGCTGTAATATTAATTCAAGATGTTATCCAAACTAATTATCACTAAAGAAATGTTTTGCTACATATTGAATAATAATATTATTTCATAAATAATTTTACTATATAAATTTTTTGATTTTCTAATATGTATCCAATTACATGCCGGCAAATATAATCTTGCATCTATAGTTGTCATTTAAATTTCTGCTGTCTACAAAGTACGTTCGTAATTTTTTCTGCCGCCTTTCGAGTAACAGAATGCCATTTATGAATACATTGTGTTATATGAATTATAAAATTGCGTGTTTATTATTAAATTTGTTAAACTGTTTAAAGATTATATTACTATTTTTGTGTTAGAAACAAATTACAAAAAAAAATAAAATAAAATATAAAAAACGGCAAAAACACACGATGAAAAGATGTCAGGGACAGTCAATTACTTATATTTCGCTTAAAAAGTTAGAATGTGGTGTTTAAACGAAAAAAATATCTTAATAAATAAAAATAAAAATAAATTTATATAAAACATGCATTCATTTAAGACACAGATATAATAGATGAATTACTAGAATTTAATGCAATTATTAGGGGAAATTAAAAATTAAAATTAATCAATTTAAGAAAATATGTACATGCAAGTGTGCTACTTTGAAACTTTTTTCACAATTGTTCGATTCCCAATCCAATAAAGAACATATTTATATGTTGTACAAAATATCGATTACAATTTCTAAAAAAACATTAGCTTATTCTTATATGAATACTAAGAACAAATTTTATACAACATACAATTCCTACAGCTAGTTGTGTATACAACTTCAGGTATTTTTACAAAATACATCATTTATAATGCTTAATTATTCATGTTATCTTTGTTGTTGTACTTAATTTATTACAAAATAATTCTCAACTTTAGCAAAAATAAATTTTAATTGCTTACAGCATTTGTGGGTTTTCTAAAACAAATTGAAAACATCTTAATTAAATGTTGCGAACAAAAAAACTACAATCAATTTGAAAAATTCAAACCGTGCAACTTGAGTGTGTGTGTGTGCCACAAAATCAATAGAAATAAATTTTCAACGGCATTATTTGACAGCCGTACAATTTGTAAGCAAAACAATTGATTTTTCTTTTCAATTGCATTCGCTATAAAAATGAATTGTTCTTGCTGACCCAATTTTTTGATCGTACAATATGTGCAATTGAGTTTTATTGAAAACGTTCATGTGGGAAAATTTAAATAAAATAATAATAATAATTATAAACAACTTCGAACAAAATGATTTCGATACCTTTTATACTTATGAATGAAATTGGATTTCAATTCCGTTTTCAATCCAATTCTATCATTATTTCGCAATAAAAAATGAACATTTTCGTGCTGAAAATGTATCTGATTTTATATATCAATATTGCTAAAAAAAATTTTGTAATCCTTATATTCTTTTACATTAAATTCGTAAACCAGTAAAACAATTAAGCCTTGAATTCTGTTAAAAATTTCATGCGAAATACTGTTAAATTCTTTACAGAAAAATTGACATGAAATTTCAAGGAGCCAATGTTGTACAAGCTGTACTCTGTTTTTAAGCATGGTACTCTTTTCATCATTTCCATATAAAAAAAATTCATGCGAAATAATGGCAAAATAATATGGCCGAAGTTGTACTCTGTTCATCTTGTGAAAACATACGAAATGTTTCTGGCACCATTATTTAAAATAATGGAAAATTACTCAACATTTTTCGCAAATTTGAACAGAGTACTAAGCTTTATTGAGAAAAATATATGACAAAAATGTATTTAGCAAAATTTTTCAAAGTGTGAAATAATATGAACGGCACTAATTTATTAGGAAATTTGTTTAGGTCGTGTGTGGTCTCGAAGTTCACGTAGTACTATTAATAAGCTTTTTCAAATTTATAATTTGTAATCTTTTAAATTGTATTTCTTTACACCAACTTTGAATTAATATAAATTAAATTTTGTGTGTAAAATTTTTTCAATAAGATAATCAGTGCTCGTAAATATTTTTAACTAATTCGAACAGAGTTCTTATAAGTTAATGCAATTACAGCATATCTATTAAAGCTCGTCATAAAATATCTGTTGACGTTTTTAAGACACTTCTACTCATATTGATACAAAAACTTTTACAGCAACAATGTTGCGAGGAACCTAGAAATCAAAATCCAATAGAAATGTTTAAGCTTGTAGAATATGTAAAAAAATTCTACATGTTTAGCAAAAATTTTTTCCAATAGTACTTTCCGGAATATGCTCATTGCAACATCAATGTTACTAAACAGAAGTCTCTCAAACCTCAAACTAAAGACCTACACAAGACATTTTGATTGCGAGTGTAGGTAAGCTCTTTTGTTTCCACTACTTCGCAGCACTAGTGTTGCGACGAATAAATACTAGAAATCATTTATGAAAAATTTATTGTATTGTCATTCTAAAAAGTAAAGAAGATTTGTACTTATAATATAAATTAAATAAATTAGTTTTCCAAATGTTTACATAATAATTGTTTGGCTGCATAATAAGTATTTGAAATAAAACAAATTCCTTAAACACACAATTAATTTATATTGTAGAGCTGCTCTCTAATATTTATTATAATTATTATTAAAGAAACAACATAAAACTATTTTGCGGTTTTTCTTGCAAATTTGTCTCACTAAGTAACGAAATTATCACAAAATTCCCAAAGCAGCTTGTTGCTAAATATTGGCGGCCGTATTCATGCACGATTGATAAAGTAAATATATGCCTTGACACCGGGTTTCCGGGTAAGCTCAACTCTATTAAGCGTTTATGAATAAGGCCATTTATTGGCTTATAAATTTTGCTAACTACGACAAAAGCTTATAACTATTTGCTCGATACACTTTTGTAGTAGTTTGAAGATATATAAATCTTGTTGGAAGTTTAACTTGTTACTAAACAAATGTTTCATATTCACTTTTATAAAGTTTGCTTTACCGTTATAAAGTTTGGATTTTTTTTAGTAGTTTCTGCGTCTGCGTTTAATCGTGTTCGAAAGTATCATTACCAAGTTGGGTCGGCAATTGGAATTACTGTCTCTGTTGGGTGCTATGAATGTAAAATTATTGGGCTAAAATTAGGCACCAGCAGAATCGAATACATATTGTCTGCGTCGCTACACACTTGGTCAGCTTGAGCATTGCATTTTTTCTACTTGAGTTTCGCTTAAATCTAAACAGCAAAGTTTTAAATATTTATTGGTATCCTCTTTTTTTTTGCACGCCTCTTAATTAATACAAATTAGCAAAACTGGACATCTATAATAATCGCGTTTCACAGCTCGAACAGAGTGTTTTCAAGCCCAAGATTATAATGTCTTTTGTATTCAACCGCATATGTGTATGTTTGCAGGTATGCATATATTTATATATCAACCCTTTTTCCCGACCACATTTCAAAGCTTTGCAGCTTTGCATCATTTTAAATACTCTAGTGGTAATAAAGCTTTAACGCATATGAAAACAATGTGTGTTTATCCAGTGACATCATTGTCATTTGCAGTCATTATGAATATAAATCAGAAAGTTGTTCATTAATCATGACATAATTACATTTTTTATTAATAAATAACACTTTAATACATTTTATGCAGATACAGCCCAGTGTGTTTGTATAAAGGCAGTTTAAAATTTCGTCGAAAGGCAATTAATAATGATAGTAGTAGTAATAATAAAGAAATGAATTACGTCCATTTTTTTCTAATGTTTTAAAGCAATTTCAAATGTAGCAACAATTTCCGAAAGAGCATTTTTTTAAGACAATCAACATGCTGCCATCAATTTCCATATTTACCCACCGCAACCTTTTTGCGTGCAATTTTCTTTTAAGCTTGGTAGTTTGCTGTCAAAGTATATATTAAAACAATTTGCAAGAATTGTTCTTGAAATAATATTGCAGAAGTAGTACTCTGTTAATTTCGAGAAAATCATATGAAATGTATCTGCAACATTTCGCGCATAATTTTCCAAAAGTGCTGCCAATTACGGGTTTTTGTAGAATACTTTCAAGGGATTGATAATATTGGGTGCATATAAAATTTTTCGTAGGTAGGATTCCATTTTTCATTAACATTTTTCGCAAACTTAAACAGAGTGCCGGGCTTTAAGTGAGAATGTTGAACTTTTGTATGTATAACTTTTTTTGTCTTTCCCACTGAAGAACACAAAAGTTGCTTACAACAATGTTGCGAATTGTAAATTAAATGAATATGTTATATTTTTATAAAGAAAAAGAATTTGATGATGTTTCTCAGACATTTCTTTTGCTTCAACAACCGTCGGAACACTTATGTTGTAAAGAACATATACTAGAAATCTCTATTGAAAAATCATTTCTTTGACTGATAGAATGTGTAGAAAACATTTTTCGCATTCTACAAATGCAAGAAAAAATATGCTATTGATACAGGGTTTTTCAATAAGATATTTTATTTTCAATAGCCAGGCATTCTAACAGTTGTCATGACTGTAACTACTGGACAGAAGACATGTAAAAACTACGCCATTAATAAAAATTTGACGATATGCGCTTCAACAACACATGAAATGTATTAAAGTTCCCTAAAAAAATTTTTAAAATTTCGGGGTAAGAGTTCGCAAAACTTAAGCTTCTTGGTTCGTAATGAAGCGCCTTCTCGTCATGCAGTTGTGAAACTGGTAGAAAACTTGAGCTGTTGGTACAAGTAAAGAATCAAACTCGTGCACCTCGCTCAAGAATAACGGAGAATATCGCTGTTGTATCTCATAGCGTTGAGGAAAATCCAGGTTTGTCAATTTCTGCCGATCTTTGGAGTTTGGCATTCCACAAACGACATTGCACCATACTTTGTATCAAAATTTAGGTCTTAAGACTTTTAAAGTTCACTTAACTCAAAATTGATTGGGCCCATAAAATGCATCAAACTGATTCGGAATTTTATTGCACAATCATCGTCAGCAGAGTTGTCCTATTTTTAGCTCGGAAATTTTAAGAATTCTCGTTAAAGCTACATCCTCAACGTGTAACTTTTTGTTGCGGGCTTTGGTCAGGTGGCGTTATTGGGTCCAACTCTTTCGAAAATGAGGCTGAAGTAACTGCTACGGTGAATGGATTGTAGTATCTACCGATGCTTAATGATTTTGTATGGTTGAAATCGGAATATATTAATGTGGATGACATTTATTTTCAACAATACTCCAGTACGCATCACTCAAGTAACGATACAATCGAGTTTTTTTTTAAAGATTTAACACTTTTAGACTTTTTTCTTTGCGGCTTCGTGAAAGGTAAAGTCTCTGTCAATGGCTAACAATCGATTTAAGAACTCAAAAGTGGAATTCGTGAAGTTCTCGAAGACATACGGCCGCAAATGTGTAAATTGATGATGGAACATTTAATGAAAAGGACATGGTACTGCAAGCGTAGCCATGGCGGTCACTTGGCTGATACCAATTTCTTTACAATTGAAAAAACATCCGATGATTTCGCTTAAAAGTACTCGATTTTTTACAAATCAAATTGAAATCTCTTATTGCAAGACAATATAGATATTTTCAGTATATATTCGCTGAAACATTACTGTTGCAGAAGTATTTGAAACAAACAAAAACAAAGTCTGAAGCACGTCATCATGATATCTTGATCAAGGGTCCACTATCTATTGAATGAATGAATTATCTCTTACCAACGACAACATTTTTTATTTTATGCTTTTATTTTTACATCTTCCAGTGTATGTTGTGGTTTTTACTTTTTGGATTTTTTTCATCTTTAATTTCCACTAAACCAAATCCAATAAACCATATTTTTGATGTTGAAAGTTTGTTTGTTTATTGAAATGCAATAAATTTTGCTTTCCAATTGAATGATTTTTTGTTGCTTTTGTTATATTGTTGCCACTGCTGTTATTGCGATATTGCTAACAACGGCATAAATTAAATAATATTAATAACATTGATGTTCTTCTACACTAATGATAATATGAAATAGGTCATGTTAATGTACGAGTATGTATATGTTATGTGTATGTATGGTAAACAAATACAAGAGCAACAAAAAAAAACATGTCTGTAATATAAATATTTAATAAAATATCCATATTAAATATTTAAATTGAAATTTATTTATTTTTTCTGTTGTTTCATATAAAACGATTATTATTTTCATCACAGCGAAAAATAAATTATATTTGCTCAATAAAAATACAATATTAAAATTTAATTTCATTAAATTTTGTATTTAATTTTAATTAAGTTTTTCATTTTGTAAACATAAAAAAATAAATGATTTTCAAATAATAAATTATGAAAAGGAAAAAATAGAATGTATTAATTTCAATCATATTTTTTATTACTTTTTTTCGAGATCACTTAGTATCTATTTTTTAATATATTTTAGTTTTTATCGTTCTCTTAAAAACGTGTATCCTGTTCATTTTCAAAGAAGCAAAGTACTCGTATTTATTTGCGTTGTGAAGTTTATTTACAGAAATACTTTTGTGTGCTTTACATGTTCAGCACATTTTTTTCGAAAGCCTTATGGCCTAGTTTCATTGTGCATGTACTTGTATTTTTGTTTGTATGCAGACATGATAAAAAGAAAAGTTTAAAAAATATTTGTTAAGTTGTTTGAACAGGAGCATGTATGCCAAAGCGCCCTAAAGTATTCTTCAAAAGGCAACAAATTTAAAGGACGTTTATATACGAAACAACAAAATATTATTTTAATTTATTTTCCTTTTTTGATGCCTTTGCATTTGTTTAGCGTAGAAATAAATAACGACAAATAAAAAAGAAGAATTTTCCTTATTTTCATAAAATTCTTTGTTGTGTTTGATGTCATTTAAATTTTCATTTCGCCTAAATTTATGCATGCTTTTGAATGTGATAATAAAAGTGACACTCGCTGGTTGTGCGTGTGATGTGAATACGTAAATTTCTATGCGTTCGGTTATGACAGTATGTCTTCGCATTGTTAATATGATAAGTACATTTTTATGCAACATTTTATTTTAAATTAAAGTTGAACTTAGCCAAAAGATAATAATCGCTTAGAGAAATTTGTTAATTAGATAAAGTGGAATCTATGAGAGAAGGTGGCTTATGTTAAAAACTAAGAGAAAGTGTCTTGATTTATGGAATTTTAATTAGGATGTAAGCTTATTGTGTATTTTGCAATGACAACAGCATTGAAATTGTTTGATGTTGTAAATATGTAAATATTTCTTTTTCATATTAATCTTAATTAGAAATGCTTTGCCACGTCTCAATGAGTTTTGATTGAAAGGGGAAAATCCGCGATTTATCCCTTTTGGAGTATGGCCATTTTATGTAGTCGATGTGTTTAAAACTTTTTCTAATTTAAAACATATTTCTAAGTTTTTCGCATTGTCTTAAGACTTTATTATAAAATTTTACATATACATTTTATTTTCACATTCTTTTTAATTAAACTTTTCATAACTTTTCTCTTTCCTTGCAGGTAAATAAATTTTCTGACGAATACTTAAATAACCTAATTGGTAAGAGTGTCATAAATAACTTTTACACATCACCTCATTTAGCATTTTCAATTAAATTTTTCTATGTCAGGCACTTGTTATGAAAACAGGCACAGACATACTCGTAAATAGTAGACAAGAGGCAAAACAATTTCATAATAAAATTTTGAAAAAAATGTGTCCTGCGTTTGCTGAAACTTTGTGTATTGAAAATACATGCATGTGGCATAGAGAGTGTTTTTTTAATATGCTAATACCTAATTATGGTTCAGAAAATATGCCTTAGTTTCAGAACGGGTAATTCCCGGGAAAGACACACTTACAATAGTTTGATTAAAGTGCTTTAATCGTCTCTTAAATTGAAGAAAACATTGAAATTTTCTTAGTAGAAGTATGTGGTTACAAAATAATACTTATATGAAAGGCGAGTCGATTTGCCCACTTTTATCATCATTATATTATTATGTTATGATGGAAATTCAATGTGTGGTGTTTAAAATTTCATAAGAATCAATTACATTGTGTTCGGGATGTTAAGCGCTTTTAAGAAAAATTATTAAAACGTTAAACAAATTCATTAAAATTACAATTTGAGATGATTAGGTTAATATTTTTACAGCCAACTTATTATGATGACAAGATCAGTAAAAAATTTTTAATTCTTGTTGAAAACGTAAAGAAATTCTTTTATTAATTTTATTTATTTATGTGTTCACCGATAGAACATATTTTTAAATACTTATTTTTCTTTTAACTTCAGCAAATGCCACTTTTGTTATGAAAGTATTTTTCCATGGGCGGTGCTACACTCATTAGATATTTTTGTGTAATCGTTTCTACACCATGAGCTGTATTTGAAGTATATGCACGCAATTCTATGAGATTAACGAAATTATTACATTTGTATCATATAAATTTGAACTGAATAGGACCACTTGAAACCACTTGGAAAACCTCGCGAATTTAAAAAGATTCACAAGACAAATGAGAACGTGGAATTTAGTAGAACTATTTGAAAAAGATTATTTAATTTCGATAATAAAGTAGAAGAGGTTGGAAAGAGTATTATTATTACTTTTCTCACAAATTTGTATTGTAACGAAAACTCAATGCGGTTTCATAAGGATCGGTTAAGAATAAATAGTTAAAAAATAATATTTACCTTGAATGAACATGAACCTGCCCTCTTTTAATCGTAATGTTTATTTATTAATGGACCAAAAAAAACCCCTTACAGACAATGAGCTACAAAAATACTTACAAACTGATGAATATAAAATAAATATGGATTAAATATACAAATACATAAATATACAAAGAAAACATTTCCAGTTTTCAAATAAATAGTTATTCCATTAAAATAGATAAAAAAATATTCAACTAATTGCATTTTCGTTTCTAGAAAAAAGTGCAACATTTTTTGCATTTTTTAATGAAAATTTGCAATATAAAGCTTTTTTTTTAAATAGTGAGTTTATTAGAAATTATTGTGTCATCACTTTCGAGGCAAAATTTTTGTCGTATAGAAATTAAATAAATGAATAGAAATTTTTTTATAAAAAGTAAATGAAATGTTACTTTTTCTTAGAAAAGAAAACGGAATTAGTTTTATCGATGCTGAATTCAATAAACGACTTCTGCTGTTTCTGCAAATTAAAATTAAAAGCACTGTTTCGGTCCCATTACATGCATAATGAGTCGGATTAAAAGGTGCATAAAAAAGCTTAGCCATCCTAAGATTCCAAAGCGAACCTAAAATGGTTCAGTGTTAAGCAAATCAGGACTATCAATGCAACCATTGAGAATATCGTAAACCTGTAGGTCTGATCGTACTTTTCTACTTGATATCCTAGCTTAGATCTTACAAAGTTTTACATTTGTCACAAATGATAGAGAGCTATCAAACACCATGCATAGGTTTTAAGATAAAAGGAATTCAAAAAGTACGCAAGGTTTCATTAATAGGTATCGGCTTAAAAAAATAATAGAAAATGCTGTCGAAATTTGTTTCCAAAAAAAAAACTTTAACTGGCAGACCCACGATCTTGTATTCGCGTTTTGTTTCACATGTAATTGTACGAAAGAAGGAATACGTATGACATCGTGGGCCTGGCATTTAATAAAAGCTTTTAATAATGAAACAAGTTTGATTGAGTGTCTGTTTTACTAAATGCGATTGAAAATTTCTTTCGAGCATTTATAGTATACTGAAAAAGAGAAGTTTTCAATCTTTTTTTTTTATTAATATCCATGTTCAAATTTCATTATTCCGCACACTTAATTATTTGAATTAGCGAAGTTAAGTCTGATTTATTAATAATTCTCAATTAAAATGTTTTTATTTTCATGTACTAATTTTTATATATAATTTTAAAGAATACTTCTACTCATTCATGATGATATTTACGCTTATCATTTGTGTAAAAATCTCGACCATTTCAAGTTATATTCCCACTTAAACAGTGATAACATCTTCATTTGAAGCACTCTTCTGGAATTATTTTCTTAGCTTTTTTTCCTTTAACTTATTAAAACTTTGTTTTATTGCATGATAATTAATCAATATCAAATCCTCTCACTGTCCATAATCATACAAGCACACAATTTTTGTATTCAATATGTTAGTTTACAACATTTGTTCGTTTTTCATAGACATTGAAGTATTTACAATTATCAATGAACTGTCAGACATTATAAATTCCGTTCTGAACTCATACTGCTTTTTGCATTGACTTTGAAATGGAAAAACGATATCATGGCTGTGTAATGCATGTAATGGCGAATTGTTTATACGTTTTACACAAAATTAATTAATTTTAAACCTTTTATGTTACAAAATAATAACCCCATAAAATCTCTCTTCAACACATAATAATATCAATACTTATGCATTTAATAATGATTTAAAATTCCCATGCCACAAAACTTTTATGCACACAAACAAAAACATGGACATGAAAATTAAATAGTCGTTGCCAGTTTTGGCATGAGAAGCAGAGAAACATGGAGTGGAGTGTCGGCCACCAATGTCACTAAGGCAACACCCCAGGGAATAGTAGTAGTAGCTGCAAGCATGTAGTAGTCAAATATTAAAGGTAAATGATGGTAAACTGAGTGTGTATAATAAATGTACAACAGTAAGTGTTTTGTTCCTTTCCTACGGAAATTGTGAAATTATAATCAGCACAAAAACACAGCCATAACTCTTTGCGAAACATACAACGTGTCATACTACTACTTCAAAAAAATTTTAAATAAAAAAATCCTCTAAAGTATGAGTCAAACTTTTTTTACGTTTGACATTATACTTAAATATAATTCATACATAATTTCATTAAGAGGATCCATCTTTTGATATAAAGCAATAAAATAACATCGTTCTCGTATAAAATTCATTCGTTTTCATTTCTACAATTATTCAGCACATACCTACTTTCATACATCAGCTTCTACTTCATATTCTCCGTTAAGCTGTGCTTTAGGCTGCATGGTTGGCTGAATTGCAACAGCAAAAATCTATAGACTGTGATAATTTGCATTATGTATAATGCGTATAAGTGTTGGTTTCACTGCATGAACAGAGTGAAATAAAAATCACACAAACCAAGTCAACCAAACAACCAGCCAGCCAGCCCGACCAACCAACCGACCTCCTTGTGCCATGCACTCATAACACTACTTTAAAAGTGTGAATACCACACTTGAAATGTGTTGCATTTTGTTATTATTATATAATATGCATATTACACGTTTAAAAATTGCACAAACACACACACACACGCACAGAATCATACAAAAGACCAGCAGCATTAACCGAAAAGGTGCAAGTAAAAAAATTAACTTTTATTGAGATGGTCATGCGATAATGATTTCTGTAATCGCTACACTCGACGTTTGTTGGTTTTTTAAATAAGAAATAATATAACTTTTAATACGCCTTAAAGTAGGCAATTTCTTGAAATATTTATGCAGTACCTGAAAATATGCAGTATTGAAAAATTGTCTTATTTTAAATTTTCTTATTTAAGAAAGACAGGATTGATAGGCGTTGCATGATGGAGGACCGTTTATTCTAGACCTCCAACATTCATTGACACCATTTCCATCATGTTATAAAAAGCTGTTTAACTTGTGTCAGAAATCCTTGCGTCCTTGTATAACTATAAGCAGTGCTCTTCGCACTTCCTCTACGGATGCATTGTGGATGTTCATGCACCTACTACAATTGGACCTAGTAGGGAGGGAGATAGCAATAACATCAGCAATCCGTCTTCGTTGTTCCTCTCTATGGAACGGAAATGGTACCGGCCACTGTAGATTACTCGATGATGAAGGTTTGGTGATGAAGGATTGACCTAACCTCCCCTGCGCTACTACACGAACGTCTTTATAAAACGTGAATACGCTCTACAGAATTGTGGAGGAATGGTACCGCAGGCAGAAGAAAAAGCGTTGATATTTATACGGACGATTCCAAATGTGTGAGTTATGGAATCTTTTCAGAAAAACATTCGAATTTGTACGGCTTACAGATTGTGTTTCGAAAGTGTTTTCTTTCGAACCGAAATGCATAATAACCCTCCAGGGCATTTAGGTTCGTATCTCTAAGCAACTTCTGGATCAAGGCATTGTATTCCAGCCAGAGATCCTTGCTATAAAAGAAGTTGCGGATTGGTTGAAAGTGAATGTTACTTCAACGACTTTAATTAACATAGACACTGATAGTCGAGCAGCTATTATGACCCTTGAATACCCGCTTCTAAGAACAACAATTGCCCTTGATTGCCGATCATCTCTAAACGAGATGGCAGAGCAACTTGATGTTAGAATCATCTGCATCCCACGGCATAGAGGCTTTCAAAGGAACTCTAGGGCTGATGAGCTTTGTAAAACTGGGACAACAAACTCAGACTTAGGCGCAAGACAGAAGTGGAAACAAATAGAAGATGGGTCACAAGAAATGATTGCATGATCACCAGGCAGTTATGATCTCATCTAAATAGGAAAAATATACCTTTTTTGTTTTTAAGAAATAGGAAACAAATATCGATTGTAGTGTCCGTGTTAACCGGACACTGTCTCATAGGCAGGCATGCACAAAGATTATTAAAGGTGCACAACGATATGATTTTTGCTGCAGCTGTCAAGGTATCGATGAAGAGGAGAGTATTGAACATTTGCTGCGTCACTGTCCGGACTTTCAAGAAAGAGAAAGGCCACAATGAGCACTCTTGAGTGCGGGGAACTTTCTGCCGTCACCAGCGTTGAATTGCAACGTATTAGTAGCTTTATATTGAGACCTGGTTGGTTCGACGGTGGGGACTCTGCATAAGTAGAGTCTCCTTGCCTAACCCTAACCAAACCTGTGTCATAAATCAAGCATGGACGAGTCTTATTTATATTTATTAAATCCTGAAACCGACCTCATTTAGAATTTGTATTTCTACTTAAAAGTAATATTTCATTGCGTTTGGGCTAGCTTACGAAACCGTAAAACGTAAGACGACGGTCCCTTCTTATTTTATTCGAGTTTTTTTTTGCACACTTACACAAATTCTTTTTTCGCAATCAATTTATTTTAAGAAAATGTAACACTTCATTTGTTATACTAAATATGCTCTCATTTTTCTCATGCCTTAATAAGTTTTTCTTTTACTGTGTTACTTTTATGTTTAATTTAAAACTCATTTTTCATTTGTACATATTTTCTTATACATTTTTTTTTCGTATATAAAATTAATATAAAAAGAAATCAAAGTGCTTTTCTCTCGCTTCCTTTCATGTATTCTACTCCTTTTGCTTTCGAATAATATATCCTGCATTTGTTTCTTTTAGTACGAGTGCTTTAGATTTTATTTGTGTTCTTTTGTAAGACCATTAATCTAATTATACTAATTTTCTTTAATTTATCCTTTAATTGCATTTTGTCTTGCATGCTTATCTAGCAAACTTTGTATACGTCTAAGTATATGTGTTTGTTTTTTATACCCACACACAGATATACAAAAGGAGTAGCACTCACATACACAGTTAAATACTTGTACTCATGTACACAAAGGAATAGAAAGTTATTGTATTGGTAGAGTATAAAGTACTTCTTTGTTAAGTTGATTAATATAATTTTCTTTAAGTTAGATAGTATGTGTTTGTGTGTGTGTGTGTATGAGAGAGAAGGGATTTTCTCAACTATTGAATAAATAAAAGGATACATAAAATTGCTTCTTCATGGTTCCTTTAACTTTTTTAAAAGTATCCCATTATTTCTTCCTCTCTCTCACTCTCACTCTCTCTTTTTATTCTACTAACTACTCTCTTTTGAATAGGGACTCAATTATACTATATATTTCACTCCCCCATCCTCTTTCATCTTTCTCAATATTTAATTTACGCCATTTTTAAGTTAAAACTCTATTTTTCTTTTACTACTTCTTCTACTCCCTGTTTATCTTGGTAAATATTTATACAGAATGTTTCATTAATAATTAACTTAAATTGTAATTGAGGTTAGTTTAAGGCTAAATAGTATAATTAAACGAGGTGTTAAAAGCTTTTAAATAACAACTGTGACTACTTCTATTACTGCCACTTAACACAACGTTCCATGCTTAACATATTTGTTTGTAGGTATATCTTTTATCTTACTTAGTTCTATTTATAATTTATTTAAAAAGTTTGTTTATGTGCAAATTTTATGGTCAATTTTAAAAGCATCTTAATGGTTGTAAAATTTTTAATTGAAATAAATTGTTTAACATTTTATTTGCATGTTCTTCTAAGAGTTTTGTACCAGCACTTGAGTTGTGGTTGTTCAGTTGAATAACATAATTTATGATGTGTCAAGAGTTTCTGTGTTAAAATGTTATTTCGTTGTAGAAATTAATAATATAAATCTCAACGCTGAGATAAAGTTTGCCTTATTTATTTGCTTAAATAAACATATAAACGTATGTAAGTACTTTTCAAGAAGAGGTTGGAAAAAGTAGCAATTTCGCAAAAGTTTTTGCAGGAAAATTGCTTGCTGAAAGTAAAAAATAAGTTAAAACGTTTTTTTCGTTACATTATTTCTATTGAAGAATTACAAGGTTGCAACAGATCAATGTCTGAAGATTTCTTTGGTCTAAAGCAAGGTATAGATCTTGAAAGCGTGGCCACGCGGGGGTCAATTTGTTTAGCGAAATAAGTGTGAACACTTCATTGTTTATGCAAGCGAATTTCGTTCTTAATTTGTTTTATTGTTAAGACATTAGCCATCTCCATTACTTAGAAGTAGCAAAGTAATGACTTGCTTATAATCCGATGTGTGAGTACTTATTTTTTTAACAAAAACTAAACTACTTTCAATTATCTGGAAATGAGTTTATTACCCATATTTCTCTAATTAGAGCTTCATGAACCCATTTGAAACTTGTCAACTATTTGCTTATCTACTCCCACGCTTCCTGGTAACTAAAATAATAATGATATAAATTCTAGCAGACTCCTTAGAATTGAAACACGAATGCCAAAATTATATTTTAACGTTGAATGGTTTTTAAATAATTGAGTAGTTATCCTTTTGAAATGAAGTGTAATTAAGTTTTATGTTAAGGCTGGTACTCTTTTCAAAATTTCATGCGAAATGTTGACATAATCCATATAAAAAAAGTTTACATGAAATATTTATGAAAAAATGTTGCAAAAGTTGTACTCTGTTCAATTCGTGAAAAATTTATGAAATGTATCTGGCAACATTTTCTTGCTATCTGTAAAACAATGTGACTGGCTTTTATTTCGCGCGAAATATTGACAGCAGAAAAAAATTTTCCTGTAGCTTTTTTTACTTTTAATTTCCTGTGTCAAAAATTTCTTTAAAACTAAAACAAAATGTATAAAATCACAATAAATACAAAAGGAAAAAGTAAATTTACTGAAGCGGAGAAGCGTCTACAAATATCAGCAGTAAAAAAGAAAACTTATTTGGGCCAAGTCCAAAAAAGCTGCACAGCAGCCGGAACACCGTTAGCATCTTGGAGAGAAATCGCTAATGAAATATGAAAACCTGGTAAGATTTTAAATTTATATGTATGTATGTATATATTTACTATATGCATTTTCTATAGATGAAGGCAAAGGTGGAAGAGCATTCTCGACAGCAAGCGCTATTATAAGCAAAGTGTTCAAGAGTTCTGGAAGTGGGTGCGAATTAGAATTAAACATATGTTTTTCTTAAAAAAGTCAATCAATGTTGCATACTTCTAACCAATAAAAACGACAATTTTTTCCGAATAAGTAATGTGGGCATCACTTGTTACATGTCAAATTTTTCACGCGAAATCAAAAATGTTGCTGAAAATTTTTCACAACTTCCAACAGAGTACCATGCTTTAGCAGGAATTGTAGTCATATCAAATTTCATGAAAACAGTTTTCCTTGTAAAATGAACTATACAAATTCAAGGCTATCAAATTTTTATTAACAAAATTTTGAATTCAAGCCAACGCTTATTTCATTTTAATAAAAGAAATTAATAGCACCGAATTGGCTTGAGACGCCAATGATAATAATGAGGATAGTAAAGATCTTTAATAGTAAAGAGTTATTCCAATGACTTCTACGTAATGAGATTTAGAAGTCGTTATTGCTAAGCGAGAGTAGTAAGTATTTGCCTCCAGTGACATCGCAAAGTAGAAGTAGTGAAGATTGTGTTAGCGTTTTAATTTGCCATGCAATTGTTTCGATGCTTGATTTGTAGAATTTATCACTAAAGGTTAGATATGTCAGGCAAACTTGAGCTGGCACCAGTCAAGCTTAAAGTTTTGGAAGGCGACCTTTTAAATGAAGAACATAATTTAAAAAATTTTTTTGTTTTGGTAGAATAATAGAAATGAATAATATTTCTTTCAGTTTTCGAGGGAATCTATCCTTTTCTCCCTGGAGCCTGCTCAAGAACTACCGCTTGTCCTCAAAAACTTGTTTTTTCTAATCGTACGTAAAGTCCTTAGTATTAAGCTAAGGATTCTTTAAAATACTCATGCCACCTTTTAGGCTTATTAAAATTTTTAAAAACCCACATCTCACTTATTTATTTTTTCTTTATTTATCTTTGTGACAGGCCACAAAAAAACTTTTGAAAGTCTTTAAGAAAATTTTAATTTTAAAACAATTGTCAGTTATTATCGCAAAATCTTATTATTTTCGAAAAAAAAAAGATTTTATGTAAATCCTTTGATTAAAACTTTTTGGCATTTATTTAGCTACCAGACACAACAAACTACACAGTAAAAGTAAATTGTTGGTAAAAGAAAAAAAAGCCCACAAAGCAACGTGTCGTTTAAACAACAATTTCAATTAAAGTATATTTTCCAAATTACTTCTTCATTTGCCTTGCGGTCACGCTGGATATCAATTATAAGAAGACAAAATGTCTGCATGAAGTCATGGAAACAGGCCGATAAAATGAAATTGAGAGTAGAATGGTTTGTTTACTATGTGATTTTATTGCTTAAGAGTTCAGCAAACAGTTAGAGTTTACGTTATAAAATAAAAACTAATTAATTTCAATTTGTTTGTCTGAGACTGACTTGCGGATGCCTATTTTAAAGCCTTAAACATCTTGTTATCCTTGACATTTAGCGATAAGGGAAACTCTTCTATGAAAAGTATAAATAGCGTGCAATCAAAAATGAAATATGCTGGATGAAAATATATTCTATATAATTAATTTTTTTTATAAAACTACTTTTTCATATAGAAAAATTATTTTTTTATAATAATTTTCAATATAGGAAAATCGTTTACAACAAAAGTTTTTAGAGAAAATATTGTTATGAAAAACATTTCCGATAAAAGCAAAAACTCTTTTAACAGTAAAATTACTATTTAAAATAATTATATACATTATAACTAAAAAAATTAGATTTTTTGGATGAGAATGCAGAATTATTTGTCATATCGTTTCTTACCTTGAGGAAAAAAATCATAAAAAATATCCTGGTTAGATTTATTTGAAACTTAATATATAGATGACGAGTTCGATTTTCACAATATTTGTTTGCGAAGATTTGCACGTTAAGTATGTGTAAAGCGAGTTGCAGTGGGCCAAAAATTTTCGCAAATCTCCAAAAACTTTAATATAATTTTTAATGTCAGGAATTTTAAATTTAATTTTTAAAAATGACAAACTGACCAACTCAACAAGGCCCAAACACCACACTAAGTATTACTCGAGTAAATTAATTATATTCTTTTATACAGTGTAATCGATTAATTTATAGTTCCACTGCTTAAAGCAGTGTTTTGAGATCGAGGTCAAGAAATTCTTATTATATAAAAAAAATTATCTACAGCGAAAAGAATTATATACAAAATTGATTAAAAAATTATCATTCAAAAGCCTCTCCAGCCTCAACATGTGAGTTTTTGGTACCGATTTTGTTGCCCAGCTTGGTGCCGAGTTTGGTGCCGATTTTGGTCTGGCAGAGTTACTGGTACATACTTTTTCGAAAATTAGGTTGAAGCAAATGGTACGCTGAATGCATTGCGCTATCGAACGAAGATTAATGATTTGGTATGGCTGGAATTAGATAATATTGATGTGGACGACGTTAATTTACAACAAGAAGCCGCTACGCGCAAGGCAAGTAACGATACAACTGTTCTTTTGAGTAAAAAGTTTCCTGGCCGTTTATTTTTTCTAAGAGCCAATCACAATTGGCCACCGATGTTGTAATTTAGCAGCTTTAGCTTTTTTTCTTTGAGGGCTTCGTGAATAATGAGGTATTTGCCAATGGCCTACAATCTATTTAAGACCCAAAAGATTTAATTCGTGAACTTATCGACGACACGCAGTTGCAAATGTGCGATTTGGAAAATTTCATGAAAATAATGATGACGATCCTGCAAGCGTAGCCGTAGCAGCCATTTTGGCTGATATTTCTTCTTTCATTACTAATGACAAAGCCTCGTCCTCTTTATAATTAAACAAACATATGATGATTTCGCTTACAAATTCTCGTTTTTTTTGTTATCATAATAAAAACTGAAATGAAAATAAAATGATCTCATAATTTTAAAATTTTTTATATGAAGTAATTTGTTTTGAAATTTTCTTCTATCTACGTCTCATTCCCAAAAAGCTGGAGAATAAAGAATTTACAATTTATACATTCAAGAGCAGCAATAAGAAAACAAATGACTACCCAGCATAAACTTTCATGGTAAAGCAATGAGTTAAAGCACTACTTATACTTTGGCATTTAAATGAATTAATATTATATGTTAATGATTTTCTTCGACCTTAAGATCTACAAATATCTATCTGTTCTTTTATTCAGGCTCTAGACCATACAATTTATTTAAACAAATGAAACTCTTTTTATATTTTATTAAATTTGTGGTATAAATT
The DNA here is from genome assembly GCA_956483585.1 of Gymnocheta viridis. Lineage (NCBI taxonomy): Eukaryota > Metazoa > Arthropoda > Insecta > Diptera > Tachinidae > Gymnocheta > Gymnocheta viridis. Next base: position 126,895,873 of record OY101440.1, on the reverse strand, counting down.
TAGTTAATTTATTTTTTTCGATATTTCGATAAATTTATACCACAAATTTAATAAAATATAAAAGGAGTTTTATTTAAATAAATTGTATGACCTAAAGTCTGAATAAAAGAACAGACACTTATAAATTAATATTGCGATGTCATTGGAGGCAATTATTTGCCGCTGTCGCTTACGGTATTTTTTTTCATTAAAATTAATATACGTTAACTTTTTGAGCTTAATTATAAAATTCGGCTACCAAAATTAAATAGCTTTAAATTCGTAATAAAATTTTCTTCCCCGCAAAAAAATAAAAAATGTACATACGGTCTTTTGAATTTCAGGCGATGATTTTTACGTACATAATATACCTGTATTTAATTAACCTTTTGAAGAAGAGGGCATATGAGTTTTATGTTAGAAAAGATCGAAATTGAAATTAGTTTTTTATTTTCATGGTTGATTGTATAGAAAGATTTCAATGAAATTCGATATTACTAAAATTCCTATTAATATAAAATTTATTTTCCATTAATTTCAAGAGGACAAATACGTAGGTATAGTAGTTTTCTGATTAACGAACCTAATCGTTGTCAGACCTGTTCGTTAAAGCGAATTGTTCGTTATATCCAGTACTAAATTGAAAATTAATAGCATATTTTATTCATAATTTGAAATATGTAGTGTTTTTTTTGTAAATATTTTATTAAAATTATAGTAATTAAAAATAAATATTTCTTTAAAATTATGTATAAGGAAAGCAAGCAAAACTTCATAAAAACACTGTAATACAAAAATAATTTTTTTTTAAATTGGATACACAGTTTGATTGTTGGAATAGATACCTTTTTTTAATGACAGATTCTTGCAGCTCTCTGAAAAGCATTAAATTTGTGTTACTAACATTGTTTTCTGAGCCCATTTAATAAAATCTAGTGTATCCAGCGGTCGAATCAAGCGACCGCATTCTAGAAATTAATATTAAACATTTACAGAAATACATACGATAAAATACAAAAATAAAAAAACATTCTAAGTAAACAACTTAAAATCCTGTCTCATTTCTATGCAAAAGCAAATTGTACAAGCACACATGCGCAGTTTGTTTATTTTTCAAGTTGAAGCTGATACATGCATGTGTTATAAGTGAGCATGCGTTAGTAGCAACTTTAAACGCTTACAGCTCCCTAAATATCGAAACGATTTAAATAAAATTTAGATTGTGTAAAACCCCGTTTTAAAACATATAAATCTTTCAAAAATCTGTTTAGTATTACGGTCGTAAAAGGGATCTAAAAAAGCCTCTTCCTTATTTTCTTTTTGTTCATCGTTTTGCTTTACATTTCTTCGCTAAGCCGAGTATAAAATACAATTTTTATTCGTAATGTAAAGTACAGTACAACCTCCCTTATCTGGACACTCGTTAATTCCGACTATCCAGTAACCCGGACATTTAAATTTTTCGGACAGTTTAGACATTTTTCCTCTATAGTCTGGACAAGTGTTCTTTTCTCTGAATAAAATTTGCGTGACGAACTGTTTTCAAAAGCTATTTTATGGGCTGAACAAACCAAAGCGACAGATAAGGATATTTTCTTAAGAATTTAAAAATTGAGCTGACAAATTACATAAAAATTCTTATTTTTCAAAATGAATATTTTTTGTCACTATTAGTATGTTTCTTTATGTTTTCTGTAAATAAATTACATACAAATGAATTCTTATTTTTCTATTCGGTATAAAAATAAAATACATATATGAACATTTATGTATTGCGTTTCAAATTTTATTTTAACTGTAGTCCGGGCGATCCACTAAACCGGACAGTAGCTGAAACTATATCTGTCCGGATTATGGAGGTTGTACTGTACTTACTTGCTAGAAATAAAAACTGGAGTGTTCGTTAATGCGATGTTCAGGAAATCGCATGTTCGCTAAATCGGAAAACTACTATATTTAAAAATTAATATCAATGTTTTACAAGCTACGAGGCAAAGTGCCAGGATATCGACAGATAGTCGACATATTCTAACGGGCCAGCAAACTTGGATTAGGGGAATAATAACTTTATTAAATGTGTTTGATGCAGTTGTTATTAGTTTCGTTTTTTTCCCCAAACATCCAAGTAATGCAGGCGGCGTAGCATTTAAAAGTATGTTCCTTGGTATCTGTAACATTTTACAATGTTTTTGCTGGGTAGTGGGCTATTAAAAATCAACAGCAGCTCTAATAAGAAACTAATGACTCTTTGATTTAATTTTAATAACGAAGTACATCATTTGCTATAACAATAGTATTATAATAACCGACTGACTAACATTGATGAAATAGAGTTTGTAAATATCAAAAGCTACTTTCAAGCCTGTACAGATTGCTTCATCAACTGTTTGCACTCTGACTAATATTTGACTCGCTGCCACTCAGAGATTCCATTTTTATTCACCAAATCGTTTTAGCTACAAGCAACAACACCTTTTTACGAAATTAACAATAATTTAATTTTTTTACATTTCTTAGAAATATTTACCCATAAAAATATTCACACATTTTGTTGAAAAAAAAATCTGGGCTTAGTTGGCTTTTGCTTTTACTTTCTATATTTGAAAAACATTTTATATAAAAGAACTTAATGAAGTAATTAAGCTTAAATACAATCAATGTGCTCTTTGATGTTGTTGTATTTAATTTTTTTCTTCCATTATGTTGGTTGTTTTTTTTTGTGATTGCTAAATAAAATTTACATTCTTAAATATTTTTTGTTTCGTTTGTAGTGTTTTTTTTTTTGTTTCAGATATAATTTGTTCTTTTGTTTGTTTTGTAAAGTTTCTATTTTTTAATGGTACTCATTCTTTTATTTTAATTTTGTTTTTGAAAGTTTTCTTAATGACCTTAACTTCTTTTGATGTATTGACCTTTTTGTGTTGCTTTTGTTCTCTATTGAATTTAATTTTTTTTTGCTATTTTTTATTTTGTAATTTTTTGTTGAAAAGGTATATTTACAACAAAAAAAATCTATTGTGATTTCTTTTCCTGTCGTTTCTTTAAGGAAGTTGAGTAAAGAGTTTTGAAATTAAATGCTTGATGGATTATTAATGAGTTTTAAAAGAAGAAAAAAAATCATAGACGTGTTGTTAGTTTTTAAAGAATTCTTAAAAATTATTTTCTTACTCCAAAAAAAAGTATTTTACTTTAAATAAAAGTGCTTCTGTAGTAAATTCATTCATTATACTTTGTTATTATCTTAGTGGAAAGTTTTATTTTTGAAAAAGATTATTTTATTTTCAATTTTCAGAGTGAACAATTCTGCCGTGTAAGTTGAAATTAATTGGTGTTAAAATTTTTCCTTGTTGATTTGGAATATTGTCTCATGTCAAATTCTTTATGACTAAAAATGTTACGAACTTTAGAAAAATAATAATCACTTTGGATTAAAAAAACCACTTGCAAGCTATTTCGTTTTCGTTTAATCCTGAATTGGGCTATGACTTGTATTAAGAATGGCATACTTTTCTACACAAAGTACACACTGACTGCATTACTTTGAAGTAGTTATATAAACACTGCTCAATAAGCAAGTAAATTATCCTGTCAATGGAGCATAAGTCAAGAACGCACTTATCATACAGATGGTCGGCAGCTCAACCTCCGGCGAAGGCAAATGGATTTGTTTTAATATTTTGTTTTTAGTGCGTAAAGCCTGGTGCTCTATTCGAATTTGTGAAAACAATGGATTTTTTCATACAAAAAATTTGACGTGTATCCAGTTTGACATCCATTTCTTGGAAGAATGTTCCAAAAAACAGCTCATTTCGAAAATATCAAGTGAAACAAGTGCCCCTCATATTATTTTTGTACCCGTTCCTGCACGAAATCATCTAGACTTATATAAATTTTATATTAAAAAAGCTTTCGGAAAAGTTTGGGTAACTTCGTGCTCGTACGGGAACAGACATATTATATTGAATTATAATGTTACCGATACATTTCGATATGTTTTTTAAAAATTTGAATTTTTTCATGAGCAATTCATGCATAATTGTTTATGTGTTTTTGACAGATTGAAATGTTGAAAAGATTGCCAGGCATAAGAGAAATGTTGCACAATACACCAGTAGTTGAGCATAACAATTCTTTTAAAAGCACGAGTTCAGAATGGATTTAATTATTATTGTGTGTGGGGTGTTCAATAACTCCCAAGTATTGACTTTCTTAAGTCGTTATTTGTAATCAGAGATACTTGCCTCCACTGGCATCGCCATGTTAAAGTAATGATTTAAAGCAGACAAGTAGAAGTAGTGAAAAGTATGTACTTAATATGTTTGTTAGCATTTTAAATCACTAATTTGGCATCAAAGTTTTTACTGGAACATTAGACGAAATTCCAAGAAACAAGCAGATTGTTAATGACTTTCATGGCAAAATATAGACACATTGCTTTTGGAGGCCTCAGCAGCTCCTCTTTAGTGTTTAGATCTCTTTCTTGTACATACTTTACCAATTAATAAAAGGCGTTGTTGGTATCTAAATTAAAGCCTTAATTATGCAAAACATGTTCAAGAAAAGAATGCCAGAAATATTACTATTATTGTTATTATTATTTCAACATTTTTTATTATATTAAAGCTTTTGAGATTGCTCCCAGTTTTTAATACTGTAGTGAGTTGTTTTAGTTTTAAAATTTTTTTTAGTTTAAAATATTTGTTAGTAATTTGGATTTATTTTTGAGAGTTTTTGTATGTAAACATTCGATGTTTAACAAAATTTGAAAGGTCTGAGCAGTTAGCATAAATAAGCTCTAGCATAATACATGTATAACATGGACTAGCTGACCCACAGCAACAGATAATAAATTTTAAAATTACTATTCCCACATATACAAATCCTAAAACAACTTGAAAAGTTCATATCGTCATATGAATTCATAAAAGAACTAAGTTACATTGAAAAAAATTTTAGAGGACAAGCAAAAAACTCTCTAATATGTAAAATTAAGCAACATTTTTCAAAATTTTTTTAGTTTAAGCTTGTTTCTTATTGACGAATTAATACAATTTTAATAAATAAAATTTTCCCGGGAAAAGCATTTTGATATGGTGGATCGAAATCTACCAAGAAGTCGTTTTTGAATTTTTGTAACTTATTGAAATCATATGACGATATTCATATGTACAAAAACAAAAAAAATCTACTATTAAGCAGGCAAAACAATAAATCTTTACCCTTAAAAATGCAAATCAATTGAAACTTTTTTTAATTTTCCTTTTACAAGATTAAATAAAAGAAAATTAAATTAAATAAAAGATTGCCAATATTGTATTAATTCGATGACGACACTAAAACCAACAAGTTCACGAAACACTCTACGTTCTTTCTTATAAAATCGTGTAACCTTTTATTTAGCCTCAAGGTATACAACATTATTTAGAGTGCTCTTTGGCACATGCGATTAAACTTAACAAAATAAAAAAGAAGAAAAATCCTTGTAAAACTTCCAGTTGATTTCTTTAGCCGTAACATTTGTTCTGACACTTTAATATTGTTTTTATTTCTTTTCTTTTTTTACACTTTTTTAATAGAATAACAAGCTGTGGCAGGTAACAATATTATTTGTTATAACGTTTTCAAAAACCTTGACTTGGTTTTTTACTTGTTACGATTATTTAATTTAATTTGGTATCAAAACAGCTTTGCTGTTGTCTTGTCTCTTTACGTAGTATTTACTGTAAAGGCCATTCTTTTAAAAGAAACTACTGCAAAAGTAGCAAAATTGTGCTCCAACATACAAACGTATTTATATGACATAATCATTTAACAACATTTGTTAATCATTTCATACATAAGTAAATGTAAACTGAAGTATATGTATTTATGTATAAAATAAAATACCCAAAATATGCTAAGCAAAGCCAAACAGTCTAAAGCTCAGTCAAGTAAAGTCGAGTGTGGAACAAATGTTTGGTCAGTTGAGCAGCTATTCATTCAAACCAAGAGTAGTAGCAGTAGTCTTAATCTCAAGCAGCCAGTCCAAGTATAAATATTTGCTTGCATTTGTTGGTTGTTGTAGAACAGCAATAACACAAAACTCTGACCAGACAAACAGACAACAAGAAGCTTAACACTACTTATCTTTACCCTTAAGTATAATTAAATGAACATGCTAAATATAACAAACACTATGGCTACATGCACACTTAATGTTTTTTTTATGTTTTTTTTTTATTATTATTTCGAATTAAAGAAATAAATACACATTAGTTTTCTTATAAAACAAAACTGAAATGAAAAAAAAAAATACAAATGCATAAATACACCTGCTGTTTGTTTAAAAACGTAGACTACAGGGGTTGGCCAATTATATGACACAAAGTCTGCTTTTGGGCATAAATATTCAAAGAAATTTTGAAGATACTAAAATATCCTTGTAAATATCGACTAATAATTTATATATTTTGATAAAGACTTTTAAATGCTTAATTATTGATTTGTTAAGATTGAAAATAAAATATTTTTTTTAATTTTTATGACAAGTTTTATCTATCAGAAGAATATTGCAAATAAAACTGTTCTATAAAGAACGAATTCTATAAAGAAAACTTTTGAATAATACTTTTGAAAAAAAGTAAATGCATTTGCGAAAGTGAAAAAATTTTTTTGCTTTCTGCATTTCTTCTTCAGATTTCACGTTTTTTTTATAAAATCGCTAGCAAAAGATTTCACATTTCTTAAGGCGCCACTTTAAACAAAAATTTAACATGCCTTAAGGAGCCACTTGATGCAAATATTTATTAAGTGGCCTAGAAATATTCACAAAATTTACTTAAAGGTTATTTGGTTTATATTGGCCTCATTCACAAAAGCTTAATAAAGTTAATGTGTGCATTAAAACCGGTTTTCCCATATAAAAAATCCTACATTAAACCTACTATAACTTTATTAATCGTTTTTGAATAAGGCCATATATCTGCATATTTTCAAAATATCATTTCTACTTTTATTTTTGCATGAGAAGTTGAAAACGAAAAAAATTAATTTTCAAAATCTTTAGGAAATCTCTGCGTATGCTTCTATTTTCACTCTTTTATGAACATGGAACCGAATAAGAGTTAAAGTGAAATGTGTTCGCTTTTCTTAAAATTGTAATTGCCACTTTGGTATTTTTTTATATTATTTTTCTTTTGTTCATGGCAAATATTTTACGTAAATAAAGTGTTCGCCTTTTATTCAAGACAATGCTGATTGTTTGCGAAAACATTTTTCATATAAAAAAATCTTGTAAACTCAATCGTTAACTTTGCAAATTTAAATTTTAAATTTATCTACATATATAGAAGCTCTATAAAAATTTATTGAAAATAAATTTTATTATTTATTAGTAGAAAACTTCTTCAAAACAATATGAAGAAAAAAAATTTTAAATTTAAAAAAATATAGGCTAAAATCAAAATATATTAAATTTGAATAACGTCTACAGAAGAAAATAAAAACAGGGGGCAAATTACGACATTCGATATCGAACGAAATCCCATACAAAATTTTTTTAATTTGTATGGAAATTTCGTTCGATATCAAATGCCGTAAAATGCCCCGTGTTTTTATTTTGAAAACAATTATTCGCTAGTAAAAATTTTATATAAAAATTCTCAGGGCTTGCAGTGATTTTTAAAGTCTTATGCCCAATTAACGATTATTATTCTCCACAAAATCTCCTAAATATCGCTTTTCCTTATAATTACGTATCAATATGAAAAAATTCAATAATTCCCATTCAGAAATTTCGTTTAGATAATTTCAATTCAAAACTATAAAATTGTTGCATAATTTAGATCTATTTTTGAATGCTTGTTGAAAATATTTGACAAACATTTTAATATGGAAATTTAAATGGTTAAATAATAAGTTTCTGCAGAAATATTATTTCCCCGAAAAAATCCCCAGATTCCACTCAAGAAATGTTCATCACCAAACATGAAAAAATCCCATATTTAGAGACGACTTCCTGGGAACGCCGAGAATGCAATACACATTTTCTGTGCCTAAATACTTTTGATATCCTTCATTCTGTTTTTTTACTTATGTTTTTCTTTAAACTCAACAGAACAGATTTGTTGACTAAACACTTTTAGAAACAATAGAAATAATAAGAGATATTTGTTTTATAATTTAACTTTAATTTTGTTTTATTCAAAACTTTTTAGAGAACAACTTTATGATAACAAAAATTTCCCCTCCCAAAACTAATAAAGTAAAAGTTTGTTAGTAATTATCCGCCCCCTTAGTTTTATTTTTTTGGCTGAAACCGATATATCGTTCAATTTGTATTGATTTATTCTATATTCTGACGTTTCAGAATTTTGTGCACAAGAATTATTTTAGTTACAGCAAAAATAATAAATCGGGAATTTTCGTAAAAGTTTGTTTTTAGACAAATTTTTCAATATAAATATATTTAGAAATATATATAGAGAATTAGACTAGAGAAAAGAAAATTTGATTCGAAATTTCTCTAGAAATATTCAAAAAATATGGAATAGGTAAAATTTGGAATTCATCCCTAACAAAAGTTTCCAAAAAAATTTTTTAATGTTATAAAAAATCGAAATTTTTGGCGACATAGATTTTAGCCATAAAGATAAGTTTTTAATAAATTTTTCGGCAAAATTATTGCAATAAATATTCATTAATGACAAAAATTTTGCGAAGAAAAACATTTCTAAATCAATAAACTTTCTATAAAAATGGAAAATTTTGAAAAAATCGCCTCAGCAATATTATAAAAAAAGAATAATCGGTTACCAAAAATTAAAAATTATATAAAAATTTATAGTTAATAAATTTGGTGGCAATTTCATCGATAACTTAAAATTACAACAATTGTTTATCGATAGTAAATATCTGGCGGACACATAACTTTTTGTAAAAACTTTAACTACAACTAAAATTTAGCTGCAAGCGCTGATACTTGAAAGAAATTCCTTTAACAAAAATTTCAGGAACTAAAGTTTCTTAATGACTTATACTTATAGAGCACTATTGTAAACCGAATTAAATTTAAATTACTTAGTGTAAATTCTTTCCTTTTGCATTAAAAGTAAGTAAAGGATGAAAACGATAAAAAAAATCCTTTCAACGTGTTGTTTTTTTTCAAGCTTCCTTGTACATATTTATAAACTCCAAAAAATTTGTTAAACCATTTACAGCAAATAACACCTTGCGATAAATTTATATAAAAGAAAAAGAGTAAATAAAAAGAAACATGGCTAACAGCATTAAATCACTAAAACAAACAAGTCAAGAAACAAAGAGCTCAAATTACTCAAAGCCAAAAATAAATGCAATAAATAAATAAAAAGAACTACATGCTTCAACAGGCCAAATACAGCAACAAAAATTCATTTTAGTTATGGACTTTTCGATAAAAGTGTCCAAAAATGAAAAGGTAACACTTTTTCGTTTGGTGAAGGGGAAACGTAAATATCTGGTATATTTTTAAGTTACACAAATGATTTAAATGGCAAATAAAAATCTGAAACTTCAAGTGCTACGGCTGCTGGCCCTTTTAACTGTGTTTAAAGAGTGCTCCTTTGCAAAAGGTGAGATTAAGAGTGTTTTCCTTTGTATTTTATTTGCCCGAGGCTACAAAGCCAGGAAACACAAAAAATAAGTTAATAACAGAATAAAACATTTTTAAAGAAAAATCAAAAATGTTTAGTAGCAAAATAAACATCCAAAGGTGGTATTTTTTTAATCTCTTAAAATTTATTAACATCAAATTTAACACTATTAAATAATTATTATTTAAGATTTCTGGTTGGGCGTTTTGAACAGGTGTTATTTATTTTTAACTGTAACACTTTTGAATAAGGAGAACATTTAAGTATTCACAACTATTCGGGAATATGATTTTCACTTCTTCGTCATCGAATGTTCACTTTCGACCGTTCGACGTCAATATATTCCAAAATGGAAGATTTAAATTAAATAATAAGGAAGTCCCTTCCTGAAATCGATCATGCCTCTAAATTATTGCAGCGATGTTAGTTTTCTAGACCCAGAAAAAGACACAGAAATAACTAAATTATTGGATATTTTCTTCTATAAATATATCGTTACCTAAAATCCAAAACAATGTATCATCAAAAAATTAAAATTTCAGTTTGTTATTGATTACGATTTACTACATCATATTGTACATGTGTACAAAATTTCAAGCTTCTGTGAACAAAAACAAAAAAGTTATGACCCAAATTCAAAATAACGTATCATCGAGTGAATGATTTTATTAATCAAAAAAACACGTACATCATCAGTGTTGTCAATTACTTACATAAAAAATACGCTGTCCTTTTGCTCAAAATTCGCTAGAAAGTGCTAAAGACCTTGTTTTCAGTATCTCAAACAGTTTCCATATTATACAATTCTTTGTTTCTCCTGTAAACTTATAAAAAGTGATGTTACGTTATTTTGCATTTTATATGACGATATAAATAAATCATAATTCGTTTTTTATATATTTATTTTGTTTTAAGGCGTTAAAATTGTGGTTGAACAAAAATTATAGTGAAGGGTGATGAACAAATTATTTTGGAAAGCATACAATGTGAAAGTAATCTTATGTTCTCAGTGTCCGCATCTATGAAATGTAAGTTTTCAACAACTCACATCTGTAACGTATTTTATAATAGCAAAAAGTGATAGAAGCGCGTATTTGTGACAAAAGTGAATTCTCGAATTTTTTTATATTAATTATTCTTTATAGAAAACTCTTGCTATCCTTCCTATAACTTTTATTGAAGGATTTTTTATGTATAACATAAATTAATTTTCCCTTTCAACGCGTTTCTATATAGAAGATTTTTGTTGTCGACGAATATACATAAATTTATCAAAAATTTTCTACAGGCAATATTTTCGAAATCAGTGATTGTTTTATAAAAAAATTTGTTATTGACAAATTTTCTATAGAGAATATTTTTATTATTTATAAATTATCTGAAAAATAATTTCGCTGTAGACAAATTTTTGTAACTGATAAAGAAGGTTTTCTTTATGAGAAATTTCTGGATAGAACATTCTTACTGTTGAGAAATATTTTTATAGAAACTTTCTGTTATAAAAAACCATAAAGAAACTTTGGTTATCGACAAATGTTCTTTATAGAAAGATTTAGTTATCGATAAATTTGGTAGCAGAAAAATTTAAAGATTATAATTATTTAACATTTTATTGACAAAAAAATTTCTATAGAAAAACTTTGATTTTTTATACATATATTTAAAATTGTATATCTTATACAAAACAAATATATTTTTACAAACATTTATTACAACTGGAAAATTTTTCATATGAAACTTTTTACTTATCGAGAGATTTTCTGTTAAGAAAATTTTAGTTTGTCGACCGATTTCTTCCATCTCACCCGCTTTAAAAAGTGGCACAACTTTTAATTAATTTTTTCAATGCAGTTTTCTTGACTCATGTAAGAATTGTGTAATTAATCAAAACGATAGGAATGCGTTAAGGTTTTACTGAAGACGTAAAAATAAATAAATTTGTATTACTGTGCTCTTGCGATATTTATGTGTGTAATAGACTGGTATTGTTGGGTTCAAAATCATACAGAAAATTTTAAAGTCTCTAGATCCATGTGCTTAATATCGCGTTAAAACTGATGCCTCTCGAACAAGAACATTTTTATATCCTTGCAAAAATATATATTATTTAATTTTAATTTCTAAGCTTTTGTGCATTATTATAGCTTTACTATTTTTATTAACATCATCTGCTCTTGAATTAAGAGTTTAATACCAATAATCTGCCAATAATCTTAGTTTAGCAAAATCATTTATCGAAAGAACTAATAAAATAAATATAAATTTATGTTAGTGTGTAAATTTATTTGCAATTATTTCCTGCTTTCTCTTCCATTCACCTTTTCGAATGTTGCAACAACTGACACACACACACACACACCTTTCCATGTTCCTGGTAGCTGATGCAACAGAAAACATAGTCCGGTCTTAACATTACTTGAGACAAATTTACGATTGTAATGAAACCAAAATCATACACGAAATGAAAAAAAACGTAATCGAAAGATCAACATGATCTTTAACAAGCATGTTTAACGTTTCATTTGTTTTCTTGTATGCTGCAAATTTATTTTTGTATGTTCTTTGTTTTTTTCTTGCTTCTGTGGCAAATGTACAAATAAATGCAATTTATTACACTAGGAAGAGAAAACTAGTGTAACTAACGATGCAACAAACTACTGCAACCATTATATTGTTGCTTACAGTATTAATCTTTGCAACTATTACCACTACACAGCAACTGTTGTAGCAACAAATACTGCTGCTGCGATAAGTGGAATGAAAAATTTTCAGATTGAAAGATAAGAAAAGTCCATATTAAAAAAAACTTATTTTTTTTCGTTTACTCTTTCTTTAAAGTTCATGATTAATGTTTTTCAATGCATTTTATAAATCACTTAATCAATACAAAGAGATGGTTACTTCCCTGCATTCTTCAGTCGACTTTGGTTTTTTGCTGAAAAAAAACAAACACTATTTATTTATTTTATTACAGCTCAAAGGCATCGATAATGACAAATACACATACACTTACACACACACACACACACACAATATCACAGACGGACACTCATCTTAAGCACACAAAAGACGTTGACGGCGTAATAATTGAAGACTAACGTCGAAAATGACGAAGAGAAAAATAAAACTGATGTGACTGAACGACAAAATCATTTGAAGTATAAAACTTTTAATTAATCTTTTACCTAATCAAGACATATCAGTTTATTAGTTTTTGTTTTCCTGTCTATCTGAATCTTCGCCTTTGTCTAAGAGTGTTTTTCTTTTCTTTTTTTTTTTGTCCAAAAAGATTTTATAACTGTAACTAATACCACTTCCATAAAGTTTATTTTTGCTACAGCCACTGCATATTTTTGTTAGTTGCAAAACTATTAAAAGTTACTGCCACTGGGCACTCAAAAGTTTTTCTTTTAATTGTTGAAACGAAAACTTTTAATAATGTGAAATAAATTTGGGAAATTAAGAGAATTCCTTAAAGGAATTTCCGTCATTATTTCATTAAAATGCTTTGTAAATAAGTAAGAAATAGTAAAATTATTAATTGAGTCGAACACAACACCAAAAATTAGGTCTTTCTGTGGACTTTACTGGATTACTAGATATTAATGGCATTATTCACAAACGATTTCAATGGTTTAATGTTGGATTTTTATATGGGAAAACCGGTTTTAATGCACACATTAACTTTATTAATCGTTTGTGAATAAGGCCATAAAAAATTTATATTATCGATTAGTTGTTTTTTAATGAAATTGATGTTATCAACCAGACTGATATAATATTCCTTCGCACAAACAAAGTCCAACCCAGGAAACATTACAAAAAATTCGTTCATGCGGATTTTGGAATTTTCCGCCTCGACTAAGTTTTTGGTTTAAGGAAAGTATGTGCTATCGATAAATTTTGTTTAAAAGAAATTGCTGTTGCTGAAAAGATATCTGTGTAAAACATTAATATCCATTTGGGAGTTTGCGTGACCAAAAATTTATTTTTGTAAAATTTTTTTATAGAAATTTTTTTTGGGAATTTTTGATATTGAAAATAATATTTTTTGTTATGGAATAATTTTTGCTGTGATTAATTTTTGTTATTAACAAATATTCAGAATAGAAAATTTTTGTTTAAAAAAACTTTTGATTTTGAAACATTACTCATCAACAAAAATTCTTTATATAATTTTTATAAACTCTTATTATAAATAAATGCTCCACGTAGAAAATTATTGTTATCGTAAAAATTTCTATAGAAAACCCTATAAATTTTACGCAAGACAAATTTTTGCTATCGCCAAACTTTTTATACAAAACATTTTTACTATAATAATATGATAATCGAAAAATACAATTTTTGTTATGGTTATATTTATTTTATGTATACAAAATTGGTTGTTGTCCACAAATTTTTTCACCGACAAAATTTTTAATAAACAAGTCTTTTGTTATTTAAAAAATTTCTGTTGCAAAAGGCAAAGTAAGATAATTAAAACAAGGTGATTGATTATTGAGTCTTTTAATATATTTTTATTAAAAAATCTCAATAAGTTAAATAATATAAGTTGTTGGCTAGAATTTTTCTTTATTAAAAAAAAATTTTTTTTGTTGTAAATTTTTTATAGAAAAAATATTTTTATCAATTAATACTTTGTATTGAAAAGTTTATTTATTGATGTTATCGATTATTTTCTGCATATCGATGAATTTTTCACTTTAAAAACTTTTGCTAAAGACAAATTGTCTATACAGACAACTTTTAATATCAGCAAATTTTCGATGTGGAAAATTTCTCTTATCGTCAAATTTTTGTTATCTCCAAATGTTCTATACAGAAAACATTTATCATTGACAAATTTTCTATCTAAGAAGCTTTTGTTAACGAAAAACTTTGCTATCAATGAATTTCCTTTGCATAAATAAATTATTATCATAAAATGTTCTGTATAAAATATGCTTGTTATCGATCGAAAAAAACCGCTTAAAACAAACTTAAGACGCAGATAATGTTTGCTATCGAAAAATTTTTATTTAAGAAATTGTTGTTATTGATAAATTTTCTACTTACATTAAATTTGTTATCAATAAATTTGCTGCAAAGAAAATTGTTTATAAATTTGAGTGCTTAATTTGTGATTGACATATTTTTGTGTATAAAAATTTGTTATTATAATAGCAATCTCGATAATAATTCGATAATCATCGATTAGATTTGTGCATTGCTAATTTTTGTAATCGATAAAAATATTTTTTCTATGCAGAAAATACATTTTATCGTTAAATTTTACGAATGGAAAATTATTGTCATGCAAATATATTTAATAGTATAAATTTTTGTTATGGACAAATATTTCTTTTATTAAAACTTTTCTTTCTAACAAAAAGTAGTCTTTGTTGTCAGCAATTATTTTTTAAAGAATATTTTGTGATTTGGACATATTTTATATGGTACATATTTACATTTTGCATAGAAAACTTAAATTAAAAAAAATAAATATTCTCATTGGCAGATTTGTGGAATAGGAAATAATTGTTAATGAATAATATGTGTATTGATAAATTTCTTTAATAATTTTCTATTTGTGTTTTTAATATACATATGTATATATTTCTTATATAGAAAGATTTAGATGTCGTGGTGTTTTTTTTTGCTGAAAATTGTCACCGATAAATTTTAAATTAAAAAAATTGCAAAAATAGCATGGAGAACTATTCGTTAATTATACTATTTATAGGACATAAATTGAAAATTTTGTTTGACTTTTAAAACCATTGCTATTTTGCTCAAACAACTTTTTAAATTCAACGATTTTTATATCAAGTCTAAATACAAATGTAAATGATTGCTCATTTATGACTTTTTATATGGTGGACAATAATAAGATTAATTTAAAGACCAACTTAATCAATATTTCGATAAAGTCATAAAATCTGCTTTGCAATTCGGTACAAATTTATTAAAATTATTTTGCAAGTAACAAACACTCGTTTTATCACATTTTAAACACCTCATTAATTCTAATTAAAGTTTATTGAAATTAAACATTTAACACTAAACCTCTCACAAACATAAACAGAAAAAAGACACACATAATTAAGCTCATTTTGTAGCAAACGAGTGTGAATTTCAATAAATTCATACACGTTATTTTCTAATGCAAATTCAAACGCCTACTTTTCACACATTAATAAAAATGTTAAATTTATAAACTTTTTTTCGCTCCTTTTTATGTTGCTCTTTTTTTGGTATTTCAAAAACCTTTAAGCAACGAAGCATAAACATTTATTTAGTGTTTTTTTTAAATACAAGAAACACCCACTCTTTAAAAATATATATTTTAAAACAAAATTGGTTTAGCAATTTTATCAGACTCACACATCCATACACACATATATTTACACAAGCTGCCAAACAACGAGCGCAAAAAATATGATAAATTATTAATTTATTAAGGCCAACATGGTTGTGGCAATTTAAAATAAACCAACCACGAGCAAATTTTTTCCAACTCCACTAAAATCCAAAATTAAAAAAATAGAGCCCAAACCGCAGATAAAACGTTTGTATTTTTGTAGATCCAAACATTGTGGTTAAGTAGGAGAAAATTAAATAATTTATTATTTTATTTGATACGAGTTTCTTTTTTTAAACATATTAATTTTGTGGTGCAACTGTTATTAATACAATGTTTTCTTTCTCTGCATAAAATTGATTTTTAAAATTATTTTTTTTTGTATTTGTATTGGTAGTAATCATGGTCGAGAGAAGATTTTCTATGTTTCTTGTAGGCATTTATAATACATACATACAAACATTAGCATTACACAGAAACATTTTTGTTTTAAATAAATGTCATTAAAAATTTTTTTCAGAATTAAAATTGTTTCCAATATTTTTTTATTGAATCAATTACTCCTGCAATCGCAGATATAAATCGAAAAAATTTTTCAGTAGTTGAAAATTTTACTTTTAGTAACTGAATATACAAAAAATTTTCGTTTTTTGTTGAACTTTAATAACAAAATTAATTGAGTATATAGAGTTTCTTTTTAGAAAAAGAATCATCTAGATTCTACTTGAATGACTACGTGAAGAGGTCGTCCACGTAAACCATAAAGATATTCTAATTAAGAAACATTGTTTGTTTTTTTTCTAAAAAATTTTAACACATTTTAACTTTTTTACTATTATTCATTTTCTCTCTGCGAAATCTTGGTAATTTTGCATAATTTTTTTTTACTTAAATGTTTTGTAAAATGCTTAAAGTTCTCAATGGACTTGGATCATTTGCAAAATAAACGGATCAAGTATTTTTAATTTTAAATTTAATTTTATCAATTTTTTCGCCTCTTAATCTTTACAAATAGACATTCATTCCTTCTTTAACTAATAATCTCTCTACATTTTCTCCCAATTAATTTTAACAATCAAAACTGCCACCACAAAAATTTATCATTCAAACCTGAAAATTATTACGACTTGAACAGAATAAAAAAAAATAATAAAATAATGTTCCATGTCAAAAAGGATTTATGTTGCTCATGTTATGCTTACGAGTATTATTAATTGAATTAGAAACAACAAGCGAAGAAAAGTCATAATACTTTGGCTAACATGGTTTCAATAATAAATTAAGCCAAAACAGATTTTCAAAGAGAACCTCATAAGATAAAAATCAACATTTATTTGCAATAATTTAGATAAAAACGTAGTAAATAGTAAAGCTAAAAATGAGCTAAGAAAGATAGAAATTTTGATTTATGAGATTTATGTTTTATATGGTTTAAAACAACACATAATTTATTACTACGAACTGTGGGTGATTTATTAATAAAAATCATGTTATTATCAATTATTAAAAAATTTCAAAACTCGTTTTATTTACCTTTCATCTTAATCAAAAACAATAAATAGTTAAGTGCCTTAAAAAAACAAATATTAATTGTTAATTTATTCTTTTCCATTGCAGGTAATTATATGATCGCATGTTTTTTTGGTGAAAATTTTGTTAAAAAAAATAAACTGTATATTACTTTGTTTGTTTTACTATTAACCCCTTCTTTAAAATTTCGTTAAATATTATTATAACTTAATTTTTGTTGTAGTTGATTAACAATTAATTGAAGATAAATTCCTTTTTAAAATACCAAACATTACTGAGATGTTTTCAACCTCAATAACATCTCTTAAAATACAATAAGAACAAAACAATGAAAGTTAAAAAAAATATTTAACAAGTAGAATTTAAAATGCGTGTTGACTTTATGTTTAACCACAAAGAAAATATTTACGAGTTGGTGGGTAAACCATAAAGTCAACAAACAGCACAGCATTAAACAACTCTATCAGCAGCTGCTTAAAAGAGTAGCTTCGTTAAAAAACCATACCGAACAAATACCAATTAACTTTCAAGTAACTCTTTTAAATACTGTTCTTTTAAAATTCAGCATGTACGAGTGAGTAACATTCATTGTTTGTTGGTGCATAATCAACCACAAACATGTTTTGTGAGCATGTGTGTGTGTGTGTTTTTTTTACCGAAAGTACCTTTCAAAGCGAAAAAAGCATTTGTTTAAAAAATCTAAGAAATAGCGATCGTGCTATGATAAAATAACTGAGCATACACTTATTATACCATTAAGAGGTTTAGTACACAATGCAGCATCATACAAGGAGTGTTAACCTAAGAAAAAAAATTAAAAGGTATTAACGTTTGGTAACATCATCAGTGGCCACAGCAAACATTAGCGCAAATCGTTTGTGAAACCTTTTATGGTGTTGGCAATTCAATTGCTGTAACATAGTTTCAGCCTGAAAGTCTAGATATAAATCTAAGACTGTACTTAAGCCTTTTAATATGCACATAAAAATTGTAAGTGAAAATGAAGAAACTGCCATGTAATCAACTTCCATGGGCTTCCTGAAATGTCATAAAAAAAATCGCTAAAGCAAAGACGAAATAGTTATTGCCAAATCCATTGGGGAGTAACAGCAAATACATATTTAGAAGAATTCCTTAAACAAATAAAAATGTATTTACTTTTTTAGTTGGAACCTCAAGGGGACTGCTTTATATAAAGTCGATTAGGAAACATTGTTAATATTTTGTATTCTTTAGTACTTGATTTATCGTAAAATGCGTTTTCCTTTCTTTACTGTGTTCTTCTACAAAAAAGAAGGTTTTTAATTTTAATTTTCCTGTGAAAAATCGCTTACATAAATTTTCTTTTATGCCACTTTTGTATCCCTTAAATAAAACTGAATATTGTTGTTAAATTTTCGATTGCAATATTCCAAATTATTTCAATTTTCAATAAAAAGTTGAGCGACATCTTAACTTTCTATAAAAACTCCGACGGTGACCTAACTTTCTATAGGAAATGTATAGATAGGAAAAATTTTTGAACGGAAAAGTTAATAATGGAATGCCAGTGCTTTTAGCGATATCGATCATTTTTCATACAAAAAATTTATCGATATCACAAATTATACTCTTAAAAAATTATTTAAAAAGCATATTAGATTTTCTCTACAATATATTTGTCGATGATAAAAATTTTTATACAGAAAATTTATCAATGAAAACGGATAAAGATATGATCGATATTCAATATAACAATAACAAAATCTTTTCGATGTAGTTATAGTTGTAGAGACAGATGCCCTTGCCATCCCCGGAATGGCTTTTGCGACTTCCAGAGTTTTCAAAATATTAAAAGAACACATTTTCTAAGGGAATGCTCTCAAATTACTTAACACCATGTGCCGGTTTTAAGCACTCCTCATTTCCTCTGCAATGTATTTGAATAAATTTCCTGTTAATTTGAAACTCGCAATAATTGCTCAATCAATCGATTAATTTTATAAAGATAAATTTTATTATCTAGCCACAAATGAGAATATTTTTGCTAAAATTTGGCTACGTGCAACAATTCTATGCATAGAATTTCGATAATAATATTGAAAATTTCCGTATTGAAAAATAGTCGGTAGCAAAAATTTTTCGAATAGGCAATTTATCGATTGATAAAATTATTTATTTATAGAACATCCTTCGATAAAAAAGTATTCTATTATTAAAACTTTTTGGCATTCAAAATTTTCTCTATAGAAATTTGATCGATAACAAATTCTATATAGAAAAGCTATTGTAAACAACAATTTTCTATAAGAAAAATTTATGGATAACAAAAATGTTATGTTGTTACGAAAATTTCGAATAAAAACATAGATATTTATTTATGTACATATATAAAATTTTTGACAGCAGCACAAAATTTGAGAGCAATTTAATTTTTCAAAATGACATCGTCAATAAAACAACTCATAAACTGACTCATAGGCCTTTCATTTTAAATAATTTCTTTTATATGATGAATGCTTCATATTCATATTCCATATAACTTCATGGCTTCTGTAAGGGTTTATGAGTCGCAACACATAATTTTTCTTATTACTTTTATTTACAAGCATATTTGGTTATTTGATTTTAATTAGTGGACTTCAATTGAGGCAGAATATTTGTACTCGTAAATAGAAAAACGAAAAATTGTTCGTAAGAATTGTAATCAGCTGTTTTATTGACTATAAATTAAAACACACGAATGGAAAGAGAGTTTGAAAGCGAGTCCGCATTTTTGAAAGTATAAGTATTTAGTAAAAAGTGTGAAATTTGAAAAGCCAAACGTGATCCTTAACGTCCTTTGCTTAGCATACAAATTTAATTTATTGGTGAAACATCTTTGTGGATTACAGGTTTAAACGCAAACCTGATTAAAATAATTTTCTGTAATGCAGAATCATCGATGATCATAATTTTATATACATAAAACTTTTTTATAAGTGAAAGTTACCGGTAGCAAAAATTTTCCTTGCGAGTTTATCAATAACAAAACATTGGAAAGGTAATTTTATTGATAGCTACATTTTTTTATACGTAAAAATTATGAACCCGATAAAAAAATTTTCTGCTGCGAAAAATCATCAAGAACAAAAACTTAATAAGAAGAAAAATTTTCTGAGTAGAAAATTTTACGGCAAGAAAATTTTCTCTTATCTAGAAAATTTATCTACAATATATTTTTTCTGTATAAATAATATTATAGATACACAGAAAATTAGGCGGTACCAAAAATGCCGCTTAGCACTCGTATCAATAAAATTGTAGGCATAACAATTTGTTTTGTGCGTAATTAAAGAAAAAAATACATGTGTAATTAGTTATAATTTTATGAAGTAGCACTCATAGGAGTATATCTGCTAGGAATTTGCTTTGCCGCTGTGCCTCCTTAAAAGTATTGCTAAATTGATTTGATTTAAAAAAGTGTCCAAATAGTTGCGCAGCAATTCCAAAATCCACATAATGTATAGCAAAAGTAAAAGATTTCAAAAGGTGTAAAATGAATTTAAACAAACGAAGCCAATTAAACAACATGAAGCTAAAGAATAAACCATCAAATATTTTCATCAAACATAATACATACAAAAACTTTAACGAATGTTATGTGGTGGAAAGTGAGCAGCACAAGATACTTACGAACTAATAACAACAACAAAAAGTTATTTTTAATGGGAAATATTAAGAAGGAATCTTTCACTGATGTTTAGTTTATGGGAACGATAGCTTAGAATTTATGAAATAAAAACGGATGGATGCAGACAAAAAAAATAGTAGTGAAAATTTTAATTTTTTGAAGGAAAATGTGTGCAACAGACCATTTTTGGTTGAGTATATAATTTTGCTGATGTTATTTTTTTTATATTCTATTCACTTACAGAAATCTATTTACCAATAACTGCAGCGATCGGTCGATATTTTGGAGATCACTATAATATGCGGCTTTTCTATGATATTGATGTCTAATTGCGACATGTACGTGCAAATTTTTCTTAAAAATATTAATCGATTTCTGTACATTTATAAATGTATATCCTTTGACGACGGCGGTTGGCTTTCTGGAAGGCGTTTTTGCTTTATGAACCAGATCAAATGCACAAATTATTTTTATAAATTTCACTTGGGCGTTTTTTTTTCTAGTTTTTGCTATGCTTCCCTAAATTTTATCTCAACTTCGCAGTTGTTTTTCTTTAGTTAATGTGTTAAGACATTTACATTCCATAAAAGTAACTTTAACAACATGCTTTTCTACTTGTTTTGTTTTCTTTCTTTTGATCGCAATCGAAGAAAATATAATAATACAAGTATACCACGTAACCGCATGTGTTTATTAGCCCCCAGTCTATTTGGTCATAAAATAGATGACTGAGTTTGTCTAAACACAGTGTAAAATCGTTCAAACACAAGCCTTAATACCAGATTTGGTTTGATGATGTGTAATAAAAGAAGATTAAAACTTAAAACAGTATTTGGCATAATACATAACTGAGAAACATGAACATGGCGTAGCTTCTACTCTACGTTTTTCTTTTCTTTCTTTATTGATCAAAACAACTTTATATGACACCTATTTATGGAATTACTTTTGAATTGTGTTGCGTCTATAGTTTGCTTTGTGACACTTAAGAAATTTTCTTTTTAGTGAGAACTTAAAATATATTTTATTTGATAAGTTAAGCTTTTATTATTTTCGGCTTCACGCGATTTATAAAAATTTTTATGTCACTCATTTGCTGTAATATATATTTTTGTGTTTATCGCAATATTCTAAATTATAGAGAGCACGTCTGAGTAGGAAGGACACTCATGATACCAACCGATCACGGAAGTCGTTAGCGTTGACTGGACTTAAATATTTGGGCTTATAATTGAAACTGCAATTTATTGACCGGCCGATAATTTGAAATTATTAAAACTACCCAAATCGTTGACAACCACGGAACGCGGAAATGTACACTCAAAAAGTAATTTTTGCGCATTAATAAAATATATTAATAAGATACATTAAAAATTAAAAAGAATATGCTCTTAAAAAGAGCCAAAAATAGCTTGTTGAAGAATAATTTAGTATATTTTTTAACTGGTGATTTTTATGGGAATTGCTTAAATTTTGGTAATTGTTTATTCAACGCTTCAACAATATTTTTATTTAAAATATGATAAAAATTAAATTAAATAGAACAAGAGACTTAATAACCCTTTAAAAAAACCATCCCAGAAAATTAATTAAATGCAGAACTTGGCCAACGGAATTCAATAATTCGATTCCGATTTTATTTACCGAAATGGAAGCAGTTAAGAAAATTATTTTGTTAATCTTCAACAACACTGTACAGCAAAATCTTAATAAATTTGTTTTCTATTAATTGAAACCACATGGACAATTATGCGGAAAATCCCCCATCTTTTGCTCCGATCGAAAAGCTGATCCTTTTAAAACTCTGCCTGAAATGCCCATAAAATTGTAGATTTAGGCATCTAAACGGTCAGAAATAAGTTAAGTCAGATTTTTATTTTTAGAAACATTACTGCCACAATGCAACTGATAAGGTTTTTTGCTATGGCAAATATTACTAATTTACTCTTAACTTTTTATAAATAATCTGCAGCTTTCTTTTGTGTAGTAATTTAAAGTGAAAATTGAAAAGAAAGACATATTTTTAATAACATCATCCTTCATGAAATCTGAATATTTTATTCATAATGTTGAGTACCCATTTAATCTGCTAAATAACTGTTGCACCTTTTAGACTCTTAAAGGTCAATCTCTGTCTCAAAAGCTTTAAAAAATTAAAAGGAGTCAGCGACATTTAGCAGATTACATGAGTACCCATATAGAGTTATTAGTATATTAGTGAGTATTTGAAAAACGCATTATTAGGAAGAAAAATAAATGCAATGCGCTTTTTACAAACTTCTTAACATGATTTCTTAAAAAATATCAGATTAATTAAAAACATTTTTATTTCTTATAGAGAATTTGAAAAACGAGAACTTAGAACTAAAGTTAATTATCTAAAATCATATTTAAATCTCTAAATAAGGCGATTACATTTAACAAGTTTTCAGGCGTTCCACTTTAAGACTCAGTTTTTTATTATTCTAAATAAATTGCATTAGACAGACTTCTTTAACTATGCCCCTACACTTTTTCACTCAGTTGTCCAATATTAATATTTCTCAGAACGTTTTGCATTAATTTAAACTTTTTTGGAAATATAGAAAATCAACAACTAACAACCAACGATTTAGAACTGAGTACCCCTTTTAAAGTGTTTAATGTTCTCCTGATTGCAACGAGGGGAAAAATTAAATAATTTTTAACAAAAATTTAGATTTTGCATGTATTCGTAAATTCCAAATTAACATTAAAAATGTACTACTGCTCATATAACTACAGCAAAAAAAAAACAAACAAAAAACTTCGGCAACAGTAATAAAACAATTACAATTTTAACAGGGAGTAAAAGTAACAGCCAAAACAAAACAAAAACTACACTTTTGTTAACAACATCAAAGTTGAAAGTTTAAAAATCCATTTACGGTAGGCGAAAGAAAAAACCAAAAGAAGTACGAGTAAATAATAAAGAATTATAAACCACATGCTGGATGTAAAATCTTTGCAATAAGTTAGTAACAGCAGTTGGTTGGAATCTCCCATTTAGTTGCTTGCAAATGTAACCAGATGCATTTGTAACTAAAAATAAGTTGTAAAAATGTTTTAGAAAAGTTATAAAGTCATTTCCCGCTTGCAACAACGACGACCGCAATTTTAACAACTCTTAAACGCAGCCAAGCATACAATATTGTATTGTTTGTTACACACAGTGCCAGCCAAAATACACAATTCCATTTTTAAATAAATTGAATATGCAACTAAAATACAACCGACAGCAGACAAGAAACTTAAGCTGGAAAATGACACCGCCAAAAACTAAGAATAACTGAATTGTTATCGTATGTAACGATTTCTTCATAGGGGCCTTGTGATTTAGTTTCAGTTAACACGGCAAAAAAAAAGTGAAAGATTAAAAAATTTTAGATAATTTTTATGGTGAATTTGAAAAAAATCTCAACTTAAGACAAGAATAATATTTTGTAAGTTCAAACAGCAGAATGATTAATGTAAATGCCATCAAAATGCTGTTATTTCTTTGTCTGTAGAAATGCTATCTAGAGGAGACTTAAAATCGCTTATTGATGAAATTAAAAAAGAAATTGCAAACTTATGTTAAGTGTGTTTAAGAAGAAGAAAAAAAGAATCCCCAGTAGCAGTTCCGTTTAAAGTAAAAAAAAAACATTCTTACATACAACTCTTCTCGTATAAATGCATATTCGGCTCTTAAATATTCTTTTGTTTCAAACCTAAGAAAATTTAAATAATTTGCAAAAACAAACACACACACACACACACATATGCATAAGCATAAAAATAAAATTTCCACGTATGATCAGCAGCCACTTAATGCAATATACAACACTTCCAATGCAAACGTACATGTTGTATTGTTTATTGTTCAACAACAAGTAGCAGCAACGTTTATTTGCAGTTTTTAACCGACTCCCTACAAACTCTCAGATAACACAGTCAAACACCTATAAAATTATGTTGCAAGTTGAAAGTGGTTGTGCAAATAAAACAACATTTTTACTTGTTGTAAAACCAGCAACAGAAGTTCCTTCAAATATTTTAGAGCTCTTCATTGTTTTCCAGCAAAAAAAAAAGAAAAAAAAAGAAATGCGTATATCTTGTTGTTTTAAAAGAACGAATCGCGTAGCTTTCAACTTTTCAACTTTATTATTGAATCGTATTTTATCTTTGCTAGAGCAACCATAAAAAATAACAGAATCATATATAAACAAGGTTTGTTTCCAACAAAAATGTATCATAAGTTGAAATTACTTACAGTAGCACAAATAGAAGGTGCCATTGGAATAGGGATAGAACTTAAATTGGTTATAAAGGGTGTTTTTTTAAGCCCAACAACAACCAAAACAAACTTAGTTTAACAACCGAATTGACAGCTGACAGTTGCTTTGTAGTTATTTTGGCTTGCCATTTTATAATGAATAAATTTACGCTAGAGCAACGCTTACAAATTGTTGTAATCTCAAAAATAATATAAAAAAAATAATAAAAAAATACAACAAAAAAGAATCCAAAAAGAAGAAAACTAAAATTTCACGTAAATTTTTTTAGTTGGCCATCAAGATCATACGATCCAACTCCATTAGATTATTTTCTTTGGCGATATGTCAAGTCACTTGTCTACGCCGATAAACCAGAGACGATTGAAAACTTCGAACCCAACATTCGGGAAGTTATTGGCGAAACACAGATGCAGTTATTGCGAAATGTGTATGCAAGTTGGATAACTAGATTGCGTCATCGACGCACCAATTGCGGGGGCAACATGGATGGAGATATATTCAAATATTAATAGCAAACAATTATCTTTCAAATAGTGTCAAATTTGTGGCAATTAATAGAATTTATTTGTGTTTTACACGTATTTCAATTTAAAGTTCTATGGGGCTTAAAAAACACCCTTTATAGAATTTATTTCGAAATGTTTGACCGTAAAAGTCAGAGCGAACAGAAAAATCGAATATTTATGGGACCACAATGGAAACGCTTATAAGATGTATAACACATTAGGTGGATTATTTCGCAAAACTACGAATGGAATACAGAATTGGTGGTTTTTACGGGAATTGCTAAAATTTTAGTATTTTAAATTTTTTATTCGCACTTTTTCCCAACATTAATATTTTACTTATTCTGTAACACATTAATAATTTTGTTAAAAACAAATTGCAATCAATAATGAATTGTTAATGTTTTGCCTAATAAGTAAAATATTAATTTTGGGAAAAATTGCGAATAAAAAATTTGGAATACAGAATTGTCCAATATTGTGCATAAAATCGGAAATGCAGGAATAATATATCTTCACTAAAAGCAGCCTTAGTCTCTCATTGTCTTGAAGTTAATCGCAATCAAGGAATATGCAAACATGAAATTGCATGTTTTTTCTTGTGCGATCTACGGAGGCGGAGACAGGATATATTAGAAATTTTCATGTATTTTGGCATTGATTTTTTAGTACTTATTTTTGCATTTCTATTACTTTACAGCATTTTTTGCATATTTCAGCCTGAAGAACATATTTGCCGCATTTTCCGAATTAAATAATGCCTATTCGGTATTTGGACAGTACCTTCGCATACTTTATTAATTTTTTTAATATTCTAACAAATCTTTTCGCAACAAAAGCAAAGAATGTGTTTTCAATTCTTTTGGATTTTCTATTTTATATATCTAGCAGTTGAAACGTGACATTTCCTCCGTTTCCGGACCGAATTTGCTCTAACTAAAGAAGTTTTAAAATTCGAGTACATATGATGCAGATTTGCCATTTTAGAATTTTCACCGCTAGATTTGGTGTTGATTAATTAAGCATATTAATTTGAAGCATATATAATTTTATTTGTTTCCGGTGCAAAAAGTTGAAAAAAATTTGCATAACTCTTTTGTTAATTAAACACGTGCAAAAAATTTTGAACATATAAAACCAAATCAAAATTTCGAATTAAAATAAACAAGCCTTTTTACCTGAAAATCGAAATAAATATTAAAAATTTTAAATTCTGATATCGAGATATACTAAGAAATTGAAGTGCTACTTTTCCTTTTTTTCCACTTGTTTTATTTTACTTTTATCTTCTTTGAATTCTTCTTTCTCATTAACAATTTTGGCTTTTGATTTCTCAAATAATTGTTATTTAACAAGTTGTTAAAAAATTTATTTTCTTTTCTTACACTCTTTATTGTGGCAATATATTGTAATATTAATTAATTTTTAATTTATGAGTTTTAATCAAAACTTGAGCTTAAGCTCGAGAAAGCGTAATTAAAATTTGTCACGTCGTCGCCACATAGTTATCTATAGTTTCAGCATTACAAAAAAAAAAAAATTATTAGATGATCTGAATTTGCACTACTTCCGGAGGACAAGTTCAGAATCTTAGACGCGGTACACACGCGTTAGGTTGGACTCATCAAGTCTTGAGTTTTTAAGAGAAGCGATCTTATCTATTTTTTTTTATTTTGTGATATACGTGAAGATAACTTCGGGACGACGATATACTATATATTCCTCAAGCAAATTTAATTATCCACAACTGAATAGCATTTTTGCACGGTATTTAATAGAAATATTCTAACCTCATAATAAACCAACCTGCAGTAAGTTTGAAAAACTACTAAAGCTATAAGTAAATTACTTTGATCTACTTAGCATTCCGCTTTAAAAAGGGTGGCTCAAAATTAACGCAAGATTTGTTTCAAATAGAAAACATAGTTTTTAGTTTCTTCATTATTTTTGAGATATTGTTTAATAATGAAAACATGTTGTTCCATCTTGTAATGCTCCATTTTTACTAACTCTAAAGCTGTCAGCTGTCAAATTGTTTATTTATGTTTGAACACACTTTTATGCACAAATGGTGGCAGTTCAAATCATGCGTCTATTTTGGGACACCCTTTATATTCATGTTGCAGTCATGTATATCATTGTGTTGTGCCTTTTCCACAACTCAATTAAACGCTTTTTAACTTTCCAACAAAATACAATTAAATTATTGAAGATTTTTTTCTGCTTTTTTTTGGGAAACATATAAATCTCCCTAATTAAATCCCAGATATAATTCATTTTCTTTATTTTTTTTGAAGTAAAACAAATGTTCACAAGTGCTGGTGTAACACAGTGTAAACCACTACGGTTTCATTGTATGTAGTACATAGATGTGGCTAAAATAATAGCAACAGTTTTAAATGGAAAATAAAATCCAATCTTATATTATTTTTTTCAGCAAAAACTTGGTAATGGTTTTCCTTTCCGAAATACATGATTTGCCAAACAAACTACATACCGCCTGCATTACTTTACAGTAGCTAAATAACTACTTACTATTAAATAAACAAGTAAGTTTTTATCGCAGTAACTTATCATACCGACGATCATCAGGTCAACCTCTTGTGTTTTTTCTCCAAGATTATTTTGTAGCGCGTAATAAAATATTTATGCGATAGACATTTGATATAACAGAAATGAACATTGAAAAAAACACGAATTCAATACTGACGACAGAGACTAATTAAGACTCTCATTTTGTAAAACGCATCGTTAACCGTTAACAAATTTTAAGTGTGCTTTGCTTGCGTTGCTTTTTACATAATGAGTTCCTTAATTTTCATTGAGTATTCAAATGACAAATTTATACTTGTAAAAATTTATATACTTCGTATATTATTAGCATTTTATGTCATTACTTTTCTGGGTATTAATTTATTTTTTACTATTTGCTAAGAACAAATTTAGTATCCATAAAAACCTAAACTTATTTAAGTTTATTTAAATACCTACGAGTACATCGTTCATGTTTCTTCTATAATTCTCATCCGCACTATTTTAGGTAGCACATGTATTCGTATTTAGTATTCATGCTACCATGCATAAGCGGCAAGCTTCAGCACTTATGTTTCTTAATATAATGGGTAGGAATATACAAATACATAAATGTGTTGTTAAAAAAATGAGTACATAAAAAATATTATTTTTATTCGGTTTATAATTGTGTGTTTGTTGTAGTAAGTGCAAGTAATATACAACAATACAATTTGGAACACAATAAAACACCTGCTTTGGTTTAAAAAGTATTTAAAAAAATACTCTCCAGCCAGTCGAGAGTTAAATTTGAGGTAATTAAAACAAGTGTTTTAAAACACTGCACAGTGGGAGTCGATCGATAAATATGCGATAAAAATATATCACTTTGGGGTTTTTGGCCAGATTTGCTTTTAACTTTTAAAGGACGAGTAAGGATTTGAGAATATTATTTTTGCACACAGCGTCACAGACGATGTTAAATACCAGGGGTGTGAACTACTTTTAGCTCCTCACAGCTTTTTTAATATTTATTTTTTTAATTCTGTTCTTTAAATGTATCAGGGGCAAACAGAAAAAGGAAAGAAGTTCGCTATTTATCAGTCGAAAGAGTGTCGCATATTTTGTATTTAATGCTTTCACGCAAAAAAAAAACATGGTTGAGGGAACATTAATCTAAAAGCAACATACTATACTTGAATTATATGGCTGTAGTCGAATCGTAATATTGTTTCTTGTATGAAAATCATATTGTTGCTTACAGCATGGTACTCTGGTTATTATTTCGTTCAAACTGCTGCCAAAAGTCCATATGAAAAATTCATGCGAAATAATTACAAAATAATATTGATGAAAACGTAGGAAATGTTTCTGCAGCATTTTTTTCCAACTACAAAATATTTCTGGCAACATATTTTTTACCTGAGAAATAATATAATCCCCACTTATTTCGTACGGAATTGTAAAGAACAGCTGATTTGATGTTAATTGGCTTGTGGTTTTAATTTTAAGTTTGTTGGGCACAAATAATTATCATTTCATTCTTGAAGTTAAGGGCTTTTTGCAGAACGTATGTTTTCAAGAAGCTCCTCCGTAGCAGATGCTATTTGCATTAATTGAAACGTTGCTCCTAATACTACAGTGCAGACCCTCGATAAGCGAAATACCTAAATATTCGCAACACCTAAATTCTTTCTTAACATTGAGGACTCTGTTAAAGCAACTTTTCAAAAAACAGGACCTAATTTAACGCAAATTTGCAAACAAAATTAAATCTTAATTAAATTAAATCTCTATTTCGTTTAGTTTTTTTTATTAATAAATTCAAAACTGTAAACCTTTGTGCATGAAAATCATTTTGATTTATCGCTGTTCTAGGGATGACTAAGAATTGTTCTAGTAAAAGAACAGCCGAAAGTTTCACACTTTTTCCTTAAAAACCATAAATCTTCAACCTGATAACAACCATCAGTACAAATTTACATTTATGTATATTGAAACGATTAATTTGGCTCAAGTTCAAACCCGAGTTTTACCCATTTATTTTTTCAAATTTTTTATTTCATTTTTATTAGAAAATTTTTTGGATAAATTAATTATTTTTTTATTAACAGAGTACTATATATGGAACAATTTCTTTATTATTATTCATCAGACTGGCAGAACGGATCAGTACTGATTTTGAGGTCGCTACACCATCTCATCAGCGTTCTTAGTTCTATTTTACCACTTTTGACGGTGGATACTAGTGATCAGGAATATCACCTATTTAACCGTATTATTTAACAAACTAGAATACGAAAAGTACAAACTTATTCATTTTTACATCTCAAATCTAATAACTACTCCATATATTCCAGTCTCTCTCGCTTATTCTGCGCCATGGGCTGCTGAGAAATAAACTGTTTTTATCATGTTGTATGGTTTTTGTCTTTTGTAGTTGAATTCCTTTTTAAAAAATTAAAAATAAATTGGTAGTCAGATTTGAACTTGAGCTGAACAAATTCCTCTCGACATGTTTTATATATTTATTAATATTGACAATTGACAAAAGTACCATTAAAGTATCGATAGGCCAATAGCATTTTTCTTTAACAAATGCTTAACTAAGTTTGTATTAAATACAGAATAGATTTAATAAACAATGCTGACTACACGGATACCAGTGTAAAAAATAGTTCTCATTCTATTCATTTCGCTCGTTTATTGCAATGTAATCGCATCTCAAAAAATATGTTTTTCAGAAAATAAGTTCAAAGTTTTTAATTTGCTCACATTCCCCTCAAGAGGAGAGGATAAAGAACGATACGACGAATAATTCTGCATTTGTAACTCAAAAATTAAGTTTTTCGAGATATGACTACGCTGTCATTAAGGAGCGATATACGTAAACAAAAGTTTAAACAATCAATTTTTGACGGCAGTATCAAGAACGCTAGACACCTTAATCTAGTTCAAAAGAACAATAAACAAAAGTGCTTCAATATTTTTAATTTTTAATTTATAAGCAGAAGTGATAAAAATACAATTTACTTTGACGACTGCTAAAGTTTTTGAAGCTATTTTAAATATTTTAACCTTTTTACCACAATTTACTTAAAGAAAAATCTTTTTATTACTCTACCCGCCATCCTTAGAAAATTGAGTCTCTTAATAAAACACTTTATCCTCTTTACAAAATGTCTACAGACAATTACGTGTTTTCGAAAAATATATTTACTTGCATTTAACATTCAACGCTCTTTCATTAGAACATTAATTAAATTCATTAGTTTAACGAACAACTTTACAATGACACTAAAACGCTACCACTACTTTACTGCAACATTTTCAAAGAAATATACGCCATAAATCTTGCAGGAACTCTTTAAAGATACTAAATAATAAGGAAGACCGCAAAATTGAGTGCGTTTGCTTTCAAGTAGTTACAGTTCCCACATCTGTCCCCTTCCTTCCCCTCTTCCCTCCTTCAAAAACTTAAACAAAGAGTTTTAAATACAATAAAAAAAATTGAAAGCAAATCTTTGTGGCAAAATTGTGATAAAAGAAACCCTTTCTTGCCAACTTCCAAACAGAGATATTGTAATGTACGCGTATGATGGTAGTATGCAAAGTATAGTTAAACTGTCGCCAAAAAGTAATAAATCATAAGTTTACAACGACTAGAGCATGAGAAACCTGCAAGCTAAAATAATAGATGGTAAACGAGATCCTTGTAAAGTGATATGAAAGAAAAAGGAAATGCAACAAATGATGTCTGGGGAAGTAAATGATGATTTTTGTTAGCAGATAAGAAACTTATAGGCGTATTCAAGAGATCGTTTAAATATTTACTATAACTTAAGAGTCTAAACAGAATTATAAAACAAAAAGGTTTTTGTAAAAAAACACTTTATTATAAATAACTAATTTCTTAATAAGTTCTTCGAACACATTTGCATACACAAAAAATAAATTATAAGAATCTTTATGGAGTAAAGAAAGAAAAAAAAACATGATTATGTAAATAGCGACAGCTCAAAGATATTACGTGAATAAGTCAACCTTTATTCATTACAGATGGGACCATCTACTATATAAAACACATTGGGCCATATTCGTATTCACACTTTTAATTTAAATGTAGCCACCGAATTATATTCCATCTATCTATTCTATCTTTTCATAGTAGATTTTTTGACAGTTGTTAACTAGTTTCCAATTTTATTGTAAAGAAAAAACAATTCTGTTAAATATAGGAAAAAATAAAATTGTGTGTAGAAATATCGATACCGTGATAGAATAAGATACATTTTTTTGTAATAAAGTCAGATTTTCGGTTACAATCGTTAAGCAGATCTGGACTCAAGAACAGCTCTCGCGTCATCGTAATTATTTCTTAAGTGCGGTCAGGATTGCGTGTGTTGTTTGGCCATCGTAAGTTTTTCGTCTCGCTCGCACTGGTTGACTGATTTGCCACGGTTAACTGTATATTCTTGCGGTTCTTCTGCGTAGTTAAAGGTCGGGTATAGTCAGTCACAAAAACATTTTTAAAATACTGTTGATAACATCATGGATATATGGTCAAGTCACCGGTTCCATTTTTGTGCAACAAATTTACTTTGTAAAATATGTACCAGTAAATAAATAAATAAAAATATTTTCGGTTAATATCTTTTTGGAGCCCGAAATGTATAAATTAAAGAAATTAGTATTTTTTCCAATATTTTCTCAAGCATTAGAACTATTTGTTAATATCGTATTGTAAAAATAGACATCTCTAGTTTTTTTTGTCTTATTTGAAACCTGTGAAATTTTTTCGATAATGAACTTTTCTGTATCCTTATCGAAACTGTTTTGGGTATAAAACTCATCAGCAATAAATCTAAGCTCTTTTAATTACTTCAATATGTTCATATTTTTTTGCTTTTTATTATAATTTTTATAATTATTTTTAAGTGACATTCGTTTCAACTTAAAATTTCAGTTTCAGCTGAAACTCATCTTTAAGTTGCAACTAAGTCTCAACTAAAAAGACTATAAATAACTTTAGCAGCAACTATAAATACATCAGACTTAAGTTGGAACTAAATCGATAATATATATGATATATTTGCTATTGAAATTTTTTAAAAATAAGTTTTCTATATTCTCTGCCATCAACTACTTATGAAAGTTCACGAGAACGCAGAAAAGTCCTATTTGTTATTTCTAATTTTTCTACAACTTCGAACACTCTTTATTTTTTAAGGATAACTGCATCTTTTATATTCGAATCCTCGAACCTGGAACACGCCATTGTAACAATCTCTGACTGGGTCGATAACAAAAACTGTGTCAATAACAACCCTAAGTAAAACCTGCTGTTTTGGTTCTAGTTGTGCTTGCGATAAGGAATTCGAAGCTGTTGATATTCTTGGCTTCGATCTGCAGTGCGAATGTTTGATGTAATGTTCCATAAATCTACTGATTTAAGTTCCTCTTTTTTAAATCGCACATTTAAAGTTCAGGTCGAAATAATACAGATTTTGTTACTAAAAGTATTTTTAAAACTTGTACGATTTTAAGTCACTCGATTTACAGAACATGTCTGCTAATAAAAATACGCAATACAATCTGCTGGTATCCACAAATTCTACTTTGGTAGCGCCAAAGTGACAGCACGTCTTAAGTAGAGTTGGGTACATTAAATTCGATACAGCCGATGCTGTTGTTTCTATGTGGATTATTAGCTACTTTTCGACTTTTAAACCAAATTGGCCTGAAGTTTATTTTGCTCACGTTCAAATACACATTCATTAGTTAATAAATAGATATTGATGTGTGTATTTTTTATTGACAAAGAAATCGAACATAAGTTTGTATCATATGTCGTCTATATGAAAGATATAACTAATGGCTTTGCTGTTGTTTAATGCTAATTCAAATCTAACAAATGTGTTCGAAATAAAACAAACAAAAAAAAAGCACGTCATCAAGCTTCTAATCTTAACACGATAAGAATTGAACACTAGAGAGACACAGACAAAATACGGGTATAAAACCTAAAATCGCACATTAAAATGAGATCGCTTTAAATATTTTTTGGCTTCCAGAGTTAGAATTAAATTAATATTCAGCGAACGGAATGTTTTAGTAGTTTTGTTTTTTTTATGTTTTTTACTTTATTAAATAATAAAATTTTATCATTTATTATTATGAAAGATAAAATATACACGTTTGTTGCTTTTAATGAAAACATAAAAATATGTTAAGTTAAATGAAATTCTTTTGAAAAAAAAATTAAATAATAATTTATACAAAATTAATTCATATTATGACTTTAGGCAAGAAGTACACTATCTGTTGTTGCAATTTTTAATTAATCATTAATTATTTTATAGCGTTTGCAAGATTTTTATTGTTTATTGATCAATTAATGTTAACATTATTTGATATGCAAATGGTTCAAATGAATTTTTGCTGTATTTTTTCTCATTAAATATGCATTTACACCTTAAATAGGAGTGGTGCATATTAAAAGAGGCAAATGAAATGCTCTTAAGGTAACCAAATCAAAGTTCACTTAAAAAATATCTGAGGAAGAATTTACAAATTTAAAAATATGTAGATAAGTGCTTTGAAATAAAATCAGAAATTGCAAAAAAAAACTTTTGCTCGATTTGAAACTACGAGTTTGGTTTGGGAACCAAATGATATTCAGTTAGAGAAAATATATCTATTTAATCGAAGAATTGATAAAAATAGACGAAGACATATAATTTTTCATATTCCATAAAATTTTTGGTAGGAACGAAATTTGTTACTTACTCTATCGTTTTTAAGCTTGCCTCGTGATCTTTTTCTAAATATTGTTATAATCAATATTTTTACATTAGTTGGACGAGTTGGCAATAAAGCCTATTTCGCTGGACTTAAAGTGATATTTTTATTTGTATAATTAAACTCTTTGTAATTACAGACCAATGAATAATTTTACTCAGGTTCAATTTCGTTTTTCAATTCTCTATTAGAATGAAAATGTCCTTAGCATTAGGTCAGACTAAACTATGAGCACTTTGCATAAAATTAGCCATAAACATATTTTTATATATCAACATAGACTCTGCTCACCTTGGTAAGCTTCATTCAGTAACTTTCCAACCTCTGACCAACCTGATTTAATAAAAACTCTGATTTTCAAGTGGTTCGAGCAGTTTAAATCGTCTGCCATTTCAAACTGTTACGCTGGACTTATTGATGATTTCAGAAATAACTACTTCAACAAGACGTTCTGAACGAGATAACCACTTTGTCATACGATAGTAGAGACATACAATGGACTTCTACCAACTTGTCATTGATTTCCTTAAGGATATTGGCTTTTA
Organism: Gymnocheta viridis; assembly: GCA_956483585.1. Lineage (NCBI taxonomy): Eukaryota > Metazoa > Arthropoda > Insecta > Diptera > Tachinidae > Gymnocheta > Gymnocheta viridis. The sequence continues at coordinate 126,860,100 of OY101440.1, read as the reverse complement.
AGTATAAATGTTTAATAAAAACTAAAATAAAAAACTTAATGCCGCATTTGTTTTCTAAAGTTTGGAAATCGTCTGTTACGTTTTTAAAAATTTTGCCTATTAAAAATTTTTGGTGGTTTTCTTTTTAATAAATTTAATAAAGCTCTTTCTCTAAATTCAAAAGAAAACTTCATTGAAACATTTACATTGAAAAAAGAAAAAATTTAGTTAGTTAGAAAACTAATCACATTCTTACACATTCATAGTCGCCTTTACTTCCAACTTAATGAAGTCTTATCTATTTATAATAGCTTGTAAAGTTATTCATAGTCTATTCAATGGCGACTTATCTGTTCAGTTTCAACCAAAAAGTTAGTTTCAGCTGAAACTGAAATTTTAAATGCCGTCACTCAAAAAACACAATAAAAAGTACAATAAATTTAACAAAGCAAAAAAATTCTGAAGATATTGAAGTAATAAAAATGTCTTAGATTTGCAAGTTCAAAGTCACTCATTTCAAATGGTTGACGATCGATGCATGGTACTGATTTGATAAGAATACAGAAAAACTCATTACTGATACAATTTTTCAGTTTTTCAAATTAGCAAAAAAGAAACTAGGGATGTGTTTTTTTACAATAAAATATTGATAATCAGTTATGAGTTTCACGAAATACAGAAAAACAAAAAAGAAGAAAAATTTCTTTTGCTTAATAAATTTAAGACTCCAAAACATCTTAACTGCAAATAAAATTGAATTTTATTATTAAAAAGTTTGTATTTTCTCCATCACCTAAAATAGATATCGATATTTCCACACACAGTTTTCTTTTTTCCCATATCTAACAGGACGTTTTTTCTTTTGTCGTACAACTCAGCTATTTAGTAATTTTGACAAAATCGACTATGAATAGAAGATCATTTTACGCTACATTAAAATTTATAAATTTTAGTTTTTGACATAAATATTTGAATTAAATTTTTATTCACTTTTAGAGAAACTGTCCTTAAAATCTATGAATATTATTTTTTGTGTAATTTTTTATTTTATTTTCATATATGTATGTTTAATAAAATATTTGTTTTATTGAATAGGAATTTTTTTTGCTCGCTGCATCTTAATTAAACCTTTCTTTCACCTGGTCACCTCTTCATTTTCCAAATGCTTATACTGCAACCACTTCTCGTCTTCGTTTAGTTTTTATTATTACACTTAAAGAATACATTTATTTAATTTCTACAATTTATTATCAGTTTAAATTCGTTTAAGCAATCTTTGCTTTCAATCTGGCGTATTGAGAATTGCTACGAATGAGTATTTGAAGTTCTTTCGTAAATAATTGCGTTAACTTGGCACGTAATTGCAATTTGTTATCAATAAAATTTATCGATAACCGGCGCCAAAATTAATTTATTTTCTTTAAAATATAGCTTTGCTTTAAATTTTTATTCGGCTTCTACTTTTTCCAGCGAAAAATGTCATCAAGGTGTTGCATTTATTTGTAAATTTTTCAAACGTGTTTTGCGTTTTCGAAATCAATGGATGAATTCAATAATTGTAATTTATATGTTTAGTTTTTGCTCAAATTTTAAAACATTCAAAGTGTTAATTGCTGCTTTTAGATCAATTAGTTTAAGATAACATTTTGCAAACATATTTTTAAACACGAATAGTAATTTTTGTTTAAATTTATTAATGGTCTAAAGTGTTATGGAGCTTTAGAGCAATTTAAACTTAAGACTAATTGTTTTAAGGAACTTGTTTAAATATTTATATTTGAACTGCATACACATTTAGTAGTATACAATTTGTATTGAATTTTCCCATTTCCATAAAGGTCACTGCAAGGTCTTGTTGATGTAAAAATACTTTCACCATAATTTTCCAACTTTTCTGTGCCAAAAATGTTGCAACAATAAAGTTATTTCCCCATCATAAAGGAACAATGTACATCAAGTGTCATTGAAAGGTCAAATTTAAGCAAAAACGTTAATTTCACATATTTTCATTCTTTTTTGTTTAACAAAAAAACCCCCTGCAAATTTTGCAATTTCCAGTTTAAAGATAAAGAAAAGTTTGCAAGTGTTAGCAAACACCAACCATTAAATGTTTAAAAACTGCACCATCGAACTGAAAATGAGCGTTCGCAGCAAATAAAAATAATAATAAGAAATAAAAGAATAAAACAAATGACTAAAACGAATTTCAATTCATTTTCCACGCCCAGCCAGCCATTAAGACTAAACAAAAATGCCTCTTCTACTTTAGGAAGATAATAAAATGGCAAAAGAAAATTAAACTGAAATAAAACACAAAATCACTGCCAATCAACCGACACCTACTTTCCTTTCCTGGTTAAATACAAAAACCATTGAGAAAAAAACTGAAAATTTAAGTTTTTCAAAACAATAAAACTCATTGAAAGAAAGGTGAAAAATATAACTGGGAAAAAAGAAGAACGAAATAAAACACGTCACGACTTTAAACCACATACCATTTGGAAATTTAAAAAATATTTTCCAAATGGCAACAGCAGTCAGCAACAATCGACCGAAATGCAATTTAACATTTCATTTTTCTTCAACAAAACCATACAACTATTTTGTTAGTCAAAATGTTGATCTGTCTGCATGTCTGTTCGTTGGTCTGCTGATTTTAAAGACCAGTGCTTCAGTAAAAGTTTTTACATCAGCACTTTGTTTTATTTAATTTATTTTTTTTAAGAGGATATACATTTTAACCAAATTAAGCGAGTTTAAACATTTTTTATTTTTTGGTGAAATATATTTTGTATGCTATAAAACGGAGCGCGTAACTATTAGCTTTTTTGCCTCTGCTTTTAACAGCACTAGTGTTTTGGAAATGCATTCTCCTCTGCTTCTAAATAAGAACAAACAAAAAACAGTAAAAAGTACTTGTGTATGATTGTTTGATACTTTTTAAATTATTATTTTTTTATCCATGGACACTCTATGACCAGAACCCATCATAATTGATTCATAGGTATCTTTGATTATGGTGTCTACTAGTGATTGATTACTTATCCAGTAGGACAAAGACTTAGTTTCCGTTAATCATTAACTAAAAAACTTAGATTCTATATTTAAACTAAACTAAAAAGAAAGTTCAAACGTTTATTGTATTGCTTAAAAGATACAAGTGACATGTCTGCTGGTATCTTTTGGGAACAGTTTGCCAAAAAAGTGCAAATAATATATATTCAGAACATTTTTTTAAAATACATTTTTATTCGAAAATTGTTGATTCGATAAATTTTTGTTCGAATAATTTATATACTCATGATTTAAATTGAAATCATTTTTATTCCAATAAATTTTATTCGAATAGTTTTATACAAATATTTTTTATTCAAGTATTTCAAGTATATAGACCAATCATCAAGGCCCATGGGATCCAGGGAGCGAAGGCTATAATATATTATCGAATGCGTCAGCTGATAAAAATATGTATGGCGGATGCTTTAAGTCTGCTGAAGTTGAAATATTTTCCGGCGGCGCTTAACTTAATTTGGCGGCGGCTCAAAGTCGTATAACTTGTTGGTCTTCCACAACAAAATTAAAATTACTTTTATCATTGAATTTATTACTATTTATTTGTTTTTGTCAATAACGATACGCAATCGGCTTAAAGCTTAGCCGCGAACTTCGATGTTGGTTCATAATGTAAATTACTTGTCGATGTCGGCATTATGCAGACCTTTAGCTGATCACGTTGCATTATAGACCCTTTTCTTAATGCTTCTTATTCAATAAATTTTATTCAAAAATATTATTTTATTATTTTTGTTTGAATAATTTGATAAGAATATTTTTAATTTATATAATATCATTTCATAAAAGCCTTTAAAATTTGTTTATTTGAACAATTTAAATTTGGTTTTTAATATGCGAATAACTTATTTGTAAAAAAAGTTATTGAAATAAGTTTAATTGCTAAAGTAATTCGAATTACTTTCGTTTGAACATTTTTATTGGAATAAATATTATTAGAATGATTTTACTCGAATAAGCAAATATGTTGTCTGTGATTTAATTTAAACAATAAAACTTTGGGCCTGTTCGTAAATTTATCACTGCGATGCATTTTATGCTTAGTACGTTCATAAATGCAAACAGTAGCAAATTTGCTAAATCGAAAATGCTACGCTGAAATATATTATGCGCAAATAAACACAAAACACAAATCATAAAAATTTATGATGGATGAGTAGGTATTAAATTTTTTATTTTATTATTTGTTCTATTGTGAATATCAAAGCTTTACGCAAATTATTTAATACTACAGAATACGAGGTTTATTAAACTCCCTTCTTTAACAGTTTATTTAAAAAAGTCTTATAAAAATCCACAGTACACAGTACAGTCGCCTATAATTTCGTAATAATAATCTGTATTTAGCTTTTTATATAAATTTTCCATCAAATTTTTTCACAATAAAATGTTACAAAAAAAACTTTTCCGCTTAACTGTCACATTGAGAAACAAAATGCAAAAAGAAAATTGGAGAGAATGCATTAGCCTGCAATGATGCACAACTTCAAAAACAACAACACATACCGAGAGTTGTTGTAAGGGAAACAATGGCTGACTAGATTGGTGTCAACCTAGCGTGACGACCTTTCTGTGGCAAGACCGAATGAAAGTTAAAGTAACAAAATTTAATCTTGTGTTGCATGGCTGATGACGTTGTATTCTTTTAGTTCCAAAAGAAAATTTTAAGGTGTTAAGAACTTGACAACGACCTTAACAAACAGCGCAATTTAGTTCAAGATGTTTTGTTTTAACTTTTTGTAGTTGCATAAATATGTATGCACATTATTAAAAGATTAAAATGTCATAAAAAATTAGTAAGTTGGATATATGTATATTAAAATCATTATTGCCGATCATGTACTACTTTCTAGTTTGATTTTTACTAAATCATATTAAACACGGCTCAGCTCATGTATTTTTAAATCTGCCTGACTTGCTTCAAGATGGCGAATGTCAAGTGAGATTTATGAAATATTTGCTAAAGAAAATGTTGTTATGATTGTTTTGTTTAGCTTTGCCTTTATTAAAGATTATCTTTTCCTTTATTTTTATGTGATGAAGCATGAAGCGGATTAAATGAAGTTGACATGTTTTTTTAATTAAGCCAAGCTTGAGTTTATTATTGAGTTGCTCAAATTATTAAAACTATTTTAATGTTATTACCGACAAGAAGCACAATTTTTATATGGAGGTTTTCCAATTGAAAGCTGTACAATTTCAATATATGCATGTAATATATTTGTATCTTTTGCAATGCATGAGTTTATATCAATTACAAACACATTGCAAAGATTTCGCTCTTGTACTTCCTTTGCAGTAAGTCGTCGGAGAAAGGAGTTACATAAGAAGTTCCTTTCGTTACTTGCTTCGGAAAACCGTAATGTCCTGTTTCTCAATATGCAAAAGAAAATTTCATACGAACATAAATAATAATAAAAAAATGAATTTACATTTTTCATTTTTGTTTTTAATATACATAAATATTTTAATGACATATGTTTGCCATTTAGAGAAATAAGAAAAAGAATTGCAATTTTTGTTGCAGCAACTTTTTTTTTAGTGCGGAAGAGCGAGAGAAGAATACAAAATGGGTATATTTCTATTTCAACACTCTCCCACATATTCACGAATTGCTGCAACAAAAATTGCAAGTATGGACCGGGACTTAGACTTCTAAAATTTTAGAAATTTTCTAAAATTTAATAAATTGTTAAACACTTTTTTATTTATATTTTTCAAGTTTTATTAAAATATAATAAAAACAAATATGTGCATTTAAATTCTAATAAACACAATTATGATTAATTTTGAAACTATTCATAGAAAGAAAAAAATACTGAATATCTTTCCTTACCTGGAGACGACCAACAAAATACCTGCAGCAGTTTTCTGCCATTCAACTTAATAACTAATTTTCTTTGCATTCTTTTTCCTACTCTTATTCATTAATTTAATTTATTTTTCGTTATTTTCTTTTCTACTCTGCAGGTTCCTAATACGCCACTAACAATGCCAGCATACCAAAATAATAATGATTTCAATTCTTCCTCATCAAACTCACCTTTAACAAGTGAATCTACAACATCTACTTCGATGTCGTCGTCTTCGTCATCATCGTCATTACATGCTTCTTGTTCTTTGCAACAACAACAACGACAACAACAACAATCTGCAGTAATGACGTCTACAGCGCCATCTGGTGCATTTGTTGTGCCACCCATAGAAACATCGTCGTCGTCTACTTCATCTACATCGTCATCGTCCTCATTATCCTCCTCGTCATTATGTTCAACATCAACGGCAAATATACCTTCAGCTACTTCACCGTCATCTTTGACATGTCTGCATCTAAAACGTTTTCTCGATTCTCAACAATTACATTTACATCCCATGGAGTCGTTTAATAAAGGTGAGTTTTAGTTTATTTAAATTTTTCCATAATTTCTTTGTTTTCATTTTAACTTGCTTTTGTTTTTGTATAAATATAACCACCTCCTACTCGTATTTTGCGAATTGTGGAGGTTTGGAATTTTTTCATAATTTAGAAAGGAATCTTCACGAACTTTTTAGTTTGGAATTTTAAATGAAAAGTTGAAATTCTTTGCGATAGATTAAATTTGTAGTGCATAATAATGCCCTAATTAAATATATTTAATATTTTTGACTCAGATTCAGTTATCATCATTTATTTAGCGAAACAACTAATAATCTCATATTCTATATGAGATAATTATTTTCCAAAAGCAAACAATTCTAAAGGAAGTGCACAAAATAGTATACGAACACAACAAAACCGAACAAGTTTCACGTGAAATCTAACCCTCAATCATTCCCTACGCTACATCATATTGTCGGTTAGAACGAAGTTTTACCTACACCAGCTGAGGTTTTAAAATTCTCTTTGGCTCTGTGTTTTGATAATGACACATGCATATTGAAAAAAAGTTATAATTTTCATTGCACCTCGGTGGTTTCGGTAAATTTTTTCAGCTAATTTATTTATTATTGCTTTTTTCAGTTTGTTTAATTTTCGTCAAATTTACTCTTGATTGCCAATTAGAAATAATTTGTAGAAACGTATGCCTTTTTTAAGATTAAATTATAGTTGTTTTAATTATAGTTTAATGAATAACTTTAGTAAGTTCAATACCTTTAACTTATAATGTTTGTATATTAAATAATTCTAATTTGTTTTCTGAGAGTTTCTGTATAAACATTCCAAGTTTTTTATCTTTTTATGGTAAAAGTCGTACTATATATGTTAGCCGCAACAAGCAACGACTTTTTGAAAATACTTGAGAGAATATGTCGACTTTTTTTCAAATCCAAAAATGCTTAAGTGTTTTTGGCCTGTCTACAGAAATACGCAGGGTCTTGCCAAAGATCGGATCTGGAACTAATTGTGTAGCAAACTGTCACTGAATAACTTTCATCCAAATTCTTATTCATATTTTTTTAATTTCTTCCTTTTAAATAATCCCCTCTCTTGTTCTCTAAATCGAGTAGATTTGAAATCGAGGAATTTTTCAAAAAGATTTTCAAATCGAATGATTACCAGCAATAAAAGTTGTGTACAAATAATAAGCTTAAACGTCAAATATATTTAAAAACACACACAAAAGCAAATAAATTGTAAACGCTAAACAAAAATTTTATAAAAGACTATGATTACAAATGAAAATTATTTTATTTCATTTAATTTAATTTTGATCATGTTTACAACAAATATGAGTAATTTTGAGAACATTTTTTAAAGATATTTTTAAAACAAATTTATATGAAATTTTATTTTTTTGTAATTAAAATAAATAAAAAGGTATCGGCTCAAATTCATAGACCCTTTTAGTTTCAACTTAATTAAGTCTGCTCTATTTATAGCTGCTGCTTATCTGCTTAATTGCACCTATAAAGTTAGTTTCAGCTGAAACTAAAATTAAGTTGAAAGTCCCATCACTTGAAGACTAAAATAAAAAAATATTATTAAAATAACAAAGAAAAGAATTATGAAGACATTGAAGTAATAAAAATGTCTTAGATTTGCAAGTACAAAGTCACTCATTTCAAATTGTGGGCAAAGAATTTTATATACGATAATGATTTGATAAGAATACAGAAAAATTCATTACTGAAACAATTTTTCAGTTTTTCAAATGAGCAAAAAACAAAGTAGAGATGTTATCATCTACAATGAAATGTTGATAATCAGTTCTAAGTTTCACGAAATATTGTAAAACAAAAAAAAAGAACAATTTTAATTTTAAAAAATTAACTGAAAATAAAATGTGATTTTATTATAGAAAACTTCTAACTTCTTCCAACCGTCAAGAAAACAGGTATCAATTTTCACATACAATTTTGTTGTTTTTTCATATCTAGCAGTCCTTTTTTCCTTTTTTCGAAACTATTTAACAACTGTTAAAGATTGGACTATGAATAGAAGAGATCTATAAGTTGGTAAATAAAATTTAACTTGCACCTCAACAAGTCTCAAGTTGAAGTTGGGATGGTATTTTAAATACGAAATGAGTTTTTATTGTATAGGAAGAGTTTCTTGGAAAAAACCTTCCTTCGACAAGATTTGAATAGCCAATTTTATAACAAGTAAAATTATTCGGCTTAAAGAACATCACTATACATATATTTGCATTGGCTTTAAAACCAATAATTATGTCGGTGTTTAATAATAAAAGCCGCATAAAAATAATTCGTTGATAAGCTTTATGAAAAAAAAAACATAATTGTTCAAGCATATACTTGGGATGAATAAAATATAATAACTGTAGTATACCTTCAGGCATATTTTTCAATTTAACACCAATCAGAACATATTTTATGTACCATAAGTTTTTCAGTAGATGAGTTTCCAAACTGACAAACGCAAAAAAATATAAATAATCTTATTCCAATTGAATATTTTATAAAAAGTCAATACTTTGACATGTGTCAATAGTGCATAAATTATTGCAATAATTTATTCAACCAAAAATTTCACCACCAAAAAAACACTACAACAATGACAACAAAAATTACTCAATTTCACTAAAAGCTTTGGATATTAATGTTTGCAAAGAAAAAAAACAAAAAGCAAAAAAAAAAATATGTGAACAAATATCTGAAAACAAAATCCGTACAAAGAGCAACAAATCAACTAATTTGATGCTTGAAATCTTAAATAAACATAATAAAAAATGAATATTTTAAGTAGAAAATATAAGTGATGGTAAATGTGTTTTTGTGTGCGGGGGTATTGAATATTTAATATTATTCTTTCCTCCTTTTTAATTTCAGTGGAATAGAAATATTTACCAGTGATTTTGGTATAAATAGAAAACAATATACTTGCATACCTTGGGGAGTCAACGTTATTAGACTCATGTGTGTGGACTAGTGCAAGTGTGTGCAAAAGCTTTTGTGGTGTGTGTGTGTGTGTGTGTGTGCTTATACTTGCTTACAACCGCAAACGACTCTGTTGTTGATGAGCATTTTATACTTTATACCGTTACATTCCATTTGCACTTGACTTTTTCCGTTTCCCTGCGATTTGTTTTCTTGTTGTAAGCAAGAAGCGAACAAATAAAAATCCTTTTGTTTGTCCCGAAAGCTTCGCGATGTGGTTGATGTTCACTTATACTTCTTTCACTGTTTGTCGCTTATGAACAAAAGAAGAAAAATTGATTTTCTTAAGAAATGACTAACATTGTAGAAAGAAAAAAATAAAAGAAATGGAACAGAACACATTATTCATTGAAGTAGAAAAAAACTTGAAAAATACGAAAAAAATAGCTTCTACTCAGCCAAGTTAGCGAAAAAAGAATTTTCAAAATGCATTTTACTTTATTTTTTTATTTTTGTAACGCAGCATTCAACCGATTACTTTGGCTAAAAGGCATTGACATATTATCACTTCATTCCACTATATTTCATTGAAATATTTTACCCTTTCTCTTGTATATTTCTACTTTGGTGGTTAACTTTTTTAGTCTGCAGCCGTTATTTATTTTTCTTCTACTCTTTTCCGTTTTGCCATTATTCTTACTCATTTCTCATTGAAATTTATAACAATAGATACATAATTTTTTAAGCTGTAAAAGTTGCTTTTTTACTTCTTCCTTGCAACTGCCAATGGACGAATTTATTATTGTTATGTTTTCGGCTTAAGCTGTTGTAAAATGTAAAATGTTCCATTCTTAAATTAAAAAAACGAGAGTTGTCAAAAATCTCTTTTTTTGTGAAGAAAAAATTAGCAGAACATTTTTGCAGCTATTTTATGTTACTATACTTGTATCAATCCAAGGAATAGATAAGATCTTTTTTATAATTAATTTTTCGATATTATTTTGGAATACAATTATGTTCAGGACACAATATTGAGTGAAATTTAGAAACATATTATATTTTATGTTTTATTAGTAAAATGCTCCTTTTTTTGTGAACACATACAAATTAAACAAATTTTAACAGCCTTAAGGTAGGCTAAGACAACCTGATTTTGCACATATGCTTCTTGTCCAAATACAATAAAAGCATGCTTGTAGTTTTTGATTAAAATGTTTTTAAATGAAAACCCAATCGGCTTTATTTTAAATTTTAATTACACAAAGCTTTGTTTTTTCTCAAAAACAGCTTAAAATGTGCAGATAACCTTTGCCAAGTTTCATAACGGTCTCGAATATTGTTCAATAGCATAAAATAGCTTCAACTGTTCTCCTTGACGCGATTTCAACTCACTATGTGTCCAATTTCAGTTTTAGATGCAGAAATTAAATTTTTCAATTTTTGGTTTTTGAAAAATAAAAAAATAGGCGCGATTGAATTTCTAACACTTCGATGACATAAATACCGAAACATAGACAAAGTAAAATATTCAGAAATATTTAAAAGGCGTTTTATTTAATCTTGTTAAAGTTCTAAGTTTTGTCAAGGACGTCAAGGCCTCGCCCGGCATCACACATCAACTGTAAAGTTCTTGTTAGTAAAACTCAACTTGAGCAAAATTGAACCTTAATTATTTTCCTTGTCATAATTTGCCTGTAAAATAAAATTAATCTTTTTGAAAATATGCCATAATTAGCTTTTTTAAACTTACAAATACTCGTATAACTCTAACAAATTGGAATAGTTGAATTTTCAGACAAATATTACAGTCCGCCATTTTAACTCTCTGATTCTTAGCTACACAAATAAGTCTTTTTTGCCCTTTTCTTAAAAAAGGGAGCTAAAATCGGACTAAAAATCCCTACAGAAATATTTGTCATAGTTTTCCGCCAAAGCTCCAATTTCAACTTAAAGGCCAGAAATAAGTCAAAACTTAATATGTGTAATTTTAGAATGGGAACTTCTATACTTATTACGACATATTAAGTTTTGACTTCTTTCTGGATTTCAGGTTGCACTTGGAGCTTTGGTGTATTCAAAGACTTCTGGAAAACTTTTATAAAATATATTTCTTTAGGGATTTTAGCCCGATTTTAGCTCCTTTTTTAAGAAAAGCATTTTGATTAGCATTAGCATTTTGAGCTTTGGTACTTTTAAATATGTATAATATAATTTTATAAAACATATTTTTTACTACATATCAGCCCGCTTTATCACCGTTTAAGGAAAGTTTTTGCGCTTATTTTCCAAAAGGGGTAAAGCGAAGCGAAAAAAGCGAAGAGTTAAAAAAACATTTCTCGTAGAGTTTTACATAAAAGTGCTAAACTCATCTTGCACCTGAAACACAAGGAACACAAGACTTCCATTGCCGATTCACCATGACAGTGTATAAGAACAGGGGGGAATTGAAATGAAAATGAATATCAGATGAAACCCTTTAATACTCCGGTACACGTATTTTTTGGTGACCTCTATCAGAACCATTTTTTAGGAAAACCTTAGCAATTTTCTTTTTTTGTGTGTTTTACGGTGTAATTAAAAAATCATTTGCGTTTGCTCCTAAAACTTGCCAATAACTAAGGTGATTTGTGATAATGGGCCTTAGAAGTACAAATCGATTACCAATGAATTGTACATTCACAGAATTGAGCTAGAAAATATTTTCGAAAGTAATATACTTTCCTTCATACCCATTTTGTGTAGCAATGTGGGTGTTAGAGTTATTTTTGGGTTGATAGCCAAGTTAACATAACTACATAATACTGGCCTACTGAAATGATTTTATTTTTTAAAACTATTTTTATAAGTTCTTAAGAGAAATAATAGTCAGGCAATGAATGCCTAATAAGCAATTGATGTGTTACCTTTTTTGTAATCTGATGGTGAAGTCAGAAAGCTATTGCGCGTCTTCTTTTTTCTAGATCATTGTTTTAGCGCCTCTGGTTTAAAGTATACGTAATATTTTTTTTTTAATGTACAATCATTTAATTATTTATTTTACTTCGCCGACGTTGGAGGATGGTGTGACTTACATCAACAAGAGACCGCTATTCATTGCGACACTGTTCTGTGACCAGTGTTGTGCCTTTTTCCCTTAAACTGCTCAATAACAACAAATATTATATATGATTTGCTTCAAACTGGGCTCGAACCCAAGTTCCCAATAAGCATTTGCTTTTCCGTTAACGCTAGCGCTACTTTAGAAAAAGTAATTCTAATATTCTGGGTATTATAAAATATATTGTGATTATTCAAAGGACCGCTTTTATTTGACAATAATACGATTTGATCACAACCATTTACTCCATATTTTTGTAACGACGACACAAAGTTTATTTAGTTTGTCTTCAAAAATATCCTAGGACTAGGCTGGAATCGAACCTACAGCCCCCACATTAATAGAATATTACAATATCCATTGGACTGCGAGAGCACCCATTTCATCGTTACAAGCTACTTCAACAATATTTCTTCTTTATTTGCGGGGACAATAGACATACTGAAGATTGCGGCAACTATTTGAAAGAGGATATGTTGTGCAATTGATGTGGCACTTGCCCAGGCCTTCACGAGTACAGACTCTCTGAGCTCCTGTTTCTATGAAAAATATAAGCATTTGACTTCTATCTAGCTAGCATTAAAAACTTCTTTCATAAAACTTTTTGCAATTTATTCCAGCGATATAAATACTCTTCTGTATCCTTCTCTTAATAGCCAACCACAAACGATACTTTTTTTAAGGTACTTTAAAAGTATATTTCATTAATAAGAAAAGTCTAAGGTTAATAATATTAATAACTTAAAGACCTGTCTGAGCATAAACTTCAAAGTACTTTTAATTAATTGTCTGCCGCAACATTAAAAGCAACAAAGTTTGTATTTCTTTCAAGAAATATTGCTGGGAAGTTTCTAAGAAACTTAACAATGTTACATATATTTTTTTATGTACACCAAATATGCACAGCAAGTTTAATTTTAAAGGTAAAGTTTATAAATAATTCAACTACTTAATTTACCAACCATAATTGTCATTAAAAATGCCCAAAATTGTTTGAGTAGCATGAAACTTTATTAAATATGAAAAATACCTTTTTAATTGCCTAAAAAGTATTTCAGCGAAAATGATTGTTGAAATTTAATTAATGTTTAGATGTTATCCTGTTAAGAGCCCTTAAGTATGCAACAATTAATTTTAAGCAAACATTGAATTACAACTAATCGCATTTATTTTATTAATGATTTTATTTAATCTACCTAAAACATTTCTTATTATGGAAATCGCCTTTAATTTTAATTTCGAAGATTCTAATTCTCTTTTTAGTAGAAATTCTTTATGTTGTTATATATATGATTTTGCATATTTTTAGGGGATTCTATTTTCCCAGCATGCGTTTAAAAATTTTGCAGATATCTTACAACATCAAACAAAAAGGACTAAGAGGGAAAAAAACAGAAAAATCAGTTGCAAAGAAAAGAGTCTTAAAATATAAAAATATAAACGAAAGACTTCCTTATTATAGTCCGCAACAATACTAAATAAGGCATATTGTGTATTTTCTTTTCTATGTATTGTTTTAAAAAAATTTCCATCCTGAATTTTTCACTGCTTTTTATGTGTATTTCATAAACATGTTTGAACATGTTCATACATTGAAAAAAAGCTCATTTCAACACATGCACAACAGCAAACATTTACTTTAGAAACATGTTTGTGATATCTTTATATTTTACTGCAGCATATTTTAGGGACTCTTTCCTTTTTCTATAAATTTATGTTTTATAGCATACTTTTGGGTACAAGTCTGTTTAGTATATATAACAAGTGAAAAATTGTTTATATGATTTCTTTTAGTCTTTTAAGTCTTGTTTCTTACTTTTTTTTCCACCTCATCATCATACTCTTCTCAATTTTTCATCTTTTTATTTTCATTTAATTTTTTTTAATCTTTCACTTGGCTTGCATTTGCGCAGTGTTTCAAGAAAACTCTGTAGAGATGCATTATTGCAATTTTACCTTTATTGTTTTAGTTGTTGTATACATTTTTTCCATTAGTTGTATACATATATTTTTTTGACTTCGTCCTTCTTCTCATTTTCTACTCTCTATTCAATTTATGCTTGCTGTTTAAACACTCTTACGTAAATCAATGTTTCTTAATTTTTTAAGTATATAATTGTTGAAATGCATATGCAGCCTGAAGGTATACAATATTTTGTTAAAAGAAGAAATAAAAATAACGTCGGTGATCTTTAATAGAAAATGCTGTACATTTGAGCAATCTATTTTTTAAAGATATATTTTTTTTAATAATATTTATTAATTTATTTTTTACTAATTAAACTTATTTCACTTTTAAAGCGCAAACTTTTGTATAAAATATGTTTTTAAATCGTATCTATAACTACGTTGCAATATTTAATACAATACTAATAACTATATTTTTTAAGTTTTGAAAATATATCCTTGAAACTTTTCAAGAAAGTGCATTTCGAAAGGTAAATATTTCACGAATCTTTCATATATGCCCCCGCCTCTTTGTGCATACTGTCATTGCTAAATCAGCAGAGGAAATATTTTAATTTTTATGTAAAACAGCACGAGGAAAATATTAGTGGAACTCTTTTCTACGGCTCTTTTTTGCCCTTAACTTAAAAAGGACCAAAACAGTTTCCTTAATCGGCGGTATAGTTGGCTAAAAAATACTTTGAAAACATTTGTTAATAAATTATATTATATGTAAAAGTCTTCAAAGGAATCAAAGATCCAAACTCAATTGTTTTTGCTTGCCAGAAATAAGTAAAATTTTTGAATTACATTTGCTTTATTTCATAATGATTTATAATTTTGCCGGAATTTCATTGATTTGTTTTAATTGATTTTATTTCAACCCTATTCGGTATTTCTAATTGATATTAGGCTGGCGTTCGTAATGTGTATTGTCAGAATGAATTTCAAATGAGACAAGATTCTATTGTTTAAACTTGGATAGCGAATGGCGTCAGCAGAAATCTGGTTCATTTGGCGCAATCAAAGCGGAGTTTTTTTCAAAAATACGCAACCAGCTGAGGAAAATATATTATCTGAACTGCTAAATATTTCAATAGCAATCATATTGCCATCATTTATGGGTTCCTTGAAAACTGATCATCAAGCTTATTTTGCATTGGACTTTATAAAATTTCTTAATACTTTTTCATTCTTTCGTAGAGAAAAAATCATTGCAACTAAATACCTGTTTAATTATTAAGAAATAAACATTTTCTGGCTAAAAATTTATAAACATTGGAACTAAAACAATCCCTTTTGCGAATCCAGGGGTGAATCGCCCTTTTATTGTTATATATTTTCTACTTAAATTTATAGGAAATAAAAAATTTATTTGTCAAATTTAATTTACTTTTCATTGCCAGAAATAACTTTATTTAGATAATAAATTGAGCATAACAAAATTCTTGACAACACAGGCAGCACACTGTTTTTGTTGGACACCAACACCGAACATAACTTCAGTACCCAGCGAACACACATTTTTGACATAAAATTAAAAATGATCTGAAATCAAACTCTATCTCAAGATATAAGTGCTTAAGAATAATTTGAATGTAGATTGAGAAACATATCATTTTCGACACAAAAGGTTTTTTTATCCCCTAATGGAGAATGTAGTTTATTCTCAATGTCAAATGGGTTTCAAATGTAGATTATAAATAGATGCGAAGTTAATTTATTTCATTATATCTAATTTTTCAGAGAACATATGAGTATGTATATTTAACTAATAAAAAGTAATTAATTTAATTTCGATTCTCTAGCAGCAGCATGCTGGACAATATTTTAAATAATCCTTTACATTTTTAAGAAGTGTTTGCGATTGTATTAAAAATTGTTACTTTCAATTTATATATTTTATATTAGGAATACTGCAGAATCATTAACAAAGATTAACAGGTCCGTTTTTCTAAATGCGAAAAAAGGAAAATTTTATTCGAACATTAAAAACAAAAATGAAAAAATTAAAATTTGTTATCGTTATAAATGATCGAATGAAATTTTCCTTCTTTCGCATTTAAAGAAACAGGACCTAAGAATTTACATTTTGGTAAATTACACACTTTTTGTACACAAAAGAAATTAGTTTGAGACCTCATCAAAGGTAAAAATGTTAAGTTGAATGTGGTACCAATTTAAAGTTTGACTGTATTTTGGAATCACTTGATATCAAATTGAGAAAATGTCACACATTTTTTCTGAAATAAGCATTAATTTTAACGAAAATTTTTATCTCAAACCTCCGCCTAGGTCTGAGAATTACTATTGATATCAAATAATAAAAGCATCATATTCCAAACGTTTAATTTAGTGTTTGTTGGGTACATGCATATAAACACATACAGTTGCAGCAGTAAAAAGAATCTGTAAATTGGCCTTTTTCAAGGCCTTCTTTGACATACACTGATAGTCCAACTTTTATTGACAAGCATCATTGTGGAGCAGCTTTAGCACAATCACTTTCTCTTGCACATGCAATTGGAAAACAGAAGACAACAAATTAATTACCACCCAGATTAAGACTGCAAATATCCTCAAAAAAAAATAAATATAAAGTATCTTTTATTTCTACAGCGTTATTAAAAGCAAATTTGATGATGACTTTGATTGAAAAAATCGCGCCACGAAGAGGTTCTGGAAGCAGAAGGCCTTTTGATTTTTACCACTACGATTTTACTTACTTATACGAAACACAAACAAATACAAACACACGAATATGTACACTCACATAAAGGAAATGAAGTATAAAAAACTTACACAGAAAAACACTTGTGATTGTATTTTAAATGTATTTCCGTTTTTATTTGGCCAACACTTCTAAATCTAAACTTGGCAGGCACAAGGCAACAGAGACAGCAACAGAAATAATAAAAAGCAAACCCAACAAATGCGTTTGTTAAACAAATAAAAACATTTAGACAACTTTTAAAAGTTTAAAGGAATGAGAGATTTTATACAAACACATACATACTCGAATATTTCTTTTATGAACTTAAATAAATTGTTATTTTTCCTCACGTTTTTATCTAACAAAAAATCCTTCAAACTTTTATTCAATTTTCTGTTTTACAAAAATGATAAACAACAGCAGCAGGGTTTTTATTTTTAAATTTATTCACTATAACCGTCAAAATTATATTTTGAATTCATAGTGAATTTTTATGTTACCGTTTTTTAAATTTTATTTTATTTCGTGTTTGTTTTTCAACTCGCCCTCATCTAAAAAGTCATCACGTATCATTTTAACTGCTCTTTTGTTTATATATTTGCCACTTGAATGAATTTTTATAAAATCTATGCTATTTATTTGAAAATTTGGTTGTCTTGAAGTTGTGTGAGTACAAACATTTCACAGATATTAGTTAAACTTTAGAGTATGATTCTGCTTTTGAAACATTATTTTTTGTATTTTATTCACAATAAAACTCCCTCGTAAATATGGGAATAAAATATATTTTACATATTTTTCCCCCTTAATTAAATAACTAATAATAAAAATAATATTCAGAAATTCACGTAAAATTTTGGGAGGCGTAGCTTAGCTGTAGATTCTACATTGTAGAAGTAGCTCCTGTATACTATTACTTAGAAACCTTGAATTAAATTTTAAAACCTGCAGCTAAGGAACTTTAAATAGCAGTTTATTTTCAAAGAATTTTAATTTTTTTTAAGAATTTGGAAACTGCTTTTCCAATAGCATTGATTTCCATTTGGATAGCTTAGCCGTGATAATGTTGCCAGGCACTTCTTAGTTCTCCAGCTACCAAATTGGCTCCAAATTGGGGTATTCAAAATGGAATAAAAAAAATATTCTACAAAATCATCTGTTTTTAAAGAACTCTTTTAACATATCTTTTTTCTTTTTAACATATTGAGTACATAGAATTCTCCTAATTCTCCTAATTTTACTACATAATTTAAGTCCCAATCCCATAAACCGCTCTAAATAATAAATCAATTTAATATCTTTTTCAATTTCATTTCTCCCTTAATAAAACGCTCAATAACTTTTCTTTGCATTTTTTTCAACAAAACTATTTATCATTGAATTTTTTCTCATCACTTAATTTTATTTTTATTTTTTGTGTTCTTCAATTTTTCTTTCAACTTTTTGTAATCCCCCTTAAGTATGCAACATTTATTTCCCTCTTTTCTTTTGCATCTTTTTTTTCTCTGTGAAACTCATCTTTATTGCATTTGTGTGTATGACTAACAACATCCTTTTTTGAAGTTGTTAAACATCAACACCTCAATAAAGATTCTCATTTAAATAATAACATCAAAGTTCAAAAGAAAATTATCCTTAACAAGTTTAGTAGACTCTAAAATTAACGAACTCAATGCCATTAGATCTATAAGCCAAACAGCAGCCCGCAGTTACACAGAGCAACCTTCAATGTGCTTTCAGATTGGTTCAATGCTTAAGAGGAGCAGCAAACATTGATGCGATACAAACAGGCCACTTGTTCTGCTAATCAAGCGGAAATTTATAATGAGGTTCAAAATAAATAAAAAAGTCTATAATGCAAAAAAAGCGTAAAGTTTTTATAAGAAGAGATATATTGAAAAATAAAAAAAAATTAATTATGAATTAAAATGAATATTTAATAAGAGAGTAAGACGATTGTTAGATGTTTATTTTTATGCTGCATAATGTTAAGGAGCAGATTTTTAGAATACTGTTGCATACCTCAAGGAACTAAAAGCGAAATTTCAAAAATGATTTGCGAAAAATTTTCACAAGTATTGAATAATATCCGGTTCCGCTCTACGAAGTATAGTTTTAGTAAATTGAATTAACCTGCAATGTATTTTTTATACCGTCTTCTAGTTTCAATCTATTTTCTTTTGAAGTTTACACAAAGTCATGCCATTGATCCAACCATAACAATTACAACATCCTTTTCCTAAACAATATCAGGATAGTCTCTATCATAAATAACAAATAAAAAAAGTACAAACTTTAAAAACTTTTGCTGTTATAAAATAAATCACACTATTAACCCCCAGTTTAGGAGCTTAATAAGTATGTAGTCAGTATATCATAGTTATTTACTGAAAATAACTTCGTAGGCAAATAATTTAAACTAGTCCCTTCGGACTGTAAAAACCCCCTTTTTCTATTGTTGTCCTTGCAAGAAAAACAACACGAGCATAATCAGATGAGCAATATTAGCAAAAAAGGACGAAAACAAAATGTCAACTACGGTTGTTAAGAGAGTATCAAAAAATATTAGAAACAGATACAAGTTACAGCTTCCTTAAACTAAAAGTTATTGAAGCATACTTTTAGGTAAATAATAAAATGGGCGGCAGTGATAGTGCCTGCATAAAATGTCTCGTAGTTGCAAAGAAAATACAAAATAAATTGACCAAAGCTTTTGAATAAATAAAGTCAAAGGAAGGAAATTTTAAGAAAAAGACACTTCGACTACTTAAAAAGTCAAGGAAAGGAACTCAGCATCAAAATCATCAGCAATCTCACGCTCTACAACTATGTTTGTGTTTTATTTTCTGCTACTTTCTGCAAATAGTCTACAAATCATCAAAAGCAAATGCAAGAAACTTAAGTTCAAAGTAACCATGTAAAATACTTACTACACTTTTGAAATTTTGTACATTTCCAAAGAAAAGCTAATTCTTTTATATGCAAATATAAAAGAAAATAGCAAGTGTAAATGTTTTTAAGAGTCCATTCACTAAAATTTCCTTCCCTTTTTCCCAAATAAAAGCAACAAATAGAAATGTATATTTATATAAAGGATAAAAAAAATGATGTGAAATGAACAGCAACTATCTGAAATTGAAATCGTGTACAATCGCTCGCTCTAACAGCTATTTCAAAAGAAAACAAAAAGAAAAAACTTGCTGTGTGGAATAAGAATATTTGAAATGTTCAATTTTTTTTTCTTAGTTGCCAACAAAAGTCACGTTCAATTGCAGTAAAAGCTTGCAGGATATCAATTTAAAATACCCTCTTAAAGTAAACACCAAACTAAATGGAAGTGTCTAATAATAGTTGTTTTTGCTTAAAAATCAGATGAAGGAAAATATTATGCAAATAACTGCCAACTAATGTTAGATTTAGTTGAAACAGATGCTTTTGAATTGCAAAGCAGAGGTAGCCAAAGTGGTTGACAAATGAACCATATTTGTTTGCAACAAAATAGGTGAAACCTTAAAATATCCATTAATTGTTTTTTATAAGTTTTACAATTTACAGGAAATCTATAATAGGATTAAAAAATTTTATTTAAGTTTTATTTTAAGTTAAGTTTGCCAACCTCTGATATGTGAGTATATCTAACGCCGTTTTCTTTTCTAAAACAAAACAACATTTCTTTTACTTTTAATCCAAAAACTTGCAATTTAATGTTTTCTTAAGACAAAAATTTTGCCTTTTAACGTGCAAATAAATTCTAAGTGGGTAATAAAGTAGATGTCCACTGCACATGTGAGTAAACACTGCAATTCTTTAAAAGCACGGGGTCAATCAATACTCACATCAGTCAATTATTTTTTAATGGCATTTTTGGCATTTGTGATTCTTTATTTGCAAGCGAATATGGTAAGCATTTTTTTAAAGAACAACCACAAACCGCGAAACCATTTTGACCTGCAGAAACACTCAGGGTCTACGCAGGAATCGAACCTGCGACCCCTCAACTAATAGTCTAGTATGCTATCTACTAGTCTTCGGGACTCCCTGGCCTCCTGTGGCATCACCAAGTTAATATAGAGAATTGGAAATGCCAAATTAATTTGCCATCAAAGTATTTGACCCCTTTAAAATGGTTCCGTTGTCATGGAACTTTGACCAACTTTTTCGGTAATCTTAATTTTCTGTGTTCAAAGCTTGTTTCAAAAACTGCTTTTCAAAGAATACTTTCTCTAACAGGTACAGATTCTTCATAAAATATGTTATCGAACACTTTCAAATGCACTTAAAATTATTTCAAATGTTCTGTTTTTAAAATTACTTTTTCAAAACGTTTTTACAGGCAAACTACTTTTTCAAACATTATTTTCAGTTCTTTGTTAAAAAAATTTAGCTAAAAACGTTCAAAAAAAGGGAAAGAAGTATTTCTTTTAAATTATTTTTTGCCTTTGCTAAAAAAAATTAAAAAAATAATTTATGTTTCATGTAAGATTTTTTCTTCGAAATTATGTCTTCCATAAATACATAAATTTTAGAGATCACACATATTTTAATATTTAAAATATCTTTAATATAATTTTTTTATAAACCCTCACGATTACTACTAAATATTAAAAACCAAATATGGCAAAATAAATATTATTAATATAAAAAAATTATATCTGAAACAAAAAATTTTGCCACATCTTGTCTATTTTGTCTTAATAAATTATTAAAAATTCGATTTTCTTTTTCAGTTTATTTATAAAAGTAGTTGCTGCTGCAGAACAATAAGCAACCCTTTTTATGTTGAAATAAATTGAGACTGGCCTGGCACATGCTTCATTCTTAATCAACAAAAACCAATCAGTGAAGTGTAAACAATCAAATTTAAATTAAATGCCAGTTGTTTGTTAAAAGACTCTTAAGAATATATATTTTTTTAAATATACTCGTATTTTCCGTTTGTCTCCTTCATGTATTATTTGTCCATTATCTAGAACAAATAAAGGCCCAAATTGTAAGAAAGTTTTCTTTTCCTTTTCCCTGAAAGGAGATGTCTTAGACAGGGGCAGCAACAACAATAACAACTGCATTAACCGAATATTTCATCCGGAGACTAATTGTTTTAGTTTTGTTGCTGGCAAAAACCCAAATGTTTATCAGCAATTCTTTAAGAAGAAAACAAAATATTGTTATTTGTTTTATGAGGACCCAAAATAATTGTGTTTCAAAAAGGCAATAATAAATATTCAATTAGAGTTTACAGAAAACTACAAATTTATGGTTTTCTAAAAGGGTCATACACTTGAAGAGGAGTATTGCATTCAAAATTATTTGGTGTAAAGGAAAATGTTGAGGAAGTTTAGAATTTTTGAGACATAAAATCTCAAATAGTCTCAATGATTCTGTATGGAGCTGCATGTGTCTGAAAATAAAAAAAAAATTTACTTGACTTTTAAAAATGTAACCTTTAATGTAAATAAATCTTAATAATTCAACTTTTAAAGTTAAATTTAAAAATATGTCTTTTAAATAAGGTATTTCTTTATTAGTTTTTTTGGAGTGGGATATCCTTAATGTCCTCCCCTGGAGACTTAGTAATTGTGTTTAGTCTGCTTTGATCAGCTCTATTTCTTTAGCAAACATTCCATTAATATTTTTGCATTCCTTCCATACGTTTATTTAAACAAATATTGCTTTTGTCATCTGATTGTTTGTCCTTTTTATTTTTCTATCCCTTTCCTGCCATCATAGAACAGCAGGATTAAAGTGTCTTTGATAAACATTTAATCATGTGGTCACTTATTTTTATCAATAAGAACATTTTCAGAACCTTTTTGTTTATTTTTCTTTCGTTTTAACGCTTTTTTCTTCCTTGTTTCTATTTCACTCCTTCAAAGTCCAGACATCATTCTTATTCAACTCTCTTATACATTCTTTTAGACAAACAACCCAGCTGCGGTATTTTCCTTTTTTACTATTTGTTCTTTTAAATTGCTTTTCTGATTTTCAACTCAATATAATATATTGAGTGGTTGTATTTGTTTTTCATTCCTTCGTGATATTTTTTCTATTTCATTGTCCTTATTTATTGTTGCTATTATTGCTATTTTTGTAAAGTTTTCCTTTGACACTTTTCGATATTTATTTTAAAATTTTATTATTATTCCGTTTTACGGGAAAGCATGAGGAGTTTTTTAAAATGATTTTATCTATTATTTGACCAACCACCGTATGGGTCCTTTTCCATTTTTCTTTAGCATTTTGTCTGTTCTTCGTTCGATAAAAGCAACAAACGTTTGATTCTTTTTATTTTTTGTATCGACAATTTAAGTCTGTTTTCAAAGTGCTTAAGATTTTATGGGGCTTTGCTGGAGAGAAGTTTAAGTTGGGAGATGCTGACAAGTATGGGGATTTTTTTTAAACATGTGTGTCGTTGACAGTTTACAGGTATTAGTGCGATTAGGTAGAAAATTGTATTTGACGGCTTTGAGTACACAAATTGTCAGTTTGCTTTACCAATTGACCACATTAATATGCCTCACATGAATGTGTCATGATGTGGGTAATGTATGTCATACACACAATACTTTTAAAAGAAAAGAAGGAAATTCGCAACAACAAAAAACTCAAGCTCAAAAATAATAGTAGAGTGTAACATGGTGAGATTTATTTAAAACTCCTTTTGTTTTGTTAATTGTGATTAATGTTTGCTATATCATTTTGAAAGTGAGTAATGAAGTACTGTTTCACATATTAATAAAAGCCTTAAAATTTTTTGGAGTTTCTTTGAATGAGATGTAAGAAGAGGTGTTGTGATTTTCAAGAAAATCTAAGGTGCCGCTAATTTTTTTTATACTATTACGTTTCAAATAAAATGAAAAATTTCAAAGTTCTTATTGGGAATTTTTTAATTGGGCGATTTTGAGAAGACGACGGCGATGGCGATTTAAAAAAAATGCAAAAAAAGTTATAAGAAAATTTAGAGACCTTGCGTGATTAAAAAACATTCATTAACCAATATTTCTTACCTATATATTTCTGTTTCCATATTTAAAAAGTTTTTGAAATTTTTTGAAATAAGATAGCGAGACATGGCTCGAACAATAAATTTAATAACTATTGCTTTCACACTATAATATTTTCTCGTATTATTTTTTTTCAATTCTTATTACCCAGCTTTAGAGTGTGTAAAATAAAAATAGACTTTATGGAAATAAGTGCCCCACTTTGATTAATAAAATGTTTCTAAGAGTTTTAAATTTATATGAAAAAAACAAATATAAAAAATTTCTCATACAAATAAATTAACATAAAAATATTTTGTTATTTATGTTAAAGTATTATTTTGATATAGCAAGCAAACTTAAATGCAAAATGAAACATAATACACGAGAGAAAATAAATAAGTCCTTGGAAAATCATTTAAAAATTACTAAAAACTTAATCCAAAGTAGTTTTCTCAAATTTCGAAGAAAAATAAAAAAAATATTATCAGGCTTTTATCAAACACTTTTATTTGAAATGCAAAACACATAAGAAAATTTAAAGAAAGTTCATGACACATCTGCATTTCCTTTAGTAGTATTTAATGTTTAATTAATGAATTTAAACGTGAATGTCTACCTTCAAATGATAACCATTCAAAAAAATGTATACCAAAAAATGAGGGGTTTCATACCTTCGAAAAATACTATTAACGTGCGCGATGAAATAGATAATTTTTTTAAAATAAAGTTACAAAAATTTAGGACCATAATTTGTAAAACACAACGCTTAGCGTTAGTAAATTTTATATGGAAAAAATTCAAAATACGAAAACAAAACACACTAAAATGTAGTCAATACTTAACGTTGTATTTTACAAAATAAAAATCATTCTGTGGTTGCGTATGATCAACAAGTTGTTTTACTTTATTTTAATTGATGAGTTTTTTCCTGAAGAATCTACAAAAAGAAGCGGCGAAATATCGAAAAATTACGCTTATAACGTTTTTTATATAAAAAAGGAGATCTCAATCAAGCTCATCATTAAAAAAGGAAGAAAAACTTTACTTTTTAAATTTAAAAAATAATTAACTTAATATTACTTAATAAAGTTAAGTTAAGTTAAGTTTATTTGAGACTTCAACAACAAACATTACAAAGTAAATAATTAAAAATAGTATTATAAAGAAAACTTAAATCTATAATGTTTTGATAAAATGGTATTAATGTAACAATCTTATCAATTTGTGAATATATATATATAATAACAATTTTTGTAAATTAAGTGCTTGCTCCCGGCATAATTTACTTAATTAAACGTGTACAAGATCCTTATATTGAAAAAAAATTAAGTTAAATTTAATTTTGAAATTTTCAATTATTTGCTCGTTACTAAAAATAAAACAAAACGTCAATTATAAATTTGATTGAAAAAATTCAATTTGTAAATATTTGTTGCAAAAATGTAATCAAATTAAATTTATTTGCCATCCATGTATTTTTACACAAACACAAAAATTCATATGTTACCACAAGTTGCAAGTTGGCCAGTGCAAAAAGACTAAAAATAAAAATATTGTGAAAAAATCGTGTTATAAAAATAATTTATTACAACATGTTTTCATAACAAATAAATGAATATTTATGTTAAATAAAAAAAAAGATAAATGTAATTTTAATTTCATATGCCGAACGTAATGAAAAAAAAAAGAAATCAACTAGGAATGAACCTACACACAAATATTTTAATTTATTTCCACTTTTATATTTAAAATGCCTAAAAACAGAACAAGAACAACATTATTGCAACAACATCCTTAAAATGCATGTTTATGTCATACTAAAAACAAAATGCAATTATTTAAGCTTGAAATTCATTTAGATTTCAGAAGTAGCTATAAGCAAAAAAAAATTAAAATAAAAATTAACACAAAAGTAAAAGAGAAACTCAGTAACAACTGTCAAACATCTAGTGCTGTATGTGCTGTTTCGTTTTGGCGATCAGACTTAAATAAATCCGATTTAGTTTTAAGCTCAATACACACACACTCAAACCCTAAAAAATACGTGCAGGCATATTAACATGCCTCTACCTATATGCCACAAATTGCAGCAACAGCAAAAAAAACACAACCAGTAGTTTAGAAAAACTTCAACAGAAATTCATAGAATTTTTGTTACTAAAGGGTCAAGAGAATTCTATTCGTACTTGCATTAAGACTATCTGTATTTGTTTTAGTGCCTTGTATGTGTTCATATGCATAAATGTAGGCCTGCTATATTAGTTTATTTTCTACTTGCAACATTACAGCAGTAATAGCTACAACAACACAATAATATACAGGACACCGAAACTAAAGGCATGTAATATGTTGCACTACCTACATGCACTAGTATCTGCTATTTAAAATGTTTTTTCTATATTCTGAAAAAGTATTTTCTAGTTGTAAGTTGGTTACTGGAGTAGCTCGATTAGTGTGTGAAATAAGTATTCGTTAAGTTAAATTCTTCATTTCTTGCATGAAGAATGATTGAAGCGTCTTTCATTATTGATAGCCAGGGAAACCGAAAAAATTCTGTAAAATATATGTTTCACAGTCATTTACAGGTTAAGTTTTTTATGCTTTTTGCATGCAAAATATGCAATTGCATATTTTTGAAAATTTTCCCAAAAAAAGCATTTTAGATATAACTTGCATAAATTAACTCTTTTTAACAAAAACTGACGCAACTTCATATATAGTATTCACAATTCGAACATTAAAAATTCTTTACCCCGAATATGTTGCATGTTACATGTCTGGTTCATGAGTTGATAGAATTGCAGATTTTGTTCGCCTACATTTTGCAATGTTAACTCACTTGTTGCAAACTGCAAAACCGTTTTTCTTATGGTAGAACTACATACATACGTAATATGTAGAATTTTTCCAAATAAACTTATTGTCCTTTCGTATCAATGTAATGCATTCTAAGCAGTCAAGTAAGATCCCCCAAAAGCCCTGTACCACCCACTAGATGGGGATCTTGGTTAACAACTTTATAGAGTCGATATGTAATGCAAAGGCTTATATTACGAATTCATCGGTAAAAACAAATTTAGCATGCATTAAAGATAATTTTGAATGCATTTGTCACAGTAAAAACCAAAGGACTTTCTTTACTTGAAAGTTTATTCGTCATAGAAGACGTAAAACAAAAACTTCAGAATATTAAGAATAAAATATTTATTGAAAAACTTAACAAAGTTTTTAATCGAAATATTGTCCTTCAAAAGTTGACTAAAATGTTGAACGTATATCTTCAATATATTTGACCGTTTTGTGCGACAATCAATGATCCTTTCAATTTCAAAACTTTAGAAAAACATATGATTATCCTTATTAATAAACATTTGTTTAAATAAAACTGTT
The DNA here is from genome assembly GCA_956483585.1 of Gymnocheta viridis. Classification (NCBI taxonomy): domain Eukaryota; kingdom Metazoa; phylum Arthropoda; class Insecta; order Diptera; family Tachinidae; genus Gymnocheta; species Gymnocheta viridis. The sequence continues at coordinate 126,832,601 of OY101440.1, read as the reverse complement.
TTTTCGGGTTCATATTTTAAAGGTTTTTTATGGAATATTTGAATGCATATTTTAATAACACTGTGCGACAGTCAAAATCGGGATGGGATGAAACCAACGGGAAATGTTATACCGGTAAAAAAGAAGTTATACGTGTCCCGGCGTTTCGCTGGGTCACGTCTAGGAATCGAGATATATTGATTTGAAGTTAGTAACTGTCATATAGGGGAAATTGTCAGCTTTCGTGTTTTTTTTTTGGCATAACTCGAGAACCACTAGTCCGATTTTGCTGAAACAAATTAAAAAAAATTGGGAATTACAATTCCTTTAATCTGTTCATACAACGTTTCGCTACACAAGCAACAGTTTCGGAGTTATAAATAAATGTATGAAGAAAAAAAGTATTTTTTGCCTTAAAAATTGAATTTTTTTATTTTTAATTCATAAGAAATCCAAAACGGTAAAAAAAGTGTCTAGACCTATTACTTTCACGTAAAGTCACATAACTTATGAACAAAATGAGACATAAATCATGAAAATCGATGAACGCGTTTCGCTTTTATTCACAATTAAGTGAATTCTTTCAAAAAAGTTATCTAGGCAATTTCTATTAATAAATTTGAAAAAATATGGTTTAAGAAAAAATTAAATTACTTTTTGAAAATAATATATCGCACATGTTTCACAATTTGTATTAATTCGAATTTTTTTTTTAATTTTTTGTAAAATATGTAAAAATGTATTGAAAATTTCGCTTTGTCTTGTCTACTTTTTAGTAATAAAACGGATGATTTAAAAACACTTCAACGTAAAATTAAAACGGTTTTTGCTTCTACTGAAAATTTTGAAATTTCGAGTTTATACATTGTTGTTAATCAATTGCGATATCTATTTTTTATTTAACAATTCAATAATATTTGCATTTAAAATAAGATAAAAAACACAACAAGAAACAAAACAGCAAATATTGTATTTCGATTTTGAAGAAGATATTAGAAATCAAAGTTTTAGATGAAATACGACACCCTATTTTCAATGCTAATTGTTATTGCAATAAACAACAAAACATTGATTTAGATTTTCAAATAAACAACCGTTCACTTTTTTACATCTAAAAGTACCCCCATACGACATGTTTTTTACATCTGACTTGTCACCTTTGTGACTCATATGTAAATGTACATAGCTGTCAAAATTGTTATTTTACAGAATATTTATCATAATAGGTCACAAACGTTCGTAAAGAATTACGTCTGACATTGACCATGTTTATTTACAACAGCTAATCTGAGCGTAAATTTTATTAAAATTTTTTTTTAAAAGTGTTTAAAAATATTATTTAAATTTTATTTCACAATAAAAAACCTGCTGTCAGAAGGTTTGTCAGATAAAAATAGAAAACGCTCTAATTGCAATTTTTTCAGATGACTTTACACATGAGTTTTACAGAAGCAATCTTTTAAAGGCAACACACGACATGTAGGTATTTTACAGTGTGAAATTTGACAAGTTAGACGTAAAAACATGTCGTGTATGGGTACATTAAATAAACGTTTATGTATAGAACATGATTTTTCAAAATCTAGTGATGTGTGTGTGTTATTAAATAGTACTATTTTAATATAAATTAATTTTTTTTAATCGTCTCTGGCTCCCATAAACATAAACATAAACCAAATAAAAAAGTGGCGTGATTAATAGTGTAACTCGGATACGGTTAAATTTCTTTTATCATAAAACATTGAAAACGACACATACCGTTCTTAATCTGCAGACAAAAAGCCGGATAAGTTACAAATAAAACGAGCCATATCGCATCATAGTCGATGCACAAGTTATCACTATATTTACTACAAACTACCGCCACTTGCATTTTTTATTATCTCTGTTAAGTGACCATTTAATTTCAAACACAAACTGTATATTACGCATGCAAGGCGAAACATGAAGTACATTGGAAGCATTTTATGTCAATGTTAATAGTATTATAGGGGCATGTTGACATTTTAAAACAACTGACAGTCTCTGGCTGGCTAGATGCATCATCATAATCAACAAACACTCAAACATTAAAAACTTAATACACTAAAATAGTCCAAGTTGAATGAATTGAATTGAATTGAAGTTTACAGATTTACAGAAATCTGAACCTGAGAAAATGTGTAAAGAAAAAAAAAAATTTATAAATAATTTGTAATGTTATTCAATTGAATTGTATAGAAATACACTACATATCGCAATGAATGAATGCACTTTGGTATAGTTTTGTGTATACTTTACGCATTGCTTGTCTGTTGTCATGTGAATATATCTTGTCGGTCTGTTTATTGTTTTTTTATCTCAGAATTGTTTGCTGTTATTGTCGTTATTGCTGTTGTTCTTTGTATTTTCTGTAGGCCGAGATTTAAATCAAAATTTAGACTTTTCATTCCTCTCTCTTGTTCATTTAACTCTAACATCGCATTGGTATGTACAACTAAATAAACAAACAATCACATTTATATTATAACAACCTACTCGTATATACTTGAATTCACATTCACAGTGTCCTCCTGTGCTTTTTGCGCACTATTTCAAATGACAAACATTTTGTAGACCATTTACAAAAAGAAAATCTGTAACATAAATAGTATGGGCCGAGAAAGAGGTAGAAAGTAGTGTGATTGTGGTAAGAGTACTTGTCTTACATGTGTCATTTAAATAATACTTGTTCATTTTCGTTTGTAAACTTTAACCATTTTATTTAATTTATACGCCTCAAGTGAGGTAAAAATTAGTCTTTCTAGGTTAGCAACAGCAGTAGGCGTTTGCTAGGCTCTTGTCGTTTATTTTCCAGTTGATGTTTTTCTATCAGTTACACTTAATTGTAATTATGGTTAACCTTAACAAATATACATATACAATTTTTTTTAAATGTAAGATAAGCCTTTTGGGTAAGCATTTAAGTGAGATGTATTAGATTTAAATAGATTGCTTTTGCTAAATAAAATGTCGGCAAATGTGAACAGATGAATGAAATGGGGCTTGTGCTTCAAAGCAAGTTATTTAAGGATAAATTCAAATGTAGTAATCGAGAAGAGGGAGTATTCCTTAAGGACAACATTTAAAAGTGTTGATTAAGATTTAATTAAAAATATGTTCGTCACAGATCAATGACTATTTTAATTGGGGTAAAACTTAAATTTGCTAAGAAATCGAAAATAATGATAATAAATCTAAATCTTCTAAACTATTTACTAATCCTATTATAAAATTATGTAAATATAAGAAATACAAAAAGAGCTAAGGGATGTCAAAGCTCATCTCAGATTATAAAACTCTTTTAAGGCTCTTAACTCTAACAAATATATTTTTTATCAATTTTTCTATATTTTTTTTAATAATTTCTGTATTTATTATGTATTTAAAAAAATTTAGTTTTTCCGTAGCCCTTCAAAAGTTTGTCTTTTCAAAAATTGCTTAAATATATGTTTGTATCTTAGCAAAGGAAATCACTGATATTTCTTCTGAAATACCATTATATACTTAAAAAAGATTTTTCTCCACTCCACTGGAATATCTGTAAATAGTTCTGTATAAATATCAAATCAGAAAATTTAAGAAATAATATTATTAAACAAAACCTCCATTTAGTCCAACAACTGGTTGAAGAAGTAATAAATTCCCAGTAAAAAGCAATGCTTCTACCGAAGACGGTTTGTTAGTTGTTGCTGTATCTACTGCTTTGAAATACGTTTTCAGAAGGGATAATTTTTGCTTGCAATGCCCACTTGGAAGCGCTGTGCTTTATTCAAAGCAAAATAATGGGATACAATCATGACTCTTAGTTTTATTGTGTCATCCAATTGTGTCATCGTTAAACAGCGATGTTATTTATATGAAATCGTTAAACAACTCTCTCCCGCATTCAATAAGCGGGGATTAAAGTATTTTGTGTTTCAAAATAAATTCAGAGGGGTTTGCTTTCTTTTTATGCATCGTCTGAAGCATTTCAAAACAGCGCTCCTCCAGAAACCGAATAGTTTTTGCTAGGTTGGCATTAGCTTTTAAAAATTGCACAATTATTCAAAATTGATCTTCATGAAACAACTCCCACAAATTTGTCCAGTTTTACAAATGGTTTATTAGTCGTTTTCATGATGAACCTAATTATTTGTTCTTTCCTCTTTTAGCACGCAACACTGCTAAAGAATAAACCAGGTTATTATTAAATATCTTTACATTTAAACAAGGGCGTTTTTCATGAAATTTTTTTAATGAATAATAATTAATAAATTACATACGTTGTGGCACTGAAATAGGTCGGTATTTCCATACAAACAGTACAAATCGTCATAAGATTTTAAAAAAGCATTAAGTCACAAAAAATGCAAAATAGACTTCTTGATTGATTACGATGCATCAATTCAAAATACATGTTCCCTTCAGTTTAAGGTTGGTTAACTTTTCATATTAGAGATTTTTTAACTTGTCCTGTAAAATTTTTTCAATGTTACTTTGGGGTTTTATGAATTAATAAGACGAAATACTTTACAAATTTATCAGATTTTTAAAGTTTCATTTCTTGAACAAAATACCTAAAATTATTAAACTTTGGCCTGATTTAGTAACTTTTCATTCAATAAAATTATACTTTAATCATAATGTTTGAATTTTATATTTAAATTTGCCAGCCAACTAATTTCCACCACACAATTAACAAATGTATAAATCTGTTTGCTGAAAATTTTGGCTGCTTTGTCTATGGTCTACAATAATGATTTGCTTTAAATATTTTTAAAATAAATGCAAATAGAAAGACAATTTCTTTTGATGTTGAACAAAACGAAACGAAAAAAAAAAAAATTAACAGTTTACTATGAAGTACATAAAATATGATACAAGTGTACAATTAACAAAATGTATTTTGTCTGGTGTTTGAACGAAATTCGCATACCTCAAAAACCAATGTTGCAGCCAACAACCACAGCAAAAAATATTGTTATCTCCACAATAACCCTAAAATTGGTCAATAATACATACAAACTCTCACAAAAACCTCTTAAATATTTCCATTCACCTAAATATTCGTGTACCAGTCAGTAGCCCCAGCTTTCGTCTCACAAAACATTTACATACTTGTGAATAGAATCCATATAAAAATTACAAAAATATAAACCAATCTTTTAGAAACCATGAACAAATTTACAGACACATTAAAAATGAAGCTAAATATTGTTTTGTTGCAAGTATCTTTGTATCTGTTTATTCATCCATCTATCTATCGTGTCTATCTACGTATCTATCTATTATTCGTAAGTGTTTACTTGTTTGTTTGGACGGAATATGGTTCATATTTACTACATTTCAAAATGATTTTATTTAACCATCCATAACAATTGGATAAAACGTACTCCTGTGTGTGGCTGTGAGAGAGAGACACACACAATAATATATGAGTTTACATACACAAGTACATACAAATATGGTCACTAAATACTCCAACTCTTTTGGTTTCATATAATACTGTGGCCATAATTAAAGTCATGCCAAATACGTGTGTATTAATGTTTTAGGTTTCTGTTTAGACCATCAAGCTTTTGTCGAATTGATTTTTGAGTAATTTATTGTTCGAGGTTGGAATGGACATTATGCTTTTTGGGTACACCGCCCCCTCCTACTCCCCCGTTCATCGTTGCAGCTAAACTGTCTATAAAACAAATTTAATTGTAAAAAAATACTTTAATTTTAGTTTTTTTTTGTGAAACAGATTAAATCAAAATAACAAGATAAGAGCAAATTGATAGCGGTTAAAAAATAATTAGTTAAAAAGTTACAGATTTTTTTCTGGTGTCTGCTTTTTAGGAATAATGAAGTTATCATATATTATAAAATTGATCCTTGGTAATCTGTTTATATAAGAAATGTTCCAATTTGCATTCATTAAGAGTAGCTAGAGGCCAGTCCCAGTGATCAGTTCTTGAGCTTATACTATTTTTAGTACACACCGATAATACTGTGCAATATGGAAAATAAAGTTCTAAAAAAATATGTACGCGTTTTGGAATCTTACATCTTATTGTGAAAAATTGCATATTAATTCTTGTATTCATTATGCTTAGACACTTTCTTAAAGAGAGCCAAAAAAAATTTATACTACAAAAATATTTGTCATGAAATTCTACTACAAGTTTTCAAAGACAGCAGAGCTCCAACTTGAACGCGAGAAATAAATCAAAACTTAAAATGTCTAAATAAGTAAGAAATTAACATTTAAACATATTTTACGTTATCACTTTCTGGTGTATTCAATGACTTATAGAAAAGTTTTATGACAAAAATATTTTAGCACATTTCAACCGGCAGTAATGGTGGTCTAGAGGAGCTTTCTAATGAAAGGAAAAATAAAAACCATTTACAGTGAAGAGTTAAATTAAAAATATACTATAAATCTTCAAAGACGTCACAGCTCAATATTCAACTTGGATGCCAGAAATAAGTCAAAACTTAAAATATAATGTAAATAATTACAAAATCAACATATTATATGTTTTAACTTAATTTTGATGTTCGAATTGAAGATTGAACTTTGTTGTCTTGGAAGAATCATAGTAAAATTTTAACCAGCATTTTTTTTTTAAATGTTAAACCTCTAACTATTCGATGTATGGGACTTTTTTGTCACTTTCTTGAAAAAGACCGATACACACAACTTTCTTTTTGTTCCCTCTACAGTAGGGAAGCTCGTAAGAAGCTTGTTGTTTTGCAAACAAATACATTTTGTTGTACAGTGTAATTTGTCAAACCCTCTTCCACACTCTATGTTGCATATAATATTTAAACAGTCCAGTTACTAGAAATACTGTGATCCGAATTTTCGGTTGCTATTCCTTTATAGAAGTAACTAATATTCAAATTAATGAAATAAATCCCAATGAAATTAAGTCTCAAATAGATTTGAAACTTCTTGAATTTCAAATGAGATGTAAATTTTGTATGCTATATTGTTTACTTTCCACTATCATACTTGCACCACAAGTTTTGTTACTTCCTTCTTATCATAAAATCATTTTCGCATCTCTGTAAAGTTAATGATTTCAATCAATCTATTGCAAATGCATGCATACTTACTCACACTCATAATTTTTTCTCAATAAATACACACGACTGCTATTAAAATATGAATGGAGTACATCTGCCACTTGAAATGGTCAATGATGTTTATAAATATTTTCTGGTTTTCTATCATTAATTTAGTCTTGTCCTTTTCGTTGGCGATGTTGATGATGATAATTTCCAGAACGTGTTTTTTGTTTGACTGGTTCTTTTGTTAAGTATTCAAATTGTTATTATTAAATAGCAGCTTTAGATGCGAAGTATATCTCTCATATGATTGATTTTAAGATGAGATGTTATAGAAGTTTTGTTGTATTGATTTGTTTGTAATTTTAAGCCCCTTTATAGAAAATATTGGAACTGCATCGCATTAACTAAATTTAACATTTTTGAATGTGTGAGAATAAAAAGGAATATTTTATTTTTTAATTGTTTAAATACTATATTACCATTCTTTTGAATTTAATAAAACCGGTGCTAAAAATTTGCTGTTGGGACTATGCCCTTTTCTATGTGCTCCGAATTTCGCCAACTCAATATTTTGAAAAAATTTTAATTTTCAAAATCATTGCAATGTTACAACTTCTTACGTTATGCCCTTTTCAAAACTTTCTGGTGACCAGATCTAGTTCCAGTGTACCGTTTAACAGGCAGGGCGATCGCATAAATAATAGTAATAAATATCGTCATATAAAATGCAAAATAACGTAACATCACTTTTCATAAGTTTATTGGAGAAACAAAAACCTGTATAATATGGAAACTGTTTGAGATAGTGAAATCATTTTGTTACGGTCTTTAGCGCTTTCTAGCGAATTTTGAGCAAAAGGAAGGCGTATTTTTTATGTAAGTAGTTGAAAACACTGATGAGGATACGTTTTTTTTTTGTTTAATAAAATAATTTACTTGATGATACGTTTTTTTGAATTTGGGTCATAACTTTTTTGCACACATTGATAATATGAAGTAGTAAATTGTGATCAATAAAAAACACAAATTTAAATTTTTTGATGATACGTTGTTTTGCATTTTAGGTGACGATATGTTTATTTTAACCCAGCAAAAACTTTACAATAACCTCTATTAAGAACAATAAAATTTTCCACACAAACTACATACTGTCTCCATTACGTTTCACTAATTATATAACTACTCACTAGTAAATAAGCAAGTAAGCTATTCTCTAAGAAGTATTATAGAAGAGCGTGCGTTTTTCCAACCCCTAGCGAAGGGATGTGTATGTTCGTGTAAACAAATTTTAGTGCTTTTTAAATAGCTGTGCGATATATTGAAACACTTGACACCAAAGATAACAAGTCCTTTAAAAGCAGGAATTCAACACTGGCAGGATACATTGAATTCTTATTGTGTCTTGTGTATTCAATGACTGCTAAGTATTGCCATTGTTAATTGTTATTGGAGGTGGTTTGAAATTGGCTCCAATGATATCGGCATGTTAATCTAATGATTTAAAAGTAGAAGTCGGTAAAAGTGTGTACTTCATATGATTGTTAGCATTTTAAAAATCATAACCTTACCATCAAAGTTTTTGCTGGGATACTACTGATCCTGTTAAAAAGTTATGTACAGGTGCATAATGGATATAGTAAGAATTAGGATTTGAAAAAAAAAAACTTTTCCACAATATTTACTCGTATTTACATATTTGTAAAGCTGAAAACTTTGAGAGAATTTTGAAATCCGAGGTGAACGGCTTTGGTATAGTGTAGATTATAGAAAGCTCCAGAAGGATGGACAAGAATTAAGTTATCAGAAAGTTTAGCTCTTTCTGTGCAATTTTTATATGAATTATTTTATAAATGTAACAGTAGTTCGAAGGAATTATAAAACTTAGAATATGCTCTAAAAACTACAAAAAATATAATCTTTGAAATAGTTTGTTTACCAATAATATATATTTTTTAAACAGCACTTCAATAACATTTGAATTTAAAATAAGATAAAAATAAAATAAATTGAACATGACACAAAACAACTTAAACAAAAACAAAAATTAGACTTCAATTTGTAAAAATATCTCGACATCAGAGTTACAGATATTAAAAAGAAGAAGAACTTTTTTTTATTGCAATATTGCAACAAAATAATAACTTATATGAAAAAATGTCAATCAACTATCAAAAGTGGTTAATATGATCTATAAACTTTTGCAAATATGCTTTAAAGGCTACAATATGCAAGGAAATGCTGTAAAGGGTAAAATATGAAAAAATAAAATTTTCTGAAATGAAAATATTTTATCTTCGCCTTTGCACAAGAAAAATCATGCTAAAAATCATGATAACATCTTCTGCATTATTTTGCTAAAAAAATGTTCACATTAATCTAAAACATTTGTTTTCAAGTATTTAGTAAATTTATTATTCGAGATATGATTCGATGTCTTATTTCAAAGAATTTCAACAAAACTTTTTGAAATTTATTTATTTTGAAAGCAAATTTCATTTGAAAAATATATATATTTAATAATCAAATTTTATATAAATAAACTAATTAAACGGAAATAACATGATATCAAATTAGTGAAATCTCACAGTTTTAAAATATTCTGATAATTCTAAACGAAGCTTCATCCAACTGTCACACTTGAAAAGGTCAAATATTTCATCCCTTGATTTTATTTACCAATTTTTAATTGAATCTCTGTAACTTTACAGACACCACATTCATATGAATGTATGTACATTGTCAAAAAAATTATATGTTTCTCATATAAATATGTCTATTTACTTTAGAAATCTCTGTGGAACAAAACAATATTGTGGCCAAGTTCATATTTGAGCAGCCAGCCAGCCAAGCCTTATTATTCAAGGCCACAAATATAAATTCCATTAACTGGCATAATATTTCAACAAATAACACAGTGGAAAATGATATAACCACCCTTTTCGTAAAAGGATTCTTTTTTCTAAAAAAAAATTTGAAAAATATCAATGTTTGCAGAAACCACCATAAAATCCTTTAGAGTAAAGGATAATAATATTAGCCTGTTTAATGGTTGGGAAAGGTTAAGAAGGTTACATTTAACAAAATGGTGTATAAATTTCGTTTGAAGGCGCAAAGAAATTATTGATCGTATGTTAGTACAATATTTAATAAATCTGTAAAAAAAGAGATTGTAAGCAAAAGATAAAAATATGGTGCTGAATGAAATCCTTTTTATAACAATTTTAACATTCTTGTAAATCAAGAGCTACTTTGAGCTCTTTGGCTTCTTTTTATTATGAAAAATCTAATTGAGTTATGAGTTTTAAATATCTTAACAATTTTTAATATTACTTTATATCTATCACTTTTCAGGTAAGTCGCTGTCCATCAAATATCACACTTTAATGTGTAAGTACTCGTATTAAATTCTATATTTCTAATTTAATTAAAACTTTAATACTGTAACAATACAAAACAATACAACCATCAATCTTCCGCTTGAAGCTCCATTTTATTAGGAAAAAAACTTGCAAAAGGCAAAACTTTTGTTAATTAAAATTTGTTGTATTAAATTGTTTTTTTTTTCTTTTTCTTCTTCAATTTAAATTTTACCCACCACAATGGTCATCCAAAGTCTTTGTATAATTTTACCAACAAAGATAAACAAAATATACATTTTTATTTGTTTTCAAACTTTCACTTTTTAGTTCTTGAGTAAACAAAACAAATTACACCTGCTTGTTTAACATGAAGTCCTTAATATTTTTATACTCGCCGGATAAAAACTCACAAAAAAATAGGATTTTTCACTTTGGAAAATTTTACGTTTCGTTTATTTAACGCGAGCACATTTGACAAATAAAGTTTTGTAAAACTTTGCTAAAGCAGTCTGTTAATATTATTTTATTCTATACATATTTTTTTCTCTGACGGTAGACAGTGCAAGTTAAAAGTTAAGCAGGAAATCTTATCAATCTGCGACAGAGTGGACGTTTTATTTTCTTTTTTTCTGGGTTGCAAATAAAATTTGTTTTGCAGTCTGTAACTTTATTAAATTAAACAAATTTTTTGTTTCCAAGCTTATTATAATGTCAAAGTTTTTTGTGGAGAAGAATTATTTTTAGAGCTGAAATTTTTTTTTAGTTTAAAGTTTATTTTAAAGTTATAAAATTGATTTTAATAACTTTTACGTAATTTATTTCTGATATATATATTCGTTCAATTGAAAGTCTTCAAATCTGACTTGAGTTTGTAAATTCAAGTTGATATTTTTTTTATTAAATATGGAGTACATGAAAAATTGTATTACCTCTTAGCACAGTAGAACGCGACGCAACAAGAGTGCTGTTTTCCGAGTTCGCTACAAGTTCTCTTTACCAATCATGCATTTTTGTTTATTTTTACTTATTAGGGAATTTATCGCATTGAATATTTTTGTTCCATAATTGAACACAAAAGCGACCAACAATTTCAGTTCATTTATTTTTCGCTAATTGAAAAAACTCATTCGAGTTTGTTACTTTGTTTCTAAGCAGCTTATACCAACAGAATATAATAAGCGAGGGAACCAGAATGATGATGTATTAAAATTTAGATATGAATATATGAAATAAAATTGTCCTTTATTTGCAATTAAAAGGAAATTTAATGACCTTCGAAGGCTGACTAGAAGTGATTTTTATAAAAACCGCGATGACGTAGTATATATTTTCTATACTTACATATTTAGTATAACTAGAGTTCGCACAGTAGTCGAAATTTGACCGCCATGGCGCGCCAGTTTAAACGTACACTTATTTAGATTAAATATTTGACCTTTTTTTGTAAATACAAAATTTTTTTAATGATTAATATATATTTCAATATTTGCGCTTTCAAGGTATACTTATTTTAGTTGCATTTATTTAAAGAGAAAATACGACCTAATTACTCGTTTCATTCCTCATGGAAAAAACAATAAACAAAAACGAAATTGCATACAAATACGGATATTTATTTTAAAACGAACAATATCTTAAATTTGTCTTGAATTAGACTCATAAGCGACAATTGTATGCATTTTGTAGTCAAATTGGCTGGAAATACGACAAAAAGCAGGCAATGGTCGCTTATGTTGTTCTCAATGTGTCTAATTTAAGACAAATTGAAGATATTGTCACTTAAAAAGTCGTAAATACGGCTTTAAACACGACAAAATACACGTTTATGTTACGTAAGTTGTCTTCATCAATAATTTATAGGCGACAAGTTCTAAAATGTTCTAAGGACATCGTTGACGACATTTGCGTTTATGACCATTTTGCCAACTGGCAAAGTTTTTGCTTGAAGCTAACACATCCATACGTAATGAACTTGTACATCCATATTAAATTCTCATCTCTTTCAATTCTGATTTCTTTTTCTTTTTCAACTTCACTTATTTGAAGAGAAAAAAATTTTATTACTCATTTACATGTGTATGTAGGTACTTTTAAACACTCTCATTGCTTTGATTATGTTTTTAATTGAACCAATACTTGCATGCATAAGTGAATGTGCATGTGCATATTTAGCTTTTGTATTGGTGTTAAATTAAGGAGCCTTTGATTTTTCAAGAATTTTGTCATGGATTTGGTACAAAAAATATTTGGTGTTTAAAAGCATATTTTTATTTTTAGCATATTTTGCTTTCGAGAGCATATTTTCGCTTAAAATCAATTGGTGGTATTAATATATTCATATTCAAACAGAATTTAATTCAAATAA